>CM072774.1:115134642-116378571 GCA_036936925.1 Cenchrus fungigraminus | reverse complement strand
AACATGCAGAGGAGGAGGAGGTACGAGCACACAGCAGAGTCTTCATGTTTCGGCTCCTCCATAACTAAGAAATTCTGGGTGGTGCATAGCTCGAGAGCCGCCATGTTGACGAGCATGCTTGTACGTAGATCCTTTAGAGACAGCGGCGCGATGGGGAGCTCGGCGAAGACGATGCATTTCGTCTTGAGGCCCACCTTTGCTGGGATCTCATTTTTTTTGTCGTTGGCTGTGAGGAAGATGCCCATTTCGGCAAGCTCGATGGCACTGGCGGAAATTGGTATCGTTTCTATTTTATCTGAATCTGATTTTTTCACCTCGAATTCGCTGCTTCTGCCGCAGCAGCTGCTTTTTCCTACAAAGTAGAATCGGAGGAGGCCAAGGAGATGCGGTGCTTCGTAGCCTTCATCCCAGCAGTCAAGATGAGGCCATCTAGGGCTAACCCGGTCCTGCAGACAACCATCTTTACAGTGAGCAACGAAGCGCATCTTTATCTCCAAGGGATCGCGCTCGAGATTGCACAGCTTGTTCATGACGGCCTCCACCAACGGCCAGGGAATCTGGTTCTCAAGCAGCATGATGTCGTGAGCGATGTCGTCGTCGTTGGACTCGAAGAAATTGAACAGCACCTTGTCGCCCTCCGTGCCCGACTTTTTTACCATGTACATCACCAAGAAGCAGGCGTCATAGAACATCATAGGTAGGAACTCCTCCTCATAGTCCATACCTGCCATCACGTCCTTGTCGTCGTAGAGGCCGCGGGCTTTGCCTTTGAGTTTCGAGGCGGCCGAGACGACCTCCTGGTACAACTGCTGGACCTCGAGGCCGGATCCCACCATGCACAGTAAGGCAGCCACGTGCTTCACCTTCTCTGCCTCCATGAGATGGTCTCCGCCATAATGGTGGTAAGGGCCGATGGCCACCACCCTGGGGACGGTATAGTACAGACGATCATCATCGAGAGCTCGAATGCTCGGAGGATACCGGTGCATCTTCCATTTCATGAATTTGTCATTATATTTATTGAAAAACTCATCCTCTCTTTTCACGAACAGCTCCATAGGGTTCTTCAGATAGCTCTCCATTTGCCGGTGATGCTCAGACAACAACAGATCCTCGTGTGTCGTCGTCGTCATTCCATTCCCAGTCGGCTCGTGATGCTGTGCGGCTGCAGCATAGTTGTTGTACTCAACCAGTTGCTGCTGCCCTCCGCTAGAGCTGCTGCTGCTAGCAGGGACGAAATTTGGTTGGAGGCTGCAGGAGGAACCAAATATGTCGACGACGGACGCACACTCCGAAGGGTCGTGGCTAGCGGCAGGAGCAGCCCCTTCTTCAGCGGTCCACAAGTTCGTCGGGGCTAGCTGAAACTCGAAAGGCGCCCCCCATGCTGCAGTGTGTTCCATATATGCCATCTCCAACCGGTAAACTGATCTCAAGCACACTGCACAAACAGAATGTAGGAGAAATATAATGGTGAACATGCAATAAAGACAGAGCATCACCGGAGAACTGACAACTTATAAATAGAACCTAGTAATGTCATGGGAGAAGCATATACTGATGCATACGTAGTAAGCTAGAGACTGAAGTGAGAAGAGAAAAGAATACGGGCTTTACATGGGTACATCCAAATAATTGTAGAACGTCGATGTAATGACATATTACCTTTAGGGAGGTAATAGGATTAATAATTATTATATATATTTATAAATCTGAAAATTGAAGAAGATCATAACTGCCCACACACCCCACGACATTAGCTGTCCTACGATCCTGCGATGTCTGCCGATCCTCCGATTTTCTTTCCTCTTTTTCAGCCGATCCTCCCATTTTCTTTCCTTTCGATTTTCCTTTTTCCTTTTCTGTTTTTTTCTTCCGATTTTCCTTTTTTCTTTTTTTCTTTTCCATTTTTTTCTTGTGGTTTCCCTTTTTCTTTCGTTCCCCTATTTATTTATTTATTACTTTCTACTTTATTTTTTGTCTCTATTTTCATTTTTATATTCTTTGTTTTTTAATATTTTTTTCTCCATTAGTATTTTTATTGTTCGAGATGAGATGTAAATTTGTTCTCGCTATAATAATAAGTTGTTCTGGCTATAAGTATCTTGTTCGGGTTATAATAATAACTTGTTCTGACCCTTGTGTTGATTTGTTCTGACACTACATTTGTTTTTGTTCGAGATGACACACAAAATTGTTCCAACTATAATAGGATTTTGTTCTAACAGTTGTTCTCACTTGTTCTGACACTTTTTTTGTTCGAGATGACATACAAACTTGTTCTGACTATAATAATAAGTTGTTCTGGCTATAGTAATATCTTTTCTAGCTATAGTAAAATCTTGTTCTGTCTATAATAATAACATGTTCTGACCCTTGTTCTGATTTGTTCTGACACCATATTTGATGTTCGGGATGACATATAAACTTGTTCTGACAGTTGTTCTCGTTTGTTCTGTCACTTCATTCGTTTTGTTCTAGCGATAACAGAATATATAACCTTAATTAAAAAATACGAATAAAAAATGTTTGTCAAAATATAGTCAAGTGAGATCTTATTTCGAAGTTTTTATTGTCAAAAATCGAATGGTGCGATCGGAATTTAATTTTGATATTTAGTTTGTGATCTATAGATTTTTTTTAGTTTTAATCAATGTTGCATGTGGTTGATGTCATCAATTTTATTTTCTTTTGTATGCATGCACCCCAACCCCCAGATGCTACTGCAGCATGCAAAGCCTTCGGCGACAGGGTGTCTTTTTGTCGCTTCGGGTGTCTTTTTGTCGCCGAAGCTACGCGAGCGCCCCGATGTACTCACTTACGTGACTGCCATGTACGTAAGGGACTGGAACAGCTGCTGCTGTTTTCCCTCTACGTGACAATTGAATCTGTACGTTACGGATCGGAAGACGAACAAGACACAGTTGCTTCTGTAGTGCATAAGGGATTATTTTGTTCGTGTTATAATGTTCTGTTGCATTTAAGTGAAAACAATATGGGTACCGGCCTACGCTATCTATTTCTCAGTGAACAGCGCAGGGCACATTGGTCATTGGAAACAAAAATTGGCATCTGCCTCTAAGAGCATCTCCAAGAGACTCTTTATTTTGCTTCTTTTAGCCAAAAAATGGAAAACATCTAAAAAAACAGTATCCAACAGTTCTTCTATCCCAATCGCTATCCTACCACGCTAGCTATCCACCCCTTCCCACTGGTCAAATATAGAAGACGTCGCATGCTAGCAATCCCGCAAGAAGGAAGGGAATTCTAATCATTTTCGGATGATGTGGGCGCAGATTTCAAAATAAGCCTATGTTTAAGTTAGTCTCTTGGATTACTCCATAGAATTATGTGGTCTTTTATTTTTACAAAGGAGGTACATCCTTCAAATTTAGCTAACAAAATAAAGAGACTCTTGAGGTAAAATCTCTTGTAAAGCTAAAAATAGCTATTTCAAAGAAAAAAGTATCATTCAACAGAACATGTATCTCGATAGCTATATTTTCATGGTAGCTATTTTGAGGAAGTCGATACCTATATTTAGCTACCGGCCCTCTCGCTAGCTATTTTAACTATCTGTTGCTTTTCCTTATATATTTGACTAGCTAAATTCGTATTAGCTATAGCTAAATCAAGATTTACCTATCCATTTTTACATTCTCTCTTGGAGATGCTCTAATGGCGACATTTTAGTGACATAGAAGAAAGGAAAATTAAAGCAAGTGCTGTATATGGAAACTCTAAATTTTCTGTATAGATGGATACGGTAAATAAATAATCTAGTGATATAGAAGGAATTTTCTTGCGGGAAATGACTGAAGAGAGCTAGAAACAACATCACAAACCCTTCCCATGAAAAATGTAGTCCAATCTTAGGAATTAGATCTATTCTTACCTAATTAAGTGATTAGATTTAAATTATATATATGTCAAAACTTAATATATGTGGTCAACAAACCAGGGTATATATGTGAGTCTTTGCACACCATCACTAATCTGTCTGAAAAAAAAATAGAGTTGGACTTTTTACGGACTGATGAAAAGCTACAAGCTAATGAGAAACATACACATGCGTATTAATGAGATAGTTATTAGACTGAATGAAGAAAGAAGATGGAGAAAGCAAAGACTACCTACCTACATACAGCCGTGCAGAGAAGAAGCACACGCAGTACGCAGAGCACATTGCTTGTGAACTCGGTCTATACTCCCTGTTATATAGATATAGAGCTTCATCAATCCCAGTGGCAGTATCTTCTGTACTCAGATGAATCACGACAGATCTATACAGCTAGGCCACCAACCGTACCCACGTACCCACGGCGGCCCAGTATGGCGGACCACAGTAGTACTAGTTCCAAGAAGAAAAACCAATGCAAAAATGACTATATCCTTCTAAATAACATCTTACAACTATTTCTCCTATTTCTACTCAACCAATGCAAAGATTTAAACAACCACTCAAAACAGGTTTGGCTCTAAGCGCAACCAATTTAAGCTCTACAAAAACACTCTTCCAACGAGGGGAAGGAGAGCAGAAATATAAGAAAAATCATTCCATTCCAAATTGTACGCCATTTTTAGCTTTTCTGTATAGATAGATTTTGCAATGCATGTATTTAGACATAATCCATTTTTAGCTTTTCTGTATATATAGATAGATTTTGCAACGCATGTATTTAGACATAATCTAGTTAAAACGGTCTTCAACAACGGATAGAGTAATAACTGCTACCTCCATTCTTAAATATATGACATCATTGACTTTTTTTATTCGTTTGACTATTTGTCTTTTCTGCAATCGATAAACTTATAAGTTAAATCTAAAGTACATGTGACAATAGACATAATGATACATATTTTTACTTTAGTTAAGTAACTTGTTTAATAGATATTGGTGGTCAAAGTTGGAGCAAAAAGTCAACGGTGTCATATATTTAAGAACGGAGGGAGTACATATATACACGTACTTTCTACAAACATTATGTGTGAGGATCTAAGCACGTATAGTATGTATAGTTAAAAGGAAGGAGTGCCATTTACAAATGCAACGAACTTCGTCCTCGGTGGCATCTCCACATACCAACATCCGTACGTAGGTCCAGAGTCCAGACCAATTATTTGATGCGGACAAGCCAGTCTCTATCAGCTGAATCATCCTTGTTCCAGCTGTTAGTACGTGCTAACACCCGTACGTAGGTCCAGACCAATTATTATCCCATTTCATTTGTTCAAAGAAATATGCACATTTCACATTTGCATGCATGGTTTTAGTATTCATTCCGTTTCCAAATGATCGTTTTGATTTTTCTACATTCAAAATACTATTAGGCTGCGTTTGGATGTCAATATCGGAGAGTCTTACGCTACTGGAAAAAGGGGTATTTGTACCGGTTGATAACCCTCATTTGTACCGGGTATCCAACCGGTACAAACCATCCAGTACAAATATGATCGAGCATTTGTACCGGGTGAGATACCCGGTACAAATGCCTCACATTTGTACCAGGTGGAGCCTCGGCCCGGTACAAATGTGCCCTCCCCCTCCGACGTGGCAGGGGGCATTTGTACCGGGTGGAGGTACCACCCGGTACAAATGATGGTTTGTTTTTTTTTACGTTTCCTTTCTCTAACATATTTGATTAAAGTACTAATACTAATCGTAATACGCTATAATATAAAGTTGTGTGGCATATAAAATGTTATATTTGAGATAATATTCTACATACATTCGTATATATTTATTTGTATAATATTATCTCTAATATTATACAAATAAATATATACGAATGCATGTAGAATATATCATCTCAAATTCTGAAGTTAAAGAACTTTGGAAATAATATTATACATTAGCATATTGTGCGCACTGAAATTTAGATTAATAATATACATTAGATGAAATGTTAGCAGAGTTTAATTTTTGCTTCCAGATGCTTGGCCTTTGTCTTTGCTTCCAGATGCTTCCTTCATGTTCTGACTTATCCCTTCCCCGGTCGTCGCTCCTATACTAAGAATGGAGGATAAGCCAACATAAAACTCTCCCCCTGGACTAATAACCTTGTCTAGAAGAAATCCACATAATTGTTCTTGTATCAATCGGATTTGTTCTGTCTCGAGGAATGTTTCCTTGATAATGGAAATCTACCAAAGAATATGAACAAAAGAATAAGAACCGGATCGGAGAATATGAACAATAAGAACTACTTGTAGTCGCAGTTGTGTATGCACGCACCTTCTCTTCGAATTTGCCACCATCAGCGCAGGCTGTAAGACGATGCATGAACTCGCACACATAATATCCACATAGATTGGTGCCAGAAGGCTGCGTCATGACGTGCACATATGGGAAAACCAAGTCATGAAATATTTTTTTTATTATAATGTAAGAATTGAAGAATAAGCAAAGACACGTACTGGCCAATCATAGTGAACATAAAGATTTTTGTGGAACTTTCCGAGGTACTTATCACAAAGACAAGTCCATGCAGTTTTAATCAACTCTACGACATCTTGATATCTACTTTTATCTGTAGTCTTGTACAAAGAGTCGAAGACAAAGACCTTGCTTCGCGTCATACAAAAACTAAAGAGAATCCAGTGGAAGCTGTCCATAGATGCAGAGAAGTATTAGTTTCTTAAAATATGTAATGTAATTTTTGAAAAAGATAAGGAGATGAGATACACGTTGCTCACCCGAAGTTGTATGGTAGCTCTATGACAGCCTTATCATGGTGTTTGTCTGGAAAGTTGATGATTTGATTAAGTGTTTCCCTCTCATTAAGTTTGAGAGTGTTCTGAGTTATCATCAAAGGATCCATGTACCCCACACTCATGATTCCTTTCCTCCCGGCCCGTTGTATCTCAAAACTGTATGACACAAAAAATATAGAAGTTTAGATATGGGATAAAGTGGCTAGAGCATTGATTTTTAACTTATAGTAAAATAAACACTTACAGAACCCAGCAACTGACGAATGAGACGTCAAGTGCATCCATATTGAATAGGAACCAAAATTCCTTCATGGGAATAGTGAAGACCTGATGCCCATTGAAATAATGATGGTCCTCAATGCGAACATAGAGCAAGTCCATCCCGCCGGCAGCTTGGTACATGTGCCACTTGTGCAATTCATACATCCTCATTGGACGATACTAGAGCAGTCGCGGCCACACAAGCTCACGCCTAGGCACATACTCTGATCTATTTCCCCCTTTATGCGTAACAATTTCCTCCTCCCCTAGAAGTTGAGCTGGAGTCAGACCCGATGATTTGGCAAAATCAAGCAATTGTTGCTCATATGTTGTAAGTGGTTTAGTTGCCCTATATGACCCTTCATGAGTTGGGATTGCATCCTCCCCTCGAATTTGAGCTTCAGTCTGATAGGTGCCGATTTGGATCAGCACAAGGATGGCCCAATCTTCACGGCAGTAGGTTTTGTAACAAGATAACTTGCTGCAAGCAGCGGGTAAAGGCTTTATACCAGACCAAGGTTGGTTGCGACCAAGCGACGGGGAGAGAGGTACTGAAACTGCGAAGACTTCGACTCGATCTCTGAACGACCGCAGAACCACAAGCCGGAACTAATCCACACAATACGGCGCAGCCGAAAGGAAGCCATAGAGCACGAAGTAGGGAACCTCAGAGAGATCTCTTCACAAGTCCTCGAAGAACAAGGAAGAACAAAGGGTGTGCAAGGCACTCAGCAGCATCGGCTGCGACAAACCATGTGAGGCTATCAATTCATGATTATCAAAACTTAGTTCTCAATGGTACATAGGGGGTATTTGTACTAGGAACAACCCTCCTAGATGGGTGTGAATTTGAGATGGAAATGAAGAGGCTAAGCATGTGAAAAGTCTCCTCAGAAATCAACTCCCGAAGTGGGCTCGCGTGGCTGTTGACCTTCTGTGCAGCCTCCACTAAAACAGTCATAACTCTTTATTGGGAAGTCCAATGGACATGCGGTTTCTTGCATTGGAAAGTTGACTTCAAGCACATTCCATCAAGTACTCGTGGAACTCCAGAGACATCACGACCAAAGAGTTATGGTCGATTCATTATGCAGGTCCGAACTGGCCTGAAGTGGAGGTCCGAAGCAAACTTCCTGGATCCTTATTCCGAACGGGTGATTCTTGGTTTCCAAGCTTGTCCGAACAATCGTCCGAACGGAATCCTCCTAGATCCTCATTCCGAACGAATGATTCTTGGTTTCCAGGCTTGTCCGAACAGTCGTCCGAACGGAACTCTCCTGGATCCTTGGTTTGAGCTGGTGATTCTTGGTCCGACTGTTTCTTGTTGTTTACTTCTTCTCCATGTTTAGTTGTACCGTCCTCTTCATGTATATTCCTAAGGACAACCAAAGTACAACTTTTAGGTAGTATAACATTCTCATATATTTTGAAATTAATTTTAGCAAGGAAAGAATTCACCTTTTGTTGGAGTTTCTTAGTATGGGTGCACATAATTGATCCTTGAAGCACAAGAGTTTGTGTATTCGACACATGATCTTGTGTAACTCGTGGGATGTCCACATCATCCTCCCCCTCTTGAAAAGGAGTCGTCCTCGACTCTGTTATGTAAGTGTGGCTGAGCATGTGCACATCATCCTCCTCCTCTTGAAAAGGAGTCGTCCTCGACTCTATTGTGCAAGTGAGGCTTGTCATGTGCACATCATCCTCCTCCTCTTGATAAGGAGTCGTCCTCGACTCTATTGATCCAAAGAATGGAGCTAGGTCAGCATCGTCAAGGAATGTTGCTGCATTGTACTTCCTTTGCATATGAATCTTCTTTTTCTTTCTAGGATACTCAACAACCCCTTCATGGTTGAAATGATTCAAATGAAGATTTGTTGGTGTTGTGGCATTTATTTCCTCCAATATTCCAAGGTGTTTCAATCTGTAATAATACAATCCAAATAGTAGCTTTGCCATAGGAAAATAAGAAGGATAGAAGTTTAATTTAGCTTTCACCTTGGATAGTTGTTTGACAATGATGGCTTCTAATGTCCATAAGTAATGCTGATCTTTCTCTCCCTCTTGAGGAGAAGCCACTCCAAGCTTTTCATAACCTGAATAAAGATTGCGCAAAAGAGCAAAAGTATATGCATGGTATATGAATAGGTCATTTGTTTTGTCATTGTCTTTGTTGTGCAAAACACCATTCTCAAGAAAGGAAAAACTGCATAGAGTTGGTCCATATGTCACAATTATCATGATGTTCGCATCATTCTCCCTTCCTTGGAAAAAAGTCGACCTCGACTTTTGATTATACCACAAAAGATTGTTAGTTTGAAACATTATATTAACAACTTTCATCTTACCACAATGAAAAATCATGATTGACTTTTGTGTACCTGCAAATAATTTATATGATGGGAGAACGAAAATTTCATGCAAACAACACAACTGATTTAGCATATCCAATTTCACCATTCCAAGTTCAAACTCTTCAAAATATGGTGATGAAACATTCATAACAGTATCAAACTGTTTGTTGCACAAATTATGGACAAGTTTAGAGATGTGCCTTTCAAATTGACTACTCATGGATGAGGGTTCCTCATGTGCACAATTTGCACTTCTTTGCACATGATTTGTTTCTGTCGATGGAAAAGATGCACAAGAAAAATACTTTGAAAGTGCTGAATTACAAGCACTAAACAATGGATTCATCTCATTAGGAAAATATAGATCACAAGAATCAACACAAAACATGTTTGACTTCAAATCAGCAAGCTTGTCACTCATTATGCAAATGGCATGAACATAAAATGTATTTACAACATGTTCTCCAATTAAAATAAATGTAAACTTGCAACTATGAACAGTATTCAATGATCTTGAAGATGTTATCTCAGAAATATTTTCAAGCATATGGTTGACATCAATAGGCATAGCAAGCTTAGTATAAAACAAACAGTTGGTAGGAGATCTTTTTTCAAAGAATTCAGCACTAGTAGTCAAATAAACAGAGTGAAGTTTATTAGATTGTAGAACATTACATGGATCAATCAAAGTATAGATGTTATCACCATGATCATATGGAGCACTTGTATGAACATGTGGTTCAATCAAATCTGCACTAAGGTTTTGATTATGTCTTATTGCTGAAACAGTAATATCATGAGTATTCATTTCTATGTTACAAAATTTATTTACATGCATAGTATTAGATATATGAGTACAAAGTATCATGTAAATCAACCATATCAAAGCATAGAAAAGATCATATATGATTGAACAATGGTTAGCAACTTGCAAACTTTCAGCAAAGGTATGATCATGTGACACTACCAAATCAGCACAAACAGTATGATTGAGTCTATTTAAAACATGTGCTGTATCACAATCACTCACCACAATATTTTGCATATTCAGATCTGAAATCTTACCAATTGACTCATCATGTTTCATGTTTTGGGCTGCATACAATTGGTTCAGTTGATTGTCTACCTTCGCATCTCTCTCGACAAGTATGGTGACATCATGAACAGTTGTATCTTCCTCATTTTTATTGCAAACCTGCACACTTGGAAAGAAAACACTAGCAGTAGAGATGAGAGGGTTAGTCTCAAAAATATCCTCACATGATTGGCATTCAAACTCTCTGTTGCTTTGTGGTGTATCCCTCACATTTTCATTATTTGTACTCTCAAGGTCATATTGGGTGGAATCACACAACTCACTTTTGGTTTACTCTCTCTCAATTTGGCTATGTGGCCCTCATTCTCACATAGGTCTTGATGCACAATCACTTTAACATCTTGGGATGCAACATATGCATACGTATCATACTTCACCATGTTTTGTGAAGGCAATGGAGCAGCAGTTGTTGCAAAAGAACCAAGAATTAAATCTTCCTCAAATGCTACTGAACTTGCATCAGTTGAATGAGAAGCATTTGCATTATTATTGCCTTCAATCTGATCCTTATGTTGCAAATACAATGAAATTTCAGCACCTTTGTCTATGGTCATCACCTGATCATGATCATCGAAAATTGGGGGCTGATCATACTTCACCACTTCATTTTCTTCATGAGCCTGCAGCACATCAAAAGAGAAACTAGAAGAAATGGTCATGTTAGAAAGAGATGTTTCCTCACAAGACTCCTCTTCTTTGCTCAATTTTTGTGTATCTCTCTCACATATGGTGGATTCTCTCATATTTTCATGTTGAACTCTCACACTCAATTTTTGTTGGTGGAACTCTTCCTCACATATGGTGGAGTCACTCTTCTTTTCATTTTGAACTCTCGCACTCAATTTTGGCTGGTGGCACTCCTTCTCACATGGGTGTTGCTGATCATAGGAACTTCTTGGTGTCTCTTGCCGAATTTTTCTTTTTGTGAACACACAATAATTTTTAGCACCAATCAGCACATGAGGGCGACAACTATGCCCTCGAGCACCTTTCCCATGCTGTCCTCTATGGTCAAAATGACCATCATGAAGGTTTTTGACACGTTGATGTCGTACCCCACTATTTGAGATTGGAAGACGTTCATCGAACATCCTCTCCATGGCTGCCACAAGTGAGTTTTCAAAGTGATGTAACTTAGCTCGAGAGATTGGTGGCTCTTTTCCTCTATGTCTACCACCACAAAAACTTGGATTGGATCCTGCCATGTTAGGATATTGCAAGAGAAAGTGGAATAGGAAAAATTATGTGGAATCTCACAACCTCACCTCTTGCACACCCAAGTTCTTACCCGTTCTCAAGGACCGTGAGTGTGCTAGTGTGGCGTAACCAAACCTGTGATTAAGCGGTTGAAAGGATACAAGACGAGAGGTCCGGTTTCAGATTTTTGTGGAGCTATAGGTGGCTGATCAAGGGAGGCTATGGTACTGAAACAAAGTGCAACAAACCGTCCAAACAAGATGTAAATGTTGCTGTTCGGTGCACCACAAACTTGAACTTTCAGATATAAAACTTTTGATTACACAATCCGCAATACAGCCCCTTTCAACTTTTCTTTTCTTTCTTTTTTTCACTCTTTTTTTCTCTTTCTTTCACACTTTTTTTGATTTTATTTACTAACAGCAAACACAAGCAAACATATGGGGTGTGCGGAACAAAGAAGGTGACTAGCAACAAGATGAACGCAACACACAATGCAACAGTACCACAAAAAAGGCTTTGGGATTTTTTGTGTGGCTTTTTAGTGGACTATAGGACATGAACAAAAAAATATATATGATGGATGAAACCAGTAACAAAATGTAAATGGTGGGAGGGTGGGTAAAAACAAAACCTACCGTGACAACGATAGCTCTGATTACCACTTGATAAGGGGTGGGAGGGTGGATAAAAACAAAACCTACCGTGACAACGATAGCTCTGATTACCACTTGATAGGTGCCGATTTGGATCAACACAAGGATGGCCCGATCTTCATGGCAGTAGGTTTTGTAACAAGATAACTTGCTGCAAGCAGCGGGTAAAGGCTTTATACCTGACCAAGGTTGGTTGCGACCAAGCGACGGGGAGAGAGGCACCGAAACCGCGAAGACTTCGACTCGATCTCCGAACGACCGCAGAACCACAAGCCGGAACTAATCCACACAATACGGCACAGCCGAACAGAAGCCGTAGAGCACGAAGTAGGGAACCTCAGAGAGATCTCTTCACAAGTCCTCGAAGAACAAGGAAGAACAAAGGGTGTGCAAGGCACTCAACAGCATCGGCTGCGACAAACCATATGAGGCTATCAATTCATGATTATCAAAACTTAGTTCTCAATGGTACATAGGGGGTATTTGTACTAGGAACAACCCTCCTAGATGGGTGTGAATTCGATATGGAACTGAAGAGGCTAAGCATGTGAAAAGTCTCCTCAGAAATCAACTCCCGAAGTGGGCTCGCGTGGCTGTTGACCTTCTGTGCAGCCTCCACTAAAACTGTCATAACTCTTTATTGGGAAGTCCAATGGACATGCGGTTTCTTGCCTTGGGAAGTTGACTTCAAGCACGTTCCATCAAGTACCCGTGGAGCTCCAGAGACATCACGACCAAAGAGTTATGGTCGATTCATTATGCAGGTCCGAACTGGCCTGAAGTGGAGGTCCGAAGCGAACTTCCTGGATCCTTATTCCGAACGGGTGATTCTTGGTTTCCAAGCTTGTCCGAACAATCGTCCGAACAGAATCCTCCTGGATCCTCGTTCCGAACAAATGATTCTTGGTTTCCAAGCTTGTCCGAACAGTCATCCGAACGGAACTCTCCTGGATCCTTGGTTTGAGCTGGTGATTCTTGGTCCGACTGTTTCTTGTTGTTTACTTCTTCTCCATGTTTAGTTGTACCGTCCTCTTCATGTATGTTCCTAAGGACAACCAAAGTACAACTTTTAGGTAGTATAACATTCTCATATATTTTGAAATTAATTTTAGCAAGGAAAGAATTCACCTTTTGTTGGAGTTTCTTAGTATGGGTGCACGTAATTGATCCTTGAAGCACAAGAGTTTTGTCCACTCGTGGGATGTCCACATCATCCTCCCCGTCTTGAAAAGGAGTCGTCCTCGACTCTGTTATGTAAGTGTGGCTGGGCATGTGCACATCATCCTCCTGGCGGCAGCCCCATGCCCGGCAGAACATGCGGCCACATGTAAGTAGACCCGTGAGGTGCTTGCCCCCACGCTCCACTCCCGGGGACCAACGGAGGCCGCTGAGACGGCGACACGTCATGTGCAGCCGGGCTATCATTCGAAGCCGCCGACATATTCTGCACAAAATTTTAAGTCAAAAACATGGAAGTACAACATTCTAAGTATGTCACTATGAGAATGAAAGTTCTATATGAATATGAGAATAAATCTACATTTCTAAGTCATTCTAGGTTTCTATGTCATTCTAGGTTGCTTAGCTCTCTAAGTCACTACTAGAAATGGAAAGACAAGTAGGAAACAAACTCACCAGAGTACTCAGAGTCGGTCTAGGAGGAAGTACGAGCCCAGGTGGAGAAGGGAGTTGCACTTGTGGTTGTGTTTGAGCAATCACCGAAGTAAGACCTTGGATATACTGAAGCACCTGCTGCATCTGCTGCGTATTGGCCTCAACATACTGCTGCATCTGCTGGTGGTCCCTCTACCATTTGGCCTTCTCTTGTGCAAGCTTAGACTACAATTTTTGATCCCAACATTAGAATACAAAGCAAAAATTTAAGAAGCATGGTCAATGAACGATGGATATAGACATCTAATTACCATGACTGTCTCCAGCAAGGACTCAGCAACGGTCGGTCGTCGCTGTACGGGCGGGGCTGAGCTCATGCTCTGAGCTTCCACCACCGGGAGACTGGGAACCTCGACCGGGTCGAGGATGCTGTCGCCCACAAAGTACCGACCATGCTGCTTGCCGTGTCAGATCCTCATTATGACTTCTCCATTGTTGACGGCTGTTAAGTACCACTTTTATGCCATCAATTCCTTCATAATATAAATGAAAAGTGATCATCAACACTAGAATAGGGGTTTATACTGACAAATTCCACAAGTGTTGGTGTTTCTAGCTTTTGTTGCAGGACACATCAAAATACGCATGGAATGATATAGTTGAGAGCAAGTAAACCAATGGTATAGACATGGCATCATCATAAACAACCTCAAATGCCAAATTGGTCTACACCATTACGATGGGCTCGACGAGACGATCGAAACGGATATATCATTTGCATACATCAGAGCCCGGATGAGAGAGATGTGCACAAGACATCATGTGGACCCGGTGGGACCCACACCAGGCCACGTGGTGACGTGCTGCCACACAGGCGCCCACGTGGCAATGTCACCTCACCGATCCAAAGAAGCACACTCTCGACCAATCAGGAGCAAGCACACGGATCCAAGGGCCCACAACCACGAGATAATGGGATAGAAACAACGCAAACACCCCCATACCCACCTTGGGACCCACCTGGCAGTCACCTGGACGAAAACCAGCGCGATCGGGCCCACCCCGGGATCGGTCGATCCCCAGGTCGGCCGAACCCACTCTGAGGCCTCTCGTGCTGCCCTTCCACGTGTCGTCTTGTCGTGACGAGCCAAAGGCTGTGCCAGGTGTATGCCCGAATATCCACCCGAAAGCCTGCAGCTCCTTCTCAAGGAAGATTCACCAACTTGGCCCCCACTCCTCTGCGCCACATGTCACCACCTCATTGGTCCTTTGGTGGCACCCAAGGTAGCCTAGGGAGCTCCTCTTGGCCTATAAATATGAGGGGAGGGGGTAGAGAATAGGACACACTACACCACTTCACCCAAGGATGAGTGCTTCCCTTCAAAGGAGAGGCCTCTCCTTGGTAGATTAGAGAGTAGGGAGTGAGAGAGAGAGAGTTGTATTTGTATGGATGCTTGTTCTTCAATTAGAGTAAAGTATTTCCACATTTTCTATTTAGACTAAAGTGTTATTCATACTTAAGTGATATGTTCTTGTGTTCTTCGCGTGTTCATCATTTAGAGGTGCGTGTTCTTCACGAACACGCCCTTTCGATCTAGTTGATTAGGTACACAAGTTTGTATCCCGTTTGTATGATTAGTCTATTAGAATAAAGTGGATGCTTGCATGCTCTGATTAGAATAAAGTGCGTTCTTGATTCCTTTCTAATAGTTTATGCTAGGTTGCATGAGTAGTCTTTTTCCTCTGCTAGTGCTAGATCCTGGGTTTATACATTCGTCTGCTGCAAGTTGTTCGTATACGTTGGAAGCTTAGTACGGGACCGAGTGCTCTCCCGTATGCCTTTAGCATAAGCTAGTAGTACCTATAGTGAGTGAGATCAGTTCTCTTCCGTGGTCGTAGTTCTATCAGTACAGGGTGTCGTAGTCCGTTGGCTACGGCAGTAACCACAGCGTGGACGTTGTGACACGCTACCAGTTATCATCCGTTCGGCTTATCCCAAGGTTAGGTAGTGGCAGTCCAGGAGGTGGTGACAGCCCTTCTGGCCCTCATTGATCCTCCGTAGCTGGATATAGTCAGAGCTCTGTTCCACATAGATCCGCATACCGGAGTCGCCTGTTAAGTCAGGGCTATCGGTATCCTGAGCCAAGTTCTATCTAGAGATCGACCTTTAATCTCATCTACAGTGCTATCTTTAGGAATCCTCTCTATCCTTACCTCTTATCTGGGTGTGTCCTTGGACTGACTATACGAAGTTAGTACACACACGTTCCCTTGGATTCGATACCCTTGGAATACTCTGAGGTGAAAGCTACAACGGTATCCGTGCGCTTGCGGATTTATTTCGTGTGTCGCTAAAATACCCAACAAGCTTTCTGGCGCCGTTGCCGGGGAACGGTTGCTGTATCTATCTTCGTACCCAGTGGTCCTCGTATCTTTTCATTTTTTTTACTTCTACCTTTACCCCTGTTACCCATGGAGAGGCCATCCTTTCACGACCTCTCCACCTCAACTTACGAGTTCAATGATCCATCAACGTCTTCATCCAACCATGAACTCAACCCCGACCTTATAGCCATGGTTCGGAGTCACACCTTCTCTGGAGAAATTAATGAAGAACCTTACGACCATTTGCAAGAATTCGAGGATATGTGTTAATTCTTGGTTGTCCCAAGAATGACGCAGGAAACCTTGAGATGGAAGTTGTTTCGTTTCTCTCTCACGGGGAGAGCGAAACAATGGTACATCCGTTCGGTAGGGAGCATGAGTGGTGATCGGAAGAAACTACGAGTTGACTTTTGTTCCTCATTTTCCCTCCTGAAACGCATAAATTCTCTTCCGATGGACATCGTCAATTTTGAGCAACTAGAGAAGGAATCTCTTGGTGCAGCGTGGGCAAGATTTCTACGCCTCCTGGCAATTTACCCACACTTGTCTATACCTGAGGGTGTATCTTTGTACATCTTTCTCTTGTGTCTAGACATGAAGTCTGCCTGGGAGCTTGACATCATCGCCGGGGGCTCGTTTGAAGACATGCCAACAATGGAAGGAACGGAAATCCTAGATACTCTCTCAAAAGACTCTTTCTTACCTACTGACCATAACGAACCCCTCCGTGATGAGTATGTATCAAGCCATGAGAGTCTCTCAACAGTCAAACCTGAACCTACGGTTTCCACATCTCAATTTTCGACCATTGAGCCCTCTCCCGAACCAGGAACAATGGAGGAAGAAGAAATTCAACCTCCAAGGTTCCTCTATCAATTCGAGGATGACCCTTTTGGAAATCTCAGAAACACCTCGAATTGCTTAGATGTCCAACTAGGGAAGGAGCCCTCTTCTGTCCAAATACAACCAGCTAGAGATCCTTTGATAGAACCTTCCCCTAGGCCTACGGTACCTCCTTTGCCTCCTGATCCTCCAAACGAAACATCTATCATGGAGGCCATGGAGAATAAGTGGTCGACTGGAGTGGGAAATTTTTCCGAAGCACTTTGGATTAGTTCGCCCTCTACGATCGTTCCTTGTTCCATAAAAGGAATTACCGTACAAGCCCACCTTAACCCCGTCATGGAAGTTAACATTATGCCATGGCACCTAGCGTACACTTTGTTGGGCAACGTTACGCTAAGACCATCTGACAAACTCCTCAAGAGTTGTCCCTCCGGACATATTCTTGAGTGTCGGGGGGTTGCATGTGCTGTGCCGCTCCTAGTAGACAAGGTCATGGTTAATCTAGACTTCCACATCTTCGATGTCCTCGATCTTGATCTCCTTCTAGGTTCCCCAGCAGAAAAACTTCTCGATGCATCCCGAGGGAGCCTGGATGAAAAGCTTAGGGAAGCCTCTTCTGCCATCATTCCCTTGTTTTCAGAGAATTCTATGGAGAAGCCTCTTCCCAAGCAAAACCTGCTCGAGGAGATGAAGCATGTATCTCCGTTCGCATCCTCCGAGCCTGTTGTCATTAAGGTTGTAGAATTTTCTATTCTTCAAGGGTACGACTCGGAAGATCCTCTTCACCTTTGTGAAGGCGAATGATCCTCATCACCCTCAATCGAGTTTGAGCCTCTTCCCATTGGCCCATATCATGTTGCTCTTGACCCTGATCGAGAATCAACATCGATCTTACATGATGAACCTCCTGAGATGGAGAATTCATGGGCCATAGAGATCGAGGCACCGACTCTGGAGTTCGGAGGAAAGGATTCCATTGATGAGCATGGTAGCTTCGTTCTTGATACACCTCATGAACCATGCTTGCATCATGCCTCTCCAGAGTCAGCCATGCTTAGTGCACTGAGCACGCACGAGGACTACAACCGCCTTATGGTCCTCTCCTATAAAAAGTTTAGAAGGATGGTTGTAGATGCATATGTTTACCATAAGCATTGCAGATTTCGTGTATGCACTGTGGCACTAACCTTGCAGCTGAAGCTTCACTAATACGTCAATAATTGGTGGTGAGATGGGAATGACATCATCAACGATAGCTGCAGGAAGAAGTTCCCATGGTCGAGCTTATGACCGTAAACAAAGCACTACCAGGAGATAGCCTGGATTAGGTTAGATTTTATTTCCCATTTCAAATAAAAAGCAAGAGCATGTTTTTAGGATAAGGTTGTCCTTCGGGTATTTTTGGTCACTAACCTTTCAGGTGGAGATTGAAAAGAATGATGGACAGGTGGTGCCTAAGAACATGCGAGCTACATCACTACCACACCTTTATAAGTTTTTGTTGAGAGAACATTTACAAAAGGAAGCTTGATCTCCACACACTTGAGTTTTGTTGCCTAGCAATGCAAACTTCAAGTGTGGGGGAGGTATGTGAGCATCCTGAGTAAAGTTCCTCTCATCCAAATCTTATCCTGGTTTGGAGATGATGTTAGCTCTTGCCTCTTGCCCAGTTAGGTACATCCTGCTTTTGACTTTAAACAAAGCCCTTCCGGGAGGTTGCCTGTTGTTTGCCACCCTATGCTCATTTTGTATCCCTCTGAAAATAGCTTGATCATGCTTTCTTGCTTCCTTTATCTATGTTCGTAATGCTATGGTTTGAGTGCATGTTTAGCTACGTGCTTTCATAGGTTGTTTTAAATTAAGCATGGTGCTTAGGTTAAAACTGCCTTCTTCAATCAAACAAGACATGGTGTCAAGTTTGATTGATGAACCTTATAGTAATGCCTGCATGGATATTGGTTGTATGTGCGGACTAACCCTTGCAGGAATTTCTGAATCCAAATGGGGTAAGTCGTTGAGCTTGATTCAAATGGGAAGGTAAGCCGAGGCAGGTCAGCCTTGTTTGAGCTAGGTCTCATGGTGAATTTATATTTGAATTTGAATAAAGACTCCCTGGTTCTCGAACCAGTAGAGTCCCTCTTTTGTTTTTTCCCATTTTGTTTGAAGACAGCACCAGGTACATGAACAAGTGTGGGGGAGATCTCCTAAACTTATCATCGACATACACACTTGAGATCTCCCACACAGGTGTTGCACAACATCGACTGCGCTTTCATGACAAGGGACAAGGTAAACTAGAGTGAGCCGGCTGCCCCATGGGTCAGCTGAACCACCACTAGTCTTCCTTGTTTCTCATATTCTTCAGAAGTGATGGTATGTGCACCATTTATCTCACTCTCTTTGATTCATGAGTTTGAATGAGTTTCAATTCTTATCTACTAAATCAAACTCATGGAATCATGCCCTACTTGCTCTACATGTTTTCCTGTGGTTGGCTTGCATATGTTTTATTCCATACTTATTATCTTGATGCTTGTGAGCAAAAATCTATAGGAAAGCATGCTCATCTAAGTAGTTGATGTTTGTGATATGGTTTGATGATATGATCTTCTCTCAGAATGTTTGAGTGCTTGGGAGTTTTATTTGAAAAACCGAAAACCCTTTGCAAAGCTCCTCTTTGATATGCCATAGTCCTACCAAAGCCATATGATGTTTTTAGTTGAAAACTTTATACTCATATGCTGCTTGTTATTGCATTGAGCTTTGTCAAATTGTTGTGACCCTTGTGAGAATTCTTTTCATGCTTTCATGATCAAGATCCATGTGCACTCCGTTTCCCCTTGCTATGCTTCTACACTGGAAGTTAGCATTGTACCGTCCATTCATTCCATAAAAATAAAGCTCCATGTGCGGTGTGACCTCTCTCTCCAAAAGTATTCTTGAAAAAAGAGACATGGGCTATGAAAAAAAAGAAAGAAAAAACAAACACCATGCTCAAAGCATGAGTGAAAAAAAAGATGCCTAAGGCATGAAAAAAAGAAGGATAGCCCATGTCCAAAAGAAGGGAGAAAAAGGAGAGAGATGGAATCATGCAAAAAGGAGTTCAAATAAATTTGATGGTAATAACTAGTACCCGTTCTGGGCCTAGTGTCCACCTTACCATCACCACAACATTCATCATATATATGGTAATATCTAGCACCCATTCCGGGCCTAGTATCCACCATACCATATCCATCACATCCATAAATGTGCACATCTTGATCCGATTGTATGAATTGATTTTCTCTATGGATCCAGTTTTTGACTTTGCAATAGATGTGATGCAAGTATGCTTTATCTTTTATCCTACCCTGAGCTCCACATATAGCCATCATTAGAAGTAGGATGAAAGAAAGGCAAATCTAATGCCTTGGTAAGGACATATAACATTGAGCGATCTGAGAGAATCAAATGAGGAGCTAAGCAAAGGTTTGTTTTGAAAATTTATTGCAAAACCCCAAGTTACATGGCATGATGAGCAGAGGTGATTTGATTCATGACCGTTCCATTCCTCAACTACCCAAGATGGCGTGATAGCCACTCCACAGAGTCCACAAGTGCAAGGTATGGTTTGGAATATCTCTTATGCTCGCTTCATACATTTGGATATCATGTACCACCTTGATCTGACTCCCTTCACTCGAGGACGAGCAAAGGTCAAGTGTGGGGGTGTTATTGACGACTGTTAAGTACCACTTTTATTCCGTCAATTCCTGGATAATATAAATGAAAAGTGATCATCAACACTAGAATAGGGGTTTATACTGACAAATTCCACAAGTGTTGGTGTTTCTAGCTTTTGTTGCAGGACACATCAAAATACGCATGGAATGATATAGTTGAGAGCAAGTAAACCAATGGTATAGATATGGCATCATCATAAACAACCTCAAATGCCAAATTGGTCTGCACCATTATGATGGGCTCGACGAGACGATCGAAACGGATATATCATTTGCATACATCAGAGCCCGGATGAGAGAGATGTGCACAAGACATCATGTGGACCTGGTGAGACCCACACTAGGCCACGTGGCGACGTGCTGCCACACAGGCGCCCACGTGGCAATGACACCTCACTGATCCAAAGAAGCACACTCTCGACCAATCAGGAGCAAGCACGCGGATCCAAGGGCCCACAAGCACGAGATAACGGGATAGAAACAACGCAAACACCCCCATACCCACCTTGGGACCCACCTGGCAGTCACCTGGACGAAAACCGGCGCGATCGGGCCCACCCCGGGATCGTCCGATCCCCAGGTCGGCCGAACCCACTCTGAGGCCTCTCGCGCCGCCCTTCCACATGTCGTCTTATCGTGACAAATCAAAGGTGGTGCCAGGTGTATGCCCGAATATCCGCCCGAAAGCCTACAGCTCCTTCTCAAGGAAGATTCACCAACTTGGCCCCCACTCCTCTGCGCCACATGTCACCACCTCATTGGTCCTTTGGTGGCTCCCAAGGCAGCCTAGGGAGCTCCTCTTGGCCTATAAATATGAGGGGAGGGGGTAGAGAATAGGACACACTACACCACTTCACCCAAGGATGAGTGCTTCCCTTCAAAGGAGAGGCCTCTCCTTGGTAGATTAGAGAGTAGGGAGTGATAGAGAGAGAGTTGTATTTGTATGGATGCTTGTTCTTCAATTAGAGTAAAGTAAGTATTTCCGCATTTTCTATTTAGACTAAAGTGTTATTCATACTTGAGTGATATGTTCTTGTGTTCTTCGTGTGTTCATCATTTAGAGGTGTGTGTTCTTCACGAACACGCCCTTTCGATCTAGTTGATTAGGTACACAAGTTTGTATCCCGTTTGTATGATTAGACTATTAGAATAAAGTGGATGCTTGCATGCTCTGATTAGAATAAAGTGTGTTCTTGATTCCTTTCTAATAGGTTATGCTAGGTTGCATGAGTAGTCTTTTTCCTCTGCTAGTGCTAGATCCTGGGTTTATACATTCGTCTACTGCAAGTCATTCGTATACGTTGGAAGCTTAGTACGGGACCGAGTGCTCTCCCGTATGCCTTTAGCATAAGCTAGTAGTACCTATAGTGAGTGAGATCAGTTCTCTTCCGTGGTCGTAGTTCTATCAGTACAGGGTGTCGTAGTCCGTTGGCTACGGCAGTAACCACAACGTGGACGTTGTGACACGCTACCAGTTATCATCCGTTCGGCTTATCCCAAGGTTAGGTAGAGGCAGTCCAGGAGGTGGTGACAGCCCTTCTGGCCCTCGTTGATCCTTTGTAGCTGGATATAGTCAGAGCTCCGTTCCACATAGATCCGCATACCGGAGTCGCCTGTTAAGTTAGGGCTATCGGTATCCTGAGCCAAGTTCTATCTAGAGATCGACCTTTAATCTCATCTATAGTGCTATCTTTAGGAATCCTCTCTATCCTTACCTCTTATCTGGGTGTGTCCTTGGACCGACTAAACGAAGTTAGTAGACACACGTTCCCTTGGATTCGATACCCTTGGAATACTCTGAGGTGAAAGCTACAACGGTATCCGTGTGCTTGCGGATTTATTTCGTGTGTCACTAAAATACCCAACATCCATCAAGGGGTGCCGTCCTCGGATCGAACTCTGGCCCATGGACCTCCCTTGCCGTCGTGTTGTACCGAACGATGCGGGGCTGGATCGTCGGGTTGGTGTACACCTCGGGCGGGTCTGTCTCGTTGTAGGTGATGTCTGACGTCGCCTTGCCCTTGTGAGACAAAGCATATGCCTCGAGCTGGGAGCAAGGCTGGCCACCATGTGCCCGAGACTGCAACAAACTACAAATTGTCACAAATAATGCAAAATTGTGAGCATTGCAATAAAGAAATAAATTCATGTACCCATCTAGCCGCATATTGCCTTAGGTTTAGGTTGCCTTGATGGTGTGCCGGACCTGCCATGTTCAAACGCCGTTCCCGGCGCTCGAGGTGCTTAAGGTCCCACTCTGGGTCAAGCCACCTGTCCACCAGCCTTGCCCAAGCCCGCTGATTGCCGCTACACCACCACAGAGGCACCTGCACGTCATCAAGTGCATGCCATATCAAATTGATCATACGTGAATGATGAGAAGTTAATATTGCAGTGAGATGTTCTTTACCCTCAACCATTCATCTCTGGGCAGCTTCTCATTTCTTGCCTGCTCTTTGGTGATTTTCTGTTTCTTGTGCTTTGCGAAGTAGAACACAACGGTGCCCACATGCGCCTCGTAAATCATATCATGCACCAGCTTTTGACAGGCATTCCTCGCCACCTCATTCGCCCTTTCAAGAGAGCCCTCCTCACATCTGTAGAAATCCTGCATATACAAGTGTTGTCAATACTTTAGGAATATGCAAAGTAAAACTGATGTATTGAGATTAGCAATGTTTTGCGAGGAAGACTTACCCATTGTTCGTTTACCACACGCCCGGCCTTGGTATTGAAATTCCTGTCGTCTCGATCATCTTGATCGGTCGCGCTGACATAGTGGTCAAACATCTCTGCTAGGTCCTCTCGGTCCCCAACCTCCACTAACTGAAGGACCGATTAGGCGAACCAGAGGGGGGGAGTGAATGGGAGCCGATAAAAATTCTTCTCGAAGGAGATGGGAACTCCAACAAGACGAACACGGCTTCCGAAACACTTCTCCGGCTCAACTACCCAAGTTGGTCAAGACCACGCAGCCACTGGAGTGCTACTGGTCCTAGGAACCAACACACAACCTTCCGAGCCAAAACTCACCACCACACACAGCGAAAACTTGCACGGCTTGCTGCCTGTGCTACACCGGTCAGACCGATGGCCTGCGCCGGTCAGACCGGTGACACCGGTCAGACTAGTGGACAGCGTCGGTCAGGCCGGTGGCTACAGCAGCCGCACAGCAAACGTTCCAGGAAGCCTCAGTGACTCCTCTAGGCCCTGGAACAAAAACCACCTCCGAAACACAACCTGGAAGGAAGAAGAACCCCTCACAAAACCTAGCAACACAACTCCAAACACGCCAAGAACTGACCAGCAGGACCACGGGACAAAACCACACGGACAAGGCTGTTCCCCGAGACAAATCCCACCAAGGGCTAGCACCGGTCAGACCGGTCAGGAGCACCGGTCAGACCGGTCGCGCCTGGGCAGCTCGGGATGAACAGCGCCCGCGAGTCAACTCCCCCAAATCCAACTCCCGATCTCCCGATTCGCTCCACGGATTCGCACAAGACTTTGGGGATAGTAGGAACACCTCATGGGCACTCCATAGCCAAGTTATGGTCCACCAAAACTCGTTGAATCAAGAGGAATCGAAGGATTTCCGCCAAGAACGCCTCTAACCCTAGAGCCAAGAAAACCCCAAAATCGAGCCCCTTTGCTCACGGATTTGGGAGGAGAATCAAAGGGAAAAGAACCACGAGGGGTTCATGCATACATCCCCCACCAAATCCCAAAGAGAAAGGTCTCAAAACCGCCACAAGAAATTCGCCAAGAAAAGCCTCTGAAAATCACCAAAAAGGAGAAACGGGAAAGACACATCCAAGCCTTGAGGAACCAGTCGAATCATCTATACATACCAAAGAGGTTCATACAAGGTCTAGCTTGCCGCCCGATCATCCTTCCCTCTCACAAGATCTCACCATGAAGCTCTCAAGCTAGTCCTACGAAAATCCTAGGGAAAATAGGAAAACCAAATGAGCTAGGGTTCCAAGAGATGGCTGCCATCCTCTCACCACTTGGGTTATATGGAGGCAACCGAAAGACGAAAATACCCTTACTAGCTAACTAGGGATACATGCCCCTCAAGGGCGAATTCGGAAATCTTTGTATTCACTCCATCGGACGGATGCCCAGTGACCGCAAACTTGCTTAGCCTCGACGGAAGCCTTGCGATCCCGACGTGTGTCCTCCGCTTCGAAGATTTCGGACTGCGTCGTCGCACACCGGTCAGACCGGTGCTCCTCACCAGTTAGACCGGTACCCACAGGTCAGACCGGTCAGACCCACCGGTTAGACCGGTCTGGAGCTGTTGCACCTCCGTCTTCGGTTCTTCGGTCTTGGCTTTGTGGATCAACCAAGGAACCCAGTGGTTTTCTGGTGAACCACCGGAAACCCCGCGAACTCGGTGTAGCCTCCGCCAATCACCACTCATGACTCGGCTCCCACGTAGTCCCGGCTCGACCTTGGTTTTGAGTCTCAACCAAGAAACCGTCCATGACTTCATCTTGCCATTCTTGCCACCATGCGGCCCGCACTTGACCCCGCTGGCCACCGGGTCCCTCGAACCAAGCCTACTTGTCTTCTCCACACCTGGAGGCCTCACCAGCAATGACCTTTCGCGCTTGTTCTTCACCTGCACCAACACCAGTCAAGCCGCAACCTGCACCTGCAATACTTAGCCAAGAATCAGTCCACACCACGTTGTCAATCACTCATCACACCAGGAAGCGACCATCCACCGGTCCTCGAACCACACATGGCTCTCACCAACCCAGGCCAGTGGATCTTGCACAAAATACCGAGGATGCCATTGGGAAGACGTGAGTGACGACCTGGAGCGACTACCCTCCACCCCCAGCAAAATTGATTCAGACAAATTAATAGTTTCAATTGTGAAAGTTCAAAGTAACCAATGAAAAAGCATTGATAAATTACCTTTTCCCATCAGGTGCCATCATCGGTCATTCCGCAAGAGGTACGGGATGTGTCGGAAGCGTCGAAGGGCCTCGCAACCAGATCTTCCCAGCCCCCTGCTCCCCATCCCCCTCCTCCTCCCCCTCTCCCTCTCCCTCACTACCACTCCCACTCTCCCTCTCCCTCTCCCTCTCCAGATCCTCCTCCCTATGCCTCAGCCTCTCCGCCTCCCTCTCCTCCCTATCACTCTCCTCCCTCGCAGACTGTGGCACCATAGGAGAGGGACACGATTTACGACCCGCCCTCCCTCTAGACAACGAAGAACCAAGGGGGGAGGGTGACCTCCGGCGACCAACCCTTCCTCCTCCACCTCCTCCAGACGGAGGTGCACACTCCGGAGTGGGTGACCTCCTGCGACCCCTCCTACCACCTGCCCCGGAGCCCTCAGCCGTCTCGGAGACGTCAAGTGTGCTACGAGGGTAGAACTCATTGAGGTTCTTTGTCACCCCGCGACCACCGCGGCCGCCTCTGCCGCCGCGTGCCCTAGGCATCTTCGTTCAATCAACTGCAAAAAAAAGTGTGAAGCAAGTATTAGTACATGTATTAGACAGCAAAGTACAAGTACTAAATAAAAAATAATTAATGTAGTAAGTACAACTATTAAATTAATGTCATAATTGGTACGGTTCTTACATGTTTTAGAAATACTCATCATGATCCGTATTAGCTGGATCATATGTCTCATTGTCACTGACACGCATGTCCACATCCTCAACACCGTGCTCCAAAGGAGGAAAGACGTCATCATCACTATCACTTCCCAAACCTAATCGCTCCAGTAATTGTAAGTCATCCTCATCATGAACATCTTCTCCGGCATCGTCCATCTCTAGTTCCATTCCGATCACGTCGGTTAAGTCTATCTCAAAACTCCCTTCTAGCCCATCTTCTTAAAAGAACTCACCAACATATGTGTTTGGGTCTAGTAGGTTGTAATCTTCGTCGACAGGGGCAGGTAGTTTACTATGTGGCAAAACCTTGTACACAACATCCCAACCCTGGAGACGCTTGTCTTTTTTGCAATGGTATGATAGATAATAAACTTGTGTGGCATGTTGAGCCATGATATAGACATCGTCTCCTATGTACACAGTTGACTGACGAATTTTGACTAGCCCAAGATTTGAGTTCCGCCTCATAGCCTGAGGATCAAACCAATGGCACTTGAATACGATAGGTTTCGGAGGTTTGGAACCATGAAACTTGAGTTCATATATTTCTTCAAGTCTTCCATAGTACTCGGACCCATCGACTGTTGTCATACAAACTCCAGAATTTGTGGTTCTTCGATTGGGATGACTGTCCTCGTGACTTTTTGTGTGAAAGCGATGTCCATTCACATCATAAGCGGCATATGACTTGACCCTAATGGCACAACCATCGGCAACCTGTCTCAAGTCGGGACACATAGACGAATCGATTTGCCCCTGCAAGACCAGGGAGGATAGCTCGTTATCATACATGACATGCCGTGCTAAGTACGATCTTACAAAGAAGGTGGATTAAAATTACCTTCTTTTTGAACCAAGATATGAAATCGGGGATATTGTGTCGCGCATCATGTCTACCCTCACTAAGTAGGGTATCTTCTTCCTCCTCGGTAGGTGGCCTTGAATGACGCCAGTATTGCGCAAAGAATTCACTGCACCCAAAAAGAAGAGGAGGTTGGATGCAGAAAGAGCCAAGATGCGAGATCTTACGTGAAAGGAAAAAATGAGGTTTCTTGAGAACTTACTCTATGTACGGCTTTACTTTGTCAAGGTTGCGCGACACATATATCATGATAGTGTGCCACTCTTCATCCAGCAAGTACTTGGTCCTCCCAAGACTTGCACTTCCAAGTTGTCCTCCGAAAAGGCTGAGGTTCGAATCATTTTCCCCAACATTGTAACGAGGAGGTGGGTTATGCATGCTAGGAAGGTTCTCAGCATAATATTTAGTTGTGAAGTTTGACACCTCCTCCAGAATGTATGCCTCTGCAATGGAAGCTTCAATTTTGTTTTTGTTGCCAGTTTTGTATCGAAGAAACTTTTGACATCTCTCAATTGGATAGCACCAACGGTTCTGCACGGGACCCCCCAATCATGCCTCGCGGGGGTGGTGCAAAAGCATATGCTGCATCGGATTGAAGAAGCCGGGTGGAAGGATCTTCTCCAACTTACATAGCAACACAGGCGCATTTGTTTCTAGTTTTTCAATTACAGCAAGAGATAACTCCTTAACACAAAGCTGATGGAAGAAATAGCTCAACTCTGCTAGCGCTTGCCATACATGTTCAGGTACATAGCCTCGAACCATCACCGGAAGAAGCCGCTCGATCCATATGTGGTAGTCATGACTCTTCAGCCCATGTATTCGCAAAGTAGCTAAGTTCACCCCCTCCTCAGATTCGCAGCATACCCATAAGGGAACATTAACATTTTGAACCATTCGCAAACTTCCTTCCTTTGATCCCTCTTCAGGACAAAATCAGCCTTAGGTCGACACCATGTCTTGCCCGCTACAGGTTTCTTCATGGCTAGCTTTGGCCTATCGCATAACGCTTCTTGATCGACTCTAGCCTTAACATTGTCCTTTGACTTATCTGCCCATTCCATGATTGCACCCACAAGTGCCTCCCCCCCAATTCTTTTCGGTGTGCATCACATCAATGTTATGTGGAAGAAGAAGATCTTGCATATAGGGTAGCCTCCACAAGCTCGACTTCTGAACCCAGGCATGTTGCACACCGTATCCCTCAAAATGAGTTTCTCTTTCTTTGAGCACGAGAGCCTCTACCTGGGCACGAACCTCATCTCCCGTCATGATGTGCGGTGGTGGGTCATTAACTCTCACACCTTTCATGAAGTTCTTCGAATCTTGTCTGAATTCATGCTCAATAGGGAGGAACTATCGATGTTTGTCAAAGCAAGAATACTTGCCACCTCTCTTCAACCAAAAGAACAACATAGCCTCCTTGCATACTGGGGCAGGAGAACATCCCGTGGACACACCAGCCGCAAAATATCCCATATGCCGGCACATCATGCATGGAGTACATGTACCACACATGCATCTTGAAGTTTCTCTTCGTAGCTCAGTCGTATGTCCTCACCCTGTCATTCCAAGCACAGATCAAATCATAATCAGAGGCTCCATGTACACACTCATATTAGCCCCCGGGTATCCAGGAATTATCAGTGACAAGAATATATGTTGTCTTTGAAAGACGACACTGGGGGGTAGATTGAGGGGGGTGACAAACACAGGCCAATAACTATACGAGGCAGCCATTCGCCCATAAGGATTGAACCTATCGGTTGCCAACGCCACACGTACATTGCGGCAGTAATGTACATAGCAAAAAAAGGGGAAAAGTAGTAATGTACAAGAAGGCAAACACATTAAGATACTGTCTCAAATAACTGAATAAAAGCCGCATGATTATCTTCTCGAACCCTTACGAGTTGGAGGTACCCTTGCTTCTTAAAATTTCTTATCCGTAGAGTTAATTGTCGGGAAACCATTATCAATGATCTTGGAGTTCCTGAGGACTAAGGTTCCAAAATTTCCAGGCAGCGATCATAATAAACATCTCCATGAAGAACCTCAGCGAGGACCTTTCTTGTGTTCGTAACACTCTAACACAAATGTCAGAGTCATGTGTCCATTGAATACCAAGCTTCATCCAATAGGCAGATTGTAAATTCACAAAATGAAACAACTGTTCATCTTCTTTTTCAACGTTCACGGTAAATTATGTTCGGAGCCTTGTTTCCTGGCAAATATTAAGTATTTGCCTGGAAACAATTTTACACCCCGGCCGCCCTAGCAGTAATTTGCTGGGCGCGCCCTTTTGTGTGCAAGGAACAATGTTTGTTTTGAAAGGGAAACTTACGAGATCCCATAACCCATACTGAAATTATATGTTCGGCTAGCTCTTTTTTATACAACTAGACAGGTTTAATTTTAACAAGGAGTGGTGGTGACCATAACCAGCTTCAGAAAACAGCGGTTTCATCCACATCAAGCAGTGTCCAGCCAACATGCAACCTGTCTCCATTCCTATGCCTCACGATGCACCACGTGAAAACCTCAAATAGGTCACACAGCATTTGTAACGACCTAACACCCGTTTACATGCACCTACATCTGTAACGGTTGTTGTTTGGCGCCCGTTACCCATAAGTGTGGCAGGCCGTCTCCGGGGTTCACCACCACAACACCCGTTACCAATGAGGAATTCTGGTAATGGACTTCTTAAATACACGTTATATGAATTCTTTGTAACAGGCGTTAAAATGTATCTGTTACGAAAATGATACCTATCAGTAACGGTCCTTAAAGTCCGTTACCAATCACTTTCGTACTGGAGATGCATGTTTGTTAGGACACGTCTCTTTTGATGGCGACCCAATTGGTGACGCTCATTTGTTAAGACGCTTCTCCTTTGATGGCCACCCAACGCTGCACCTCACATCAGAGACGCGTGTTGTCATTACACGTCTTTGTTTTCGCCTTCCGACAACACTCGCTCACTCCTCAGAAGGTCACTCGCTCTCTCTCCCCAGAAGTCCCCGCCGGCCTGCCCCGTTCGCCGCCGCCAGCTGCGCGCGCTCTGAGGATCGCGCTCTCTCTCCTCAGAAAGTCGGCGCTGCAGCAGGCCAGCTGCGAGTGCCTGATGGCGAAAGAGGCCAGCGGACATCGACCACGGTGTCATCCAAAGCAGACGCCTCCATCCCCTCCCCCTCGGGCTCGACGCCGTCCTCCGCGCCATCGCCGCGGCTGCGATGCCGCCTCCGATCCTCCTCCTCAGTCGTGCTCACCTCGTAAACAACAGTCCTCGTCAAGGTGGAAATTGCCCCCTGAGAAACTTGCTTGGCTTGCTTGATTGAGGTCAGATGTTGTTGCCTGGTTTAGGCAGTTTTCTCATGACTCCATCCAAACAAGCCTTGATGAGTAACTTGAAACTTGATGTGATCTTGTTTGTCTATATATGTGATGAGAATGTGTTTGTGATATCTCCTTGTTGTGGTGACTGCCAAATCCTGGCTGGTTCCAGGATGGCAGGATGCAGCCCTTGATATGGTGGCTGCCAAATCTTGACTGGTTCCAAGATGCAGCCAGCAAACAAGCAGGTTACTGTAGAGGTGGCCTACGTATCAGAAATGGGCATTAATTAAAGCACGTTACAAAAATTGGTCAGTGAGTAACGGACTTCATTTGGAACGCCGGTTATAAGTATGCCAACAATGTAACGGGCAACATAAAAGGCTGTTATCAGTACCGACTGGTGGGCCCCAGAACTTGTCTCTTTCATCGAGATAGAGGAGACGCAGGTTCACAGCAAGTGTCTCCTTTAGTTGAGACAGAGGAGACGTGCGTACACAGCAAGCGTCTCCTTTCATCAAGAGACAGGAGACGCTCGTACACAGCAAGCATCTCCTTTCATCGAGAGACAGGAGACGCGCATATACAGTAAGCATCTCCTTTCATAGAGATAGAGGAGTCATGCATGAAATAGATGTGTCTCTTTCGTCGAGACAAAGGAGACGCAGGTTCACAGCACACGTCTCCGATGTTGAGCTCATGTAACGGGCTCTGTGTTGGTGCCTGTTACCAAAGTCCCCTGTGGGCCCAGAGAAATAGTCATTTCACGTGACCGGTGACTATCGTTGTTTGATACCCGTTACGAATACGTGTTATCAGTAACGGGAATCTACATGTTACCTTTCTTCGCTCATTTGTAACACTTGATCGGTAACGGGCGCTGATGCCCGTTACTGATAACACATATTCGTAACGGGCATCAAACAACGACCGTTACCACAACTAGCCACCGGTCACGTGAAATGGCTGTTTCTCTGGGCCCACAGGCAACTTTGATAACGGGCACCAAAACAAAGCCCGTTACAGGAACTCAACATCGGAGACGCGTTGTGTACCTGTGTCTCTTCTGTCTCGACGAAATGAGACGCGTCTATTTCAAACGCGTCTCAGCACAACTAGGATTCATAACGGGCATCAAACAACAATCGTTACCACAACTAGTCACCGGTCATGTGAAATGACTGTTTCTCTGGGCCCACAAGGAACTTTGGTAACAGGTACCAAAACAGAGCCCGTTACAGGAATTCAACATCGGAGACCAGTCTAGTAACGGGCGTCAAATGGTCATCGGTAACGGACACTAAAGCCGGTTACCGATACGGCAACGATCAGTAACGGACTAAAAGAGCCCGTTACCGATAGGGCATTGATCAGTAACGGATTTTACGAGACCACTACCAATAGGTTTAACTTTTGTAACGGACTCACTTTAAGGTCCGTTACAAAGAATTAATGTAAAGGATGTTTAATAAGCCCGTTACCAGAAGTCCACATTGGTAACGGGCGTTGTGGAGGTCAACCCCGGGGTCGGCCTGCTGCGCTTATCGGTAATGGACGCCAAACAACAACCGTTACAGATGTAGGTGCATGTAACGGGTGTTAAGCGCCCGTTACAAATGTTGCTTGACCTATTTGAGGTTTTCACGTAGTGCACTTATACTGAGTTGACGTCTCGAACTTGGATGTGCAGGTTCCACCACAGAGAACCTTACTTAGTTAGCTGAGCTACTCGCTTGGTTCGGTGGGTCTCAATGAAGTATATGTAAAAGTATGGTTCTCAAAATCTTGATTCTATGATTCAAGTCAATAGTGTCTTTAAAGTTGTACGATTTAGAGTAATTTTAACCATAGATCCGATTTAGAGTAATTTTAACCTTCAACTTAAATATAAGGTGATGTTTTCTAAAACGATACTGTTTTTATTTTGATCTTTCTGAAATCTAGTTTTGCATTCCAATGAAGGGTGCTGGAAGCTGATACCAGTCCACAAATAGTTGGTGACAGAATGGAATCATTGGAGCTTAATTAATTATTTTACATCAATCAAAAGAAATATTCTTCTCCCACGATAAGTGTACTTAGACATCCACATGGTCTCTAATATCTCACTTCCACTAGTAATATCTTTAAAAAATATAATTCCACAAATTGAAAAATTAAACATTGGTATTCTTGAAAATGTGTGAACTACTAGTACCAATTTTATGTTGACAGTTTATGCAAAGTTTTAAGTATTAAGTTTAGTTAGGATCATAAACCTAGATGGACTTTAATGTGCGACAATTTTTGTTGCTAGGATAACCTAAAATCTATACCACAGATTGATTTACACAAAATGAAACATGAGGGACAAATACCACACTTTTGCAATATTTGAAGGATGAAAACTCCACTTTTTCCTATAAAAATTATTATCAATCTTGGTCCATATAGACACTTCTACCCAAACGACCAAACCTAGTGCCTTTCACTATTAGAACAGACCAAATGTACACAACTGAAATACAAATTATTATTGATCTTGGTCCATATAAACACTTATACCCAAACGACCAAACCCGCCAAACTATTTGCTGACGCAAAAATCGGCAGATCCTCACATGCTAACACGGCTCCAAGAAGTACAAGGCGTGCCAGTTAATCTGAGTTGTTGATTGACAAGGAAATCAAAAGCGTTTGATATGGGTGAATCGACAAGATTTCGACCTATTCTTTGAAAACCACGTAATAGCTAAGCAGTCGATACATGCCTCTGCCTCTGGCCAAGTCACCTTGTCCACTATCGGACAGCTCATCCTTGAGCCCTTCTTGCCGATTTCTCGCTCCTATCTCCAGCCGATTTCTCCTTCAGCCGTCGCCTCCATCTCATCCTTTTTCTTTTCCATTGCTGGTCTTGACACGTGTCAACACCATTTCTTTTGAATGGAGCACTGATATATATTGATCTTGACGGTGCAGGAGATCAACCTGCCTGCCGAATTTCAGCGCCTGTTTTCGGACGCAGCAATTGCCTTTTCCTTTACAATCCAACATCAGCTGTTGCCGCATTTGCAACAGTGTAACTGTAATGCCGCTTCAGGAATCTCACTCGATGGACATCAGGCTCTGTCTTGTTTCATCTGGTTTTGCCAAAACAATAGTATGAACTGTGATCTCGTACCACCTTATGATGGCATTCAGCAAGCAACAGAGACAGCATTCGGAGACAACAACAGGATTTGTTGATCGCATACCTCCAGACTCCAGTACTAAAGAAAGTCATTCAAATTCAGAAAACAAAACTCTGGAGTTTAGCCAGTTAGTAACACTGAAGCTTCGCTGCTACTTGGTACTCAGCTTGCGCATCGACATTGTTATAGGGGACGACTGGTCGCAGCGCCTTGCTCTTCATGTCGATCTCAAGCATCGACACCTTCCTATCCTTGTTGCTTCCGTACTGGTAGTCGCTATGAAGCAGACGACGTCTGGGTCGTCGCAGCTCAAGATGGGGTAGCTCAAGATCCTGCGCGGGATGAAAAATGGACCCCGGCATCGCCCAGAGCTCCTCGCAGTCGAGCACGCCGTCCTTCACCCACGTCGCCTCCGTCAGGCTCATGGTCCACGTGGTCAGTGGTCACCGTGAACAAGAACTGGCCGCGCTCGCACGTGCTCGCGCCGGCGTCGCCGCAGCAGCAGCGAGACTCGACGGTGACGAACCTCACGGCGGCGGTGGCACCCACCGCGGCCAGGTTCCGGAAGCTTTCCGCACCACGATAGCCATCCAAACTACGCAGCGGTAGGTACCGAAGGCTGAGCCGCCACGTCCGCCCCCGCAGCCAAATCGTAGAGGAGGAAGCCGCGGAAGTAGCAGGGGAAATTTTATGTCATTTCTATGTATTTGTATCATGGTTTCCATGTTAGGTTGTTTGGAAACAATCCAGGTTAATTTTGGGTAGAAATTGAGAATTTTTTCTCTAAATTTTGTCGGAAACGAAAATGATAAATCCGAAAATTTTCTGAGAAACCCAGTAAACACTTTTCTCGCCGACCTTCGATTTTTTTTTTCAATTACCAGTAAAGTAAACCTTCGGAAGTAGTTGACCAAGCACATGTACCCGTAGCCGAGGGGAACGGCCACGTTAGTCTCCCACCAAGACATCAGCTCCTTGGCCTCGCCGGCCGTTGCCTTGCCGTGGACGATGGCGACCTTCCGCTTGAGCTCGTCATGGGGAAGAAGCAGGCCGAGAGCTTCAGCAGCGACGGCGGCCGGGCGGCGGCGCTTGCATCGAAGAGGAAGTAGGCGGTGACGACAGTCTGGTACTGTCCACCGGGGTTGGGGTTAGTCACGTCGAGGAGGAGGCAGTCGGCGTGGGTGGCGACGATCTAGGGTTGCTGGTTCGGCACATCGTCGTCGCTGCCGGCGTAGTCGCTGTAGAATGAGGAGCACGCCGGCGGCGCCGCGAGGCGGAAGGAGATGCGGAAGAGATGACCGGTGGAGGTGTGGGAGGCGACAGAGGTCGTCTTGACGTCGGCGACCTGGAGGTAGCTGTAGCGGTTCACCGTCACCCATCGTGGGCAGGCGGCTGCCGGTGAATCATCAGAGGGTTCGCTTTCCATGTGGCTGCGCTTAGAGCAACTCCAACAGCTCGTGTAAATCATTTTGGATTTGTTAAAAAAATGAAAACCTGCGTGAAAACTCAATCCAACCGAATAACTATGTTTGTCTGCTCGTCAACCTGCTCGCAATCGTGCCCCTCCGCTCGGTACCTTTGATGAGGACGTGCGCTCTGCTCCCTTGCCGCCATCGCCTTCTCGCGCTCCCGCCACCACGCCACCACACCACACCGTCGTTCCCGTGCGCGCGGCCGGGAGAGGAACGGCATGGTCTGTCATCGGGAGAGGAGGAGGTGTGGGCTGCTAGCCGGAAGAGAGGGAACGGCCGGAGGAGGGGCGCGTTTCTCCTCCCTGCAGTCCCCGCGCGCACGGCCGTCAGCAGACCAGAAGAGAGGGGCCGGTCGGAGGAGGAAGGATTGGTGCGGATATCCTCGGTGTAGTCCCCGCTCGTGATCATCCGCCAACTCGGAGAGGAGCGGCGCGGGTCTCCTGCCCTCAATCCCTACCGAGGAGAGGAGCGGTGTGGCTCGCCGGCCGGATGAGGGGCTGACTAGAGGAGGAGGGAGATAATGAGAGTGAGAGGAGGAGGATGGGTCACTGGGAGCCTGGGAGGGAGAGTGAGGGCGTGTTTGATATCGTGGCTGTGGAAGGTCTGGCCGGCCAACCAGGCCCTGGCCAGCCACAGACCGGCCTTCGACGGCCAAAGGCCGTGTTTGATTTTGTTGGCCCAACTGAGCCTGTCTGATGCCCTTTTTTCTGTTTGATTTGTATTGTGGAGCCTGGCTCAAGGACAACCACCTCCAACTACCAAATCGAGATGGTGTTTGATTCGGGCCAGCCCAGATCGACAGGTTCCAATTGCATTTCAGAGGAAGAGGAGAAGCAAGACATGTTTCATTCATCCAAATTATGGCCAAACATATCATGATAAAACTAAGGAAAATGGATACAAGCCATGAACATGGCCTCAGACTGAAATAATGTTTTCATTCATAATAGGTTTAACTATAAACATGGGTAAAAACAGTCATTATCGGCCATAGAACCCAAATGTAAATTACAGGTGCAACACATTGACAGCCTGCTCCAAAGAACTGCCCAGATATAGTTGAAATTATCAAGCTTCACTCCAGTTTTCCTTCCTCGGTAGACAACATTGACAAAGTCATTGTCAATGTAAGATAGACAACATTTCCAGTTTTCCTCACTCCAAGTCATTGTACCTTCAAGAAAGTCACAATTGAGTCACTTAAGATAGGAGAGAAAATGTTTGCCTCAAATATTGGAGGAGAATGGCTTCATGGCAACCATGGAAACATGAAACTCACCAAGCCCAGGATTGAAAACATGGGCCATGGATGAGTTTCATGTTTTGATGGGAGACATGACAAGCATTAATCACCATCATATCATCATCGGCAAGGAGGCAAAAACATCAACAACATGGTTCATAAGAACAAAAGGAGCCTCAGATTTTTTTGATTCATATGACCTAGATCTGGAGCATAAGAACAACAGTAGCAGGAACAAAAGGTTCATGGCAACCATGGAAACATGGGAGACATCCAGACTAGGCTTGGAAAACATGGGCATGGATGTTTCCCATGTTTTGATGGGAGACACGAGAAGTAATCAGTACATATATATAACACAACTCCAGATCATCATGGGCATGTATAACAAATCAATTTTATCATCATTGGCAAGGATGGAGGAAAGGAATAATTAGCCTCAAATTAGTTTGCACTATCATTTGAGCTTCAACTTGGCGCATAAGGAAACAGTTGTAGGAAAACAAGAAGGTCATGATAGCTATGGAACCCTATGAGACATCCATCCCAGCCTTGACAGCATTGCATGGGAATGGATGTCTCACATGGCTTGATGACATACATGAAAAAAAGAACAAATACCAGAACAGCTTAACCAAGCTCCAATCCCTCACAAGTTAAAGTTCATCATTTTATAGCAAACATGTGTATCATCATTGGCAAATTAACTGGATCAAGATCATCATAGGCAATAGTGCATACTTTGGAAAGCATGACAGCAACAAAGAATAATTGGCCTCAGATTAGATTGCACTATCATTTGAACTTGAACTTGTAGCATAAGGAAACAAGTGTAGGCAAACAAGGTCATGATAGCCATGGAACCTTGTGAGACATCCATCCCAGCCTTGACAGCATTGCCTAGGAATGGACGTCTCACACGGCTTGATGACACACATGAAAAAATAACAAATACCAGAAAAACTTCAGAAACCAAGCTACAGTCACTCACAAGTTCAGTTCATCAGTTTTTAACAAACATGTGTATCATCATTAGCAAATAGTACTTATCTTGGAAAGCATGACAGCAACAAGATCAAATTGGCCTTAGATAAGTTTGCACTATCATCTGAACTACGATTTGGAGCATAAGGAATAAAGAAGGTCATGGCAGCCATGGAATCGTGGGGCACATCCATCCCAACCTTGAAAACATTGCCTGAGAATGGACGTGTCCCATGGCTTGATGACAAACAAGAGAACAGAGAAAGAAAACAGCATCTGACCCTCACAAGTGCAAGTTTGTCAAATTATCTGAGCAAACATGTGCATCATCATGGGCAAGAGGTGAAGTAAGCAGCAACTAGGCACGACTGCATTACGAAAGATGCACACGCCAACCGAGGTGGTGACTACTGACTCCAGACTCTGCACGCCCGATCGTGAAGTATTCATGGCAGCCGGGGAAGCTGGAACCTCAGACAACTGAGTTGATCGGTACCTTGAAGACATCTCAGCTGACGAGGAATCAGCCAACGCACCTGTAGATGAGACTACTGAGGCCAAGAATGCCTGGTGCGAGTGCAACAGAAAACGAGCTGATCGACGCATGAGGCTTCCAGAAGCTTTTCACATCCGGAACCTCACAGAGGCTCTGGATCAAGTCGAAAACCGGGTACACACCACCCCTGAGCAATGCCTCATGTCTATCACCACGATAGCATGAACAGCTCAGGGGCACTGCGCAGGTGAACTCATCGCCAAGCTTGCTGAGGACGCCTACTTCATGCGGGTCAACGCCAGAACCGCCGGAGCTGGAAACAACGAAGCCACTAGTCGCAGCCCAGCAGATGGCAGACGCAACCGCATCCATGGCGAACACCAGCCAAACCCCAACCGCTCCAGAGCTTCTGCAGGAGGTGCCTCGCATGGTGGCAACAGCGGTGGGGGCGGTCGAGGTGGTGGCGGCGGCAATAGCGGCGGTGGCGGCGGCAGCGGTGGCGGCGGCAGCAGCGGTGCCAGTTCCTCCCACGGCGGCGGCAGAAGAGCTGGTGGCGGCGGTGATCGCGGAGGCAGAGGCCACGTGAACAGCCACGCCACCGGCAACGCACGCGGCGGCTACGACGCCCGCCACAGGATCGACGAGATCCGCTGCGCCAAGAAGGCTACCGAAGTCAGCGACGGCTTCCCCGCTTACTCTGCACGACTTCGCGATCTGCTCCTTCCCGAGAAATTCAAACCTCTCGGGATCACCAAGTAGGACGTGAAGCAAGACCCAGTTCAGTGGCTCAGGTGCTATGCCCTGGCCATCGAAAACGCTGGTGGCGACAACGACGTGAAGTGCCTCTACTTCCCCTTCTGTCTGGACCAGGCTCCACTCACATGGCTCGAGTCACTCGAAAAGAACTCGATTGACCAGTGGGACCAGCTGAAGGCTCAGTTCACCAGCAACTTCGCGGGCTCCATGGGGCGCTCGGGTACTCGCATCGAGTTGGCGATAGTCAAGCAGGAACAAGGCGAGACGCTCCGCCAGTACATGCGTCGCTTCTTCGACAAGCGCGCGACCGTAGTTGACGTCACCGACAAAGAAGTCATCGACCTCTTCCAAGACGGGCGCTACCACCGTCGCACTTTCGAAGACTTCGGTTGCTGTCGCCCGAGTTCTATCACCAAGCTCAAAGACATGATCACTTCATGGGCCGATGAAGAGGACAAGGCCAACGCCAAGTACGACTCCATTCGTGGCAAGAGCAAAAACAACACGGGCGGCAACAACAACAACAACAAGGATCAAGGGGGTCGCAACAACAACTACTCGGGTCCTAACCGCAAGCGCAAGCCAGACAACACAGTCGCGGCTATACAACGCCCTGCGAAGGACAACTCCAAAAAGACCTCCGGCGGCTTCAGAGACTTGCTCAAAGAGAAGTGCCCGTGGCATCTGGATGGCAACCACACGATCGACCAGTGCTACCAACTCCGGTGAGCACTCAAGGATATTCCCGAGCCACGACCTCCTCATGACAAGAAGGGCAAGAAGAAAGTCGATGAAGGCAACGGCGACTTCCAAGAACCCGACAAGATGGTGAATGTCCTCTTCGGCGGACTACCCACCCGACGATCTCAAAAGCTCACTCGACGGGAAGTCTTGAACATTGAACCAGCGGTACCGACACCTCTGAGGTGGTCGGAGGTACCCATCACCTTCTCTCGCGCGGATCAATGGACAAGCTTCTCTGAGCCAAAACGTTTCCCACTCGTCCTGAAACCAGTAGTCGCGGGCTCTAGACTCAACAAGATACTCATCGATGGCGGGAGCGGACTCAATGTCCTCTTCACCAAGACCTTGAAGAAAATGAAGCTCGACATCACCGACATGCTCACTAAGAGCGTGTCGCCTTTCTACGGCATCGTCCCTGGTAACGTGGATATACCACTTGGCTCAGTGGTCCTGCCAGTTACCTTCGGGGATTCAAGGGAGAACTACCGCACCAAGTACATCAAGTTTGAGGTTGCGGACTTCGAAACCTCCTACCATGCCATCCTCGGCAGACCAGCCATCGCCAAGTTCATGGCGGTGCCTCACTACACCTACTTGGTACTCAAAATGCCAAGTCCTGCCGGAGTACTCACGCTGCAAGGGGACTTGAAGATTTCTTATGACTGCGACAACGAAGCCGTGGAACTCGCAGCGACCAATCAAGTACCTAATGCAATGATGGAAATATTCGCTGCGTCCAAGAAGCTTGCCCCAACTGAACTCGAGATACCTGAGAAGACCGACACCTCAAACAAGCCTCAGCCAACAGAGGAAGTACAGGTGAAGGCCATTGACCTCGGGACGGGCGACAGCAGCAAGACTACCATGATCGGGGCGGGGCTCGACCCGAAATAGGAAGACGCGCTCGTCAGCTTCCTTCGGGCTAACCGAGACATCTTCGCGTGGAAGCCAGCGGACATGCCAGGTGTGCCCAGGAGGCTGATTGAGCATTCACTCAACGTCGACCCTAAAGCTACCCCCAAGCGACAAAACCTCCGCCGTTTTGCTGACGACCGACGGGAAGCCATCAAGAAGGAACTCGCCAAACTACTCGTGGCTGGCTTCATCCGAGAAGTCTTCCATCCTGAGTGGCTCGCCAACCCCGTCCTCGTCCGCAAGAAGAACACGAACGAGTGGAGGATGTGCGTCGACTACACCGACCTCAACAAGCACTGCCCCAAGGACCCCTTCGGGTTGCCGCGGATTGATCAAGTCATCGACTCCACGGCGGGCTGCGACCTGCTCTACTTCCTCGACTGCTACTCCGGGTACCACCAGATTGCTATCAAGGAAGAAGACAAGGAGAAGACCGCGTTCATCACCCCGTTCGGTGCCTATTGCTACACGACAATGTCGTTCGGGTTGAAGAACGCCGACGCTACCTACCAACGAGCTATCCAGGCCTGCTTCAAGAAGCAGCTCAACAAGAATGTCGAAGCCTACGTGGATGACGTGGTCGTCAAGACCAGAAACTCCGACACGCTCATCGCCGATCTTGAAGAGACCTTCGCATCCCTGCGAGAGTACCAGTGGAAGCTCAACCCCAACAAGTGCGTCTTCGGCGTACCTTCCGGGAAACTACTCAGCTTCATCATTAGCCATCGCGGCATCGAAGCCAATCCTGAGAAGATCTCCGCCATCACCAATATGAAAGCTCCAACCTGCATCAAGGATGTCCAGAAGCTGACCGGATGCATGGCGGCCTTGAACAGATTCATCTCGAAGCTCAGAGAACGGGGACTACCCTTCTTCAAGCTACTCAAGCACCAAGAGAAGTTCATGTGGACTGCGGAGGCTGATCAAGCTCTGACGCAGCTCAAAGACTTCCTGTCAAAGCCACCGGTCCTCACGGCACCCCGCAAAAAGGAGCAGCTACTACTCTACCTTGCTGCGACTACTCATGTGGTCAGTATTGCCATCGTCGTCGAGCGGCAGGAAGAAGGCCACGCCTACTCAGTCCAGCGACCAGTCTACTTCGTCAGCAAGGTTCTGTCCGAGTCCAAGGCACGGTACCAACCGGTCTAGAAGCTACTATATGCAGTACTCATCACCTCGCGGAAGCTACGACACTACTTTCAGGAGTACTCGATCACCATCATCACCGACTACCCGCTCAGTGACATACTCCATAATGAAGATGCTACTGGAAGGATCTCCAAATGGGCGGTCGAACTGGGCGCCCTCAACATCGACTTCAAGCCACGCACCGCTATCAAGTCTCAAGCACTAGTCGACTTCATGGCAGAGTGGCGGGAGAATCAGCTACCAACTCCTACAGAGCGACCAGAGCACTAGGTTATGTACTTCAACGGCTCACTCAAGCTCGAAAGCGCGGGTGCAGGAGTACTCCTGATATCTCCAAAGGGCGAACAACTCAAGTACGTCCTGCAGATCTTCTGGAAGGTCTCAAACAATGAAGCCGAGTATGAAGCCCTACTGCATGGGCTCCGCCTCACAATCTCACTGGGCATCAAGCGACTACTAGTCTACGGCGACTCCGCAGTGGTCATCAACCAAGTCAACAAGTCTTGGGATTGTAACAAGGAGAACATGGACGCCTACTGTCTTGAAGTCCGCAAGCTCGAGAACAAATTCTATGGTCTCGAGTTTCACCACGTCGTCCGTGACAACAACGTTGCAGCGGACGTCCTGTCGAAGCTTGGCTCTACTCGCGCACAAGTACCCGTCGGAGTCTTCGTCCACGAGCTTCACGCGCCATCCATCCCAGAGTCGGCACCAACGACCACTGACCCTGTGCTACCACAGCCCGGTCAGGAGGTCATGATGATCGATGTGGACTGGAGACAACCCTTCATCAACTACATCCACGAGCAGAAGGTCCCCTCCGACAAGAACAAGGCCGAACAACTCGTCCGCCGAGCCAAGACCTACGTATTAGTCGGAGACAAGCTCTACAGGCGGGGTGCCACTTCTGGAGTACTCATGAAGTGCATACCTCGGGACGAAGGCAAGGACATCTTGGAGGAGATCCACAAAGGCGTCTGCGGCAACCACGCGTCTTCTCGCACGCTGATGAGCAAAGCTTTCCGACGAGCTTTCTACTGGCCCACAGCTCTGGCCGACGCTGAAGAACTCATCAGAAGGTGCCAAGGATGTCAATTCTTCGCCAAGCAGCAACACGTCCCGACCTACAAGCTAGTCACCATACCACCGACCTGGCCCTTTGCCTGCCGGGGGCTCGACATGATAGGGCCTCTGCCAACTGCGCTAGGAGGATTCAATAGAGTCTTGGTGGCCATCGACAAGTTCACCAAATGGATCGAAGTTAAGCCGGTTACCTGCCCAAAGGCCGACAGAGTACTCGACTTCTTGGATGAACTCGTGCATCGCTACGGGCTACCCCATCGCATCATCACAGACTTGGGTTCCAACTTCAACAGCCATCAGTTCTGGGAATACTGCGAGAACAGCGGGATCGACGTCCGGTACATTTCAGTCGCCCACCCGCGCGCCAACGGTCAAGTTGAGCGTGCCAACGGGATGGTACTCGACGCCCTCAAGAAGCGATTGCACGACACAGCTTACACCAAAGGAGGCAAGTGGATCAAGGAACTACCCAATGCACTCTGGGGGCTTCGTACTCAACCTACCAAGCCAACAGGGCAGTCGCCCTACTTCCTGGTCTACGGCTCCGAAGCTATTCTACCTGCCGACGTGATGTGGGAATCCCCGGCAGTAGAACAATACGACGAAGGCATCTCAGAAGATAGTCAACGGGTTGATATCGACAGCCTCGAAGAAGCCCGCTGCGCAGCCCTCATCCAGTCAGCAAGGTACCAAGAGGGTATCCGACACTACCATGATCGCAACGTCAAGGAACGTTCATACAACGTCGGCGATCTAGTCCTCCGTCGCATCCAGAACACGGACGGACTACACAAGCTCAGCTCGCCATGGGAAGGTCCCTTCTCAGTCTCCAAGGTGACCGGACCAGGCTCATATCGCCTCCAAACACTTGAAGGTGACGCCATTAGCAACTCGTGGAACATCGACTAACTGTGTCGCTTCTACGCATAGTCGCTCGACTACTCATCTACGGGTCCAGCCTATACGGCTACCTACGGACTCTTTGCTGTAAGCGGCCTCTCGGTCCTAGCACAAGTCTCTGGACTACCCTTATCCAAGATCCAGCGTTAACGACTACTAACGGATCCTGGGCCGCACAAAGCAGAAGGACTTTGGCGGCGGTCTACGGACCATGTACTCTCTAGATCCAGCCTATAAGGCTACTAACGGATCTCTAGCTATAAGCGGCTCAAGGGCCCTAGCAATCACTTAGCCGTAGGCGGCCTACGGGTCCTGGCGACTACTCATTTGTAACGGCCCTGGCCATCTAGGTGTACTTCTTCATCAGTAATAAAGTTTAATTCTACTCAACTTGTTTACTGTGGCTTCTAACTAGGCAGATCTTACCGAGTAATACTACTCACCACATCTCCCGCGGCTTGGTACTCCGCACATTTCGCTACAAGTGGCGGTTACGAGTACTCATTTCAAATACAAGCAGTGGATAACATTCATTGATATTTCAAACACGTCTCTGACTACTGTGTTTGTCTTACATTAACTACTCTAAGCTACCTCTACAGGTACATCTACTGGAGATTCAGCTTCTCCGCCACCTGCTCTGCAATGGGCGCCATCTCCTCCAGGAGGGTCTTGTACTGCTCATCTGTGCAGTTCGCCGCAAGACCACCAGCTACCACATCCACCAGTGCCTTTGGGAAGTACGACTTCATGTACACCAACACCTGGTTTAGGATGGACTTCGCCAGATGCTTGACGTATGTCGCCAAGCACCCGGGGGCTTCCTTCAGCCTGTCTACCAGTGGGGCTATCTTGGGTCCGCCCAGATGTGGCACCAGCAGCCTCGCGATGGGCAGCGCGGCTTATTCAAGTTCTTTCAGCTGGCCCCGGAGCTTCTCGCAGTCTTCATTGAGCTTCTGCAGAGATTTATAACAATTGACAAGGTCACGATCTGAGGCTTCACGGAGCTCCATGTGCGTGATACACTCATGGCGCAGCTTGGCGTACTCATATTCAAGTACCTCTCTCTTGTCGGTCTCACGGTACACGATGTTCTTGAGGTCCGTCTCAGATGCCTTCGGCTAGTCGACCTTTGCCTCAAGATCTGCAGACAACTCGCTTCAGTGTCAGATTGCTCATAAATACTACAATAAGTACTCGGTGGCTTCGGCAGAAGAGATACCTTTGTTCTTCTAGCGCAACGACTTGTTCTTTCGGATCAAGTCGTCCCTCTTCGCCTGCATCTCTTGTACCTCATTGTGGTACTGGGCGAAGGCGCCATCAAGCTTGGACTGGAGCAACGCTGCATGTTTCTTCGACTTGTCCAGCTCCTTCTCCAAACTTTCGGCGTGAAGAACCGTGTCGCCATACCCCTTCAGAAGTTCGGACTTCTGGCGGGACCTCTCCACCACGTCCTGCGCAAGACAGAATGGTTAATGTTTCTGCGTCGCCGAATTCAGTACTCAACAAGACAAGACTACTCAGGGTACTCGAAACGTACCTTGACCCATTGCTCTGTGCGGCACCATGACTCCATGCTCAGAGCCACAACGGCCGGGTCAACCAGATTATCTTCCAGCAACTCCAGACCCCCACGGCTTGAGGATTCTGTCTCTGGCATGGGCGCCGAGCGAAGCGGCGCAGCTTCTTCTATCACCGCCTCGTGGACGACGACGTCAGTACTCGCCTCTGGGAGCGGATCAACTCGCGCTTCTGCGCTCGGCTCGGGGGCTACCGTAGTTCCCGGCCCAGGGGCTGTTGCTGTCATCACCTCAACAACTGGCTCTGTGGCCATCGTCTCCACCGTAGCCGTCTCAATGGCTACGGCCTCAGGGATCGTAGCTCCCTCGGCTTGTGCTCCTGCTAGGATCAGTTCAAACAAGTCAAGTATCGGCTACGACTACTCTTCATAATAAATACTCACGGTGTTAGGAGGTGTACCTTCAACCAAGGTAGCTCCTTCAAGCATCGGCTCCACTGCGGCATCGGCTTGTGGTGGTGGCGTGGGTTCTCGCACTTCCGCCGAGCGGTCTTCTCCATCGGTCGGAGTGCTAGTCTCCCCCCATCCCACGACAAGTCCGTGGATTTCCTACACCATAAATTATCCAGTCAACAACACACGCTTGACGACTACGCGACTACTCGAGAGTTCAGGGAACTTACAGAGTTGACCGTACGACGGTGACGGTCGGAGCGCCTAGTATGCTAGCGATGTCCACGATGCCAGCCTCGCTAGCAGCTCCAGCCTCGGCAGGAGTCTCCTCCGGCTGCTCCACAGCTACGGCTGCAGCTGGAGGAGGGCCCTGTCCTTCTTCAATCGACGCCTGCGCTCCCACGGCGTTGGTCTGCTGTTGTGTCCCTGCAGGCACAGCATCTTCAGTGATTGGAGGCGGGCTGGTGTCCCTCTCAGCTGTCGTCCCCACAGCATCCCAGACATCTTCCTCGCTCTGGCCAGCGAGATCCGAGGAGGGGATGTCCTGCGACAATACAAGTCATACAACAGCTTCAACTTCTTCACAGCGCGTTTCCGCGCCACGTTGCGCGGCTTCCTGGGTGGTGCCGGCAAGCTAGCCTCTAGGCTAGATGGCTTCTCGATGACCGGGATGTGAGGCATCCCAGCCCGGCTGAACCTTGAGCGGAGTTGGAACCGCTGCTGCAGTGTCTCCTCATCTTCGTCATTCGAGGTGTCTTCAATGACGACGGCATCGTCGCCTTCGCCAACTTCGCGGCGCTCCTTCGCCTTGGGTTCCGCCTTCCCCTGTGCTTGTCCCTCCAGTCATGGTGGGGAGGGCGGGACGGAGACGTACTTCTTCACATCGTCCTACACATCTAAGCAAGCATGAGCACGGCTACATCAAGCAAATCAGTACTCGGGGGCTTATGCCACGACTACTGACCTGGTTTGGCGGCCGTGCCGTGGAGTACTCTGGCACTGGGCACGGCGTGTACGGGGGGCATATCCTTGAAGATTCTACCCAGCCTCTCGATGATTATGTCATCTTCAATCTCCTCGCCAGGCATCCGGGATGTGTCTTCATCGTCGGTGTATTGGTACCCGAGGGTGTCTCGCGCCATCAGTGGCTGCACCCTCCTCTTCATGAAACTGAAGGCCACGTGCTCGGCCCTCAGTCCGGCCTCCCGCAAGGCCTTGATCTTCTTCAGCAGTGGAGGTAGCTGAATACCTTCCTGCATGGTGGGCTCCGTGTTCCACCATGGCGCATGCTTCGGTTGACGGCCGCTCGGCTTCGGCACCTCGGGGTGGTGGTTGCTGATGTAGAACCACTTCGCCTTCCAGTCTTGGTTGGAGTCGATGAGCTTGTACGGCAAGTACTGGCCAGCGGCGTCTTCACGCATCTGAATCCCGGCGCCTCCGACTACTCGCGGATCATCCATGCTTGGCTGCGGCTTCACCCAGAAAAACTTCTGGAACAAGATCCAGTGGGGTTTGATCCCTATGAACGCCTCGCAGAAATGTACGAAGATGGAGACGTGGAAGATACCGTTGGGGTTGAGGTTGAGGTACTCGATGCCATAGTCTTGAGGACTTTCGGCTTGTGGAACTCGGGGACGCTCAAGGACTACTCGCCAAGGCCATCAAGACTACTCGAAGATATCCTGCTCGACTACAAAGTACTCGGGGGCTTGTCGTACGGACATCCCTGGGCCCACTACTTAGGTGGGTACTGGGACCGACTACTCCGTGGGCCCCTGGGACTACTCGACTTGGGCTACGCGGCACCTGATGGCGTGGAGCGCAAGGCATACGGAGGACTAGTACTCGGTTAGGAAGTTAGACATGTCCGGATCCATGTAGAGTACTCCTAGCCGTACGCGACTAGAACTCCTCTGTCAAACCGACTTGTAACCCTGCCCCCCGGACTATATAAGGCGAGGCAGGGACCCCTATCTCTTCATCCGCATCATCTTGTAAACACACCCAATCAATCCAGAGCTACGCAGCATACAGGATGTAGGGTATTACGCACCACGCGGCCCGAACCTGTCTAAATTTTGTGCCACGTGTCTCTCCTTCGAGTTCCCGATCTCGGCGAGGCCACAAACATCTACCTCGGGTACTCCCCTTGGTAGGTTGCCGGGTTAAAATACCGACACAAATATCACCACAAGCAAAACAGTAACAAGATTAAACAAATCAACATGGTACCATGAACAAGAACAACGAAGCATGAACCAGTACGGCCAAGATTTATCATCAACAAAGTAAATAGCAACAAACAACTAATAGATCTGAGCCAAACATCAAACTATGTACTGAGGAAATGGGGAAAAAATGGATTTCACCTCAGGTGAGCCGGATTGGTTGCAGAAGATGCGGGAATCAGATGGAGGTGGAGAGGAGGTAGCAGATCTGGACGGGGAAGGACAAGACCGGACAGATCCACGGACATCACCACTGCCTCGCCGGAGAAGAAGATGAAGAAGACCGCCTCGCCGGAGGCCCGCGACAGCGCCGCGCCGCCTTCACGCGGATCCACATGGGGGGCGGAGAGGAAGCCCGGGGAACACCACAACCACGCCGGCAGCGGAGCTTACCTCGCCGACAGTGCCTCTACGGGAGTGCAGTGTGGAGAGGAGGAGAAGAACCGAGGGCTTGTTTGATACGGGAGAGGAGGAAGCACGCACGGAAGTTTCCCTCTTCCCGCGCGAGCCCGCCTAGAGCTCCCGCCGTCGCCCCGGATTCTCCAGCGTGAGCGCCGCCAGAGCCAGGCCGCGGAGGAACGAAACCTATGAGCGTGCGGCCAGAGCCAGGAGAGAGAGGGGAAAATGGACGCCGAGAGCCAGGCTCCCAGCCGGGCTGACGATATCAAACACGCCAAAGTGGCCCTGGTGGGCTTGGCTGGCCAAATTTGGCCCATGTCAAACACGCCTAGAGTGGACAAGGTGGAGGGGAGGGCATAGGTCCCACATGTCAGTTTCTGTGGAAAGATGATTTGAATATATATAACTAAGATATTTGATAAGTCTGTTGGTTTATTTTTTATTACAAAGTTCTTTATTTTTTACAAACCTTTCAAAACTCTAAATTTTGCTAAGATTATACAAAATATCTTGGAGTTGCTCTTAGATCGGGATCTTCCGATTTGCGAGATCAAAACGAAGGCAATGTACGCCAATGTTTGGCATTTTCGAACTAGATAATGATTGCTATATCTTATCAGAGTTGTAAGTTTTGTACCCAATATTTTGTAGGAAAAAACAATTGCGAGGCTTTAGTAAGGAGTGGTAAAAACAGTGTGCAAGTGCAACCCCAATGAATACATAGCCACATAGGCATGCGTCTATAAATACTTTCTGCTTTGAAACAGTGACTGAAACAGCATTTACCTGAGGTCACAACTGAGCAGAACACATGTATCAAATGACTAATTATTGGGAACATTCTATAAATTATTTTTGCCACAAATTTAAGCACAGGGGGAATGTGATTGAAATTTGTTACATTATAAAGATTGCTGCAACACGCCAATTTGTCCCTATTTGCATATATATACATACTTATTAAATTCATAATTCATAAATATTTTGTTGCCCGTAGCAATGAACCGGCACTTTCCTAGTCTAAATTAAAGGTTGTTTTGGTAAAACTAGATTCATGATAATAATAATTATATATCTAGACATAAGTATATATCTAGATAATGAATAACATAAATTGCAAACTTTTTAAAATGTCAATGACCTAAAACTTGGAATGGGGAAGTAGATCGAATTAATTGATCAGGATTGTCTTCAGTCGATTATTTTCTCTAGAATGTGGCCTTTATTTGTTTGCTTCTCTTGTTTCGAGAACACAGACATATTGTGGAGGAAATATGATATAATAAACTTGTTCCTCTTTAGTTTCTATCTGTTTCACTGGAAAAGATATAACAATATTTACATCGCAAAATAAATTAAAAGTTGGGATATAGCTCAATTAGTAGAGTGTCAATTCTGGATCTACATTTGACTCCTTGCAACTCCAATAGGAGTTTTCCCTTTAATTTCTCTTCTTTCATGAAAAATATATTAAAATGTTTACGTTGCAAAATTGTTCAAAACTTGGGGATGTATCTCAATTAGTAGTGTGTTAATCTAAGCGTGATAAAGGTATGGGGTTTGGCTCCTCACATCTCCAATAGGATTTTCCCTTTAATTTCTCTTTGTTTCATGGAAATGTATTAAAATGTTACGTTGCATAATTGTTCAAAAGTTGGGGATGTAGCTCAATTGGTAGAGCATCAATCAAAGCATGATAAAGGTACGTGGTTCGACTCCTCATGTCTCCAATATGAGCTTTTTTCCTTTAATTTCTCTTTTTCATGGAAAATATATTAAAACGTTTACGTTGCAAGATTAATCAAAAGTTGGGGATGTAGCTCAATTGGTAAAGCATTAATCTAAGCATGATAAAGGTATGGGGTTTGACTCCTCCCACGTACAATAGGAGTTTTTTTAGTTTATCATTTTTGCATGAAATGGTAAATCATAGGGGCACATATTTTTACCCTGAACATGCATTGGCAACTGATGATAAATTTGCTAGCCTGCGTGAGTGGGAGAGTCGAGAATTCCGCGCGCCATGAAGGCTATACTTTGTCAGTGGAAAAAACTTGTTGTCAATAGGCATGTAATGATGTACTCCGGAACCTTTAGTTTATAGTAATTATTATATATGCCCATTGACCCAAACAGCCAATCCCACCAAACTATTTGTTGACCCAAAAATCAGCAGATCCTCACATACTAACACACTGACGGCTCCACAAAGTGCAAGGTGTGCCAGTTACTCTGACTTGTTGATTGACAAGAAAAATAAAAAACGTTAGATACGGGTGAATCGGCTAGATTTCGATCTATCCTTTGAAAACCACGTAACAGCTAAGCAGTCGATAGTCCTGCTCGACTGCGTCTGGCACGCCCCGCTCTGCTGCCTCGACTGCAACGGTAAGGTTGGACGTTTCTATCGAGGACAAGTCGGAGGATACTTGCCACAACGGTACAGTCAACCCCAGTGCTTTAAGTTTGCTCGCTCTTTTCCATTGGAAAATATATTAAAATATGGTGCAATTAAAACTATTCAAAAGTTTTGCGTTCTCCTCAAGTATAATTCAACTAATATATGAATGATGAACGTAAGGGGTTTGAGTACTCCCATCTCCAATTAAAACATTTCTACTCTCCAGCTTCTGTGGCAAAAAGTTGTCAACCTATGCAATGATAAATGTAGGTGCTTCAATTCCTCGCAAGTTGAATCAAAATTCAATTCTTTTCAAGTTTCTCTTCCATGACAAAGAGATACAAAATTATTTATTCTGCAAAAACAAACTTGTAGTTATAATGTCCAAAGATTTAAATTATTCTACAGTTAGCTCGTGCAACTGTTTTCGTATAAATTTTTCTTTGTGACTCTTTTGTAAGATTGTTGCATCCTAAACATGCGGAGATTAGAAATATTTTAAGATTTTTGTATCAACTCTATGTAATAATCTTGAAATTAATAAAACTTCCTTTGTTGCAAAAAACTCTCGATAGACGCTTGTTTAACTTGGGTGTGTCTCTCTCTCACTATCTCTTAATTTCATGTTTGATGCATGGTTGCCAGGTACTACCAGTATTCAGTTTACCATGACCGACGGAAATATGATCGTTCGGCAACATATACCCTCAAACTATAGCTTCTGTGAACGATGCAGGCAAATATCATATCATGTGGACTTCCTCGGAATGCAAATCCTTCTCCGAATCCGTTCAACTTTATTCTGCAAATCATGGCACATGTCAATCGACACCACACCACCACTGCTGATATCGATCTTACACATTGTTCATCATTCTATTATGGGCAGCATCAGATGCCGCCCTGAAATATGACATTTTTCTACTTGGCTACGTCCGGCAGCAGCAGATGCTGGGCGAGGTGGGTGTCCAGTTCAAGCAGTTGCCACCCTTGCCGAACAAAGCTTCGTTCCTGCACCAGCTGTTGCAGTCCGGCAGGAAGTTACCGCACGGGCCCTGGCAACTGTACACCGCTGCCCCTGATGATCACCATAGCAAACACAACAATTAACCTCCGGTGGCAAAATTGCGAAGCCCACATGATTGCAGTTCCATGTTTGCAAATTTCTCTACATATATATAGTACTTGAAAGTTGCAAAAAAAAAGGTTGCATATATATAGAGGCTTTAATTTGGGCATGTTTTAGGCATACCGTGGGACGGAAAAGTAGCGACGACGATGAGGATCCTGCATAGGATGGTGAAGGAAGATGATGCCGCCATGGATGACAAGGATGTTCTGCTTGGACTTTTGGTAATTGATCAAGTAATGGTCTCCTGTATTTTGGTACAGTTCACCCTGTCGATGTGAGAGCTTTTTTATATAAAATTCGGGTGAATGAATGTTTAGCATCCATTAACTGATCTGGTGAATGCTCATGAACTTTGTTGAACGATGTTTAGCAAACATTGACTCTGGTGAGTGGATACTTAGCATCAGTTGGTACTTAACGTTGCTATACTATGCTAAATCTCTGAAAGGATTTGCTTCTGATGCTTATATGTGTTTGACATATGATAACTCCAGAGAATAGATATTTAGCAACCATCGATTTTTAACATTACTACTGCTAAATCACTCAATGGATCTATAAGCCAATAAGGCAATAATCGTTTACTAGTTACAATAGATTCATATAAAAGGAATGAATTAATAAAATACTTCTCAAGCAATAATAATAATGAATGGAGATTCGCAAAAAAAATAATAAATGGAGAAAATCAATTTCTTAAAATATTGTATTTAGCTGATTTCGCTTTATTCCTATCGATTTATCTTTGTATTGTACATAGTTAAGTTTTCTGTTTCAGTTTTTTGTACTGCTTCATCACGGCACTGGAAGTTTTATTAAGGAACACACCTCTGATAAGGTGTGTGGTTTTTTATTATTTATTATTTATTTATTTCATTTTTGCACAGAGCAGTGTCACAGTATACATCAAATTGCTTTGATACTGGTTGCTCAACGCTGCATGCGAGAGCGAGCATTGGCACGTATTGGAGATTTGGAGTTGAGGCTGGTCCCGACGTCTCGTCCACCGACCGCCGCCATGTTCACAGAGGAGGAAACCGAGGAAGTGAGTGACCGATTGTAATTCTCAAAAGAAAAAAAGAGTGAACGATTGTAATGACAAGTTCCAGTCAGGGAAATGCAGTATCTGAATGAGCATGCCATTCTGCAGATTGTCGGTTATTCAGTTTCACCAGAAACTAGCGGGGCAACTGGGCAAGCCGGCGCAGCAGAGGACCACTTCGTAAAGTCATCTGGAGCATCTGTATGACATCCAACGGCTATGTTTAATCTTTCTATCTTTATATCAGTGCTTAAGCGCGAAAAAATATATAAGAACATTTAGGGTGCGAAAACAATCACAAGTTGGGGGTGTAGCTCAATTGGTAGAGTGTTAATCTATGTGTGATAAAGGTAAGGTATAGTACGGGGTTCAGTTCCCTGAATTTCTAATAGAAAAAAATTTCCTTTTCATTTCCCATTTTCCGTGCAAAACATATGAAAATCCTCACTGTGGGAAACCAATGAGAAGTTGGGGATGTAGATCAATTGGTATGTTAGAGTTTGTTAATATTCATCATGTAACAAACCTAGGAGAGTTGTGCTCGGCCAAGCCTTGTAGATAGATTTTGTTGTTAACTTTGTACTCAAGATTGTAACTAGAATATCTTGTAGATAGACTTGGCCGAGCAATGCTCCCTGGGCTATATATTGTAAACTCCTCCATGTAATCTTCAAAGCAATCAACACGAAACCGACGCCGAGCCAAAGGTTGTCGTTCAACCATACCACTGCGCGCCTGATTGTCTTTCATGGTAGAGTGTTAATCTATGGATGATAAAGGTAAGGGGTGGACTCCTCTCATCTCCAATTAAATACTTTTTCTTTAAATTTTATCTTTCATGTGGTGTGAGTGAGGTGTGCGTGTGTGTGGGGCGGGTGTGCGTACATATATGAACATATACTACAGTTGTACCCAGAGAGGCATAAAACCTGTATTTTTCATTCCTCAAGTATTGCAGAAGTGTGACATTCATCTCTTGTATTTCATTTGGTGCAAATCAGTCGCTTAACTAACTAAATCAATACATTTATCATCACCACCTTACTTTAACAATAGTTTGCGCCATCGTCTACTGGTGGTAATCATCTGCCTAAACCTTACTTAGTCATGTAATATGTGAGTCGAAGAAATAGAACACACAAAAATTGAATAAATCCTCTAAATTGATAATCTCATAAAACATTATCAATAAAATATGGAACCGATTCACGTCGGACTATTATATTTTCGATGGATTCAATATTAGACGTCGCCAAACGGCGATTAGTAAACTAGTGTTATATGAAAACAAAAGATTTCTTGTGGTGGAATCTGTCTATCCGGGTTCAAATCTTTAAGCTTAAGTAGTGGTGCTCGTATTTTCTAGAATTTAATCAACGTTATAGTTTTTAATGGTTTTCTCATATAGCAAGCATACCTTTAGGACGTTATGCTTTTACCGTGTAACATCATAATGAAACTAGATGGCTTTAAAGCCAACAACTGCATTGATCTTTTTTCCATTATATATATTGATATTTGACGTATGTTAAAAATATACAAAATTAATTATAATCCAAAACCTAATAAAAGTTGGGGATCTAGCTCAATTGCTAGAGCACTGAGCACAACACATGGTCTAGAGGTTTGGGTTTGATTCATGGCATCTCCAACTAATATTTTTTCTCTTAATTAATCTATATGCCTGCATCAAGCGTTTATTTTCTGTTCAAAAACTAATGGTTTGCTGCATTCTAAATAATATTTGTTGGGATGTAGTATAGCTCAGTTCATATACCTGCTGCATTCTTTCCAACGATTTAGAGTAGGGGTTATTATTATTATTGTTATTATTTTGCTCAATGCGATCCAGAGATGCACCACGCTGTTACTTATTTCACCGAGTAAAACTGCTACATTAATTTGCACAACGCAACGTGCAAATAAATCATGAAGAGATTGTACGTACAGAAGCCAAAAAAAATGTCTTAAAAATATGTAAGATATCTCAACATGATGTATACCGAACTTGTAGGAAGGTGCATGTTTCATCTCCCTCCTGCAGTTGGTTAGGTCTCTTGTGGTGGAACTGTAAGGGATCGTATATGCTTGTTGGTCTAAGAGGGGGAGGGAGTAAATTAGGCAAACATAAAACCTTAGTCCTATAAGCTCACTATTTTTGCATGAATGTAAACTAGAACATCTCTCTATGTGTGCAACTGTGGCAAGTTCTAGTGTAGAGCCCTCATCCAAAAGAGTTTTACAATTTATAGCCAATTCTATCAAGATGCTACTCTATGAAAGTAAAGGCACACAAGATTGCAAGGGACGGGTGAGAGGAAGCAAACTCTTGACACGCGATTTATCCTGTGGTATCGGTAGGCACTTAACCACCCCTAATCCGCGTTGTTGAAGCACTCTGTTGACGTGAAAATAGGACGTCACCCTCGCGCGCGACACATGTGACTCCCCGGTCTGTAGCGAGGCGTGCCAGCCAATCTGACCTGTTGATTGACAATGGAAAATATTAAGGATCGGCTAGAGAACCGATGGGTCTTCGGTAATACGTGTACCTGCCAATCGGCCGATACAGAGAAGCGGGATCGGCAGGCTCGAAAGCAGCCGAAGTGCGAGTATGTATATATAAAGAGATCGGCTGGGTTGGCCGATCGTGACGTCAGCACTCGAACGGATCTGGATCGGCTATGATGTTAGAAGCCGACAGGATCTAGATCGAGCTGGATAAATTGATGATAAAAGCTAAAACTACAAGAGTTGGTACGAAAACTTGCAGATCTAGCTAATATCGATAAGGGGTGAATAAAGAACTAGACGAAACCTCAGCGATGCGCCCGGAGGTTAAAGCCTAGGATTATTTGGTAAAACGGTACTCACAAGCTTGCCGGAGATCGATCGATGCAGCCCGACGAACTTGAAGAACGGCGTTGAAGAAAGAGAAAAAAAACGCAGTGGGAAAGTCGCCAAAAAGTAGATGCTGTAAATTGTAAAGAGTTTGCCCGGAGGCGGTTTGTTTGATATTGGTGTGTACAAATTTTCCGACCATGCAGGGTCGCTATTTATGTCCTGAGGACAACCCGACTCCTAGCCGATCACGACACTGTGTACTTGCATCTAAAGAAAACGAACACTACTAAAAAAAGAAAAAGACTCATACAAGAATCAAAACTTTCCTAAAACTGACTCTGACCCGTTGCCAATCGTAGACTGACCCGCCTCCGCCATGCCTTGCCTCTGGCATATCTCCTTCATTACTGCCTTCTTCCTCTCCATCGGCCGATTCCCTAGTTGACCATCGGCCGATCAGGTTGACCCACCTGTCCATCGATAGATAGAGTTAGACCACCTTGACCATCGGCGGGTTCTGTTGACTTCAATCAGCCGATTGTGTTGCTCTCTTATCAGCTACTTATCCTTATCTCTTCTTGACTCGTTTTTCCAAAAAATAGTGTCAACACATGCCCCCTAGTTTCAGAGTAAATATCTTTTTGCTCCAAAATTTACTCGATTCCGGTATCCTTCTTAATTCGAAGACGGCCAGAGAATCCAAACAAATCTCCAAAAGGGATCAATAAATACAACCACCTCAGCTCTCCTTTTCCCCTGAATTTTGTTGCTTTCAACAGCTCAAGCTTTCCGGTGACGAACCCTAAATCTGAAGTTCTTGCTGATCCGATGGCTTCCTCAAGCTCTACTTGTGGTTCTCACCATCCTCCTGTACCTCCGAAGGCGACCCTTTCTTCAGTCCCTCAGGTATTTCCTCATCTCTCCGCTTCCGCTTGGTCCCAGTGTCGCCATCTGTTTTTGTCTGAATTTTAGATTCCTTTTATTTTCTTCAGGCACTTAGATCCAACCTCACTATCCCTGTCGATGACAAATGCGGGCTTGTCTTTCTTGGTCCAATGGGTGACACTGACCCTATTGAAATGATTAATTTTGAAACCGGCAGAATTCCTTTCAAGTATGCTTCCTTAGATTTAGCCGACTGGGACAGCTGTTTCCGGTCTTGGACAGGATATACCAAAGGATGGAGAAATTGGTACCGTAGGATGTCTCGAAAGAATAGAGTTTTCTGGGAGGAACACAAAATCAGCGAGTGCATTACCCTGTCTTTGTCTGATATGCCTCGGAATGAATCTCTCTTGATAGCTGCTTCTTACTTTTGGTCTGATGCTCTTAATGCTTTCTTATTTGGTCACGAGTCGATGACCCCAACTTTGGCCGATGTTCTTTTGCTGACCGATTTAGATATTTCCTCTTCGGACACTCCTTTTAATCACTGGGATGACAAACTTTCTCATCATCTGAAGACCAAGAATGTTGGTGGCTAGTCTGGCTATATTGTCGAGCATATGAAGACAGGCACCGTGAGTACTAGAGAACATGTTGCTTTTCTGAACATGTGGCTTGAGAAATTCATCTTTTGTGGTAAATCTTTTGGTCCCACATCTAATTATCAGATCGTAGCTGAACGATTGGCCGCCGGCTCTTGCATTCCACTTGGTAAATATATATCTCTTGGGCGCAGTTTACAATCTTCTTCATCAAGTGTTAGTTAGTCTGTCGACGGGTTCCTCTTTAGGCACTCCGGGAGGCCCTTGGTGGTTAATCAAAATGTGGTTGAACCTTCACCTTCGAGACAAACTAGAGCAGAATATCTTTAATATGTCCTTTCCAGGAGATCAGCCAGATGGTGTTCCAATTGAAAAACGCCGATGCAACTCTTTCGGGGAAGAAGTCTCTGTCTTCCCAGGACATAAGAGGACTCCATCTCGCATAGCAGAGCATTTTAGGAGTTTTTATCTTGGCTTCAAACCGAAATCTATAATCTGGTTTGCATATGAAGACTGTGACTCCCATTTTGAGACTATGTTCAGCTTTGATGATATCACCAATGATGATAGAACAGAATTGTTTTTGTGGAGATGATCAAACCAGGACTTCTTCCATCTTTTGTTTTCGGAAATGATCAATCGGCTACATTTGAATTTTATAATCCCTCAGTGATCGCTCATCAGCTGGGATTTGGTCAATTGCCTATTGGTCTTTATTTTTCCAATCTGATCAAGCCACGGGAGATTCTCCCAAATGGTCTCCATTATCGACGGCTCCTAGATTTGGTTCCTGACTCTTCTACCATTGATCTTGACTCCTGGAAACTTGCCTGTTTCACTTCTCCTCTCTTCAACATCTGGTGGGCAGAATGGTGTGATCATCTCTTCTGCGTGTCTCCCAAGCTTTATTGTGAGAAGCTGGATCCTTCGTATAATGCACCGGCCGACGAGGTACTTTAATTTCTTGCTTGACTACTTTGCATAATCATTTCCTTTAAGATATTCTGACTTGATATGTTCTTCCTCTAGCCTAATACTACTGAAACCCCTGCACGAAGAAAAAGTGGCAAGCCGATCACTATTTTTCCACCAAGGCTTCTACCGTACATCGGCTGTAAAGCTCCTCCAATTTCTTCGGTTATGCAGGGTCGAAAGATAGCTCCTACTCCAAACAATCCGCTTCTATCGACCCTTAAGAGGAAAGTTGTGACTAGCAAAGTTCAAAAACCACCTAGTCGCAAAACTAAAAGGAAGATTGGTACTGTGGTTGTTGACATCCAGGACATGGCTGGAGCGTTGGCTGGTGCTTTTGAGGTATTAATCATCCTCAGCCCCCTTTTTTCTCTTATTTTCCAAACTTCATCTTGATTAATTTGTTCTCTGTGTAGTCTTCGGGCTTGTTGGGACAGCCGACACAAGCTAGTACTCTAATTGCTGATCGTGGCCATAAGACGATGTCGGAGCCGATTCAAGGAGGTTCGACTGATGAAACTTTAGTTGCACCAATTGAGCAACCTAAACCAGATTACAGGGCAGACACCCTAGACACTTCAGGGGACCAGATCCAGGATCCTTTTGAACCAATCAATCCTCAGATTAAGAAACTTCCAATTGAGGTAAAGAAAAGTTCTTCACTTGTTGCTTGTCTACTCTACCCATCTTTAATTTCTTATTTTGTTCGGGAGTCTAATGAATCATTGGTCGAGACCCAGCTTGATGAATCTCTGGGTGATCCTCAACAAACAACTAGTGACCTGCCACAGTTGCCAACTACGAAAGTTTCAAAACCAAAATCGGCTGAAGAGCCGATCATCCAAGCGCAAGCAATTTCTTCTGCTGCAAAGGTATCCTTTGAATTGTCTAGTCTTTTGTCCAGATTACTATACTGATCTCCTTCCTTTTTTGCAGGCTTCAACTGCTTTATCTTTCATTGTCCAGAATGCATCAGCCGACCTTCTTTCTGATGACGTGAAAGCCAAGCTTCTTGAAATGCTCCCCTTGCTTAATCAAGACATTAGCCAACTCGTACAAGATGCTGAACCGATCAGAAATATCTTCAAGTAGATCCAAAGACAATTAGCCAGGGATCTTAAGGCAAAGGTGCTCCAAGTAGCTTACATTGAGAATCGGCAGCTTCGAGTTCAAGAAGCTCAAGATCGGCTGGACGAAAGGAAACACCAGGAGCAACTTACTCAAGATAGAGAGAATTTGGACAGTAGTATGGCCGACCTGGACAGTAGGATTGAACTGCTAACCTCTTCCCATTCTGACATTATTAATAGTATTGATCGCTTGAAACGGCGTCATGCTGAACTGATGAAGGAGCTTAGTCAGATTGATCAAGACTTGGCTGTCGAAGAGAAGAAGCTCGTGGATCTTCCGGGAACCATCGCCACTATGCAAGAACAAAAGGACTCCATTGCACAGTCGGCTCAAGCTCTTCATGAACAAGAACAGCTAATTCCTGGTTCGACCGATGTCGATCGTCAAGAGATAGAGGAGGCCGATCGGCTGCATCTGGATTTTATTAATGCTATCCATCTTCTAGGCATAGTTACTAGCCTTTGCTGGCCAACTCCCAACGCTTCTTATTTATTGCTTTGACCAAACGTTTCAATCGGTCTTTATAAGATGTGAAATCTCTTTGCCTTTCATCTTGCTTCTTTCGTGATGGCTTCTTCTTCTTCCTCCTCCTCTGTGAATCAGGTTGGTTTCCTTCGCTCTTTCTACTTTTCTAATCCCTTTTTGATGTCTCTTTATCTCTTCCCCAGTCTCCCAATCGTGAAGTTGTGGAAAGAATCTTGACAAACATCAACGCCTTTGGTGCGAATCGGCCAACACAGTCGTCCAGGCAAAAATGGGGTCTTCGCCTTGTGATTGCCAATGACGAGAAGAAGCTGGAAGTTCTTGAAGCCAGGAGAACTGCTCTTCTCCAGGAATTAGACCATGTAGATGAAGAAATAACCCAAGTTAGAGTGGAATTAGATAAAGCAAAGAGTCTCCTTGAGCCTTGATGTATCGTACTGCCAGCCGATGCAATCGGCTATCTTTTATGAATGAAATCACTCCCCCTTTTATTGGCACTGATGAATTCTGAATGCATTATCTCTGGTAATGATTATCCTGATATGCTCATAAACGCTTCTCCACAACCTGATCTGCCACTTTGCTTGCTATAAAATACAACTTATTGCTCATGTGACACCAAAACTTTCTGCCCATGAACAAATTGTTCTTTGTTAAGAATAGGAGGCATGCTCCTCTAAGAGCGTTTTCAGGAAGATGCATCCGTCCCCATTCCTAGAAAAATTTCTTCTTGAAGTGTTCTTGCATCCAGATGATGCATTGAAGCTTGTCGTTGTTGCTAGCAATGTTGAGAGAGAAAGATCCTGAAAACTTCCTCTTCGGGGGTACAGAGTGGGGCCGTTCATCTTTATTCAATTCACCTTCAAAGCCCACTCCTGATTTTTGGGAAACGCACCACTGCATGACTGCCAATTGTTCGGTCTGAAGCTTTCACGGGGAGACTGATTCTCTTTTGACCAAAACAGGTGCCCTTTATTTTGCCTTTTTCAATTCCCTCTTGTAGCTATCCCTTCCTGCTGCCTGGGCTATAAATAGTCTTTGAAGCTCGATGGAGGAAACCACACCTCTCAGTCATGGCGCACAAATCAGATCTGATAGGTTGTAGGCTTTTGCTGTATGACTGTCTCTTCTTCCCCCTTTTCCTCTCCATAGCTAGAAAAATTCTTGTGAAGTAGTGCAGTAACACCTCTTCCTCTTCATCCCCTTTTGAAAAGTCAGAAGGCACAATATCTAGAAGAATACTTGTGAACAAACTTCGATTTACCGGTTCTAGGGAAAGGAATGAGGTAGAACGTCTTGCTGCACATTATCAGAGGAAGAGCGTGCCAAGGGGACGACCATCTTGGTCATCAACTCGGACACCTTTCGGCGGAAGATTATAGAATCTGGTGAAGATCTTAGTCTTCTATTTCCTCTTCGCGGTGTCCTTTTCTTGTTCATCGATTCAATATCCTCATCATACGAGAGATAGGATAGTGCATTCCTTGTAATTTTTTGAGATGAATGTAATTTTCAGATCTGAATTGTAATACTATCATTGTAATCCAAGATAGAAGAATAAAGTATATTTATTTTTGTTCTAAGGGCGATATGCATATTGGCCATGCTCTGAAAGAACCGAATAAATTGGGTTTTTTTTACATTTTTTGTACTAAAGGCGATTCTTTACAGACATCGGCTATTCTACTAGAGGCGATTACTTTTATAATCAGCTACAGCTCGAAATCTCAATCGGCCGATAGGCTCGACATAGCGATCGGCTTATACACTTGAGCAACCAATCCATCGGCTGTCGTGAACCCATGCTCAAGCTTTCCTTCGTCTTCTAGGAATTGATCCATTAAAATTTTTCATCAGAGCCGACCGCTTGACACTACGTGAAAAACCCTGATTGGTAACGGGCGCGGATGGTCATTGGTAACGGGCATCGCGCCCGTTACCGATCAAGTGTTACAAATAGTCCATCATTGGTAACTTGCATTTTGCCCGTTACCCATAACAAACATTGGTAACGGGCATCACATTCTATGCCCGTTACAAATGTCTGTTATTGGTAACGGGCTGCATTCTATGCCTGTTACCAATGTCTATTATTGGTAACGGGCATCATTCAATGCCCGTTACCAATGTGGAATTAAAAAACAAAAAAAAAGAAATTGCAAATAGTATTTTTCTTACATACAAGCTTTACACATAGATACATGTCTATGCTCATACATACAACACATCCAAGGGCTAAAACAAGATACTACAGTCCTGAACCCTATGTTAACAGTCAAGGTCCACCATTGCTCATACATACAAGACATTGCTAAAGTGAAGCTTGCTGCTATCACAGTAGCAAAACTGAAGTGTTCTTACCCATTGCTAAAGTGAAGTCCTGGTACAACAAGTAAATCCCAAGCCACGACAACTCTCTCTAACCTGCATGCAAATAAATATGAATGTTACGTAGACAAATGTTACTCCAAGACTGACCATAGTCAATGTTAAAAGATAACAGATGTATGGATAAAAAAAAGAGGTTTCCCATTTATCAAAATGATGAAACTATCACATTTCCCATCTATGAAATTGTTGCTGTCACACATATTTCTCATCTATCGAATTGATGAAACTATCTAACAACTTATTCTTGAGCTGTCATTTCATCAAACACTTAAGAGTACTAGCACTAGTACCACAACAGCAAGCATGACTTCTACTCGGCATTAGTCATAAAGGAGCATATATTTTACAAAACAATTTCAGTGTATGGCTGTTGAATTACCTGTGGCCTTATAGCTTCGTCAGCATAAACTTCAACTAGGCTCTGCATATAGAAATAAACACCGCAGTTCAGATCTTGTGGGATTAAACATCTTGTGTTCAAAATAAACCAGAAGCACATTCAATCGAAACTTGCAATTTTATGGATGCAACAAGATAAGATAGTACATCACTACATCTGCATGTTCAGATCTACAGCTACCTGGTGTCAGAAGTACTGATGTGGCTAAACACTTCAAAGCTTCACAACCCCTCTGCAGAAAGCCCAATATGGAGTAGTTAAACATTATTAACCCCTAAATAACCACTACACAACCAATTTAACCATGCCTTCTGCCTTCCCAGCATAAACCAACCCTTTTAATCTAGCTAGTTTATCAAGACCAATCATGCTTTCAAAACATGTTCTGAGTTAGGTTTTGAAATAAATGTTCAAAACAAAGATAGGCACTTCACCAGAATAAATAGATAGGCACTTCACCAGAATCCACATACCAGTGTTTTCAAGTACTTGTGCAAGACGTACATACAAAGACATTGGCTATGCAAGATTTTATTCCCTCCTCAGTTAGGAAATCAAATACCAGCATTGGTCTGTCTAACGCAACTCAATTAAAATGTTCTACTAGTTCTATACGATTCCTTAGCCTTGCAACCATGTGGTCTGTCTAACATAACTCATTAGCTACTACTACCATTTAGAGGAAACAAAACTAAGTTCTAATTGTTGCAGATCAGTTCTTTCATCCAGTTGTAAGTTGTATTCAAAGCAGCAGCAAAAGAAGGGGGAAAACATACCCTCTATGAATCTGAAGCATTGCCACTAAGTCTACCCTGCAGAAACCTTTCCTCCTTCAGCAAGAGATGAACTAGCAAGATACAGAGAACTTTTTTTGAGTTAAAGAAGAAACAGAGAACCTGATAAGGGTACTCACAACCTTTCCGCCGCACCTGGAGACGAATCAGGCACCTTGGACACCAGATCCGGTTGCGTAGAGACCGGATCCGAGCGACTCTGAGGTCCTCGCCGCGCGGGAGGGGGCCGCCGCTGCAAGGGAGGCTCGAGCCGCCGCCGCCAGCGGCCGGGGAAGGGGCCGCAATGAACAGGCCGCCGCCGCGCCAGCCTCCGCGTGCGCGCGGATCTCCACGGACTGCTCCTTGCGCTGGCCGGAGATGGGGAGATGGGGATCCGGAGGAGGGCCACCGGATCTCGTGCTCGTCGTTGCGCCGGGTCGGAGAAGGGACGGGCGGGGAGAGGGAGCCACCGCCGCTCCGCCTCAACATTGCTCCGCGACCGAGGGAAGAGACGGGGAAGGAGGAAGGAGGGGAGGGAGGGCTCCAGGGCCCGGCGACGGTGGAGGTCAGAGCACCAGCGAAGGGAACAAGGAGGGAGGCGAGGGAGAGTGGGAGGGCAGGTGGGGGATGCGAGAGGGAGTGGATAGGGACGGGGACGGCGTACGCGAGGGGGTCCGGTGGGGGTGGTGGGCGGACGCGAGGTAAGTTAACAGGATTGGAGTAAAATTTCGGGTCCGTGAACCCACAATTGTAACGGGCATTGTGCGGCCCGTTACCATAAAAATTAAAGGTAACGGGCGTTAATAATGCCCGTTACCAATAAGATTGGGCTGCACCTTGCAAATTTTATAGGTAACGGACATAGAATATTGGTAACGGGCGTTGTTTGGCGCCCGTTACTAATATGAAGCCTTGTAACGGACATTATGCGCCCGTTACTAATGTTACGTGACCTATCTAAGGTTTTCACGTAGTGTGAACCGGCTGTAGTCCGAAATCGAACACCTTGAGATACTTGGTATCCCATGCTTTTCCAGATATGCAGCTCACTCGATCATAAGTCCACCCTTGTGCTTCTGTAGCTGCCACTGTCAAGGAGGTTTCTCCTTTGACCATCTCTACTGAATCTCCAACCCATTGGATGATACATTGGTGCATTGTGGATGGTATGCAGCAATTGGCATGTATCCAATCTCGGCCCAGCAGTAAATTATAAGATCCCCTCCCTTTAATGACAAAAAAGGTGGTTGGAAGGGTCTTACTTCTGATGGTGAGTTCCACGCAGATTGCACCATGGGCTGGAGAAACATTGCCTTCAAAGTCTACCAGCATCATATCTATTTGGGTTAAATCTTCATCAGACTTCCCAATCTTGCACAGCAAGGTGTAAGGCATCAGATTGACTGCTGCTCCTCCATCTACCAGCATCCTGGTGACTGGCTTCCCATTGACAAAACCTCTGAGAAACAATGCCTTCAAGTGTTGTCTTTTCTCATCTTCTGGCTTCTCAAAGATAGCTTGTGTAGGTTCCAATGTCAATTGAGCCATCCCTAATTCTTCATCGGACGCGTCCGAATCAATTGGAGCCATAAACTCCTTTGGCAGAAGGACAACCAGGTTTATATCAGCTTTTGGCCCATTGTCCTTTTCGTTATCGGCTCTAGGCTTAGGACGCCATACTTGAGACCAAACTTTCTTCTTGTCCAGCACGCGCTTCTCTGCTTCTTCTTCCTATTCCAGTTGTCGTAAGCGCTGAACTCTCCTTTTCTGAGATTTGGTCAAACCATCTATACACCATTGTGGATTAGGCTTGAAGAACGGACATCTCCAATGTCCTTCATTGCACCGCGCCCATTCTTCTCTCCCCTTTGCCTTCTCTTGTCGTCGCTGAAATTTGTTGATCAGCATCTGGGACGTGACAGGACGGCGTGGCTTTATGTCTCCTTCTTCAAGCAGCAACCCTTTTCCTTTAACATCTGCAATGGTTGCTTGTACCTTGGGATCAACTGCTCCTTTATTTTGAGCTGATTCCGATGTCAGCAATTTAACACGTGATGTGTCTTGGCTAGACACTTCAACTATGTTAGTTGGGAAAGGATGCTGATCAATCTTCATCAGTTTTTCAGCTTTGGTAGGGGTTTCAAATTTAAGCTTCCCTTGCTCAATAGCTGACTGAATTTGTTGTCTGAAGATCTTGCAATCATTTGTGTCATGAGATGTTGCATTATGCCACTTGCAATACTTCATCCTCTTGAGCTCTTCTGCAGAAGGTATGGTGTGGAACTGAGAGAGTTTAATCTGTCCTTGTTGAAGTAACAGACCAAATATTTTATCGGCCTTAGTGATATCAAAGCCAAATCTCTCTGGTTCCTTTTTACCAAAAGGACAGGATACTGTCTTCTTGCCTTTAACCCACTCTGCAAGCCCTATCATATTTTCTTCATCTTCTGAGTCAGAGCACTCTACATAAGAAACCTTCTTTTGGAAATTCCTCCTAGGCTCATAGGACTTTGCAGTCTCCTGGCTCATCCGACTGACCAAATAGCTGAGACTCTCGAAGTCATGTGATGCATATTTCTCTCTCAAGGTTGGCAAGAGCCCTTGGAATGCTAACTCAGCCAGCTGTTTATCTCCTAGATTCAGGCTGTAGCATTTATTTCTGACTTATCTGAACCTCTGAACGAATCCAGCAACAGTTTCATCGTTCCTTTGCTTGAGTGTGGTTAAGTCAGTGATCTTCATCTCATGAATGCCACAGAAGAAATGATTGTGGAACTGCCACTCCAAATCAGACCACTAGATAATGGAGCTGGCCGAAAGTGAAGTGAACCATGAAAATGTTGGCCCTAAGAGAGATGAAGAGAATAATCGTATCTTGAGTGCATCAATATTCCCTGCTTCTCCTCACTGTATGATGAATCGAGTGATATGCTCCATTGTGGATGTATCATCTTGCCCAGAGAATTTGGTGAAATCTGGCACCTTGAATCTTGGAGGGAAAGGTATCTGATCATAGCCAGATGGATACGGTGTTCTATACATGTAGATTTGCTGCTTAGGTTTTATCCCAAATTGCTTCTGCAGCGTCTCTGAAAGATGGTCAATCAATTCTTCCTTCAGATGAGATTTTAACTCAGTAGATATCTGTTCTATCAGCAGTACGTCAGCCGATGGAGTTTTTGAAGGTTGTTCTTCAAGAATCTTTGACTGTGGATTTGGCACTTCTGCCGATACCCTTGCTCCAGAAGAACCTTGTGTATTTGATTGACCCGTTACAGGTGGAATCTGTCTAATTGGCTGTCCAGCCGATGGAGTTGGTTGATGCAGGTTCAACTGGACCGAGCCGGCCAATTGATTCAGAAGCATCTGCATCGTCTGTATAGGATCCATCTACTGTGGCTGTGCTGCTGGTTGCCTTGTCACCCCTTGATTGATTGGCTGCTGAGGCGATGATCTCACGTGAGTAACCGTACTAGCCGGGTCATGACAGGTTGCAACGGTATTGTTTGCTGTAGTGGAGTGGTCTATATAGGCATTCCTAAGATCAGCCGAGGAGCCGGTCTTTGAGGTGGAACAGGAGCTTTTTCTCTATTGGTATAACCATATGTGCATGAGCTGGACTTATTTTGACTCTTTCAAACGCCTTGCTCCCTTGATTGAAATAAACAAACTCTACTCCCTCCTTGGTTATATGCACAGTCCCTGAAGTATCTCCAAACCTTGCTTGATAATGATTTGGGTACAGGTTGGGGTCCAAAGAAGTTTGATATATCAGTCTCAAAGTGATTATGAGGCAAGGCCCATCCTGTAAGTCTTCCACTCTGATCCCTTACTGCAGGATATTGTTGAGGATTATGGATCGAGAACGTATGATCTTGAACATTGGACTGTGCTGAATAGGTTTGAACTATTGGGACCGTAATAGCACGATCTTTAGATGCATCCCCAATATTCTGATTCTGAATCGGCTGAGCATCCGATGACATGTCAGGAACAGTTGCATTGACCTGCGGAGATGGAGTAATCCCCACTGTTGGATCATTAATCGGCTGAGAAGTCGATTGGTCCCTTGGGAACATCAGAGGAGATCGCCCAGGTTGAAAATATGCTAGTCCCACATATCCATCTCCTATTCCATTCTTGAATGTTTTAGTCAGACAATTCTGAATAGTATTGGTGAGGACCGTTGACTGATTGATCATTGTTTGATGCATAGCTTTGTTCATCATGTCTTGGAGCCCTTGAGGATCAGCTGAAAAAGTGATGTGTTGTGCCCCTGGAAGAGGATTTTTCTTGATGACCCCACTTTTAGTTTGACTATATGAAGCCAACCATTGTTCTTCATATCGCTTCATGTGTGCTTCAAACTCAGCTTTGTCTGCATCTTTCAGTTGATCTTTAGTGACTAGTTGAATGTTTTTTCAGAAACTTCACCAGGATTCACGATCTTTGACATTGTTGACTTTTTCGGGTCCCACCAGGCGTGCCAAAAGTGTGTTGACGCGAAAATAGGACGTCACCCCCGCGCGTGACACACGTGACTCCCCGGTCTGTAGCGAGGCGTGCCAGCCAATCTAACCTGTTGATTGACAATGGAAAATATTAAGGATCGGCTAGAGAACCGATGAGTCTTCAGTAATATGTGTACCTGCCAATCGGCCGATACAGAGAAGCAGGATCGGCAGGCTCGAAAGCAGCCGAAGTGCGAGTATGTATATAAAGAGATCGGCTGGGTTGGCCGATCGTGACATCAGCACTCGAACGGATCTAGATCGGCTATGATGTTAGAAGCCGACGGGATGTAGATCGAGCTGGATAAATTGATGATAAAAGCTAAAACTACAAGGGTTGGTACGAAAACTTGCAGATCTAGCTAATATCGATAAGGGGTGAATAAAGAACTAGACGAAACCTCAGCGATGCGCCCGGAGGTTAAAGTCTAGGATTATTTGGTAAAACTGTACTCACAAGCTTGCTGGAGATCGATCGATGCAGCCCGACAAACTTGAAGAACGGCGTTGAAGAAAGAGAAAAAAACGCAGTGGCAAAGTCGCCGAAAAGTAGATGCTGTAAATTGTAAAGGGTTTGCTTGGAGGCGGTTTGTTTGATATTGGTGTGTACAAATTTTCCGACCACGCAGGGTCGCTATTTATGTCCTGAGGACAACCCGACTCCTAGTCAATCACGGCACTGTTTACTATCATTTAAAGAAAACGAACACTACTAAAAATAGAAAAAGACTCATACAAGAATCAAAACTTTCCTAAAACTAACTCTGACCCGTTGCCAATTGTAGACTAACCCGCCTCCGATGTGCCTTGCCTCTTACGTATCTCCTTGATTACCGCCTTCTTCCTCTCCATCGGCCGATTCCCTAGTTGACCATCGGCCGATCAGGTTGACCCACCTGTCCATCGATAGATAGAGTTAGACCACCTTGACCATCGGCGGGTTTTGTTGACTTCAATCAGCCGATTGTGTTGCCCTCTTATCGGCTACTTCTCCTTATCTCTTCTTGACTCGTTTTTCCAAAAAACAGTGTCAACACACTCACATAAGTGGATTACTTCTCGGTCACCAAGTCTCTCCCAAGTGCGCCACTTGACATGCCACAAAGGCTCGCCACTTATTAGGCACTCGCCAAGCCGCCTTAGTCACCTTGATGTCGCCTCCACTAAGGAGCTTCTCCACTAAGGAGAGGGGGTCTCCACATCCCCCACACAAAGTGTCTTCAACGCACCACACCAAGTTGGAGGGTCGAAGATGATTGCCGGAGAGCCACTTAGGCTCCAAGGCTTCGGCACACCTTGTACACCTTGATTCACTCAAGAATCACCTCACAAGGCAGACACACATTTGCATCTCACTCAGCACTAAGCCTATGCTAGCACTACACACACTCTAAGAATGTGCAAAGCCTATGGATGTGCAATATAGCAATTAGATAGCTTGGATATGATCTTCTATGTGTCTCACTCTCACACTCCTCATCACTTCCACATACTCCAGCAACCCCAAATGACCGAATGGAAGGGGTATAAATAGCTCAAGGCATCCATAGAGCCATTGCTCCAACAACTAGTCTTTTATGTGTACCGTCGGATGATGCTACACTATATTTTTTTTGGATCATCGGATCATCCGATGCTACTAGCCGTTGCCTTCCACGTCACCTGGCCATTGAAATTATAGGTGGTTTTGGTAGAACTAGATTCATAATAATTATTATATATATCTACACACAAGTATATATCTAGATGATGGATAACAAAAATTGCGAACCTTAAATGTCAACGATCTACAACTTGGAATGGGAGAAGTAGATCAAATTGATTGATCACAATTGTCTCCCATCGATTATTTTCTCTAGAATGTGGCCTTTATTTGTTTGCTTCTCTTGTTTCAAGAACACAGACATTTTGACCCATACAAATATTTTCCCCCTTTAATTCTTTCTATTTCACTGGAAAAGATATAACAATATTTACATCGCAAAATAAATTAAAAGTTGGGATATAGCTCAATTGGTAGAGTGTTAATCTATGGATCTGCGTTTGACTCCTTGCAACTCCAATAGGAGTTTTTCCCTTTAATTTCTCTTTTTCACGAAAAATATATTAAAATGTTTATGTTGCAAAATTATCTACAAGTTGGGGATGTAGCTCAATTGGTAGAGCATTAATCTAAGCATGATAAAGGTACGGGGTTCAACTCCTCGCATCTCCAATAAAAAAAATTTCCCCTTTAATTTTCTTTTTTCTAGGAAAATATATTAAAATGTTTACTTTGCAAAATTGTTCAAAAGTTGGGGATGTAGCTCAATTGGTAGAGCGTTAGTCTATGCATGATAAAGGTACGGGGTTCAACTCCTCGCATCTCCAATAATATTTTTTCCTTTAATTTCTCTTTTTTGTGGAAAATATATTAAAATGTTTAAATGTGCTGAATTCTTCCCATCCCCGATAAAAGCTTTTCCCTTTAATTTCTCTTTCTTCTCAATTCGTAGATCGTAGACATCTCAAAGATGTTGCGCAGAAGGTCACATGAACTTTAGAAATACCATAGCAAACATTTAGGGATATTGAGCGTGCGTGCTTGGTTCCCCGTCTCAGCTCGCCCTGCCACAGCACAGTCAATAGCAAAAGGAGTCAGTGGCTGCACTGCGGCGCTGATGGTTTCCCCCACAACATGCTGTGGCGCGCCACAACCAAATACGCCTAAGTGTGTAGCTGTAAAACAATGATGAAAATAACAATAACTTTCATAGAGACACATATGTCATCATGATGTAGTACCACAATTCAGCACATTTCCTTTATACTATAAATTTCACATACTCAATGAGCATCTTTTACTACTAGAGTAACATCCTTTTCACCATATATCCCTATCACCATACACTTGCACCAAGATATTGGCATCTGAATTCGCAGGTACAAGGTTCTCTCTCTATGCAAAGGTTTCTACTCAACATACAGAAGCTTCGCAGGTACAAGCAGGTTGGACGGCAGCCCAACAGCGGTGTAGGCGACGACCGACCGCAGCTCCTTGCTCCTCGTGTCGACCTCCACAATCCACTCCTTTCTATCTGGGAAATTAACGTAGTCACGCTTGAAGACCACGAAGCAGACGACGTCGGGGTCGTCGTCGGAGTACACCATGGGGTATTCCACCTGTTGACGCCTTTCCAGAGCAAACAAGCACGCGGAGGAGCTCCTTGCCGCACCTCTGCGTAGGGCGGTCAGACCGCGGTCGCCGGGTTCACCGGCGAGAAACCAACAAGCACCCGCCCGGGAGGGACCCCGTCGTGGTAGGCGCACCTTGGGTTGTCCTAGGCTCGGCAGGCCAGCTAGGACGTCCTCTCATGCCGCGGAGGTAGTAGAGAACGGAACATGGGGTTGGAAGAGTAGGGTAAAGAGGAACGAAAAGGTAAATACGATAAAAGATAAGTTTGATAGATTCAATTGTGGATCCCTTCAATCGGCCATGACCCTTTATATTTATAGGAAGGGGAGGTCTTACCCCAATAGGAGTCGAAACCCTTACAAAGCCGTGTCAAAATACAACTCCTAACTCGTATTTGGCAGGGTAGGGTGGTTTAACCGCTCTAGGGACGTCGTCTAACCGCCTGCCCGACATGCAAACCTTCTCGAAGCCATATCTCTGTCATCTGGACTCCGAATAGGACGTTCTATATATGAATCTTGATCTACTTGACGAGTCCTATCCAATGGTGAAGTCCAAATTGCCTTTTGAGGACCTTGACCAGGGCGGTCTAACCGGGTATGCCATACCGAACAGATCAGCCTACCGAGACCTGCCAATTTTGATTGTCAACATATGCCCCTCTGTTTTATGGCAAAGCTTGCGTGCCAGAAAACATTCACAATGATCAAAATTGGCTAAAGACGATTATCACCACGTTGCTCATGTGAAGGTTCCTAAAGCCTTTATGATTTACATTGTAGCCGAAACAAAATCCTAGTAACTACAATATATACAAAACTGCTATTTCGGCTTTTAAACAACATATCTAACAACTGAAATCTTGATATGGCCATGGCGGCCAACCGTAGTCCCTTGGTGCATCACAAGAATAATATTGGTAAATATAAAAAGAAGACCAAGGATTATACCAAAACCATGGATTGAAATTGTTTATACCTGAATAAGCATTCCATGGCATATGCATCGAGGGGATAAATGGATGAAGACCAATGTGATGACCGTCAATGCTTCTTTGCTTTTGGTAATGAAGAATTTCTTCTTTCATCATCTCCTAGCCAATTGTTTTGCTTTTTCTCAGCTATCTTTTAATACTTATGCAGCAACTCATCAAAGCTTGGCTTCTTTCTCATCACCTTGCTCTTTGGCATAAAACTTGGAACTCCACCAGAATTTATGACAATGTCGGTCAGACCGGTCGGCACACCGGTTAGACCGGTTCCTTTAGAACCAGCTACATTGAGACCATCTTGCCCCCCGGCCGAACATGATTGTTGCTCAGCTATATTTTCCGAGACATGTTTATCATTGGGGACAATTTGATCAGTAGAACTAGCCGATGATTCTTCAATATTCTGCTTTTCTATGTCTAATGTCAAATCTAAATTTTTATTTAATCTACCATCTCTTTTGACATGATATACTTGTTTGATCACCTTCCGTTTATTTTTCCGTGTCGACCGATTCTCATGATCAAAACGTTCATTACACATAGGTGATGGCACATCAATCACCGGCTCTCTATAAGTAATACAATTCGGATGGAAGTAACTAGGAGCAGATGACATATATGAATTATAATACCGTGGAGGACAAAAAAATAATGCATATTAAAGTAAGTTTCCCATGCCATAGGCATTGATGATCCATTTGGAGGAAACAACGTTGATTTGTGAGAGTTACTCCATTGTCGATTCTGGTTATGGAACTTCTCCCTAGGAGAAGATTTTGGGCGTTTGGAATTTTTAGACCGACTAGCACCATTGGCATTATTTTGTCTTTGAGATTTAGCTGGAAGTTTTTTATTGGACTTCGGCTTTTCTCTTTGATGCTTATGACGGCCTTTGGATTCAACGGTTTTCCAAACACCAATTTCAGGTTTTTTAGGCTTAACCATCTTTGGTTTAGATTTATTTTGCAAAAGCCTGGGAGAGACGGCTAGACCGGGTTGCCCCCAGATAGATCGGCCTCAGTGCAACCAGCAGCTTCACCTTTGTTTTGTTGCCCCCCGGGCGTCGAAGTACTATATGTAGCCTTTATGCTCTTGCTAGGGGATTTTGGTTCAACAATTTCGGCTAGAGACGGCCGACTTGTTTCGTGACCAACAACATCACAATTTGGCAAAGCTTTGCAAGGATTAATAATATCATTAGTCGGCTTTTCAACAACCGACTCTAGATTAACAAGAATTGACTCTGAACTATCCTGTTTATCAATCAAAGATTTAAGACAATGATTCATAAATTTGGATAGGTCATCAGATAATTACCTGAGGATTGCATCTCTTTCAATGTGTCAATGGTGGATGGTGGCTGCCACTCCTTGCTCTGAACGACACCTTGCTCCGTCTTGCAAAAACAAGACAAGAACAATCTTTTATCCGCCAAGCGACACTCTCTCATGTACTCCTCACATAATAACTTGACGCTAAGGTCTGATAGATCAGCCATGATAGCCAGATCTTCGTCCCCGGCGGAGACGCTAATTTGTTGATGCCTTTTCGAAGCCAACAAGCACGCGGAGGAGCTCCTTGTCGCACCTCAGCATAGGGCGGTCAGACCGTGTTGGTGGGGCAGTCAGACCGCGATCGCCAAGTTCACCGGCGAGAAACCAACGAACACCTGCCCGGGAGGGACCCCGTCGGGGCAGGTGCACCTTGGGTTGTCCTAGGCTCGGCAGGCCAGCTAGAACGTCCTCTCATGCCGCGGAGGTAGTAGATGAACGGAATATGGGGTTGGAAGAGGAGGGTAAAGAGGAACGAAAAGGTAAATATGATAAAAGATAAGTTTGATAGATTCGATTGTGGATCCCTTCAATCGGCCATGGCCCTTTATATTTATATGGAGGGGAGGTCTTGCCCCATTAGGAGCCTAAACCCTTACAAAGTTGTGTCAAAATACAACTCCTAACTCGTATTTGGCAGGGTAGAATGGTCTAACCGCCCTAGGGACGCGGTCTAACCGCGTGCCCGACGTGCAGACCTTCTCGAAGCCATATCTCTCCCATCCGAACTCCGAATTGGACGTTCTATATATGAATCTTGATCTACTTGACGAGTCATATCCAATGATGACGTCCAAATTTCCTTTCGAGGACTTTGACCAGGGTGGTCTAACCGGGTATGCCATACCGGTTAGACCAACCTAACGAGACCTGCCAATTTTGAGTATCAACACCACCGTCACCCGCAGCAGGCCCTTGTAGGCTTCGTAGTCGAGCACACCGTCCTTCACCCACGTCATCGGCTCGTCCGTCGACAGGGTCATGGTCCACGTGGTCACGGTGAAGAAGAAGTTGTCGCACGCGCACGTGGTCCGGCCGTGGCCACCGTAGCAGCACCGGGGCTCGACACCGACGAACCTCACCACGCCGGCGCCGGCGGTGCCCATGCCGGCGCCCATGTTCCGTGAGTACGACATGTAACAGAGGCCATCGAAGAAGGGCCCTTCGACGGACGCCATCGGAAGCGGCACATACTGGAGCTCGAATCTCACGGCTTCCATGTCACAGTGGAGAAAGCCGTGGAGGTAGTCGTCGAAGCAGAGGAACCCGTCGCCGATAGGGACAGCCGCGTCGGTCTGCCACCCTCGTATCGCCTCTCCGTGGATGATAGGCACCGCCTGCTTGAGCTCCCACTCGTGGCCACGACGGAGGACGCAGAGCTCCGCCGTGTGGCCCGTGTCATGGGACTTGTCATCGTGCGACACATCAAGCTGGGCCACCACGAGCTCGCCATCGCCACAGCACAGGAGGCCGGTGTCACAGCTGAGCAGCTTGCACGCTCTACGCTGGTGGGAGCGGCACCTATCATTGTTGCTGCCATAGTTCTCGCCACACTCATACAGCATAGAGAAGCAGTAGCCAGGGAGCAGAGACAGTGTTGACGGTGTATATGCGTATCCAATTTCGTTTGGACTTGCAAGCGGACAAGTCCTCCGTCGTAGCCAAGGGACCCTGATTCCCTCAAGTGTGAACCCAAGGTATCGAATCCGTGGAACAAATGTGTGATGCAAGAACCTATCTATTAAAGCCAAGAACACTTAGATCTTCAAAGGGAATACATTTTGCATCTAATCTAAAGAACATCAAAAGAAACGAATCTAATCTATGAAAACCGGAGGTAGCAAGAGATAGAGAGGGATAGGTAAAACCAATCTAGAGAGATTGGATCAAGCTTTTGTTGAAGTTCCAAGCAAGAAGAAATAGCCAAGTTGAATCTCATGAAAAGCATCTTTAAATCACGGTTTCCCGTCCAACTCCGAAGACGCCCACCTTTTGGAGCCACCGTTCTGTCACAACGCACTCCTATTCGTGCGGGTTAGCCTAGGGCGAGTCCAATGGACAAGTTGAAATCTCTTGGAAGGTCAGGCATGCACCTCTAGCCACCACGGCTACAAGAACACCCTTTATGATCTATCTTGAGAATAGATCTTAAAGTAAGAAAAGCCAATTGAAATAAAAGTCGTAGAAGAAACACTCGATCGCTAGAAATCGGATTGCAACTTGATAATTCAACATAGTACATGATACATGAACAAGATCACCACCAGGATCCTACCTTGATCTTGCTTCTAGCTCCTGGAACTCCGACGTGGTCTTCCTTGCAAGGTTCCCACGTCGGCTAGGGAAACCCTAGACAACTAGCTCGACCCTCTCCTCTTCGGAATGGTGTCCCTCTCTTCTCTGCTCCTCGGCGACGAATGACGAATGAGCTGATGCGTGGCTCTCGGGCAGGGGGCTATAAATAGTCTGAGAGGCATCTAGGTCAAAGGGGGCAGCGAATGGGGCCTGAAATGGGCTGGGCCGGCCTGGGCCCATTTCGGCCCATCTCGCGGCCTCCTTTGCTGGTGATGCTTCTCGAGTCTTCTAGAGTATTCTCCCTTCTGCATGTGGGCCCTTGACGTCAGTTTCTCCGCGGTTTAGATGAAGCTCCTTGTCCCGCAAGATTCAGCATTTTCTGTTCAGGTCCTCGGAGTTTTCCGTCTTCACGGGTTGGTCCTTGGGCTTCTTGGAGTCATGTTCACTTCATTGCTTGACTTGTGCCGGGCTTCAAGGTCTTGTCACGAGGTGCTTGACGAACTTTACCCAGAAGTCTTGCTTTCAACGCTAAATTCCTGCATAAACATCAAACTCCAAAACTGACATGCACGAACGAACTTGTTATACCAAGGGGGTTAGTACCAATGGATAAGATATAAAATTCATGCCAACACCGAAGGTAAACTCATGGCTAGGTTGACGGAAATTCACCGTCAACATCTCCCCCATGCTTAAACCTTGCTCGTCCTCGAGTAAGCCTTCGATGGATATCATCGTCGCCCTTCATTGCCTAAACCCTGCACTTGATCATACACGAGAAAACATAATGCTCTCAAAAAGTTTAGTTCATTAAAGTTCCATAATGTACTAGCCTTCATCCCTACGGAGGGTGGATATTAATTAAGCTCATTCCACAAGTATTAAACATGCTCCCAAAATTCAAATGGATCTCAGAAGTTTTGAAATAAAGAACGAGATGAAAAAAAGAGCTAAACCAAGTTCAAAAATTTAAACCACCTTGCATCTTGCTCATGAACTCTCATCTCATCTTATCTCTCAAGCCTATTTCTTCTACTCCTTTCCCTCTCAAAACATATATGTAGGTGGTAGGCTTTATGTGGAGTTCTTTGGGAAAGTTTAGTCCTACCAAGATATTATAAATGAGATGTTGTCAAATCAAGACAAGCTTCTCATGGTCTTACCGAGACTCGTCAAAAATGTCATTGGAAAATAATGTTATATCAAGGAGGGGGAGAGAAAAATACACACACTTTGAGATAGATGGACATGTGCAAATGGCAAAGAGTGATCCCGAGGCACAAAGGAAGTCCTCGTTATCGGATTGCACATGGTTGGAAAGATGAGTTTGGATCTTAATCTTGAAACTTTTGAAATTCCTAATGCACTTTAGAGAACCGGGGAGTTTACTTTATTTTATCTTTATACATACTCATTTTTTTCTTTTCTTTTTCTCATACATATATTTTCTTTTTCTTTATACATATTTTTTTCTTTTTCTTTCTTTTTTTCTCTCTTTTTTTTTATTTGCTCCCCTTGAACTCTAAATTGCATTGTACCTACCTCCTCCCCCATGCTTAGATGTTTGCTCGTCCTCGGGCAAAGAGGTGATAGAGATAAGGTAGGTACTATAAATATTTTTCCTTTGGAGAGATACTTGAAATCTTCAACCTTGGCACCATCTTGCGATCTTCCTTGAATTGACGATCCATACTCAATGATAGGTTGTGGTCAAGGAGGTAAACACAAAAGATGATATTTTGGTTTTAAGGGTGGATATCCGGTGAGGTTTGTGAAATCTCTGGTGTGGGAATACACAATGCACGGATAAAAGGCTAGCAAAAAGATAGATACGCAAAAACGGAATGACCAACTTCTTAGTCTCGGGCCAGAGAAAACAAGGCCTGAAATAACTCACCCAAAAATAAACCTTGTATACTAAGTTTTTGCACTCAAAAATATATTATATAGCTCTGGATAGGTAGAGCAACATGCAAGGTATTTATGACAAGGTTAACGTTACTTTTAAGAACAAAAATAAATCATCTTTAATCCATCAAAACTTGAGAGCACATAAAACACTATGGGTCTTTTATTTTTATCATAACCTCCGCAAAAGATTAAGCTAGCATTTAGATAATTTCAGATTTGTATTTTAAGAGAGCATTAGCTTAATCATGCATAAAACAAGTACAAAGATAAACAAAGCGGCAACTATCATCATATATCAATATGGCACAAACTTTGTATCTTTGCCAAAGGTAAAAACAAGGTGGTGATTTTATTCATGATGAAAATAAACACTAACACACATTCTGAAAATTAAATAAAAACTGAAAACACTACGCATACATAGGCGCATACAAGCTGAAAATTAAAGAAAAAGGGAAAGGAAAGATTAAACTAAAGCTCCTCCTCTCTCTAATCTTCCGCCGGTGGTTGATATTGATAATTTTGATTGTTGTACCCTTGCTCATAATAGGATTGCACCGCTCCTCCTATGAATTGTTCCGGCGGTGCTAAGTGAAGGCGTCCAAGCTCATAAGCGATGTTTGCATTTCCTTCACCCATTTGGTTTGCATTGGTTTGGATGGCTGCGATATTTTGCATGTTTCTCGCAGCGTATCCTCCAATGATGGCCACACTTTGTTGTGGTTGAGGAAGGTGTGCATATGGCTCCGCAAAGGCTACGTTGGGTACCGCAAAATTTGGTGGGGGCATGGCCGTACCACTCCCCCATGCTTGCATTGGTACACCACCGTAGTAACTTGGCGGCGCCGGGATTCCTCCAAATGGTGGCACATAATTTTATTGCGCACCTTCTTCTTGGGCTGTGGAAGAACCTTCTTCTACAATCCTTCCTCTCTTGTTCTTCTTCGCCGGCACAAGAAGTCCTTCCTCTAACCAATCTTCTTTCCCCTCAAGAAAAAGTCTTAATCTTGCATCCGGTAGGGGCAAGTTTACCTTGACCAATTTGAAGCCTCCTCTCTCATCTCCACTTATATATTTGCCTTGCTTCATATAATCAAACCCAAGGGAAGTCCTAACTAGGAGATGCTCCGGGTTTCTTGGAATTCCGGGTCTCAAAGAGATAGCCAACATGGAGAGATAACACCCCGAACCAATATCTCCCGAACCTGATGTTGCTTCACAACACCACCGGTTGATCATAAGGTGAGTGGGGTCGATTGGCTGCCTGGCAATCAAAGCCGAGTAAAGCCAATTCACCTCCATGTCGGTTATCTTGGTTTCTTTCATTCTCCCCAAAATCCTCTTGCACATCCATGAGTGAAACACTCGGATGATGGGGTTTCGGATACTATTTCTTTGCCGGTTAGCTTCTCCCGCGATCATACCCCAAAAACCTTCCAATGTGCCTCCATGCACATCCACTTGCTCCGGGGCTCCCTTTTGAAAACCAAGCAACTCCCTAATATACTCATAGGGAACCACTTGTTCGTCTCCCTCCAAACGGAATGAGAGACTCGGCACTCCTTCATCAAGGATAGGCGCCATGGTCATGAGAATTTCCAAGGTGAATTCCTTGTGGGTGTTTGCCGACACTCTGTTGGAGAATTGCACCCAACCTAGGTGTCCCAACATGTAGTAAATATCCGTACAAAAACCCAGCACTTGGAGAGCTTGGTCGTCGAAGTCGACGTTCGCCACAAGCCTCTTCTCAAGGCGAGTGAGCTTCTCCTCCTCCTCCTCCGTCTTGATGATAAACCCATACTTGGAATACCGCAGAGTATATGGAGGTGGAGCGGATGATCGTGTCGAGCGGCGAGGTCGGACGGGCGGCTCCTCCGTACATCCTTGTGGTTCGGTGAACCACATAGACGAGCTTCGTGTGGCCCTCATGCCACCGAGGAGAAGAGTGTCATTCCTCCTCGGCGGTGCCGTGTCTTCCTCCATACTCCGAGGAGACTTGGAGGCCGAGTGCCTCCTCGAAGAGGTTGTTGATGATGGCTTGGACGACGATGATCCCTTCTTCTTGGTGAAAAGACTTGTAGTTTTCTTCCACATGGTTGCTGCACTCTCCTCACAAATATATACCCGGGGTTTTCAACCGGTAACAAGGCACACAAATATTATTTGGAGTATGGACTTTGAGTGGTATTAGGGTGGATTTTGTTGGACGAAACAAAACTCGAAGTGGAAGGCTAAGTCTAAGGTGGTTCTGGACTATAAGCTCAAGCACATGAACAAGGAACTGAATGAATGACTTACCTGCCGAAGGAGAGCACCAGGGGGCTTTAAAAGGGGGGAGGCCGGCCGGCCTGGGCCGACCGGCCTGGGGGCCTCGCTGCTCCACTTGGCTCGGTTTTTCTCCAGTGCACTCATGCTTGCTTTGTTGCTTTGTGACCGCGTGCTCCACGGGGTTGCACCGCCCAAATGCTCTCGTCCACTCCTTTGCTTGCATAATTGGTCCTTCCACTTGATGGTTTTGCTTTGAGTCACTTCCATGCTCCCTTGCCTCACATGCCTCCATGAGATTCCTGCAAAACAAAGCTTTGGCTGCCCCCCCCATGCTTGTCCTTTGCATGTGGTTTGATGAAAGATGTTGGAAGGGCATCCCGTGATGCATCATGGTGCATGCATGGTTAAGTTAACTCATTTGCCTCCTTCTAAGCATATTTTAATGCTAAGCACTCCTCTAATTTCGAAAAATAAAAATAAAACTCAGAGCTTGCAATGAGTTCAAATATATTTAGAGGAGTTTTTAAACATCAAAAACAAATGTAAGTCGAAAATGTTTTTCGACTACTTTTATTTTGGTCTCACCGGTGTTGTTTGCTTCCATTAGTTGAGAGCAAGCTTTTCCCGGCTTGATCATGGGGGCATAGGTTTAGGTTCTAATTTTGGTTAAATGAGAGAGATTTTGAATGAAATAAAGTTAAATGAGGCTTAGAAAAATTCTAATCCTAGAGAAACCAAGGATATGAAATTTTAAACCAACCAAAAGTCAAGTTTCTAGGTTCACGCGAGTCCTACCATGCGCTGAAATTTAAATAACATCTAGGTACATGGCGTGGCTCTACTCGTGTGTTTTTAGCATGTAAAATAAGTCAACCATAACATCATGAAGAGGATGAAAGGTTGAGATAGGTTCTGAATTTTTTTTTGGTTTTGGTTTCTCGAAAAGAAGCAAATAACTCATAGGATGGCTCATGTAAAGGGTTTATGATCCAAATAAAATATCCAAACAAGATTTATAACTCTAAACATTATCCAACCAATTTAAGTCTATGAATGTCTTGCGTAGCAAATTTTAAAACTTACTTGAAAGACTCGAAAAAAATCTTGATCGGGTTGTCCTCCCGGTAGCTTATTCTTGACTCGACGAAACGGGTTGCCTCCCGCCTAGCACTTCGTTTATAGTCCATGGCTAGACTTCTTCACTTGATTACTTCGGATCAACACTCTTTGTGGGTGTTGCAATCTTGGGTACCCACTTCCGCACCATCTTGGGTGCGGGCTTATTCTCTGGCTTAGTCATCTTTTTGGTCTTCACAGGCGGCTTTTGTTCCTTTATCTTGACGGATGCAACCACCTCTTTGATTTCCTTCACTTCCTTCTTCTCCGGCTCTTCCTTCTTCCTTGGCTCTTCCTTACTAACGCGACGATGAGGCGGAATATATTTAACTTTGATCATATTGCATTCCTCGAAGCGTGGTCGAAACTTGAAGGAACTCCTCTCGCCATTGATGTCGAACTTGATCTCCCCCTTGCCGACGTCGATGGTAGCTCCCACGGTCTTGAGGAAAGGCCTCCCAAGGATGAGTGGTGGCTTCTCCCTTTCTCCCATCTCGAGTACCACAAAGTCGATGGGGATGAAGTGGTGTCCGACCTTCACGGGGCACATCCACGGCGATGCCCAAAAGGTAGCAAATGGAGTTGTCACCCAACTCCAAGCACATGGTCGTAGGCTCTAACTCCGGTAGGCGTAGCTTCTCGAACACATCTCTTGGCATGACGCTCACACTTGCTCCTAGGTTGCATAATGCCTTCTCAAACTTGAATGAACCAACGGAACATGGAATTGTCGGGCATCCGGGGTCTCCTTGCTTCTCTAGTGCATTCGCAATAGCGGCGCTACATTGCTCGGACATCTTGACATGATCTACCCCGAGTGTTGCTATCTCATACTTGTTTGCAAGAATATCTTTGAAGTAGCGAGAATATGTCGGAACTTGAAGGGCGTCCAATAGCGGCATGTTGATGCTTAACCTACGCACAACCTCCACAAACTTCTCAAAATGATTGTCAAGTTTACCTCGGAAGTAGCGTGGCTTGAGTTGCGGTATCTTCGTGTCTTCTCCCGGCACCTCAAATTCAGGCTCTTCGGTGACGATCCCGGTAACCTCCTCCTTAGCAAATTCCTCTGCCTTGGTAGATGGTTTAGGCTTTCTTGCTCCCGCGGAACGCTCCGGATCTTCAGTCTCCTTCCCCGAACGAGTTTGAATGGCCTTCGCCGTCTCGGGACCTTGAGGTTGTCCCGGAAGCTTCCCTTCATTAGCGGATAGGCTCCCGGCAAGTTGTCCCACTTGCGTCTCGAGCATCTTCATCATGTTGAGCACTTGATGGTTGGAGCTTCTGACCTCCGTCACCTTGCTATCGATGTTCTCCAACACCTTGTCTATGGCCTTGAACTTGGTGACGTGTCCTTATTGATCTTAGCTTGCCCGTAGCGGAAGTTCGGCAAATCCCCCTTCCTCATGTAATCAAGCATCTTGGCTTCCTCCGGGCAATCCTTTTGGACTTGGACATACTCTCTACACTCTTCACATGTGGATCTTGCTTCGGCAGCCTTTAAGTCTTGAGCTTCTTTCTTCTCTATCTCCATCTTCTCCAACCTCCGCATAAGCGAATCGATCTTGCCTTCGAGTAGATCTTCTTTCTCCACTTGCAAGACTCCTTTGACGTTCCCCGTGGGTTGAACTGGAAGTAAGCGTCCGGATGACACCCATGTGTCATTGTCCATGACCTTCTTGAACAGCGTGAAAGCTTGGGTCGGTGTAAGCTCGATGATGGATCCTCCCGCTGATGCATCGATGATTGTCCTTGACGCCATGGTAAGTCCTTGATAGAACTTTTGAACGAGATCTTCCTTCGGGAACTTGTGATGTGGAACCGCCCGAGTGTACTCATTGAAGCGCTCGAATGCCTCCGATATAGTCTCTGTAGGATATTGAGCAAAGGTAGCAATCTTATTGCGCAAGCTTTGAGTCTTACCCGGTGAGTAGTATTCCTTCATGAAGGCTCTCATCAAGGTGTCCCAATTTTGCACCATCTCCGCCGGTTGAGAGTAGAACCATTGCAAAGCCTTCCTAAGTAACAAGAACGGAAAGAGCCTTGCCCTCATTTGATCTTGAGTCACCCCGTCCATGTTGAAAGTTTGACAAAGTTGAACGAATGCTTGGAGGTGAAGGTTTGGATCCTCTTTACCGGTGAAGGGTGAATGTTGCACCATGCGGATCGTTGAGGTCTTGATCTCGAACGGCCTTCCGATCTCTGCGAGGTTCAAGATTGGTAGGTTGACGATATCCGGGGTGCATAGCTCCCCGATCTTGCGCTCCGGCTGCAGTTGTTCTCCCATCGGTAGCGGTGGAAGTTGATTCTCCCTAGGGCTTGGAGGTGGTGATTCCTTTGGAGACTCCGACGATCCTTCGGCCTCCGCTTTTGGATCTGCAAATTCTAGCTTTTTAGCTTGTGCTTCACGTCTCCTTAGCCTGTAAAGTTTTTCTGGATCATCCACAAAATTTTTGAGTTTGTTGGAGAGGTAGCCGTCCATCTCCTGTTAGGGTTAGCAAAAAGCAAAATATATACAAAATGAAAATAAAAACAAATCTAAGAAAACTAGGGTTAGTCAAACTAGATTAGATTGATTTTAAGGATGATCAAAAGTTAGTAGATGCAAAAAGAAAAACCAAAAGAAAACTGAAAATATTCACAAAAAGCAATAAAAGATCGAATCTTGATCACTTGTTCCCCGGCAACGGCGCCAGAAAAAGGGGCTTGTTGATGGTGTATATGCATATCCAATTTTGTTTGGACTTGCAAGCAGACAAGTCCTCCGTCGTAGCCAAGGGACCCTTCTTCCCTCATGTGTGAACCCAAGGTATCGAATCCGTGGAACAAATGTGTGATGCAAGAACCTATCTATTAAAGCCAAGAACACTTAGATCTTCAAAGGGAATACTTTTTGCATCTAATCTAAAGAACATCAAAAGAAACGAATCTAATCTATGAAAACCGGAGGTAGCAAGAGATAGAGAGGGATAGGTAAAACTAATCTAGATAGATTGGATCAAGCTTTTTTTGAAGTTCCAAGAAAGAAGAAATAGCCAAGTTGGATCTCATGAAAAGCATCTTTAAATCACGGTTTCCCATCCAACTCCGAAGACGCCCACCTTTTGGAGCCACCATTCTGTCACAACGCACTCCTATTCATGCGGGTTAGCCTAGGGTGAGTCCAATGGACAAGTTGAAATCTCTTGGAAGGTCAGGCATGCACCTCTAGCCACCACGGCTACAAGAACACCCTCTATGATCTATCTCAAGAATAGATCTTAAAGTAAGAAAAGCCAATTGAAATCAAAGTCGTAGAAGAAACACTCGATCGCTAGAAATCGGATTGCAACTTGATAATTCAACATAGTACATGATACATGAACAAGATCACCACCGGGATCCTACCTTGATCTTGCTTCTAGCTCCTGGAACTCCGACGTGGTCTTCCTTGCAAGGTTCCCACGTCGGCTAGGGAAACCCTAGACAACTAGCTCGACCCTCTCCTCTCCGGAATGGTGTCCCTCTCTTCTCTGCTCCTCGGTGATGAATGACGAATGAGTTGATGCGTGGCTCTCGGCCAGGGGGCTATAAATAGTCTGAGAGGCGTCTAGGTCAAAGAGGGTAGCGAATGGGGCCTGAAATGGGCTGGGCCGGCCTGGGGCCATTTCAGCCCATCTCGCGGCCTCCTTTGCTGGTGATGCTTCCCGAGTCTTCTAGAGTATTCTCCCTTCTGCATGTGGGCCCTTGACGTCAGTTTCTCCGCGGTTTAGATGAAGCTTCTTGTCCCGCAAGATTCAGCATTTTCTGTTCAGGTCCTCGGAGTTTTCCGTCTTCACAGGTTGGTCCTTGGGCTTCTTGGAGTCATGTTCACTTCATTGCTTGACTTGTGCCGGGCTTCAAGGTCTTGTCACGAGGTGCTTGACGAACTTTACCCAAAAGTCTTGCTTTCAACGCTAAATTCCTGTATAAACATCAAACTCCAAAACCGACATGCACGAACGAACTTGTTATACCAAGGGGGTTAGTACCAATGGATAAGATATAAAATTCATGCCAACACCGAAGGTAAACTCATGGCTAGGTTGACGGAAATTCACCGTCAACATCTCCCCCATGCTTAAACCTTGCTCGTCCTCGAGTAAGCCTTCGATGGATATCATCGTTGCCCTTCATTGCCTAAACCCTGCACTTGATCATACACGAGAAAACATAATGCTCTCAAAAAGTTTAGTTCATTAAAGTTCCATAATGTACTAGCCTTCATCCCTACGGAGGGTGGATATTAATTAAGCTCATCCCACAAGTATTAAACATGCTCCCAAAATTCAAATGGATCTCAGCCGTCCCATCTTGTCAGGGATCACATACACCCCTCAGATCTACGTGATGCTACGGGGGATGATTGCATCAACGATTGGGCACGTAGACATGTGGGTCACACTCACATAGGGAAGAGGAAGTTGCAGCAGGGGTTACAAAGGGTGACTCGAAGCGTCAACGAGGCAAAGGCAAAGCAACAGAAAAACCAGTGACCAGCGACACCTCCACTGATGATGGCGAGGGTGAGCGTAGTCCACCCCATCATGAGTCTATGGATAGCATCTTGTTGATGATGATGATGGTAGTGATGATAGTGATGATGGTGCGGCTGGTGGCAGTGGCGGTGGCAGTGGTGGTGCTGGTGCTGGTGGTGGCCTTCGTTTCACAGGTATACATTGCACCTACATATGCACACTTGTTTCTGACTATGAGTACTAATTATGATATATGGTTGATTCCAGGGGAGACTCTGTTCACACATGCTACTCAAGACCCCGACCATGGAGCACCGGAATCGGAGAGCGAAACGGTTGGACATGGACCGACCGACTACGACACTCCACGGTATTCTTCTTCCTCCTACAGTGATACCTCACAGTCTTTTCACTATCTCATACCTGACATTAGCATGCAGCCACCGACGAGATGGGTGTACGAATGGGAAGACCCCCATTTCTACACTATGTTAGTTCATGAATGGCAGACAACATCAGCTTGGACGGGCCCAAGTTGTCAAGTATTCAAGGCTGAGCTGCTTAGAGTGCAAGGTTTGAATGTCATGTCCAACGCCGAATACCAGATGGCGTCCCAAATGGGGGTCTTCCCATTCTTACAGCACCGTTGAACTTGTATTGATGAGTATTAGCGTATGCACGATTAAGAATCCATGACTATGGTATTGTAATATTTGTATGCACTATTATTCCTATACTATTTGTATGCACCATTATAATTTGTTGCTTTCCTGTGGTCATTTTACATTACAATGTGCATGGGTCATGCCAAATTTTTCATTGATGCAAAAAAAAATTTGACCGGACCGGCTAACTGGTCTAACCGGTCCAGTTAACCGGTCTGACGGATCGGTTAGCCGATCCAAACCATTTGTATACGCATTTTTGTTTGGAAATGTGAAACTCCCCGGTTTTTACCGGTTACCGGACCAGTTAACCGTTACCGAGGGCCAGCGGTTTCCACCCCCCGCAACGGTAACAAAATCCTAGTCATAATTCGATTGTTTGTAGGTTTTTACCAACAAAACTCTAAGTATAGTTCGAATTACATATACAAGGGAAATATTCAATGTAAAGTATAAGTATTAAGTGAATCTAGAATAATATTCTATATTGTGTACCAATATTGTGTCGTGTGCGTTCTCATGTTCTTATGCTTGTCGTGGCTCGTGACAGATGTGAAAGGTAGAAGATCTGACTGCTGACATTGTGTTTCACAACACGGTTTTAACCGTGCTTCATCAACTACGTCGGGAGTCAACATCAAGCTTGGCAATGAAAGGATCGATGGCCCGTAGGAGTGGGGTTGAATATGGGCCTTCTTGAAATTTCTAGAAAAAGTAAACAAACCTTAACCTAGATTCTAGTATTGCCCATCTAAAAAGGTTTTTCTCTACAAACTAAGCACACTAGCAAGAAGGCTCCTTAGCAAAAATCACAGGGGAAAAGAATTCAGAAATAAAGAATATAATCTTGTTGCCTAGGACTTGGTCAGAAAGCCTAAAGACAAAGGAGGATTAGGGGTTATAAACTTAAGTGTTCAAAATGATGCTTTATTACTGAAACAATTAGACAAGTTCTACATAAAAGAGAATATCTAGTGGGTTAACCTCATTTGGCAGAAATACTATGCTGAAAATGTTCCTCATCTGGCAAGGAAAAAAGGCTCTTTTTGGTGGAAAGACATTCTTAGAATCCATATTCAGTTCAGGGGGGGTTGCTATTTGCTCCCCAAATAAAGGTGATACAACTAGCTTCTGGGAGGATATTATCAATGGCTCCATTCACTCTGAGTCTTCAACTCACCTTCTCGAATTTTCCAAGGATCCTTGCATCTCCCTCTGGAGACTCGGGCAAGCTGATACTCTACTGGATTATTTCAGAATCCCCATGTCGAGAGATTCCTATAATGAGTTTCTTGAGCTGCAAAACTTTCTTGCTGCTTTGCCCCCTGTTGATCATGATGATAATGATTCCTGGCATTTTATCTGGGGTCAGCATAGTTACTCATCAAGCAAATATTATCAGTATCAATTCCGAGAAGTGCATCCTATCAGTTTATTCTCTGGATTTGGGACTCTAAATGTGTTCCCAAAATTAAATTTTTCTCGTGGCTGCTTTTAAATGATAGACTCAACACTAGAAACATTTTGAAAAGAAGGAAGAAAATACTGGATGAAGGATACAATTGTGCTATTTGCCATGAGGAGGTTGAGGAAACTGTTCAACATTTTTGATTGTCAATCTGCAGTCTGCAGTTGGTTTGCTCTTGGGATTTCTTGGGATGAAAACTCAAATATTCATCAGAAGCTCTACTTGGCCAAGCATGATTTTGCCCCGCCATTCTTCATGGAAATGTTTATGATTGGTGCATGGTGTCTTTAGAATGAAAGGAATGACTTTATCTTCAATAGGAAACCTCCATGCTTGGCTACATGGAAGTCTGCCTTCAAGGCTCTAGTTTCAGATCATCTTATTAGAATCAAGGAGAACCTTCATCAATCCATTAATCTCTGGCTGCAAGCCTTGTAACTAGTGCTGCTTGTCTGTTTTGCTTTTTGTTTTTTTTTTTGTCCTTTCTTTGTTCTCTCCCATTTGGCCTAACTTCTGGTTGGGCTACTTGTATGTTCTCCCTCTTGTAACTCTTCTGTTCACGTTTAAGTTAATTAATTTCGTTGTTGAGAGGCCTTGACCCACGGTGTTCTGCTAAAAAAATTCACACTAACAAGTATGAAGCACTCTAGTCAAGATATGAAGAACGCAAAGCACACAAGCGAAACTAGAGCAAGGAAACTTAATCGTTGAATGTAAATGCTGAAATTAAGTGCAAGAATGTAAACAGAAGGGACACGAGACAACCGAATTTTTTCCTGTGGTATCGAGGAGTTGACGCTCCTTCCTAGTCCACGTTGGAGCACTCACTAAGAGTATAGCTCCCCCTCAAGCCACAAAAACTCGAGTGCTCACTAAGAGTACCCGTTCTCCATCTCCGGAATGGTGGGTCTCAAGCTGTGTACACCAATCACTTCTCGGGGCTCCCGCAATCTCCAAGAGCTCCACAATCACCAAGACCATCTAGAAGCCGTCAAACTTCAAGAGTAACAAGCTCAGACACCCTCACTTGACCAGCACTCAGCTATGCCATGGTATGCACACTTGCAACACTTGATCACTAGGAAAGAGAATCCCAAACTTGAAGATGGAATCCAATGGAGCACAATTACAGTATCCTTCTCTCACTGGCCGTGGAATGGTATTCAGAGTGGCAAGACCAGCTCAAGTAACTCAGGGGTGGTATTTATAGGATAGGCAAGGGTGTCTGGCCGTTGGAAAAGTGTTGCAAAAAAGCACACCGTCAGAACCGACGGTTCCCCCAAAGCTAGTGTCGGTTCATCCGAATACTCACAGCGTTGAAATCTAGTCGCTGGAACATCTGTCGCACAAGATTCATCCGACCCATTGACTGATGCACCGACGGTTCATCCGGTGCTGAAGGCCGGATCCTTAGAACGTCTCAGTCTTGGCCAAATAATCATTGGATGAACCGATGCCCTAAGGCATGGACCGTCGGTTCATCTAGTTTTGAAGGTTTCCAAAACCTGCCCTTTCTGTCTTGGACGAGATATTTGCCGAATTGACCGACGCCATCATTCGGTGCTGCGTCGGTTCATTCGGTGCTGAAGGTTTCAAAAACTTGTTCTCTCTGGCTTGGACGAGATAATTTGTCGGATAGATCGACGCCATCATCCGATGCTGCATTGGTTCATCTGACGCAGCATCGGTTCATCCGACGGTCTTATCGCTCGTAGCAATCATCCGGCGCTACTAGAAATTGGACTGTCGGTTCATCCCCTTGCAGCTCGAGTTTTTTTTTTGTCATTTATCATCGAAACACACACTTACCAAAAGTGCAAAAGGGCCAAGATGCTTACAGACAATGGCGATATGCACCAATCTGGTCATCATCATCACCAACAACTACTTCAACGACATCGCCTATATAAACGTCGCCAACAAACGGATCTGCGGTGACTCACCATCAAGTAAGCATGTCTATGCTCATGTCTAATGTCCTAAGCATTATGTATATACTAATAATTGCCCTGCGCAGCAAGTGGAGTAGTTCAATTATTGGCATCAATTAATACAATGTATGAAAGAAATATTTTTTTTTTGAATGAACGAACACAAAACAATGTCTATTTTATTGAAAAAGAATGAAAGAACAGGTTTAGATCATACTCTTATGTCTTGTCTACATTAAGAGAATAAAGAATAATTTAGATCATACTCTTGCCATCAATATTTTCAGACAAGAAACAACAATCCATCATACATGTCTTTGTCTACGTTCTCATATTTCCGCGCTTGTCGCGAGAAATGTGAGAGGAAGAAGCTATGTAGCGCTTTCGGAGCACGACACACTGATCGCCAAATCCAATGAAAAGTGTTGGATGTCTGCCTGTCGTATTATTTGCATCTTCCTCTCACATTGTAGTGTAGAAAAAGAGTTAAAATCATTATAAATAATTCCTAAAGGTATTTAGGCTTTCTCAGGGCTGCAAAATCCTGCTCCGTTCAACTTTATTCTGCAAATCAATGCATGTCAATCGACACCGGCCACTGTCCACTGCTGATGATATCGATCTTACACATTATTATTGTTCATGGTTCCATTATTATTCTAGTACACATTTCAACTGGCTACGTGCGGCAGCAGCAGACGCTGGGTGAGTTCATGCAGTTGCCGCCCTTGCCAAACAACCCCACGTTCCTGCACCAGCTGCTGCAGTCCGGCTGGAAGTTGCCGCACGGGCCCATGCACTGGTACACAACAATTAACCTCAGGTGTTACGTATAACATATGCATGGAGTTAGAAAAGGTTGAATAAAGCACTGATTTGCACATGAAAGGTTTAATTTGGACATATTATAGCAGGAGTATATACCATGGGATGAAAGTGTAGTGATGACGATGAGCACGACAATGAGGATCCTGCAGAGGACGGCCGAGGAAGATGATGCCCCCATCGATGATGACAAGGATGTAGTTCTGCTTGGCCTTTTTGGTAATGGATGGAGGATGGTCTCAGACGCTTTGGTACGGTTCAATTCACCCCGTCGATGTGAGCCTTTTTATACAAAAATTCGGGTGAATGAATGTTTAGCAACCATTGACGACTCTGGTGAGTGGATGTTAAGTACACCACCAATTGGTTTTTAACGTTGATACTGCTAAATCTCTGAAAGGCCGGATTTGCATTCAGTACTGCTGATCTGTGTATGTTCAGTATATAACTTATCTTGTGAATGGATATTTAGCATCCGTCAATTTTTAACGTTACTGCTGCTAAATCTTTAGATGGGTTAGTGGCTGCGATAGATTCATCTAAAAGGCATGAATTAAAATTCATCTCAGAGAATAATGAATGTCTAAACTCAATTTCTTAATTTGTATTTTAGCTGCATTATTCTTATCCATATTGATTTATCTGTGTACATATACTAAACTTTTCGATCTGTTTCAAATTTTTGTACTGCTTCATCACGGCACTGGAAATTTTAGGGGCACCTCCGATACGTCTGTGGCTATGTTTTTCTTTGTAGACGGAGCAGTGTCACAGTTTACATCAGTTTTTTTTTCACTACACATTTTTTTTCGTTTCATCAGTAATTATCCTAGTATATGTAACTGTACAGAAATCAATTCAGGTTGCAGTGACAAAAACACGTTAGAGCAACTCCAAGACACTCTTCATTTTTCACTCTATATTTGACTCTTCATTTGGTTTTTCATAAAAAATTCTCTTCATATTAACCTACTCATTCCAACAGCCTCTTTATTTTCCAAACTCCAAATACCAACAGTTCCTTCCACTCATCCTCTCATAACACACTGACTTCTGGGTCCCGCTCGTCATACCCCTCCATCCCTTTCCCCTGCTAAGCTACTTACATTTCCCCCACGCAAAGCTCCATCCGCCGCCGGTTCTACTCCCTGGTGGTCAGCGTGGTGTTGCACCGGACCCGGTGCCGCCCGCGTCCCTGGACCCAACACCGCCTGCATCCTTGGCCCCTGTGCCGCCTGCTCTTGGACCGGGAGTCACCCGCCCCTACCCCTACTTTTGTTGCCGCCCGCCCTGCCCCTGCTCCCGGTGCCGGTGGCGGCTGTGGGACGGCGAGGCACAGAAGGAGGTGAGGTCGAGGTGGTGCTCAGTATCTACAACATCCGCAACCCCGCAGCATGGAGGCGGGCAGGCGGCAAAGCAGATTTTCAGGGGCGACAGGGTAATGGCGGATGGAGCTCGCCGGTGAGTGCCCTGTCCGGCGGAGGAGGAAGAAAGGTGGGGGGGGATGGATGTGCGAGCTCAAGGTGGTGCTATGGGCACGAGTAATCGAGGTGGGAGTTCACCACGATGGCGAATCAGGCCGGCGACGGCAGAGAGCTTGAGGTGGGACCTCACCATGGCGGCTTGGTGCGAGGTCGCAACAGTGGGGCGGAAACGCGGAACGGAGCAGGAGGGAGGGCGGGAGCACGTGCTAGAGGGACTGAGGGAGATAGTGAGGAGAATTTGCTCGTCAAAGATCGCGAGCGGAGGGCTGCGGATTGCGAGCCACGGTGGATGGCGATTCTGTTGGAAGAGGATTTGCGGTTGTTTTTCTTTTCTTTTTTTTTTTACCGATGCAAAACGTTTTACAGGATTTGTTGGAGTTGCTCTTATAATTTGCTCTCGCCTGGGGTGAGAATGAGCACGCCATTCTTCAAATCGTCCTAAATTCAGTATCGTAATCCGCAAAAAAAAAGAAGAAGATTCGATTTCGTGAGAAACCAGCAGGGCGAGCCGGCACTTCATCAAGTCATCTGGAGCGTCCATATGGCATTCGACGACTACATTTAATTATCAGCACTCAAGCGTGCAAAATATTAACGGTACAAAAATCTCCAGCAATTTTTTCCCTCTTTTAATTTCTCTTTCATATGGGAAAGCACATAAAAATATTAACGGTGCAAAATCAATGAAAAGCTGAGCATGCTACTCATGGTAGAGTATTAATCCATAATAAGGGGGTGTTTGGCATGACTCTAGAGCCGAACTCCAGGCTAGAGCTGATTGGAGCTAGCCAAACACCCCAGCTCCAAAAAATGTAACTCCATGGAATTTTTGAACTCTAGTTCATTTGTTTGGAGCACCTCATTCGCAGCTCCAGATTCCCTCAAAATAGAAGTGCACATGGAGTTCAGAGATAATTACCCTCAACTCCCATTACACACCCTGAACTGTTATTTTTCTTTCTCTCGTGCCTCTTTCCTACCCCTTCACGCAACACAGGCCGCCGCGCGGCTCTTTTCGCGGTTCCTCTCGCGACACAGGCCGCCGCCCGTCCTCCGCCCCTCTGTCGGTGACCGCCGCCCCCTCCCACCTCGCCGGGCGTCGCCACCCATCACCGCCCTCTACTTGTTCCTCCATCCCCAACCTGGGAACCGCCGGTCCTTCCACCACGCCTCGCCCCCTGCTCCTCCATCCCCAACCCTAACCCTAGAGGACAAGGAGAAGAACGGCGGCTTCCCGACGACGTGAAGAGGCCCCCGACGACGGTCTTCTGCGATGTCAACTCCTTGCACCTCATAATATAATTTTTCTGCTATTAATTTCTCTTGTACATGGAAAAGATATAAAAAGTTTAAGGTGCATCGAAAACTAGCTGTATAAAATATTTAGGATGCAAAATTATTGAAACATGGTGATGTAGCTCAATTTTGGTAGAGTATTAATCTATGCATGATAAAGGTACGGGGTTAAACTCCTTTGCATCCTCAAAAGAAAAAACTCCTTTTAATTTCTCTTTTTCCATGGAAAATATATAACTACGGTGGGAAAACAAAAAAACAATTGGGATGTAGCTCCATCAGCAGAGCGTAAATCTATTTGTGATAAAGGTATGGGGTTCAACTCCTCCTCAGATCTCCTATAGAAACTGTTTTTCTTTAATTTTCCATTTCCCGTGGAAAAAGAAATAAAAATAATTGTAGTGAAAGATAAAACATAAGTTGGGGATGTAGCTCAATTGGTAGATTGTTAGTCTATGCATGATAAAGATTCAGGGTTCAACTCCTTGCATCTCCAATAGAAGTTTTTTCTTTAATTTTCTTTTTCCGTGGAAAAGACATAAAAATAATTACAGTGCGAGATAAAACAAAAGTTGGGGATGTACAATTTTCCTTTTTTCCGTGGAAAAATCCATAAAAATAACTACAGCGCATTAATCTGTGCATGATAAAGATAACGGGTTCATCTCCATTAAGAATTGTTTTCTTTAATTTCCTCTTTTCCATAAAAAACATAAAAATAATTACAGCACAAGGGAAATCAAAAGTTGGGGATGTAGCTCAACTGGTAGAGCGTTAATCTATGCATGATAAAGGTACGGGGTTCAACTCCTCACATCTCCATAATAATATTTTTTCTTTAATTTTCCTGTTTTCCATGGGAAAATAAAAATAACTACTCCCTCCGTCCCATAAAAGAGTGCAATTTTAGTTTTTTAAGACAGATTAGTGGAGGAATAAAAAGACTCGAATACCCTCATTTGTTTGCCAAATGCAGTAAGTTTTGCCATGCAAATCAAATCTGACCACTTAATTATGAAGGTTTTTAAATCTATTTTCTAGAATTGCATTTTTTGTGAGATTTTTTTCAAAAGTTAGGATTGCACTTTTTTATGGGACGGAGGGAGTATAATGCAAGGTAAATCTAGAGCATTAATTAATCTACACATGACAATGGTACGGGGTCCAACCTCTTGCATCTCGAATAATATTTCTTCCCCTTATTTTAACTTCCATGGTAAGAAGATAAGTATGGGGTGCAAATATGAAACAAAAGTTAAGAGTGATATTCAACTATAAGTAGAGCATTAATGTGTGAATGCTTACGGTAAAGGTGTTTGACTACTCATGTATCCAATTAAATTCTTTTTTTATGTCCCTAGCTTCCAATGGAAGAAAGATATCAATCTATGCAATGAACAAAAATTCAATTATGTGCCTATCGTCCATGGTGAACCCAGTATCATGATTTCACATCATTTTTTTTCTAGTGAATTCAGCCGGCGTTTACTCTAATTTGCTATGTGTTTCTTGATTTTCCTCTGGAAGTCTCCCCTCTTTTCTTTGTTCATCACACAAAGCACTCGTCGCCGGACACGTCCACAACCGACCATAGCTGGAGCTCGCTGGCGAGGCACTGGGGCGCAGTGGGGATTCTCTAACTTGCTTAACAAAAGTCACAACTAACTTTACCACCCTTGGATGCCACACATTTAAAATCCCACGGTTGTTGCATTCTTCCACTTTTCCGGTGCACAACAGCCAGCCCAATTGAAAGCTTAGTCCAAATAAGGGCCTAGCTCGGGAGGAAAACAAGCCCGACTCGGGTGGGAGACGAGAATCATTACAAGAAAAGTTCAGAAACTATACACAATCATTACAGGCAAAGACAAACAGTTTGCATAAGTGTTTGACAACATTCTGCATTATATGATGGGTGCACAATCCATGCCATGCTTATGTGAATACCCCCTTAATAGCATTTGCCATTGATGTGTCTTGTTTAGTAAATATAGCTCTAGGTTCCTTTCCATTGTGTACAGCTAAAAAGCATTAAATAGCTACTTAAAAAAGGGACTTCGTTTCATCGAAAAGAAGTGCAGCTCTAAAAATAGTTCTCTCTCTAAACTGATTGAGTGAAAGAAAAAACACCAAAAGACCTGTATTTTTTGTTTGTGCCAAAAGTTGTCAAAGGTGACAACATATCCCCAAAATGTGCATAATCAATTAACATGTTAGCATGAGCCCATAATATATTGGTTATTTGTTCATAAAAATATTTTATTAGTTAACATATTTCCAAACAATCTCACCGCCAAATTGATGCCAGATTGACTGCTTGTCTATTTCGATTCTTGAGACATTCAAGACGACTATGCAATAAAATTGTTGCAGTTATACTTTACTTATGTGTTGCACATGATTTGATGACAGATTTCCAAATAGTGCATCATAAATACATGGTACATTGGAATGTCTCCACCTTGTATACAAGATCTGTACGAACACAAGAAACATATGCATAAACAGAACTTTCTTATTCCAAAATCAAGGTTTAAACTGAACAAAAGCCTAGGTATTGTTTCAAAAGAAACCCAAAATGAGTGGCAAAATCTTCTGCAACTCGTATGATCCTCTGTGGTACACTTCTGTCCTAATTGACAGAGTTCAACTAGAATCAAAGTTGAACTTTTAGTTACAAATCACAAATCATCTGTATAGCTTTTGCCTTGATTTTTTTCCCGAAACAACTACCCAAGCATTCAAGCATTCCATGATGCTGACCGCCGCATCGTCGGCTTTACAGGCCGGTCCTCCTCCATGGAGATCATCATAAGCGTCGATGGGTCCTCCAGCATCATGCGGGCGACAAGGTAACCGGCAATGGACCAGGTTTGGAACTTCCTGGCCTGTTTACCAACGAATCTTCCCAACTTACCGTCGTAGTACTCGGGCCATCCATCCTTGAGCAGCCTCGACTCAGCAAGCTCTATAGCACGTTTTGCCATCTGCGGCCGACCAGTTTTGATGCAGGCTGCTGTCAGCAGCCATAGGAGAACTGCAGGTAAAAAGAACATAGAGAATGTGAAATTTATAGGCTTTGAAGAATCAGAATCTGTAGTTCTGCATTTGGCTCTTTCTGCAGCTAGATACAGCACAATGATGACATCAACATTAGTAATTGCGCATAGATCTCAACTCCTAAGTTCTGAGTTTGGCTCTTGCTGCAGCAAGATACAGCAAAACAATAATATCAACATTAGTAATTGTGCATAGATCTCAATTCCTAAAGGCATCGGGAAGAAATGAAGCACTGTCTCTACCCCACGCATTCAGAAGTGTATGAATTTAGAGTAACTCAAAAATATTTAAACAACTTAGTTAACATTAACAAGTACCTTCATAAAGTAGCATGACAAGTCCATGATTATGAGCAGAAGACGACATGGTTATCAAGGATTGTTAGACATATTAATTTTTGGATGGGGTGCATACACAACTCCATTTTGTCATCAGTTTCAGAACAGATTATAGTTTAAACTTGCAATCTTTAATCTGGTGGTAAATACATCTGCATCTTGGTGTCCACCTAATCACTAATGCAACCATGATACAGAAAAGACAGATCTTTTTTTAGAATTAATCCAAACATCACAAAACAATGAAACAAATATTGCAGAGAAAACACATTGCAGAGAGACAATACCTGGCCATGATCCTCCATTGTGGTAACTCCACCGGGTGTTCTTGGGGTCACAGCCAGTGATAATTCTCCACTCATGATTCTCAATAGCAGGATAGCATATCTTCAGAGGCATCTCACCAACTAGCTCATCCCACCGCTCCTCAATCAGATCCATTATAGCAACTGATTGTTCTGGAGTAGCTAGAGATGATACAATGGCAATGCAATTTCCAAGGGCAAACCACCGGAAGTCCATCATAGCAGGGCTGACATTGCCAAGAAAGTAGCCTCCTCGGCATGGCATGAAATCAAAGACCCAATCAGGAATGGAATCTGGAATGACATTAAACTTATTCACAGCTGTGTGAGAGTACTCTTCTGTTTTATATCTGTATATGTTATTCAGCTGGTTAAAATCTAGCCAGAAGTAATTCCTCATGTGGTAGGTTAGTGCATGTAACCGTTGTCCTATCTTCTCTATGAAATCCTTCCCTTCCCCCTCCGGCTTGAGCATTTGGAGAGCACATCTTAATGCCATATAGAATAGGGCTTGGATTTCAATGGGATAGCCATATATACCCTGAAAATTGCAGCAAATACAGTCATGTTCTGATGGGAATCTTCATTTACAGTAAAAAAGTAATTCAATAGTTACAAACAACAAGGAAAGCTTGTAGGGTGGTACTACGGACTCTTCTCTTTTAGCCAGTACTATCTGTTTCTACTTCTGTAAGAACTATGCACTTTCTTGTCCCCTGAACTGATAGGGCTATGAATGTTGCCTTCAAATTTTGGTTGCATGTAATATGAGACTATGTGCAGCTGTACAACTACAATAAAAACTTAAAAAACTAGAAAATGTTTTTGAGCACTATCACCCAATCAGGATTCGTTGACCATCTAAGGCTACCCCTCTAAGTTTTGTTAAAGGAAACAGGGCATGGACGTTAATACAGAAGAACATGGTATGGAAGAGGATGGATATGCATCTAAATATGAATTAGAAAAAGGTGAAATGATCGTACCATTCGACGATCAATCATTGAGCAGCCATCTGTGCAGAGCAGAGTAGGGAAAGTATCGAATCCTTCAGATAAGCAGAGATTCAGAATCAACCTCATGCATTTCTGGCAGTCAGGTGATTCTGCCAAACTAACATCTCCAGTGTACTTTGTGTACGCCCGAAGGAGAATAATCCACCAAAATCCAGAGTCCACTGGTGCCACCCTACCGATTGCGCTCTCACCAAAATCAGCAACTAAGGTTTCAGTGTTTCTGTTTTTATTCCGGTCCACCTTGAAACTTGCAGGCATAGCTCCTGCTCCAAGCTTGAACCGATCTACCATTTTCTCTGAGCTCTGAAGGTGAAGAGTTTTCAAGAGAAAATTCTTCACTATATCAGTCTCATTGTTCATTAGAAAAGCCAATGCACTCGGAACAAAATCCCTCACAAAAACCTGCAAGAGTAAGGGAAAGATCAACAGTAATACAGCATCATCGGATATTCAATCTTTAAGGGGGAAAACAGAACTGAAATACAAGAAAACTCCAGCTACAAAGCAATCAAAGATCCAAAATTCTGCAATGCTTATGTCCAATGGCAACAGATTAAAAAAGTCCACTTATCAATCAATCTTAGAAAAGGCAAACCAAAAGTCAAAATCTTGTTGTGTCTACAAGTCATGTCATTGGCAAATGGAAAGGTACTGTATATTAAACAATGTGCAACCTACATGACAGGTTCATTACATACTGTGACTCAATTGCTAGAAAATAGACTGAAAAAAAGATCATGGCATTCTGAAGTTTAAGATCATCTGATCAAATCAAAGGAGACCAAACAAGAGGACACATCCTGGCGTACTGACTTCTAACACGTCTGACTAGAGAACAGAAATCTGGATTCCAGCAACAGCAATGGAAAATCCTACAGCACCATCAGATATTAAATCTTTAAGGAGAAAGAATCAGAAGTGAAATACAAGAAAATTCCAAGTAAAAAGCAATCAAAGATCCTAAATTCTGCAATGCTCATGTAACCATGTTAAAATCTCAGAAAAAGGCAGAACAAAAGTTAAAACCTTTTTGCATCTACCATGTCAGTGACAGAATGACAGATTCGTCACATACTATGACACGAGTGCTAAAATACAGCCTGAAAAACATGTCTAACGAACAGAAAACACTAGGTGTCTAGGTCTTAGAAGCCATGTTCCCGTTCCCGTCCCCGGAACCGGAACGTTCCCGGAACGAGGAACAACACTTACGAAGGATTTTTACACTAAATTGTTCCCGGAACGTTCACGTTCCCGGTCTGGAACGAAGGAACGTGGAACTAGGTAAGCAGACATTTTCTAGAGTACTCATTGATTTCTGACTGACTAACATGTCCGTCTAAATAACAGAAACCAGAATGCTCGAAACGACCAAAAGAAGAAAGCTTGCTCTGTCTCCACAAAACAGGGATTCCTTTTTTCCAATACCTGATCGTAATTGAGCACTTCCTCAGACGCATGGTCTACGGCGGCAATGGTGCCGACGGGCTGTCCGCGGAAGTAGACGACCGACTTCCGGAGCGCCTCCCAGGCCTCGCTGACGAGCGGGTGCGGCGGGCCGCCGCCGCCGAAATGCGTGCCGATGGAGAAGGGCGAGTCAAAGCCGCCGGACGGGAACGCCGGCGACTGCAGGACGCTGTCGAAGCCGTCGTTGTTGCGGTGGGAGAGCTCGCTCCACGACTGCTCGTCGAAGGACCTCTTCCGCTCCAGCGTGTAGCGCGGCTTGTCGATGATGAGCCGCGACAGGTCCAGGTTGATCTCCGCCTCCGAGGCCATGGATACGTGCGACGACACGCGCTTCATGGCCGCCGCGTGGACCAGGTGATCGATCTCCTCCTGCATCAGTTCAGGGTGGGAAGGGATTCGGGTGAATGAATTGCCATTGGGGAGGATTCGCCGGCGGCAAATGGCAATGGAGAACAGAACAGAACAGAACAGACTGTGCTTACCGACGGAAGAAAGAAAGAAAGACGGAGGCGGATGCGTCGTCGCTGCCGCGCCGGTGGCGTCCGGAGGAAGGCGAGGGCGGCTGGCTGCCGGAGATGGGAGAGGGGGCGGGTGGGTGGGTGGATCTGGATCGAGGCGGGGCGCGGCGCGGCGCGGCGCGGCGCGCAGGAGGGTGGCGGTGGACAGGGCTCCAAAGATTGGGGAAGAAATTTGTGAGCTTGGTGGTGGTGGCAAGCAGAGCAAACCCGTTCAACGGATGGGCTTCGGGCTGGGCCTTAAAAAGACCTGCCCGTAACACCAAGGGAAGAATAATTTACTTCCCATTTTTCTTAACTAAACATGAATTACTTACCTTATTTGAAGTACAGATATAAACATATGCCAAAAACCTGCGGATTTCCTCTCTCCGAATAAAAACTGCAGATTTATTCAAAACCAAAACAGAGATTACGATCGAGGATAGGATAGGATAAGATAAGATGAGCTTTTGATTTGGAATGTTTTCAGAAGGGAATTTTCCTGGAAAAAAAATGTGCCATTCTGAATCGCCGGCAGGCGGCTTGTGGACGGAGGAGCAGTCGGCGGCGGAGGTGGTGTGGCTGTTGCTCCGACCAACATCCGACGTGGCACGGAAAGGCCATAGGCTGCTACGAAGTTGGTGCCGGCTGCTACGGTTGACCAGCATTCAGCAACGCTTTCCAAAGTGGACAAAGGATCCGACGGGATATTTGTGCGGAATCTCAAGTCACGTCCAACTCCAAACGACCGATTGTTCAGTCACTTTTCAAAAAAAAATATCTAGATTTCACGTCTTCGATGATCTCAGTTTTGCTTGCGCAACAGCACGAAATTTCGTGATTTTTGGATAGGAATCGTCGTGAAAATGAAATGCACAGCGTTCGCTGTCCTAGGAACTAGTGTTTGGGAATTGGGACTTGAACGTCATCGTCATCGGACGTGTTTGGAGAAATAGCCTAGAGCTATTTTGAGGGTTAAAGTTTAGCCTAAGAAAATAGCTCTCTAATGAAATAGCTTTTGAACTGTTTGGATCCAAGGGCTATTTGAGCTATTTGATCTTACCCCTCTCTCTCTTACCCCTCTCTCCCTTGCCCTTAGAAAAAAATAGCCCAATTAGCATGTATTTGGGGGATAATTTTTTTGGGTGAGCTAGTTGCAGATAGCCCTAAAATAGCTCACCTGTTTGGTTGCTATTGAGCTATTTGGACTAAAAAGGAGTAGGCTAAAAAAATAACTCATGGATTCAAACACCCCATCATCGTCGAGATACCCGAGGTCGTTTTTTTAGGACAAAATGTCCGAGGCAGTTGAACAAGAATCTCTCTCTTTTGCTGACTTCCTTTGTACCAAATTACAATTTGTTTTGATTTTTCTAAGTACATTATTTTTATAGTAACACTTAGATGTATACTTATATCTAGATACATAACAAAAATAATGAATATTAAGAAAAGTCAAAAACGAATTGTATTTTGGGACGGAAGAAGTATGCGTACTATACTCTCACATTATTGTCAAAACCATACGCAACGAATGTAGACTTGAAAATGTTCTTTGCCCTCTTTTTCGCAACCGTGAACGTCAGCAAACAACAAAATAGTCCCCCGTGTTTTCCATTCGCCGCTGGAAATGTTTTTTTTTCTTCCAAGTGCAAGTGCCCGACAAAGTTTCGTGCTAGTAATTATCAACGCCACAGTAAACAAATTTAAAATATGCAAAAAAAAAAGTGCCAATTTGGTGAGAACTCACGTCTCTCCAACGATGGTTGACTTGCCTTTCCACCTTCCACGAATTGGCCAATTGGGTCGGCTTTCCATTAACAAAACACCCACTATTCCACTAATGATCATGCTTGTTTTTTTTTTGCAAAAAGGAGACTTGCTATTTTGTTTAGTCGAACCGCTTTGCAAAATCTCTCATTGTGGTGATTCAACTAAGGTAAAAACTGTCAAGTTATTTGCTGTTTGTTTACTTTGTCTAGCTCAAATGTACTGAGATGGGTATTCGAAGAGAGTAGAATTTTATACCTTTTGTAAACGAGCAAGTCATATGCTTTCCAAACAAAAACAAGATTATTAACCTAGGATCGGACAAAAATTATGAACATCGGGAAATATGGGCCCCCGTTTGTAGCCCAAATTAGATTTTTGACTAGTAAGTCCATCTCAATTAATTTCGCAGAGTTCTCTCTTTCCGGAATCTAGCCCAGTGACTCGCACTTTGTGGGTTTACAGCGAAACATACGCGCTCAGATTTCAGCCCATACTGCAGCTTACACGTTGCCGGCCCGGCCCGTCTCTCCATGGTCAAATCATTGACCCACTGAGAAAATGGTTACCGCGAACGACGACCCAAACAAGGGCCCACGTACGCCCAGCGCCCCAACAAAAACCTCAACAAGAAGCGGCAGCAGCAACCAGCCTTCTCCCTCCCCCTCCCAAATCCTCTGTTCTGCCCGGACGCCGGGCCTCACCTCCGCCATGGACGCCGGCGAGTGCTCCACCTCCGCGCCCCCGCATCCCTCTCCAGCCTCCGCGCCCTCACCAGCCACCGCCACCGGCGTCTGGGCGAAGCTAGGTAGTGGTGCCCTGCCACTCCCCACTCCCCGGTTCTTCGCGGGTTCCTTCGTCTGCACGGTTTCTTGATTCCTCTGTTTGGCTCTTTCTTCCCTGTCCCCGTCCCCGTTCCATTCCTTGCAGTGCCCGCCGATCCCGCGTACCCGGAGGTGGAGGTGGCCGAGGACGACGCCGTCGTCTGCTCCCTTGTCGCGCCCGGCGGCGGCGGCGAGGAGGAGGTCGCCTGGTGCGAGATCAGGCGCAATGGCGGGGACGCGTCGTCCGCCACCATTCGGAACCTCAGGTACTTTTCGTCTTCGTCTTGAGCGCCCGTTGTGGGAAAGGAGCGGTTTTTGCTTTGGTGCCGTGTCGTGTAAGATTGGGATTACGGAATATTGACGGTGACGGTTTGTTCCTGTGACTTGGTGAGCGTGATGGGATGTCTGAAAGTGCGGATTGATGGGGACGTTCCTTGAGGAGATATATTGTCAGAAGTTGTGTGGGAAATTTATTGTGGTTAGGCCTGGAAATGTTTCTTTCAATAAAAAATCGAGGAAATGTTGAGTGTTTATCTGATTCTGCATCACTTAAGTCCCTGCCTCTTATTGATTGTGTTACTTGTTGTGACTTTAAGTGGTGGAATAGCTGTGCTATTTCTATCACTAACCTGCATGCGTTGGGTCATTGGGTGTTCTCCACAAGTACAATCATATTCTGATAAATAACTGAATACAAACTTGGACTCCCTTCTTTTCAATTTGGAGATGTTCACAGCTGTTGTCATCCACAATATGTTCCAGATTTCATCAATATGTTTTCTCTAGCTTGTTATAGTCCAATAATTCTTGCATGCTCAGTCTTTTTAAAAGATACAAGATGGGCAAGTTGCAGTTTCACTGCCCTGGGGTTCCCTACGCATAGCCATATGTGGCAATTTCTCTATACATTTGGGGTGTCTGGCTGTGTAAAATCAAGAATGACATGCACATTGTGGACCACATGAATTTGAAGGATGCACTGTTAACTCTTTGTACACTTAAGTTATCTGGTTGATGTATGATATGATTTACAATATTTTTTGCCATTGTATATTCTAGATTAGTTAAATTCTGTACTGCATTTCTTTCTGTTTTTTTCTCTTGTCAAATTATTGCTGATGCTACATGTTTTTCATACCATTCGTGCTCGATTGACAAAGCTCGGATGCAATTATTGTTGATGGAACAATAGTGAAACTAGAAGCTGTTGACATTAAACCAGGGAGTATGATTGTCTCTGGACCCCAGAAAGAAGGTAATATAGTTTTGTGTGATGCTGTTGTGAAGCTGAACAAGCTGATTTTTTTTTTTTGGTATGTTTGTATAGCAATGTAATTGTCAGTGTGAAGGTAGTTTCTGAACTACGTAGGAGTTTATGTGGTTTGTGCTTCTCCAATTCTGAACAAGTGATGTGAATTTGTCTAACACATCCATGTTCTTCATTACGCTCCCAGGTCATTTAGTGTACACCTTTGAAATTACAGCTGCAAAGGACCAGGACAAAAATAATGTGAAGGTATTTTTTAAAAAAAATATATATTCATGAATAAGGATCATCTTGACATTAATTTCAATTTACTAACTTCTAGCTAACTATCAATCTCAGATTGTACTAGATATCGAGAATGCAAAGTGCAGCATATGCTTGAATTTGTGGCATGATGTTGTTACAGTTGCTCCCTGCCTCCACAACTTCTGGTAAATTTCTTAGTGTCCCTTGCTACTCTAAGCTTCTCTAACTTTCTTGGTTCTGAGCCTTCAATTTCTGTTTAAGCAATGGATGTTTCTCAGAGTGGTTAAGAAGGTCTTCATCTAAATCGCGTGATAAAAGCCAGAGCGCTGCATGCCCACAATGTAGGACAGCAGTTCAATCAGTTGGAAGGAATCACTTCCTACATAATATTGAAGAGGCATGATGTTTGATTCTCCTGACTTTGTTCCTTATTATGTTCTCTTCCTAGAACTAATATGTACTTACAATGCTAGAATTTTGTGCCTATTTTTTAGGCTATATTGCAAGCTTTTTCATCGCTACAGAGGTCTGATGAGGAGATCGCATTGCTAGAGTCATATGCTTCGGTTAAATCTAATATTGTGAGTGAAGGAGATGAAATTAACTTTCTTTTTTCAAAGTTATCTTGTAAAGATGAAAACTTTAGGGTGCAAGCTATTTTTTTTTTCTGTTATGGTCTGACCCAATGTACTAAAGTTATAAATTGTGGCTGATGATTTTATTATGTTGCGTTAGGTTTTGGGGAAACAAAAAAATCAATCAAGGAAACGGCCTTTTTCACGTTCAAGCGATAATATCAACAATGAGGATCTGCCATGCCCTCAATGCCATACGTGCAGAAATTCCAACTTGAATATTGTACAGTTAAATAAGCCTGACCATTCAGTGATCTTGAATGTTGTTCATCTATCAACTACTTGGGAAATCATATCATAGGAATATCTTATACTCCCCCCGTTTCAAATTGTAGGTCGTTGTAGCTTTTCTAGGTTTGGGACAGAGGGAGTATTGACAATGAGCTATGCTACTATATTATGATTTTTGGGGCCTATGGCAGATATTTAACCTATGAATCATATTTTTGTTGTTTATATGTATTAGTCTATTTAATTGAAAAAATGGGTTGAAGAGCTGGTTGCTAACTTGGCAAGATTGTAGAACTTGTAAACATTTGACAATCTCAGAGTTGTGTCATGACGCCTCACATAAGTTCAATGTTAGTTTACTATCCTTAAACCAATGTGGAGGTTACTTTTAACTCATAGCAATGTATTTGGTTAGAACTATATGGTGACCTTCCATGTCTAAGTGCTTCTTGAAAAGCTTTCTGCATGCACCTGAAATGACAAGAATATCACAGGTAGCGAATTTGGTGGATTTAGATGCAGTCCAGGAGCTGCACACTTGCAATGCAATGGATGTGGAGGGATGATGCCAGCTAGATCTAACGTCAATATTCCACAAAAGTGTAAGTTCCAATCCTAAAAAGGAAATCTTCTCTAGTGGTGAATAGTATCCCCGAAGTTACTTAATTGGTTGTTTAACCCTGAAGAGGCCTTGCTTGGAGGCGACTTTATCCCAGATCCTAGTCCATCCATCTAACAAGGTCTAAGTGGTCTTGGGATTAAAAAATGGAAATTTAATGATTTGTATTATTCTTGGCCCTACTCCTTTGTTTTGCTTCACATTATTCTTGACCTGAAGAGTGATGAATATGCTTGCCATCAGTTGGTTTAACCATAGTTATTTTATTTCATAAATCTTCACAAATGGTATGAGGATCTCATTTGCCCATCAGAAATTTCGAGGGTTAGCAACAGCCATGGCCCATGGGAAGTTTAATTGCATGGTTTCCCTACCCAAGTCTATGATATTGTTCATGCATAAATAGTATGAGGAATATTTTCAATTGCCCCCCCCCCCCCCCCGCCCCCCTGCCCAGAAATTTGTAAGAAGCCACCATGGGTAGTTCAATCGAACATTTGCTTACCAGAAGTCTATGATAATATTTATGCACCTTGAATTCTTTTAATGTTACTGGTGTCCAACTACCCAATTTTGTTTGTAGGTTTGGGGTGTGATAAAGCATTTTGTGGGGCTTATTGGTGTTCACAAGGAGTGAATTCAAGTCATTGTAATCTAATCTGCAACCAGGAAACTTTCAAGATGGTAAGCTAGTAGCTGAGATCTCTTAAGCCCAATTGTACTTTCGATATTCATACACAGCGCTGGGCAATGTTTTGAGATCAACATGTGTAATATTGCAGATCTCTCAACGCCATGTCTCCAGACTTCCTGACACAGTTCATGGGGGCAACCCATATGAAAAAGATGTAGGAACATTCACCATTATCATATCCGCAATTTCTCTATGGTCTGTATTGTGGTTTCAGATGTCATGATTTCGCCTCTTTTTTTTAGATTACAGAAAAATGCATACAGCAATCAGGCAAAACATTGCAAGCTGTAATGTCTGAGTGGATATCAAAATTTGACAACATGGAAATTGGTAAGTGGTAACCAAATTTATGTCAGTTGATTTTCCTTTTGATGCCCACATGACACAAGACTATTGCATTTTTATTTGCCTTCTCAGTTATGGCACAGGAACCAGATTTCTTTTTCATTGACTGAACCTAATGATCTCCTCAATAGATCCCAATATATTCTCTCTCATGGTCGCAAATGTCATGCTCTCCTCAACTCTTTGGTTATTTTTTATTAAATTTTAACAACATATACATAAAACTAGAATTATTGACTGTATAACTATCATTCCTCAATTGGTTATGGTTTGTCAGATTCATTTTTTTTAGTTTTGCTCCATTTATGCTCCCTAATAACTATATAAGGTTTTTAGATATAAATGTTAACTTGTTTAAGTTAATTTATTCATTTTGCTGTGTTAACATTCTTCCCCTTGTTAAAAGAAAATCTCCTATGTATGTGGCACAAGGTTTATGTACTGGGCTTTACTTTGTATGCCTTGTGTCTTCTTGCATATGTCTGAGCTTTTACACTGATATGGTGTTCTTGTTCCATATAGATCGCTCGAGGTTGCAGTTGAACAATGTGGATGCAATTTCATCCAGGACATATATTTGCAAGTAATTACTTTTTCTGAGTTCTAAAGAAGACCTTTGTCTACTCCTCATTCTGACATCTAAAGTAATATTATGAATTTAATTAAATGCAGCCATTGCTACAACAAGTTCACTGATTTCCTGCTGTACTGGTACCGTGTTTCAATGCCCCGAAATGTATGTATACTTCCTGAACATACTTATGTTAATCACCTATTGTACTATATTGCGTAAGTGCAACAAGATGCTGAGCTGTTCATATTCTGGGGTTGGGCTTTAAAAGGTGAGCACTGAAAAGCCAGGCCCAATACAGCCATAAAAGTATAAAAAAACATTAATTTTTTTGTCCTAAACCCATCAGGTCTGACAGATGTACCTAGTTCTGCAAATGGCTTCTATACATTCCAGTCACCAACTAGAACCTATATAAAATCAAATTTAAGGCAAGGTGCATAGTCCTGATTGCTGAATGCACAACTGGCATTTTGTTGTGATTAGTGCCAGGCTTCCTGCTTTACCAAATTTGGTCTCCCTAAGAGTTTGGATAAAATGGTACATCTAGGACAACTGTTATGCATACCCAAAAAAGCAATCCTGATCTGTTTGAAGACAACTGCTCTGTGCATGCTGGTACAGTTTATTGATTTTTCCTGTGATTTTAATGTGTCTGTTTTGATTGTACTTAAAAGTAGTAATCTTGTTCCATGCAGTAGTGGAAGTAAGCAAAGAACGTCCTCAGTTTGTAGGATTTCTTTCGACGCTTTCTCAGTAAGGTTACGTAAATTAGTAAAATGATGGACCAGGTGGTTAGTAAGAGTATCTGACATATTTTATCGAGCAACAAATTTCTGAAACTTAACTGGCTTATCAAACTTTTTACTAACATTCCTGTGCTCCTAGTGATTTTGTCAAATATTGTGTTTAAATGCTTGAACTTTAAAATTCAGCAAAGATTCCATATCATCCATTGACTGATATGAGTTAGTTTGGGTAGACTTTACAGTCCTACATATCCATATCTGAGTTGCTTTGATGGTCAAATCCTTGACTAGTTGAGCTGGCCAGAAAAAAGGCCAGTGCTAACCACCTAACTATTGTTGCTTTCAAATGTCCTGATTAGAATAACAAATGTTTCTCCTAAAAAATAAGATGCCGAAGGCTTTGTACTTGTTGTTTTGCAAGTTAGGTTCCAGTCTCCTCACTAAAAACAAAAAAGAAAGTTAGCTTCTGTTTTAAGCCGAATCACACATCTTTACCACACAATCACAGCATCGCAAATGTATAAACATATGCCAGCACCCACTGCATCACTGCCTCCTTTATCTATTGATGAGTATCTTGTCGGTCTTTTAATGTCTATAATTGTGATGCTTTCTTCAAATATATTTTTCTGGCAGCTTCTTCCACCTGACGCTGTCAACAGGGAGAGCTGCTGGTACGGTTTCATGTGCCGCACCCAGCACCATCGCCCTGACCACGCGAGGAAGCTGAACCACGTCTGCCGCCCCACGAGAGGCAACCCCTAAGGGCGGCCTAGTTTCACTTTCACCCCGTTGTACAAGGGATCATCTCCCGGCGGTGACAACGACGACGACCGCATTGTACAGAAATTACACGGAAACTACTGATGTTCGAGCACATTTAAACATTTGACGATTGATCATGTGAAACTATCTCTGTCAACTTCATCCGTTCTCCATGCTGCCATGCTCCGCACCTGAATCGGGTCAGGAAATGTGGCGCGCATGCTGAAATTTTTCCCCCCTCCTGATCCTCGCTGGACCTGACAACGAGATCGAATGGAGGCGCTGCTGCTGCTGCTAGTGGTGCTCTGCCGGAACCGCCGCTCTGTCGGCAGGTTTGGGGATGATTCGAATTGAATTGAATCATCCCCCACAGGTTTCACACGCTCGGGATGGCGTTTTCGCGCCCATGGCGAGGGATGCAGAGATGGCGATGGCGATGCGTGTACAGAGGCTTCCTTCAATGAACGAGCCTTCCCCCATCCCTGCCGGAGACTCGCCTTACAGCAAAGTCTCTGCCCAGAATTTTGTTAGCGCGTCGCTCTCGGAGGTTACTGTCCGGCGTCAACATGGGCGTGTCCCGTCCACTTCGCAGATAGCTAGCATCAGTCTGAAATCGTAAACAGCCGCAATCCTCGTCACATATTTGTGCAGTTAACTTGATGATGACCGTTACATTCCTTTTTTACAAGAAATAAACCTTTATCACAAGCCATGTTTGGAACATAGTAGGAATTTTACGACAGATTTTGCAGTAGTCGGCGAAGAATTAGATCAACTCTATCAAGAATTCATCTCCAATTTCTCGCCCCTTCTTTTGCATGCGCGCGCGCTCTTTCTCAAATTTGACGGGTCTTTCAATTTCAGCTCTTTCAATTTCAGCTAACTTTCAAAACATGTGGACAGCCACATTGAAAAGCAGAATATGGTGCTATACGCTACACGAATTCAGAAAGCCTTTCGCTGCAGCAGCAGCAGCAGAAAAGGGCTCCGGAAAACCTGCAGCAAGAAAGGGGAGGGGGAAAAAGGGCAAGCGTTTCATCCGATCCGTGGCAGGGACGCGTCACCTACACGAGCAAAGGGGACGGACGCTAGCTGCAGCAGGACGGTGAACAGGGGCGCCAAATTTACCGGAGCACAGTGACCAAACGTGCCGAATAGCTTTGCTCTCGCTGCTAGCTCGTCTAGCCTGGCCTTGTTGGCTTTGCCTTTCTCACTGCAACCAACCAGCCTGCAACGATGCAGCCAGCATCGATTGGTTCCCGGCACGCCACGCTCTCCTTGCTTGGATAATTGGATGAGCTGCTGCTACACTTTTTTTGTTTTTTTTTACTTTTTATTATTTATTTATCTATTTATTTGTTTATTGCGAAACTACTGCCGCTACGTGCTACTTGACCTCACTGCCATTTTCAAATATTTTGCGCATTTACTTTGAGCTCTATTATGCTTGCATTTAGTTTGCGCAATTTAGTAAAAATTTAGGTTTGATTTCTGTGAATAATCGTACATGCATCTTGGAGGATGTCTCAAAGTTGTGCAAGTTCATTGTCCCCTGAAGAGACACATTCTGTAGTTTTCGTAGACAGTGTGGGCGATAGATACAGCTAAAGGTAGTAGCCTAGTTCCGCCGTTGGATTTGCGTGCTTTGAGATCTGTGCTGTTGGATGTTCGAGCTGCTGACACGACGGGCAACAACGGCAACAGTCCAAATTTAAAAACACTGTCTGCCAACAAATCACGGTAGATAATGACGTCTCTCATTTGTTTAAATTTAGCTCCATGATAGTGCCCTCTCTCTGTCCATCTTTACCTTATTTTTGATATGTTTTCTCCTCTTTATTAGTCCTTTTAGTTGTCCTTGTAGCATGAGTACGGATCCGACCTAATTGAAACATCACGCTTTAACTTTAGTGATCGAAACTGTATATATGTCATTATACACTTGCACATATACATATATATGTTAATTAAAGCTGTCGCACTTTGGTCTCTCTATAAATATGGTCACATCAGAGCAAAGTTGATATGCATTGTCACATATAGTAGAGCTCAAAATATTGGATTGTGTTTGGCTTGGGGATGGAATTAGTTGTCACGAGAAAACATAATATACGAAGATGACAAAAATTTCGATCCATGACATCTAGAAATATATGCAAAGAAATTCGGGGCATCGAACACACGACAAATCAAGCTCGGGGTGATTGACCCCCTGTGCAATCAAAGAAGAAAAGCACACAATCATTGCTCAACTTGCTACTGACACGGTGACACCACAGTTGGAAGCACTGATGGATGGAGTCCAAATCAGGAGAGATATACCATCCACCAAAGCCTATGCAATGTTTAGGAGCATCTCTTAGGGGTTCTAATATTCCACCATAACCGTACAATATATGCTTGAAGCTACTCGATCCAAGACCGTCTGATCCTCCATCGATAGGGATACCGACCATTGAATGAATATGGTGTTCATTTGAGAATTCATTAAAAGGTTAAGTCCATAATTTTGTAGCCACATGCTAATACCTACTACAAACATTACCCCCAAAACCATCGGTGGTTTGATTTTAAGCCTCACCCAACCCAAAATGATGTGTCTTTTGTATATGAATAACATCATTACATTTTAAAAACTACAATGTTGGCACACCACATAATTTGATAAGGTGATTCCAATTTTGTTAAGTGGTGATTTTAATACATCATCCAATGACTAAATTTTAGAATCTTGGTTAATAAAGTACTCCTTCCGGTTCAGGATTAGAAGTCGTTTAGGATAGCGACACGGTCACCAAAGCACAAATTTGACTTCTCTTTTCTATAAAAATATTTATTGGAAAGTTATATATGTATATTTTATGAAAGTAATTTTCAAAATAAATATATTTATATGATTTTTCACGTTTCCAAACTCAACACTTAAAAGTTATTCATGATTTATATTTCTAATATTTGACTCAAACCTTGTCCAAAACGACTTCTAATACTGAACCGGAGGGAATATAATCATCTGTGGTCCCTTCATGCACTCTAGCTAGTGCAAGCCAAACAAAATCAACACTTATATTTGGTGAATAATTAACACTCTATCTCCTCATTCGAAACCGTTACAGCTTAAAAGCACGAATCACTGGGAGCATTACTTGAAAAAGTTAATGCTAGTGATATCTTTCGAAACTTTTGTACACAAACTCTGATGAGCGTTACTAGAGTAAATTGGTGCAATGGATCATCGTTAGAGCCATTGTTAAAATTAATTATAACTAAGCATGGAAATGAGAAAATATTATGAGAGAAATAAAGAAAAGTAGTGATCATGATCAACACCCCTTCCCTCACATTTTGAAACTTAAGCAACACAGTTAAAAAAACACCCCTTTTGGTTCTAGTAAAAAAAGCATCCATTTTAGTTAAAATGTTGTGCTGAAACTTAATTTGAAGTCAAAAGTTTTTCAATGGTAAGTAGATGTTCAATACCTTTAGCTAAAAGTTATATTTTCTTTTAACAAAAAGATGGAAATGAAGATAAAAAATGCAATTATACAGTGTCAAACTAAACTAAAAACACGTTTAAAAGAACCCCGTAAAGAGAACATGATTTACTAATAACTGCCATTTATAACTTAATATTTATAACAATTATAGTGCGAAAGTTTAATTAATTAAGAAGAATTCGCGCGCCACATTTCAAATTAGGGTTTGCGCCTCTCTTGCAAATAAAAATCCGGCGGCGGCCTTGATGAACATGTAGGTAGCAAAAGGCAATGACTGTACAAATCTCTCAGCAATCTTCTTGGCACCATAACATAAGAGAAGAATTGACAGTCTGATCCTTTCTGATTTAATCGGACCCACAGCTAATCATCACTCCCATCAGCACAACCATAGATTAATCCAAGAGCAAACTAGAATAATCCTTCAAAAAATAAACTAAGCAACCAATGGATCAACTACCAAGACCAGTAGCAATCACCTAATCAAGCCACTAACCCCTGCCCTAATCGCCAAATGCTTTGCACCAGCACACCAAAGCACACGCAGCTTGCTCTCACCATGCGATCGATTCCATTCCATCACCTCGTCTGATGACGGCTGGGCTCTTGCTTACTGGGGGCTCGCGGCGCCACGGCCGGCGTCGCCGCCGCTCGCGCCGGCGCTGGCGCGGTGGCGCTGGCCCATCTCCGGAGGCTGCCCTTCTTCCTGGTCCTGCTGCTGGACGCCGCCGCTGGCGGCGTTGAGAGCGGCGAGCATGCCGATGTTGGCGTCCATCGTCGCGCCGCCGCCGGCGGCGGGGAAGCTGTTGTTGCTTCTTGTGGACATGAACTGGAGCGGCGCCTGCACGGTGCTCCCGCCGGCGCCGGAGCCAAACGCCCACGCGGGCTGCATCCAGAAGGCGCCGGCGGCGGAGCTGTTGGGCGGTGCCACGGCCCACATTGCCCCGGCCGGCGGCGGCGCCACGCGGGCCTTGTGGTCCTCGGCCTCGCCGCCGCCGTCGTCGGGGTGCTGCTGCTGCCGCGCGGCGGCGTCCTTGAACAGGTCGTCGGCGCCGTCCCTGTAGCGCTTCCTCATGAACTCCCCGGCGCCGGGATCTTGCTGCGGCGCCTGCTGCTGCGGCGGCGGGAGGAACTGCTGCTGCTGGTGCTGGTGATGGGCCGCGTGGCTCCAGCCGAGCATGGCGGCGACCTCGTGCTGCGGCGGCGCGAGGTGGTGGAAGGCGGCGGCGCGGGAGGCGTTGGAGGGGTGCGAGGCGCCGGAGCGGAGGGAGACGGCGAGGGAGGAGAAGTTGGCCGGGATAGTACCGGTGCCGGTGGCGGCAACGATGGCGGGCTCGGCCTGCTGGAGCAGCCACTCGATGGTCTCGCCGTCGGTCTTGTGGCCCAGCTCCCGCGTGAGCTGGAACACCCGGGCGGCGCACAGCGCCGGCATCCGTATCCGCCTCCCGCGCCCCTCCACCTTGGTGTGCCGGTCCTTGGTGGGCCGCTTCGCCGCCGCCGGCACCACGGCCTTCTTCTCCGCGCCGCCGGACGAACCGGACGCCGGTGCCGCCGCCTGCGCCAGCTGTACCTCCCCGGCGCCGGCAGAGGGGGCGTGCTGGTGCTGAACGATGGCCAGCGACCCCATGAACGGCGGCATCCCGGCCGCGCCGCCCCCCGCCGCCGCCGCAGCGTAGTAGAAGGGGTGCTGCTGGTGGTGGCCCGCCGCCTGATGCTGGCGGTGCTGCTGCTGCTGTTGGTCGGAGGCGCTCCGGCTGCTGTTTGTGCTGGTGCTCGTGCTGCTCGACGGCGCGTCCATGGCGCTTCTTTCCTGGAGAGGAGAGGAAAAGAAGCTAACTTGATACTACTACTATACTGTTGCTATACTAGGTTTGGTTTCATGCAGCGCTGGTGCCGGCGCCGGCGCCGGATCGGAGCGTGTTCGCCGGAGCGCGGAGGACGAGGACGGAGGAGGAGGCGGCGGTGGGGAGAGTGTGCACGTGCGCGGCAGGCGCGGGTGTGTGGGGGTGGGGAGAGTGGAGATCAGAGGTGTGGGGCTGGGAGGAGAAAGAGAAAGAGAGAGAGGGACATGGTGGACTGGTGGAGAGAGAGAGGGGGGGAGGTCAGAGGAGGAGGAGGATGGTGATGACTGATGAGAGAGAGAGCGGGGGGAGGTGGGGTTGGGAGTTTCTTGATTATGTCATGGCCATCCTAAGCAAAGCCATTGCTGGGACCTACTAATACATACCCTAACCAAAAGCAAGCTCTGAGATTTTCTGGGGGTAGAAGACGATGATGCATGGCCGGGGTGATGGATGACGCGTCCATACAGATATCTGCTGGCTCGATCATATCATGGGGTTAATATGGAGGTTAATCAATAATGGACAGCTAGCGATCTGATGAGCATTCCCATCATTGCCATATTCCTGATTCGCATTTCGGCCAGTTCAAACCCAGGATGGGCCGGGTGTGAACGCGTGCATGCATACATGCTGATCGAATTCACCGACCCAGACTCTTGATTGCAAAAAGACTCCCAAAATATATACCAATTGAATTTAATTTGCACCTATGAATAATGACGGAATAGTGCTTTTTATGAGGAAGATGTGATGGCCTGATGGGTGAACAATGCTACATTTGCTCCTCTTTTGCACATCTAAACAACCTCTTAATCTATGGAGGGTATTAGAGCCAATTAACTTTAAAAGCAATAATCCCATGATTGAAACAGCCCCTAGTTTTTATAATCCAGCTTTACACCCAAAACAAGATATCAATTTAATTTGGAGAGGTGGATTATTTGGCTGTGGGAAAGATTATTTTTGGCACATCAGGCCGGACTAAAATATTCTGTGCATACTCTTTTGCGTGCACTACTCCTTTCCATCTTTGATCCCCTCCCGTGACAGCAAATGTTTTTAAATGTTCATATCACCCCCTTTTCAAATGTTTTTATTCCACAATTCTAATAATCAAACTGTTTGTGTTCATAGGAAGTTCATCATTTGACCAAACTGTTTGTGTTCTTTGTTGGGTTCGGGGGGGCGGTAAGATTATTTGTTTCCCTCTTTGTTTAGGGTTGGTGAGATAATCATTTTTTTGGGGGGAGCGAAATAAAACTGAGTATGTATGCCTGGTAGGCCACTCGTGGGCCCTTGGAATGATGAGCCCAAAGAGCAGAGCGGCGGCCCCTTTTCCCTTTGGAGCCGAGACACGCCTGAGAAACACTAGAAAGCCCCAGCGCAGGCAACCCCACACATTTCATTTGTCACGCTCGCTGCTCTCTTGATCTCTTCCTTCCCTATCTTTTATTGAGAAATAACTCAACCCATACTTCACATAATTTTTTTCATAGCTTTCTTATTATGTCAAATGTTAATTTAGAGCAACAAACTCGAGAAAGCATAACTACACTGGAGTTGTTACAATACTGTGGAAAAAGAGGAAAATATGACGTTGCAATAAGAATGTTTTCTTAATTTTTCTAGCCATTTGCATATTACACTAATTATCACTTTGTATTAGTGTGTTATAGGTAAATACAAATAAAATAATTTTGACCATCTAACAGTGCCACTAAGGAAAATATGACTTTGCAGTAAGACTGTTGTTTTAACTTTACTAGCCATTTTCATGTTACACTAATTATCACTTTGTAATAGTGTGTTATAGGTAAATACAGATAAAATATATATAATCATCTAACTGTGACATCAAACTTTAAATTCTGGTAGAACATGCATAGACGAATATACAGACTAGTGCAAAGTGACGACCATTTCACTCCACTACCACGGGTTTTCAAAGACCATCCACTCAACTGATCCATTGGGTCCATCATGGATTTGTTTGTGGGTAGACGGGAGCGTGGCCGCGGAGCAATGGGCCGGGGAGACATCGCAGGTGCGGGGTGTCAGAGCGGGGAGCATCTAATGCTGCTGACAGCTCATCCCCAACAGCGCCAACCAGGTCTCTTCACTCTCCTCCACACACTCAGGGTGCGTTTGGCAGTACTGTGGCTGTGGCTGTGGCAGCTTCAGCTGTGGTTGTGCAGGTGAAGCGGATTCGTTGGTGAAGCTGAATCAGTTTTAGGGAAATGTTTGGCAAAACAGCTTCTCCTAGTTGTGTCACATGGATAAGAAGACGAAATACTCGTAATACCCTTCCCTCATTTTTTTTCTATTTTCCTTTTTCCTTTCCTATTACTTTTTTTTCCTTTTCCCCTCTTTTTTTTCTTTTTTTTCTTTCTTCTCACCTTATCCTTTCCTCACCCGCCCCTGCCCCCAACCCCCATTCGCACGCCGGGCCGCGTCGAAGCCCACCGCCGCCTCGGCGGCGACGCCTGCCCCTGCCACCTGCGCCCACCGCCTCCCCCGCCGCCTGCCCCTGCCACCTGCGCCCACCGCCTCCCCCGCCGCCTGCGCCCGCCATCTCCATCTCCTCACCGGCGCCACCATCTCCGGGAGCCGGTCCCTTCCTTCGCGGCCTCGCAGGCACCGCCCTGGAACCGCCGGCGGCCCCCCTCCTCCTCGCGTTGACCTCCACCGCGCCGCCGTGCCGCCGGCCGTCGTCGACCTCCTTCCCGCCGTGCCGCCAGCCGCCGTCGACCTCCTCACGCCGTGTCCCCCAGCCGCCGTCGACCTCCTTCACGCCGTGCCGCCGGCCGCCGTCGAGCTCCTCTGCCTCGCCCAGCAGCGCGCCGCGGCCACCTCCAAGCTGCCCGCTTCCACTGCGCCGCCGGCCGCCAGTGGCCCCCCCCGAGGGCAAAGGTTGGAAATCAGGGGCGGAGCTGCTGAGGCAGCGGGCGAAGCTGCGTTTTTGCAGCTTCCCCTCGGCGGAACCGCGCCAGAGAGCGGGTTCTCCGGCCGATTCGAGGGCGCAGCTGTTTTGGGAGGGTGTTTGGCACAGCTTCGTGCGAAACAGCTCCCGAAGCTGCTCGCGAAGCTGTGCCAAAGGCACCCTCACTCTCACACACTACTACCCTGCTAGCTGCTGCTGCTGCTCTCTCTCTCTCCAAAACACATGGTGCTCCTGTCGTCTCCATTTCCGAGGATCATCGTGGATTAATCAACGGCTGATCTAGTGCCCTAGCTGCTGCCGGCCAGTAGGCACTACGCTACCTGAATTGAAGAAAGAGCGACGACGGCCAAGTGTTTGGTGGCTACCTACCTCTCTTGCATGCATGCATGCAAGGCATTGTATTGGCTTCTGACGAGCACTAGCTCCCGTCCAACTTGCAACACTCCGTTCAGCCAAACAAATTCATTCGTGATATATAGAAACTTAGCCACAGTGGCGGACAGAAATAATATTGACGCTTAGGGCCACTTGTCAAAACGACTAAACTACCAAAACCCTCCCACATGACAATATAACGGTAATACGGTACGATAGCACACAAAGGTAACTAAAACCATGATTTTGAGTATATCTCAATTCAAAGTTGAAACATACAATGAAATTTATTAAAAATTGCAGAAAAGTAATGCATTACCATATTACCTAACTAGTGCCAATTTGGTTAATCCTCGTCCTCGTCTACCATTTCTTCATCAATAGTAGGAAATGAAATTGAGCCTACACAAGTAGAAAAGAAATTAAAGAAGCAATATAATACAAATTATCTGATCATACCAAGGCGAAGAATCATATAAGTATATTGACACAGCCAACGCAGAGCAAGTATGAAACAAGGCTCCAACTCACCACACAAAATCACCTTAATTAGCTTCCTAGTAGTATTTAAAATCGTCAAATTTTGTGTCCCAGGCAACAGGTTTTGAAACGGGGATTACTGCAACTCCTACCTCAACTCGAGGCGCCATTAGCAAGAGCAGAGCAAGCACAGCAACAGAAACAAGGCGAAGAACAGAGCAAAGAGACATGTATGCATACCATCCGAGCACGGGGAAGGCGAGCGGGAGGAGGAGCGCCTGGAAGCTGAGGCCGGCGTTGAGGGAGTGGAAGGCGGCGTAGCGCGCGTTGCCGCCGCGGCTCTCGGTGACGGGCAGCCAGGCGTCGCACGGGTCGAGGCGGGTCAGGTGGCCCACGTCCTCCAGGTACCCGCGCAGGCCGTCCACGACGCGCCGCCCGGGCGTCCCGGCGCCACTGCTCTTGCCGCCGCGCCCTCCTCCCCCGGCGGCGAGCGGCGCAGGCCGCAGGCGCGCAGCACCGCGGCGGGCGCGCGGGCGCGCTAGTGCAGCGGCGGCGCACGCGCACAGCCGCGCTGCTGGTGCGGCGCCGCGGCGGGCAGCGGGCGGCGGTGGCTAGGGTTAGGCGCGCCGCGCGCGCATGGCAGGGCGAGGGCGGGCGCTCGGGACGGGGGATGCGAGTCGGGGGCGAGGGCGAGCACGGCTCGGGGCCAGAGCCCAGAGGGATGGCGTGGGCGGCTGGGGCGCTGGGCCAACCGGTGAGCTGTGAGGGAGAGTTAGTTGGGCCGCTGGCTGTTGACTGTTGGGCCGAGCGAATTTAGCCTGATGAGGACTAGGGCCAATTTGTATATTACAGACTTGGGCCATAGAATTTTGACTATACTATAAAGGGTTTTTTGGGCCACGCCTAGGGCCACGACCCTAGTGGCCCTAGGCCCGGGTGCGCCCCTGCTTAGCCATATATACTATACATGCAGTGAAAAGATTAACTAAACTAATAATCGTGCGTGCTTCTTGTATTGTTACAACAGTACACAAAACTCTTTTTTCGAATAATACATACGTACACACGTTTACATATATATATATCGCACGCTCGCTCGCTCCTATGAGTGCACACAACTCTACCTTTTGAACACTTTTGAAAGATTGAGCACAATTCTACCCCTACGAGCAGGCGGGATGGATCTAGGATTGAGCTCATGGGGTGAGTGGGTGTGGTGGTGGTGGTGGGGGTCTGTATTCTCCCTCCTCCAAATTTGTAGAGGGGCTCAGCCCACCCCCGCCCCACCGCCACATCTGTTCCTGCCTATGATCAGCTTCAAAATACTGACTCGGTAAACTCTTGAAATTAACAAAGCTATCACTGATGCCTCGCTGTCTACAGGCACATCACCTATGACTAAAAGAATAATGTCGATTAAATCCTAAATACATTAAGAAAAATGTGAATTCAATACCGAATCTAGGACTCAAATTTTAGTGGGCAGGTTCCACCACAAGAAACCTTACTTCGCTGCACAAGATTTATTTAAATGAAGAACCAATCCATAATTCCTTCGGAGTAAAGGAAATAAATAGTAAAAACTGAAACAACAAGCTGACTGACCCCCTAGCACATGTCGATGTTCGCGAGCCGGGCTCGATCATCTCCTTTCCTTTTTTCTTCCAGACGGGGTGGAGAGGACGAAGAGATGTATTATGTGTGCTAGTACAATAATGCTAGATCAGTAACAGTCTTGGCGTGGTCCTAATGACCGATCAACAACATATTCAATGCAAACGCATGTCGTAGATGTGGAGGATCACACGACGTACGATCGACATTCATCTTAATCACGCGGTCAGAAAATAAACACTACATCGTCGAAAATCCACTATGCATATGCATGCATGCTTCCCTCTGCATATATACCACCGTCAGTGTTAGGAATATAATTCATCGTCTGCATCATGTGTTTTGTTCCACAACAGCATGAAATGTTGGTACCGTAGACCTGTTTGGTCATCATGTGCACATAGTGGCCGATACATATATACATATGTGTTTGTCCTTAAATTTGTCGCGCTGTGTGTGGGTTCATATCCTGTGCATCAATGTTTTAATTGGAGCTTTGCGATCAATGCAAAACAATGGTACACGTAGCAACTAATTGCATCTATGTGTATACAAGAACTGCCACTAGCAGTACTGCTGGTTGCACACACACACGTACCTGGCTTAAAGGCTCGACACACGGCGCAGAGAGCAATAGCTATAGCAAGATGCTGGTCCCGGCTGGTCAAACAAGCAGGCCGCTGTCTCTGCTTGACAAATATTACCGAGATCTAAGCATATGATAACTGCTATAGAACAGCTAGCGTGGTAATTAAATTAAATGATGCGGTAACTGTAATTCTTGCATATATATAGGTAAATAATCAGATACTAATAAGCAAACATGCATGTTGAATTTAAATTCCGTGCAGAGATAAGAAAAGCGTCAACTGAATAAACCAACGCTTAATTGTTCATGGATCACCGTACCTGACTACCTGTTTACCTGTCCGAGTAGCAATATCCATTGATTAAACGTCCATTTGAAAAATACTTTCTTTATATACATTATGATTGCTCTGTGTGTATCACCGAGCAAAAAACTTTTTTTAAAAAACAGATCTTGTAATATATACTCAAAATCACAGCAGGATGAATTAAAATTCCCTGTAACACAAAGTAATTAAGAGCTCTAGAAAAGCTAGCCATTGAATAAGAAGCCAATTAACGTTCATGGAACACTTTTTCACCTGTCATATCAGGTTACATGCATGCCAATCCTCTGTGGAGAATTGCAACCAGCCGGCCGTTTGCATGCGCGTGGAGCGTAGTGAGCAGCTAGTGTTAGCAAAGAGCAGTAGCTCCCACTCATGGTAATGAGATTCAGTAGTCGAAAGCGATCGCATGGACCTAGCTTGCAATGCATGCGTCCCTCGACACTGCATGAAAAGCAGCTCCTCCCTACAACACCACCTCTCTCCCTCTCATCAGAGATTCAGAATTCAGCACACGCAGAAGCTCTCTGATATCGGGCGCCCGGAACGAGATATCGTGAGATTAGATTCCTCTGTGCTGTGCAGCAGGTGTGTGACTGACAGGCACAGCGCTAGCTGATCGATGAGCTACCACTCTGACTCCGAGTCTCGCAGCTCTCGCACGTGTGTGCCTGCGATCGAGCTGATGAGCGTGCGTGTGTCGGAGGTCTGGAACTCTGAACACACGTAGTATAGCGGGTGATGTGCGTACGTACGTAGGAGTAGCTCGCAGGCACGGGTCGACGCGTGCCGATCCGCGCGCGCGTGCATATGAATCTCGTGAAAGTTTGGTTTTTTTTCCAGGAACATATATGTAGATTAATGGCTGCAAATTCGCGAATTTTTTTTATATTTTTTCTATCTCAATTTTGCAAAAATATATGGTCCGTCCGAAATTTTGCAGAAATATACATCTGCTGCCGTGGTTCACGGCGTCAGGGACATAACGCCGTAGCCCACGGCGGTAGGAGCCGCCAGCAGTGGGCCCATAGGACATACCGCCGCGGGCCACGGCGTTATGTCCCTGACGCCGTGGGCCACAGCGGTAGGAGCCTACCGCCAGGCGGCAGCGTGGCCCCCAGGTAGCGCCGCAGGCCACGGCGGTATGTATGGACCTACCGCCGTGCGCTGCGGCGTTAGTTTTTTTTTTTGGTGAATTTCAATTTTTGAAGCATTGATAAAACGACGAACCATTAATACTTAACGACGAATTACAGAAACAAGCAATGACACGTACGACACAAGTACCCTAACTTTGTGCCGCTGCTAGTCCTAACGTGCCTTAGAGAATTTAGATAAACGATTACAACATTTATAGTCTAGTTGTACGAATAGTACCCGGAAAACCCGGACATCATAGACCCGCCGGAGTGCTGCGAGGGCATGTAGTACCCCGACGGGGGTGGAGTTGGATCAGATGGTGGCGGGGTTGGAGTTGCTGGTGGAGTGTTGTCCTTCTTCTCGTGGCACGGACAACAGCAGAACTCGTCCTCACACCCGGTGTTCGTCTTCACCACCATTGGTCCGGTCACCGGTCCGTCGTCGTCGTTGGTAGATGTCGGATCTGGAGAAGCCAATACCGACGCGAGTTCTTGCCTCAGGTTGAAGATGACAAATCCTCGAGGTAGTTGATGTACTGTTGATACGGGTCAATAGCTGGGGGATCCACCCATTGCACGAAACCGCAGTTATCTGGTTGTTCGGAGTACTGCAGAAACCGTGATTACATTAGTAAATCATAAAATGATGAAGGACAGAGGTCAAGAAGTTTTGCTTACCCATGCTCGTGAGCAATGCCAGAAGCGTCGACCAGAGTTGTCCCATCCCTGATAAATCTGCATCACACAGAACTCACCGTGTGCACACCTTGGCCAGTTCACCGTTTGATTTGGTGCGTACTTTCTAACATCACGCATGGATTTGAAATCTCTCTTGTCTAAGACTGGAAAATTGCTGTTGAACTCTGGATCTTGCTGGCTCCACAGTGCTGGACCGAGGGAGTCATCATCATCATCCTCAGTCCAGGAACTCATTGGTGCTTGTTGTGTTTGGTGCAGTTCACAGAAAACACACCCTAGTACGAGTTTTACTGTTCGCATCTGAAATGCATCTGAAATCAAGTTCTTAAAGATACAACCCGACTCTAGAGAATGATGAAATGAAATCATAATTTTTTATGGATACAGTAGCACTCAGCGTCGAGTACTCTACGTCTACTGGGTACATCGGGGGTATTTCCCCTTCCTCATAGCATCCGGCCCAGCTTCCTTAGCCCGGCGAGCTCTCTCCCTCTTCCTCTCTCTATCTGCTTCACGGGCCGCGGCCGCTTCACGTTCTTTGATCTCCCGGCGAATGCGAATTTCCTCCTGCTGCTCCTTACGTTTTTCTTCTTGTTTTTCTGCCTCAACCATCCTTTGCCACCTCTCACGTGCTGAACGACCCGTCTCCTCGACGTAACGCTTGTCTTGTTCGGACTGCTCACAATCTAGCCACTGCATAAAATCACAGAGAGGAGGTGGAGTCTTTTTTTCAAAGACAAGTTAGCACATAATAAAATAGCAATGACATATTATTTATTTAGTAATGCAGTTAGTTATTACTTTTGGTCTAACATTGTGACATGGTGGGAGGGGGTCATGCTCGTAGTTCACGCACATGAAGAACCTCATCCCGTAGCAGTACCCGAGAACGTTGCACTTGACAAGCTTACAGTTGTCACCGCAGTAGCACATAGGAGTGTGGATCCCCTTTGGCACCGCAACCTTGTCCTTCCTACTGGTGAGCAACTCCAAATCCAACTCAGGACCCGAGGAAGCCATTGAAAGCCTACAAAAAAGATGAGAAATATGATAATTCATTACATGTTTCATTTGAAATTAGAGAACAAAACATAACAGGATATGATAATAAATTTGACGACAAGAATAAAACAATAAGCAAATGAAAAGGTAGTTCAATTATTACAACACAATAACATGCATAAGTTCAAATATTACAAGACCTTGCCAGATAAAATGGTTCAAATATTACAAGACGATAACATGCATAAGTATTTTAAATATTACAACACGGTAACATAAACAAGTACGGTCACTGCATTCCTTCGTTGTAGCGACTGGAACGACGTCCACGTGCACTAGCTGAAGGTGGTGTAGAAGTGGCAGTGGAAAAGTAAGATGCTTCGGTGCATTTCTTGTAGGAGTGTCCTTGATTGTTGCACTTAGAGCATATCTGCACCCGAGGTCCAGCTTCAGCCTCATCCATGTTGTTCCTAATCCTCTTCTTCTTGCGTCGACCGACACCTTGGCACATGGTTGGATCTGGATTTGGTATGTACAACGCACTGTCTTTGGGGTCTTGAGTGAAAGTTCCAAGATGCAGGTAACCCTCAATAGTGTGGTTCCATGTGTCTAGAATGGTTTGCTTCAAAAAGTATTTAGGCACGTAGCGACCCCAATGGTTATTCTTTGTTGCAAGGCATGCAGCGATCACATGTGAGCAGGGGTAGTGTAGTAGCAGTGGCTTCTGGCAAGAGCATGAGCATGTCTGATTCCCAATAACTGTTTTTTGTATTGTTATTATTTCACCATTTGCTTTTTGTGATTTGGACTGGCAACTTATCTGATATTTCCACTGCACTTCCTCGCCAGGATCACGACGTAGAGGTTGTGGGTAAACTCTGTGAGCAAGAGCAGCCTTCTGTTTTTTGTTCAAGTACTCAGTCATCCATGTTGAATACACCTTCTGACAGTCCTGCATAGCTGCATGTGCTGCAGTAGCACGGTCAAGAAAGTATTCATTGTGCGGTACAAGAAGAACTCAATGATACCAACAAGAGGGAGAGCTCTGGCACCACGCAAAATAGCGTTGTAGACCTCAGCAAAATTTGTTGTCATTATCCCATGCCTCACACCTCCCTTATCAAACAGGAGACACCATTTCTCCTTAGGCTCATTCTGAATCCACTGGCTGAAGGTCTTCACAGCACGTCACCTTCTCCTTCTGACATTTGGAGCATCTAGCCCCACGTCCTCCAGAGAAACTGCTCTTCCCCGGGTTCAGTACTTACTGGCTTCTTAGCTATCTCTTCTGATGCTTTCTTCGTCAGATCATCTAATTTTTGCCATAGGTCGTAGAACTTTTTCTCCTGATAGGTCGAACATAAGCGCTTGAACAATTGTGTAAGTTCTTTGTTCTTGAACTGGCTATGAAAGTTTGCTCTCATATGCCTCATGCACCACCTACTATGCACATCTGGCCATTGTGCTGCTCTGTTACGCTCTTCACTACCTTCTTTGATGTCATTAATGGCCTGCAAAATACCTTTGTGTCTATCGTGTATCACACACACGTCTGACACATCTCCCACCACCATCTGCTTCAATCTCTCCAGAAACCAATACCAACTGTCACCATTCTCTCCCTCTGCAAAAGCAATTGCCAATGGCAACAACTGATTGTTGACATCTGCAGCCACAGCTGTAAGGATTGTGTCCTTGTATTTTCCTGTTAGGAATGTGCCATCTATGCAAATAACTGGTCGACACTGTTTGAATGCAGCAATAGTGGGACCCAATGTTAAGAATGCCCGTTGCAAGACTTGCTTCCCTGGCCTTGATACAAGATTATAAGTCTTGATATCATAATAACTACCAGGATTTAGCGTGGCAATTGTGTTCAGTAATCGAGGCAGATTGTCGTAGGATGCTTCGTAAGTTCCCCACCTCATCTCCATTACCTTCTTCTTTGCCATGTATGCCTTACCATAACTTATCTGGTACCTAAATTTCTCCTCAATTGCCAAGATAATGGACTTAGACTCATAAGCAGGATTTTCCACAATCTTAGCAAACATCTGGCTGGCCACAAAACCGGATGACAAATTACGATGGCTTGCATCCAGCTGCTCAAGTACACAAGTGTGATCCACAACAGATTTGATCTCCCAGTAATTTTTCCACTTGCCCTTGGAAGCATACACTCGAAAAGGACAGTTGGGCTTCAGACATTGTACATCATATATATGTGGAGAACTCTTCACTACCTTGAACTCTCTCTGCAGAGTAAGGGTGGCCCACCTCTTCACTGCATCCTTCACCTCTACTGTACTCTTATACATGGCGCCAACAGAAACCTTATTGTCTCTATACTGCCAGGACACATTCTCACCAGGATTGACAGATAGCTGTGAGAAATTGTAACTGTCCCAGTCCCTTGGAACTAGCGGGTCATCCTCATCATCTGAGAAGTCATCTTCCAACCCACGTTCATCCTCATCAGCCTCCATTTTTGTACCGCCTGAGTACTTCTTCATTAACTTCCCCCTCGTCAATTTCACCACGGGCCTCAAAGGGTGTGTCACCATCTCCTTCTTCTTCCTCAGTGGAAGCACCATCTCTTTCTTGTGGCTCAGTTGCAGGACCATCTCCTGCTTGTAGTTCAGCCTCACCCTCCTCAGGCACTTGACTACTAGACCCAGCCTTATGAACAACTTGGATAAACAACATCACAGGCAAACCTATTTCACATGTTGTTTTGATATAACTCCTCCAATGTTCAGTGCCTTGAAGTGGCATAAGCTCCCAATATAATGACTCACTCCTGTTGATTAGAGCCATAATGGACAAGTCATGTTGCTCTGCATCTACATGGAATGCCCTAAAAAAAGTCGGTAATGGACCCCCAAGTTCTTGAGGCTGCTCTTCTAATCACATAGTCAACCGAATCAAATTCTGACAAGTCAACTCCATGTTCACCATATCTAATCTGCCCATTACCGAAATACAACTTGACACTGACATCATCCGACATGTCTGACAGCATGAAAAAAAACACTATTAACAAGTGGATCTGCAACTACAAAATATATCTACTTAGAGCTACACTAAAACTGTAATTTTACTAAGCAGATCTACACTAAAACTATATATTTACTAAGCAGATCTACACTAAAACTATATATTTACAATTATCACAGTTCAAACTATTAAGTATCAGAGTATTACCTCTAACGAGACGAAAAACCGGCAGAGCTTCACAGCTTCACCACCTCCTCCTCACTCCCTTCTCCTCTTCTCCCTCTCTTTCTTTTTTTCGAATTATAATGACATTTTCGGCTGAATTTCGGTGTTATATAGGCTGCTAGATCCTAGCGCCGTGAGGCACGGCGCTAGCAGGCCTGCTGCCGCCGTGGCCCACGGCGCTAGGGCATAACGCCGTAGCCCACGGCGCTATGTCCCTGACGCCGTGGGTTACGGTGTTATATCTGTCGCACGCTACGGGCCCACTGTTGGCAGCTTCTACCGCCGTGGGCCACGGCAGCAGATGTATATTTCTGCAAAATTTCGGACGGACCATATATTTTTGCAAAATCGAGATAGAAAAAATATATATAAAAAAAATTCCAAATTCGCACAGCAAAATGCACTATTCTTCCATCACATTCACATTGAGTCACGTCCTATCTCACAACACGTGCTTCAATGCACATTTTTACAACAGTTCTACACGATAACACACTATTCATTCGCGCCAATTTGTGAAACTAAACAAGGCTTATATATAATCGCTAATCCATTAATTATTAGCCATGCATGTGCTCCCTTATACCAAGCACAGTTCGAAAAATCTTAGCTTTACCCAAGCTAAGGTCCATCCCAAGATTCCGAAAACCACATTCAGCTTTAGACGATCTCCCAATTAAAGCGTGCATGGAGAGAGCACCCGAAAGAGAAGGCCGGCCATGCATGCATGCTCTCTCTGCTTTGAGGAATGAATGAGGAGCTAGCCTTTGATTGAAACCACCCCAAAGGCAGTAGTGAGAGGGGAATCTCGAGCCTGCCCTCTGCCAACCGGCCGATTTGCTCAGTACTATAGCCCTTTGGCTCCAATCAATCCATCCTTCAGCTCACAGCAAGCATGCATGCATGCTAGCAAAGTCTCGAGACACATGCATGCCTTTGTTGACTCGTCGACTCAGTACGTCAAAAACCTTGTCACCTCTCGATCTCCCTAGCTCTGTCACGATTTCTTTCTTTGGCTCTGTCGTCGACCATCCGGCCGGCCAGGATCTTCTCTTCCAGGGTGCTGTATGCCTTGTGGCCTGTTTTGTGACAACTTTAAACTCCATCTTTTCTTAATTTTTTTTACCGAACCGTATAAGATAGTACGTGTTTTATTGACATAGCAGGAAATACATATAAGACTATAGTCACGAGAGATTATAGAAAAAAATTAAACTAAAAACTCGTCCGGCCGAATTGTGACACACCATGCATAATAATCTCCTACATATTGCAAACATATTTTTTCCTAGCTAGAAAATGCGTGAGAACTGAATATCATTTTAAGGGTCTGTTTTTACGTTGAAAAGAAACAGTGAAATGCACTATTCACCTGTCACATCCATCACATCTTCTCTCACAAGAAACACTATTCTAGCACTATTTATTTGCAACTTCACTATTCCTTTTCACCCAAAAGAACATGCTCTTAAATAAGTCTGTGTTGTCCCTGTGTACGGAAAGAAAAGATGTTACACTGTTGGCGTTGCGAGCCCATCAGGTAGTGCATGGTAGTGTCAGGGCCCAGGGGGGTTGATCACCTCGCCTGCCCAAGGAACATACTCGTACAAGGCACCGTGCAATGCGTGTTGCACGCAGCAGGTGGCTGCGACAGGGTACAATAATCAAAGGTACACGGTGACGGTGTACAAGCACGCAGCATGCAGCTGTTCATAGCCTGAAAACACACACATACACGCACTCTCTCTCTCTCTCCTTCAAATGTGGTAAAATTTCTAGAGGGAGAGGAATAAAATAAGCAATACATGCCTCTATTTCTTTCTGTTTCTTTCATCATTGGATTAACTGGTGTGTGTGGATGTGGTATAGTGGTGAAAGTGGTACGGATATTATCTGTCGGTTTTCCGACCCAAATGGATAGTTTGTATCCGAAATTATCCATGTCATATCCGTAGCCGGATACCCAAAGTTGTATTTCTATGATCCGAATAGGATGAATGTCAGTATTCGACACATTATGACACTATTCATATTCGAATTCGATCCGATTAACAACTAACTATTTGTATTTGTATTTGCATTATTCATTCATATCTGATCCGTTTTCGTCACCTATGTGCTATCCAAATCACCAGTCGACCATTCGGCCAGGGATCTTCTCTCCAGGGGGTTGTCTTTGTGGCCCGCCATGTGACAACTTTGACCTTGATCCTAAAAATCAACTTTAACAGTATTATGTTTGGGCCTTGACTTTTTGGGTACAGTTAAATAGAAATTTCAAAGTGCTTAAAATTAATGAGAATTGTCCATCTGATGAAATCTAACCGTGAAAGTAGCACAAAATACCTAAAGGAAGTACCAAAAAGTATGTAAATGGAAGTAAGAAATTACGTAGTACCCTTTTAGTTACGTGTAAACCTATTGATTTTTTGTAAGAAAGAAAATGACATGAAGTACCACACATACTTCCAAGTACCTTCCGGTAGTTATCTTAACAAAGCTGATAATTAAATATTTGAAGCCGGTGGTTTTCTTATGGACCGTTGCTACTTGTTGGGTGATTTTTCATATATACTTATTAGGGAACGTATCAATAAGTGCATTAATGCATACTGAGGTCGGAAGTGGGATGTAATGATTTTGACTCCAATAAAACCTCCTTTATCAAACAAAATGTATTGTCATTTTTTTCTTTTAAAGCATGCAACAGGGGACTGCTGCGGCCTGCTCTCTCCATCTCAAATTTTAGGTCGTTGCAAAATGATGTATTGTCATTTTTTTTCTTTCAGAGCATGCAGCAGGGGTCTGCTGCCTACTCTCTCCATCTCAAATTTTAGGTCGTTGTAGCTTTATATTAGATTCAATTCATAACTTTTTTGTTATGTATCTAGACATAGTCCATATAAAAGTTTAGAAATAAAGAAAATCAAAACAACCAATAATTTGGGGGCGACATTGAGCCAGATAAAGATGTCACTGTTTATCCATGTTACAGAAAATGTATCGCTGCTGTTGGTGTTTCCTACAGTAGCGCGTAGCGTTGGTATCCCGAGAGCCCATCACATCAGGTAGTGTGTGGTAGTGCCAGGGGTTAATAAACACCTCGCCGCATCGTGCAATGCATATTGCACGCAGCAGGTGGCTGCGACTGGGTACAATCAAAAGGTACACGCCGGTGTACCACATGGAGCACGCAGCATGTAACTGTTCAGTCTTCCCTATCTCTCTCTCTATCTGTTTGCAGCTTAGAGAGAGAAGAATAAAGTACTAATGCATGACTCTCTATTTATCTCAATTATTTGCAGCAGAGGGAGAGAAGAATAAAAATATTTTCTGCATGGCTCTCTATTTCTTTCTGCATCTTTCATCACTAGTGATGAGAGAGAGCGAGAAGGCTCGAGACGGAATGAATGAATTCAGGATTCAGCAATCGACCCCCGGGCGAGGGCGAGGGCGAGTGAATGCGAACCACCTGGGCGGGCACTGCAGCGTGCACGGGCATGTAAATGCCACTGTGCTCCCCCAAACCAAAACTGACGGGGATCTTCAAGTGGTCGTGTGCCCGTTCAGTCATTGCCGCCATGGCCATGGCCCACGGCCCCTCCCTGACTCCCCCCCTGTGCCCTCGCTGCCAAGATTACATGCCCTGCAGCAGCTCTGCTGGTGGACACAAATTATTGTTCTCGTCATACTCCCATCAATTAGCATGGGCTCTATAAACTGCACGCCGCGTACGCGCGCATGGAGGTGCCGACCATAAGGGCAACAACGAAAAATTTCACAGCATCTGCTTGAGAAATGTTCACATCACATCAACTTATTCTAACTATGGAACCAACACATACTTCTTCACAATCCACATCCTACGGCGTGCACTGAGCAAATCTGAGAACAAGCATTGGCTTCAGTACCGCAGCATCAAACAACGATCCAGCATTCCAGCTGCTTCACCATCAGTGTTCCTACTATATATACTGCACTCCGCTACTCTAATTTTTTCTCATCTTCTTTTATACATGTTATCCAGCCGACGGGCTCACCCTAAAATCTAAATAGATATCTAATAACACATCCAACATTACAGAGGAATTACCGTACTCTTGGCCCAACTGACCGCCAAGCACAAAATCCGCAGCAAAAGCCTGAATCCTACACAACAGTTTGGCTTGAGACATGTTCTCCACATGGTTCGTCATGCGACGCAGCCACTGAGGAACCTAGTGTTTCTTCATCACTCTGCTTATGAGGTCGCCTAATCTAACAACAACCCAGAGCAAGGATGTCCGCCTCGCGGCCAGAATAAATTATGCGGGGGAGGGGATGGGAGTGTTGATACCGTCAGCAGCTGATCTCTCCTTCCTCCGTGTCGACATCCATCAAGGGCGACACGCTGTCAACCATCTCGTGCTCCACCGCTTCATCGGAATCTTTCCTGGTGTCGACGACCACTGGAGGTGATAAGCTGTCCTCCATCTCATGCCCTGCCTCCTCTTCATGGAAATCATCCTTCATGATGATGACTGTCGAGGGTGATATGCTGCCATCCATCCCATGTCCTACCTCTTCCTCGGAATCCTTCTTCATGTCAACATCCATCGAGGGTGATACTCTGTCCTCCATTTCCTGTTCTACCTCATCCTCGTATTCTTGCTTCATGAACAGGCCAAGCCTCTCCAGCGGGCTCCCTAGCCCCGGTGGCAAGTCCCTGCCCACAAATTCCACAATTAATTTGCCAGGGGGATCCGACTGGCACGCTTTGCTGAAGTTCTCAAGCTCCTTTAGGAAGTCACTGTTGTCAATGTCAACTGTCTTCTTCATCTACACAAAAGGAGAAGTGATTTAACAGCCATCACAGGTGTAGCACCAAGCATATAAACTTGCTGGTCAGAAAATGGCAAGTGGGTGGTACCATGCGTAGTGCTAGGCGTGCTGCTTCCCTTTCCTGCTCTCTCTTCATCCTAATTTCTTCGTCAAGCTTCCGTTGTGCAGCAGCTTCAGCAGCCTTCACTTGGGCCTCAATCCTTGCTTTCTCTGTAATAAAGAAACAAAGGGCAAGAATAATAAGGTTAGCATCCACGGGAATGGCATAGATCATTTCACCAAGATACAAAAAGAACTTAAGAACATGCCACACAAACTTAGCTTCTTGATCGAACATCTCAAACCATATAAGCACAAAATCTCAACCTCCAACAACTAATTGCTAAAAGTCGCAAAAAAGCAACTAAGTGCTAACAAAGCCTGTACAGATTTACATTCCCAACAAAAAACGTGACAGAAAAAACAAATAATAAAAACAAGGAAATACTCCCCCTAATTAACCCCACCCACCTTCCTAATATTTAACTAACCTCATTAACTAGCGATTCTATTCTTAATTAACAGAATCAAAATCTTAGCAATTGTCCCAGTATTCCTCGACCTCAAGATGCCTATGATCTAGCAAGCAAACATATGGATGTACATCATGTTTGAAGGTACTTAAATTCAATGTCATCAGTACAATCTGGTTTCTCAAATTACAAAAAGAATGGCCCAGTGATTTCAAAGAACTTGATTAACAACTACCTTAGAAGTGGGAATTTTTTTTGGCATAAATTAATTTCAGTACAGTTTACAACATGCCTCCAGTATAAGCCCCTAGCAAATTAACTTGACCACAGACAAGAAAACCATTTCCCAAGTTAGAGTGCCACCAAACAAGAATGAAAAAAGAGCACAGTGACTGCAAAAGAGGTATTTATAGCATTAGTAATAATAGTAAAAGGCAGGTCATGCTTCGAGCATGTGGGTCATTGATCTCATGCTCTCCTATCTGAAGTTCTAGTTAGCTCATATATGATGTGGCCTGTACAAGTTGGCTGCGCACCAGATATTAGTTATTGGTTACAGACTAAGCTTGCTGTCACCAGTAGGGCACTATCCAGAAGAGAAAACCAAGCAAAAAAATGGAAAACTTTTACTCTATGTAATTAAGGGTCTTTATTTTACATCTAAAATGGCTTAATGTCCGCATGGGCTATTCAAAACCACAATCTATAGAATATAAATAGACACCCAGGCCAAAATAGCATGCCGCATTGTCATCTTAATCACTTAGCATATGTCAATGTGACCGAGCACTAAAACACTGGACACTGCTAGCACTTCTTCGGGAATGTTTTCGGAAGCAAGGGCTTCCCAAAGCGAAGTATCAATAAAGCATCAGTGAGTTGCAAATTTGTTCACTAATACGAAACTATCTCCACACAGGATCCTGGAAGGGACCAATCTTGGCGAGAGATCTAAACGTATATTAGAATACTTCGTCTACTCACAGGATTCTTAGAGGTGTGCAAAACATATCCAGCTCACATAGGCATCCGACACTCTTACCTTCTTGCTGCCTTTTTTCCAGCCTTTCTTTTTCCAGTTGTAATTTTACAGGGTCTATATTCTTCCCCTGGGATATCAAAATAGACATCAGCAAAAGCTCATAAGTGAAAGGGTATAGCTCAATAGCAAACGACTAATTTTAGCACGTGTTTTCGTTTTCGAAATATTACATGGTCCAAAAGTGCCTTCTGTTGAGCCTTCACAATAGTCCCCGCAAAACGACTCCTGAGCATTGCTGCACGAAGGGCTCTGCTTGGTGACAAAGGTTCATCTTGAAAATAACTTTCCTCTCCTGAAATTTACATCAGAGTATAAAGTAGACTGGCTATGATTCACATGGATAAAATCAAGATTACCCTAAGCTCCCAAGTGTTAAGTTTTCATCATTTCTAATAAAAGGAATTAAACAATCAGAGCAGATGGGTTGAGTATGAGAGACAATACCTTGCCCAGAGGAAGCACGAGGCGATGTTGAAGTGTCATTGCAAGACCGTGATTCATTTACTAAAATGGAAATATATTAGCAAAACAAAAGCAAAAAAAAATGGAATAACATTGTGTGGAAAACATCGACATACCAACTAAACCGGAGCTGTGCTCAGTTGCTTGTATCCTTGATATTTTAGCATTCTCCTAAGGACAGAAGATATGTCTTTAGGTGGGAAGTTGGAAACTTTTTATTACACTGTGAGGCAGACAATGAGTTAAAAAGAATGAGAGAATGGAACTCATGCCCGACCTTAGTGGAAGGGAGAGAACGATTTAAAGATGCCTCTCTGTTGCCAGTTGGGAGAGAATGATTCAAGGATCCCTCTTTGCTACCAGGTGCTTGAACAGGTATATCTGAATGAAAAAAAAAGGCAAAGCATTAATAATCAGACGTGAGTCGCAATTGATCCCTGGAATAAAAACGTGTGACACTTAATGCAAAGAAGTTATGCCATTGATACCTTTGGAAGAGGTCTGCTCAGAGCTGCGCACAGAAAATTTAATTTTCACCTGTACAGAAAGTAGATAAAAGTACTTTTAAAATCCATTTGACCACCAGAAACAAATCAAATCACTAAGCGGAAAAGAGGATATGGTCTCACTTTGGAAGATATCGCAGCTGTCAGTGTGTTCTTTGCAAGTGAATCTGAGCAAGCTACTGGCTCTCTTGCCGAGCACGCAATCGTCCCTCTAGCAACTGAAGACTTTGAATCCATGGCAGCTCGAGACTTTGATTCCATGGAAGCTCGAATCTTTATGACCTTCATTGTCTGCTGTTCCTGTACCGGGTTTCGGCCTCTAAGTTTCCTTTCCACTGATTCCCATTCTGAATCAAATATTCCGTTCAATTCTTTAGCTATTGAATGGACATCATTTCCTGGAGGATTATACTTCATGGCATTTGAAAATGTTAGCCTCACATCTGCTGCAAACTCATCTGTGCTCATGTATTGCTTATCTGTGAGTTTCTTCTTAACAGTACCCAAATCCATGGGGTGGCGGATAACATCAAAGTAATCAGGAATCCCATATAGCACTGGGTCAACCGGTTTATTGAAAAGCCAACCACTCTTGTGCTCCATGAGCTTCCTTAAGATATTTCCGCACAGCCTTATCTTGCTAGTGTTCATACTTCCGACCTTTATCTTATAAGATGATTGGTGCTCGCATGTAGAAATTGATGTCACACCAGATTTTTGGGACAATTTGCTTCCCTCAACCTCAGAATCTGTACCAGAATCTCCTGATTCACTGCTTATATAAACTGCCCTCCTCTTTTTACAGGCTTGTGTCATCATTGTGTTTGGTTAATAGCTTTCTTGTCCGACTTGGGAGTACCACTCCAGAATTATAAATAGTGAAGCCCTGTCCAGCAAGAGGACAGCAACTTCTCAGTGAAACCTGGGGTTAAGAGTAATCATTTTTTCTCGAACACGCAAGAGAGCTGCGCATCTTTGTATTAGAAGAAGAAATGACCCAAAGAGTATTCATTTAAAAGCAAGTTGTTTAACACAACCTAACAGAAACGTAGGTGCATACAGCAGTGAGTTTAAATGAGTTATTTATTATCTTTAATAAATTTGTGGGAAAACAGTAATGAGATTTTCTAACATTAAAAAAGTGCATGATCATAGAGTACGGTTCAGGAATTTGAAAGCATGGACAAAACTCAAATCTAGAATGAAAAGGAACAAACATAGATTGATGGAAGTACTGGGTGAATGTTCTATGCATCTACCCAAACTAATAAACATGAAACAATGCTCTAAAAGTACATTTATGAGTTGCCATTCATATTAATAGCATGCTTGATATGCCCAAACTAACTTTTTAAGAGCAATGAATCCATATGATCCAAGCAGATCACAGCTCATAGCAACTCTCACAACCTACAGTTTCCTTTCTAAATCTTCTGTTCCAAAGTACAAATTAAGTTTATGTCATGGACAGTTAGGGGTCTCGTGGGCCGGATAGGCGAGCCCGTTAGAGTTAGGTTAGGGATAAGATTAGATCATTTCTTAGGGGTTAAGTTAGCCTCACTATATAAGAAGGGGACTTGTACCAGTTGAGGTAAGCAATGAGAATTATCTATTAGGGTTAGCCCCTTTATCCCTGCCCGTGTGGTCCGGCTGCCGCCATCGGCGAGGTCGGGCTGCTAGGGTTCAGGGTCATCCGGATCGTGGTCCGTGACAACTTGGTATCAGATAGCTTTGGTTTCGTGTCCAACTCCATGGCTTCTGCCGCGGGGCAGTCCAGGTTTGCCTATTACTGCGTCCCGCTAGCCCTCATGGACGCCTGGCCCGGCTGGGTGGGGCGGCGGGAGGTGGCGACGGTGCGCCTGCAGGCTGCTGCCCGCGGTCTCCTGGCGAGACAGTGCGTGCGGGAGATACGCCAGCAGTTGCGAGATCGGGAACACATCAACGCCCGGCTCGACGCCTGGTTGAGGCGGCGAGAGGCCCGGGAGAGACGGCGAGAGGCAGCGGCGGCGCGCGGCCTCCTCGCGCATGCCCTACGCCGGGGTTTGCAGGAGCAGGCGGCGACACAACGGCAGGCGGTGGTGCGGCTCCAGGCAGCCGCGCGCGGCTTCCTCGCGAGGCGGCACGTGTGGACGGCGTGGGCGCAATCCAGCACGGCGGCGCTACATCTGCAGGCGGCTGACGAGGTCAGGCTCCTGCTCCCTTGCTCCGTTCGGCGTTCAGCAGCACTCCCCCACAAACCGGCTCTGCTTCTCGCGATTTTGCGTCGGGCAGAGCTGGGCATTGCCGCTGCGTCCCGTCGCCGGCCACCGAGGGCCCGCCTCCGCTGGCCTCCGCGTGGGTTCTTCCCAGGTCAGGGGGCCTCGGGCCTTCCCAGTTCGAGAGGACGGCCAACAACGCAGGGAACGGCGAGATTTGCGGCGGAGGCTGTTCCGGCTAACTCCATTGGAAGGATGAGGTCGTGGCTGGTCAGATTGCATGTGCCGGGCGGGCTGTGTGGGCTGCTAAGCTGCTGCCTTCCGAAGGTTTCAGCCCATGTGCAGATAATTACGCAGCTGTTTCCATGGGATCCAGGAGGGAGGAGTCAACACGCAGATTGGTTTTGGCCTTCTGTTCTCGTGCTACAGGATGTCGTGGTGGAGTATTATTTAGGAATAATAAAGTCGAGATGTAAAAGACTGTTAAGTTGTGTCATTTTCAAGCTGCAGCTCGAGGACGAGCTGCTCAAAAAAGGAGGGAGTAATGTCATGGGCAGTTAGGGGTCTCGTGGGCCGGATAGGCGAGCCCGTTAGAGTTAGGTTAGGGATAAGATTAGATCATTTCTTAGGGGTTAAGTTAGCCTCTCTATATAAGAAGGGGACTTGTACCAGTTGAGGTAAGCAATGAGAATTATCTATTAGGGTTAGCCCCTTTATCCCTACCCGTGTGGTCCAGCTGCCGCCATCGGCGAGGTCGGGCTGCTAGGGTTCAGGGTCATCCGGATCGTGGTCCGTGACAGTTTACTGGAGGGTTCCACACAGACCACAAAAACATACTCAGGTACAAAAGCTGAAAACTAAAAGATAAAACACAAGGAATGTTCATAGCACATAAGCTAAACTAATTCATGATACAAGGTGGCAATATTCAAACCAACACATGTTCCTAATTTAGTAGCAATGAGGTCATTCCAGTGTCACATAACCACCACATCAACTTTATAACTTTGTAAGGATCAATATATTAACTGAACTAGTGTCACTCTATGGATACTTATTTTTAAATTGTGACACTATCAGTACTTAATAATAATTATTTAAAGTAAACTATGAAGCTTCCACCTAGTACTCATAATTATCAACGCACTATTGACTCCAGCAACATAAATAAGAAATATGAATGCATTTGTTTTCATACCTATATCTATGTTGAATAGGTAGGCCTTTGTCTCTAAAGAATATTCCTAACCCTTTGATTCCTTACCTCTACTGGCTCATATTCATTTTGATTACAACATGGCTCATATTCAACTTTGAGTCTATGTTCATTTTGAATAATGCCAAGCCACCAGCATTTAACACCTAGAGACCGACTTAATTGCCCTCTGCCCCTCTCACAGGTTTATGTACACAAATGTTTGCTACTGCCAATCAACTGTGAGGGTGTTGGTTCCTTAGCCCATCAGTGTTGCCTTGCTGAGCGATGACACAGTGCGAACTTGGGGTTCGGATGGGAGGCAATGGCACCTAGGGGACAGTGCTGGCAAGTTTTTGCCTTTCATCCGTGAGACAACTAAATTGGCTCTCCTGGGCTCACAAGCTCCCCGACGCCTGTGCTGTCTAGGTGAGGACAGGCCAGGCTAGGAAAGCTTGCCCAGGAACCAAACTGGCCGATATAAACTGAGTCGTCTTAGTACCCCAACATAAAAACTGAATAATTAAAAACTATTCTGCGTAAATCGTATTTGCATGGTAGCAGTGCCAATGATGAACACAACTAGGGATTTTCTAAAGTATATATCCCATATCCTTTGTTCAGCTCCAAGATTTCATCTCGAGCAAAGTTCTCATGCAACAAACACATGAAACATGGCCAGATATAGCATGATAGACGGCAGAGATGTCATGTGTCAATGGCCTCTGACAAATCTCTAACCATGAGTGTTCTCTTTTATCAAGAAATGGAAATTTCATGAGCTATGTTTTTTTTTTTGGGAAAAGAAGATATGCATGTAGAACACTAGGAACAAGTTCTCAGAAAGTTATAAATTATTTGAAACAGCACAATTACATACTTACTAAAGGAAATAACCAGTGTCCTTTCTCTAATTGAAAAAGGTAAAAAAAAAACACATAATGAGCTGGTAAAAGTTAAATTGATGGTGCAAATTTTCAGTGGAAAGAAAAACCAAACATACTGAGATTCCTCAATAGCAACTCCCAAAGCTACCTAATAGTAATGGTATCACCTCCAACAGTTAATAATAATCATATTACCATTTTGAGAGTTCATTACTGCTGCAGTACACTATTATATTACTTATAATTATCACAATTGGCTACCATTTCATTTGAACATACTTCACCAAAGAAATAGCTGCAAATGAAACAGGACATCCAAGGGGGGTTTTGGTCAATTGTAAGCGGCATCTTGTTGGCACATAGAGTATTCAGTTTAATTTTTTATTGACTCCTACAAATTTCAACAACACCAACCCAAACACTCCTCCCTTCACACTGCTCACAGCGGTTGCAACCAGCGGCGGAAAGAACAAAAGTTATCTCTCGTTTGGTCTTTTGTGCACACCAACGAATGCAAACCAGGTCAAGTACCCACATAGAAACTTTCTCAAAGAACTAAACATCAAAGCAAGGGTGTGTCCATGTGATGCGCGCCAACATAACACTGAAGGTCTAAAGCACATCACAGGAACCACGGGATCAGGCACCCAGTCCATAAATCCAACCCTAGATCCTCCAACTACTATGAACTGCAGGGGTACTTTCGTACCGAATAGTGCTGGGTCAGGGAGGGAGGAGCCGCGGGGTGCCACTTTTTCCGGCTTTGCCTCACCAGTGCAAATTGCAAAACAGCTTCGTTGGTGCCTCGGATCAGAAGCCGTGTTTTTTTTTTTTGGCAAGCCCTTTGGCACAGCTTCTTCAGAAGCCATCCGAGAAGGCCTACCAAAGGGGCCCTAACCCAAGCAACAAGTGATGATTCTAGGGAGAGTCGAGGTTCTATAACGGTTGGTTCACAATTTGGATTAGTATAGGGATTAGGTCCAGTCCTCGCGGATTGGCAAGGAAATGAGATCCATTTCCCTGCAAATCTGAAAGGAACGGATCCATTCCACGACATACCCGCCGCAAGACGTCACCCTATTTCGACAAGGCCCGGACGGAGGGTGCCAATTCCCCCAATCACCCCGCATGTATCGATGGAACAACCCATTCTATTCGCACGCTCGGAAACCCTAGCTATATGAGTATCAGGGCATGGCAGAAACGAAATCCTCCTAATCCGGCAGCTCGCGAAGGGGGAAGGAGATAAGCAGGGACCGAACACACCAACCTGAGAGACTCGCCGGCGCGGACGGTAGCGGGGGGCCGCCGGACCGGGCCCCTCCCCCTCCCCTCCCAGATCCTCCGCCACGGGGGTAGGGCGGATCGAGGTGGACGGCCTCGCCCCACGGCGCGGAGGGAGACGGGAAGGGAGGGGCGCGTGCTCGCCCGCCTCCGACGACCCTTCTTCTTCGCCGGCGGGAGGGAGGAGGGGAGAGGAATTAGGGTTGCGGCCGCGGGCTCGGCGGGGAAGGGACGCAAGGAACGTGACGAAGCCTTCCTCTTTCGGCTCGGGGTGGGTTCGGACTCGGGCGGGGGTCTCGGACTCGGATGGGGAAAATTGGGGAGAAGAAAGATGGATGGATCATGGATGTGGTGGGTGGGTGGGTCGGTGCGGACGGAGCTCGTGCTAGTCCAATGGGCTCGTTGCAGGTAAGTATTAGTTGGGCCATTCAAAACGGAAACAGCGGTTCGAAGTTATTTTTGAAAACGTTGAATCCGACTATTTATTTTCGTAAAATCGAAGAAAAAATATAGTGACTTACCGCCGTGGCAAATGGCGGTAAGTGTCCGCCAACTGCCTCTGCCAACGGTGGTACGGTGACCCGCCCGCTACGTGGCCCGCTCGACAGGCACCTACCGCCACGGCAAAGGGCGGCAGGCGGCCAATCGCTAGCGGTTGACCGACGTTGCAGACCTATCGCCCGCGGTCCTTCAAGCGGCGGTAGGTCCTACCGCCAGCTAAAACGGCGGCAGGACCGCGCCTATATAAGGGCCGCAGCCCTGCCGCCGGGCGGCTGCCCCCCTCGCCTCATGTTCCTTCCTCCTCCGTGGTCTTCTTTGGTGTCCACATCAGGTATGTCTCCAATACTTTTCTCATACAGTTAGTTTAGAAATCTTAGAAATACTTTAGAAATTCGTAGAAATACTTTAGAAATTGTAGAAATACTTTGGAAATTCCTGAAAATACTTTAGAAATTGTAGAAATACTTTGGAAATTCCTAGAAATATTATAGAAATTGTAGTAATTCTTTAGGAATTCCTAGAAATACTTTAGAAATTGTAGAAATACTTTAGAAATTCCTAGAAATACTTTAGCAATTGTAGAAATACTTTAAAAATTGTAGAAATACTTTGGAAATTCGTAGAAATACTTTATAAATTGTAGTAATTCTTTAGAAATTTCTAGAAATACTTTAGAAATTGTAGAAATACTTTGAAAATTCCTAAAAATGCTTTAGAAATTCATAGAAATACTTTGGAAATTCGTATAAATACTTTGGAAATTGTAGAAATGCTTTGGAAATTCGTAGAAATACTTTAAAAATTGTAAAAATACTTTAAAAATTGTAAAAATACTTTGGATATTTCTAGAAATACTTTAGAAATTGTAGAAATGCTTTGCAAATTCCTAAAAATATTTTAGAAATTATGTGTGACTTTATATTTTAATTTTTTTTGCAGCTATGGCTCAGCACCAGGCGCCGCCGCTTCTGCAGCCGCCTGTTGGTGGTGTTCGTCCTCCTCGGGAGCCGCTGTTGTACGTGCTGCCCGAGCTCTTCGACGAGGCCACAGACAGGGCGCACCGGTCCTACCACTCCGCGATCTGCGGGGCAGAGCTAGGCACCGTGCGTTTTAGAGGCCCGGGGTACTACATGCCGCTTCACCCCGGTTGGTGTCCGAAGTATGTAATATGATACCTTGGTTTCTTTGTATTTCCTCATTTAATTTCGTAATTAATATTTATTTTCGTTTTGTGGTACAGGCTACGCGCAGCAGGGCTTCTTCCCCTAGCGCGTTTGGTCGAGGGGGACCTCATGCGAGCCGCTTTGCGCCCGGCGGAGCGTAGATCGCGCTTTGGGTTCGACTACCAGCTGGTCTGCGTGCTCCTGGACCGGTGGCGCCCCGAGACGCACAACTTCCATTTCCCCTGGGGGAGATGGCGGTGACTTTGGAGGACGTGGCCCTCTTCGGGCTACCGTGCTCAGGGGAGCCCATGGGGGCTGTTGATCCCCCCCCCGACAGATGGCGTGACGATATCCTCGCGAGGTTCGCCGGAGTGGTGCACCGTCCCGACACGCCAGAGGTGCCTGACTTCACTAACTCCCACGGCCCCACGAGCGCTTGGTTGTACCTCTATCTATCGTTTTTTCATAGTATCATTTTTCAGCCTCTGACTGAATTTTGAATTTTTGCAGGCCTCATACATGAGAGACGACGCCGACGAGCCGACGAGCAACATGCACTTGGAGGCGTACCTATTGTGGTTGTTCGGCTACGTGATGTTCTGTGGGTCCCAGGGTGACGCGGTGTCGAGGTTCCTGATCCCCACGTGCGGAGGATCGCGGACGCGGCCGTGGAGGAGATGCCCCAGATCAACTGGGGCGCTGCAGTTTTGGCCGCGACGTACAGGGGTCTGTGCGCCGGGTGCACCAAGACGGGTACCCAGTCGATCCTCCTCGGATGCCCGCTTCTGCTGCACCTGTGGAGCTACGAGCGGCTTCCCGTCAGTCGGCCATCGGTCGACCGATCGCCGTACCGGGCGTTGGAGGAGGGGCACGACCCAACAGACAGACCGACTATGGGGTCGATGTGGTGCCACCGCCAGGTTCGTATTTCGAGCTAACTTCGTTCGTTAGCTATCAGAAAGTAATGCAATTCGTCGAGCTAACTTATTCTCTTGTTTGTAGCTCTCTTGGACGGAGCAGACCAGGAGGTCGTACCTGGACTTCGTCGGTCAGATCGACAACCTCACGAACCGCGAGGTTATCTGGCAGCCATTCACTAACGTCTTGGTCGTCGCGCGTGCACCGCAGGGTCTCTCGTCCCTGTGCTTTCGGGACCGTGACTTCTGGATGACGAAGACGCCGCTCGTCCACGACATGTACATCGAGGAGTACCACGTCGAGCGCGGATGAGGCAGTTCGGCCTCTACCAGGCCTCGCCTGTGCCCGTCGCACACACCGTCGACCCGTCCGTGCACCAGCAAGTTCATTGCAAACTTCATTAGTTTCTGTTGACGAGTGACGAAAGTTAGTTTGCTAACTAATTGGCTGTTTCTTGTTGTAGGTGGACGAGGAAGGGGTCGAAGACTTCGGCCCCTTTTTTGGTGAAGCTGCAGCAGTACCTGGACGCGTGGGCGGACGCCGCCGCCCCGGAGTACGTCGTCGTCGAGCCGCGCTTACACGACGACGACGCCTGGAGAGCGTACCTGCAGTGGTACACGGCGAGGACCCGGATGCGCGTGACGTACGTCCCGCCGAACCCTCGCCTCGACCTCGTGTCAGCGTCGGCGTACCCCTTCCGACGGGATCAGACCCACACCATCTTAGTAAGTTCGTTTGCATTTAATCAAATTAAGTCACATTCGCTAAAGTTTCGTTGTACTAATAATCCGTTCGATCTTGACAGTACGACACAACTCGGGAGATGTACCTGCTAGCCCAGCAAGTGGACACGACGATGGACCACATGACGTTGGACGGGATACTGACAGAGATGCAAAAGATGGTGGGCCTGAGCCGGCGTTTGATGCATGCGGTGAACTTCCGCAGCGACGAGGGGTACCTCCTTCCACGCAACCCCTCGTCCTCCAGCAGTTGTGCCTCCACCTCAGCTTCATACCAGGCACACTCGTCCTCGACACGTCCACCGTTCGCGCCCTCGTCCTCAACACGTCCACCGTTCGCGCCCACTGCGTCCGCTCCATACCTGCCGCGGTCGAGTGCTTTCTACGCCACCGGTACATGTTTTTTCTTCCTAGTTTTCACGACATACTTTTTTGGTCCATGCCTGACTTATATTTTTATAGAGAAACCACCGATACCTACGGGACCGGGGTCTTCGTCGTGGGCAGCAGCTTCACCTGTTCAGCAGCCGGTGTTTGAGCCACCTACTTCGGAGGACTACAACACTGGCGAGACACCACCACTGGAGTTTCACTTGGACGACTTGTTCCGCGACACCGCCGACGAGATCGGTGGTACACAGCTGACAGGAGCCCCGCCCGTCGGGACCCAGCCGACGCAGGAGCAGCAGCACGCGATGATGGCGGACTTCCACGACACGGCACAGCGTGCAGGGGAGGCGTTGGCGGCGGCAGCGGCGGTGGAGGCGGAGGCGCGGCCGACCGGAGGGGGCCCGTCCCGTGTGGATCGGCTACTCCAGAGGCCGCGACCAGAGGGGGGCCCGTCCCGTGTGGATCGGCTACTCCACAGGCAGCGACCGGAGGGGGGCCGTCCCGTCGGGCTCAGGTGCTCCCTTAGCGACACCGCCCCCCGAGCCGGCGGCCGGAGGACGCGATCGCCATCCACGAGACCCCCTCACGTACCCCACCCACCACACGAGGGCTGCACAGAGGGCGGCGGCAGCGGCGAAGAGGAAGGAGCACCAGGGCCCGCCACGATTGACGAAGCGCGGTCGTATTTAGATTTGTTTTTTTGACACTTGTCGTGTAAACTACTTTTGTTTGTTGTAATTAAATTATGTATTTTCGTATTCAGTTTCCCGTTATTTCGCATTTATAGTATTAGGGATAACAAACTGAAAAATAAAAAAGAAAAAATTAAAAAAAAAACCAACCGCCTTTTGAAACGGCAGTAGGCTGCACCCAGCCGCCGTTTCAAGTAGCGGCAGCTGCCAGGCAGCCAGCCGCCACCCAACCCGGGCTTGCCGCCACTATTGCAAACCTACCACCCTTTGCTGCTGCGGCAGGTACTTACCGCCAGTTGCCACGGCGGTAGGTCCCTACCGCCGCTTCAAACGGCGGCAGGAACCCAACCGCCGTTTCAAACAGCGGTTCGGGGCTATTTCTGCTAATGTTGAATCCGTCTATTTATTTTCGTAAAATAAAAAATATATATAAAAAGAAATTCTTTTTTCTCGCTCGTCTGGAGAATTATTGTTTGGGCTTAAAGGGACAATCGGACGCAAAACGCAGCCCACGCAGGCCCGTATATGAATTTTCAAATCACGCATGGTTGAGATCGTGAAATCATGCATGGTTGAGTTGCCTGTATTTTATACCCTCCGTTCCAAATTATAAATTATTTTGGCATATCTAAATTTATTGCTATTAGGATATATCTAGATATAAATATATATCTAAATGCATAACGAAATTGTGAACCTTAAAATGTCAAGACGACGTACAATTTGGAACGGAGGGGTAGTAATCAACACCACAAGTACTTCTTGAACACCATCTCTCTCAATTTGCACAGAAATTTTCTCACCTAATACAGTTGCATCTGTGGATTTTTCTATCGAATTGAAAGTGCCGATCGAATGGAGTAGGGCGAATAAAAAAAAGAAAAAATCAGAAATCTTTTCCCCGGATGATGGAAAGTTGGAAGCTACAAGCTTAAGAAAAAAATTAGGATCGTACACATGTGTTGCTAGTTGCTACGGGTAAAAAATGTATTAACTCAAATTATTTACACGAGAAGAACTAGGGGCAAAATACAACTCAAGCAATACAAAACATTGGCCATTATTGGGCCTAAAGGAACTGATCGCACCCAAAGCGCAGCCCACGCAGGCCCATAAACTTTAATTTCCTTCCATGAGCATAGCAATAATCAACAGTATATTGGGTCTGTTTGGATGCAAGGGATAAATGTTTACCTCAAGGCAAATGTTTTGCCCATTCCATTTGCCTATAATAATATTTGCTTCTTTAGGTGTTTGGATTGAGGGGTAAATGTGGATGTGGATGGGAGAGAGAGGGCCGGAGTCCACCACAATTTTGCTCTAATTTGCTACTTTTAGAGGTAAATGGAATTAGGGGGCAAAACATTTACCACATATATTTGGCATCTTAGGGGTAAATTTGTCCCATTTACCCCTCCATCCAAACACCCCGTTGTCCTTCCTGTGCGTCTGATCTTCCCCTTTGTTCATGTATGCGAGAAGAGAAGACTGACGTGACAGAATTCTTGTTTCAAAGACAGAGAAGGGCAAGTTTAAAATGGCAAAGTGTGTTCGTCATTTGCCATCAAGTTTATCATCAGAAACTATTATTTGCCATATCCTTTCTTTTTGCTACATTAGTTCGCTCATATGGTTTACATGTTTAGCACGTAATAAGAGATTTACAAGATCAAGACCAAAGTCAAATTAATCATGCATCATCAAAGAATGAATCTCCAGGTACCTAGAATATCAGAAAAGGAGTTTGTGCTGCAACCTTGTACTCTGACTTGTTCTTTGGCCAGTTTATTGAAAAAAAGGAAAACTTACAGTCAATAATGCAACTCAATATGATTTAGATGGTTTAAGCATCACTGTATTTGCCAATTGACTTCTGAAATCTGAGCACTGCTAGAGAGTGCTATTTCTGAGAAATTATTGTTTCCAGAGAAAATAATTGACTGTGTGTCCCCTGTACTGATAAAAGCTTCTCAAGTACTGTAATCTCAACTTTGGACTCCTATTAAATGCATATGCAATTACGGGTGGATGGGAAATTGTTTGTCACCCTTATGTCAGTCCCAATGAAAGGGGTTATGGGGGAGTTTCCAAGAGTGACACATCATTTATTAGTTTGCGAGATGACACTCTCTCTCAATGCACAGAGTCATAGCACAGTTTCATAGGTTCCTATAAATATTTAATTACTTCATGTTGGTTGGTCAATTGTGTTATACAATTTGTGTCACATGTCTCAGTGCGAGGGTCATGAGGGTGTCATTCCTAGAACTCCGCGCGCGACCGGGGTCATGAGGATGATCCTGGTTTTTTCTCTCTCCTATTAAATATCATGCTATGTCATCTCTTTTGCATATGTGACACCCTATTTAATGTTTATGACTCTCTCATTGAGACTGACCTCAGTGGAGTTTCATGATATTAAATTTGATGTGGCGAAGAGAGAGAATGAGTGAGTTCCATGGGATGTGAGGAGAGTTTCATCCCCATGAAACTCGACTGGCACGGTTACTTAGTTTTCAGTCTAGGTTATTGTGTCCATAAAATTTGCACTGAGGCTATCCTTAAATTGTGACAACCCCACCCAAGATAATCCCGTATTATCGCCTAAACCAATCCATTTGACACTTAAGCAATAACACATGATTAACTTGTCGTTGTTGCTGGGTCAAGCCCGGTGAAATCACTTACATAGCAACAAAGGATCGAACATATGCATTAAAACTCACACGAAGACGAGTCCAGAGCACATTACACAATTTAAATCCAAATCTACCCATAAGGGTTTAATTATTACAAACCATGATTCATGACATGATAAATAAAAGATTCAGAGTTTGAAGACAGCAGAAATTAACTAAGTAATACGATAAACATCACCCATCCATGATGCAATCACTTGTCATCATCCACCCATTCCAGCTCCCGGCCAGGTGGAATCTCTCCAGGCCAAACAACTTCACCTGAAAGCAACAGATATAGCAAGACTGAGTATACTAATACTCAGCAAGACTTACCCATCTAAAAAACTACCTCTAGACATGCAAAGCTTTTGGCTAGTGGGTTTGTTTTTGCCAAAAAGCAACTAAGATCTTTGATCCTTACTTTAAATATTTTACCTCAAGTTCTAGTGAATTAAACATTACTAAATAAGCAATCTATAGCAACTATAAGTTGTGCAATACAATTAATCAAGCATCAATATTAACAAGATTCCATAATAAAGGGATTATAGTAGCCAATTAGTTAAGTAGTCTCATATAACGGTGAGAGACCGATGATCGATCGATTAATAACCTTGCAAGGTAAACCTTAACACACGGATGATGCTCTCACTAAGAGTTCACCAACCAAGCGGTTCCCGTCACTCTTCGGTTTAGGATAAGGGACCACAGTCTTAGGTACATGGCTTATCTGGGCTACGCCACACAAGGTCACCCAGCCTCACATGTGTACCACAGGTGGCGAGCCCCTGAAAGGACCTTGATGTCGCCTAGAGGGGAGTGAATAGGCGAGACGACCGATTTAAACTTTTTTTCCCCGAAAACTTGAGCTGTCAGTGTCTACCGGTCAGACCGGTGGACTTCACCGGTCAGACCGGTGTAGCACTTCACTTCACAGGAGGCACCGGTCAGACCGTTGCCTAGCACCGGTCAGACCGGTGTAGCACAGAGCACCTGCAAAAACAACTTCAAGCTCCTCTTGACTTCTAGCACGAACCAAACTTGATGAGTGTCGTACGGACATCCCTAGGCCCACTACTCAGGTGGGTACTGGGACCGACTACTCCGTAGGCCCCTGGGACTACCCGACTTGAGTTGCACGACACCTGTTGGCGTGGAGCGCAAGGCAAGCAGAGGATTAGTACTCGGTTAGGAGGCTAGATATGTCCGGATCCATGTAGAGTACTCCTAGCCGCAGCCGACTAGTACTCCTCTGGCAAACCGACTTGTAACCCTGCCTCCCGGACTATATAAGGTGAGGCAGGGACCCCTATCTCATCAATCTGCATCATCCTGTAAACACATCCAATCAATCCAGAGCTACGCAACATACATGACGTAGGGTATTACGCACCTCGCGGCCCGAACCTGTCTAAATTGTGTGCCACGTGTCTCTCCTTCGAGTTACCGATCTCGGCGAGGCCACATTCATCTACCTCGGGTACTCCCCTTGGTAGGTTGCCGGTCTAAAACACCGACAGCTGGCGCGCCAGGTAGGGGATCTCGCCGAAGATCACATGGCGAACTCGACGGCTTCAATCATCATCAAGCCAACCGCCGCTTTCAATCGCGGCGACACCTTCGTCTTCGGCTCCTGGGTCTCCACCGCTGACGGCGCTGGATCGTTCCAGCGCTACCTCACCATGACTCCGGATCCGGAGACCGGGCTCGTGACGCTTCCCGAAGCCGTCACGGGTCAACTCGTCGAAAAATTCGACGAATTTTTGCTCTGCCAACAAGTCGCCGACTTCGAGCTTGGATCTGCCTCCAACTCGAACTCGACGTCGCCCTGGATCGTTTCATGCGAGCCGGCTCCTGAGCCATCGTGTGAAGCGGTCCTCCTCCACGAGCACTTCCCATACGGTCTCTGCAACGCCAGCAGGGTCCACGCGGAAGCCCTCGCCGCACGCCGGGCTGGCAAGGAGATCGCCTCCGAGTACTCCTCGGACTCCAACACCGCAACCGGCTACTACTCGGACTCTTCCTACGAGTTCGACTTCGGATCGGACCCAATCGAGTCCGAGTCCGAGCTCAACACAACTGAGGAACCGCTGTCAGGTCCTGCCACTGGCCTGGTCATCACATCTACTCCCGCCGGCAGATTCGTCTACTGGCCCGACCGCAAGCCCGCAGACCTGGCTGACGACAACTCACGCTGTGTCGCCTACCTCGATTCACTCCCCTTCCAGGAGGGGACCTCACTGGCTCCAAACGACGAGCACACCCCCACCGAGGTGGCGACCATAGACTCCAGTCTCTGCACTCCCGACCGTGAAGTCTTCATGACGATCGGAGATGCTGGGACCTCGGAAAACCGACCCGACCGGTATCTTGACGACATCTCAGAGGATGAGTTGTCCGCCAACGCACCTCCGAACGAGACCCCCGAAGACAAGAACACCCGGCGTAACCGCAACAGGAAGCGGAACGATCGACGCAGACGTCTCTGGGAAACTCTCCCCATCCGGAACCTCAATGAGGCTCTGGAGCAAGTTGCCAACCGGGTACACACCACTCCTGAGCAATGCCTCATGTCTATCACCACGATAGCACGACAAGCCCAGGGGATCCGCGCAGGCAAAGTCATCGCCAAACTTGCCGAAGACGCCTACTTCATGCGGGTCGACAACAGGGTCGCCCAAGTACCTCCAGCTGGAAACCACGAAGCCACTAGCCGCAGCCCGGCAGACGGCGGACGCAACCGTGTCTGTGGTGAACACCAGCCAAATCCCAACCGCTCTAGGGCCTCGGCTGGAGGACCCTCACAGGGCGGCATCAGCCAGGGTGGCACCGGAGGTAGTCGCGGCGGCGGCGGTGGTGGCGGCAGCAGCGACGGAAGTTCATCCCATGACGCCGGCAGAAGAGCTGGTGGTGGTGGCGATCGCGGAGGCCGAGGCCACGCGACTAGCCACGCCACCAGCAATGCATGTGGCGGCTACGACGCACGCCACAGGATCGACGAGATCCGCCGCAAGAAGGCTACTGAAGCAAGCGACAGCGACGGCTTCCCCGCCTACTCTGCACGACTTCGCAATCTGCTCCTTCCTGAGAAATTCAAACCTCTCGGGATCACCAAGTATGACGCGAAGCAAGACCCAGTTCAGTGGCTCAGGTGCTACGCCTTGGCCATCGAAAACACTGGTGGCAACAACGACGCAAAGTGCCTCTTCTTCCCTTTCTGCCTGGATCAAGCCCCACTCACGTGGCTCGAGTCACTCGAAAAGAACTCGATCGACAAGTGGGACCAGCTGAAAGCGCAGTTCACCAGCAACTTCGCGGGCGCCATGGGGCGCTCGGGTACGCGCATCCGCATGGACCTCGCAATGGTCAAGCAAGAACAAGGCGAGACACTCCGCCAGTACATGCGGCGCTTCTTTGACAAGCGCGCGACTGTAATCGACGTCACCAACAAAGAAGTCATCGACCTCTTCCAAGACGGGCTCTATCACCGTCGCACCTTCGAAGACTTCGGTCGCCGCCGCCCGAGCTCCATCACCAAGCTCAAGGACATGATCACTTCATGGGCCGACAAAGAGGACAAGGCGAACGCCAAGTACGACTCCATTCGCGGCAAGAACAAGAGCAACACGGGCGGCAACAACAACAACAACAAAGATCAAGGGGGTCGCCACAACAACAACTACTCGAGCTCCAACCGCAAGCGCAAGCCAGATAATACAGTCGCGGCTATACAGCGCCCTGTGAAGGACAACTCGAAAAAGACCTCAGGCGGCTTCAGAGACTTGCTCAAAGAGAAGTGCCCGTGGCATCTGGATGGCAATCACACCACCGAGCAGTGCTACCAGCTCCGGCGAGCACTCAAGGATACTTCCGACCCACGACCTCCTCACGACAAGAAGGGCAAGAAAAAAGTCGACGAGGGCAACGACGACTTCCAGGAACCTGATAAGACGGTGAATGTCCTGTTCGGCGGACTACCTACCAGACGGTTCCAGAAGGCCACCCGACGGGAAGTCTTGAACATTGAACCAGCGGTGCCGACACCTTTAAGGTGGTCGGAGATACCCATTACCTTCTCCCGCGTGGACCAATGGACAAGCTTCTCCAAGCCAGGACGTTTTCCACTCGTTCTGAAACCTGTAGTCGCGGGCTCCAGACTCAACAAGGTACTCATCGACGGCGGGAGCGGACTCAATGTCCTCTTCACCAAGACCTTGAAGAAAATGAAGCTCGACATCACCGACATGCTCACCAAGAGCGCGTCACCCTTCTACGGCATTGTCCCCGGTAACGCGGCAATTCCACTAGGCTCAGTGGTCCTGCCAGTTACCTTCGGGGAGACAAGGGAGAACTACCGCACCGAGTACATCAAGTTCGAGGTTGCGGATTTCGAAACCTCCTACCATACCATTCTCGGCAGACCAGCTATCGCCAAGTTCATGGCGGTACCCCACTACACCTACTTGGTACTCAAGATGCCAAGTCCTGCCGGAGTACTCACGCTACAAGGGGACTTGAAGATCTCTTTCGACTGCGACACCGAAACCGTGGAACTCGCAGCGACCAACCAAGTACCCAATGCAATGATAGAGATCTTCGCTGCGTCCAAGAGGCTCGCCCCAACCGAACTCGAGATACCCGAGAAGACTGACACCGCGAACAAGCCTTAACCGTCGGAGGAAGTGTAGGTGAAGGCCATCGACCTCGGGACAGGCGACAGCAGCAAGACCACCATGATCGGCGTAGGGCTCGACCCGAAATAGAAAGACGCGCTCGTCAGCTTCCTTCAGGCTAACCGAGACATCTTCGCGTGGAAGCCAGCAGACATCACAGGGGTGCCCAAGAGGCTGATAGAGCACTCACTCAACGTCGACCCTAAAGCTACTCCCAAACGACAACACCTTCGCCATTTCGCCAACGACCGACGGGATGCCATCAAGAAGGAACTCGTCAAACTACTCGCGGCGGGCTTCATCCGTGAAGTCTTCCATCCTGAGTGGCTCACCAACCCCGTCCTCGTCCGCAAGAAGAACACGAACGAGTGGAGGATGTGTGTCGACTACACCGATCTCAACAAGCATTGCCCCAAGGACCCCTTCGGGTTGCCGCGGATCGACCAAGTTATCGATTCCACGGCGGGCTGTGACCTGCTCTGCTTCCTCGACTGCTACTCCGGGTACCACCAGATTGCTATCAAGGAAGAAGACCAGGAGAAGACCGCGTTCATCACCCCGTTCGGCGCCTATTGCTACACGACAATGTCGTTCGGGTTGAAGAACACCGGCGCTACATACCAGCGAGCTATCCAGGTCTGCTTCAAGAAGCAGCTCAACAAGAATGTCGAAGCCTATGTGGATGACGTGGTCGTCAAGACCAGAAACTCCGATACACTCATCGCCGATCTTGAAGCGACTTTCGCATCTCTGCGAGAATACCAATGGAAGCTCAATCCCAACAAGTGCGTCTTCGGCGTACCATCTGGGAAACTACTCGGCTTCATCATTAGCCATCGCGGCATCGAAGCCAACCCCGAGAAGATCACCGCCATCACCAACATGAAAGCTCCAACCTGCATCAAGGATGTCCAGAAGCTGACCGGGTGCATGGCGGCCCTGAACAGATTTATCTCGAAGCTTGGAGAACGGGGACTACCCTTCTTCAAACTACTCAAGCACCAAGAGAAGTTCGTATGGACCGCGGAGGCTGATCAGGCTCTGGCGCAGCTCAAAGATTTCCTGTCAAAGCCACCAGTCCTCACGGCTCCTCGCAAAAAGGAGCAGCTACTGTTCTACCTCGCTGCGACTACTCATGTGGTCAGTACTGCCATCGTCGTCGAGCGGCAGGAAGAAGGCCACGCCTACCCAGTCCAGCGACCAGTCTACTTCGTCAGTGAGGTTCTGTCAGAGTCCAAGGCACGGTACCAACCGGTCCAGAAGCTACTCTATGCAGTGCTCATCACCTCGCAGAAGCTACGACACTACTTCCAGGAGTACTCGATTGTCGTCATCACCGACTACCCGCTCGGTAACATACTCCGCAATCAGGATGCTACTGGAAGAATCTCCAAGTGGGCAGTCGAACTCGGCGCCCTCAACGTCGACTTCAAGCCACGTACCGCTATCAAGTCTCAGGCACTAGTCGACTTCATGGCAGAGTGGCGGGAGAATCAGCTACCAACTCCAACCGAGCGGCTAGAACACTGGGTGATGTACTTCGACGGTTCACTCAAGCTCGAAGGCGCAGGTGCAGGAGTACTCCTGATCTCTCCAAAGGGCGAACAACTCAAGTACGTCCTGCAGATCTTCTGGAAGGTCTCAAACAACGAAGCCGAGTACGAAGCCCTACTCCATGGGCTCCGCCTCGCAATCTCATTGGGCATCAAGCGGCTACTAGTCTACGGCGATTCCGCAGTGGTCATCAACCAAGTCAACAAATCTTGGGATCGCAACAAGGAGAATATGGACGCCTACTGTCTGGAAGTCCGCAAGCTCGAGAACAAGTTCTACGGTCTCGAGTTCCACCACGTCGTCCGCGACAACAATGTTGCAGCGGACGTCCTGTCGAAGCTTGGTTCTACTCGCGCGCAAGTACCTGTCGGAGTCTTCATCCACGAGCTTCACGCGCCATCCATCCCGGAGCCGGCGCCAATGACCACTGACCCTGTGCCACCACAGTCCGGTCAGGAGGTCATGATGATCGACGTGGACTCGAGACAACCCTTCATCGACTACATCCGTGAGCAGAAGGTTCCTTCCGACAAGAACATGGCCGAACAACTAGTCCGTCGAGCCAAGACCTACGTACTAGTCGGAGACAAGCTCTACAGGTGGGGTGCCACTTCTGGAGTACTCATGAAGTGCATACCTCAGGATGAAGGCAAGGACATCTTGGAGGAGATCCACAAGGGCGTCTGTGGCAACCACGCGTCTTCTCGCACGCTGGTGAGCAAGGCTTTCCGACGAGCTTTCTACTGGCCCACAGCTCTGGCCGACGCTGAAGAACTCGTCAGAAAGTGCCAAGGATGTCAGTTCTTCGCCAAGCAGCAACACGTCCCGGCCTACAAGCTAGTAACCATACCACCAACCTGGCCCTTTGCCTGCTGGGGGCTCGACATGATTGGGCCTCTGCCAACTGCGCCAGGAGGATTCAACAGAGTCTTGGTGGCCATCGATAAGTTCATCAAGTGGATCGAAGTCAAGCCGGTCACCTGCCCAAAGGCCGACAGAGTACTCGACTTCTTGGATGAGCTAGTGCATCGCTACGGGTTACCCCACCGCATCATCACAGACTTGGGTTCCAATTTCAACAACCACCAGTTCTGGGAGTACTGTGAGAACAGCGGGATTGACGTCCGGTACGTCTCAGTCGCCCACCCCCGCGCCAACGGTCAAGTCGAGCGCGCTAACGGGATGGTACTCGACACCCTCAAGAAGCGATTGCACGACGCAGCTAACACCAAAGGAGGCAAGTGGATCAAGGAACTACCCAATGCACTCTGGGGGCTTCGTACTCAACCTACCAAGCCTACTGGGCAGTCGCCCTATTTCCTGGTCTACAGCTCCGAAGCTATTTTACCTGCCGACGTGATGTGGGAATCCCTGGCAGTAGAACAATACGACGAAGGCATCTCAGAAGACAACAGACGGGTTGATATCGACAGCCTCGAAGAAGCCCGCTGCGCCGCTCTCATCCAATCAGCATGGTACCTTGAGGGTATCCGACGCTACCATGATTGCAACGTCAAGGAACGCTCCTTTAACGTCGGCGACCTAGTCCTCCGTCGCATCCAGAACACGGACGGACTACACAAGCTCAGCTCGCCATGGGAAGGTCCCTTCTCAGTCTCCAAGGTGACCGGACCAGGCTCCTACCGCCTCCAAACACTTGAAGGCGACGACATCAGCAACTCGTGGAACGTCGACCAGCTGTGTCGCTTCTACGCGTAGTCTCTCGACTACTCATCTACGAGTCCAGTCTATACGGCTACTCACGGACTCTTCGCTGTAAGCGGCCTATCGATCCTAGCACTAGTCTTCAGACTACTCTTCTCCAAGATCCAGCGTCAACGGCTACTAACGGATCTTGGGCTGCTCAGAGCATTGAGGATTCTAGCGGCGGTCAACAGACAATGTACTCTAGATCCAGCCTATACAGCTACTAACGGATCTGCAGCTGTAAGCGGCTCAAGGGCCCTAGCACCACCTAGCCGTAGGCGGCCTACGGGTCTTGGCGACTACACTTGTAAACGGCTCTGGCCATCCAGGTGTACTCCTTCATCAGTAATAAAGATTGATTCTATTCAACTTCTTTACTGTACCTTTCAGTCAGGCAGACTCTACCGAGTACTACTACTCACAACTTCTCCACGGTTTGGTACTCCGCGCACTTCACTGCAAGTGGCGGCCATGAGTACTCATTTCACATACAAAACGTGGACAACTTTCATTGATAATTCAAACAAGTCACTGACCACTTTGTTTGCTTTACAACTACTACTCTAGCTACCTTTATAGGTACATCTACTGGAGATTAAGCTTCTCCGCCACCTGCTCAGCAATGGGCGCCATCTCCTCGAGAAGGGTCTTGTACTGATCATCGCTACAGTTAGCCGCAAGACCGCCGGCTACCACATCTACCGGTGCCTTCGGGAAGTATGACTTCATGTACGCCAGCACCTGGTTTGGGATAGACTTCGCCAGATGCTTGACATACGTCGCCAACCGTCTGGGGGCTTCCTTCAACTGGTCTACCAGTGGAGCTATCTTGGGTCCGCCCGGATGCGGCACCAGCAACCTTGCGATGGGCAGTGCGGCTTCCTCAAGCTCTTTTAGCTGGTCTCGAAGCTTCTCGCAGTCTTCATTGAGCTTCTGCAGAGATTTATAACAATTGACAAGGTCACGATCTGAGGCTTCACGGAGCTCTATGTGCTTGATACACTCATGGCGCAACTGAGCGTACTCATACTCAAGTACCTCTCTTTTGTCGGTCTCATGATACGCGATGTTCTTGAGGTCCGTCTCCGATGCCTTCAGCTGGTCAACCATTACCTCAAGCTCTGCAGACAACTCAATTCATGGTCAGACTACTCGCAAGTGCTTCAATAAGTACTCAGCACTCCGGTGGAAGACATACCTTTGTTCTTCTGGCGTAACGACTTCTTCTTCCGGATCAAGTCGTCCCTCTTCGCCTGCATCTCCTGCACCTCGTTATGGTACTGGGCGAAGGCGCCATCCAGCTTGGATTGGAGTAGAGCAGCATGCTTCTTTAACTTGTCTAGCTCCTTCTCCAGGCCTTCAGCGCGAAGAACTGTGTCACCATACCCCTTCAGAAGATCAGACTTCTGACGGGACCGCTTCACCACATCCTGCGCAAGACATAATCAGTCCATGAGTACTCAGTATTCAACAAAGCAAGACTAGTCAGGGTACTCGCAATGCACCCATTGCTCGGTACGGCGCCATGACTCCATGCTCAGAGCGACAACGGCTGGGTCGACAAGGTTGTCCTCCAGCAGCTCAAGACCCCCACGGCTTGATGATGCCGCCTCTGGCATGGGCGCCGAGCGAAGCGGCGCAACTTCTTCTATGATCGGCTCGCAGACGACTACTTTCCTACTTGCCTTGGGGAGCGGATCGACCCGCGCTTCCGCACTAAGCTCGGGGGCTACCGTAGTCCCCAGCCCGGGGGCTGCTGCTGCCGTTGCCCCAACAACCGGTTCTGTGGGTTTCGTCTCCACAGTAGCCGTCTCCATAGCCACGGCTTCAGGGATCGCGGCTTCCTCAGCTTGTGCTCCTACCAAGATGAGTACAAGAGGTCGATTTCAATGACTACCAGTGATGACAGGACACATACCTTCGACCAAGATGGTTTCTTCCAAAGTCGACTCCACCGCGGCTTCAGCTTGTGGCGGTGGCGTGGGTTCGCGCACCTCCGCCGAGCGGTCCTCTCCATTGGCCGGAGTGCTGGCATCCCCACCATCCCACGACAAGTTCGTGGATTTCCTGTTTCATGAAGTATCCAGTCAGCAATGCAAGATTAACGACTACTTCCTACTCGAAAGTTCAGAGAACTTACAGAGTTGACCGCACGACGGTCACGATTGGAGTGCCAAGTATACTGGCAATATCAACTATGCCAGCTTCGCTGGCAGTTTCGGCTTCGGCATGTGCCTCTTCTGGTTTCTCTACCGCTGCGACCGGAGGAGGACCCTGCCCTTCTTCGACCGACGCCCGCAAATCTACGGCAACCGTCTCTTGTTGTGCCGCTAATGGTACGGCTTCTTCAGTGTTGGAGGCGGACTGACACTCCTCTCAGCTCCCGCCTCCACCATCTCCCAGACATCCTCGTCACCTTGATCAACGGGGTCCGAGGAGGGGATGTCCTGCAATAGGTCAAATGAGCTTGTCAGCACCAGACTACTCGTTGGCTGTACTCGACTACTTTAGTCGTGGTATTCACCTCTTGGCTGGTGGTCTCAGAGATCTTCAGCTTCTTGACGGTGTGTTTCCGCGCCACATTGCGCGGCTTCCTAGGCAGCGTCGGCAAGCTAGCCTCTAGGCTAGATGGCTTCTTGATGACCAGGCTGTTCGGCATCCCAGCTCGGCTGAACCTTGAGCGGAGTTGGAACCGCTGCTGCAGCGTCTCTTCATCCTCGTCATCAGAGCTGTCTTCAATAATGTCGGCATCGTCGCCTTCACCGACTTCGCGGCGCTCCTTCATCTTGGTTTCTCTCTTTCCCTGCGCTTGTCCCTCAAGTCGCGGAGGGGAGGGTGGGACGGAGACATACTTCTCCACATCATCCTACAACATCAAGCAAGCATGAGTACGACTACGTCAAGGAAATTAGTACTCGGGGGCTTATGTCACGACTACTGACCTGGTTTGGCGACCGTGCCGCAGAGTACTCTGGCACCGGGCACGATGTGTACGGCAGCATATCCTTGAAGATTTTGCCCAGCCTCTCAACAAGGACGTCGTCCTCGACTTCAAAGCTAGGCATCCGGGATGTATCCTCGTCGCCGGTGTACTTGTACCCGAGGGTGTCTTGCGCCATCAGTGGCTGCACCCTCCTCTTCATAAAACTGAAGGCCACGTGCTCGGCCCTCAGTCCAGCCTCCCGCAGGGCCTTGATCTTCTTCAGCAGCGGGGGTAGTTGGATACCCTCTTGTATGGTGGGCTCTGTTTTCCACCACGACGCATGCTTTGGTTGATGCCCGCTCAGCTTCGGCAACTCGGGGTGGTGGTTGCTGATATAAAACCACTTCGCCTTCCAGTCCTGGTTGGAGTCGATGAGTTTGTACGACAGGTACTAGCCGGCGATGTCTTCGCGCATCTGAATCTCGGCGCCTCCGACTACTCGCGGGTCATCAGTGCTTGGCTGCGGCTTCACTCGGAGGTCCCCGGTCTTCAACTTTGCCTTCTTCCATTCCTTCGCCGGATTGGGGCGAGGGGACGAGGGCGGCGACGACGACGACTGGCCGGCATCTCCGGCTTCATCACGGCTCCTCTTCTTCGACGCGCCGGTCTTCTTGCTCTTTGCTGGAGACGCCTTCATCCTCCAAGTCACCGGAGTCTTCACTCACATTCGCTCGGGGGCTACAGAGGCGGGCGGACTACGGCGGCGGGCGCAAGTAGATCCAATCTACTTTGTGGCGGCAGCGGCGGCAGCAGAGGAGTAGAGAGGGCGGTCTCTCAGATCTAATCTGGGGGAATGCTACTGCTGGGAGTAAAAAACCCTAAGGGGTTCACTGGTTATTTATAACCGGCCAGGCGGCTCAGATCTAAACGGGCAGATAAGGCGCCAGACGGGTGACTCAACAGCAGCTGCCTGACTCTTCGAATTCCAGTACTCGACGCTCTCAGTCTCGGGGGCTCGACTACGTCGGATGGACTCAGTGGGCTACCATCAGATCCCAGACCCACTCAAGACATTCTACAGTCAAGATGATCCTTCAATTCGAGAGAGAATACTCGACTCAAGGCTCGGGGGCTCCGTGCCACGTGTCCTTCGGTTTTTTCTCTGGATTTTTCGGGATAAGATTGGCAGAACTTTAGATTGACCCTCAGGTTGAATCTGCAATTCGACCTAAGGCTCGGGGGCTACATTCCATATGGAATGCGATTCGGAGAATCGCATTTTCCATATGGTTTCTTCATCAAGACAACACGAGTACTATTGAAGACCTTCGAGAGAAGCACTCAGGGACGCTTGGGGACTACTCGAGAAGACTTCAAGACTACTCAAAGATCAGCTGGAGTACCTTCCAGCCTCGGGATGATTCAAGCATTCTTAAGGACTTTCGGCTTGTGGAACTCGGGGACGCTCAAGGACTACTCGCCAAGGCCATCAAGACTACTCGAAGACATCCTGCTCGACTACAAAGTACTCGGGGGCTTGTCGTACGGACATCCTTGGGCCCACTACTCAGGTGGGCATTGGGACCGACTACTCCGTAGGCCCCTGGGACTACCCGAATTGAGCTGCACGACACCTGTTGGCGTGGAGCGCAAGGCAAGCGGAGGATTAGTACTCGGTTAGGAGGCTAGACATGTCCGGATCCATGTAGAGTACTCCTAGCCGCAGCCGACTAGTACTCCTCTGGCAAAACGACTTGTAACCCTGCCTCCCGGACTATATAAGGCGAGGCAGGGACCCATATCTCATCAATCTGCATCATCCTGTAAACACATCCAATCAATCCAGAGCTACGCAGCATACAGGATGTAGGGTATTACGCACCTCGCGGCCCGAACCTGTCTAAATTGTGTGCCACGTGTCTCTCCTTTGAGTTACCGATCTCGGCGAGGCCACATTCATCTACCTCGGGTACTCCCCTTGGTAGGTTGCCGGTCTAAAACACCGACAATGAGTGGCCTTTGTAGATGATCACAAGCAGAGTAATGAGCCCTGCAACCTCAAGTAGCACACCCAAGTAGATCAAAGCGGAAGCAAATCAAATATGCTAGAAAAACAACTTAGAGAGGCAAACCACACAAAGAAGCAAGGATTTGTTTCCCGAAGTTCACCGCCCACTAAGGAACGGCTACATCTCCGTTGAGGAGCTTGTAAGGGACAATTCCCACAACAAGCCGGGTCTCTTTCAACCACTTTCCTCCTTTCCACTAAGGGGATCTTTTCCACGAAGAGGCAAGATCGCAGCCCTCACAAACTTCCCGCTGCTCACCACAACCTTGGGAGCTAGCCGGCGACGCCTAGCCGTTTAGGAGGCAAACCTCCAAGAGTAACAAATGCTTCAAAACTTGTGGACGCGAAACCGAAGTGCTCAAGCTATGGGAATGCTCTTGTTAGCTCACAAAGACACTCTTGAGCTCACTCTCTCAACCCAACACAAAGGATGTGGCTTGAATCCACAAATCTCACAAAAAGATGGTTGGGGAGAGCCACTAAGGCTTAGGGCTTGCAAGAAATGGCTTAGATGCTCAGCAACACCACTAGAAACAGCAGCCCTCAACTGAAGAAGGCTTGGGGTATTTATACCCCTCAAAGGAGAAAACTAGCCGTTAGTCCTCGGGCGGCACCGGTCAGACCGGTGCCTCACACCGGTCAGACCGGTGTTTGAAAAACTAGCCGTTGGGACTAGCGGCACCGGTCAGACCGGTGCCCCTGACCGGTCAGACCGGTCAGGCCCGAGTCACCCCGAAAACCCTTTCTATGATTCTAACACTTCACCAAAGAGATGAAGTGGCTCAGGTTAGGTTAGGAGGGTTTGTTAGCACACTCTAAGGCTCTCAAGGCTAGATCTCACTTAGGTCAACTAATGAGCACTTTGACTTGGTCAACTCGCTAATGTTGCATCTCTCTTGATAGTACGGCATACCTATACTCAAGAATAAATAAAAACACTTTGTTGAACTCTTGAGCTTGAATGTCTTCAATCTTGCCATACTTGAGCAATATTCACTTGAGGGCTTTCAACTTAGCTTTTAACTTGAGCACGTCCATACTTGAGCTAGTGACTTAGGATCTTTCCATCTAGCATATGAATGCACTCTTGAATCCATAAGTCACTCCATATTGCCAATCATAACATGTTGATGACTTGCATTGCTTCCCTCGGTTAAGGTTTGGATATGATACTTGGAGACCCCACGGATGCTAGAACTTCACCTTAGCAAAACAGTAATGGCGGCTTAGCTACGGCCCCAAAGATTGCTTAGTCCCTCACCCTAAACATCTCGGTTGATCTCTTCATCGCTTATCCAATCCACTTTTGAGTTCCACTTTGCTTCATACACAATTAACCTTCATTTGAAAACCTGCTTCAAATGCTTGATCTTGATTGACAACGAATGTGCAAGCTCCCAAATTAGAACCAAAAAGTCTACACTCATCCTTGTGTCCTCTTTCAATAAACACATGAAGCCTTGCACTTGACTTAGAGAATTACTATCTTTTCTTTTATGATCCTTGTAATTTTAATCAAACCATGTCTGGTATGGGAGACAATGAATTGACCTTCTCAAATTATCCCAATATTTATCTTCTATTATTGCTTGATATTTGTCACTTATGCATTAGGATCATCCATATATTTGTCTTCTCCAATGTGAGCCATATAATATTCATCCACAAATACATACTCCAATAGTTACTCATGAATATATAAATAAAACCTGCTCACAATCTTAGACAAATACATTAGTCCTTTAATCGCTTTGTCATTCAATTCACCAAAATCCACTTAGGGGCCTAGATGCACTTTCAATCTCCCCCTTTTTGGTGATTGATGACAACTCGATTAAAGCTTACAAATAAAACATTAAAGCGCATTTAGATTCTTAGGTATGGCTAGAGCTCCCCCTTAATTTGTGCTTTGAGTTGAATTTCAAAAAATTTGGCCTCAAATGCCAATTGCACAAATTTGGGAGAAAGCCCGTGAGAGCTCCCCCTATATCTTAGAATCAGTGGAGTGCAACATGTGTAAGCAACAAATAAAAATCCATGATGTATGACAAGTTATGCACAAAGCAAAGAACCTATGTACTGACTGGGCAGCACCGGTCAGACCGGTGCCCCTGATCGGTCAGACCGGTCAGGTCCAGCCAGCACACCCAATTGGGCGGCACCGGTCAGACCAATGCCACTGACCGGTCAGACCGGTCAGGTCCAGCCAGAGCACAAAGCAAAAGTGTGCGTGCTATTTGGTCCAAACTAATCAGGCTAGGGTTGCAAGCTGGTTTAGATTAGTTTGCTCCATTTAGCCAACACAAACAATACATCATACAATACATGCATCACAATCTAACAATAGAGTCACTTAATTATTACAATAAAGGTTCAAACACACAGTAGCACTCACACAAATGTTCTCAAGTCCACTAAGATAAAGTTCTAGATTTATTACAGACTGCTCTCTTCAGCCAACAGGCACCGGTCAGACCGGTGCAACACAGACAGACAGGGCAGATAATGCTGAAGCTTTAATCCTTTGTTCTCCCCCTTTGTCATCAAGCAGCAATAAAGGTCTGGAGAGAAGGTGTTGTTGCCGATCACTAGCCCTGCCATGAGTCCCACCCCGGACCACCGCCTGGGTGCGAGCTCCCTCCTATGCAAGAATAAGGAAATGAGACAATGTATAGGAGAGATACGCTAGATATGGTGAAATGAGAGAAAAGAACTTGAAGATCATCACTCATACCCTGATATGGAGGAGGATAGCCTGACCAACCGAAGATCTCTGTCGAGAAGCGCCCTGCCCAGTCCGGAGGAGCCTCTGACTCCTCTGCATCATCCGGAGGTAGAGGTGGGGCAACGGGGGTGCCGAAAGGTGGAGGGTACCCTGCTGGTCCCATCTGAGCACCGAAGGGCTGAGGGACCTCCTCTGAACTAGGTGGAGGAGGAGGTGCAGCTGAGGAGGAGCTACCCTCGCCGGGCTCGAAGAACATGGTGCCATACTCGTTGATCATGTTTGAGTTTATCATGGTCCTCACCCTCTGATCAAACGACGGGATCTCAACCTCAGGAGGAGTGGGAGAGATGGGTGAACGGGGCGGCTGAAATCCGAAGTGAGCGTGGAGCGGCTTCATCGTGTCCCGTTCTTTCTTCCTTTCTATCCTCGTTCGCTGCTGCTCCACCTTTATATCATATTGGCTTTTACACATGCCAAAGATCAAATTCAGAAACCGGCGGAGCGGAGAGGTGGACTTCTTCGGTCGGCCATACTGTCCAGGCCCCCACCGGTCAGACCGGTGAATGGCATCGGTCAGACCGGTGTCGGTCTGGGTAGTAGGCCACTGCTGAAACTGCTGCCAATCAACTCCAACCTCTTCACCTTCTTCTGCTGTGATTTCTGGCTCACGCTCAGGAGAAGGAACACTGGGATTCTTCACTGGATTGGGCCTTAGAGGCTTGTGAGTGACATCCTTTGGAAACTCCACTCTAGTCACCCTCTCGGTCATAAACATGATGTACGGGCTGTAGCTGCAGATCTTCTTTGGATCCTCTGATAAGTACTTGATCTCCTGCCAAATGTAGTCCCCCACACTAAATGGAGGTGCCCCCGGTCTCAAAGTAATCATCAGGTTCTTCATGAACCTAGAAATATCAGAGGGATTTCCATCCCTAGGAGCAATGGACGCCCGAAGAAGCCTGTTAAGCACTGAGTAGTAAGTGTATAGCCCCATCACGTGTCCAACATTAGCCCTCTGATCCCTAGGATACATGAAGTACAATGCCTATGGCTCAAGTAGACCACCATCATGCAACTTGGGATAATCCTTATCATCCGGCCCTAAACCAAAGAGAGACAAGAACCGGGAAAAGCGAATAGCATGCTTGTTCCCATTAGTCATCCATGTCATAACTCTCTCTTCCTCCACGTAGCCAAAGTGAACCGTGGCGTAGAACTGAGCAATAATTTCCCTGTTCCAATCCTGCCTAAAGCCCATGAGCTCCTTCACCCTCTGGTGTCCACACACAGTGCTGAGCTCAGTGAAGATAGGGCCATTCTTGCTCTCCATGTATGTCCAATCCACGTACTGTGCTAGGTGGGTGATCTTGGGCTTCTTTATGATCACGGTGGCATAGTAATCCTGATGGAATGTAGCCCAAAACCTCCTGTCTATGGCTGTCCTCTCACTGGCATAGGGATTTTTATCCTTCAACTTCTGCAGCTTCTTTGTCATCCCTTCGCCATGATAGTGAACTGCCTTGTGCGGAAACATGTAAATAGGTTTGACAACCTTCAGCCTGCATGCACCATCATCCTCATCCTTATCTATAGTATCTTCATCCTAATCCCCTTCCTGACCACCTAGACCCTCTTCCTCATCCTCATCATCCTCATCCTCACCCTGATCTGTGGCTGGCCCCTTTCCATAATGCCTCACATGAAAAGCACAGGGATCAACATAATTTTCATCCTCCACATCATCATCACTGCTCGTCCCTGTGTCACCACCCAAATGATCCTGTTCCTCATTTCTCCTTTTAGGTGCACATTCTCTCAGGTTCCTACCACCTGCACTGCCACTGCCACCTACCTCATGATCATGCGGGAGCTCTCTAGGAGTTAATCTTGTTTTCTTGCTCCCGGACTGCTTCATCCGAGGCATGGCCGCTGTCCTGAGTCACAAATGATGTAACAAGATTGTGTAAGACACCAGGAATGAGATTTGAATTGATTAAAAATTGAAATTCACAATTTGGGACAATTGGGTCGGTTCTGTGCGTCACCGGTCAAACCGGTGAGGGGCACCAGTCAGACCGGTGCCGTCCAGAACCGAGCCAATGGCCTCAAATGCTAATCTCAGCAGCTGGAATGACAGGATATGAATGATGATGATCTAGAAGCATTCCTACATAGATATGTGTTGAAAACACGAAGAAAACAGGACTTAGGGTTGGACAGCCTCCACCGGTCAGACCGGTGGGGAGCACCGGTCAGACCGGTGCAAGCCGTCCGCCCCCAAATCTTGAGTTCTCATAATGTGTCCAACAAAAAGCTATGGATCTATAGGTATGTCTTCTAGGGGTTCTCGGATGATGTTCTACCAAAGGGAATTCAAATCTTTGCACCAAGTAAAGAGATCGGGCAAAATGAAGATTTGAGTACCTTTGGAGAGAAGAACTTGAGAGGAATTCCAAGAACTCGATGGGGAATCAGTAGAGGGTCCTTGGGAGAGTATTTTCCATCCAATCTTGAGCCTTCTCCTTGGTTGAATCCTTAGTTCTCCATAGGGTTTGAGAGAGGTGAAAGGAAGGGAAGGGAGGAGCCTCCACGGGCTAGAGGTAGAAGGAGACCTGGTGAATAAGAGATGAGAGAGAAGATGGAGGGGTAAAAAGATAGATTCTTTTACTGTGGCCCCACGGGTTGCTCCCGGGCGACACCGGTCAGACCGGTGACCCCCCAGGTCCAGCCAGTGAAGCTCTATCGGTAGTTCCGGCATGGGATCGGTAGAACCGAGGATTTTGATAATTCCAACAGAGAAACCATATCGGTAGAACCGACCTAGCCTCGGAAGTTCCGAACCTTCTCTTCCTTTTTGAGATTTTGCTCCTTAAATCTTCACTAGATATTTAATAAAGCATTTTCCTTCCACTTAGACCTCAGAAAAATGAAAATGTGACTTAGGGTTGCCACCGGTCAGACCGGTGAGCCACACCGGTCAGACCGGTGCGTCCCTGAGGCACACTTTGAACAAAATTTTCTCCTTACTCCTTTTCAAAGATTGGATAAAAGATGTAGAAGTGATATTGATCCATATTTTGCCATATCTTGAAAGAATGGAGGATAATCCAATTTAAACGGTAATTCTTGATTCTTCCAAGAGAGAGAGAGAGATAAAGATAGATTTTATGGACTTGAGAAAATCTTCTTAATTGTGACTAGCCATCAAACAAACAAGGGGAACTATAGTCACAACCAAGTTGATTGGGTCACAAAGACCAAGAATCAAATATTTTTCAAAATGAGCACACTTCCTATACATGCTAGTTGATTTTTCGAAAAGTTTATCCTATGTCACAAAGTGCATGCATCCACTTCAAATAAATAGCTTTTCAAGTATATTTAGCTCATACCCTCAACCACAAGATACAAAGTCGAGTGAACGCAAAGGTATCAACCAAATATCTAGAGAAGCACACAAAAATTCACTTGAAGCAATTACATGCAAAGGATGGCACACTAGCATGATATAATGGCCTAGATGCATTACGGTATTCAATGGGGTTCATGAAAACATACCTTTGCCTTAAGACCATTTCATTTGTGCATATATTAAATTTTGAAAAGTGCTAGCTCTTACTTGTTCTTTGATAATGCTACTAATTTAGAGCTTTCTTAGTGGTACACAAATAAACGAGACTACAAGATCACTAGAAGAAATTGTTAGTCCCACAAGTGACACAAGTGTTGCAATGAGCTCCCCCTTAAGTAGTGCTAGAGATATTTGAATTTCTCGAACAAAGCACTTTATTCAATTAAGAATATGGTGAGGCTCATTCCAAACTTGGTCAAGACACATAAATAGTTTGTCAATTGAAATGTGTCGAGTCTCTCATTACCTTTGACGCTAAATCACCCTTTTTCATGAAAAGCAGTTCATTCCCGGGTCACCCGGCCATAGGGGTCGGGTCACCCGACAGCATACAAAGGCGTACCGGGTCACCCGGGCATAGAGGCTGGGTCACCTGTTGACCTGACTCACTGGACCTACACCGATCAGACCGGTGCTAGTCACCGGTCAGACCGGTGACCCCAGTTGGTCAACCCTTTGGTGACTTTGCCCCTCTTGTCCCTTGATTGTGTGAACACATCACTAATTTGAGACCTGCAATAGAGACAAGGCAATGCTCTACTGGAGAGCCATTAAAAGCATCGAATGGCATGAGAGGATAAATTTTTATATAAAAGTCAAAGTCACTACCTCATGTTTCACTAGTACAAGATAAGTGTAACATGAGTGTTCACTAAGAACTGAGAGTGACTAAGACTCAACCAAGAGCACTTGTTACCGAGCTGTCATTGAATTCAAGATTTATATAGATTTGCCCTTCACATGGCTAATTGATCAAAAGTGATTTCCAAGTCTTCTAACCATGTGTTCAATGCATCTCTTTCAACCTGCAAGCTCAGCAAGCATTTCTTGGTACCCAACACTTGTTGGGTCCTACAAGGTTAGCCACAAGGTGCTTAGGAACCCAAATGGCTCTCATGCTAGATTGAGGTGAACTAATCTCCCTCATAGCACAAGTCCCATTCTTATCGTTCCTAAGCTTACGGAAATCATAATGGACTAGGTTTGATTTAGGAATGTTACCATTTGGGCAACTTTTACCCATGTGACCCTTTTGACGGCATTCATAGCAAATGCGGCCTTTGTTCTTGTTGGTCACACTATTCCTTGTAAATTCTTGTCCATGCTTGCTTCTGAGCCTTGTTCTTGGTGAAGCAATCTTCTTTGCCTTGTTTGCTTGAGGTGGAGCTACCCTGGCTGGCACCGACCTGACCGGTGGCTTGCACCGGTCTGACCGGTCACGGTCAGTACCATCACCCGTTGTCGTACTTGGGCAAGTGTTGGCAAAGTGACCCTTCTCTCTGCACTTGTAGCACACCCTCCACTTGTTTGAGCTTCTAGGCTTCTTGGAGAGTGATTCTTGTGCCTTGTGCTTGGTTGGGCAATGTTGGGACTTGACTTGCCCAACTTTGCTCTTTTCTTGAATCTTGTGCTTGTGGGTCCTTGTATGTTGTTGAGGGGTTGAGCTAGCGACGGTTAATCCCTTATCAAGCTTCTTCACCATGTCTTCACGATTATCTTGAGAAGGTTGCACTTTGCTCTTCTCCTTCAACACATACAAGTCTTTTTGAAGCTTTTCAACCTCATGCTTGAGTTCATCATTTTCTTTAGCAATGAGGTCATCACAAGATTCTACAAGTACATGCTCAATGCTAGATTGGCTTGCTTGAGACAAACAATCATTAGCGCAGATAAATCAATTTGAACTTGTGAGCATGTGCATATGTGAGATGAAGGTTGCATAAATTTTACCGATGAAAGCACAACCTCATGGGCTATCTCTAGTGTTGCATAAGAATCGACAAGCTTCTCATAGGAACACTCAAGTCCCTTGTGATCGGCTTGTAGAGCCATATGCTCACTAGTGAGTTTTGCTAGTTGAGCTTCTAGCGCATCATTGGCTTCTTCTTCTACCTTAGCTCTATATGAAAAGGATTTGATATCATGATCATATTTGTTAGCCAATGATTCATACTTACAAACCAAGGATACGAGGTCGGATTTGAGAAGTTCAAGTTCTCTTGTCGGAGAGCTTGAGGCCTCAATCTTCTGGCTCTTCGCTCCCTTGGCCTGCCTCTTCTTCTTGCTCTTCTTTTCCTTCTTGACCATCAAGCAAGTTGGTGTGTCCCTGCCGGCACCGGTCTGACCGGTGTGTGTCACCGGTCTGACCGGTCCCTGCAGAGGGACATCGTCTTCACTTCTTTGGTCTTCTCCTTGCTTGAGAGTTGATGCTTGATGATCGGTGGATGTTGTAGAGGTTGTGGGACATATCTCCACTGGTTCATCTTCCTCATCACTCTCAACTTCATCCCATTTGGTGTGAACTATCTCAAATAGCAATTCCCAAATGAGATGAGCATCTTCACTAATTTCTTTGCTCTTTAGGATGAGATGCTTTAGTTCTCTACATACACAGCTACACAAAAGGTTAGTAATAATGTCATTGAGTCGCTTATTCTCCAATTCCTTTGGAGAGACATAAGTCTCATCCTCCGGAAGGATACTCGCAACCATAATGCCCTCAGCGGTGGGACCCAAAACCTTAAGTGCAATGAGAACATTGGAGCGCCAAGAAGAATAGTTTGAGCCATCTAGAGCTAGAGGCTCAAACGGTACCTCACGAGTTGTCGACATCGAAGAACTCCAAGCGGTTAAGCTCGAATCGGAGCACCAAGCCCTGATACCAATTGAAAGGACCTTGATGTCGCCTAGAGGGGGGGTGAATAGGCGAGACGACCGATTTAAACTTTTCTTCCCCGAAAACTTGAGCTGTCAGTGTCCACCGGTCAGACCGGTGGACTTCACCGGTCAGACCGGTGTAGCACTTCACTTCACAGGAGGCACCGGTCAGACCGTTGCCCAGCACCGGTCAGACCAGTGTAGCACAGAGCACCTGCAAAAACAACTTCAAGCTCCTCTTGACTTCTAGCATGAACCAAACTTGATGAGTGGCCTTTGTAGATGATCACAAGCAGAGTAATGAGCCCTACAACCACAAGTAGCACACCCAAGTAGATCGAAGCGGAAGCAAATCAAATATGCTAGAAAAACAACTTAGAGAGGCAAACCACACAAAGAAGCAAGGATTTGTTTCCCGAAGTTCACCACCCACTAAGGAACGGCTACGTCTCCGTTGAGGAGCTTGTAAGGGACAATTCCCACAACAAGCCGGGTCTCTTTCAACCACTTTCCTCCTTTCAACTAAGGGGATCTTTTCCATGAAGAGGCAAGATCGCAGCCCTCACAAACTTCCCGCTGCTCACCACAACCTTGGGAGCTAGCCGGCGACGCCTAGCCGTTTAGGAGGCAAACCTCCAAGAGTAACAAATGCTTCAAAACTTGTAGACGCGAAACCGAAGTGCTCAAGCTATGGGAATGCTCTTGTTAGCTCACAAAGACGCTCTTGAGCTCACTCTCTCAACCCAACACAAAGGATGTGGCTTGAATCCACAAATCTCACAAAGAGATGGTTGGGGAGAGCCACTAAGGCTTAGGGCTTGCAAGAAATGGCTTAGATGCTCAGCAACACCACTAGAAACAGCAGCCCTCAACTGAAGAAGGCTTGGGGTATTTATACCCCTCAAAGGAGAAAACTAGCCGTTAGTCCTCGGGCGGCACCGGTCAGACCGGTGCCTCACACCGGTCAGACCGGTGTTTGAAAAACTAGCCGTTGGGACTAGCGGCACCGGTCAGACCGGTGCCCCTGACCGGTCAGACCGGTCAGGCCCGAGTCACCCCCAAAACCCTTTCTATGATTCTAACACTTCACCAAAGAGATGAAGTGGCTCAGGTTAGGTTAGGAGGGTTTGTTAGCACACTCTAAGGCTCTCAAGGCTAGGTCTCACTTAGGTCAACTAATGAGCACTTTGACTTGGTCAACTCGCTAATGTTGCATCCCTCTTGATAGTACGGCATACCTATACTCAAGAATAAATAAAAACACTTTGTTGAACTCTTGAGCTTGAATGTCTTCAATCTTGCCATACTTGAGCAATATTCACTTGAGGGCTTTCAACTTAGCTTTTAACTTGAGCACGTCCATACTTGAGCTAGTGACTTAGGATCTTTCCATCTAGCATATGAATGCACTCTTGAATCCATAAGTCACTCCATATTGCCAATCATAACATGTTGATGACTTGCATTGCTTCCCTCGGTTAAGGTTTGGATATGATACTTGGAGACCCCACGGATGCTAGAACTTCACCTTAGCAAAACAGTAATGGCGGCTTAGCTACGGCCCCAAAGATTGCTTAGTCCCTCACCCTAAACATCTCGGTTGATCTCTTCATCGCTTATCCAATCCACTTTTGAGTTCCACTTTGCTTCATACACAATTAACCTTCATTTGAAAACCCGCTTCAAATGCTTGATCTTGATTGACAACGAATGTGCAAGCTCCCAAATTAGAACCAAAAAGTCTACACTCATCCTTGTGTCCTTTTTCAATAAACACATGAAGCCTTGCACTTGACTTAGAGAATTACTATCTTTTCTTTTATGATCCTTGTAATTTTAATCAAGCCATGTCTGGTATGGGAGACAATGAATTGACCTTCTCAAATTATCCCAATATTTATCTTCTATTATTGCTTGATATTTGTCACTTATGCATTAGGATCATCCATATATTTGTCTTCTCCAATGTGAGCCATATAATATTCATCCACAAATACATACTCCAATAGTTACTCATGAATATATAAATAAAACCTGCTCACAATCTTAGACAAATACATTAGTCCTTTAATCGCTTTGTCATTCAATTCACCAAAATCCACTTAGGGGCCTAGATGCACTTTCAGCCCCAGGGCGCACCCCAAGATTAGTGATCGAAAAATCCTCCACCGCCTCAATCAGGTACTAGGCATACCGGTCACATTCCCGACAAGTGCTTAGCATGTTCAAGCACTTAACCCACAAAAGGCACTAGACCGGAGCCCAAATCCCTTGCTCTTACTACGTGAGCATTCCATTAATCATATCTCATGATTCCAACATAAGAACATATATCTCACGGGTGACGAACATCACCCGACTTGTACCGGGTCCTTAGAGTATAGCAACTATCGACCTAGCATACTAGTAAGAGAGCATAGGTATCCAAGGATCATGCATCTAGGGTTTCATTTCAACTCCTAAACGTAAATGCATAATCATAGGCTGAGATAGTTGCATAAATTTAAATAAAATATAGGTTAATGATCTGGGGCTTGCCTTCGTCGGCAAGGTTGGTCTTCGGCCCTTCTCGACTTTAGTCTAGGTCTTGATCTACTGCCACGTAGTGCACGTCCCCGTCGGCTACTTCCTCGCCACCTTCTGGCACGAGCATGTAATTATCGTCGGAAAGTTCTACACGAGAGATGCACATGTAACATTAAGTGGTGCATTTGAAGATGATTGTGTACACATTTATACAAATTAAATATTTTTAACTTCACATACAACACGGGACACTCTGCCCACCGCTGTGCTTCCAAATTGAAGGATGTAGGTGTTGTTCCATCATATTTAGTCCCCTGAGTTGGGGAAGACGTTGAGCAGCGCACATCCAACAACATTGACTAAAAATGGACCCTTTATTTGATGGCTGGAAAGAACCGGGTGATATTTTCACATGGAGCGGCAAGTTATCATCTATTCTACTCCTAATTTGAATAAGTTCCAGTGGAAAATTGTCCATGAAGGCATTTGAGTGAATTTGCAGCCACCAATTCCTAAGGCATCCAAATACCAAAATTGGAGTACATCAATACCAATTCCAAACTCGATCGAGGCTGAAATATCAACATCCAAGCTAGGTGTAAGTCATTGAACTTTTTTTTTGAGGGAAGTAAGTCATTGAACTTTAGAACTAATAGTACAATTAATAAAAAAAATGAAAAATTACAACTGGATAAACCCCCCGTTTGCCAATGGGTTTACCAAATTAACAAAAAATAAATTAGTTAACCACTCCTACAGTAGATAATTAAGATCGAAGAGCCTAGCTAAATTTCACTCTCCATATTCTCATTTAGCTAAGATCCACTATTTATATTCCGACACTCTCCAACAGACTAGCTAAATTAACTAAATACCAACATTTGCTGTCGGCAGAGGTGGCTGCTGGCACATGCTGATGTCGACGGGAAGCTCGTGCTCCTCCGGTGGTGGCGAGCGCACGCTCCTCCTCGGTCGTCGACGCCCCGCGGCGCGCGCTGCTTAGCTAACGCGAGCAGGTCTGCGGCGGGACAGTGACATTCCGTCACTCTGCCGCCACGCGGCGCGCGCCCAGGCGCAGGCAAGGTGGTGGAGGTGTGACGAGAGAGAGAGAGAGAGAGAGAGAGAGAGAGAGAGAGAGAGAGAGAGAGAGAGAGAGGGGAGGACGCGGAAGGCGGGGCCATGGGAGAGATGGCGAGCAGAGGCCGCTTGTCATCTTTCGCGAGCGGGGCGACGGATATTGCGAGGCGGATTGAGAGGGAGCAAGATAGCGAATTTGTTGGATGATAGTTTTGGAGATTTTTTTCAAAATTTTAGCTAGCCAGATCATTTTAGAGAAGCTGTTAGAGTTGCTCTAGTAGCCATTGTCACTTGCTCTCATGTTCTTATAGCATAGCAAGAAGGGCTGCACACGTATCAGGGCATGAAAGTTAGGTTGAAAATGAGAAACTGAAGGGCTTGTAATAAGGAAATTAACGCATGCTTCAACTGAACTGAACCTCGGATCCCGGATCCTCTTGGATCATCTGGAATCGCTCACAAGTCACAACTCACAAGGCATAAAACCTGTCAAACAATTAACCTGGAAGAAGAATCGAATCGGGCAGGTGAGACAAATTAAAGACACCACAACCATAATATGCGTGCTTTACTACTTAATATCTTTAACCTTTACCTTTTCAAAAATCCTGCAGGGAGTAGCCACAGCCTTGCATTGCCCTGCAAGCAAAGAACCATTCTGATGACCACGTACAGCCATAAAAGAAGCGTATCAGTTCACTAGATGCACATTTTCGCCTGAAACCAAAGTTTACGCTTGGATAGATGTTGTATTCTTTACTAGCTAGCCGTCGCCTCTCCATCGCTCTCGTGGGTCTGCGTTGATAACGGCATACATACATGTGTACTAATTAATCTTCTCTAGAGAGAGTTTAAGGTGTTAAAAAATTACACGCTCAGTTTATAGTGTCCACTTAATCCGACATTCTAACTTATAGTCTACATCAAATATTCACTGTTCTTTGTAAATGGCATATTAAGCAAAGAGCGTATAACTACAAACCAAAATAGTAATGAGACACAGCACTTGCTCTGGTTTGGACAGTTTAAGGGGCTTTTCATAACCAGTGTGAAAGTTAGGGCGAAAATGAGGAATAGACTGAAGGGTTATGGAATTTAACGGCAAAATAGACACTTCGGTCCTGATGATATTTATTTTGAAACACATGTAATTCTTTTTTTTGAAATAGAAAACACATGTAATTCTAAAAGTGAAAATTAAAGAGAGAAAAGAGCCAACGGTAATATGGACCTTTTTGACTAGTCTCTACTCATAAGAAGACCGTAAGGGCAACGTCGCCTCCACGATGGTTCTGCCCTACGATGGTTCTGCAGGCACCATGCCCCGCGCGCCGACAGGTGGTCCCCACCCCTTCCTCTCTCCCTTGTGCTGACTCCTCCGGCCTGGTGCGCAACCGCTGCCACTTCTTCGGAAAAAAATTCTGTGCAGGAGTCCTGCAGGCTCCGCACCGTGCAGGACGAGGCTCGACGGCTGACGCGTGGTGTTTCTGGAAATCCAACGGAAGAACTGGGAGGAGGCCAGGATTCGGCTCAGGACGGCAAAGCTCCGCTCAGCTCTGTGCGGCGCTCCGCTCGGCTGAGCCGTGGCGCTTTCCTCATCCACATCGTTCTCCTCCCGTCACCTCCTTTCGTAGATTTCCATCGGCCGTCGCAACCAAAGGACACCGCCGCGCGCCGCCGCCAGAATCTGCGGGGCTTTCGCATGTTGTCGAGCGCTCTTCCCTGCTGATCTTCTCAAGCAATAATGATAAGTTTGCATCCCCACTCAATTCATGGCGACAACTGACATGGTGCAAATAAAAACACAGTTAAGTTCCTGGCCTCCGCCTCCTCCTGCCAATCTGCCATGATGGCTGCCTTGTCCTCCTCTGGCATGGCGGCTGTCTGAACTCTCAACTTCCTGAACTCTCCGCCTCCTCCTAGCATGGCAGCGTTGCCCTGGGTGATAGAAAATCACGCCGCCGAGTCACTGGGTGAACCGGTGAAGAAGATGATCCCCAGATAGAGACGGAGGGGAGGAGATGTGAGAGTAGAAGAGCTCCTGTGAGCCAAGCCGAGAGCCCGTGACGAGGATGCTGGCTTGGATTTCCATAAACGCCACGCATCAGCCATCGAGCCTCGTCCTGCACGGTGCGGAGTCTGCAGGACTCCTGCACAGAATTTTTTTGGGAAAATTAGTCTCATATCATCGAAAGATGACCATATCTGGAAAATACCACTAAAGTTTCGTCGCCTTATAAAATAGCATCTAAAGATTGCACGTTAGCTGAAAATAGCACTCTGTCACGATGGGAACAAACGCCGTCGCCTACATCAAGATGCACCCCTCTCCTCACCGTGCCCGTCTCCTGCTGTGGCCAGCGGCTTGGCCATGGGCCCATGGCACGAAGGAGGATGCCGTTGCTAGAGAAGGCTATGGGCGCGGCGGCCCGCCCCAGGCTGAGCTCGACTCCGTCCCGCGCCGCTGCTCTTGAGACCCCACGCCCTACTGACTCCGCTCGGCGGCGCCGCCGCTTCTCATTTGCCCGAGTTCCACCTCGCCGCCCAGCAGCGTCGGCAAAGCACGCCGGCCAAACCGTCACCGTCCTGCAACCCCGCGGTGCCGACTCGTCCGCCCGAGGCCGTTGTCGACTCGTCCACCCAACCTGAGGTCGTCGCCGACTTCGTCTCCCGAGGCCATCGCGGTGGTCGGGGCCGAGCATGAGCAGCGCGAGTGCGTCGGCGAGAGAGAGCTCATCGCGGTCGAGCACCTCGAGCGCACGGGCGCGACGAAGAAGCACGCGCGGGAAGCGCAGCTCGACCTGGAGCTTGAGGGAGCATTCTTGGACGACGGCCTCGTGGTCGACGAGGCGAGCTGGAGGATAAGCATGTGATACTTCTGCCAATTAGCCGCAGAGGAAGTCAAATCAGTTGGAAAAGAATCGAGATGGACGTCGATTAGATGCAAATGTGAACAGGTCAAGAGGAATCAAAAGAATAGAGTCCCAATCCAATGTAAAACGCATAGGATGGATGCTCGCAGAGTCGCAAACCAACCGAGCCTGGGGGGCACGAGCAGCGCGCACCCACGACGCACCTGCCGCTGGGCACCGCTTGCAGAACGCCACGCCCATGCGCCAAACGCCATGGCCCACGGGCAGATCATCCACCGACCCGCACAGTCGCACGACTGGAACAAGCACTTCTCCTCCTTGAGCTCGTGCGCGCACCGCAGGGGACGCCGGCGTCTACCACCTGGTATGTCCCCACGGCGTTCACCGCGGCAGGGACGAGCGGCACGAGCTGGGAGGCCACGGAGGCGGCCGGCGGAAGGAGGAGCGCGAGAGGGCGGAGGACGGCGCCTCCCCTCCTTGGGTGGCAGCAGGGACGGCGGGAGACAAGCAGATAGCAGCCCGTGAAAGAGAAGGGAGTTAACGGAGTCTGACGATGTTTGCTTAAAATGTGACGGAATGCTATTTCCGGGTAACTTCATGATCTTTCAATGCTATTTTACGGAGCCGACTTGTTTCAGTGGTATTTTCCGGAAGTCGACTTCTTTCGATGCTATGAGACCAATTTTCTCAATTTTTTTCCACTTCTTCGTGCCAGCGCCGGCCATCAGGAGGGAGCCGAGCTCGCGGCGGGGAGGAGGGAGTGAGCAGGGAAGAGACATCAGGCCAGGCTCGCGGCGGGGGTAGCCTGGTCTTCCCGTGCCGCCGCCACAGGATCCGCCCGAGCTCGAGGCGGAGCCTCCGAGCGGGCGCTGGTCCTCCACTACCATGCAGAGGTCAAGGCACGCCACCGTGCTGGCAGGGAGCTCGAGCCGCCGCAGATCCCGACAGCCGAAGCTCGAGGTCACCGTCGGGGCCATGCGCACAACACCTCGAACCACAGCAGCACCTCGCCCCGAAGCCGTCCGTCGAGCCACATCAGAGGGGAGGAGTCACGGGGGATCTGCCACGACACCGCCACCACCAGCTGCTCCTCTTCCCCTGCTCCGGGTAACCCACCGCCCTCCGCCTCGAGGATGTCCCGCCTCCTGACGGGGGTGCACCGGATTCGGGAGCAGAGGGGCCGCCACCACCGCCGCCGCCAGAGATGGATCAGGAGAGAGGGAGGAGGGAGGAGGGAGGGAGAGAGAGTGGGGAGGCCGCCGCTGCGCCGTTGTCATTGTGAGCTCCGCCGCGCCCCGAATCAAAGCTCTGAGCGGACATCCTCAAGCCCCCGTGCTCCGCCTCGCCTCCAATCAAGCTCTGCATGACCGCCTCACCCGAAATCGACGGCGAGGAAGATGAGCTCCGCCAGCCGAAGGAGGAAGGCCAGGGAGCGAGGCGCGGTGCCGAGGAGGAAGGCCCGCCGCCGAGAAGGGAGGCACGGCGCCGAGGAGGGAGGCCGGTGGTCTGAGCGATGCGTCTGCAGAGCAGCTGCAGCGGGGTGCTGCAGCGGGGTGCAAAGGCCACCCGTCGCGCCCCCACCAATCTCAACAACCATGTTCGGCCCTCGGCTGCATCCACAGTTTCCTCAATCTAGCTACTTCTCTTTTTTGAAAACAAGGTAACTATCCTAGTCATTTTGTTTTCAATTTCTATTTCGTCTCCAGACTCTTATGAATTTGTTTCTGATTTATTTGACTTGGACCTTGTAATGCATAAATAGAATTACTCTCAAGCGTCATGCTTAGCTGTTGATGGGTTTTGGATGAACTGTTCTGAACATACTAGGAAGTAGGAACACATCCACTCTATGTTCTGAAACAGGTGCGTTGAATGTTCCTAACTCTGCATTCCCTTCACAACTTTTGTCAGTTTTCTTTTGAGATTCCAAGATCCTAATTGCATAATTAATTCCAGTTGCATGTCTATTGATTCTTTTCATTATTTTCATTATGCAGAAGTCGCAGCAGCGGCAGACGATGTTTAGGTGCGCGGCAGGAGCTGCAACAAGGAAGATCGCTGTAACACCCTGAAATCTTCCGATTTCAGGATGTTATTAGGAAAAATAATAACAACAATTTCTCCTAATTTCTAAAATTTTCCTAACATTTTTTTCTTTACAGGAAATTTAGTACAGAAAAATAATTGATTGGTTTTAAAAATTAAATAAAATGGTTCTCTGAGTGTTGCATTTATTTCGATTGCATTTGTTTTGTTTGAGATAGTGTTTTCAAAATCATAAAAAGATCAAACCCAAATCTCTCCCCACCTCTCTCTATCTTTTTATGGTACATCCAACTCATTCTCTCTTTGTCTATGTTTCCAACCCATCCGGCTATGTTCCTTTTCTCGGCTCAAACCTTTGCTCCGCCCAGGAGCAATCACAAGCTGCCGGCCCGTTATCCATCGGCTGGCCCAACTCACCCTCTCCCTCTTTCGTACTGCTGACGGGTGGACCCCACCTGTCATCCCTCCCCTTCTGATCTGACCCGAGCAAGACTCGAGTCCGAGCACTTGCTCGGCTCGCGTGCATGTGCTCTGCCCACGCCGCTTGGCCTCCCCGGCCTTGCGCCCGCTCGCCTTCCCGTGATGTTCGTCGTCCGTCTAACCTGTCAGCTCACCATTCCCCTCTATCTCGCTGCCAGCCGGGCTCCGTCCGTCAAGCCCGACTCCCTCGTCTCGCACACATGACCAACTTGGACCGAGCCGTGTGACGCCGCATTTGCCCGGCTCCCTCGCGCATATGCTCGCTCGTGTCCGAGCCTGTCAGCTCCGTGCACCCAGTCGCGTTGCTTCCTCTTCATCGACATGCAAACGCCGTACGTCAGACCCAGTTTCCTCCTCCAGCACGCGCATGTGCGCCATGCCTCGCCGCGCCGACCGCGCACCTCTTGGCTTCCATGCCCGCACTGCTTTTCTTCCTCGCGCCGCGCATCCCGGGTGCATGACTATCCTGTCTACTTGCTCTCTGCTGGTAACCGTTGCCTTCTTCACTCCTCCTTCAGAAACGGACGCCGACACTATGGCCATTAATGGCCGGCCGTCTGCACGACCCGCGCCTGGACGCTGTTCAGCCGCTCGCGGCTGCGTGGTGCGCGCATGTCCGCCTCCCTGGACACACCTCCTCACCGTCCTGCGCGGCAGCACCCCCGCCCGCACGCACCCGTACGTTGTGCCCAAGCCGATCCGACATCGTCTCGAGTCGGTGCGCCGCCACCGGCCATCCTCGGCCTACACGCTAGGTCTCTGCCCGTGGCTGCCCAGCTCCTGTGTGCCGTGCTTCGCACTCAAGCCGCGCGCACTCGTGCGCCTGCATAGTGCGGCGCCGGCATGGCCCTCGTGTTCGCGTGTCTCTGGCCGCCTACCTTGTACCACACGTCTCGCTCGGCTCTCGTGCGCTAGCCGTGTCTCTCTGGCCGTCGTGCCCGCTCTCCTCCTATGCTGCTCAGCCTCTCCGCTCCCTGTCGCTCGAACGACCACCGCTGCCACGCCTGCGCTGCCACCGCACTGCGTCCGCATATATATGCTAGGCTCCCCGTGCCCGCTCGGATCCTCCTCGCGTGTCGTGACAGCCTGGGCCCACGCGTCAGGCCATTCCCAACCTCCGGTCGCACCTGACTGTGCCCGAGCCGATCCTCGTGCCATCGCCATCTTGGCATGCACGCCCAGCCATCGCCGCTCGCGCATCGACCGCCGCCGCCGTGTGTCCCACCTCCCGGCCTTGCGCCTCGTGCCAAACGCCTGTTCGCATCTCTGCCTGTGCCGGCTTCGCAGCCGAGCTACGTGCCTGCGCAGCACGCCACCCACCTGGCTCTCTCGCATGCAGCGTCCCTCTCGTCCTCCAACAGTAAACACTCCACCTCCATGAGCTAGTTAATAGCCGAGCCTGATCATCACCTCCCACGCATGCATGCACGCACCAGCACTAGTAACCGTCTCTTTCCTTCAATTTACAAGTAACGGCCGTTGCCACTAAGGCCATAAATGGCCGGCCATCACCAGCTTACGTTTCCTCCTCTCCTTCATGTACCGCCGCGGCAGCCTCAACCATCCTGTTTCGCCGCTTCCTTCGACCACCAAGCAAATCAACACCGGCAAGAGGACCACGATGCCGAGTACGTTCTCCACAAGTGTCTGTCCGCATCTCATCGCCTCCCAACAAGAAAAGAAGCCCGTGTGCTGGCCGCCGTCTCCACCGCCCGCTGCCACCGTCATCTGCTCCATACGTCTGCCGCCGCAGACCGAGCTGTCCGTCGTCCGTCACCTATCTTCAACATCCGGCCACTTCCGTTGTTATCCGTCGCTGGTGGAACACGGGGAACGTCCAGGAGTTCGATCGCCCGGGCAAGCAAGCACCACAGGTTACATGTCGTCGCCGTTTCCTCGCTGGAACACCAGCACCTGAGCGAACACAGCCGAATGCCGCTGCGCCAATCTGCTCACTGGAGCGTTCTCCACCAACGAGGTACACACCAGCAGTGAGATCTTCATCCTCTCCTATTTCCGCTTGTGTATCTCTCATCGATTTCTGAGCATCGTAGCCTGTTCTAGCACATCTTCAGTGTGCTTCTGTGCTTCGGCCATGAAGGAACCACATGGCCTGTTCGATCTCCTGGAGCTGAGGCCCTGCAGTTTTGTGATGAAGTTTTCATTCTTTCCATCCGTGCAGCATTAGTGTCTCCCAATTCATCATGTCTGTTGAGGACTGCACGTTGTCGTTTGTCCGAGGACCTGAAGCTGCAGCCATGTTTGGAGTCTCAACGTTTCTGTAGCAAGCTAGTGCTGGCGCCCCTTCCTCATCAGCTTTCAGTTCCATGCCGTTCACCTTGGTCACCGCGTCAGCGGTGAGAATAAGCCCATGCTGGTTTACTCCTGTAATCTGTTTTGCGTTCTCACTAGCATGTTGATGTCTGATTCTCAAGCCCCCACATGCAGTAACTGGTGCATGCAAACTTCAGTAGTTTATAATTCTGGTTGACCTTGAAATGCTTATATCCCTTGTCATGCACCCGTGATCATGAATTAAATCTTACCAATGTTTGCATTCTGTTTAACAACAGTCAAAAGCTAGCTGCATGCACTAGCAATAGAATGCAGATCGATCTAGCAGTTGCATGCAAACTAGTGTTTCACGTATCTAATCATTCCTTGCTTGATGTGAGCATGACATCATGCTTATGTCATATGTTCTTTTCCTTCGATAGCCAACATGTATAAATGTCTCTATCTACTCTTTGCTTTTATGTTCTTCCATAATCTTCCAATCTACGGTTAATCATGATTAAATCCCTAATTCCTGTTTAATCCATGGGTCCCGCGTTTTAGCTTCGTTCTCAAAGTACGTGTTAGAAGTAATGTTGAACATGTTCTTTGTTTTATAATTTATTTAAATATGACTAAACCCTTATACACATGTTTTCTAATTAAAATCTAATTAGAGTTCAACACGTGTTTTCATAAGAAAGTTAATATGATTAATACTTATTAAATATTTTTTTCAATTAAAAGCTAATTAGAGATATACCTCGGTTTTTATAATCAAACTTAAATTGATTAAATGATTATGCAATTTTCTTTTTAAATAAAAGCAACATAGGTCTATCTCGAGTTTTCTTAATTAAATGTTAATTTGACTAATAAGAATATAAATGTGTTTTTGAATTATAATTTGTTTAGCTCAACTCGAAATATAAAGATGTACGCTTAGATGCTTTACATGCTTCTTTTAAAATTAAATGTTTAATTTGCATAAGTTATACTTGAATATTTATGAATAAAATTGGACTAAGTTCTACATCGTCTTTTTATATTTAAATATAACTTGCTTAATTCTAAATAGGTTATTTCTCTGAAATAACCTATGGACATGATTTTATTTAATTAAAATATCTCAAGCTCATGGTCTTTGTGTGTAATAATCCAAATCTCTTCATAGTTCCGCTCTAAGCGTTTCTTGCGTTCACGATCCTAGAGCCAACCCTTTTTTTTTATAAGCCTTTCATGCTTGGTGTATTGTTCTTAGTTGCGATCGTTTGCTTTTGCATGTTTGTGCCTCATGCTTGTTTCGAGTAGAAGATCGAGTTGCTGATCTGAAGAGCAAGAGTAGCTTTTCGTTGGAGAAAGGCAAGTGGACTTCCCCCTCTGCATTTTCCTCTTTGTCCTAAACAACTGCATATTAATTAATATTTACTTTTATTTGTTGCTATGCATAAATTGATGGGAAAATCACCTTTTTAAGGACATGACTAGAATTTTATCCCTATACCTTGAATAACCCTTTTAAATAAATGTTTTGGGTAGAAATGCTTAGTTGCTATACCTTGGGATGGTTCAAATGGAATTTTACAAAGTAATGAATGATGATCATGATAACTTTGGTGAAAGATGATGCTTTTGGTTAATAACAAGATCATATGTTTTAATTGGAACATGGAGAACCACCCAGGAAAACAGTGCAACCACAGTCCATATGGCTCTGGCTTAGCCAATTAATTAGGTGTGTGAATGTACTGATGACCTTATCCGAAAGGAGCAGAGGGGGGTCGGGGTTGCAGGGGTATAGCCCGGTTCTTTTGGGGTAGCAGCCTTTGCTAAGGTGCTGACCACTAGGGAGGGTTATGGTCCGCCCTGATCTGTAACTATGCGGGTTGTTGGTCTTTTGCATGCCTTTGTAAAGGCTTCGTAGTGGACCCCTAGCCACTCACCTCGGAAGTGTTTAAGGGTTTGGCCAACCCGGGCAACATGGGGAACACGAACTGTGGGTAAAGTGTACGGCCTCTGCAGAGTGAAAACTGATCGATCAGCCGTGCTCACGGTCAAGAGCGGCCTGGACCCTCACATGATAAGTGAACTTGAAGATGAAATTAAATCATGGTTTTTATATGGTTTTGAGATAATGTTTTCTAAATGCTAATTTTGGGTTGGTATAAACATATACCTAGTAAATAGACGCTTGCTAATAAAATTTGACCAAAATTAAAATGCTAACCGCTGCAAAACCTTAGCCTATCCTTGATAGCCTTGCATCTTCCCCCACTTGCTGAGCTCCAACCATAAGTGTGCTCACCCTTGCTAAACCGCTGTTCAGAGAAAAAGAAGAAGGTGTAAGAACTTCAGAAGATGATGCTAGGCGTACGCAACCCCCAGTCGATTGCCTATGAAGTTGGAGCCTTTGCTTCCCCAGGATTCCGCTGTAAATCTCTGATAATCTCTCTTTCTTTACGTGATATTGTTTCTGTTATTCACTATGATGTCACTATATGTATGAAAATAGATCCTGGCATACATATAGCTATCACTTGGTTTTCTTCGGAAAAACAGGTGTGACAATCGCAAATCTGGAGGGAAGCATAGCAACAGCTGTAAGTTCATCGATCTTTTTTCTGCTTTCTGTGTAAATAGAAGTAAAAAATGTATGTGATGCATAAGGCTCGTGGGCATATGAATCTTGCTGTGTATTTTGAATCCAATGAAATATTTTCTTCTTGAACTGTGATCTATCGTTCCTAAATGTGAGTAGTAGAAACAATATCTATCTGCTAGAAATATTAGTTGGAAAAAATATCTGGAAAAGAATAATAATAACAAAAATCAATATATAAGCATTTTCATTCCCTACGGTTCTACATGCATGGTAATGGCAGCTGGGGTAGTATCAGCCAGATGGTACTGGTAGTCCTAGCCTTTTGAAAATGGTAATGGTAGCCTATGTTTCATTTATTAGCTAATCAATTATCAGTTTGATCCTAAATGTATGCATGCATAGGACAAGTTTGTTTCAATGATCTATTAGCAGAATCCTGAACTACTTTCCTTTTGTTGAGCCTTGGAGTATATGTACAGCATATATAATATCACAAGTTAAGCTGAAATATAATATCAAGTTTCCTCCATCCTTCAATCATGCCATGACTGGTTCCTCATAATCCCCATCTATTCCCGTCTCCCCTTTATTTTCCCATAGGATCTCATGAGTGAGATGCGTGGTTATTCCCATTTCACTTTCTTTCTCAAAGGTTGTTGAATGAATAACTCATTAACTCCTAAATCTGAATGTAGTGCTATTGTTAAGAAACAAAGAAAACTAGAAATAGAATTATACTATTTGATGCCTCCATGGTTCAGTCATTCAAAGATAAATTATAGCATTCCTTCTCCTTAAGATGCAGATAACATTTAAAGACTGATTTCTTATGTTACACAGAATAAGCAGTATGAACCTAATCTGATCAGAGACCATTATTATGAAAAGATCATGCAACCTTATATCCTCATAATGTTACACTGGTTTGCTATATCGTGAAAAATTTTAAACTCGCTGCCTTTTGCATGCAAAGGTCCTGAAAATCCATGCAGGTTATCCTTTCGTATTTTATTGAATTTTGCTACATCACTGCGATGGGAAAACGGATGTTTCTTGTTTCCTTTTGTTTTTTACAATGCAAATCAGTTCTGCTCCATGTCTGAATTCAGTACTGCATTAGCATTTTAACCTCTAAATGTTTGCACGCATAAAAAGAATCATTATTGGTCGCTTTCCAAATTGTATTTGCTAAAACATGTCACCTTATCCTGTTCGATCATGTGCCAAACCTGTTATATAATGCCCATCACATTGTGCATGATCCTTTTCTAAAATTGGCACGATTCGTTTGCAAGCATGTAGCTAAAACAGATTATGGCCTCAATGGGGAGTGAATGGCTGTTTCAAATATTGAATACTTAGTGGGTGCATTGGTTGTACTTAGTGGGTGCATTAGCAGTGCCCCTTTTGTTCTGTTCTGTTATGACATTCATGCTGGTGCTCACGAACTTTGGACCCGTACCTTGCACAAGAACACTAATTAACTATTCTTCTGGGTAGCCAATGTTGCCCTCACTGACCAATTTGTCACCGAGCACAGGATGATGAGCCAGAGCACAGGCCGGTGTGGCCGTGTGGGATTTCAACTCCACACACTGCTCATCTTATGTCACCACTCGCCCCAGGAAGCACAAGCAGTTGTTGCTTGTTGACTACCAGAAGAACTTTCAGTACATGAGCATTGAGGTCAAGTGCAAGGTGTAGAACGACTTCATGCAATTCCTGCCAGAGTTCTTGAGGATGCACGGTACATGTCAATTTTCTGTTGCAACTCTGTATAGTAGAAATGGTTGTTTGTATTTGTATCTTGTAAACATGCTTGCAATATGTATCACCACGACCCTGTATCAATTGCCATAGTTTTATGTTATTTTCTATTACAAGTGATATTGACACAAGCAAGCAATCACTTTCCCTACTGTTGACTATAGACTGTCTTTCATGACAATTTTAGTACTGGAACAATCTCACACCATGTTGGCTGTAAACATAATAAAATTGATACTTATGTATATTAAAAAATTATGTTTTTCATGCTTTATGTATTTGCACAAAAAATCTTTTATGACCGTAGCAACGCACGGGCACGATCCTAGTTTCATACAAATATGGAGTCACATATCAGCACTGTTGGGGATTCTGGAATCGGATGGGAGCCCCGAACATATACGAGAAGAAACTCCAGAATACATTCGTGAAGGAACTCAAGAACTCGGAGACAAGGGATCTCCAAAAGTTTGTATTTCTCCTCCAAAGTCATGAACCCCTTTACACGTGCCCCCCGGTCCCCTTTTATAGGGAGACGAAGGGACTTTTACATTCCGATATTGCCCTCGGATCTAAAGAATATTCCAAATGGGAACATGTACATGAATGTCTTTTACATCCCGTAATTTACGGAGCTAACTTCAGATATTTACAAGCTTGCCATTCGTTCACACCTCGAACCCGGACTTATGACGCCGCGCCTTTGACTCGGTCCGTTCGTGACTCTTGCCTTCATTCGTGAAGATCACTGAGCGTATAGATTCCCACTTCGGAGGTCTGAACCCGGCACCGAGGCCAAGTTTCCCGAGCCGCAAGGTTCCCCGAAGTTTTCATCCTCCTGAAACTGCGAACACATTCACGAACAATTTCGTGGACACATTCACGAACAATTTCGTGAACTCATTCATGAACAATTTCGTGAACTAAAGCATCTTCAGCGAACCTTTCGCCCGAAGATTTCAACTGGGTTAGAAAGTTTTCTGCTCATATTTCGCACAAGTTATAATTCATGAAAGTTGAGACCGCGTTCTTCGGAAATCACGGAACAAAACGCACTGCTCGGCCCTTTCTCGTTCAAATTACCGAATTCATGAGAATCCCAAAATCTCCGAAGATTCGAGGGTGAAAGGTTTTTACCCAATTCCCCAACACTAGCCCCTCGGGGAAGCGGGTTGACTCCGACGATCCGTTTCCACGAAAATTTCTCGAATTGTGGCAAAAAACATCACCCTCGGAACGTCGGAGTGTACACGCGTCCCCCTCTTAGCGGTGCAACGGTTATATCGAGATATCTTCTCGAAACTACCCCCTCTCCCCTATAAATAGAAACTCCGCGCGGTAACTTTGTTTCACCATTCTGCCGTTTTCTTTGAAATTTTCTGGTCATCCGCGCTTCGATCTTCACATCTTGAGATTTCGGAAATTCTGCAATCTTTTCGTTCTCCGAAGGTAATTTCTTCTCCTCTCTTATATTCTTGAATGTCATCTTTGTTTTCTTTGATTTTCCGTTACTCCCTTGTTTTGACTTTTCGTTAAATTTTTGTTTTGGGAGGTGGCTCGCACTAAAAGCACTACCAGACCAATGATTGCCGAAGAATTAGCCGCAGCCGGCCTCCCTCCAACATCGGAGAACATTCCCCAAGTGCTGAAAACCCAATTACTGAAACTATTCAAGAATCTGGAAGTCGCGAAGATGGGGAGATCAAATCTAGGAATAATTCTGGCGATGATGAGGATATTTCGAACGTCGAAGTTAATCTGAACGAGCTTATTGGTTCGAAATTTTCAGAAGGATGTTGACAAGAGTATTGACGTCATAAACACTCTTCGTGGCGCAAATGCCGAACTTGTCACACAGAACGCTGATATTGCCAAGACTCTTGGTAAAAACGAGAAAATTATTCTGAAGCTTGAGAAAGCACTTAATGAGCGGCGCGAAGCTATGAGTAAGGACACTGATGGCATTCGGAAGAATTTCAAACTTTTGTTTGAAAAATACAGCGAAGCTCTTGGGCAGTTCGGTACTCGTCCCAACCCTTTTCCTGAGAATGAAGATGCTTCAGTAGTGATGGATTGGATGCTAACTGAATTCAAAGCTCTTCCTGAAGTCATCTCTGGTGCTAGTGATTTTGCTGCTGTCTTCAGTGTTGAGAGCTTACTCAAACTTCTTGAAAATTATGACTGCGTTGATCTTGAGAAGTTTCGTGGAACGATTCAGCAATTTCCAGATGCTTCAAGTACTTCTCTTATTCGAGCAAATGAAGATGTTCGGGCAGTTAAAGTCAAATTCATGAAAGAATTCTGGATTGCCAGCGGCAGAGAATTCGCGAAGAAAACTGCTCGCGACAAACTTGAAGAGGTGGCTATCTCCTAAAACTTTGAATTCTTCCTTTTTTTCTACTCTATTGTGACTTTGCTTAATGTGTCACTTCCTGATTCTTTCGGTTATTGGTTTCCTTCAGCTCATGAGGAAGGAAACGAGCGATGAAATTCGCGAAGCTCTTGAACTAAGTTCTGAGTCTGACGATCAAGCTGGCGAAGAAGGTGATGCTGGAGATGGCTCGAGCAGCAGTAGCAGCAGCGAGGACAATGACGGGGAGGACGGCAGTTCGTACCAGTTCTCCGAAGGTTGTCATTGACGAATGAAGCAAAATTTGCTCAAACTATTGCTTTTGTTCTTTAGAACTGTGAACTTGTATATTCGTGGGTCATGACCCGCTTTTCTAAACTTTGTTTTGTAAACTTTAACCTGCGCAGGTCCTGCAAGGTGGGCCTGTGCAGGACGTCATACCTTTACGTTTCTATCGCTAAGACACTGTAATTAGTGGTGAATCCTGGCGTTTGTACAAAGAAGTTCATCCTGGACGCAAGTTCTCTGATTTTTGTCTCTTGTGCTGTCAGTATTTTTCGATGCGTAGCTTTTAGCTAGGTTCATTCTTTCTTTTTCGTGATGGTTATGCCCTTGCAACTGAGGCTTCAAGTTCCCGCACCTTCGTGAAGACGGAGCCCCTAAGCCCCATTAGTGATGACTTTGACTTCGCTTGTGCTTGCGATGTTGCTAAAAATAGAGGTCGTAAGCCAGGTCATGTTGTTGAGTTGCCTTTCTGAACTTTGGCTCACCGAAGCTATGTAACGTACTCTATGAAATTTTGTATGAAACTAAGGCAATAAACTCGTTTTTAAGAAAAAACATCACCCTTCCCACCTTGTCATTTTCATGCAAAATTTCATGGATGTTTCCTTTTGGTTACTTTTGTTCTCTCTCATCGCGTAATGATTTGCATTTCATCAGAGAGTAAGTCAACAAAATTTGTTTCACGAATTTTGTGGACTTGCGCCTATATGGCAAACTTGCCTAGGTTGATATCGCAACCTTCAGTTGCTTCAACCGGATTGTGCGATTGCTATTTTTACGAAGATAACTGAGCCCCTTAGCTCATAGAATAACATTTTCGGCTAAAAAAGCTTTTCTGGATAGGCATAACTTCATAGATTTTTTCATGTATTTTTGCCACTATGCTAATTTATTCTTACAGCTGAAAAAAAGAAAAAAAAATTATTTGCTACTTCATGAATTTTCTCACGAAAATTTCGAGCCAAGACGTTGAGACTTTCCAGGCCACAACCTTCTGTTGTTTCCACCCATTTGGTAGGATATCCCTTTGCTCTGGGATTTGGGCCACAACTTGTTGTTGTCTCAGGCCTTTTGGTAGGATGTCCCTTTAAGGTGGGATCTAGGCCACAACTTGTTGTTGTCTCAGGCCTTTTGGTAGGATGTCCCTTTAAGGTGGGATCTAGGCTTTCACGGAGCCTTCGGCTATCAAGGAGCCTCTTCTTGAAACTTCTCTTTCACTTTTGGAACTTCGGCTATCACGGAGCCCTTTCACGAAACTTTTCTTTCTCTTTGGGATTTCGGCTATCACGGAGCCTTTTCACGAAACTTTTCTTTCACTTTTGGAACTTCGGCTATCACGGAGCCATTTCACGAAACTTTTCTTTCTCTTTGGGATTTCGGCTATCACGGAGCCTTTTCACGGAACTTTTCTTTCTCTTTTTGGGATTTCGGCTATCACGGAGCCTTTTCATGGAACTTTTCTTTCTCTTTTTGGGATTTCGGCTATCACGGAGCCTTTTCACGGAACTTTTCTTTCTCTTTGAGATCTCGGCTATCACGGAGCCTTTTCACGAAACTTTTCTTTCTCTTTGGGATTTCAGCTATCATGGAGCCTTTTCATGGAATTATTCTTTCTCTTTGGGATCTCGGCTATCACGGAGCCTTCTCACGAAACTTTTCTTTCTCACTTTGGAACTTCGGCTATAACGGAGCCCTTTCATGGAAATTTTCTTTTCACACTTTGGAACTTCGGCTATAACGGAGCCCTTTCATGAAACTTTTCTTTCACACTTTGGAACTTCGGCTATCACAGAGCCTTTTCATGGAATCATTCTTTCTCTTTGGGATTTCGGCCACAACTTATTGTTGTCTCAGGCCCTTCACATTGGAAATTAAATACGAAAAGTAAGTATTTGAAACTAATACCGCAGAAAAATGTAAACTTGTTTCCTTGTAATGTAACCTTTCTGATTCATGCATGAGATGTATTCATGTAATGCGATGCTTATGATGCATATGAATGAAATGCTTGGACATGCATAGATTTATTTAAGTTCTGAGAATGTTCGGAATCATGAAGGTTATAACTTGGTGCTTTGAGAACCATTCTTTCACAAGAGTCCATTGATTGATGAATACCAAAAGAGATAATACCAATGGATGATGGAAGCCAAGTTGTTAAGATGATTCCAATAGATGATGAGACGAGGTGTTCATCTGAAAAAAAATATCATGTCCCAATTCGATGAAAACCAATATACCTGCAATTGAGGAAGCATCTGTACTTTTTGAAGGATATTTCAATCAAAAGTATGATATCATCACAAATATATAGATAAGTCGACAAAAGCTTGCCCGAAAGCTTTTGTGGACTTACTTTTAGCTTTAGTCGATATAGCAACCCTAGGTTGCTTCCGACTATTATCTTTGGACTTAGTTCTATGGAGGATGAAAATTTTATTGAAAATGAGTACTCACACTGGTGAGTTCCTATAGGTTAGCAAGAAAAATTTCTAAGGAACAAAATGAGTTTCTAAGCATAGCCCCTCTAGTGTTCTAGAAAAATTTTAACATAGCGGGAATTTCCAAAGGAGATGATGATACGCGAATATGGCTGAATAATAAATGCTTTAAAGGATACGGCCTGCAAGACAGATATATTGGTGATAGAAATATGACGGTGTTAGAGGAAATCGAAGCATTTTGTGAGAGTGAAACTATTGAAAGCGTAATACTCTTGACAGAACAAGCCAAGAGAACTTGGCTTCGTGCTCGAAGTTTCCTGGCCAGCTGCTTCGCTTCCTTGAGGTGTCGAGCCTTGGTCGTCCGCACTTTTTGAAGAAGGAACTTTTTATCTATACTCGAGGTTCTCGAGCAACTCAGAAAACTCACAAGCCACACGACTTATGAACATTTGGATTTACGAGCTTCCAGTGTTAAAATCTCCGAGAACTTTCTCACAAAAGCTAGAAAGTATGACTTTTGAGCAGGGAAAGTAAAAATTGAATAATTCCTTGAAAACTTTTCCAAACTTCACTCGAGGCTACGCACAGCCTTGAAACACAGGAACCTTTCCCATCCTAGCTTCGAGCCGAACTCCACCCCGCAGTCAAGGAATTCGGGGAGTTCTATAAACTTTGGATTTTTTAGAAAACTTAGCGAACTATGGTTTCTACTAGGAGATAGGGTAAAACTTGACTATCTCCTTGGAAAAATGGCTGATGGCCACTCGAAGCTAGACATGCCTCAGAAATGCTATTTTTTACATGCTCTTAGCCTCGAGTAACATTTGCGTGGCTGAAAAGTTTAAAAAGCTTTAAAGGCTCTGGGTTTGACCCCACACGGAGCTTTTACAAAACACTAGGCTTGCAACCTTAAAAGCTTAGCACCCTCGAGTCGAGAAACAAGCGAGAGTTTATTGGAGAGAAACAAAGATGCAGAACATACTGCTCCTTTGGGCCAGTATCCTCGAGGGTTTAAAGAAATGAGAGAGTCATAACGTTTGGAGAATTTTTTCCCAACTCTGTGGTCGAAACATCATCCGTTTTTTTTCTTTTTCTTTTTTTTAAGCTCACAGGAGAAACAAAAGCTTTCATGATCCTCGAGTAGAAATATAACGTTTTTACACTATCAGAAAACCAGCTCCGAGTCTATTAGTCAAAAATTTGAACAACTTTCTGGATGGACATGACATTTAGCTGAGGAATGATAGAGCTAAAAAGATATGGCGAGATTTGAACGTGATAAGGATCAGTAAATACGGAAAATGTTATAAAGGATACACCCTGCAAGCAAAGAAATTATCATAAATGATAAGTATAATATTATTTTACTAGGTTCCGTTCCAGGCTGTGAGATTCCAAGATTGTGATCGAGTTTTCCTAAACTCCGAGACTGCGCACTAGGTTTCCAAAGTTTCATGATTCTGAGATTATGTTCAAGGTTTTCGAGATTCCAAGATTCCGAGATTCTGCTCGAGGTTTCCTAAATTCCGAGAGTCCGCTCTAGGTTCCCGAAATTCTGAGATTCCCCTCAAGGCTGCTGGCAGCTTCAAGATCTACATAGATGATTTTATCTCAGCTTATAAAACACAGCCCACTTCTCTGGCAGGTTTGAAATCGTGGGGGTGGCTTCGGGACTTGTGACCTTGTCGCTTAACAGCTTCGCTCGCAACCTCCAGGTGGACTGGTTGAGTGCTGAAATTCCACAAGGAGATAAGATGAAAGTAACCCTGTTCATCTTTGATGCACGAGGGTTCTATATTTGCTTGAAAAAATATCTTGGCGTGTCTTGCCAGCTTCGATCATGAGTAGTTGGATAACCCTTGATGTTTTTTTTTTGACTTCTAACCTCGAGGGTCGAATTGTTTATTTGGAGAAATTCCCTACCATCTTGAGAGAGGAGAGCTTCTTGAGAATTTAGAAATTTTGCTCTTTTCCATTTTTTCCAATAGACACTCTCGGTTTATATTTGCAAAGTATATGGATACAAAAATAAATGCACCGAAGGTGATAAAGTTATAGATATGGCTTTTGAATAAAGTATTTTAAAGGATACGACCTGCAAATATAGGTGTTAACATAGATAATAAGTATACTATTTTTTACGAGGTTCCGCGTGAAGTTGCGAGGTTCCGAGATTCCGCTCGTTAAGAGGTTGCCCTCAATTCCTCTTGTTCCGATATTTCGAGATTCCGGTTGTTCCTAGATTCTGAGACTTCTGAGATTCCTAGATTCCGAGACTTCGCTGGAAGTTTCCGAATTCCGGGATTTCGCTGGTTCCAAGATTCTGAGATTTCGCTCTTTCTCAGGGTTGAAAAAAGATCAAGATGATTTCCTGACAGCCTTGGCCCAAGGACGAAACAAAAGTGATTAGTAAGGGTGATATTTATCTCTAAAACCTGATTTCAGCCATCGAGGGTGACATGATTAAATAATTTTGCCCAAAGAAAAGGAATACGACCCTCGATGATTGTAATACTTGTGATAAAAAATTGAAATAATTGAATAATAAAATCCGAATATACTTATTTGATCATCGTCGTTGGGGGATAAGAGCAACCAACACCATGCAGGGACACAAAAAACGTTGTTCGTGAGTTATGTAGAGCTTTGTGCCTCAAATGGTGGGTGCAATACAGATGTGATATTCCGAGATTCCACTACTTCTGAGATTGGGCTTGAGATTTGCGAAATTCCAAGATTCTTCTTGTTCCGAGATTTCGAGATATTCTTCTCCTTCTGAGGTTCCGAGATTTTTCCCTTTCCGAGATTCTGAGATTTTTTCCTTCTGAGATTCCAAGATTTTTTCCTTCTGAGATTCCGAGATTTTTCTTCTTCTAAGATTCCGAGTTTTTGCTTCTAAGATTCCGAGATTTTTGTTCTTCTGAGATTCTAAGATTTTCTTCTTTTGAGATTTCAAGATTTTTATTTTTCTGAGATTCCGAGATTTTTCTCATTCCAAGATTCCAAGATTCGCACGTTTCGAGATTCCGAGCCGATCGCCATAGCATCATTTTTGAGGGTCATCTGTGAAGGTGCTAGTAACAAGTCTTGATGTTTGTACTAGCTTCCAAATGATTGATAGCAACCACCAAAGCATCTCCGTAACTTTCGCGAGAGACTTAACTTTCTTGGAGTTTTGAACCTCGAGGGTAGCGGTTGCGACTTCCCGGAAATTTTGCTTTGCTCCAAAGTGAAAAAATCACTACCGAAGGTGATGAGGTGAATATGATAGTGCCAACCATTATGCCCAATACTTTCGATCTTTTGAAAAATCTTTGTTGTCGTGGTAATCGTGAACTTTGTTTCGTGCAAAAAACCACGGTGGGCGTCAATGTTGAGGATTCTGGAATCGGATGGAACCCCCGAACATATACGAGAAGAAACTCCAGAATACATTCGTGAAGGAACTCAAGAACTCGGAGACAAGGGATCTCCAAAAGTTTGTATTTCTCCTCCAAAGTCATGAACCCCTTTACACGTGCCCCCCGGTCCCCTTTTATAGGGAGACGAAGGGACTTTTACATTCCGATATTGCCCTCGGATCTAAAGAATATTCCAAATGGGAACATGTACATGAATGTCTTTTACATCCCGTAATTTACAGAGCTAACTTCAGATATTTACAAGCTTGCCATTCGTTCACACCTCGAACCCGGACTTATGACGCCGCGCCTTTGACTCGGTCCGTTCGTGACTCTTGCCTTCATTCGTGAAGATCACTGAGCGTATAGATTCCCGCTTCGGAGGTCCGAACCCGGCACCGAGGCCAAGTTTCCCGAGCCGCAAGGTTCCCCGAAGTTTTCATCCTCCTGAAACTGCGAACACATTCACGAACAATTTCGTGAACACATTCACGAACAATTTCGTGAACTCATTCACGAACAATTTCGTGAACTAAAGCATCTTCAGCGAACCTTTCGCCCGAAGATTTCAACTGGGTTAGAAAGTTTTCTGCTCATATTTCGCACAAGTTATAATTCATGAAAGTTGAGACCGCGTTCTTCGGAAATCACGGAACAAAACGCACTGCTCGGTCCTTTTTCGTTCAAATTACCGAATTCATGAGAATCCCAAAATCTCCGAAGATTCGAGGGTGAAAGGTTTTTACCCAATTCCCCAACAAGCACATGGAGAGTTTGACCTAAAAACGGAAGTTGAGCGACTGAATTGACCATCTGAAAGTAGAGGGATGTATTTTTGCTGAATTTAACGTGCGCATGCTTCAACTGAACATCGGATGCTCTTGGAAAGCTGTCCAAATTTGCCTGGCAGGAGAATCGAATCAGGCAGACAAAAAAAAATTAAAGACCCGACAGCCTTGTGCTTCCACTGCACTGAAATCTTTAATCAAAGACCCAGACAGCCTTGTGCTCCACTGCCGAAATCTTTAATCTTTACCTTTATACAAAATCAATCCTACTACTGTGACAAGCAAAGAACCATTCTGCTGACCACACAGACAAAACATCATACTAGCTTAGCTACATTTTCTCTGAGCCATCTCTTGGTCTGTCGTCCTGCTCATCATTCATGAGTGGTTCGATCTACTTGGCTTCAGTTCTGCCGTCCCATATCCTGTTGCTGCTGCCAATTCAACTTAACTGAGGTATGCAACTTATTTACCCTCCTCTTTGCATATATAACTATATAGGAGAGAATTCAATGTGTAATGTGTACTATGTGTCAGTCTAGCATGCATGCACAAAAACTATACATATGATGCATGCAAGGAACCATGATAATATTTTCTAGACGAAGCACCCTGCTGATAATGTACGGTAAATGTGCTTGCTCTTTTGTGATGGGCAGATCAGCCTGAAAGATCAAGCCATGGGCTAGTTATTAGATTCTCTACGGCAGAAATGGGTCCGTTCCAGTAGCTGAAACGAAAGTTGAAGTGTTGTTTCTGAAGATAGAGTTTGCTACCCACCACAGAGATTGCTGCAAGTCGCAACCAAGGCAATTGGCTCTGGTTGATCCAATCCATTCCATCATGCGCACTGAGGTAAACCCAGCTACCAATAAGCATATGCATCCTCTATTTTTTTTTCCAGTTAATCACATTTGTTGGAGTAATAAGTGAATTGCCCACATTTGTCTATCAGTTTAAGCTTTTTGCGTTGAACTGATTGGTGCTGCAACTCAACATGGTAACATTGATCAATCATTATCCTTTATACTAATCAAAGACTTTGAGAAAGCCACCACATTAATTAGAGAAATATGGCCATCCATCCAAATATGGCGTTGACGGTTTAGATCTTTTTCTTTTTCCCACGTTAGTATGGAGTCCATGAAGATTACTGGATGGACAAAGTTTGGAGGAAAACAAATAGAATCTCAAGCAAATCAACAGGACCAAAATGTGGGCCAATCTGATTTGCCTGTGTCTGTTTAAGGTCCTGTAGCTATTAAACCTTTTGCGTGCTCTGAGGCTCATTCATGGAGCTGACTATTGTATTGCCAATCACTTGCTTTAAGGTAGATTGTTGCGTCAGTGTCAAAGGTCATTGCAGAGATAGTAATAAACCACCATGCACCAATTTTTTTCACGAATATTTCCCCTTCTTGTTGTTATTCCCCATGTGTATGCTTGTGCATCAAGGGGTTGAATGGTTGATAATCATGGATATCGGGTTGTCATAGGATAGGACTGATGCAGGCTGCATTTCATGCCAGGTTATTGAGGCAAACACAATCGATAAGGCTGTCCGACGAATCCTCGAAGAACTGAAGGAGGACGATGATGGTGATGCTGCTACGAGTGGTAGCACCACCACCAGCAGCAGGCACAATGTCATCTACTTTGATGGCTGGGATGGGCTGGGGGCATCCGCCGTCCTCCGAGAAATTGGCCAACACCTCACCACTGGTGAGGAGTTCTCGCAGATCATCCACATCGACTGCTCCAAGTGGGAGAGCAGGAGAGTGACGCAGAGGGCTCTCGCGGAGCAGCTTCAGCTTCCCACTCCTGTGATGCAGATGTTCGACGCACAAGATGAGGAGGACGATTACAATGGCGTGGTCCAGGGCTCTCGCGTCGAGATACCCAAGGTTGCCAGGGAGATATATCAACACGTTCAGAAGGATCTGAGCCACAGGTTCTTGGTGATCTTCATTAATGGGAGCCGTGAGGAGATCGATCTTGAGAACTTCGGCTTCCCTCTGTCCGGATACTCAAGGAACAAGTTGTTGTGGTCATTCCAAGGGAGATTCAGACTATATCCTAGGACGGAGGTCAATAAGGTCCTCGAGAGCACGAGGACGACAGATGTTGTTCTCTCAGCAGCATCCAGTAAACTTAACGAGTACAACTTCTCCGACATTTTGAGCCAGGAGGCTGAAGAATTAGTCGCAGGCAGCAAGATCAATATTGGCAGCATCGACTGGCCTGCAGCTGCAGCCAATTGCTTCCTGTACATGATGAGGCTCTGCGGCATGGGTGATCACTATGACTTGGGTACCCACATCTGTAACTACTGGAGGTGTGATGGCGTCATACAGCTGCAGACGGGAAAAGCTGACACCGATGATGGCGCTGCTGACACATTGTGGCTATCTTGTGATGCTCTGAACCACGAGATGCAGTTGGATGCAGACTACCACCAACGTCTACCTTCGCCATCTCCGGTGGCACGGCGCTTGCACGAGCACATAGCATGCTGGGCTTCACCAACCTATGGATCCATGCTGATCCCGCCGGATCAGTACGGACGCATACCTAATGGCATGTTCCAACAGTATGACAAGCTTTCTGTGCTCAAGCTATCAGCGTGCAGATTCAGCTCCAGATCGCCTCCATTCCTCTGCTGCCATAGCCTCAGGTTCCTCTGGCTTGACCACTGTCAAGATGATGAAAGAAGCACAGATGGAATAGGTTACAAGGACATCCAGCGATGCTTCCAGAGGCTGTGGGTGCTGGACGTGCGCTACTCCAGCTCCTCGTTCCTGTCCGCAAAGATGTTGGATTTCATGACACAACTCAGAGAATTGCATACAATGGGACAAGATATAGATTTCATGGATGCGTTGCACGGGCGGTTGCGCAACATTCGCAAGCTCCGGGTAATGGATTGTCGTGCCGTTGGCCGCAGAGACACGACAGTCTTGTTCTCGGGGAAGGACAGGATGGAGCCTCTTCACTTGTCAGGAATTAGTGGTGCATTGATGCACTTATATGTGGAAAGCAGCTGCAGCAGCCTTCAGACCGTCATCATTGATGGATCTACTTCTATAGTCACAATCTCCTTGAAAGGATGTGCTACCCTGAAGAATCTACTCCTGAGCGGGTGGTTCCCGCAACTCTCCACACTAGACATCTCCGGCACAGCAGTGAAAACACTTGTTCTCAGTGCAGTGGTGGCTCCGAAGCTTGATGAGCTCCTTCTACGTGACTGTGTGAAGCTTTGTGCAATCCTATGGCCACCTCAAGACAAGTGGAAAAGATACTTGTGTAAGCTAAGCATCGAGACCACCCAAAAGGAGGCCAGCACTACCATCACTGATGCAGCTGCTAAATTATTAGTGATACCACCAGGTGCTAAATTATCAGAAATACCTCCCACTGGATTATTTAACTGGTATATTTCTGTAAGGGATGCAAGGCTCCTTGGGTCGCTTGTGCCTGTCAAAGATTATTTCGGTCCCAACGCTGTGGCTGTGGAGATCACAACAACAACAACAACAACAAAACCAACAACAACACTGTCATCCTCTTCCTCTACTCTTCTCCGTGCCAACGCAGCTGGTGGTAACAGAATCACGAGAAGCGCTGGGCAACAAAGAGTGCAAGGAAACCTGCAGCAACTTAAAGACAATGCAATATACTACCCAGATGTCAGTGCTGCCCTCAAGGACACCGGCATGCTGCACCAGCAGTCCGATGAAGGCGACGATGATGAATGGTCCATCATTTGGCCATGTCCTGCTCCGTCGCAACTGCCGTACCAAAACTGCTACACGCACATAGAGGACCAGATGACAAGGGCAAAATTCCAAAGTGTTGCTGTGCCAGGAATTATGTGTGACTATGCTAAGATCCTTCACGTCCACAACTGTATGTCTATCACCAGTATAGATCCAAGTCCGTTAGGATCAAGCTGGAATGGACTGGAGTGGTGCCGTGTGGAGCGGTGCCCCAAGTTGGAAGGTGTCTTCTTCGTTAGACCCCAATCAGATGAAGGACCAGAGCGAAGCAGCAGTAGCATGGAGATCTTTAACAAGCTGAGGACAATCTGGGTGTCACACCTGCCCAACGCTCGCCACGTCTTGGAGTATCCTAGAAAAGGACCCATGTACAGAGCACTTACAAACCTAACATTGTTGCACCTCTACTGCTGCCCCAGGCTGGTATATGCTATCCCATTGCCTCTGTCCATGATGTCCTGGGAAAGTTTGGAGACCCTCGAGATCATGTGGTGTGGTGATCTCAGGTGGGTCATGGAGGAGTACACAGACATGTCACGCTATATTTTCATCGGGTTCCCCAGGCTGAAGCACATCCACCTGCACGAGCTCCCCATGCTTCAAGCCATATTAAACACCCCTGCTGGGCTCCCAATCTTCACGCCCAACCTTGAGACCGTCAAGATCAGGGGCTGCTGGAGCCTCAGGAAAATGCCATTTAATGTGGGCGAGATGAACGGCCTGGTAGAGTGTGATTGCGAGAAGGAATGGTGGAACATGTTAAAATGGCCCTCCAGAGAGCATTCCAGCAAGAGCTACTACAAACCAATCCACCCGCCGTATTACAAGAAGACCATGCTTAGGGGGGCCTTCCTCAGGTGATCCCTCCTGCCCAGTACTTTGATTGCTTTCCCATATGTGATTGCCTTCACATACACAAGCCGCACACATTTCAAGTTTACCCATAGGCTGCTTCAAACAATCGCCTTGGTGCCCTACCGTTAGTTTCCTTTTCACCATGCCGCCCTGTTTGTCTTCTTTTAATCACTATTCATGTTTGACGGAAGTAGACCACGCTGAACCAAACCGTGGTAAGGTGAGTGTGTCTAATAACCAATCGTGTTTCATTGATGATTCTCATTGAATGCTCTCCTCTCCTGCAGGTAAGGTGATCAATAAACCCTTCCTGACCCTTTCCGTGGAGTTGCTGTGAGGCTGCCCGTCGCTTGGTGGCTGCTAGCTGTCTCTGCTTCCTTCTTGCAGTTGCTTCCGCTTGCTTGGTCCTGCAGTGTGCAGAGCTGCCTCCGCATCGATCTGCATTGCCATATGGTCTGGCCGTGCGTCGTCTGTACCAGCTGGTCTTGGTTTTGCTATGCTTGGTTTCGGTTTCGTTGAGCCGACCCATCACATCCGTCGTGTGCTGTGTGAATTGAGTTGCCAAATAAAAAAGGGACCCGGCATTCGAATTCAGCAGGTGATGAATTCTCCCATCCCTTCATGCCTTCAGAGTATGCAGCAGCTAGCAGCTCCTGGAGTGTGAGCCTGCAAGAGCCTCATGCGAGCTACATGCTGCTATGCTCAGTGTGTGGTTTGCTGTGTGGTGTGGCCTGTGATTTTGTCAGCCGTTGTGTTTGGAGTTTTGGAGACTGATTGTTGTTTTCCTGTATGTGGAGACTCATCTTATGTGTCTTCCAATAAATAAACTATATGTGGTTTTGTTAGTTTCTTTGGTATTCATAGACATATTTTGCTCTCACTAAAAAAAAGGCCACATAGCGGGCTACCATATTTCCCTGATGGTCCGCACTAGGGATTTGCTTCCATGACCCTTAGACAAACGTGCCCGAAACGGGAAAAATGTTACATATATACACTACTAATACCAAAATAATATGTACCCAAACTAGAGAAATGAAGCTTATACAATGTTTCCAAGAGTTATGGCCAGATATTTTTCTACTATAATTTGTCGCCTTCCCAATGGTTTTACCAAATTATTAGCAACAAATAAACTAGGTACCCACCGTTATAGTAGGTACTCCCTCCGGTTCACTATTAGAAGTCGTTTTGGACAAGGTTTGAGTCAAACATTAGGAATATAAATCAAAAATAACTTTTAAGTCAAGTTTGAAAATGTGAAAATCATATAAATAGATTTGTCTTGAAAATTACTTTCATACATATATAACTTTCCAATAAATATTTTTATAGAAAAGATAAGTCAAAGTTGTGCTTTGGTGACTGTGTCGCTGTCCTAAACGACTTCTAATATGGAACCGGAGGGAGTAATTAACAAAAGTAATTACAAACCACTGTAACTTGCTCTGGTTCTAATAGCAAGAGGGGCTGTACGTAACAGGGTGCGAAAGTTAATTTCCTTATTTTTGAAAGAAAATTTTATTTATTCAATAATTTGTACAAGGTTCTGAAGAATCACGAGCTGCTAAAGATTTTACAAAATCTGGGAGGGGATCAAGCCATATGACTGATCTGGGTCCCAACTCAAACTAGAGCGAGGTAATTCCTTGCAAAGGGGGCCCAAAATCAAGGGGCAAAATTTTTAACGAGGCGGATCCTATGTAAATACTCTCTATGATATATATGAAAAGAGCTTTCCCCCAAATTTTGCGTCTTGCGAAATTCTAATGTGTGAAAGAGAAATTCGTGAAAAGGCTCCGTTATAGCCTAAGTTCCATCATGAGGAAGAGAAATTCGCGAAAAGGCTCCGTTATAGCCTAAGTTCCATCATGAGGAAGAGAAATTCGTGAAATGGCTCCGTTATAGTCTAAGTTCCATCATAAGAAAGTGAAGTTCCATGAAAAGGCTCCGTAATAGCCGAGAATTCCATTGTGAGAAAGTGAAGTTCCATGAAAAGGCTCCGTGATAGCTGAGAATTCCAAAGTGTGAAAGAAAAGTTTCGTGAAAGGCTCTGTGATAGCCGAAATTTCAAAGTGTGAAAGAAAAGTTTCGTGAAAGGCTCCGTGATAGCCGAGAATTCCAAAGTGTGAAAGAAAAGTTTCGTGAAAGGCTCCGTGATAGCCGAGATTTCAAAGTATGAAAGAAAAGTTTTGTGAAAGGGCTCCTTGATAGCCGAAGGCTCCGTGATAGCCAAAGATCCCAGAGTAAAGGGACATCCTACCAAAAGGCCTGAGACAACAACAAGTTGTGGCCTAGATCCCAGAGTAAAGGGACATCCTACCAAAAGGCCTGAGACAACAGCAGGTTGTGGCCCAGAAAGTTCAAACGTCTTGGCATGAGATTTTCGCGAAAAAGAATACAAAGTAATATTCGACCCAAAATTCTATCAGTCGTAAGTGTGGACTGGCATGCCGAGAAACTTAAGAATCATAGCAGTGAATATCCGCGAATAAATCTATGAAGTGATACCTACCCACGAAAATCTTTGAGCTAAAATTGCTATTTTGCAGACTAAGGGGCTCGGGGGCCCTCGTTAAAACGTCGAGTGAAAGATCAGGTTGAAGCAACTGAAAGTTGCGATATCAACCTAAGCAAGTTTGCTGCACAGGCACAAGTCCACAAAACTCGCGAAGCAAGTTTTGTCGACTCGTATTCTGAAGTACAAATTTATGCTTTAAGAGAAAATCAAGTACGCGAAAAAGGAACCATTCATGAAATTTTGCATGAAAACAGCAAGGTGGGAAGGGTGACGTTTTTTCTTAAAAAACAAATTTATTACCTTAGTTTCATACAAAATTTCATAAGAATACGATTACACAGCTTCGAAGAGCTGAAAGTTCAAAAAGGAAGTTCAATAATACAGCCTGGATTGCGGCCACTGTTCTCTGCAACATCACTAGCATAAGCAAAACTGCAATCGCCACTTATGGGGCTAGGGGGCTCCGTCTTCACGAAGGGGCGTGAGCTTGAAGCTTCAGTTGCAAGGGCATAACCATCGCGGTAAAGAATAAACCAACTCAGTTGGAAACTATGCATCGAGAAATATTGACAACAATAAAGCCAGAAATCGGAGAACTTGCATCCGGGATGAGCTTCTTTATATAAGCGCCAAGCTTCACCACTAACTATCTGGTCCTGGCGATGGATACACAAAGGTATGATGTCCTGCACAGGCCCACCTTGCAGGACCTGCGCAGGTTAAGATTTACAAAACACAGTTTAGAAAAGGGTCGCAACCCATAAATATACAAGTTCACAACTTCTTAACGTCAAAAGCAATGGTTCGGATAAGTTCTATTTCATCCAACAACATCGACCTTCAGAGAACTAGTGCGTTGTTCTGAGCTTTCGTCTTCTCCGTCATTGTCTTCACCGCTACTGCTGCTGCTGCCACTTCCCGAGCCATCTTCAGCTTCGTCATCTTCGCCAACTCGACCATCGGATTCAGAGCTCATCTCAAGAGCTTCACGAATTTCTTCACTCGTTTCTTTCCTTATCAGCTAAAAGTTGAACAATCAGAAGTGATTAAAAACAAAAAGAACTCAGCAAGCGAAGTCAGTGTAGAACAAAAAATGAAAAAGGGTTAGAGTTCAAAGAGATGGTTACCTCTTCAAGTTTCTCTCGAGCGATCTTCTTCGCAAATTCTTTGCCGCTGGAGACCCAGAATTCCTTCATAAATTTAATCTTGACGGCTCGTACATCTTAATGCTTCGAATAAGGGAAGTACTGCCAGCATCAGGAAAATTCTGAAGAGCACCCCGAAATTTCTCAAAGTCTATGCCGTCGCAATTCTCCAGAAGTTTTAACAGACTTTCAACACTGAAAGCAGCGGCGAAGTCGCTAGCGCTCGATATAACATCGGGAAGAGCTTCGAATTCTGCCAACATCCACTTCATCACTTCTTCCGCACCATAGGACTCGGGGAAAGGTTGTGCGCGAGCCCCGAATTGACCCAGAGCTTCGCCATATTTTTCGAACAAGAGCCGAAAACTCCTCTTTATCCCGTCAGCCCCTCTGTTCAGTGCGTCATCTCTCTCGTCGATCATTTTCTCAAGTTCGAGGATCCTTGTGTCCCTGGCACTGACTTGGCCAACGAGATCGGAGTTTCGCTTGAGAAGATTGGCATTTGTTCCGCGAAGCTCTGTAATAGCTGCGGTCCCTTCATCGATTGATTTACGAAGTTCTTCAATGACTTGGACATCATTGCTTTGAGCTTCTTTAGGCTTGTCATGTTCTTTCTTCAAGTTGTGATTAGCGACATCTGCAAGCTTCTTTTCATTCTGCAAAGACTTCAAGGCTTCTGTAAGCTCTTTAACTTGAATCGCTAATTCACGACCCGAGGACTGAGCTTTCTCCAAGTCTTGCTTCAAGACATGAACTTGTTGTTCATTCTCTTTAAACTTCTCCGATAGCAATCTACCGGCAACAACTGTTTTCAACCCTAAAATGGCATTGAATCTGGAGAGTTCTGAAGGAGAAAGATTCCGGGGAGATGATTCGAAAGCTAAAAAAAAGCAGAGGAACAATAAGAACACACGAAGAAGAAAACAAAGAAAGAGGGAAAGACAGAAGGCAAACCTTCCGAATCGAAAGCCGTCAATGACTTGTCACCAGTGGATTCAACAATCTCTGTAGATTTCTGATGGGAAGAAGAAGTATGTCCCTCGTGAGCAACAACCGCCTTGTCAGTAAGAAGAGGCATCCCCTTCGGAGCGTCTCCTCCTGTTCCACTCACTTGTTTAGTCATAAGCTTAGGAGACCGCCACAGCACAGAAAAGCTATGAACACCACCAATTTCATCAACCACCGGACATTCAACACTCAAAAGCTCACCCCTGAAAGACGTACCAAAGCTCGCGTTATATGCAACAACTTCAGGAGAAGGGTCATGATCTTCGGGGATGTCTTCGCAATTCCCAATCAAGGAAGGATCTTCGAGAGATCCGCCACTATGATCCACAGTATGCTCCAACTCTTCAGTAAATTTTTGCGATGCCTCGCTAGTAGCAATAAGAGTTTTGGCAGCTTCAGCTTCAGAAGAAGCATCAGTAATGGGATCTTCAGAGATGGTTCGAGCTTCGGGAAGTGCATCTGAAAAGGTTTCAATATCCACGAATTCATTCTCTGAGCCAGGAGTGCAAACAGAATGAAGCCCCCACCTCAACATGCAGCAAAAACAAGGAAAATAACCTGATCGACGTGGCTCGTCTTCGGCTTCGTCGTTGGAAAAAGCCGGAGCCACACGTTGAATAATTACGACTTTCTTCACAGCCTTTTTAGCTTTCTTCTTGCTCAACGCTGCAAGACCGGATGCCGCTTGAACTTCAACGTCGGAAGCACCTTCAGAAGCTTTTCTCTTCCTCTTGCTGGACTCCAAGGATTTAGTCTTCGAAGGACAGATAGCAGGAGAGGAAACGTCGTCAGTCTTGCCTTTGGACTTGTCTTTGTGTGAAGCCCTCTTCCTTCGACGTTTAGAAGGAGCAGCGGCCGAAGAACCGGGTGCCCTAGGGGCCGGAGTTTTCTTGTCAAGGCCAGGCGGGCGAGGGCAAAGAGCGGTTTCAGCACCAAGTTCAGAAAAAATGCGGTTCACTCTTCTCTTGTGTTTCACGATATGCTTGTAGGCTTTGTATTCGTTTAAAGTGAATTCGCCAACCATATCGCTGACCTTTTCCTCAACCTCAAGAATAAAGTCATCCAAGCTCTGACCATCCTCAAGTCGCAAGTGAAATCACGGAAACGGTACTTTCTGAGAAGCCCAATCCACATCAAGAAAAATAATTTCCGAAGGCTTCCAGCCATGTGACAAGGGCCAGACTCGCACTGCAACAAATTCTTCAAGCACATCGCGACCACCAAGAATAGTACTGGCAAGATAAAAACCATTCTCGCAACTCTTGAAGTTACAGGCTCTGCGATTGAAAGTGGCAGTGCTAGCAGCAGTCACCGGGGCCATTGGCAAATAAAAAGGATAGGCAGGACCACTATAATCAGGGACCTTGGACGTGTCAACTTTCACGTAGAACCAGTACGATCGCCAATCTTCAGCCAAGTTATTTTTACTGCAAGGAGCTAGCAGAATGCGGGTAAGGTTCTGGTTCGCATTCTTCCTACGAGTGTTGAAGGTACAACACCCATAGTGGGCCTCATAGAAATTCCCATCGTCAAGCTTAATGATATCTCTCTGAATAATAAGCTCAAAAAGTCACGCGAAGATATCACTGTTAGCACTGCATCAGAAAGTCTTCATGACCCAGAAAAATTTTGACAGCTCTAGGAAAGAGTTGGGAGTCAGCTGATGTATCTTCACAGAGAACTTCTCAAGAATGGCAGGAACCTGAACGTCACAAGGGAATCTGAGGCCACAAGTGAAGAAATCTCTGAAAACAACAACCTCGTTCGCCTCAGGAGCAGGAGTCTCTTCGTCAGAAGGAGGACGCCCGTCACCGGGAGGGAAAAACCCAGCTTCTTCATATTCTTTGATAAGTTCGGCGGTAACTTTGGACTTGCCGAAGACAAAAGCTGGGGGATAGGAAGATTTCGAAGCAATAAGTTCGTTCAAGTTGACTTCGACATTTGAGATATCCTCACCATCACCAGAATCGTTTCCGGACTTAATCTCCCCATCTTCACGACTGCCAGATTCTCGGACAGCTTCAGCAGCCGGGTCACTTGTGCTTGGAGGAACATTCTCCGATGACGGTGGGACACCAGCTGTAGCCAGTTCTTCAGTAGTTATCGGTCTAGCAGTACTTTTAGTGCGAGCCACCTTTTTAGAAAAGAGAATTAACGAAGACGTGTTAACTTGCAAGTAACGAAAAATCTACGAAAAAATAGATGATGCTCAAAAGTATAAGAAGTATAAATAGATTACCTTAGAAGAGTGAAGAAGTTACGGAACTTCGGGAACCTCGAGACGGGAGGTCTTGAGTTGCGAATGCCAGAAAAATTCAGAGAAGATGACGAAACGGTGAAATAAAGTTACCGCGCGGAGTCTCTATTTATAGGGGAGAGGGGGGTAGTTTCGAAAAGATGTCTTGAGATGACCGTTGCGCAACCTAGGGAGTGACGCGTGTACACTCCGACATTCCGAGGGTGACGTTTTTTTTACCGAAATTCTTATAATTTTTTGTGGAAACGGATCGTCGGAGTCAACCCGCTTCCCCGAGGGGCTAGTGTTGGGGAATTGGGGTAAAAACCTTTCACCCTTGAAACTTCAGAGATCCCATGTCTTTTGTGAATCCGGAGACGCATACAGGAAAGAGTCAATCGAAGTGTTCGTTTTCATGATTTCTGAGAAATTCGCTAACCTGTTGCTTTCAGGCGAAAAGGTCGCCGAAGGGGTGCCAGTTCGCAAGTCTGTTTATTGTTTCAAGACAGTGAGAACTTCGGAAATCTTCGCAGATTCGGGAAACTCCATTTCGGCAGTGGCTTCGAGGACTCGAATCGGGAATCTGTGTACCTGATATTCTTCGCGAATGAAGAGTCGAAGGTCGAGGGAAGACCTAGTCAAAGGCGTGGCATCAAAAGTCTAGGTTCGAGGTGTGAACAAGTGGCCGGCTTGTAAATATATGAAATTAGCTCCGCAAATCACGGGATGTAAAAAACATTCATGTACATGTTCACATTTGGAATATTCTTTAGATCCGAGGGCATTCTCGGAATGTAAAAGTCCCTTCGTCTCCCTATAAAAGGGGGTCCGAGGGCACGTGTAAAGGGGTACACAACTTTTGCAATGAATGCAGGCTTTCGGAGATTCTTGGTCTCCCGGTTCTTAAGTTCTTTCACGTGTTTATTCGAGGATCTCTCACCACTTGTGTTCGGGGGTTCCATCCGATTTTCTGACCCCCCAACACCTTTCATTAGAGTATATTGAAGTCAATTCTTTGTAATGTATATATACACAAAAATCATATATGATGGAAGCAACGTGCCTGATAATTTACATATGAACTGCTCCTTTATCTCCATGCTTTAATTTGTGCTTTGGCCATATCAGCCGAGAGACCGAATGGGTTAGATCCATAAAAGAAATGGGTCAGTGCTAGTAGTTGGAAAATGGATGCTGCAGTGTAATTTCTGAAGATCTACTGGCTACGTACACTGCAGGGATTGCCTGAGCCCATTGAGCTTACTGGCGCTGATGAAACCAATCCAATCACCCATCATGCGTACTAAGGTAAAAAGCCAGCTAGCATCATGCTCCATTTTTGTAAGCATCATTTTCTTTTTTTTCCCTTCTCAATCTGATCTGTTTGTGCACAAAGGAAGTACAGAAACAAATGACAACCACTGCACGCATCTCATTCACCACCAGACTTCTGAGTTCTGACACATGCACACATTTCATGCAGGATGTCTTTGCGAGCACTATTTATAGTGCTGCCGAAGAAATTATCAAAGAAATAAAGGAGAACGCTACTGGTACTGCTACACGAAGCAGCAAGCACAATATCATCTACTTCAACGGGTGGGATGGGCTGGGAGCATCTGCCGTCCTACAAGAAGTAGGCCGGCGCCTCACCGCAGCATCATCAGTAGAGGAAGACAGTGGCGGAGCCACCAGTCTGGCAAGGTCTGGCTGCCGCCACACCTGCTAGTTTAGGCTCACAAATTAAATTGGTTGAGCCTCACAAATTAAGGATAGAGTTGAAAGATTAATTAGAGTGAGCAATTGTGTATATCAGCTCGTGTATATACATGACTTACTTTATCTTTTGATTTAGCGACTGTGTCACGGTGATTGGGTCCATCAGACCGACTCAGCTTATCAGATGACCCTATATATATTAATCTCAAAAAAAAAGATGACCCTATATATATAATTACTAGTAGTAACTTCGCCATAGGTAGATTTTGATTCTGGCTCCGCCACTGGAGGAAGACCAGGCACCGGCGGCTAGCAGAAGAACCCCTGCCACTGCCGGTCAGGAGTTCTCGAAGATCTTCCACATTGACTGCTCCAAGTGGTCTCAAGAGATCTATGCAGAGGATGATTGCAGAGCAGCTTGAACTTCCCACTCAGGTGATGAACATGATCGACGCACAAGATGAGGAGGTGATTACCAAGGCACAGCCAAGGGCTCCCGTGCGGAGGTACCGCATGTAGCTGAGGTGATATATCAGCACATACTGCAGCTAAACCGCAGGTTCTTAGTGATTTTCCTCAACGGGAGCAGTGAGGAGATCGACCTTGACAGCTTCGGTTTCCCTCTGTCTGGACACTCGGGAAATAAGGTGCTGTGGTCATTCCAAGGAAGGTTCCGGCTCTACCCTAGGACGAAGGTTGACAGGGCCCTGGAGAGCACAAGGACGACAGATGTTATTATCTCAGCAAAATCCAAATTTGGCCTAGCCTTTGACATTCTTATCCACGAGGCTGAAGACATCAATATTGGTGGCATCGACTGGACTGCAAAAGTCAGTTGCTTCTTGTACATGATGAAGCTTTGTGGCATGGGTAATGGCTTTGATGACTATGACCTGGCGACTCATGGCTTCAACTACTGCACATGTGATGGCATCCTACATCTACTACAAGATGATGTTGGCACTGCTGATGACGATGGCGCTGATAGATTGTGGCTCTCTTCTGATGCCCTGCATCATGAGATGCAACTGGATGCAGACTACTACAAAAATCCATATATGACATCTCTGGTGCCACCATTTTGGAGATCTCTGCTGTTAGGGCCGTCTCGCAAGCGCATACCATGCTGGACTTCACCAACCTACGGGTTCATGCTGATCCCGGCGGATGAGTATGGATGCGGCAACATTCCTAAAGAGATGTTCCAACAGTTCAACAATATCTGCGTGCTCAAGATATTAGCATGCGAATTCAGCTTCACATCGCCTCCGTTCCTCTGCTGCCACAACCTCAGGTTTCTCTGGCTTGACAACTGCAGTGATTGTAGCAGCACAGATGATGTAGTGAATGAGGACATCAAGCGGTGCCTCCAAAGGCTGTGGGTGCTGGACATGCGCCTGTCAGGCTGTACCTTCCTGTCGACAAAGATGATTGGTTTCATGACTCAACTCAGGGAGCTAAATGTGACGGGACAACCTATTGACCACATGGATGCATTATTGCAGGGGCTGCACAACATTCGTAAGCTCCGACTGACGGAGTCTAATAATTATTATATTGGCGACGCTGACCCTCGAATCTTGTTCTCTGTGAGGGACAAGATGGAGCTTCTCGACTTCTCAAAATTCGGTAGTGACAAGAAGAGGTTCTTTGAAGTACGCAGTTGCAGCAGTCTTGAAACTCTCATTATTAATGGATCTGATTGTTTAGAAGTGATCTACTTGGAAAGATGTGCTAAACTGAAGAATCCACTCTTCAGCGGGGTTTTTGCAGAGCTCCGCAGTTTACAACTCAATGGTTGTGAAGCAGTGGAAATACTAGATCTCCGTGCAGTGGCAGCCCCAAAGCTCGATGAGCTCGTTCTAATCAACTGTGGGAAGCTTTGTGCAATCCTATGGCCACCAGCAGCTGAAGACAAGAGGAAAATGTACCTGGATAAGCTGTACATTGACAATACCATGAGGGGTACAGGAATATCACCTACTGGATTTGATTGGTATATTTGTATCAGAGACGCAAGGCTTCTAAGGTCTCTTGAGCCCATCAAAGGTCCCAACAATGCAGTTGTGGAGATTTCAACACTTGCAGCGCTCTGTGCTGAAGATGATGGAATCAACAACAGCAGCGGGCACCAAGTCCAGCTGCTTCAAGATAATGCAACTTACGCGGATGTCTCTGCCACATTTAACAAGGACACCAGCATGCAGCAGTAGGAAGCTAATGAAGTCAACTGTGATCCCTGGGTGATCATGTATGTCCGTCGTCCTTTCCCTCCGTATCTGACGCCGCATGACTGCTACCTGCACATAGAAGACCAGATGACAAGGACCAAGCTATCACAAACTGCAGGCCGTATCACTGTACCGGGATTTATATGTGATGATGCTGTCGGTGTTAGGATTAGTCCCGACACTAACTAGTGAGATGCGCCGTGATTAGCCTCTCGATGGTCGGTGCTAAGCAATATGAAGACACAGGTTTATCCTGGTTCCGGCCACGAGGCCGTACGTCCAGCAGATTGCGCGGATGCGTTGTATTGCTTTGCACCAGGGGTGCCTGTAGAGGGGGGCTACAAGCAAGGTGGGAGAGGAGGAAAAGCCTCCAAGTCCCTGCTAGATGATTGGGGCGTAGTGCCAATATCTGAAGAGTGAGCGTGTGGGTGAATGCGGACGAAAGTGATGCGATGCCCGCGACCGGGCGGCCATCTCCTCCTTTTATAGACCAAGGGGAGGTGGCTTACAAACGTGCCACATGGTTTTTTTTACAGTGTCGCAGTACCGGCGTGCAGTGTTAGCGATTTGGTGGATGTCCTGTCGAGTCCTGGCCCCTGTAAGCGTCGTGGGGGCTTTTGTACTCGCCGGAGGGTAGCTTCGAGGGAGGTCCGGCTGGCGCCCGCATCTGGCCGTCGTCCGTACATCAGTTCGAGGGTCTTGATGACGGGAGTCCCCCACGCCGCACAGGGGCTGTCGTGGTGGCATCCCATCGGAACAGGACCCCACAGCGCCAGGGATGGCTCCACAGTGCCCGGGACGGTGGCACAGGGTTGGAGTTGGCCGTGCAAGGTCGGAGGTGACGGAGGGGACGTGCTCCGCTCACCCCACATCACGGCACCGTCCTGACCGGACGTCAGGTCGACGGCCGCATGCTCTTCGGGGGTGTCGCCGGACCCTTTCGAGGGGCTCGGCGTGGAGGAAGGACAGGAGCAGGTAGCACAACGTCTGGGAATGACCCCGGCCTCTCCGCACAGCGAGCGTGCAGTGCCCGCATAGTGCCCGGGAAGGTGGCACAGGGGCGGCATGGCCGCACAGTGCCGGGGCCAGATTCCCGGGCGGTGTCAGGGAATCGGCGTGGCGGGGATCTTGCTTTTGACCGTGGCGCCCGCGGCGCGACGGGGCATTTAATGCTCCGGTCGGGAGGAGTAGGTGAAATGCTCCGGGCCGAGGGGGAGCCTCGAGCGAGGCGGAAGTCCGCCCGAGGGGGGAGCCTCGAGTGAGGCGGAAGTCCGCCCGAGGGGGGACCGAGCCCTCGAGCGAGGCGGAAGTCCACTCGAGGTGCATTTGACCCACGAGCGAGGCGGGAACCTGCTCGAGAGGCGTCTGACCCTCGAGCGAGGTGGAGGTCCGCTCGAGGGCGGTTGGCGCTCTCGCCCAGTGGACCGCTAGGGCTTGCTGGGCCGTGACAGGCCGTGGGCCGTGCGTGTGTTTGGTTTGGGAGATGTTTTTTTGTGGTTTGCGTTTTAAGAGGGTGATTTTCCCCATAGTTAGGGGACCCCTTAGGGCTGTCCCTGACAGTAGCCCCCGAGTCTTTGTTGAAACGATGGGAAAGTTTCGCAAAGGCTGGAAGCTTCTGGTAGGACCTTTCTTCCCCTCGAGCGTGTGTAACGTTCCGTGGGGGCGCGCTAGCGCACCCGCGGGTGTAGCCTCCGAAGGCTTGGAGGAGTGCGTGCACTCGTGTAAGGTTTTTATGCTGAGCGACGGGTCCGTAAAGCGTTTGTTTCAGCCGGCCTCAGCGTTATTTCAGCCGGCTTCGGCAATCTACGCGTGCGGAACACCGTCAACCACGCCTAGAGCGTGTCCCAGAGGGTTTTGCTCATTGTCTCTTCGCGGAGGGGGGATGACCCTTTACGGAGTTGTGTGACACGCCCAGAGGGTGTAGCCGTGCGATGAGCCCCCGAGCCCGGGCCCGGATGGGGGCGATCGGGGTGAGCCCTTCGACTTAATTATGCGACCCTCACCGCCCTTCCGCAGGGAGGAGGGGTGAGGGGATCCATGCTTCCCATCGAGCGGGCCGCGAGTCACGGACTCCCTCATCGAGCTATTATCGGGTGATTCAAGTGGACGTCCGTGCCCCGTTCGATAAGGGTTGGGTCGTGGTCCGGAGACACGTCTATGAGAGCGCTTCACATGGGTATGCTAGGCAGGGCTCGATCCCGTTCGATGGGGACCGAGGGCGCGGAAGCTCTCCCTCGACGGGATCCCTCGGCTAGCTGCCCTCGTCTGGCCTTGAATACGAACTATGGGGCGCCCCCGAACTTCGTGTTCGGGGATCGGCTCGGTCGCGCGCACCCTGGTCGTCCCTGACTCCATTGATCTGAAACGCCTGTTCGAACCTTCCGCAGGTCAGGGCTCGAATTTCTGATCAGTAGAGGCTTCGCGGGGAGCGCTATGCATCCCCGTCTTTTGTTGACCCGTGGCGCCCGTCGCACCCTCATCAGGCCGGGCTCCGAACCACGGGTCAGTAGCGGCCTCGTTAGGAGGTGCATCTGCGGCGCCCATCGAACCCTCGGCGGGCTGGGCCTCGAACAGCTGATCAGTAAGGGTCTCGGAGCAGGGCGCCAGGAGTCCCTCGAGCCACGCTTTCGAGGGCTATCTCGAGCAAACGCGTTCAAGGTCGCCTCTGACCCCTTAAGTGCCCGTCCGGGGCCCCTCGAGGGATCAGGCCTCGAGCCCTTGTTTGATGGGACCTTTGGGGGCACCTTCTCTGGGAAGGAATCCCCCCGCCCTTTCGTTTCGGCCGTGGACTCGGATTGACCGCCCGCGTGGGGTCGTGACCTATGTGGTGTTTTGCGAGGGGACGCACGTGCCTTTTTAGGCGGAATAACGGGCCGTTCAAGGCACCGCGCGACGGTTTGCGTTTTTACCGCGCCGTAATGATGGCGCTCGCGTGTGCGCGTGGTGATTTCGGAGTAGTGGGGCCTGGGCGACGTCTATCGCATTAACTGCGGCCGCCCGCCCCGGCCCTGGCCGTTCGATCACCCCGCCTCTTTTACCCTATATATTATAAGGAGTGGAGGGGAGAGATTTTTACCTTAGCCATTTGCTCCCGCAGCGCCGGCCTTCTTCCTCCTCTCGCCCCTTGAGCTCGCGCCCACTCGCTCCTTCCACCTTTGCGCTCATTCCCAGTTCCATCCCCACCATGGTTGAGTACCTTGAGGTCGGGCCGTGGTGCCGGTCCAACGTGGATGCGCACACCCTCCAAGGGCTTGTCGCCGGAGGGCAGCTGACGGCCAACACCGACCCGAGCAGGCCGGCGTGGATCGTTCCGCCGGCACGGCATCAGGAGCCGCAACCCCTGGAGGGGCACGTGGTGAGCTTCGTTCACCTGCACGAGCGAGGATTCAACACCCCCGCCGGCAGGTTCATGCGAGGGTTGTGCTACCACTACAGCGTGGAGCTGCACAACTTTGCCCCCAACACCATTTCGCAGGCGGCGACCTTCGTAGGCGTCTGCGAGAGGTTCTTGGGCGTCCCCGTCTCGTGGGATCTATGGCTCCACCTCTTTCGGGGCGAGCTCTTCATGCTGGCCGCCGGAGGAGGCACCGGCCCGTTCGCACCAGCAGGCTCACGTTCGCGTTGCGAGGGAAGGAGAGCGGCGTATACCCGCCCTGCAACATGACGACCAACAATGCGGAGTGGGACAGAGGGTGGTTCTACCTTCACAACGATGGCGGCAGCCTTCCGCCGTACACCGGCAAGGTCCTCGACAGCCGCCCGTTCCACTGGGCGCTGGGGGTGTCGGACTCCGTGCGGCGGACGAAGCTCGAGCCCTTCATGAAGGCCCTGAAGACCTTGACGGAGGCGGGTAGACCGCGGCGGCCGTCCTTGCGCAATGTCACCGACGACGGGTGATTCCCCTCATGGAGAGGGCGCTCCCCATCTACGAGATGGCGGAGGGCGCGGACCCCGATGCGCTGCCGTGGTCGCAGCTGCTAGCCGAACCCTTCCCCCTGGGGTACGCGGCCCAGAGGGCAAGGCGCATGGTGGACACCAAGAAGATGGTGTGCGACCCCGACGAGGTGTTGTGGTCGCCCAGGATGCGTCCCGACGACTGATGCGTCGAGCTGGTAAGGAATTCCTGCCAATCTCGCTAGCTTTCGAATCGATTTTGATCTCGACGGCTGATTCTCGACGATTGTGGCGGTGGCAGCTGGCGATGGAAATGAGTGCCTATGGCTCGGACCCCCTACGCCCAACTCCCACGCAGCCAACCGTGAGAAACAACGGGAGGAGAAGGCGAGGGCGGATGCCGAGAAGGCAAAGAAGAAGAGGCGCGAGGAGCGCCGCCAGGCGCATAGCCTGGAGTGGGTGCAGCGGGAGAAAGAGGGCTTATCTCTCCCGCCGACCCCGGAGGATGCGAGCAGCGACAGCGACGCCGGCGTGGTCTGGTCGGATTTGGACGAGGAGGAAGAAGAAGATGAAGTACCTTTGGCCGTGGGGGCCAAAGGCAAAGATGCTGTTGTTCAGCCCGCGCCGTCGGCGGCGCGAGCTCGCGCCGCACCTGCCTCCGCAGCGGGCGTGGCTTCGGCTGGCGATAGCACTGTGGCGGGGGGCGCGTCCGGCACGGGGGGTGCACCGTCCGCGTAGGCCTCGAAGAAACGCAAGCGTCAGGTGTCGACCCGACGGTAAGCATCGTATCGAACTTATTTTGCCCGATTTCGTTCAATCGAGTTCTTGATGTCTCCTCTCCCTTTCTCCCAGCTGCGCTGGTAGCCCCATCGCGCCTGAGCTGGCGCTGACCAAGGCGCTGAGGGTGGGGGCGCGCGACGCGGTCCACACAACGCGGCCTCGCTCGTTCAGGACACCGCGGTCGGCGACGGCGACGGCGCCGTCCCTTCAGATGGTGGCATCACATGGCGTCCTGTGGGAGGAGGAGCGGGCCCATGCGGCCAGGCCCGGGACGGGGGGGGTGGTTCGAGGGGTGTGGCCCCTCGAACAAGCAGAGCGAGGGAGGTTCCATCCATGGAGGATGTGGCCCGTGCGCAGGACGAGTCCCCGGTGGAGGACGACAGAGTGTGGGAGGACGCCACACTTAAGTTCGCACCTGGGGCACTGCAGGAGTGGCTCAGGGGCCTGCAGGGGGCCGGTGCATCCTCATCGCGCCAGCCCGACTACGACGGCTTCCCCGGGGATTGGTGCACCGGGCTGGAACGGCCCGAGGTCCCATGGGAGACCTTGGACCGCGTGTTTGCGGAGTTCAATGACTGGCGGGAGTTCTTCCGGGTCGGGTCCGAGGTGTAGGGCTTGCTTCGCCAGGCCTCGAGGCTTCACTACGACGTGGCGGCGCCACTCTTCCGGGTATGTGTATTCGTTCCGTCGCTCCTTTGCTCTTCTTTCCGCCTTTACTTGTGTCCCGTCTGAGTCTTCTCCATCTCCTTTATCTTGGCAGCGGCTGCGGGGCGATGCTGGGGACAAAATCACCTACATCGCCAACTTGCAGACCCAACTAGAGGAGGTGTGCCGGGAGAACGAGCATCTGGGCCCGGCGGTGAATTGTCTCCGTGACCAGCTGTACGAAGTGAACGCGAACTTCAGCCTGAGGGAGAATGACCTGCGCCGTACAGAGGAGGAGCGTGACACCCACCACACCACAGCGGAACAGAATGCTAAGGAGGCCAAGCAACTCAGCGCCGCGCTGTAGGGCAAGGAGGGGGAGCTCCACCAGGAGCGCGCGACGCTCAGCGAGGCGAGGTCCCAGCTCGCGCTGAAGGACACCGCCGTCGCCGAGGCGCAGGCTCGCGCTGAGCGTGAGCGCATGTCGTCGGAGGACGCACGGGTGCGTCTCGCTCAGGCTGAGGGGAAGGCTCAGGAGGCCGAGGGGCTCGCCACCACTCTAAGGGAAAAGAGTGATGCGCTAGCGGCGGTGGAGGGCCAGCTTCGGGAGGAGCGTATCGCTCGTGAGGGGGCGCATTCTCAGCTCGTGCTGAGAGACGCGGCCCTCACTGAGGCGCAAACTTAACTCGAGCGGGAGCGCAAGGCGCTCGAGGAAGCGCGGGCGCAGCTCTCCCAAGCCACGGAAAAGGTCCGGGAGGTCGAGCAGACAGGCGCCGCTCTCGAGGAGGCTCAATCTCAGCTTCAGCTCGCGCGTGAAGAGCTTTGAGGGGCGAGAGACACACTTCAGCAGCGTGACACCTCGATCCTCCAGCTCCAACAGGACGTTGACGCCGCGTGAGCCGCGCTTGAGACCGAGAAGATGCGGGCTGAGGGTAAGTCGTGTTCCTCAGCCGCTTTAGTTTTTTGTTAAGTCCTTCCGGGGCTTGACATTTGTTTTTATGTCGCAGAGCTGCAGAAAAGCTCGGCGGGTCCTTCAGAGGAGATGCGGTCCCTCCAGGTCGCTTATGATGAGGCCCAGGGCGAGCTCAAGACCCTGGAGGCCACTGCTCTCGAGGTGTGCCGCAAGCTCGAGGGGGCCGAGTGTCAATCCTCGGGTAGCTCGGTGGCGAGCCGTCTGCGATCCCTGGGCGGCTGGGTCACCGAACGCTTGCGGGGCGCCCTTCGACTCGGCGTCCAGAAGACCTTGGGGCTAACCTCGACCCACTACATCCTCGATTTCGACCTGTTGTGGGACGGCTATGTTCTTCCCGAAGGCGTCATGGGTGAGGACGCTGAGCTTGAGGCCGTCAGGGTGGTCGACGCATCCATGGCAGAGCCTGCTGCGGTCCTTGCCGACATGTTTGAGGTGGACCTGTTCCCCGATGCGGCTGAGGGTGAAGCTGCCACGGCTCCAAGCCCCCGCGGCCCCTGAGGACTTCGGGTCTCGAGGCCCGTTAATAGTTTGTTTGAATTTTGGACGAAGTGTTTATCGTTGTACAAACAATATGTCATGCTATGCACAAGTTTATTTGTAAATTTTATCTCGTATGTTTTCATGTTTTCCTCGGGCCTTTCGGGAGAATTTCGACCGAGAAATCAGTGTTCATGAGCCAACTTAGTCGTAGGGTAGCGAGGGGGACGCTTATCCTCTCAGAGGCATCGGCGGTCCCGCGGCTCGGCCGGCCCTAGGCTTAATTAGTTCGCGCTTGGCCTCTGTTCTCCTAAATGCTCGAGGCATAACGTTCTAACATTTTTGAAAGGAAAGAAAGTGTTTTTTGTGAAAAAGAATTGGGACACTCTGGGGGGAACCCCCCGTCGTAGCCCCCGAGGGGGACTTGGTTTGTATCGAGGCCCCAGCTGAGGGTAAAACCGAGTCGTCCTTTTTATTTATGATTTCAAGTGCGGGATGTACAAAGGAAGCTTGGAAATCTAAGGGTAGAAGCGACGTAGCTGTTGTATGTTCCAAGCGTTGGTGAGGACCTCGCCCTTCTCGTTTGCCAGCTTGTACATGCCGGGTTTGAGCACCTCGACGACGACATAGGGCCCTTCCCAATTGCGGTGACAGCTTGTGTCAGCCCCGGTTGTCTTGTCGTAACCTCAACACTAGGTCGCCCTCGCTGAAGTCCCGACGTCAGATCTTTTGGGCTTGGTATCGCCGGAGTGACTGCTGGTACCTCGCCGAGTGCAGCATCTCCACGTCGCGGGCCTCGTCCGCCTGGTCCAGCGAGTCTTCGCGAGCCCGCTGGTTCAGGCCTTCTTGATAGGCCCTGAGCCTAGGGGACCCATACTCCAAGTCCGTGGGGAGGATGGCCTCCGCGCCATAGATGAGGAAGAACAGTGTGAACCCCGTGGCTCTGCTCGGGGTAGTCCTGAGGCTCCAAATTACCGACGGTAGCTCTTGGACCCATTTTCGGCCAAACTTTTTCAGTTTGTTGAAGATCCTGGGCTTGAGGCCCTGTAGAATCATGCTGTTGGCACCCTCCACCTGGCCGTTGGTCTGTGGGTGTGTGCAACGGCTGCCCAATCCACGCGGATGTGGTAGTTGTCGCAGAACTCCAGGAATTTCTTGCTGGTAAACTGGGTACCATTGTCGGTTATGATGGAGTTTGGCACCCCGAACCTATGGATGATGTCGGTGAAGAATAGCACAACCTGCTCAGATCTGAGATTGGTGATGGGGCGTGCCTCGATCCACTTTGAGAACTTGTCGACCGCGACCAACAAGTGTGTGTAGGCCCCAGGCGCCTTCCGCAGGGGCCCAGCGAGGTCTAACCCCCACACGGCAAACGGCCATGTAATAGGGATGGTCTGGAGGGCATGAGCTTGGAGGTGTGTCTTGCGGGCGTAGAACTGGCACCCTTCACAGGTGCACATGATCTCGTTGGCGTCGGTGACTGTCGCAGGCCAGTAAAAGCCTTGGCGGAACGCGTTGCCCACAAGGGTGCGCGGTGCCGCTGATGGCCGCATACGCCTGCGTGGATGTCTCGGATTAACTCGCAACCCTCGGGGATGGGGATGCACCGTTGCAGGATCCCTGAAGTGCCACGCTTGTACAGTTCCCCGCCGATCACGGTGAAGGACTTGGCCTTTCTGGCGATGCACCTTGCCTCAGTTCGGTCCGAGGGTAGCTCCCCCCGGTCGATCCAGGTGAGGTATTTGTTCCGCCAGTCGTCCGCGGGAAGGGCCCCGTCGATTTCCCTGGCCTCAGCCTCGTCAGCCCCATATCCCTCGAGGAGGGAGAGCACAAATTCCTCGTTCGAGGGGTCCTCGTCCATGGGTTCTGCACCCGTGGGCCTCGAGGGAGCCCCCGGTGGTTCTTCTGGGTCGGGGGCTGCCTTGCTGAAGTCGACAGAAGGTTTGGCGAGGTTGCGGGCGAAGATGTTCGGGGGAACAGTGATCCGCCCCGACGCGATCTTTGCCAGCTCGTCTGCCTCCTCATTGTACTTGCGCAGGATGTGGTTGATCTCAATGCCGTAGAACTTATCTTCAAGCGCGCGCACAGCATTGCAGTATGCCTCCATCTTCTCGTTGTGGCAGCTTGCGTTCTTCATGACTTGATCGATTACCAGCTGCGAATCTCCCCTAACATCGAGGCGCTTGACGCCGATCTCGATAGCGATGCGGAGGCCGCAGAGGAGGGCCTCATACTCCACAATATTATTTGATGCGGGGAAGTGCAAGCGTACCACGTACCTTATGTGTTCTCCGAGGGGCGAGACGAAGAGCAGGCCTGCGCCTGTTTTCATCACCGACCCATTGAAGTAGAGGGTCCAACACTCAGCCTGGATCTGCAATGGGGGCAGCTGAGTGTCGGTCCATTCAGCGATGAAGTCCGCCAGGATCTATGACTTGATTGCCTTTCGTGGCGCGTAGGTGAGGGTTTCACCCATGAGCTCCACGGACCACTTCACGATTTTTCCCGAGGCATCCGGGTTGCAGACTATCTCTCCCAAGGGAAAAGACGAGACCACAGTGACCGGATGGGCCTCGAAGTAGTGCCGCAGCTTGCGCCGCACGAGCACCACCGCGTAGAGCAGCTTTTGGATCTGTGGGTATCACGCTTTGGTCTCGGACAGTACCTCGCTGATGTAGTACACCGGTCTTTGGACTGGTAGGGCATGACCCTCCTCTGTTCTCTCCACAACGATGACCGCGCTGACCACCTGGGTGGTCGCCGCGACGTAGAGGTACAGAGGTTCGCCATCTCGGGGCGGCGTGAAGATCGGTGCGTGCGCGAGTGTCGCCTTCAGCTTGTCGAGGGTTTCCTGGGCCTCGACGGTCCAGGAAAAGCGTTTGTGCTTCTTCAGAAGTCGGTAGAGGGGCAAGCCTTTCTCGCCGAGGCGCGAAATGAAGCGGCTCAAAGCCGCCAGGCAACCCAACACCTTCTGCACCCCCTTCAGGTCCCGTATCGACCCCATCCGGTCGAGGGCCGAAACCTTCTCGGGGTTGGGTTCAATGCCTCACTGGGAGACAATGAAGCCCAGCAGCATGCCGCGCGGCACCCCGAAGACGCACTTCTCGGGGTTTAACTTGACCCTGTTCGCCCGCAGGCAGTCGAACGTCACACGCAGGTTGTTAACCAGGTTGTCCGCCTTCCTGGTCTTGACAACAATGTCATCTACGTATGCCTCCATGGTCCGCCCGATGTGATCTCCGAAAATGTGCTGCATACATCACTGGTATGTAGCCCCGGCGTTTTGAAGACCAAATGGCATCGTTACGTAGCAAAACATGCCGAATGGTGTGATGAAAGAAGTCGCGAGCTGGTCGGACTCTTTCATCTTTATTTGGTCATAACCGGAATAGGCATCAAGGAAAGACAAGAGCTCGCACCCCACGGTAGAGTCTACGATTTGATCGATTCGTGGCAAAGGAAAGGGAACTTTGGGACATGCTTTATTCAAACCGGTGTAGTCTATGCACATCCGCCACTTCCCGTTTTTTTTCTTAACTAATACAGGATTGGCTAGCCACTCGGGGTGGAACACTTCCTTGATGAACCCGGTCTCTAGGAGCTTCCGTAGCTCCACTCCAATCGCCCGGCGCCTCTCTTCGTCAAAGCGTCGCAGGCGCTGTTGCACAGCTCTGGAGTGAGGTAGGATGTCAAGGGAGTGCTCGACGACCTCCCTCGGAATGCCTGGCATGTCCGAGGGGCTCCACGCAAAGATGTCTGCGTTGGCGCGGAGAAAGTCGACGAGCACCACTTCCTATTTCGGATCGAGGGTGGAACTGACCCTCAACGCCTTGCCCTCGGGGGCAGCAGGGTCGAGGGGCACCTCCTTGGTCTGCTCGGCAGCCTCGAAACTGCCGGTGTGTTTGGCGAGGGAGTCGAGGCCCTCGTTGGCCAGCTTCTCCATGTTCGCCACGAGTGTCTCGTCGAGCGTGAGCGCCTCGGCGTGCTCGACACATTCGACGTCACAGTCGAACGCGTGCTCGATCGACGAGCCCACCATAATGACGCCTTTTGGCCCCGACATCTTCATCTTGAGGTAAGTGTAGTTCGGGACCGCCATGAATTTGGCGTAGCACGGACGCCCGAGGATGGCGTGGTACGCGCCCCGAAACCCCACTACCTCAAAGGTGAGGGTCTTCTTGCGGAAGTTGTCCGGCGTGCCGAACCAAACGGGCAGATCGATCTGCCAGAGAGGCTGAACGTGCTTTCCTGGCGCAACACCATGGAACGGCGTCGTGCTGGGCTGTAGCTGGTCCAGGCCGATCCCCATCAGCCGTAGGGTGTGGGCATACAGGATGTTGAGGCTGCTGCCCCCGTCCATCAGGACCTTGGAGAATCGCGAGTTGCTGATAACGGGATCGGCGACTAGCGGGTACTGGCCCTGATTGGGGATGCGGTTCGGGTGGTCCTCGCGGCTGAAGGTGATGGTCTCCTGCGACCAGTCAAGGAAGGAAGGAGGGGCCTTCTCCGCAGTGAGGACTTTGTGCCGCTCGTGCTTGCACTGGCTGGTGGACATGTCCACCGTCGGTCCCCGAAGATGAGGAAGACGTTCTCTACGGCGGGGAAGCTGTCAGCACCCCCATCGTCCCCACCCTTCTTGGCCTCATCGTCCTTCACAGAGACGCGGTGATAGTACTTCTTGAGCATGTCGCATTGCTCGAGGGTGTGGTTGACCGGGGTCTTGTGGTACGGGTGGGGCTTCTTCAGCATGTCGTCGAACACGCCGGGGCCTCGAGGGGGGCCTCGAGGACCCTTGCGTGCAGGATCGACCGCAAGGGCCTCGTCGTCGTCCTCGCCGCGCCCCTGCGCGCGTGTCATGCTGGGGCTTCTTACCCTTCTTGCCCCGCTTCTGCTTCTTGGCGGAGTCCTTGGGCTTGCTGCCCTCCGCGGGCACGTCCTCCGCGTGCTTACCCTTTTTGCCGTCAAAAATTGCCCCCGCTGCCTCTTCTCCAGAGGCGAAGCTGGTGGCAATATCGAACAACTCGTTGGAGTCTACTTGCGGGCTCCTTCCTAGCTCGCGCACCAGGTCCCAGCACGTCGTGCCTTCAAGGAAGGCATGTACAATCTCGGACTGGGCGACGCTTGGAAGCTCGGTGCAGTGCTTAGAGAAGCGCCGGATGAAGTCCCGGAGGAACTCACCGGGTTTCTGGGTGCACCCTCGCAGGTCCCAGGAGTTTCCAGGGCGCACGTATGTGCCCTGGAAGTTCCCCACAAAGGTGCGGACCAAGTCGTCCCAGTTGTGGATTTGGCTGGTGGGTAGGTGCTCGAGCCACGTCCAGGCGGAGTACGTGAGATGTAGCGGGAGGGTGCGGATGATCATGGCGTCGTTGGTGGTGCCGCCCAACTGGCATGCCAGGCGGTAGTCGTTGAGCCACAACCGGGGGTCCATCTCCCCCGAGTACTTGACGATGGTGGTGGGCTAGCAGAAGCGCTGGGGGATGTTCGCCGTGCGGATCTCCCGGCTGAAAACTCGGGTTCCCGGGGGCTCCGATGTCGGAGAGCGATCCTCCCCGCTGTCGTACCGGCCCCCTCGTCGAGGGTGGTAGCCTCGCGCCGCTCGTGCCTCCGCGCTCTCCCTCCTCTTGGAGTTCAGGACGTTGCGTGCGTCCCCGTCCTGAGCTTGGCCGCGCGTGTCGAGGATCCACTCCCAGAAAGGTGTCTTGCCTTGGTTTGCTGCCTGGCCCGCCGCGCCTCCTTGCGGGGCATGAACCAACGCTTCCTGGTCCTGTGCGCCGCTGCCAGCCCGTGCGCTGGACTGGTTGCGCATGCGGGGTGCGGAGCTCTCGGCCTGCTGTACGGCGGCCTGCTCAATGAGGGCCTGCGCCTCACGGCGCAGGTCGCGCGCCTCAGGTGTTGACGGCTCGGGCATGGCCCGGAGCAGTGTCGCCACCGCGATGAGCTTTTGGCTAGCTCGTGGTGGCGTGTGCGGGTCGTCGACGTTGAAGTCGGCGTTAATGCGTTCGCGGGCTTGCCGCCCCGCTTCTCGGGCGCGTTCGCCGCACGCCGAAGCCTCCCCTGCGATGGTGGCGCGCAGGAACCGCACCTGCTGATACTCCTCCGCAAGCTTAGCCTCGAGCTCGTGGGCCTGAGCCAGCTGTGCGGCGATGTCCTGGTTGCCCGCCGGCAGCGGCACCGGTGGTGGATTCGGCGCGGGCTCGTGGGGCGCATCTCCGTCGCCTGCTCCTCCTGCTCCGTCGGCGTGCTCGTTGATGACCACAACGAAGCACTCGCGCATGGGGTCGTAGCTCCCCTCGCTGGAGCCGTCTGAGTAGCCGAACCAGTAGTCCGCGACATCAAGGAACCGCTGGAACACGACTGGGTCCGGTACGCCGGAGAAGTCCCACTCCGCAAACCCATGCGAGGTTGCGGGAGATAGCTCGCTGGCCGAGCCGTGGTACGACTCGTCGTTGGTGGTCGCGATGAGGTTCCGGATCGACAGCAGATGATGACCCGAGAGATCCTCGTAGGCAGCCACGTCCGTCCTGACCGATGAGGCGTACGTCGCGGCGGAGTTGCGCATCCCGTGAGGAAACTGCGGCCCCGCGGCCGCGTTTTCCACCACAGGAGTTGGTGAAGGCGCGTCGCTCCGCGCCACCACACGCTGCCCGGCGCCGTTCCATGCGCACTTAGCGCGAACGCTGGCCTGAGCGTCTGCGGCGTCGGGCTGTCGAAATGGTCGCTGTCGCCGCTGGTGCTGGTGCACGTGCATCCGGCGTTGGTGTGGCGGGCACCGGGCCTGGCCCGGCCGAACGCCAGGGGTGGAGCTCATACCGGTTGGTGAGGCGCATGAGGTAGCCGTTCCCCGTAGCCTGAAAGTTCAGGCTCCCGAACCGGATTTCGAATCCGGCTGGGAAGGGGTCGGAGCTGCCCCAGGCGTACCTCTGGCACGTCATCTCGGTGCGAATCACCATCGAGACTGCTGGTGAGGAGTCTGTTGGCGAGTCCGAAAGTCGGATGGGCCTCCCGAACACAAGTGAAGAAAGATTCCTGAACAAATACACGAAAATGCTCAGGAGCGCGGAGACAAGAAATCTCCGAAAGACTGTTCTCGCCTCAAAAGTTGTGAACCCCCTTTACACGTGCCCTCGAACCCCCTTTTATAGGGAAACGAAGGGACTTTTACATTCCGAGACTACCCTCGAATCTAGGTAATATTCCAAGTGTTAACAGGTACATGAACGTCTTTTACATCCCGTGATTTGCGGAACTAATTTCATACATTTACAAGCTTGCCACTCGTTCACACATTGAACCCGGACTTTTGGCACCGCTCCTTTGACTTGGTTCATTCATGATTTTCGCCTTGTTCCTGTGAAGATTCGCAGGCAGACAGTTTCCCGCGCCTCGCCACCGAAATCTTCACCGAAGTTGAACTTCACCGAATTCGCAGAGATCCGCAGGCGTAATGAAGCTTTCCTGTCTTCATGGAGATCTTCGCAGATTCCATCGCCGAGGTTTCTCGAATCGGCAACAACTTCCGAAACTTCTCCCATCCTGTAACAAGAGTCAGACCTGCGAATTCATGGTCATTCGGCGATTGCTTCGCCCATGGTTAGAGGATTAGCGAATTCTTTTCAGAAATCATGAAAATGGAACTATCACTTGTATCTTCTCTGCACGCTTTCATGAATTCCTTATAGAGTCTTGATATTTCCGAAGTTTCGAGGGTGTAAGGTTTTTACCCAATTCCCCAACACTAGCCCCTCGGGGAAGCGGGTTGACTCCGATGATCCATTTCCACGAACAACTCTCAGAATTTCAGTAAAAAAACATCACCCTCGGAACGTCGGAGTATACACGCGTCCCTCCTGAGAAGCGCAACGGTCATCTCGAGACGGCTTCTTGAAACTACCCCCCCTCTTCCCCTATAAATAGAGGCTCGGCACGATAACTTTATTTCACCGCTTCACCATTCTCTCCGCTTCGTCTTTAGACGCCCGAAGTTCGGCGACTTCTTCAGTCTTCAAAGGTATTCTATTCTCCTGTCTTATATTTTTCGAGCAGTATCCAGTTATTTCGTAGACTTTTTGTTTTCTGTAAATTGATGTGCATTTTGTATTTTTATTTTCCTTTCGAAAAAGTGGCTCGTACTAAAAGCACTGCTAGACCAATGACTTCCGAGGAACTAGCTGCCGCTGGTGCTCCACCGTTGGGCGAAAATGCTCCCCCCAGCACGAGTGACCCGGCAGCTGAAGCCGTTCGCTATTCTGGCAGTCGCGAAGATGGGGAGATTAAATCCGGAAACAAGTCCGATGGTGGTGAAGATCTCTCTAATGTTGAAGTTAACTTAAATTAGTTGATCTCCTCCAAAGGGTCATACCCTCCAGCCCTTGTCTTCGGGAAGTCCAAAGTTACCACCGAGCTTATCAAAGAATATGAAGAAGCTGGTTATTTTCCTTCTGGTGACGTGCGTCCACCTTCTGAAGAAGAGATCCCTTCTCCCGAGACAGATGAGATTGTTGTCTTCAGGGATTTCTTTATCTGCGGTCTTAGATTTCCGTGTGATACTCTTCTTCCTGCTATTCTTGAGAAATTCTCCATAAAGATGCACCAGCTAACACCTAACTCTTTTCTGGAACTCTCGAAGTTCTTCTGGATCATGAAGACTTTTAAGTGCACCGCTAGCGCTGATGTTTTCGCTCATCTCTTCGAGCTTGTTATTGAGAAGGATATCCTTAAGCTCAACGATGGAAACTTCTACGAAGCTGACTATGGTTGCTGCACCTTTAATACTCGAAGGAAGAACTCGTTTCAGAATATTACTCGCATTCAGCTTGCCCCTTGCAGTAAGACCAATTTGCCCGAAGATTGGCGAGCCTATTGGTTTTACATGAAGGTTGATATGTCGAAGATTCCTGGCTATAGTGGCCCGACCTACCCGCTCTATTCGCCCATAGCCCCAGTCACAGCAATTAGCACTGCTACTTTCAACAGCCGCGCTCTGGGCTTTAAGGGTTGTGAAAATGGTTTCTATCTTGCCAGCACCATTCTTGGTGGTCGCAACGCTATTGAAGAATTTGTTGCTGCCCGAATCTGGCCCTTGTCACATGGCTGGAAACCTTCAGAAATTGTTCTTCTTGACGTGGACTTGGCTTCTCAGCAGGTGCCCTTTCCATGATTTAATTTGTGACTCGAGGATGGCCAGAGCTTAAGCGATTTTATCCTCGAAGTTGAAGAGAAGGTTACAGAAATGGTGGGTGAATTCACCTTGAATGAGTACAAGGCCTATAAGCACATTGTGAAACACAAGAAGAGGGTGAACCGTGTATTTTCAGAACTTGGTGCCGAAACCGCCCTTCGATCTCGCCCACCAGGCGTGGACAAGAAAGTTCCAGCCATTGCTGTGGCCGGTTGTTCGGCTGCTCCTCCCAAGGCTCGAAGGAAGAGGGCTTCGAAGAAAGATAAAGCTAAAGGTAGCACTGATGAAACTTCTTCTCCTGCCGTTTGCTCGTCAAAGACTAAGTCCTTGGAATCCAGCAAGAGGAAAAGAAAAGCTTTCGAAGATGTTTCCGATGCTGAGATGCAAGCGGCTTCCAGTCTTGCGAAGTTAAGTAGGAAGAAATCTAAGAAGGCTGTTAAGAAAGTTGCTACTGCAGTTGTTCAGCGCGTTCCTTCGGCGTTTTCTGATGAGGAGATGATTGATGAGTCTTGCCAAATAGGTTTATTTTCTTGCTTGTGCTGTGAATTGAGATTCGGTGTCCGTCGTGGTTATACTCCAAATTCTGAGAACGATTTTGTTGATATTGAAACTTTTTCAGACACTGTTCCTGAGGCTAGGGCTGTTCCAGTTGAACCTTCCGCTGTTGCTTCTGTTGATGTTGGAACTTCAAAAACTGCTGATGCTAGTGAAGAAGCCTCTCCGAAGTTCACAGAAGATTTGGAGCGCACTGTGAGTCAGAGTGGTATTTTGCTTGAGGATCCTTCTTTGATCGGGACTCGCGAAGCCATTCCCGACGAACAAGAGCCTACTCCCTCGTCACTGCTTATAACGAAAGCTTCAGTACGTCTTTTAGAGGTGAACTGTTAAGCGTTGGTGGTCAGGTGGCTGGTGAGGAGGGTGGTAGTCCTAAGTTTTCTTTGCTATGGAAGTCCCCTAAACTTATGGGTGAAACATGAGGAGATGCTCCAAAGAAAAAACTTCGCTTGACTGCCAAAACAACTTCTGCTGCTGAGAAGCAATCTTCTTCCTCACTCCAGAAACCTTTGACGATTTCTGATCCTGCTATTCAAATTTCCTCGAAGACACTTAACACAAAAGGTTTGTATGTTACTTTCATCTTTATTTTCTGCTGATCTTTTGACTTTCCTTACTAGTTTTATTGTTGGTTCCCTTCTGGTTTTCGCAGGTTTTGAAGAGAATGTGCGCAAACTTTCCTCATCGGACCTTTCTAAGTTCAGCCATTTTTACGATTTGAAAACGACTATTGTTGGTAAGGTTGTCTCTAAAAGGCTCCTCGAAAAGGAAGAACTTGTTGGAAAGCTCACCGATGAATCTCAAAAGTTAAAGCGCGACTTAAACAAGGCTCAGGCTTCGAATCTCGATCTGGAGCAGCGAATCACTGAACTAGTGGATTCCTTGAAGAGGTGTCAGGACGAGAAGGTACTTGCCGAAGCTGCTCTTCACGATTCGAAGAAAGAGCATGAAAAACTTAACAAGACTCGCGAGGATGATCTCAAAATGATTGAGAATCTTCGCAAGAATGCTGACAAGAGCACGAAAACTGTTGACGAGCTCCGAAGCGCTAACGGCGAACTTTCAAGGAAGAATACGGAGCTCGCGAAAACTCTCAGTACAAAAGAACAAGCTATTCTAGATCTTGAGAAAGCTCTGTCTGAACGAAGTGAGACTTCAGGCAAAGATATTGAAGAAGTCAAGCGAAGCTTGAAACTATTATTTGAGGAATACGAGGAAGCTCTGAAGCAATTTGGCACCCGTCCAAGCCCACTTCCTGAAAGTGAAGATCTTTCAGATTTGATGGATTGGATGCTGAAAGAGTTCCAGGCTCTTCCAAGCGTTATTTCAGGAGCTAGCGATTTCGCTGCACTTTTTCTGTGGAAAGCCTACTCAAACTTCTCTATGATTTTGACTATGTTGACCTTTCAAAGTTTCGCGGAGCACTCTCGCGATTCCCAAATGCTACGAGTACCTCAGCTATCGTTGCAAATGAAGATGTCCGTGCTCTTAAAGTTAAATTCGCGAGGGAATTCTGGATCGCAAACGGAAAGGAATTTGCGAAGAAGGTTGCCCGTGATAAACTTGAGGAGGTTATTCTTCTAGACTTTGTTGAACTTCTAGCATCTTATAGACGTCTTTTTTCTTGATACTAATGACTTCTTTTGTTCCTCTCTTAGATGATTCAGAAAGAAGCACTCGCTAAAGCTGAGGAGACTCAAGAAGCTACTTCTGAATCTGGGGAGGGCGATGATACTGATGATGGGGAGGAAGGTTCGGGAAGCGAGGGAAGCGGCGACAGCAGCAGCAGCGGCGACCGAGATGACGGAGAAGAAGAAAGCTCTGATCGTCGCACCAGCTCTCCGAAGGTTGACATTGTTAGATGAGGTGAAACTTGTCTAAACTTTTGATTTTGATGTTAAAAAACTGCAACTTGTACATTTGTGGGCTGCGATCCCCCTTCTAAACTCTTGTCTTGTAAAATTTTAACCTGCGCAGGTCCTGCAAGGTGGGCCTATGCAGGACATCATACCTTTGCGAATTCATCGCCAGGACCAGATGTAACTGTACTTTTATGAAATTTTGTATGAAACTAAGGCAGTAAACTCATTTTTTAAGAAAAAAAAACGTCACCCTTCCCACCTTGCCGTTTTCATGCAAAATTTCATGGATGTTTTGTTTTGGCTACTTTTGTTATCTCTCGTCGCGTAATGATTTGCATTTCATCAGAGTGTAAGTCGACAAAATTTATTTCATAAATTTTGTGGACTTGCGCCTATGTGGCAAACTTGCCTAGGTTGATATCGCAACCTTCAGTTGCTTCAACCGAATTGTGTGGTTGCTATTTTCACGAAGGTAACTGAGCCCCTTGGCTCATAAAATAACATTTTCGGCCAAAAAAAACTTTTTCTGAATAGACATAACTTTTCTGCTTCATAGATTTGCTCAGGGATGTTTACCACTATGTCAATTCGTTTTTACAACTGAGAAGATTAATTGCTACATCATAAGTTTTCTCACGAAAATCTGAAGCTGAGATGTTTAGAATTTCCGGGCCACAACCTTCTGTTGTTTCTGCCCCTTTACGGTGGGATCTAGGCCACAACTTGTTGTTGTCTCAGGCCTTACGGTAGGATGTCCCTTTACGGTGGGATCTAGGCCACAACTTGTTATTGTCTCAGGTCTTTCAGTAGGATATCCCTTTAAGGTGGGATCTAGGCCACAACTTGTTATTGTCTCAGGCCTTTCAGTAGGATATCCCTTTAAGGTGGGATCTAGGCTTTCAAGGTGCCCTCGGCTATCAAGGAGCCTTTTCTCAAAACTTCTTTTTCACTTCTGTAATCTCGGCTATGAGGGAGCCCTTTCGCGAACTTTTCTTTCACATAAATGGATTTCGGCTATCACAGAGCTTTTCATGAACTTTTCTTTCTCACGATGGAATTTTGGCTATCACAGAGCTTTTCACGAATTTTTCTTTCTCACGATGGAATTTTGGCTATCACGGAGCCTTTCACGAAACTTTTCTTTCTCATGATGGAATTTTGGCTATCACGGAGCCTTTCATGAAACTTTTCTTTCTCGTGATGGAACTTAGGCTATCACGGAGCCTTTCATGAACTTCTTCTTTCACACGATGAAATTTCGCAAGACACAAAAACTTTGGGGGAGAACTCTTTTCATATATATCACACAAAGAGTATTTACATAGGATCCGCCTCGTTAAAAACCTTGCCCCTTGACTTAGGGCCCCCTTTGCAAGGAAAAGAGTACGGTCCTTCTTATTCTAATGTAAATGCAAGAAGTAAATATTTTTGTTCCCGAAACCACTTATAGCTCCATGGTTCAGGTTTTTACAATTTTATGGAATCTAAATTTGCGAAAAGAAATGCTGAATACTAAATTTACTTACTTTCATGATTCTCAAGGGTAGTACCTCTTCAAGCTGTCTGCGTTCCACGAATGCGGTAGTTCTTCACCGGTTTGGTCTGTTAAGCGAAAAGCTCCTGGCATGCTAGTTTCTTTTGCTATGTAGGGTCCTTCCCAAGATTCCTGAAGTTTCCCGAGATTCTCCCAATTTTTCTTTCTTTTCAACACTAAATCACCATTCTTGATATCTCTCCGGACTATTTTCTTATCTTTCCATGCCTTGGTTTCCCTTTGGTATTTTTCAATGTTCTCTGATGCTTCGAGGATTGTGAGCTCGATCATGTCCTTCTCTACCTTCATGTCAACTTCTTCGATTTCTTTTGCTTTTTGGACTCTCAAACTTTCATTCTTGATTTCTTCCGGTGTCATTGCTTTAGTCTCGAATAGCAAGCGAAAAGGTGTGAAACCTGTTGCCCTTGACACTGTTGTGTTGTGAGACCAGATTACCTTTGGCAATTCATCTATCCACTTGCCTTTCTTCTGATCATATAGACACTTCTTGATCCCCGAAAAAATCAGCCCGTTCGCCCTTTCAACAGCCCCATTGGACTGCGGATGATAGACTGAGGAGTACTTCACGTGGGTGCCCAGAGTTTTACAATATTCTTTGAAAGAGTAGCAGTCGAAATGTTTTCCATTGTCAACAGTTAACTCCCTTGGTACTCCGAATCTGCAGATTATGTTTTGCCAGAAGAATTTCTGAACTGTTGGCACTGTGATATTCGCCAATGCCTTCGCCTCTACCCACTTGGTGAAATAATCAACTGCCACTGCTGCGAAGTTGCAGTTTCCTTGAGCCGTTGGCAATGGGCTGACCAAATCCATTCCCCACCTTTGCAAAGGCCACGATGGTGGAATTAGATGAACTGGCATGGATGGTAAGTTCTGTTGATTCGCTGTTGTCAGATGGTGAGATCTAGACAGCCCACGGGGGTGTTAATCCCTGTGGTTTAGTTGTTCGGCGGGGTGGAATCTAAGGCTAAGAACTCGAAGGTTGTGCAAGAGCACGCGGAACACAGAGAACACGACGAGTTTATACTGGTTCGGGCCTCCGGAGAGTAAAACCCTACGTCCAGTTGTTGCTGTAGATTGCTTGAGGATTGCGTATTGGTACAAGGGGTCACCCTGCCCGCCTTATATTGGCCAGCGGACAAGGTCGGTTCCCAGACTCCAGGTCGGTTACAACCAGGAGACCTAAATCTAGGTGAATACATCTCTTGCCATATCCGTCGATCTGCTTTGGTCGAAATCCACCGATGTCTTGCCCTGTACGCCAAGTCTTGAGGTCGTGTTGAATTAGGTCGTCGGGGGAATCTTCCGGAAGGTCTTCAAGAGGTCGTGTGGGCTACCAACTAGGTCGGTTGGGCCCACTGACAGGTCGGCGGGTCCTCTGGTAGGACGGACCTACTTGTCAGGGACGGCCGTGAGCCTGGTCGGTGGGACCAGGGGTACCCATGTCTCACAGCTGTTTTCTGGCAGGCTTCGCATTCCTGAACCAGCCTCTTTGCATTGAGATTTATAGAAGGCCAAAAGAATCCCTGCTTTATTGCCTTTCCTGCTAGTGCTCTTGTGCCTATGTGCGCACCACAAAATCCACTGTGGATTTCTTTGAGAAGTTCTACACCTTTTTCGGATGTTATACACCTTAGCCATGGTTCGGTTACTCCAGACTTGTATAGCTCTCCATCGACTACAGCATAGCCCCTTGCCCTTTGCCTTAGCCTTTTTTCCTCCAATTCATCCTGTGGTTCATAGTGACCCCTCAAGTAGGCCATGATTTCAGCTCTCCAATCGTGGCTTTCTATGTTGTTCACGGTTTTTGGCTTCGGATCTTTGATAGATGGTTCTCTGATGATTTCGAAGAACACATCTGGAGGTATCGCTTGCTTTTGTGCCGCTGCTTTCGCTAACTTGTCTGCCTCACCATTGTCATTTCTTGAAATGTGCTGGACTGTGTAGCCCTTGAAGTGCTTCTCCATTTCTCTAACTTTCTCCAGATACTTTGCCAGAATCGGATTTCTTGCTTCGCTTTCTTTCTCGATGTGTTCTTGAATCACTTTCGAGTCTGTTTTGATGATGAAAGTTTGCTGACCCAAAGCTTTCATTTTTCTCAAGGATAGTAGTAGAGCTTCATATTCTATTGTGTTATTCGTGGATGGAACGTCATCCGTGAAATCAAGCCGAGCAGCATATCTTATCACGACTCCTGCTGGAGATGTCACAACCGCTGCTATTCCAACCCCTCTATCACACCAAGCCCCATCACAATGCACCACCCATGCCGTGGTTATATATTCGCTAGAGTCTTGGGATGGCGATGTCCAGTCTACAACGAAGTCCGCTAGGACTTGCGATTTGATCGCGCTTCTTCTCTCGAAGTCTACAGTGTATTATGATAGCTCGGCTGCCCATTTAACGATTCTGGTTGAGCTTCTTTGTTCGTGAACAGATCATTCAGTGGTTGATTCGTAATGACTCTTATTCTGTGCCCTTTGAAATAATGTCTCAATTTTCTTGCTGCCATAACAACTGCATATGCTATCTTCTCTAGTCCTGAATAGAAAAGCTTAGATCCTGAAAGAGCCTCCGAAGCAAAGTATACTGGGATTTGTTTAAGCTTTCCTTGTTCTTCTTTTTCTTGCACCAGTACAGCGCTCACGGCTGAGTTGGAAGCAGACAAGTACAGCAAAAGTGGCGATTTCGGCTCTGGGGGACATAGCTTCGTCATGTTTGACAAGTAGTCTTTGAGTTCTTGGAAGGCTTGCTTCTGAGATTCAGACCACTGAAAATTCTTGGAACTTCGGAGAACTTGGAAGAAAGGCAAACTTCTCTCTGCAGCTCTGGGTATGAATCTGTTGAGGGCAGCTACTCTCCCTGTCAGCTTTTGTACGTCTTTCACTGAAACGGGATCTTGCATCTCAACCAGAGTCTTGATTTTGTCGAGATTTGCTTTAATACCCTTTGTCGAAACCAAGCAGCCCAAGACTTTTCCCTTGTGAATACCGAAAACAGACTTTTCAGGATTTAGCTTAAGATTTGCTGCTCTAAGGTTCGCGAATGTTTCTGCTAAATCACTGATGTGGTCCCTTCTTTGAACACTTTTAACGACTATGTCATCGACATATGCCAGAATATTTCTCCGAAGCTGAGGATGAAGCACTATCGCTATCATTCTCGAGAAAGTGCATCCTGCATTTTTCAGACCTTCTGGCATTCTGACGAATCAATAGGTTCCGAAGGGAGTGATAAAACTTGTTTTCTCCTCGTCCTCTCTTCGCACCCTGATTTGGTGATATCCTGAGAATATGTCCAGGAGTGAAAGCATCTCACTGTTCGCAGCATCATCAACAACCTTGTCCACCCTTTCTAAGGGAAAGTCATCATTCTTGCAAGCTTTATTCAAATCTGTGAAGTCCACGCACATTCTCCACTTCCCATTCTTCTTCTTTACTGGCACAGTGTTGGCTAGCCAAACAGGGTACATGACTTCCCTAATCACTTTAGCGTCTTGGAGCCTCTGCACTTCGGTTTCCACCGCTTTGGCCTTTTCTTCGGACATTTTTCTGAGTTTCTGTTTTTTCGGCATTATTTTCTCATCTGTGTCCAGGGCATGTTCAATAATATCTCGGTCAACACCTTGCAAATCTTTTGCTGACCAAGCGAAAACATCTTTATTCTTGTTCAAGAACTCAACAAGCTCTTTCTCTTCTTCGGGGCTGAGATGAGCCCCTATCACCACTGCTCTATCTGACATGTCATCTAGGTACACTTTCTTTGTTTCGCCATCAGCAGCTATTTCAACATTTTCTTTATCTCTCTTTGCTTCAACATAGGGTTCTTTCCTTTCTTCGGTGGAGTTCAGGTGATGCACATTGCTTTGGCCAGGCGTATGGCCCTTCTCTATGTTTCTGGCCTCTTGCTGATCACCGAACACTGTAATGACTCCTTTGGGTGCTGGGTGTAACATCCCTGATGTTTGATTATGCTAATAACCTTAAGTAGAAGTGCTAATCATGGTTAATTAGTGTTTAAACATGATTGACATGATCTTAACCTCTTATGCACAAAAACCCTTGGTCAAAGTTCAAATTTCGGTCAAACCCCTATAGATCCTAAAGGCTGATTTTGTTTTCTTGTACGTTCTCCAAAAATTTCTATAGAACTTCAAATTCGGCCAATATAAAAGTTGCTCAGTTTTTCTGGGAACACATTTCATTCAATTGCTGGCATTTCAAATTTTGAGGTTTAAACCTTCAAAAACTCAGTCAAAGCTCTGCTAAACAGTTTGACCGAGCCAGGAAAAACAGTAACTTCAAGCAAGTTTATCTCCAAATCTGTTGAGATTTTGATAGGTCGGCCTTTGTAAAAGTTGGAGCTGGTCATTTGCTCTACAACTTTTATTTTTGGAGATTTTCGAGTATGTTGACACTTTTTGGAGTTTTGCTTGGTGGAAAACGTTTAAACCAAATGAGTTTGACGCCGGACGTCGACGTCGCGCCGCTCCCGCGTCGTGCACGCGTGTGCGCCAAGTGCCTGTCCGCCACGTGCCGTCGACTCCGCGCTCCGGCGTACGGATCCTCGAATCCGTCGCGGTGGACCATACACCGTGATCCCTCCGCCCGTGTCCGCGCTGTAAGCCGCGCCTACGCGCGCCCATGCGCCGGCCGCGCCACGTGCCGGGCCGCGGCAGCCGCCAGCCGCGCGACGCGCGCGTGCCTCCGCCCCAACGCGCCGCGCATGCCGCACGCCAAGTGGCCGCTCCCCAGGCCCACGCGCACGGCCCCAGTCAAAAACGCGAGAGCCGACCGTCGTCGTTCATTCTGTTCCGCGCCGCCGTTCCGCCACACCTGTCGCCGCGCGACCGGAGCAGAGCCAAGCCGAGCAAGTGCCTCCACTCGATTTCCGCCGCCACCCACGAATCCTACACCTCCCCTAGCCCCCTCCGAACCTTCCTTCACCGCCCTACGCCACGCTTTGGCGTCGCCGCCGCCGGACAGCAGGCCGCGGCGGGCGCGCCGCCCTTGCGCCGCCGCCGGCTACCACCGGCGCCGTTCCGGCCGACCCGGACCTCACCTCCACCTCCAATCCACCTAGGTAGGCGCGCACACCCCCCCAGGGCCGCCTCCCGGCCAGCTCCGGTGGCCAATCGCCGCCGGCAAGGTCTCCAGGGCCGCCGGGGGCAACATTGCAAGGGTGATGTTCTTTCCAGGGAGTTTTCCATAAACCAGGGACCTCTGTGTAATTTCGAGTAATTAGTACAAGGGTCCTCCTGTAAAAGTTGTTTTAGGTTTCATCTGTGACTTCGAAAATCCATTAAAAATTGTATAAAATTCAGAAAAATGCAAATCCAATTTTGTTGAGTTTCTGGTGAAGAAACCTACCTTTTCTAGAAAGCATATATAGGGTTTTTCTGTTTAGTTTTTGAATGAAAATTCAAACTCAGTTTGAGGTGTTTTTAGTGTAGTTTAAAATATACACATGATATGAACTTGAATTTTGTATATGTTGCTCTTTATGACATGTCTAGATCTGTGACCAAAGTTGGAATGATTTTGATGTTTAGATTTTCAGTTATGATTTATGTAAGCTCTATGCTAGATTAATCTTGATGCTTTTTATAGCCCCTTTAGTAAACTTTTCTATAAGCACCAGTGTACCCTAGGGCTTTGTCTTGATGAATAGTGCCTCTGGTAGAGTGGATGTGATTTTAGGATATGTTTTGATATGTGTTTTGGAATTAATCTTGTGTAGAAGTTTAAATTCAAATTTTGAAAAATAATTTGAATCTGCACCTATACTTTGGCCAGAGGCTTAGATTTGACATGTATGACTTGTAGGAGAAAGTTGAGATCAAAAAGTTTAGTAAATCTTTTTATATAAATTAATGGTGATTTACTAGCCTAAAATTTGCCTTTTTCGTATAAATTAATTTATAAATGTTCTTAATCTAAATTTTGGTGTGTAAGCTTAGAATGGGTATATGATGATGTGTGCAGAAGCTTAAACTTATTTGAAGTGTTTTTGATTTAATTTGGATTTATGGTTGAAAGGCTTGTTGTATGTAATTAAATAAAGAAATGGAAATTAAAGTGTTAAATTGTGAAAACATGTTATGTTCCTGTTTTTGAATTTTAATCACACTCCCTTGCTGTTTTGTGAAGTTAAATACTTTAGTTTGCTTAAATATGTACACAGTCACCATCAAGGTTAACCTTAGCTAATGCATGTGCATAAACGTGTAGATCTTCCCGACGGGACGTACACGCTTACTCAGGAGGAGGAGGGATCCGCTAGTGGTGAGCTGAACCAAGTTAGTGGGCATCAAGACCTGGACCAAAGTCCGGAAGAGCCCAAGGCTGTTGCTAACTTAGAAGAAGGCAAGCACCGGTTTCATCTAACTTTTTTTGGGATAAAATCTCCACTTTTACTTTTCAGTATTTATTGTTTATTTTGTGCATTTACGTTTCAGGAGTTGTTTGAAACCTAGATGCATTATCCTTAGGACTCCTATGCTCTTTTACTAGTATGCTAGGAACGCTAGTGCCATGCTCTAAGGATACGGTAGAAGTCGAGTAATGACTCATTGCTCGCGAGATATAGGATGCTTATGTTGGAATCATAAGTTGGTTAAATTGACTCGCTCATGTGGTAAGAGCAATGGGTTCGGTCTTGACCGAGTAGCATGGTGCTGGTCTAAGCTATTGAACGTACCAAGTGCTTGTCGGGAATGGGACCGGTAAGCCTAGTACCTAATGAACCAGTGTGGGGACTTTATCGTTACTACTCTTGAGATGCTTCTCCCGGTTTGCTCCCGGTAGTGCAAGTGTGATCCTGGACGTGCCGTGTGAGGGCGTTCCAGTAACCTTGTACTTAAGACTGTTGCGCCTGTCCCTAATCTGAGGAATGACGGGAACCGCCTGGTTGGTGTAGACACTGCACTTGGTCTACCTTCTTCCGTGTATCTTGGGTTTACCTTGCAAGGATATAAATCGATCGATCGTCGGTCACTCGCCGTTATCTGAGTCGGCTTGACCACTGGCTACCCCATGTTTATTTATGGAACATTTCAGATTAATATTGTTGGATGATTAATCTTGTTTGTACAGCCATGCTTGCTTAGCTAGGTGCTTACCTAGAATGGTTAACATACTAGAACTTGAGCTAAAATTTGAAAGTAAGGATCAACTCTTAGTTGCTTTTGGCAAAACAAACCCACCAGCCAAAAAGCCTTGCATGTCTAGTCGTGTCTTTTATTTTGACGGGTCAGTCTTGCTGAGTATTAGTATACTCAGCCTTGCTTTTGTTGTTGTTTTCAGGTAATCCCATCTGGCCTGGTTCTATTCCAGACGATTGGGAGCTTGAATGGGAAAACGATGATGAGGAGTGATATGCATGGATGGCCTCCTGTGTGTATCATGCGTTTAGTTTAATTTCCGCTGTCTAAAACTCTGAACCTTGTTTACTTTTATGTACTCAAAACCTGGTTTGTAATTTTAAGTACTTATGGTCCTTTTATGTAATGTAATGTTGTACTCTGGTCCCGCCTTCGTGTGGGCTTAGCGCATAATTCGATCCTGTGTAAGTGATTTACCGGGCATGCCCCGGCAGAGGCAGCAGAATAGTTCTTTATTATTGCTTAATGGCCAGGTGGACAGGCTTAGGCGATAATACGGAATTATTTTGGGCGGTTCTGTCACAGCTGGTACCAGAGCGATGATATGCACCAGAGTATTAATAATACCTTAATAACTAGTTTTTGGAATAAAATTTGCCAAGAATAAGAATTTTGCTAAGTGCGTAGGACGTTAAGGTTTAAACTAGTCCGAGAGGCCCTAGAGGGAATTTTTGGGTTCTTTCAGGTGGCTAGTACTCTATGGTGTATTTAATCTGACTTCCAGCACATTTTATTCCTGTCAAAACTTACTTTCATGCACAACCATACTAGTTCATCACGTTTTGCCATACGTGGTGGTACCACAGGGAAGTCCTGTGAGGGACTAGTGGGACCTATTCCAATGGGTGCCACGTCGCGTCTGCGTCTCGTCACGTTTTGCCATACGTGATGGTGCCACGGGAAAGTCCGTGAGGGATGAGTGAGGCCTATTCCAATGGGCACTCACGTCGCGTCTGTGTCTAGCCATGTTTTGCCATACATGTGCGAACCCGCAATAGGCGGAAAGGACAACTCCATTCAAACGGAGGTGTCCGAGGTTGGACGCTGTCCATGCAGCGGCTTTACGCATGGATACCGTTTCTATAGTGAACGGTAATGAATGTGGACGCTTTTGTGAGTGCTGGCACAAAAGGTCTTGAATATCTGTGATTTTCTGCAGGTACACTAACCACGGTTGTTAGGAACGGTAATTTAAGAAACGAATAGCCTCCGACTAGCTATTATAAGGAGAGACGTATATGTATGCCTTGCCACCGGCACTAACTTCGTTTTTGAGCTTAAAAGCTTTGTGAGGAAGTTTAGGACGCTTTTTGCATCATGTAAAAGCTATCAAACCAAAACTGAACTTAAATCATGTGTTGCTTGGTCTCTACTTAATTTGTGTTTCTTAAGGACCAATCATGATAGTTTGATGTTTTGATGAAGTGTTAAGCAAAGATTGTAACTAGTTGCTGTCCAAATTTTTCTAAGGATTATCTAGAAAATTTCTGGCTAGGTGCTCTTTAGGGAAATTGTTCATCACCTAGTTAAGAATGCTCTCTGAATTTCTCATGATTTTAGGATGCTTAAAACTGAAGTTAGGATTAATTTTGCTAGGCAAGGTCATGCTGAAATGCTGTTGAAATTCTGAGTTAGTCTGAAACTCGAATTTTTACACATAGTTCCTAAATGAGTTTGACCAGAAAATCTATAGCAAAAATGTTCATTATCTAGCTTAGATCATGCTGTAAAAATCCCATGGTAATTGGGTACTCAATTTTTGAGTTATGGTCTTTTTAGTGAAGCTCTGTCCTGCTGAAATTTCTGGGCAACAGCACTCTGAAAATGGATCTTTTGCACCCTTTTACAATCTGATTTAATTTAACCTTTGAATACCAAAAATGTGAGTTAGAAGGTTTCTGAACTACTCACAAAAATTTGGAATTTTTGGGGTACTGGTTTTTCAGTTATGAATTTTTGTTCTAAACTGCCAGTTTTTGCCATATGCATGTTAAACTCATCTTTGTGGGTCTAACGTGCGCTTGTAAATTATTTTTACAGATGACTGCCCCTGGTTTCGTTGCGGTGGGCGCTGATGGCACGTTCTCCACCACTGGCTTGCAGTGGGAGGGCTTCACACGCATTGCGTGGAGAGCCTTGTGTGCTGTCGGTTACACCACCCCTCCTTTCTACGAGGGGGTGGAATACGAGGAGATGGGCGTACCTAGCTGCCGAGTACGGGTGACCGTGCTTCCCCACCCGGGCCACCCCGAGTGGGCGGACTTGAGCATGGAGCTCCTGTGCTACCGCTCCTTCGAGGCAGTGGAGTCGGCAGCCTTGATGGTGCTCCACACCCTCTCTACCCACCGACCGCAGGAGATGCTTCAGACACCGTTGGGGTTGGTTCCAACTTTGGACCCCAACAATCCTTTGTGGCTAGGTCGGATGGCCAATATAGCCACACTTCTCGAGACTGTGCCACCCTACGACACAGTGCAGACTTTGGGCACGTGTTTGAGGGCCTTGTACGTTCTACAGGACTTTCGCCGAGTTATCGCGGATGACTTGGCGGGTCGTCTCACTGGAGCCACGTGGTACGTACACTGGGTTGTCAGTCTCTTCACAGAGCAGCATGGTGCGTACACTCAGGCCATGCAGGCTATTGCTGACCTCCAGGGTCAGCTACAGCAGCTCCAGGGTCAGGCACACCAGTTTCTGATTGAGCGTGGCGACCACTTGCAGCAGATTCTGGACTTACAGGCTGGGCAGCAAGAGCTGCAGGCTCAGCTGGCTGACAGGGATGCCGAGAGGCTTGTGCACCTTCAGCACATCCAGGATTTGCAGGAGCAGGTTGAGGACCTCGAGCTCGATATAGAGGCCTTGGAGGGTGTTGTGGGTATGCTTCAGCAGGCACACCACCCACCGGGCATTGGGCCCGATGAGCAGATGGAGATTCAGCTGGACCCAGAGGAGGTTCAGGACGTTCCCGGACTCGACTAGAGGAGTGTGGTGCTCTATTTCTACTTGTCACGGGGAACTCTCCATAGTTTGTACATAGGACCTAGATCCTAGATGATGTAGTAGGAAAACTTGACATGTACTCTTTGTTAGCCCTTTTGGTTGGTTTTTGTGTTAGGCTAGCTTAGAGTACTCTTTTGTGTAGCTAGATGCTACATAGTGACCCACATGTAATGATGATCCACCAAATTTTGTAATCTTGTAATTATGGTGGAAGAACACCTTTCCGGCAGCAATCTGCCTAAGAAATGAAATGAAGGAAGTTATGGTCATTTTTGGATTTTGCAATGAATACCCAAGTTGTTCTAAACTTTATAATGGTTATGCTCACAAAAATTCAGCATATTTGCATGTGTAGTTTAAGAAATATCGAATTTTTAGTAAGCTACTAGCTGCTGTCCAAACTGCTAGACAGAACTTTGGAAATTGAATTTTTCGACCCCTGTAAAAGATGAATCTGATCTGGAGTTGAATACCAAAGTTGAAGCTTATGAAATTCTACACATGCTGACCAAATTTTAGCAATTTTTGACTTCTGTACACAGAGTTATGAATTATTTACTCAGGACTGTGATGCTGTCTGAAATCTGAAATTTTCATAAGTTTGAATTTTCGTATGCATATATTTCTTGTTACTCTTTTAAGCAAGCTTTGAATATGTATCTAATGAAAGTTCAAAATTTTCAAATAGCTGATAATACTCACAATGTTCCTGAGGGCTCTCATGGTCCGAGTGGTGGTGGTCTTCCTCCACCTCCACCGATGAACCCTACAGAAGCGTTCATGGCTGCTCAAACGGAAGTGCTGAGGCAAATCCTTGACACACATAATCGGATTGCACAGAGGCTTCAGCAGCCTTTCAATCATCAAGGGCCAAATCAAGATGGGCCTAATACGGTCATGTCATATGACAAATTCAGGGCAATGAGGCCACCATTGTTCACTAAGGCAGAGGAGCCCCTAGAGGCTGATGCTTTCATCAGGGCCCTAGAGGCCATGTTTTCCATATTTACACTGCCTTGCTCAGAAGAAAATAAGGCAGGCTTCGCCGCTCAGCAGCTTAGGGGTGAAGCGCTGATTTGGTGGGAGCATTTTAAATCGATGCAGCCACAGGGCCACCAGATCACTTGGGCTGAGTTCAAAAAGGCTTTCAAAGAGCATTATATCCCTAAGGGGCTTATTGATAGAAAAATGAGAGAGCTAATGAATCTCAAGCAAGGCTCTGACTCAGTTTATCAGTATGCCCAGAAGTTTAATAGTCTCTGTCAGTATGGGGACTATCATGTTGATACTGATAAGAAAAAGATGGAGCGATTCCGTGAAGGGCTTGATGGAGAGCTTTATGAAAGGTTGAACTTAATCAAAATTGATAGCTATCCTGAGCTAGTGAATTTGGCCATCTCTCAGGAGGACGCCATGAAGAGAGCTCAACAGGATAGGAAGAGGAAGTTCAATCAAACTTCAGGCAGTGGCCAAGGCAAGAAATTCAAATTTGTGAAGAAGAATGTGCAGGGTGCCACCCAGCCATCTTCATCTGGACGCTGGGTGATGAAGCAATCTCAGTCTAAGCCGTCTGACAACTTTGGCTATCGCAGCACCCAGCAGACTGCTCCTAGGCCTAATGCACCCCCACCTGCCCGCCACAATGATGATCGTCGTTGCTATAATTGCGGACAGCTGGGGCATTATGCTAACAAGTGCACACGCCCTCGACAGCAACATCAGCAAAGTCAGGGGCAAGGTTCCAAGTCTGGAAATCAGGGAAAGAAACAAACTGTGCAAGTGAAGCAAGGCCGTTTAAACTTCACCACAGTGGTTGATCTACCAGAGGGAGCACCAGTCTTGACGGGTACATTTTCTCTCCGTGGCCGTCCAGTTAATATATTATTTGATTCTGGTGCTACTCATAGTTTTATTAATGTGAAAACCATGAATAATTGGGATTTGAAGTGGTGTCATACTAATCAGGCCTATATGATTGCCACACCGGGTGGAAAGGTTGCGTCAAATCAAATAGCCTCAAGGGTACCACTTGAGATAGGTAGCAAGACTTTCTACACAAATCTTGTCACTTTGAGTCTTGATGGGGTAGATGTTATCCTAGGCATGGATTGGATGACTAAACATAAAGTTGTCCTGGATATTTCAGAAAGAATGGTAGAAATCAACTCCCCTAATGTCGGAAATTCAATCCTTTACCTTCCTCCCAAAGGCCATAAAGGCTCATGTGTTTATGCAGCCATAACTACTCAACTTGAGGACATTCCAGTGGTATGTGAGTACATGGATGTCCTTCCTGATGATTTGCCTGGCTTGCCACCAGACAGAGAGGTTGAATTTGTCATTGAGCTGCAGCCTGGCACCGCTCCTATTTCTAAGCGATCTTATAAAATGCCACCCAAAGAACTTGCTGAATTAAAGAAACAACTTCAAGAGTTGCTTGATAAGGGCTATATCCGTCCCAGCTCTTCTCCTTGGGGCTGTCCCGCCCTCTTTGTGAAAAAGAAAGATGGTAGCCTGAGGTTGTGTGTGGACTACCGACCTCTCAATGCGGTGACTATCAAAAATAAATATCCATTGCCCCGCATTGACGTGCTATTTGATCAATTGGCTGGAGCTAAAGTCTTCTCTAAGATCGATCTTCGGTCTGGGTATCATCAAATTAAAATCCGACCTTGTGATATTCCCAAGACGGCTTTCTCTACTCGTTATGGACTTTATGAATTCTTGGTCACGTCCTTTGGTCTCACAAATGCCCCAGCCTACTTTATGTATCTTATGAATTCCGTATTTATGACGGAGTTGGATAAATTTGTGGTGGTATTCATTGATGACATACTTATTTATTCCAAGAATAAGGAAGAACATGCGGAGCATCTTCGCATTGTCCTACAACGCTTAAGAGAGCACAAACTTTATGCTAAGCTCTCCAAGTGTGAATTTTGGCTAGATAGTGTTAAATTTCTGGGGCACACTATTTCTAGCAAGGGTATATCTGTCGATCCAAGCAAAGTGCAAGAAGTTATGGATTGGCAACCCCCTAAATCCGCTCATCAAATCCGCAGCTTCCTAGGCTTGGCTGGATATTATCGCCGTTTCATTCCGGATTTCTCTAGGATTGCTAAGCCTATGACTGAGCTGCTAAAGAAAGGCGTGAAATTTGTGTGGAGCGAGGCTTGTGATAAGGCTTTCCGAAGATTAAGAGAACTTTTAACTTCAGCCCCAGTGCTAGCGCAGCCGGACAATTCAAAGCCATATGAAGTTTATTGCGATGCTTCAGGCACGGGTCTTGGCTGTGTTCTTATGCAAGAAAATCAGGTTATTGCCTATGCCTCATGGGCACTTCACCCTCATGAAAAGAATTACCCCACACATGACTTAGAGCTAGCAGCGGTTGTTCATGCTTTGAAAATGTGGAGGCATTACCTTATGGGAACCCGTTGTAATATCTTCACTGACCACAAAAGCCTCAAATATATTTTCACTCAGTCTGATTTAAATATGAGGCAAAGAAGATGGTTAGAGTTAATAAAAGATTATGATCTGGAGGTCCATTATCATCCGGGAAAGGCGAATGTAGTTGCAGATGCTCTTAGCCGCAAGGCTCACTGCAATTGCCTATCAATGGAACCTTACAGTGACACTCTATGTGAGGATTTGAGAAGGCTGAACTTGGAAATTGTTGAACAAGGAAGCCTAAATGCTATTTCCGCGGAGTCTGACCTATTTGATAGAATTGTTAAGGCTCAACTTCAAGATGAGGGTATTCTTTTGATTAAACAAAAATTGTTAGAAAAAGATCCTAAGTATGATTGCTTCAGGAAGGATGAGAAAGACATAGTCTGGTTTGGGTAACGCCTTGTTGTTCCAGATAATTGGGAGTTGAAAAAGGAAATCTTTGATGAGGGTCATCTCTCAAAATTCTCTATCCATCCTGGAAGTAGTAAAATGTATCAAGATTTAAAGGAGAATTTTTGGTGGTCCAATATGAAGGTGGACATAGCCAAATATGTGTCGGAATGTGATACTTGTCAAAGAATTAAAGCAAGTCATTTGAAACCTTCCGGTACTCTGCAACCCCTACCTATACCTTCATGGAAGTGGGATGACATAAGTATGGACTTTGTGTCCGGATTTCCACTCACATCTAGAAATCATGATTCCGTCTGGGTTATTGTGGATAGGTTGACAAAGACTGCTCATTTTATCCCTGTCCACACTAAATATGATGCCAAAGATTATGCAAGTCTTTATATTGAGCACATCGTTCGCTTGCATGGTGTTCCTAAGACCATCATTTCTGATAGGGGATCTCTCTTTGTGTCACGTTTTTGGGACCAATTACATAAGTCACTTGGCACCAGGATCATACGAGGTTCAGCTTATCGTCCTCAGACAGATGGTCAAACCGAAAGAGTGAACCAAATTCTAGAGGACATGTTGCGAGCCTGTGTTATACACTTTGATAGAAGTTGGGACAAGTGTCTATCATTGGCGGAATTTTCTTACAATAATAGTTATCAAGCCAGCTTGAAAATGGCACCTTTTGAGGCTCTTTATGGACGGAGATGTCGTACTCCCTTGAACTGGTCACAGACTGGGGAGAGGAAATTCTTTGGTCCAGCCCTAGTTAAGGATGCCGAAGAAAAAGTGAGAGTAATCAAGGAAAATTTGAGAATTGCTCAAGAAAGACAAAAGAGTCATTATGACAAGGGAAAGGCACATAGGGAATACAAAGTTGGTGACTTTGTGTATTTAAAAGTTTCACCAACCAAGGGTGTCCAGAGATTCAGTGTGAAAGGAAAGCTAGCTCCTCGCTACATTGGTCCCTATGAGATTCTTCAAGTATGTGGGCCAGTGGCGTATCGTATTCGACTCCCTGATCGGTTCTCTGCTGTACATAATGTGTTTCATGTCTCCCAATTGAGAAGATGTGCTAATAAACCAGACAGGGAAGTCATTGAAGAAGCTAATACTTGGATTGAACCGGATCTATCTGTCGTTGAACATCCTCTACGGATTCTTGATCTCAAAGAAAGAAAAACTCGAAGACAATCCGTGAAGATGTATAAAATCCAGTGGAGTCATCACCATGTCGATGAAGCCACTTGGGAAACTGAACATTATCTCAATGAGAATTATCCGGGTTTTCTTGAATCGAGACACCGTAAGTTCTTTTCCCTGCTTGCATCTTTTAATTCTAAATCTCGGGACGAGATTTCTTTTAAGGGGGGTAGGCTGTAACATCCCTGATGTTTGATTATGCTAATAACCTTAAGTAGAAGTGCTAATCATGGTTAATTAGTGTTTAAACATGATTGACATGATCTTAACCTCTTATGCACAAAAACCCTTGGTCAAAGTTCAAATTTCGGTCAAACCCCTATAGATCCTAAAGGCTGATTTTGTTTTCTTGCACGTTCTCCAAAAATTTCTATAGAACTTCAAATTCGGCCAATATAAAAGTTGCTCAGTTTTTCTGGGAACACATTTCATTCAATTGCTGGCATTTCAAATTTTGAGGTTTAAACCTTCAAAAACTCAGTCAAAGCTCTGCTAAACAGTTTGACCGAGCCAGGAAAAACAGTAACTTCAAGCAAGTTTATCTCCAAATCTGTTGAGATTTTGATAGGTCGGCCTTTGTAAAAGTTGGAGCTGGTCATTTGCTCTACAACTTTTATTTTTGGAGATTTTCGAGTATGTTGACACTTTTTGGAGTTTTGCTTGGTGGAAAACGTTTAAACCAAATGAGTTTGACGCCGGACGTCGACGTCGCGCCGCTCCCGCGTCGTGCACGCGTGTGCGCCAAGCGCCTGTCCGCCACGTGCCGTCGACTCCGCGCTCCGGCGTACGGATCCTCGAATCCGTCGCGGTGGACCATACACCGTGATCCCTCCGCCCGTGTCTGCGCTGTAAGCCGCGCCTACGCGCGCCCATGCGCCGGCCGCGCCACGCGCCGGGTCGCGGCAGCCGCCAGCCGCGCGACGCGCGCGTGCCTCCGCCCCAACGCGCCGCGCATGCCGCACGCCAAGTGGCCGCTCCCCAGGCCCACGCGCACGGCCCCAGTCAAAAACGCGAGCGCCGGCCGTCGTCGTTCATTCTGTTCCGCGCCGCCGTTCCGCCACACCCGTCGCCGCGCGACCGGAGCAGAGCCAAGCCGAGCAAGTGCCTCCACTCGATTTCCGCCGCCACCCACGAATCCTACACCTCCCCTAGCCCCCTCCGAACCTTCCTTCACCGCCCTACGCCACGCTTTGGCGTCGCCGCCGCCGGACAGCAGGCCGCGGCGGGCGCGCCGCCCTTGCGCCGCCGCCGGCTACCACCGGCGCCGTTCCGGCCAACCCGGACCTCACCTCCACCTCCAATCCACCTAGGTAGGCGCGCACACCCCCCCAGGGCCGCCTCCCGGCCAGCTCCGGCGGCCAATCGCCGCCGGCAAGGTCTCCAGGGCCGCCGGGGGCAACATTGCAAGGGTGATGTTCTTTCCAGGGAGTTTTCCATAAACCAGGGACCTCTGCGTAATTTCGAGTAATTAGTACAAGGGTCCTCCTGTAAAAGTTGTTTTAGGTTTCAGCTGTGACTTCGAAAATCCATTAAAAATTGTATAAAAATCAGAAAAATGCAAATCCAATTTTGTTGGATTCCTGGTGAAGAAACCTACCTTTTCTAGAAAGCATGTATAGGGTTTTTCTGTTTAGTTTTTGAATGAAAATTCAAACTCAGTTTGAGGTGTTTTTAGTGTAGTTTAAAATATACACATGATATGAACTTGAATTTTGTATATGTTGCTCTTTATGACATGTCTAGATCTGTGACCAAAGTTGGAATGATTTTGATGTTTAGATTTTCAGTTATGATTTATGTAAGCTCTATGCTAGATTAATCTTGATGCTTTTTATAGCCCCTTTAGTAAACTTTTCTATAAGCACCAGTGTACCCTAGGGCTTTGTCTTGATGAATAGTGCCTCTGGTAGAGTGGATGTGATTTTAGGATATGTTTTGATATGTGTTTTGGAATTAATCTTGTGTAGAAGTTTAAATTCAAATTTTGAAAAATAATTTGAATCTGCACCTATACTTTGGCCAGAGGCTTAGATTTGACATGTATGACTTGTAGGAGAAAGTTGAGATCAAAAAGTTTAGTAAATCTTTTTATATAAATTAATGGTGATTTACTAGCCTAAAATTTGCCTTTTTCGTATAAATTAATTTATAAATGTTCTTAATCTAAATTTTGGTGTGTAAGCTTAGAATGGGTATATGATGATGTGTGCAGAAGCTTAAACTTATTTGAAGTGTTTTTGATTTAATTTGGATTTATGGTTGAAAGGCTTGTTGTATGTAATTAAATAAAGAAATGGAAATTAAAGTGTTAAATTGTGAAAACATGTTATGTTCCTGTTTTTGAATTTTAATCACACTCCCTTGCTGTTTTGTGAAGTTAAATACTTTAGTTTGCTTAAATATGTACACAGTCACCATCAAGGTTAACCTTAGCTAATGCATGTGCATAAACGTGTAGATCTTCCCGACGGGACGTACACGCTTACTCAGGAGGAGGAGGGATCCGCTAGTGGTGAGCTGAACCAAGTTAGTGGGCATCAAGACCTGGACCAAAGTCCGGAAGAGCCCAAGGCTGTTGCTAACTTAGAAGAAGGCAAGCACCGGTTTCATCTAACTTTTTTTGGGATAAAATCTCCACTTTTACTTTTCAGTATTTATTGTTTATTTTGTGCATTTACGTTTCAGGAGTTGTTTGAAACCTAGATGCATGATCCTTAGGACTCCTATGCTCTTTTACTAGTATGCTAGGAACGCTAGTGCCATGCTCTAAGGATACGGTAGAAGTCGAGTAATGACTCATTGCTCGCGAGATATAGGATGCTTATGTTGGAATCATAAGTTGGTTAAATTGACTCGCTCATGTGGTAAGAGCAATGGGTTCGGTCTTGACCGAGTAGCATGGTGCTGGTCTAAGCTATTGAACGTACCAAGTGCTTGTCGGGAATGGGACCGGTAAGCCTAGTACCTAATGAACCAGTGTGGGGACTTTATCGTTACTACTCTTGAGATGCTTCTCCCGGTTTGCTCCCGGTAGTGCAAGTGTGATCCTGGACGTGCCGTGTGAGGGCGTTCCAGTAACCTTGTACTTAAGACTATTGCGCCTGTCCCTAATCTGAGGAATGACGGGAACCGCCTGGTTGGGGTAGACACTGCACTTGGTCTACCTTCTTCCGTGTATCTTGGGTTTACCTTGCAAGGATATAAATCGATCGATCGTCGGTCACTCGCCGTTATCTGAGTCGGCTTGACCACTGGCTACCCCATGTTTATTTATGGAACATTTCAGATTAATATTGTTGGATGATTAATCTTGTTTGTACAACCATGCTTGCTTAGCTAGGTGCTTACCTAGAATGGTTAACATACTAGAACTTGAGCTAAAATTTGAAAGTAAGGATCAACTCTTAGTTGCTTTTGGCAAAACAAACCCACCAGCCAAAAAGCCTTGCATGTCTAGTCGTGTCTTTTATTTTGACGGGTCAGTCTTGCTGAGTATTAGTATACTCAGCCTTGCTTTTGTTGTTGTTTTCAGGTAATCCCATCTGGCCTGGTTCTATTCCAGACGATTGGGAGCTTGAATGGGAAAACGATGATGAGGAGTGATATGCATGGATGGCCTCCTGTGTGTATCATGCGTTTAGTTTAATTTCCGCTGTCTAAAACTCTGAACCTTGTTTACTTTTATGTACTCAAAACCTGGTTTGTAATTTTAAGTACTTATGGACCTTTTATGTAATGTAATGTTGTACTCTGGTCCCGCCTTCGTGTGGGCTTAGCGCATAATTCGATCCTGTGTAAGTGATTTACCGGGCATGCCCCGGCAGAGGCGACAGAATAGTTCTTTATTATTGCTTAATGGCCAGGTGGACAGGCTTAGGCGATAATACGGAATTATTTTGGGCGGTTCTGTCACACTGGGATCTTCATGCACAGGAACTGTTGCCGTATCACGGCATCAAACTTATTGATGAATCCTCTGCCGAAGATTGCAAGGTATGGGTGGTACATGTCTGCTACATCGAAAGTGAGGGTCTCGGTTCTAGCGTTGTCCATATCTCCGAAGGATACTGGAAGAGGTATTTTTCCTGCTGGCTTGATTGGCTTTCCTCCGAAACCCAGCAAAGGGTACTCTGGTGGCTGCAGCATGTGTGGACTCAAGCTCATTTTCTCGAAGGTTTTCATGAACAGAATATCTGCCGAACTTCCATTGTCCACCAGGACTTTTCCGATGACCCATCCGGCGATATTCACCTCGATGACCATGGCATCATTGTGGTATGTAGACTTCAACCTGAAATCTTGTTCAGTGAATGTTATCGGCACTTTGGCCCATTCTGGTCGCGCTGCTGGGCCGTCATTGATGACTGTGTTCACAGATCTAAAGTAGTTGTTCCTCTACCTCTTTGTTTCGAACTCCATAGCTGAGCCTCCGGTGATAGACATGATAGTTCCAAAAGAAGGCAATGCTTTCGGATTACTGCCTCGCGAACTTGACTCTGGCTTTACAGAATTGGCTGGCGGTGGAGGCAACATTTCTTGAATTGGTTGAGGTTGCTGAATTGTTTGGATTGCCTGAGACTGAGGAAAGAACTGTTGTGAAGGTTGCCATGACGACTGTGCCTGTTGGAATTGCTGAACTAGAATTGGACTTGGCTGAGGACCCATCAACTGTGGCTGCTAGAAGTTCTGATGAAACTGGTTCGGCATTGTGGTGGCAATGAACATCATGGTTTTCTCTTGTTGTATTCTTGCTATGTTTTTCCTGGTTTCTGGGCAAGCTTCGGTGCTGTGACCTCTCCCATGATATCTACAGTAAAAGTATGGGTCTCTTGCGTCATGATTTTGGATCTTCGGATGTCCTCTTCCTCTTCCTCTTGATGAAAAGCCCCCTCTTGCGCTTGGCCTATTGTCTTGGTTGAACTGTGGTGGAGGATTCTCCACATTGTTGATGTTTCGTGGAGTTTGGAACTGAGGCCTCCATCCTGTTCCTCTATTGCCTTGTCTGGCCTAGTTTTGCTCAGCAACTCTTTTGCGATGATCTTCATCAGACTTAATGTATTGTTCCAGTTCATCGAAAAGTTCTCTGATGCTTTGGGGTTCTTTTCTGGTTAAGTGCGAAGCTGTTGGTCCTGGAGTCAGACCCTTGATTAGTGCTTGGATTGTTGTTTTGTCATCTGTCCCCGGAATTTGGGACTTTTGTGGCATGAATCTTCTCACGAAGCTCTGCAGTGGCTCCCTGTCTCTTTGCTTGCAGTTGAAAAGGTTTGATGGCTTTGCAGACGTTTCATGAAACACTTGAAATGCCTGGATGAACTTTGTCTTGAGATCAATCCAACTACAGATTGAGTGTGGAGGCAACAAGGAATACCAGTTGAGGACTGGACCTTCACAAGCAATGATGAAAGATTTGGCCAGTGCAACATCGTCTCCTCCTGCTGAATTTACAGCTGCTTCATTGCTCATGATGAACTGCCTAGAGTGTCCATATCCATTGTATTTCGGGAGAGAGACTGGTTTGCAATCCGAGTGAAAGTGGCGATTCTGGATCTGCGAATGGCGAGATTCCATTGCCCATGAAGAAGTTTTCTCTTGGGGTTCTTTTGTGCTGGCCAGAGTTCTGGTGTGGTGAATCGCGCCATAATGAACTGTTTTCTTGCTCTTTCATTTCATCAATTTCTCTTTGCAGTTTTTCTAATTGTTCTTTTGCCTGGTTGAGTTTCTCTAGTTTCTCCGAAACTCTTCTTTTTGCTTCCAGCTGACTCGCGAATCTTTCTTTCTCCTTCTGAAGCATCAGCAGCTTTTGGTTCATCACTTCCAGTTGTCTGTCCACAGCCTCATCATCTTCTTCTTCAGCTTCCTCTTCGGCAAATGTTTCTAGAGTATGCGCAGTTTTTTCAGCCCGTGCCTTCTGGAGAGCTTTAAATTTTTCTCTTCTTTCCTGGTCTGAGATCTGTGAAGGTTCTGCAGCGAGAGAGTTTCCGTTGTCTTCCTCGATGTGGTGATCTTCCTGATCTGCCTCAGTGGGTGTGTTCTTCTTGGACTTCTTGTGTGGAGGCATCGTGAGTTGTTTATCGGCTGAGACCACGGTGGGCGCCAATGTTGGCGAGTCCGAAAGTCGGATGGGCCTCCCGAACACAAGTGAAGAAAGATTCCCGAACAAATACACGAAAATGCTCAGGAGCGCGGAGACAAGAAATCTCCGAAAGACTGTTCTCGTCTCAAAAGTTGTGAACCCCCTTTACACGTGCCCTCGAACCCCCTTTTATAGGGAGACGAAGGGACTTTTACATTCCGAGACTACCCTCGAATCTAGGGAATATTCCAAGTGTGAACAGGTACATGAATGTCTTTTATATCCCGTGATTTGCGGAACTAATTTCATACATTTACAAGCTTGCCACTCGTTCACACATTGAACCCGGACTTTTGGCATAGCTCCTTTGACTTGGTTCATTCATGATTTTCGCCTTGTTCCTGCGAAGATTCGCAGGCAGACAGTTTCCCGCGCCTCGCCACCGAAATCTTCGCCGAAGTTGAACTTCACTGAATTCGCAGAGATCCGCAGGCGCAATGAAGCTTTCCTGTCTTCATGCAGATCTTCGCAGATTCCATCGCCGAGGTTTCCCGAATCGGCAACGACTTCCGAAACTTCTCCCATCCTGTAACAAGAGTCAGACCTGCGAATTCATGGTCATTCAGCGATTGCTTCGCCCATGGTTAGAGGATTAGCGAATTCTTTTCAGAAATCATGAAAATGGAACTATCACTTGTATCTTCTCTGCACGCTTTCATGAATTCCTTATAGAGTCTTGATATTTCCGAAGTTTCGAGGGTGTAAGGTTTTTACCCAATTCCCCAACAGAGTCGATCACAGCGCGCACCCCCCTACCTGGCGCGCCAACTGTCGGTGTTAGGATTAGTCCCGACACTAACTAGTGAGATGCGTCGTGATCAGCCTCTCGATGGTCGTTGCTAAGCAATATGAAGACACGGGTTTATCCTGGTTCCGGCCACGGGGCCGTACGTCCAGCAGATTGCGCGGATGCGCTGTATTGCTTTGCACCAGGGGTGCCTGTAGAGGGGGGCTACAAGCAAGGTGGGAGAGGAGGAAAAGCCTCCAAGTCCCTGCTAGATGATTGGGGTGAATGCGGACGAAAGTGATGCGATGCCCGCGGTCGGGCGGCCATCTCCTCCTTTTATAGACCAAGGGGAGGTGGCTTACAAACGTGCCGCATGATTTTTTGTACAGTGTCGCTGTACCGGCGTGTAGTGTTGGCGATTTGGTGGATGTCCTGTCGAGTCCTGGCCCCCGTAAGCGTCGTGGGGGCTTTTGTACTCGCCGGAGGGTAGCTTCGAGGGTGGTCCGGCTGGCGCCCGCATCTGGTCGTCGTCCGTACATCAGTTCGAGGGTCTTGATGACGGGAGCCCCCACGCCGCACAGGGGCCGTCGTGGCGGCGTCCCATCGGAACAGGACCCCACAGCGCCAGGGACGGCTCCACAGTGCCCGGGATGGTGACACGGGGTTGGAGTTGGCCGTGCAGGGTCGGAGGTGACGGAGGGGACGTGCTCCGCTCACCCCACGTCACGGCACCGTCCTGACCGGACGTCAGGTCGACGGCCGCATGCTCTTCGAGGGTGTCGCCGGACCCTTTCGAGGGGCTCGGTGTGGAGGAAGGACAGGAGCAGGTAGCACAGCGTCTGGGAATGACCCCGGCCTCTCCGCACAGCGAGCGTGCAGTGCCCGCATAGTGCCCGGGAATGTGGCACAGGGGCGGCATGGCCGCACAGTGCCGGGGCCAGATTCCCGGGCGGTGTCAGGAAATCGGCGTGGCGGGGATCTTGCTTTTGACCGTGACGCCCGCGGCGCGACGGGGCATTTAATGCTCCGGTCGGGAGGAGTAGGTGAAATGCTCCGGGCCGAGGGGGAGCCTCGAGCGAGGCGGAAGTCCACCCGAGGGGGGGAGCCTCGAGCGAGGCGGAAGTCCGCCAGAGGGGGGACCGAGCCCTCGAGCGAGGCAGAAGTCCACTCGAGGGGTGTTTGACCCTCGAGCGAGGCGGGAACCTGCTTGAGGGGCGTCTGACCCTCGAGCGAGGCGGAGGTCCGTTTGAGGGCAGTTGGCGCTCTTGCCCAGTGGACCGCTAGGGCTTGCTGGGCCGTGCGTGTGTTTGGTTTGGGAGAATTTTTTTGTGATTTGCATTTTAAAAGGGTGATTTTCCCTGTAGTTAGGGGACCCCTTAGAGCTGTCCCCGACAGGTGCAAAGATCCTGGACGTGCACGATAGCTTGTTCATCACCATTATCCTTGCCGCTCCGGAAGGTTCGAGATGGAATCAGCTGGAGTGGTGCCGAGTTGAGCGGTGCCCAAGCTCGAGTGTGTCTTCGATCCCGGACTAAGTGTAGGACGAGGAAAAAGCAGCGGTGCCTTCAGCAAACTGACGACAATCTGGGTGTCACATCTCCCAAGCGCACGCTGCATCATGGATACTAGTAGCATACGAGTATTGCCCTTGGGTGAATCATTATTTGGGGACATGACGCTGTTGCACCTCCACTGCTGTCCGAGAATGGTATATGCTGCCCCAGTGCCTTTGATGGCTGTCTTGTCCATGGGAAATTTGGAGAGCCTCGAGATCACGTGGTGTGGTGATCTCACCTGGGTGTTTCGACCATATTCTGCAAGAACCTTTTCTCCTACCTTGTACCTTCCCAGGCTGAAACGCAACCACTTGCACGAGCTTCCCATGCTGCCGGCCATCTGCAGCGGCTTGAGTACTTTTGCCCCGCGTCTCGAGACCATCAAGATAAGGGGCTGCTGGAGCCTCAGGACTCTGCCCGAGGTCGGCGGCAAGAACATGGTGGAGTGCAGCTGCGGAAAAAAAACTCGGCCGGTGAGGGAAAGACCACCCTCACGGTATTAACTAAGAAGAAACCTCGGCTTCCCCGACCGAGAAAATCCTCGAACCCTGACCCCGTCCTGACATTGGGAGTCGTAACCTATGGGAAACTACCTACCTGGGTCATACACGGTCCTCAGGCCGACCTGAGCCGTCTCTTAACCAGTACTTTGACACACGGGGCCAGCGAGGGGATTTTTTAACTCACATGCGGAAATTTGCCCCACTCGGGGTTCCAACTCACAACCTGTGGGGTGCCGCTGGTGTGCTTTGACCAACTGGTCTAGCACCCTTTCGCGCAGCTGCGAGAAGGAATGGTGGGACAGCCCAGAGTGGAGCGCCAAGGTGCAGAAAAATCACTACAAGCCGACCCACCCACGGTTCTACAAGAAGACTATGCTTAGAGGCACCCCCCTAAGGTGATGTTATACACACACATTTCAATCTTTCAGATGAATTATTTTGAGCTTTGACCAAGGAACAGAGTAATTTATAAATAGGTTGTCATGCGATAGTGGTGAAATTACATGTGATTGAGTTTGTTTTCCTTTAATCGATCTTCATTAACAGAGGCCAACCAAAGCAGAGCACACCGAACCAAACCAGGCATACCACTCTGTCTAGCAACCAATCGCATTTCTCTGATTATCTCGATCTCCTCTCCTGTCCTGCAGGTAAGGTGGTCAATCCTTGCCAGCCTGAGGCTGCCCATGGCATGCTGCTGGTGTCCCTTCTTAATTCTCACCATCTGCCGGTTCCTGCCTTTCGCTTCCGCCTGCTCGGTTTGTGTGTGTGACTGTGCCCTGCTTCCTCATCCATCTGCACTGCCATGGTGTGGCTGTGCGTCGTCGATCACTTGGTCTTGGCTTGCCCTGCACTGTCTTCGGTTTCATCGAGCCGATTCGTCCATCATCTGTGTAAATTTGAGAAATAAAGAAGAGGCGGGCATTCAGCAGCTGAGCTCCCTTGAGCTTATGCTGCTACAACAGCAGCTACAGCATGAGTCTACCAGGTACCAACCTCACGCTCATGCAGGCTAGCTACTGCTAATTGCGGCTGTTCTCCAGCCTCTCGTGTGTGATGTTTGCTTGCTCTGTGTGCGCACGCATGCTGTGGAGTGTGATTTGTCAGCTGTGTGTGTGAGCTGATTGTTGTCTAGTGTGTGGATTTGATCACTATCATTGTTACACATATTATGTCTTTAAACATATGAACGATCTGTGGTTTGTTTGTCAACAATTGTGGGTACATAAACGAGGAAGCCCCTTCCTTATTTGGCATGCCATAAATAGATATGTGTGCTCACTAGAGAAAAACAGAACGGCGCCGTTATCCCCAGAGCTAGATGACAGGATTGGTTCCACAGCATTAAGATAAGGATGCTGCCGAATAAATCTTAAATAGCTATGTACCCCACTAAACAAGGGATTCAAATATCAGTGAATTTGGGCGGCAAAGCCCTGACCAGTTAAAAGGAAAGTTGACATTTCAGCACCCTGGTGGTGTACCTATCCAACAGCCTTCCTGGCACGGAACGGCCATTTAGGAATTCAACTTTGTTGTATTGTTCTGAACATTTTCTATGTACGTGAGAAATAGATGAACTAATACTCAAGGACTTGGGATATATTTATCAAAAATGTAATTGTCTTGCTTTCCCTCTTCAGGGTGATTATCTGGAAACCACTAAATTTTGGCCAGTTACCTGTTCAAATAATAAAAACAAAATGACCAGTTTTTTATGCAGATATGATATTTTATGTTTCAGTATTTGAATCCATGCACAGCTGAATAAACTAATTGCAGTAGAAACCAAGCAATCCAAAACAACATCTATACCATATAAAGTGATGAAAGCAATACCTTGATCAGCAGGAGTGCAAGAGGAAAGCTCAGGTACAGCAGGCTCTAAGTCCTTCAACTACACTGCAGAAGATGAAGCAGCACCAGAACACAGCAGCAGCTGTAATCTTAGAAAACCAGACAGAAGCAAATCCTACAAACTCCATCAATCCCCAGGGCAGCAACTTTAGGTCCACACTAAGCATATTCACAGATCTCATGTATGTCAAACCATGATAATCATTCAAATTTGCCAAAATCATTAAGCTGCATGCTATGTAAAATTAGTTTATAGTTCCACGAATAAACACTATTTTTTTTCTCAAACACCACTAGACAAAATTACAGAATTGCATATGTGCCATTAAACATACACACAAGCTACAGCCAAAACAAATAAACACACACTAAGCAGATGAATGGAGGTTAGCCTTCATTTAAAAAATAAATGGGAAAACAAAGATCAATATGCATCAACTCAATTGTGAAATTAACTGATTATGTCTATTTTACTAAATTGCACAACATTGGTGATTGTCACAGTATTTAGACAAAAATACAAAACTTCTTTGCAACCTCATGCCTGTCCACCAGCACAGCTATGAGATTAGGTGTCACGTAGTCTTTCATTGGTAAAGAATTTGATAAATAAATGTTGTGAGACAAGGTATTACTCATAGGGAAGATTATTTTCTCACCAACTCCAAAAGAATTAATGAACCAAACAAAAACGGTTTACAAACAGGTTCTGTACTGTGTTGTTACATCTGCATTTTGTGACCGTGTACCGTTGTCCATCCAACATGGGGCGGCTCTATTCTGAATCAAATCAATAGCCTTCAACCATCCAAAAGAGGAAACAGTTAGCATTATGCTTCACTTAATTTTAACTATAAGTTGAAGACACAAGCTGATGTGCAATTGCGATTAGCGAGGATAAGCGATCTATTTGAAATTATAAAACTATAATTACCTTCTGTTGGAAATTTGAATACTCGTAGTCGCCGAAAGTTCATTCCAACACCTCAAAACATTTTCACCTCAAACCAATATGATGAAAGGTGAAGTTTTACACCATAGAAGGATCACTTCCTGCACATATACGGAGCTGTTACCATCTGGCAACTAGAGGTCACGAGTGCATCAACCTGCACCAATTAGTAAGTCATGTGCAGCAGCCCTCGTTCATTGATTTTCAATAAGCATTTGGGTTTGACGTGACATGGCTTGCTGCACACTTTAACATCCCCAGCCTTTGGATCCCCCAAATAACTGATTGATAGGAGTAGCACCTTTATAAAGGTATCACAGTTCTGGTTTGCTTCCTGTGGGGCATATGCACTGATTGACTGGTTAGGTGCTTCATCATCCATCTCCGTAAAGGATCATCAGTTCAGTCTTCACTGAATTGTCCATTTCAAAGGAGCATCCAGTCAGGTTGCACATCTTTTTCGTTGGATTAAGACCGTAACAGCCTAGACATATATAATGCTGATCGGACCTTCCTCAAATCATTTTTAAACCCTGCACTACGAAGCCCGGAAATGACAGCACGCTTTGCAGATGCTAGAACATTGTTCCCTTCATGCAAGCAGATCCGCAAGAATTTGGATGCCATATGGTACCTACCCACCTTACATAGACCATGGACAAGTGAAGTGTAAGTAAAATCATCCTTTAGCTTCATGCTGTGCAGTACTTTGATGGCTGTATCCACCTCATGAGATTTGCATAGTGCGTCAATCAAGCAATTGTATGCCACCACATTTGACTGCATGCCCATCATCTCCATGGACCATATCTGCTTCTCTGCTTCACCGATTTGCCCCATCTTGCACAGACCATTGACCAAAATTGAGAATGTGTACTCATCGCTCTCCAGACCACCTTCTTCCATCATGTTCAACAGCTCAAACGCGTCGTCCAGTTTCCCTTCCTGGCATCGCAAGTGAATCAGGGTGTTGTAGCACGCATTGTCAAGAGTGGAACCACTTTGTATCATGAGCTCACAATAGGTATTGGCTTCCTGCATCCGGCCCTTCTTGACAAGCGCGCTGATCACCGTCGTGTACGGGAAGGCATCTGAAATATACCCTCCTTCAAGCAGGGACAAAAAAGTCTCCAAACCCTGCTCAAACCTGCCGTACCTAAAGCAGCACTTCATAACCGTCGTGTAAGTGACGGCGTTTGGTGCATGCTCGGTCCTCCCGAGCTCCTTAAGGACCATGCGAGCATAGCCCACCTTGCCTGACTTGCACAGCCCGTTGATCATTGTGTTGTAAGTGACAATGCCAATGGGGAGACCCACCCTCTGCAGGTACCTGAACATCCTGTACGCGTTCGTCGCGTGGCCGGTCCTGAACAGCCCGTCGAGCATCGTGTTGTAAGTCGTGGCACACGGCGCGACGCCCTTCTCCGCCATATCGGCGAACACCCTGTAGGCGTCCTCCGGGTGGCCGGACCGGAACAGGCAGTGCATGAGCGCGTTGTAGCTCCACGAGTCGGGGGCGACGCCCGAGCGGAGCATTTCGTCGAACAGGTCGAGGGCGCGGACCGTGAGCCCGCGGCGCGCGGCGCCCGAGATGAGGGAGTTGTAGGTGACGGCGTCGGGGCTCACCCCGGCCTCCCGCATCCGGTGCACGACGGCGAGGGCCGCGTCGAGCCCCGCGGCCCGGCAGTGTGCGGCGAGGAGGGTGTTGTAGGTGACGACGTCGGGGGGCAGGCCGAGGCGGATGGCGTCGACGAGGACGGACTCTGCGCGGTCCAGGCAGCCGCCGCGGCAGAGCGCGGCGAGGGCGACGTTCATCAGCCGCGTGGAGAGGTGCCGCAGCGCCCGGGACCGGGCCATGGTTCCGCTCCCTCCTCCCCGGCGACGAGATGCTCTCTTCCGGGCTCGGCTGCGCTCCGCTTGCTCCCTCGACTCCCATACAGCTCCCTCGCTGTCTGACGGCTCGCTACGAGCAAGGCGAACGCCTTGTCATGGAAAGGCAGTAGCTCGGCTACACGCGTCGGCGGGAGGTCGGCGGGTCGGTGGCGGCGCCGCCGCAGCCGGGTCTGGGGAGAGGTGGTAAACAGGGGATGCGAAAACCGCGCAAGAGAGGGACTGCTAGCGGGCCCCACATGTCATTGAAGTTTACAATTACACTGTCCGAGTGAGTCACTGGAAATGATTTAAAAAAAAAAAAACGCAAATGCTATGTGGAGAGGCCTCTCGATTTAATCTTATCGAGAGAGCCCTCCAAATTTGGCATAAACGAGGTAAAGAGGAGGATGAAGAAACCAGAAAAGGAAAAAAAAAGAGAAGTAACAAATCCAAAAGAAAAGTAACTATCCAACTCCGGCAATCTCCTCCGTCTCCGGCGGTTGGTGGGCGGGGCGGCCGACGGCGGATCGCTGTCGGCCGCGGGCGGCGGTGGAGGAGGTGGCCTTAGGGTTCGGGGTTAGGGTTTGGGGATTCGGGGTTTGGGGGATCCTCCATGGTCATCGGACCTAGAGGGAGGTCCGGGGGCGGCCGCCGACCCGGCGGTGGTCGTGGGTTGTGGGCGGAACGGCGGGCGGCGGCGGCGCCGCCCGCCGGGGTGGTGGAGGAGGCCGGTTGGGCCAGGGTTGGCAGCGGGGGTGGGATTGGTGAGGAACCGGCAGCGAGGAGCTCGGTGGAAGCGGATCCGGCGGCGGAGGCGCCGCCGGAGCCGGGGAGGGTTGGGTCGGCGGCGGGGGCAAGCAAGAGGAGTGGTTAGGAAGGGCGGGGTTGAGGGGGGAGGGGCGGTTGGTGGGCGGCGGTCGCCGGCAGCCGTGGGGTGGTGGTGGGGGCGCGTCGGGAGTAGAGGAGAGAAGAAGGCGGAGGAGTTTTTTCACAAGGAAGAAGGTGCGGCACGTGAAGAGGATAAGGTGCGCCGCTTTTGGTCGTGGGGCCCACGTTGCGGGGGGTGGGGGGTGCTCTCGACCGAACGCTATCGGGAGAGCCCTCTCCCGTAGCAGCCTCCAAAAAAAACTCGTCAGGGGGAAGTAGGATGGATAATACTAACAAGTTTCATTTATTTCACGATATATCCGAGAGAAATCCTTCAATTATAAGACACATTTCTTTCATATAAAAAAATGGGAAGTCAATGACATCTCTACCCTTTTACAAGTGATCTTCACACCAAAGCTTAAAATGCTATGTTACAAAAAAAGAGTCCTGCTCGTAGTACAACAATATCTGCGAATACAATGAACAAATCGGCGACCACGGCGGCAGTACACCAGTGAGCGAAGTCAGCAAAGATACATACAAAAAAGACAAAAATTATACAGGCGAGCAAAAGATACACACAATCCAAATCGATCTCACTGCGCTTTCATGGCATTCTCCTTGCACAGCTGGTGCCACTCCTGCAGCACAGCAGCCTGGAGGGCGCGGTGCTCAGCTTCCTCCGCGGTGAGCTTGGAGAGCGTTGAGGGGCCCTTGGGGTTCCCGAACCCGTCCAGTTCCTCGCTCTGCTTCCGCTCCTCTTCCTCCTCTTGCTCGGTCTTGGCGGGCGGGACATTTGGCTTGGCTGCCTTGAGTAGGGCAATCCTCTCCATGGAGATCTTCAGCCGCTCGGCGGCAGCGCTCTTCACCTCATCCTCAGGCATGTATTCCACGGCGCCGTCTGTGATATCATCCAACCATCCCTGGAGGTCGGCTTCGATCTCTCTTGTGATTGATTCATCAGATGCACGCATGACGAATTTGCAGATCATTGTGGTGGTCTCATCACCCAGGTCGACGTTCCGGCTGACTTCACTTGCGCCAAAGATCATCATGCCCACGAACCCACCAAACCAAGTCTTTGCAGCATAACACAACTGTAGGGTATTCAAGTAATAAGTTATCAAACAAAATGTTTGCTGATTACATACAGGAAAGGAACTAGACACTGGCATTACGCCATCTGAGTATTCTTAAGTAATACATCGTATAAATGCTTACCTGAAATCCAGCCACTGTTCGGATGAAATGTGAACAGACTTGATGGAAAGGCTTAGAGGAAATTGACTTCAATCCGCTAAGGAAAGGAGAGCTATCATACTGCTGAGCAGCAGTGGCCTTGAAACCACTGCCTTCATATGTGTAGGTGCCAGTGCACTCCACCATGGCTGGCAGGCTAGGCCACAGCCGGAAATACTCGACTGGAGAGCATTCTAATGGTAGTAGAAGCTCGGCGAGAGGGAATTTGTAGGGTTGGCACCGCAAAACAACTGGCTCCCCAAGCTCTGGCCGAAGCGAGCGCTTCTGCCTCATCATCTGTGAATCCTCTTCTGCATAATCTCCTTCATAGTCCGCAGATCCTCCACTTCCATAAAATGGGTAATACAAGACTTGAACCCAGAGTGAGCATCTCTCAAAATGTGAAACTCCAACAGTCACACTACTTTGGACGGGATCCTGCAGAATTGAAAATGTGTGAGTTGATCATGTTGCCAGTGCTTATCCAAGCATACAATATTATGGTAAGTTTTAAATATGTTATTAATAGACCAAAAGAATGAGAGACAAATACTAGAGAAAGCAACGCCAGCTTTCTCGACTGACACATTTTCCCAGCACATTATAAAATATTCAACAATAAACTTGATGGTCCGATGCAATTGGGTTGCCTCAGTGTATAAGGCAGAAAAGAGATGGTAAAGTTTACTAGCACTTTCAGATCATTCTTTTCGTAAGGAAACTGTTGTCTATATCACAAATTTGTAGAAGCACCTGGGAAACAAGATTACGAAGGTGCCGAACAGTGCGAGAGAAGCCATCCATATAGTACAGTGCTCCAGAGAGACCAACACGAATGTCCACCCTGTTGAGTTCCAGCTCAGTCAAATTTAAAATCTGCAACAGCACACATCAGTCAAAAGACATGATAAATTCCAGATCAAACAATTTCAACATCTGAAAAAGTCACGCATAGTTTTTTTCAACTAATTTACCAGATGGCAAGTGCCCTTAACCCCTTGCACTAAATGCTGCAGCCAAAAAATGAAGTCTCATCACTCATCAGAGTGAAGACTATGCAATCTGTGAATGATAACCTTAATGCTAACAAACCTTACAAATGGAAACATCAAGGCCCCTATCTTTTGAAGTTTGCATACTTGTACACAAACATCAAGTGTGGCCACATTTTCAGTAGTTTGTCTATTTATATAAGAATCTTGATTCCTGGCACAGCTAATGAAGTAGCAAGTAAATGCTAGAAGAAAATACTAAATAACTTTATTTATGATAATTCCCTTGATGTTATAGTCAAATGTTAGTATAATTAAATTCAGACATAGAATGTGAGGTCCCAAAGCAGTATTAGCAGTGAACATGACTGAAAAGTACATTTCAACAAAGATATTCTTAATCAAACAGACAAAAGATGCATTGATCAGGCCATACCTTTAGATGTAGGGTGATTCTGCCATCAGTTGGATCTGCTAAATGATATGCTTCAATGTAGCATGGATCACTGCTGCCAGTCAGAGTACAGGCTTTCGGAAGCTCTTTATGCAAGGCACCAATTCCCTTTGTTTGTAGGAGAGTTAATTGACTAGGATTCGGCCTCCACAGCTCCCGAATGGCCTTATGAACTAATCCCTCCAATTTCCTATCTTGGGCAGCAGATGCCTCTGAAAATTGAACGGTAAGTTTGTGGTGACTAAACGGATAATCCCCTGTAGCATCACCTACACCAACCCACCTGAAACATCAGAACAGATAATCAGTCCAAATACATGTAACTGTAGAACTTATATTCAAGTACAGTAGTTTTACATATTTATACTAATGCTATAGCAGTATAGCACACAAGTGGCACAATTAGTTAAATCCAAAATGCACTCACCTGTTATCTGGATGGTTTGTCACATATTTTATTACTTGCAAGACATAACGTGACTGATGCTTGGTGACAGAATCAGCCGAAGTACTTGCCCGAAATTCTTCCAGTTCTTTACTGATAAGTTGGCCTGCTCTTGCATTTCTTGCTCCCAAACGTTGAGCACATATTAGGACAGCATGCACATCTTGTATCCTATTTGATGTAGTAGCAGATGAATCGGTGTTGAATAATATCTTATGCATGTTAGATATGATAATATTCAACGGATCCTCTGGGTCATCAGCTAAAAGGGGATCCAGACCTTCAAGATCAAAGTGTTCAGAAATTGCCCATATCAAGCGTGAAGATATTCGTGGAGTATGAACCTGGAAGACACAGTTAATTAAATTTAAAATTTAATAGGACATTCTGGAAAAAGAAAACAAAGATCATGGATTATATTGCTTTAATCTTTTATTCACAGTTTAAAATCAGATGCATAATCAGCGCGCACACATTAGGTGCCACCTGACTGCCAGCTTAGCACCTAGCACTCTTTAAAATGCTGCTTTTATTAATATCCCAAAGTAGGAAAGCTTCTTGAAAAAATGATGCAGTTTAAGTATATAGTATTTACAAGGATCGATGAAAAAGAGTGTGAAAGGAAAACATAGCGAAAACAGGCATAATCAGATCTAAGCAAAGGTAAAGCTTTTGGCAGAGCAGAAGCATTTCTCTATTCCTATACTAAATAAGATCTAGATCTATTTTACAAAAAAAATATATCTGGGGCTTCAAGTTTTACAAGAGTAAGATAATATGCATCAAGTGAAACTGTAGATGCTAGTGAAAAAGATATATCATATATGTTAATAGAAAAGAGCACTACATGTAATTCAAAATTTTCATTTGCATGAGAAACAACATTGGATGTTCCCATGGGAGGGAAATAGATAAACCAGAAATTCTTTTATTTGGTTGATAAGATAACAACAGATAAATAAACACACACTTAGATTTCAACTGGTATTTAACAACATACGAAGATATAGTTAAACATTGACATTCAAGAAAAGTGAAAAAAAAGGATCATAACCTCACGAAGATCCCTGATAAGCTGTAGCTGCAAATTTCTTAGTCGTGTCTCATTCAGAATCTGATCTTGAGATGCACCAGCTTTAATTGTCTTCACACCACCTCTAGTGTCATATATATGACAAAGCCTTACAAGCAACTTTAGATAGCAGTCAATTGCGTATGTACGACCATTGCAGTCCCAAAGAACACATGGCCTGCAAACTTCCACAACATCCAAAGCAGGTTCCGTCCAATTCAGTGCACCATAACCAGTTCCATAGGCTAATGCTCCTATAACTCTGCTCTCTGTCCCAGAATTCTTCAACTCAGGTAGTGGAAGAGATAACTGGAAACAACTTTCAACAAGGGAGGCCACCAGCTCTTCTCTAAACAAGTTTTTGCTTGTTACACTATTTAGATCTTCCTTCACCCTCACATCCTCGAAAAGTGATATGACATCGGTTCCTGGAACAGGCTTCTGACCTCTTCGAACACTCTCCTTTGCAAAAAGATCAACACAAAGAGCAGTCCGACATATACATGCCAATGCATGCATACGGTCCGATTCTGCTCTCAAGTTTCTCACCATCTGAAGCAATCTTTTGAACAGAGAGACCTGTGTCATAGCACATGCTCTCATAAATCCATCTTGGAACATAAATTCAAAACTTATAGCTAAAATAAAAATTATTCCTACAACATAATAATATATCCAAAAGTTATCCAGTGGTAATGCAGAGAGATAAGGAAACTGGTCGAATCATCAGTGGCTTTAGCTTTCGCATAGTCCAATTCAAGCATAATTATTGACATCATTGAGAGAATAATCCAAATTATGAATGCACAGGGCATAAGTGTCAAGCACTTTAATTCGATGCATGGCAAAAGCAAAACATTATAACATTTATGGGCTCAAGCTGCAGGACTGATTTATCACCAAGTAACCCAATTAGAGATAATGCACAGACTACAAGATATATAAGTGCAGAGGAAGTGTATCCAGCCATGGTTACTTACGCTGCAACTACAATGGAACATTTGAAATTAACACAATTACACATCAACTTCTAATTTACGATAAGCAAACAACTACATGAATAATTAATTTGTGTGGACAAACTGTATTTGATTGTACAGTTAGAAACTTAGAATTTGGAAACCCAGACAAGACATAGGGTTCTGGTATTAGCTACCCTAAACATTTAAGTATGAAAGATGGTAACCGGATGACATATATTTCAATGGATTACAGAAAAGGCGTAACATTTACCAACATCTCAGGAAATCAATTCTAGTTAAGGTAGATGGGTAACAATAAGTGCATGGAGACCAAAACCAAATTAATTTGTCATTTGCCAATTTTATACACTGCTGCAGAAAATAAGGAAATGAACTTATTAAACGTACAAATAAGAATGAGATGATACTGCCCTTCGGTTATTAAAATAGTCCATTTAAGATATGTGTTAGTCAAAATTTTCTAACTATGTACATTAAGAATACATCATATCATACAAACTCATCATTTAAAAACTTTCAACGTATTCACTTTATTTGAATAAACATATTTTCGGAAAGAACTAGTTACTGTTGGCAATGGAGCTGCCCTGCAGCCACCAATGCCGAGCTCTCAGCTCACACACTTAGCCCAGATCAGAGAGGTAGGAAGAAGAAGAGCTCAGGTGAGTTCAGAACACACACGCCTGCACCTTGTGCTGCTGCATAACTGAAGTGCCTTTTGCATTGCTGCCTTCTACTCTTTTGTAGAGGCCAAAGTCAAACCTAGGTACAAAAGCTACTCATACCTTCTAGTACTTCTACTTTTACAGCTACTTGGCTATGTACAGAACTTTACAAAGGCATGCTTGCCCTGATACACTTGAGTGCCCCTGCTGCCCCTTTGGCCGTGCAGTGCACTGGAGGAGTTCCACCAACTCCTTTGACTTTGCTAATGAGGGGATTAAGAGAGGAGCTAATCAATTATCTAACAATCCTTCCCCTAATTCTTTTGCTCCTTCTTGATCACCTCAATTCCCACCTTGCTCCTCAGTTCCTGGAACCTGAGTCGCCCCAATGGCTTGGTGAGCACATCGCCAAGTTGCTGAGTAGTTTCGACATACTCAACCTTGATCTTCCCTTCCTCGATGCAGTCACGAATGAAATGGAATTTGGTGTCGATGTGCTTGCTGCGATCGTGTAGGACGGGATTCTTGGCCAACGCGATAGCGGACTTGTTGTCCACCATCAGGACTGGCGCCTGGAGCTTTGCTCCGGTGAGCTCCTTGAGTAGGCGCGCCAGCCAGACTCCCTGGCAGCTCGCCGTCGCCGCCGCGATGTATTCTGCCTCGCAGGTGGACAGCGCGACGATCTTCTGTTTTTGGGACTGCCAGGTGATGGGGCAATCGCCGAGGAAGAACAGCACGCCGGAGGTGCTCTTCCTTCCGTCGATGTCGCCCGGCATGTCGCTGTCGCTGTACCCAGTCAGCTCCAGCGCCGCCGTTCCTCGTCGCGGGTAGATTAGGCCGTGCCCGCTCGTCCCCGCCACATAGCGCAGCAGGTGCTTGACCGCGGCGAGGTGATCCTCCCTGGGATCCTCCATGAAGCGGCTCACATACCCCACGGCGAAGGTGATGTCGGGCCGTGTGTGCGTGAGGTACCGCAGGCCGCCGACGATGCTCCTGAAATTCGTGGCGTCGACCTTCGCCGCCGTGCTGTCCTTCGACAGCTTGAGCCTCTCCTCCATCGGCGCCTGTACTCCCTTGCAGCCGCTCATGCCGCTCCGCTCCAGGAGCTTCTTTGCGTATGCGCTCTGGCACAGGGTGATGCCGCGGCTCCCCTGCTCCACCTCGATCCCGAGGTAGTAGCTGAGCAATCCCAGATCGCTCATGCAGAACATCTTCGTCATCTCCCTCTTGAATGCCTCGATGTCCCCTTTTTTCTCGCCGGTGATGACCAAGTCATCTACGTACACGCCGACGATGATGGTGCCGCGCGCCGCCTGCTTGGTGTAGAGCGTGTGTTCGCTGGGGCACTTGGCGAAACTGAGCATCGTCAGGCTCTCGTCGAGCCTGATGTTCCACGCCCGCGGCGCCTGCCGCAGACCGTAGAGCGCCTTGCGCAGGCGGAGCACCTGGTGCTCCTTGCCGGCGACCACAAAGCCCGGCGGCTGCTGCACGAAGACCTCTTTGAGTTCCCCGTTTAGGAAGGCGGATTTCACATCCATGTGATGGATTTCCCAATCCTTGATTGCCGCCATCGCAATCAGCAGTCGCACGGATTCCATCCGCGCAACCGGAGCGAAGACCTCGACGTCCACTCCTTCCCGCTGTACGTAGCCCTTCGCCACCAGCCTCGCCTTGTGCTTGACCACGTTGTCGTGCTCGTCGTGCTTCTCCTTGAAGACCCACTTCAATCCAATTGGCCGGCAATTCACCGGCAGGTCGACGAGCACCCACGTCTCGTTCTCTTCGATCGAGTTCAGCTCCTCGATCATTGCCTTCCGCCAGCGATGGTCGCGTTCCACCTCGCGGAACGTTGTCGGTTCCTCTGCGCTCCCCAGATGCAGCTCCTGATCGTCGAGGTTGCGCGCCGCGAGCCCGGGCGGAGGCCCATGTCCGACGATGTTGTCCATCGCCCGGAATCGCAGCGGCTCCCCGTCGTAGTCGTCGTCGACGAGGTCTGACACCTCTGGTGGCGGAGACGCGTAGCGGATTGGTGAGGCCGTACTCGGGGACGCATTCGCCGGCGATGCCTGTCCCACAGGCGTTCCCGACGCCGGTGATCCCTGTCCAACAGGTGACTCCGGCTCCTCTGCTTCAGCGGGTGCGTCGGGCTGCTCTGCTTCAGCTGCTGCCCCTGCATCCCCTTCTCCTCACACCTCCTCTGCTTCACGGGTCACCCAGTGCTCGATGGTGAAGGAGCTGCTCGTCGTGCTCCCACTGCCACCTTCCCCGTCGCCACGCTCAGCGCCACCCCTTCTTCTCGTCGAACACCACGTCGCGCGAGATGCACACTCGCCGCGCACATGGATCGTAGATGCGGTAAGCCTTGCTTCCTGTCTCGTAGCCGAGGAGCACCATTGGCGTGCTCCTGTCCGCCAGCTTCGCGAGGCCCGGCCTCGTCTCCTTCACGTGTCCCACGCACCCGAACGTGCGCAGGAACGACACGTCCGGCTTCCGGCCGTGCCATGCCTCAAAGGGAGTCATCCCCTTCAGGCTCTTCGTTGGCGAGCGGTTCGAGATGAACACCGCCGTGCTCACCGCTTCGCCCCAGAACGTCGCCGGCACACCCTTGGCCTTGAGCATACTGCGTGCCATGCCGACGATGGTCTGGTTTCTTCTGCACCACGCCGTTCTGCTGTGGCGAGTAGGGCGTCGTCGTGTGCCTCTGCATCCCCTCCTCTGCACAATACACACCAAATTCAATCGAGGTGAACTCACCCCCCCGATCTGTGCGGAGAACCTTGAGCTTCTTCCCCGTCTCCGTCTCCACCCGTGCCTTGAACTGCCGGATCGCCGCCGCCGCCTCAGCCTTGCTGGTCAGCAGTTGCAGCCACATGTAGCGACTGCAGTCGTCCACGAGCAGGAGGAAGTAGCGCCTCCCGCCGTGAGTGGCCGGCGTGATTGGCCCGCACAAGTCCCCGTGCACGAGCTCCAGCAGCTCCTCGGCGCGGTACGTCACCGTCTTGGGGAATGGGTGCCTCCACTGCTTCCCGGCGAGGCAACTGTCGCACAGCTCCCCGTCGTGGACGATCTCCGGCAGGCCGCGCACCATCCTATGGCGCGCCAAGTTCCTCAGCGCATCGAAGCTGAGGTGGCCGAAGTGCGCGTGCCACAGCCAGGCCTCGTCGTCACCGTGCGCCGCCAAGCACACAGGTCTGGTGATCCGGAGGTCGATCTTGTAGAGGCGGTTCGTGGATCGGTTGATCTTGGCGAGCAGATGGCGATCCTTGTCGCGAATCCGCAGCACGCCGTCGTCGATGAGCACCTGACAGCCTCGCTCGTCAAGTTGCCCAATGCTGATGATGTTGCTTCGAAGCTTGGGGATGAAGTACACGTCGGCGAGGGCTCGGTGCGCGCCGTTCTGGCACTTGAAGACGATGATGCCGCGCCCTCGAATTTCCACGCGCGAGCCGTCGCCGAACTTCACTGTTCTGACGACTCCGGTGTCGAGCTCGGAGAAGACCTCGCGTTCTCCGGTCATGTGGTTGCTGGCGCCCGAGTCCAGGTACCCCAATTTCTTCTTCTTGTCGTCGCCGCTGCCGTCGCCGTCCTCCTCCCCGAGGTGAACTTGCGCCCGCCTTTCGTCGAGCACCACAGGGGCGCGCGGCACGACTTCTTCCTCTGCGTCGTGCAGCGCGCAGACTTGCGCCATCAGGAGCGCCGGCTCGTCGTCATCCTCCTGAGCCAGATGGGCGCGCTCCCGGCGCGGCTGCCTGCAGTCCCTGGACCAGTGCCCTGTTTCGCCGCAGTTGAGGCACTGGTCCTTGGCGACTCTGCGGCTGCCGCTGCGCCCGCTGCCGCCGCCACTGCCGCGCGTGTTGGAGCGCCCGCGGCCTCTGCCGCCTCCTCCTCTGCTCCCGCTGCGCGGAGCAGAGGACCCTTCCCCTGCTTCGCGTCCGCGCAGCTGCAGCGCCCGCTCCTCCTGAGCGGAGGGCAGAAGCTTGGTGCCGGCCGTCGTGGCGGCCGCCTTTGCCGCTCTTGCGCTGTAACGGTCCTCGACCGCCTTGAGGCGTCCCGTGACGTCTTCAATTGTCAGGGACGCCAGCTCTGTGCAGGTTGGTCGTACTTCTCCGAGACACAGCGGAGGAGCTTCTGCACGGCGTCTTGCTCCCCAACGGTTGTGCCCACTGCGGCGAGCTCGGTCACCATGCCGGTGAGGCGCAGCGCGAAGTCCTCGACGGCCTCGCCGTCCTTGAACTCGAGCGCCTCGTACTCGCGTCGCAGCTGCTGCGACTTGGCCTTGCGCGCCCGCTCGCCGCCGAGCCGCATGGCCTTCAAGGCGTCCCACGCCTCCTTTGCCGAGTCCTTGTTCCCAAGCGCGACGCGGTACTCTGCCGGCACGGCCTTGAGGATCCCCTCCATGGCGAGCTGGTCCTCCTCCTCATCTTCAGTGCCGACGCTCACGGCTCTCCAGAGCCCGCGCACCTTGAACATTACCTTGACGAGCACCTCCCATTCGGCGTAGTTCGTCCTGGTGAGGGTCGGGAACTGGGCATTCCCTACGTCGCGGATGGACTTCTTCACCACATACGTCGCCCCGCGACGCGGCGAAACCGACTCCCCACGGCGACCGACGGAGCGGCCGCGCCCTCGGCCACGCCCCCGCCCGGCGTCGCGCCCGCGTCCCTGGTCCGCCATCTCCACTTCCTTTCGCCTCTCCTCTCACCCGCGGCTCTGATGCCAACTGTTGGCAATGGAGCTGCCCTGCAGCCACCAATGCCGAGCTCTCAGCTCACACACTTAGCCCAGATCAGAGAGGTAGGAAGAAGAGCAGCTCAGGTGAGTTCAGAACACACACGCCTGCACCTTGTGCTGCTGCATAACTGAACTGCCTTTTGCATTGCTGCCTTCTACTCTTTTGTAGGGACCAAAGTCAAACCTAGGTACAAAAGCTACTCATACCTTCTAGTACTTCTACTTTTACAGCTACTTGGCTATGTACAGAACTTTACAAAGGCATGCTTGCCCTGATACACTTGAGTGCCCCTGCTGCCCCTTTGGCCGTGCAGTGCACTGGAGGAGTTCCACCAACTCCTTTGACTTTGCTAATGAGGGGATTAAGAGAGGAGCTAATCAATTATCTAACAGTTACCATCCTGGAGAACATGTCAGTGTCCTAAATGACATTCACAAACAGGAGATAGTGTGTTATAGCATGATTACATATATCTGATCACTTCAAGTAGTATATTAGAACTATAACCTACAAAGCACTAAGCCCTGGTGATATTGAGAATTCAGATTACAAATCAAGTTCAATTCAAGATCATGTAATTTTGCTCTGGCACACTCAAAATAAACACTAAATTATCAAACTACATGCTATTGGAACAAGTTTGCAAACCTCAAAAATAAGACTTTATTGTCATCCAAGAGCAGGCTATGATTCAACTACAAGTTAGATCAGCTACAAGTGAGGACAATAAATCGCAGTATTCACCAAATGTAACTGCCTCCTAGATTACTTTATACAAACAGCTACCACTACCAGCAAGTAACAGCAAGAACTTAAACACACTTTACAGGATCCTTTGTGTTACAGTTTACACGGCACTAAAAATTTGATAACTAAATTTACACATTGCTAAGGCAATAATCAAAAGGGATATGCCAAAATGATATGTTAAAGTGATTGCTTTGGTACCTGCATTCCAAGATCCAGCAAATGGAGATTGGTCACAACAGCCCTGACAATCGTCTCCCTCATCGATGAGAACTCCTGCCGGTCCCATAGTGTCAGGATTGCAATAATAGCAGCTGAAGCCCACTCTGGCTTCCCTCCAGGCGCATCTGCGAGCGCCAGCATATTGATCCCCACCTCAAACACCAGTGGTGGATCGAGTGAGCTAAGGAACGGCAACAAGTGCGACACAATGTCTGACACCCCCACCAATTTCTCTGCACTCGACTCCACACTATCAGCAATTGAAGTGTCCCCTGGCTTGGCAATCCGCCGCAGAGTGTTTACAACACCAGAAGCAACCATCTTCGCTGCGTGCACCAGAGGGAACACAGTCACCCGGAAGCTCTCCACAGGCATCACCATGGTGCGCGCAATCAGCATGTTGCGCCTGGACCAAATGAAGTCGATGGCATCAGCCGCCCACTGGGCGCGCACTGCAAGCGCACCCTCGCCGTCGACAAGCTTGTCACCAGCGAGCCGGCTCATGCGACGCCCCTCTAGCTCCTGGAACAGCCGTGCAAGGGCCTCAAACGCGCCGGCGGAAACTGCATCCGCGGAGTCCAGCGCAAGCTCGGCCAGGCGGCCCCACCACGTGGTGGCGTGCGCCATGAGGGAGGGGTTCGTGGAGCACATGAGCGCAAGGTCATCGCGCGGCAGGAGGGAGGACAGAGATGTGACGGCGGCGAGGCGCAGCGACTCAGCGGGCGAGGAGAGAGCAGCAGCGATGTCGGCGTGGGCGGAGGAGAGGAGCGAAGGGAGCAGGTGGGACGGGAGCGAGGGGAACGAGGCGATGGAGGAGGCGGCGACGTCGGGGTCCGGGAAGGAGAGGTCGGAGCGGAGGGAGGAGAGGAGGAGCGGGTCGAGGAGGTCGGGCGGCAGCGGGAGCGCCCGGAGGAGGTCAAGCGCGAGGCGCTTGCAGACGGCGGAGGAGGGCGCCGACAGGATCTCGGTGGCGGCGGTGCGGGCGAGCGCGGAGACGTCCCGACCCGCGGCGCACTGCTGCAGGGCCTGCAGCAGCGCGGAGGACTGCCGGAGCGCGTCCGAGGAGCGGAGGTCGGTGGTGATCTGTGCGATGAGGAGGTCCATCGCGCCCCCGAGGTGGAGGTGCTCCGGCGATCGCCGGAGCTGGGGGAGAGGGGTGGTGGCCTAGATCTGAGGGAGACGAGTGAGCCTGAGAAGGATCGGCTTTGTTTGGGAGCTTTTTTGCCGTGGGATGATGCGTGCCGGCGGGTGTCGTTCGTTGGGGGTAATTGGGCCGGTTGATAGGCCACTTTGGGCCGAGAAAGAAATTACCGCCCTTTTGCTTTTTTTTCCTATAAAGTATAGTATTTCGCCGGTCTTAAAACTCTATCAGCAGTTCTCGTATATAAAACACTTTGAAGTTCAGAAAACAATTTTTTCACAAAACTGTAAATAAAGGATTTAATAATTTATATTGGAAACTTAATTTTTCGGGCAGTTTCGATTATAACCTACATGTCCTTTATGAAGGAAAATGAGTGGCGGGACCGACCCGTCTAGCAACTTGCAAGCCATCCATCAGGCATTGTAGTCGCTGGGAAAAGAAAATCAAGCCACACGCCCACAAGACAGCATAATAAATAGTATGTCACAATTTACCAAAGTTATAGCATAAAGTTATATAGCTGCACGACGCATACACAAAGGCTGCTGCATAATCCAATAATGTAACTGCTACTGCATACATAGATAATTAGCTCACGGTTGAATCAAAAAGAGATTTGCTCCAGCCACTCGCTCTTGCAGCAGGCCAGCGGCGGCAGGACTTGTGAAATGTCTTGCAATCTCGGGTTTAACACTAAGGAGACTGATGTTCATGATGTTGTTGCTTGTGAAATGTCATGCAATCTTGGGCTGTTACTAAGGAAACTGCTGTTCAAGATGTTGCTGCTTCCAGGGTACAGACCGTTACTTCCAACACGCTGCATCTCCAGCAACATTCTCAGGGACCACTCTGCTTCTGCTTTGCTTTCGTTTGGCTTCACTGCTGGCAGTCCTAGCTTCATCCTGTAGACAATAGAGACATAGGCGCCATGAAAAGGTTAGATGAGATCATGATATTTCCATACATCCTTGCTCAGCTTTCTTCCATATTTCGGTACAGAGAAGATAGCTGATGAATGAGGTCTACATCCAAAACTAACACTGCACAGAGCTGAAAAGATGAAAAGCCAAAAAAAAAAGGTGCCCTTGGCATGCACTTCTAGTTCCTCTGGACTTCCTGGTACTGTGGATTCATCAAACACTAGAACTTTGTATTAGTCAGTATGTTTCTGGTAGCTCCCATGTTATTCTTTTCAGCCAATGGCCTCCTGAATAATCAAATCTATGCATAATAAACACGAAGTTTCCAGTACAAATAGGAACTGATACGTATAGCAAAAGTCAGTTTCTATATACCTCAACAAAAGGATAGCTAGTCTTATAGTCAAATTATCTTTTTGGACAAAATAATTTTACATAGGTACTAAGGGAGGATACTAGCTTTCTTCCATATTTCGGTACAGAGAAGATAGCTGATGAATGAGGTCTACATCCAAAACTAACACTGCACAGAGCTGAAAAGATGAAAAGCCAAAAAAAAAAGGTGCCCTTGGCATGCACTTCTAGTTCCTCTGGACTTCCTGGTATTGTGGATTCATCAAACACTAGAACTTTGTATTAGTCAGTATGTTTCTGGTAGCTCCCATGTTATTCTTTTCAGCCAATGGCCTCCTGAATAATCAAATCTATGCATAAACACGAAGTTTCCAGTACAAATAGGAACTGATACGTATAGCAAAAGTCAGTTTCTATATACCTCAACAAAAGGATAGCTAGTCTTATAGTCAAATTATCTTTTTGGACAAAATAATTTTACATAGGTACTAAGGGAGGATACTAGCTAGAAGCATTTGAGAGCTGCTGAAACGATAGATAGCACAAACTAATTAGTTCATGTGTGTTGAGTTGAGAAAAGAGGCAATCGGTATAAGTAAGGTGGATCTATCAGGTACACAATCATATCGATCTATGGCACAAACCTGCCATATTGAATTTGATTTCACTGGCATGCATTAATGAGAATTGCAAACGACCAGATTTGGGGAGGGGGATACTCATCATTTGACGCCATGCCTTAAGGTAATTGAAGTCTTAAAAAAGAGGAAAATGTATAAAACTAACTGTAAATGCACATAACTGGGTGAATAAAAAAATAGCATTGGCCTGTAATGAGGATAAATTTAGTCCTGTAAAAAATCTCTAGATATGTCTCCCTGTCAAGAAATATCTTTGAATTCAATATTCCATTAATAAGCAAATACCCACAATATGCCAATATGTTATCTGACTTTATTAGAACAGCAATGCTAGTGTCAGATACAGATACAACAATACAATCAGGTTGTTCTGTGTGCTCTGCAGCTTTTCAATGCTTATTTTCATAAATAAAAATTTAGGAAACTCTGCCCAAACAAATCCACGGTTGATAAGGGGGGCTTAACTAATTATTTTTTCTCGAACACACAGGAGAGTTATGTATCAATATATTAAAAAGAAAAAAGGGGTTTAGGAAACCCCAAAGGTACAGCCAGGTTTTTTCTTTTAAAAATCTGAGCAGAAAAACGACCACATTAAACAGTACTAATCACCTATTACCCTAGAAAGACCAGATCAAAAACACAAAACAAAGCTAAGATGACAGGGCGAGGAGATGGGAAACTCCTCTAGCACCAGCAAAACTCCACAAAAGCATCTCTTCTTTTATAACTGCCATAACCCCATTTAGGCTTGGATAAATCCCATCGAAGACACATCGATTGCGATGCTTCCAAATGTACTAGGCTCCAAGAATAGCTTAACTGATTATAGGTGGCACCATGGTTGGGATTGCTCATGGGTGGGCGGGTGGCTGTAGTACAGCGATTGGCTTGATGATGTTGATGGCATAGCAGTGCAAGAGTGCGGCACAGAGGCAGTAGCAAGAACTTGAGGACAAACTAATAACAAAGTGAGGGGTAACAGAAAGTGGTCTGGGCGAAACCTTGCCTCAAGGGTATCCGTGAATTGTGTCGTGCTCCTATGGTTACGGGTACGTGGTAGAGGTACCAGAAATCTGGAGGCAGCAGTCAGCAGATGTATGAGGAACGGACTGCAGGGACTGTGGAAAATCAAAGCCACCATGTGCTATGTGCATGGTTTTTAAAGCGGTAAGGCAAGGCGAGGCGACGTACTACACGCCACCACTCAAATGCTGAGGCAGATCCAGGCTGGGCCCAACGTGTGATCTGCATGCTTCTCGAATAAGGCATAGTCTGAAACAGGCAGGTGGAGAAGGAGGGAGAAGGAGGAGAGCTCATGCTGGTGGCGCTTATAGCAGAGCACCAGAGCCTTGCCGATTCATGCAGCCGCCGAGCCGGTGCAAAGGACGATGCACGATGAGAATAGACTATGATCCTAAAGTCCTCAAGCATCGGTAGCCGGAAGGCGGGTGACGCGAGGAGCAGAGAGCTAGCACAGCTTCGTGTGGAGATGATGACAGCTTTGGAACTCAAATTTGAATGTTTCAGTTCTATATATATACAAGTGACCATCAGAAATTCAACAAACTTTTTGTAAGGCTTGTTACTCAATGCAAGTATTCTCATGCAATGCAAGAGTTTGTTAAAATAAACAAGAATGGCAAGTATGTAACCCTTTGCACAGTTAACACAAATAAACAAAAACATCAAGTATGTAATTATTTGCATAGTGAAAAAGGAATTGGGAGTACGTACCTCAGCCTGAACATGGCGTGAACACAGATGCTATAGCCAAAAAATCCAGAAAGGCCAAGCATAAGAGGCCACGTGAAAACCATCGACCAGACAGTACCCATGATCATCCCACACTACTCCTGCAAACGGTTCGGTTAGGTTCGCTCCTAATAACTAACCTCCGCTCCATACGTGCTAAAAGCGGTTCAAGGGTCAACCCTTATCCATCTCAGCATGACCCGTGGATAACCGTGGGTCGAACCTCCTGCCAACCGTGAGTCACATTGCGCAGGGGCGAAGGGCAAATCCACCAGAGACTGAGCAATGCACTGAAGAGATGACTGATGACTATGGAGTATGGAGCATTGCAGAGGTCGTATCTCATCACTCTTGTTTCCCCAGTGCGATTGGTGAGCCACACAGTCCTTCAAAGTTTACACCGAACAGTTCATGCATGCTAATGTGAATTGATATATCACCGTTTCCACAAATCAACTCTATCCTTCCAGATAATCGAGCTATTATTCATAAATACCATTGGTAAATTAATAACCAAGTGGATTGTCTTGTTGGAAAACCAAACAAACAAAAAGCTGACAAACAAATGTACGAGAAGCTGGACAATAGCAATGTCCACAGACCACAATACAAATCTACGAGAAGCTGGACAATAGCAAGTACAGGTTGATCCCAGATCCAGTTTTACTGTAAAACTTTTACACACTGCATGCAAAGACCTCCACTCATTTGACAGCTGATCTGCAGATGAAATTCACCCTAATTTGACAGATCTGCAGATGAAATTCACCTGAAGAAAATAAATAAATGTGAATATTGTGAGAGATTAGTGAAAAAGCAATACATTCGATGATAAGGATATTGTACATAATTACTTACTCTACAAAAATTATGTAGCAACAAAAATTACCATTTATAGATACAACTAAGTAAGGCATTTTTCTTGTCTATAGAATACTTGATTGTCATATCCAAGTATCAAAGGCTATACAAACAATGAATTCAATTCATAGAAGGTACGTACAGGAAAGTTAAAAACAATGGAAAAGTGTATCAGACCATTGGAATTTGATCTACAATCTGATGATTTTATCAAAATATGATCAAGCCAACTCTAGTTGATTTTGTCAGAGTGACATATCAAGGTTGTTTTAAACTTTTCACAACAGGTAATTGGTTTAGTATCCTGGGCAATTCAGCAAATACCTAAAAAGCTTCCCCTGAAGCCGTCTGCTATGCCAAGCTGGTAGATCACATCTGCAATGGCATTAAACAGAGAAACAGTAAGAAAAACTAGTAGGTCACTGGGACCATATCCAACAGAAGAGAGAATGAGAGATTATCATCACTAAGCTTTGGCTGCAGGCTTGGAAAACATGCAATTTCAGCAAGGTTTAACTTGGACTTAACAATCAGCCAGTACATGGAAATATGGGCATAACAGTACATGGAAATATGGGCATTCTAAAGATGATTTGGAGTAAAAAATATGGGCATAACAGTAGAAAAAGACTCCAAATAGACAACCACATTGTATCTAAAATGACAAATGACAAATGACAACACATGGCATTACGTGTGAAACATTCAGATTAAATGTGAAAACATAACCAATGCAACTTGAGACCATTCTTCAATCCCTCTACCCAATCCCTCTACCTCATTCCACAAATAAGTATTATAGTCATAACTGTCATGTAATAAAAAGACATAATGAATTATCATGCCACAGTTACTGGATAATACAGATCAAAAGAAATATCTCCACTGGATGAACCCCTACAGCTTACTAGTCAAGAACAAGTTAATCAAACAAGAAACTATTAGTACATGTAAATTGAAATAACATGGTGTATTTCACTAAGATCAGATGCAAGATACAGTTCTTCTTCTTCTTCTTTTTTTTTAGACAAACAGCAGGGGAGCCCCCTTTTGAAAATTTTTGATGTATAAAGAAAGAATATGTACACTACATGGCTCAATGTCAAAAAGGGAAAAGGGAGGAAATGACTGTGAAATTACAAAACCAATCAGCAAGCTATGCAAGATACAGTTATAAATCAAAACACTGCAGACACCAATCCTAGTCATGATTCGTATGCATCTGTAAAAAAGATAGACTAACTCTATCTAGACTTACTTGATTCCAACAGGGGCACCAAGAACTATAGCTCCAAATGCATTAAGGAATGCTCCTGGCATGTGAAAAAAGGAGTGTTCGGTGAGATCAAAGAAATGAAAAGGGGGGAAATAATAACTAACAGGGTTCAGATCTCCAGCATTGAGCTGTTCATTTTTGGATCTGTATTTCATACAGCAACGTACTAGTGCAAGAGTTCATTTTTGGATCACTATTCATAAAGCAATGTACTAGCGCAAGAGCTCTATCATTCTCAAAATAAAAGTGCAACCAAAGTAAAGATGCAGAGCTAACCGACGGGCAAGCCAATCAATCCTCTCGCAGCAGCCTTGAAAAACTCATCGACTCTCCACAGGGAAAAAAAGGAGTGAACCACGAGAGGAAGGAGCCAAGCGAGCTTACCTGCAGAGGGGATTCTACGGCGACGACAGGAGTGGCGGTAGACAGGAGTGGTGGCGGAGCGAAAGTCGTCGACGACGGCGACGGGGAGGGACGAGCCGCGCCGCGGGAAGGAAGCGCCGCTGCGGGAAGGGAGGAGCTGCGCCACGGGGATGCTGATCTGGTCGGCGACGAGCTCGATCTGGTTGGTGACGATGGGTAGCGGCGGCAGCGCCGAGCAGACGAGCGGCGATGCGGAGGGTCGGTCGACCCGAGGGTCACCACGGGTCGATGGGGTCACGACCCTTTTGCTCCTCTTCTGCTCCGGGTCGAACCGGTTCGATCTGGTCGCCAATTCCAGTTGCGGGTCGACTTCGCAAGCGGGTCGACCCGAACCCTGTGCAGGCCTATCCCACACCAAACGCAAAGTAAAGTGATCCAGAACAGGTAGGCGATAAGTACTGAACAGCCTACGTCCTCAATAAGTGCCCCTTGAAGTAGCATCGAGCCCACGTAAGTGATCCATAAGAATAATACAGCTGAGAGTGGAAAGAAGACCGCCAGGATCAGATCCTCCACAGCGAAGTCAGCTGCATGGCACACCACCCACCCCACGCCGACGGCAAATACAATCGTGATCAAGCCGAAGTACGCTCCACCGAGAATCTGGGCGCCGAAGAGTGTGTTGGCCTTCTTCTCATCAGATGGAATGCAAACTGTCGTAGCAGACAGCTCTGCGCCGTCGTGCTGGCGACGCTCAGCGAGAGCATAGCCCATCATACCCGCAGCGAGATGCGAGTTCAAATGGACCATGAGTATCCCAATCTTGGGGTCCAACGCCGCATCCACATACAGAGCTAGAGCCAACACTAAAGCGATGCGGAGAAACACGGTCTGCGCTGACATAGTGATGGCGAGTAGGCCTGTCCAGATACCACAGCACGAGCACAGCAGGAGTGAGAGACGCCAGACCAGGATCAGAGGATGGCCGGACAAGCGCCACGCTTCGAACGGCATGGCCACCAGGAGCAGCAGCGAGACGAGGAGCATGCAGCTCCGGTTGACCCTCTCAGCGTCCAACGGCACGGCGGCGTGGTGCTTGCCTCGGCTCTTGTTCTTGTCAGTGTCGTAGCCGCCGTCGTCGCCCTCCAACTTGTGATCCTCAGCGTCATCACCCTCCAACTCGTGATCTTCAGGGTCGTCGCCCCCTTCGTCATCGTCATACTTGGGCAGGTCACCGGCGACGGCGAGGCAGCTCATCTTGCTCCCGCCATCCTTGGCCTCGTCCCGAGATTGGCGCCCACACTCCATTCTGAAGGCACCGGTGTCGGGGGAGCTCCCAGAATCGCTGGCCTCCACCGCCACCGCTTCTTCAGTCTCCTCCTCCACGGCGTGGTTCCCGCCCTGCATCTTGTCGACGGGGTCGTCGCCGGGGGAGCCTTCCCCTTCAGCGGTGGTCATCTGATACCGCAGGAGACTAGGTGGCAGAAGTTGCTGGGTGGAAGCAGGGACGACGTTAGAAATTTCGGCGGCGGCGGCGGCGGCGGCGGCCGGGGTGGTGGTTTGGGGGGCTCGGGGTCGGGGGCCGGCGGGCCGCGCGCGAGGATTGGGGTTGGGGATCGGGTTATGGCTTTTTCTGTTTCCCTATTTGCCCCCGTAATGAGGCCTTCTCGAATGAAAAGAGCCAGCTGCGTTAGCTTAGCTACAGCAATCTCAGCACCGTACTTGCACGGCCATGTTTCCATGTTGATGCTGTGAGAGACTATGGCTTTGGGAACCATTAGAGCTAGCGTGGGCACAACAGGCAGCGCAAAAAAATTCATTATTCATGAGATTATAAAAAATTCGGTGGAATAGCCAATTTCGTTCTCAAACTATCGCTGAAGGCTCGATTTTGTCTCTGAACTACGAAAACAGCCGTTTTGGTACTCAAACTCGCTGACCTGGCTCAAATTCGTCATTTGGCCGATGTGGAACGCCACACTGACTCGCCACGCCATTGTCTAGTCAGCTTCGATGGTCAAATACCTTTTTACCCTTCTCTCCTCCTACCCTTATGTCGTTTCGGCCGCGGGTCTCCGGTGGTTGTGCCCTGCAGCACGCTACTGTAGCGACCGCTGCATGAGCAGCTGCGCGCCGGCCGCGCACGCCCGCCCTCCCATGCTGTCCGGCGCCACCCGTGCCTCGCCGTCGCTGCTGCCAGACGAGCAGCTTCGCGCAAACGCGAGCTGCTGTGCTTTGGGCAACCTGTGCTAAGGAAGTTGCCACGGTGGAACCAGCACCAGTGGTGTCGACTAGCACTATCGGATTCCACAAGGCTGCCGTGAGCCGGTTCCTCACGGGAAAGAGCGGTCCACCGACGGCAACCTCTTTGCCGTGAGTTGCCGCCGGCAAATGGCTCACGGCACAGTTTTGCCGGCAAACAGCATAGTTGCCGTGAGCCGACCATTTGACTCACGTCAAACGTGTGCCGTGAGTGGTCAATAGCTCACGGCACAGGTGTCTAACGGGGGTCACGGAAGTTGTCTTAACGGCTCATTGTGCCGTGAGCTTGACGGCGAGCTCACGGCATAGGTGCGACACGTGACAGCTTACCAGGTGAGGTGACGTCGGCTGTGTGCCGTGAGCCGGAAGTCTAGCTCACGGCACAGAGCTTATGGTTGCCGTGAGCCGTTCCATCGCTCACGGCATAGAGGCCACACGTGGCACCTTCCCAGCTGAGCTGACGTCGGTTGTGTGCCGTGAGCCGGCCATCCAGCTCACAGCACAGAAGACCTTGTTGCCGTGAGCCGCGCCATTTACTCACGGCATAGAGGCAATTCCCTGCTGCCAGGTTGCGCAACTTTGCCGTGAGCACAAGCCGAAGCTCACGGCATAGATGCAATAGCTCACGGCATAAAGGCATTAGCTCACGGCAAAGTGGCGTTTTTGTTTTTTTTATTTTTTCCCAGAACCATATATGCCACCTCACATTCGATATAATATCACAGGCAGTTCAAATATCACCATAACCATCACAGGCAGTTCAAATATCACCATAATCATCACAGACAATTTAAAATATCACCATAACCAACACATGCAGTTCAAATATCACCATAACAATCACATAAGTTCACATATGCATCACATAAGTTCACATAAGCATCACAGACAGTTTAAAGTCCATAAGTGCACAAATGCAACATAAGTCCATAACTCACTCCTGTGACAATGGCCCTGTCCGCCGCGTGCCCTAGGCATCTTCGTTCAATCAACTGCAAAAAAAAAGAGTAAAGCAAGTATTAGTACATGTATTAGATAGCAAAGAGTACAAGTATTAAATAAAAAAATAATTAATGTAGTAAGTAATTAATGTCATAATTGGTACGGTTCTTACATGTTTTAAAAATACTCATCATGATCCGTATTAGCTGGATAATATGTCTCATTGTCACTATTACGCATTTCCATATCCTCAACACCATGCTCCAAAGGAGGAAAGACGTCATCATCACTATCACTTCCCAAATCTAATCGCTCCAGTAATTGTAAGTCGTCCTCATCATGAACCTCTTCTCCGGCATCGTCCAAATCTACTTCCATATCCCCGCTGTTCTCCAAATACACGTCCCGGTAGGGAGATTGTGTATCCGGAGAACAACGACGAGGTGCTGCCGAAATTCTGTCTAGGATCGAAGTAGACCATACGAACCGATCACCCCATCTACGCATCCACGGGCTGTCCAAAAAATGTGGACAATTCGAAACAGATACAGCCTTAAATATGCAAAGTTCTGCATATGTCCAACTGTATCTCTTCCGAACGGGAGACGCCTAACTAGGTTTCGTGATCTATGACATCTACTAGAAAGAGAGAGAAATGTGCCTCACCTCGCTGGCCTGAAGAATGACGAAGGGGTCTGCGGACCGGTGGCAGAGGAAGGCGGCTGATTCCTGCAAACAAATGAACATAATAGTGTAAGTTGCAATTATGAGTAGCACCTCCCCTACAAGGTGAGGTTCCAAAAGCCTGCAAGAAAATAATAGTACGAATTTATAGAAACAGAAATTTACCTCAGATATTTTTTTTCTTGCATGGACCTTGAACTTAGAGCATATATAATCAAAAGAGGGTTCATGACAGCCATGGAACCATGTGAGAGACACCCATCCCAACCAAGTTGTTGCTTGGGAATGGATGTCTCACATGGTTTGATGACAACCATGAGAAGCATATAACCGGTACAACACAAGCTCAAGGTCATCATATGTTACCCACCCGGAAAATTTGGGTAAGTTTTGATATCATCATAGGCATGAGTAAAGTTGAATTTAAAATCAAACAAAATTTCAACAGAACCTCCCCTACATGGAGAGGTGGTCAAAACCTACAACAAAACAACGGCATGATGGCCGACAACCACAGTCTAAAATAGTAATTTGCCTTAGATATTTATTTTTCTTGCATGAACCTTGAGCTTAGAGCATAGATAATCAAAAGAACTAAAAAGAGGGTTCATGACAGCCATGGAACCATGAGAGACGTCCATCCCAACCAAGTTGTTGCTTGAGAATGGATGTCTCTCACGGTTTGATGACAACCATGAGAAGCATATAACCGGTACAACTCAAGCTCAAGGTCATCATATGTTACCCAGCAAGAACACTAGGTACAATTCATATCATCATTGGCATATGAGAAGTAACTAGCTAAATCCATTTCCTAACAAAATTTACTAACTAAAATTTCCTAAATGCATGCTCAGCAACTAAAAATTGGAGAGGTGCATGTTCCTCACCTGAACAGGGGCGCGAGCTAGGGCCGGCGAGGCTCACGGCGAGGGGCCCCGGCGGTTAGGGGCAGTAGCCGGGGCCGGTGGGCGGGGCCAGCCTCTCCCCCGGCGGCGGTGGGGAGGCACGGGCCGACCTCTCCCCCGGGCCGCGGCGGTGGTGGGGAGGCACGGGCCGGGAGAGGAGGGGGCCGCGGGCGGATCGTGCACGCCGGATGTGGAGCAGCGACGGGCGGCGAGGGGACCCGGCGGTAGGGGGAAGCGGCCGGGGCCGGCCTCTCCCCCGACGGCGGTGGGCGGGCACATGACGACCTCTCCCTCGGGCCGTGGCGGTGGTGGGGAGGCACGGGCGGGGAGAGGAGGTGTCCGCGACCGGATCTGGCACGCCGGGGGAGAGGAGGTGGAGGAGCGATGGGCGGCGGCCGGCGACAGGGACCACGGACTCGGCGTCGGGGGCGGTCGCGGCGGGGACCGCGCGGCCGACGTTGGGGAGGACGAAGGCGGCGGGGACCGCGCGGCTGGCGCAGGGGACGACGGCGCAAGGCGGAGGGGACGACGGCCCAAGGTAGGCGGCGGCGGCGGCGGTGTGTGCGCGTGTGTGTGTCTGAGTGTGTGGTGCGTGTGTGTGAAGTGTGTTGTGTGTGTGTGAAGTGTGTGCGGCTGACGAGTGGACCCATGGAAGCTTTGCCGTGAGCTAGATCCAGGGCTCACGGCAAAGATCCGGTGGACCCACACGTCAGCTGCAAGCGACGTAGGGTTTCAGGAGAAGGCGTTGCCGTGAGCCAGATCCACAGCTCACGGCAGAGCGCACGCGTTGCCGTGAGCCAGATCCACAGCTCACGGCAAAGAGGGGCAGCCGTGTGTAATGTTTGTATGCCGTGAGCTACCCACGGTAAACCGTCAATTATCAACTTTTGTTTATTTCCCTCTTATTTTTTTATGATTTCCCTTAAAAACAAGTTGAGTGCATTATGATATTTACCTGCTAAGGTAACTCTACAATATCAATTTTAAACTTTGATGGATTAAAAACATTAGTTTCATTGTACTTTCGACTAAAATTCTATCATTTTATACGGTCTGATAATGTTCGAAATTATAAAACTACACAAAAATTTTGCCATTAACCAACATAAGGCACTCAAAGTTGTTTAATGATCCTAGGGAAAGTTCCAAGGTCAAATTTGAATCAAAACATCACAAAGACCACCAAATCTAGTCACATGAGTAAACATCTCAGAAACTTTCAGTGAGATACTTCAGTTTGTAAACAGTGTATAAGTTGACTAATTCGAAACCTTCTCAATTCTTCACCACAGCCTCCATACATGATATCATGATGTCCATACAAATTTCATGATGTTTTAAATTTGTATGGATTTTATACAATTAAAATACTATTGCACGAAACCTTCAGAATCATGTGTCGAGTCTAAATGTTTGAAATTCTCTCTAATTTCATGGTATATGTATGAAAAAGGAATGAAGAACACGAAATATCATTATTTCACTAACTTTATTCTATGATTTTATGCACTTCCAGTTCAAATCCGACGTATGTGAAAAAAATACGAAGAAAGCAAAAAATTACTAAATATATCAAACTGAGTTATAATTGCCCCAAATTTGAATATGTAGTTTGTAGAGATGTGGTTTAAGGGTGGAAAACTTTTGGAGGGCAAAAAATAATTTTTTTGTCCTGTTTGCCGTGAGCCATTGTCTTAACTCACGGCAAACAAACAAAACACTCGGCTTCAGGTTATGTTGCCGTGAGCTGCCACGGGCTCACGGCAAACAGGCTGCCACGCGTCTGCGTTTCTGTGCCACGTTGCTGTTACAAGGCTGCCACGCGGCTGCTACATGTTTGCTGTGAGCCGTGGATCTGGCTCACGGCACACGCAATGTGCACCGTGTGTTCCACGCTGTGCCGTGAGCTGTGGGCCTGGCTCACGGCAAAACTAACGGCCCCGGCCGACGGACGTGACGGGTCAGGTTGTCAACGTGTGTGTTGTGTGTGTCGTGAGCCAGGTCTGTCTGCTCACGGGAAAGAGCAGCCCTCGCCGTGTGTGTTTTCTGTGCCGTGAGCCTAGTCAACCGGCTCACGGCACAGAGCGACCCTCGCCGTGTGTTTTCTTACTGCCGTGAGCCTAGTCAACCGGCTCACGACATACAGACTTGACGCCGTGTGTTACGTGTCTGCCGTGAACCTCCTAGAAAGCTCACGGCCAACAGACCTCTATGCCGTGAGCCCGATGTTTGGCTCACGGCAACTAAAAGGCTCACGGCAGCCTTACGATTTCCGGTATCGTAGCCATACCTTGTTTGCGCCCCACCCCGACCCCTCCTCGTCCCCGAGCAGGTCGTCAGATGAAGGCGCCGGAGAGAGAGGATGAAGCGGTTGGCATGGCGTAGCGGAAGGTCGGGTCCGCGATGCGGCCGTGCATGTCCGCGCACGTCGCGGTGCAGTGCACGAGGGTGAATGGATCGGTGCGTGACGCCATCTCTAGGAGCAAGTCGAGTGGGAGTGACGACCTCATCGGGTGCTGCCGCTATCCTCCTCCAGCTGATTGTGTTAGCGACGTGTCACCATCGCGGCCCGCCTTGGTCTTGGTTCGTAAACCCGGACTCTCGATGCCAGATTAGAACACACCAATGCCAGATATCCTGGCGCTATTTTGGATCGGTACTGCAATCGTCAACAGAAATCCTGGCGAGGCGAACTTGCAGGTCTCGTGCGGCGGCGGCTGGACTAAAAAAGTCGTTTTCGTAGTTTATAAACGAAATTGAGCATTCAACAATAGTTTGAAGAAGAAATCGGCTACGTCAAAAAATTCTAAGAGCAGTTATTAGTCATCCATTGGAGAGGGTCTAATACGATTTTCTTCGTGAAATATAATAAGACTTCTTAGGGGTATATAATAAGACTTTTAGGCAGGCCGAGTTAGCAGATGTCCTGATGGACCGGCCTAAGCACTTGATGAAAAGGGTAGTCTCAACGAAAAAGATGATGGAAAATGGATGTTGAATTTTTTGTGTCCAAATGTTGAATGTTGAATGATGTATTTTTAAAGGGGAAAGTCTATTTTTAACCATTCAACTTTTATCTCAATTTGGTTTTGACCATCGGCCTCCAAAACCGGCTATCTTTGGCCATTTAACTATCAAAACTACTGAAATTTTGACGTTGAGCTGTTTTGATGAGTGATTTTAATTTTTTATTTACAATTTAGTCATTAGATTTTAAACTGATTATTACTTTTTATCATTACTTCCTATTTAGGTGATTCTTATGATCATGCGTTCGTAGCAATGAGCTTTATCTTTTAAAATGTTATTTATAATATTTTATCACTATTTGTTATATTATTTTGTTATTGTGTAAAAATAATATACAAAAAGTAAAATAAACCATTACAAAATAATATGAACAATATTTTAAAAGATAAAGCTCATTATTACAAACGCATGATCATATGAATCACTTAAATCAGGGATACGAGAAAAAGAAGTAATTATTTTAAGATTCAAGGACTAAACTATATAAATAAAATAGTCATTGAATGTCAAAATGATACTATTTTTTTCTCGTATCTCCAATTCAAGTATTCTTGTGGTCATGTGTTCGTAACGATGAGCTTATCTTTTAAAATGTTGTTCGTATTAGTTTGTAACCATTAGTTTTATTTTTATTATATTGTTATTTTTATACAACAACATAAGAATAATATAACAAATAGAGATCAAATAGTATAAAAAACATTTTAAAAGATAAAGCTCACCGTTATGACCATGTGACCATAATAATCACCTAAATCAGAGGTACATGCTAAATGTAATAGACATTTTAGATCTAAAGACTAAATTATAAATAAAAAATTAAAACCACCCATCAAAACAGTATGATTGTCTAATTTGAACAATGTTGATAGTTGGATGGCCATAGGTACCCAATTTTGGAGTTCGATGGCCAAAATCAAACTGAGATAAAAGTTGATGGTAAAAAATGGACTTTTTCCATTTTGAAATATTGATTTAGTGTAAAAATGTTGAATGTATTTCTCAAAACTAGTAATGATGCACGTGCAACACGCACGTGTCTACTGTGTCGCACATGTCTGCTAAAAAAAATTAAGTAACCGCTACTGCAAGTTAGTTTAGGATATCGTAGTTCAAGAAATTCAATAGCCAACAAAATTTCAGAATTTAATTACTTTTTAGAAAATATTCATATTAACAAAGAATTGTCGATTTGTGCATGTAATTTATATAAAATTTATGGAGACTCAAAACTTTCACCCAAATTAACATAGATTGTGCATACTGCTTACATGTAACGGAAGCAAACACCATAAACCATCTGATCATTTTTATTTTAGTTGCTTACAACAACTGTATAGTTTGTCCCAACAACCTTAGATTTTGTAAAAAAAAAAGATTGTCCAATTCAAATAGGTGACTCTATAATTGTGTTGCCAATAATTACAAGAAGATTACTAAAAAACACTAATAACACTTGCAAATACATAATTGTACCAGTACCACGATCATCTAATTAAATCCATGTCAAGCACATGTTCAGAAAATTAAAGCAAAAGCATCAACATTTACCAAAGGTAAGCATTGTCCAGGCATGAAATTAATGGTGAGATCAAACTTTCACAAATAATGAAAGGCTACAATTTAGATAATGAATCCATCCAAAATAAAAATTAATAAATTGTATTTAGTGTTACTGATATCTATGTTTGCTCATCATCAGCTTGTCAATATGGTCATTTGACCTTTCTTAAAGCTTATTTATGATAAAAAAACCTTGTAAATGCGAGTGAACAAAATACCCGGAGAGAAATCATCCCACTTTTTATGTCCATAAAAAAACAAAATCAATCTGATTTAACGTATTTCGTCGCCCAATTGTTCAAATCTAATGTCGCAGGAGGTGTCATAAAACCAACTAAACACTTACAAATACATTGTGATTGTGTTCGAAATCAGGTCATATCATTGATGTCTCGAACGTTTTTGATTGGTGCTCGTTGGTGTGGCGTAGATATGCAGCATATAAGACAATTAAGGTCTTAAGGAAGCATACGGCGTATGTACAATTACGGATTTAAAAAATACAAAATACAATAGTGGGTCTCATAAAAAATAAAGAAGCATTTTCCTTATCTACTCCTTCATCCTCATCCTCCACTCGGCCAATTTCTCTCCGCAGCCTCCCGCAGCCAGCACGTGAGGCGAGCAGTAGTTCAGACCCTCGCATGGCAGTGCGGTTCTTGAAGATTCGGCCCCCCGCGGAGGTCAGCACAACAAAGATAGCAGCACCCCCGCGGCGCGTGCCAGGCAAGCGGCGGCACAGCCTCGACAACAACCACGACCGCGCAGAAAGCGGCGGCTTCGGCGGCCGAAGAGCGCGCCTGTGATTCGTGTTCGTGTAGAACAAGAGGATGTGTGAGGTGCTGGAGGAGGCGCGGCGCAGGCACACCCGGGCGCTGCTGGCTGCCGTGGAGCGCACCGCGTCGGGGCGTCTGCACGTGGCGGAGGCCGAGCTGGAGCACCGCCTCCACGGCACAAACGGCGGCGTCGTGGCAGGCGGCCTCCCCCAAGGCGTAGTCGGAGAGCGCGGCGGCACGTCCCGCGTGAGTCCCCATCAACAGAGCATCATCTTCCCCGCGCACTCTCCCCTCGGCTCCTCTCTCCCTCGGTCCCGGCGATGGACTCCTCCCGACCAGCGCGCGACCTCCTCCCCTACGGCGGCGTAGTCGAAGAGCACGACAGCATGCCCCGCGTGCGTCCCCGTCACCAGAGCGTCGAATCCCTCCTCCCTCGGTCCCGGTGACGACCTCCTCCCGGCTGGCGCGCGACCTCCTCCTCGGCGGGTGAGACGGTCTGGTCCCTGGCGAGGTGGTGGACGGAGAGGGCAGAGGAGGAGGAGGAGGCGCACGGCGGGGTGGGGGCTCGCGGGCGGGTGCTCTACGTGCGCAGAGACGGGGGAGTTTTTTTTTCCTAGATGCGAACTTGGTGGGCCCGGCGGGTATGGAGGGTGGGTAGACACGAGGTGGGTGATAAAAGAATTATGTTTTTGGCAGAAACGCTCCCCAAATTGCGATTTCTATGGTCGTTCCATCTTTTTTGTCATCACGCAACCTGACGGGTGGGTCCGGCGTGAGGGGTAAGGTGGGCCCGAATTGGGTGAGAAAAGTTTTCAATTGTCTTCGCTCCTTATAGTATAGATGTTGAATTTAGTTTTAAACTAAGATTGTGGTGATAAATGTACCCGTTTAAGTAGGTAAGTGGTTGATTTGCACCAAATAAAAACATTAGAGATGAATGTCACATTTTCGTAATAATACTTCAAGGATGAAAAATACATTTCTCCTTAAAAATGAAAATATACTATGATATTTAACTATCATGCATTTACAAGTCTTAATTGATAGGCTTTGAACATGAAAAAAATGGATGACGTGAGAGCCCAAATATAAGTAAGTGATAGGTTCTCTATTTTTTTGTGGTGGTGGGGGGGGGGGGGGCATATCGGAGTGGGAGAGGACGCGTGGTGCCGTGGTACGTGCTGTTTGGATCTTATACATGTGTAATGGGTTCTTTCTACTCCATCCTTTCCAAATTGTAAATCATATCGGTCTTTCTATATTCATGTATATTATTATGCATCTAGATATAGTGGTATGTCTAGATGCATAATAGTATCAAAAACCTTCAAAAGCCAAAATGACTTACATTTTGGAACTGAGAGACTAGAAATACATCTGTGCAAAAACTTGATGGATAACATAACATTTTTTTCATTGGAAAAGTGCATGCATACTCGCGATGGATCTCTATGCAATGGATGGATCTCAACCTGTATCAGTTTCTAATGTGCAATTTAGACATGAGACACTGATTTAATATGTGAATCTTTTCTCGACCTCAACATGATATGACTTGTTTATCCACTTGATCTACGTGACACGCATGGAGGGATTAACGAAGTTTAACATTGGTTGAAACTTCTCCCGTGAGAATGGGAGGGATTGCCAAAATTACTAGTAGATATTTTAATTATTAATGGTTTTATTTTTGGAACATATTATGTGCAAACCAAATATTCTATGCAAATTTATAAACTTTCAATCAAGACCACAAGATCCTCATCCAAAAGGCCTCGGAGACGAGGTGCCAACACTAAACATGGCATGTTCAATAGTTTCCTTCCCGCCATAAAAGAAGCAAATATCATAGGTACTCCCTCTGTCCAAAAACAAATATCACAAGTACTCCCTCTGTCATAAAAAGAATGTCATTCTAGAAATTTTAGGACAGATTATTAAGAGGTAAAATGACCTCGATTACCCCTATTTATTTGCCATATTTGGTGCTAATTGATTGTTGCATACCTACATGCACATTGACACATGCCAAAAACATGCTTTTTGGGATAAATTTTGAATCCTAAAATGACAAGTTTTTTTTTTGGGACGGAGGGAGTATATAGTACATGTCTTACAACCAGTCTTCACCGTTATTCTTATAGCATCTTACAGCCAGCCAGAAAATTGATTCACACACAACAATAACAACAGGCCACTGTCATCAAAATAGTTACGGAATAAAGTTGAATTTGGCTGCTACAAACTCCATAACGTAGCAGGCTGATACTTGCAATACTACATACACAGACAATTAGCTTACGTAGCACTCAACTAATACCGAGTAGGAATTGCCCCAGCCACACATGATCTTGTTCAATCACGCAATCTTTGACTTCACGCCAGCCTCCTCACTACCGGAAATCGCATAATACCCTTTTCCCGACGGCTAACATAAAATCTCACGGCAAATGGAGCAGCTCACGGCAAAAAGGAATTTGCCGAGAGCAGCTCACGGCAAAAAGAAAGTTTGCCGTGAGCCTTTTGTGGCCGACGGCAAAATGCTCTTTTGCCGAGAGCGGCTCACGACAAAGAGCTTTTTTGCCGTGAGCCTTTTTTCTGGCCTACGGGAAAATGATCTTCGTCAATTGAAAACAAATTTTGAAGCACTAAATTAATTCAAATCAAAAAATTTCAATTACAAAGTTTCATTTTCCGTGGGCCAAAAAAATGGGCTCACGGCAAAAATGTAATTGGGTCGGCCGACCCAATTAACCCGCCGGCCTCTCCCCCTCCTAACCCTAGCGTATTTAAGCATCCCCATCTCCCCCTACTAACCCTCAGTCCCTCCTCCCTCACTCCACCCTGCGCCGCCGCCTCCTCTCCTTTCTCTCATGGCGAGGAGCAGCGGCGGGGCAAGGAGCGGTGACGGCGGCCGTCGCGGCCTGCTAGCTCCAGCTCGATCTAGATGGCGGTGGCGGTCTTCCCCTGCGGCGTGTCGTGCTCTTCTTCCTCTGGCGAGCAGCGGCTGCGAGTAGCGACGACGGCCTAGCCCGCGGCGACCTCCAAGTCTCCCGGCGCGGCGACCTCGACCTCTTCTCCTCCGATGCGTCGGCGACCTCTTCCTCCGGCGCGGCTACCTCGACTTCAGATCCGGCAACCTCGACTTCAGATCCGGCAGCGCGACGACCTCCACGTCTCCCAACGCGCGCGACCTCGACCTCTTCTCCTACGGTGCGTCGGCCACCTCTTCCTCTGGCGCGGCGACCTCGACTTCAGATCCGGCGGCTCGGCAACCTCAACCTCACATCTGGCGGCGCGGAAGCCTCCTCTTGCTCCGGCGGCGCGACAACCTCCTCTTGCTCCGGCGGCCTTCTCCACCAGGCCCGTCGTCACCGGCTCCCCGGATCTGCCGCCGTCTGGTCCGGGCGGCGCGACCTCCTCCAAGTCGGCATCCTACTCCTGTCGTGGCAGCCCGTTGGTGATGCTGGTGGTGGTCGGACGACGGTGGCAGCGGGCGGCGGCGGGACGGTGTCAGCAGTGGGCCCGGGCTTTGGGGTTTTTTGTTTTTTTAATTCTTTTCAAAAACTCTTTGCTGAGAGACTAAAAGTCCTCACGGCACACCATTGCCGTGAGCCCGAGCTTCAACTCACGGCAAACAGCTATTTGCCAGTAGAACTGTGCCGTGAGCCCTTTGCCGGCGGCAACTCACGGCAAACTCTTTGTCGTGAGTAGACCGTTGTTTGCCGTGAGGAACCGGCTCACGGCAACTATGCCATTTCCGGTAGTGCCTCTTGGGTAGAGAAAGCATTGTTATTTCCAGGATGCAGATTCCCATTGCCACAATCCTTCAACAGCAAGATTAGTTATCTAGGACTAACTCTCTTAATTCCTTTCATTTGTCTTCACTGGTTGCATCCCTAGCTTCATCCTGCAGGCAGCAAAGAGATCGTATTAACATCACATATATGCAGTGGTTGATGACAGAAAAGGCACCAAGAAATGCTTATAGATGATATTTTTATCAAAATGTTAGTTAGAAACATTAATCATTAGTGTGTTCACAGGGTAGATAGATGAATGAGTCTGAGAAAACATCGCATGTCCAGAAAATAACGAACTATGACTACAATTATACTTCCTGCCTACATTGAGCTTAAATTACATGTTCAACAATCCCTATCTCCAAGTAATGCACATCGGGCTAAGTAAACAACAGGGGGTCTCTCTCAAGTTAGCCTTTGGTTATCACTTTGCTAAATCATAGCATTTGGTATTATAATCCTTGATCCATTGAACTGGCAGTAGAATAATGAACAGTCACTCTTTTGCCATAGCATTTGGTTATTAAATTGCTAAATCAGCTGAGCCCATGTTCTTACGGTGAAAGAAGCTGAAGCCTATATAACTACATCCAGATATCAAAAGAAACAAATTCTCCTAAACCTGTTGAAGACTTGGTTCAAGTGCATAATAATTTGAGGTTGATGTCAAAGAAAGAGTGAAAGACATAAACATATAAAACAGGGACAACGAGAATGTGGATGTTGGAGGAGACAACAACACTCTTGAAGCTGAGAAAGAAAAGATGCAGCACAAGAAGTCTAGGAGTCATGTGCTGCCCTAATATCTAAATTTCTTTTATCTAAACTAGAACTCGTATAGAATTACATTGCTTCAACTTTCATTCCTGTACTGTTTAGCCGCTTGCTACTGAATTGCTTGCTGTACTTTTTTGAAGTGTAACTTAGCTATATTATTTGAAACCTCTATCAGGGTTTGAATTTTGTTGATGTGTAAATGCAGTAATGATTATTGCATTACTATTTTGCATTGTTAGTTTGTTCAGAAAACAATTGTTCTAACTGCTGATCATGCTATTTATTTACTGACGATGCAAGTGTTCTTATGAAAGGACTTTAGCTCTGCATAACTAAACAAGATGGCAAGTACATATCTTTGCACAAAATTCAACAAACTAGAAGTGCGTACCGCCTCAACTTGAACGAAGAATAGACGCAGATGCAGTAGCCAAATATCCCAGAGAAACCAAGCATAAGGGGCCAAGCTACCAACAATGCCAAAACTTCACCGATAGTCATTGCACAGAAGACGTAGATCAGAGTCACCATAGTCAAGTACATGATGAGGGCTGAAAAGCCTATCTCCCCAATGAGCGCTCCTCGCAGCAACATGGTTCCCACGTAGGCGATCCACGGTACGAGCCCGCCACAGAGCGCAAGGGAGATGCATATGACCAAGCGCTCTGCGGAGAAGTCAGCAGCATGCCACACCACCCACACCACCCCTGCAGCGACTCCAACAGTGATCATGCCAAAGTAGACGACTCCGACTATCTGGGCACAATGCAGCCTATCCGCGTGCTTCTCGTTGAAAGGAGTGAAGGCGCTGGCAGTGGCAGCAGACACCTCGGTGCCATCCTCCTGGCGCCGCTCGGCGATTGCGTAGCCCAGGATGCCTGCAGCCAAGTGCGAGTTGAGATGCGCCACGAGCATGCCAATCTTGGGGTCCAGGGCTGCATCGACGTATAACGCTAGCACGAAGAGGAAGATCAGGTGACGGAGGACGTTCTGTGCTGGCAATGTGGTGGCAAGTAAACCGGACCAGACACTACCGGATTCGAGGCCTTCGCCGAGAGCGAGGTTCCTCTCGGCGAAGGGCCCTTTCCTCTCGTTGAAGGCTTCGGCGAGAGGAAGCTCTCGGCGAAGGCCTCTCGGCGGCACTGTACCGGCGAAGCCGTCTTCGCCGAGAGCATCCAGGAACCCTCTCGGCGGACATGCGCCGAGAGGCCCACCTAGCTCTCGGCGAAGAGATTTTTATAAAAAAAAAAAAAACAGGCCGGCCGCCGCCCCCACCGCCACCCTGGCCTCCACCGCTGCCGCCCTGGCGCCACCACCCAGCACCGCCGCCGCCGCCCCTACCACCAGCCACCACCCAGCACCACCGCCGCCGCCCCTGCCACCAGCAACGACACCACCACCACAACAAGCACCGACACCCCAACGCCACCACCGCGCACGTAACCACAGCTGCACGCCACAGAGAGAGAGAGAGGGAAGGCGCAGGGGCCACCACGCCACCACCACCGTACGCCACCCCCACCGCCTAGATCTGCCGCCGCCGGAGCCGGGGAAGGAGCTACGGGCCGCCGTACATACATACAAACACACACATACATATACACACAGAGAGAGGGGGGACCAGGAGCACTGGACCGCCTAGATCCGCCGCCGCCGCCGGAGCCGGGTCAAAGCTGCGCCGCCGGGTCGTCGATGCCGCACCGCCGAAGTCGTCGAGGGACGCCGGCGGGTCGTCGAGGCGCGCGGGGGCCGGATCTGCCGCCACCGCGCCTCGCCCCGCCGCTGCTCCTCACCACGAGGTTAGGGGCGAGCGGAGGGGGGAGGAGGGGGCGGCGCGGCTTCGACGGCGACCCGGTGGAGGGGGGAGGAGGGGGGCGGCGGGAGGGAGAGATGGGGGAGGGGGTGGATCTGGAGGGAGGGGAGCCGGAGAGGTGGGGAGGCGGCGCGGCCTCGACGGCGACCCGGCGGAGGAGGAGGAGGCGGCCGCCCGAGAGAGGAGGCGGCGGTGGGAGAGAGGGAAGGGGGGAGGGGCTTAGGGTTGCGGGGGGCAGGGGGGCGGGGGCGCGGGTTATATAAGTGGAGCTAGGCTAGGTGGACCGGCGGCGGTAATGGGCCGGCGGCCCAGTTTGCTTCGCCGAGAGCCCAATAAATGGCTCTCGGCGAAGATTTTTCTAAAATTTTCCTAAATTAGTTAAAAATAGTAAATAAATGCAAAAATTCTCAAAAACTTAACATGACACTAGATATGTTGTATATTGCTTATAAAAAAGTTGTTGTGGTCAAACTCAAATTTAAATTTCTCTAATGTACCAAACCTAGTGACATTAGTTCAAATTCTCTGAAACTTCTCGTGACATGTTCTGGTTTCTAAACAGCGTACGTGTCAAAGTGCTCAAAATGTTCTCAACTTTTTACCACAACCTCGGCATATGATATAATGAGCGCTCGACAAAATTCATGATTTTCAAACTTCATTTGAATTTTATACAATTTTAAAACCTTTCCGCGACACGATCTTTGTAATGATCAAAGAACAAAATGTTTAAAATTTAGTTTCGTTTCATGTACATGGTCTTAGAGATATCTCATAAACATGAATCTCATTTTTCCAACAACTTTACTTTATGATTTCATGCACTTGTAGTTCATATCGGACCTATTCGAAAAAATTACCTAGAATGAAGTAAAATTTTTAAATATAGCAAACAGAGATAAAATTGCGTCAAATTTGAACATATCCTTTGTATAAGTGCATGTTGATGATAAAAAAAATTTGAAGGTGAAAAAGTGAATTTTTAAAAATTACTTCGCCGAGAGCAAGAAAAAAACTCTCGGCGAAGAATTTCTTCGCCGAGAGCCAGCCTGGCTCTCGGCGAAGAATTCTTCACCGAGAGTTTTTCTTTTGCTCTCGGCGAAGAATTCCTTCACCGAGAGTTATTTTCTTCGCCGAGAATTATTTTTTTTACTCTCGGCGAAGAGCTCTTCGCCGAAAGCCCAAGGTTTGGCTCTCACCAAAGAGTATTACTCTTGGCGAAGGCTCCGTTTCCCGTAGTGAGATGGCGCAGCAGCAGCAGAGAAGGAACGACAGTCGCCAAACGAGGATCAGAGGCTGGTGGAACGAGGACCGCACCACGGCCGGCATGGCCGCCATGAGAAGCAGCGAGAGGAAGATCAGAGAGTTCCGGTTGGCCCTCTTCGGGTCGAACGGCACGCGGTCGCCGCCCTTGCTCTTCTTGTCTGTGTCGCCGCCCTTGACCATGAAGATGCCCTCATCCTCGTCATCGTCGCTGTCGTCGTACTTGGGCACGTCCCCGGGGAGGTACCTCATCTTGTCGTTGGGGCTTTCGCTCTCATCATCCTGGGTCTTGTCCGGGGCGTCGCGCTTGCCCTCGATCTCAACGGCACAGGCGTTGGGGGAGCTCCCGGAGTCTGTGGCCGCCGCCGATTCTTCAGCCTCTCCGGCGTGGTTCCCGCCCTGGGTCTTGCCGGCGAGGTCGCTGGGGGTTGGGGAGCCCTTCGAATCGGTAGTGAACTCAAGGAATGTCATCGGCAGGAGATTGGTGGGAGGCGGCGTCTCGCGGGCAGAGGCAAGGAGCAAGGAAGGTGGAAATTTGGGAGGAGGCGGCGGCGGCGAGGGGTAGGGTTTCGGTGGAATTGCAATCGGGTCGGACCTCTGGAATGTTTGGGGATCGATCGATTTTTCCATGATTCGGCTTTCCGTGATTTTTTATTCAGCAATGCTACGGTCCTGACGTCCGATGCGTCGGACATATTGTTTTGAATGTTGCGAAATTCTTCTCCATATTGCACGCTACACGACTCGATGTTGCGACGGGTGACTTGATGTTGCGACGAGAGTCGGACGAATTGTTTTTGAATGTTGCGAAATTCTTCTCCATGTTGCACGCTACATGACTCGATGTTGCTACGGGCGACTTGATGTTGCGATGAGATTTTTTTCTACAGTGCTTAGATCTGACGGCTATAGTGTTTTGATCTTACGGCTACATGTTGCAATTGGTCGCCTTCATATTACAATTGTTTGTCGTTCATGTTGCAATCGTTGTGAACATGTGTGCATCCTTGTTCTTGATATGTTGCATCCGTGTTCTTGACATGTTGCATCAGTAATGCTATAGCTAGGACGTCCGATGACGCCTTCCCCACCAACCGTCCGCAATCTCTTCGAGTCAAAAAAACCATCCGCAATCTTATCTCCGCCCCTCCTCACCTCGCTCCGCGCTACCCCGAGCGCGACCGCCGCCCCCCTATCCGGCCCATTCTCCGTCTCCTGTCGCCGGGGACGTCGGACACCGCACGCCCTCCTCCCTGACCCTGCCGAGCCGCCCCGTCGTCGGCTACTGCTCCCCTCCTCCTCCCTTTCCTCTCTCTCCCGGTAGCCATGGAGGTGCGCTTCGCCGCTCCCGGCGGCAGTCCATGGCCAGGGGTTCGGTAGGGCGCGGGAACTCGCCGGGTCGGCGGCGCGGTCGGGTCGCTGCTCCCCCGCGGCCGGGCGCAAGGCGCCGTTTCCCTCCCACCGTTATAGCGAGGGCAAGCCGCATCGGCCATAGCTCCCCTGCGGCCAGCGACGGGCGCGGCCAGAATGCGGGAGCACGCCAGAGAAGCGGGCCGCCACTCTCCGCACCAGGGGCGCGGGAGGAGCAATGGCCGAGCTCTCCCTGGTGAGGAGGGACAGGCGAGCTACCGACGGTACGGGCGAGCTCCCAGGCCGGCCCGACGGCTCTCCATCCTCCTCCTCACCTTTGCAGTGTTTTTTCCTCGTACTTTGCTGCATGTTGCAAGCTTTGATTTCTCGTGTTCCGGATGTTGCATACGAATGTTGCAAATGTTACAATTTGATCTTGCAAAAAAGAGGTTTGGATGTTGCAATGTTGAATGTTGCAAATGTTACAATTTGATCTTGCAAAAAAGAGGTTTGGATGTTGCAATGTTGCATACGCATGTTTCAAGTGTGTTACATGGATGTTGCATTTTCAACGAAAATTGGATGGCCACCGACGAGGATCTCCCCACAGCGGCGTCATCCCTCGTCTCCCCCCACGCGTTCTCCAACACGAGTGACCTCCCCATCAACAGCTACTCCCCGGCAGTGGGCGAGCCCCCATACCGGTGCTCCCCCGTGGTCTGCGCGGTGACAGGGGGTCGTACCTCAGCCACCCCGGGGGTCGAGCCCCTTGGTGTCTTCCTGGTCTCCAGGAGTGGACGGGCCTTCCTCCCTTTGATGCATTGTTTTTTATGTTGCAATCCGTTATATACCGGTGTCGTAACAATGTTTTTTACATGTTGCAATCAGTCGCCTTCATGATGCAATCGGTTCTTGTTTATGTTGCAAATCGTTGTGCATAAGTTGCATCTGGGTTCTCGACATGTTGTGAGTGTTCTATGTGAATGTTTCAAAATTATATCTAAATTTTTCGATGTTGCAAACATTAATTTTTGATGCTGCAGATGTTGAGTCTCGATGTTACACACATGTGATGTTGGGTGTTGCAAATATTAAATTTTAATGCTGCGGATGTTGAGTTTCGATGTTGCAGACATGTGATGTTGGGTTTTGTGTCGAGGAGGACGGGAGGAGAGCTCCTGATGTTGGATGTTATACGCAACACGGGTCGCAACATGGTCGCAATATAGTCGCAACATGGTCGCAACATGGGGGGAGGAGGGAGGAGGCCCGCTGATGTTTGGATGTTGCACGCAACATGCTCGCAACATGGCTCGCAGGGGCTCGCAACATGCTCACAACATTGCTCGTTAGACTTTACGATCCGACGGCTGATGGCCGAGCATCTTAAAATCCGACGGCTGCGAACCCGTCTGATGGCTAGCGTCCGGAACGGACGTCTGGGCGCTAGCACTTCCGTTTTTTATTTCCCCCTTCTTTCTTCAATTGCTAACAATAAAATATAATACGACCTTTTTATAAATATAATAAGACTTTTAGGCGGCCCAGTTGGGGGCCACGCACTGGGCCGGCCCAAGATCAAACTCAAAGTCCAAGTTTCAATTATCACCCAAGTCCAAGTTTTGACTCTCAACTCCAAAAATAAATCTACCTAAAAAACTCCAAAAATAAATATACCACATATATTAACCTCTTTGACAGGATAAACACGGTGTCTTTTTATGTTAATAAAATGCCTAAAAAGTGGGGACCCTAACTTGCTGTGGAAGAATATTTGGAAAAAATGAGATATTCCCAAATAAAAGAACCACTTTTATGTGGGCATGAATGAAAAGGCCCTATTTAGTTCGCAAAGTGAAACTTTTGGGTCCCCTTTCAAGATCTATTAGGAGTATTGCACGTAGATTATTTACAAAATAATTACACAAATGGACGGGAAATTGCGAGACGAATCTATTAGGAGTTTTGTCATTAATCTATATTTATTACTTCGAATTAGTGGAAAGAAGATTGTTGTGACGGGTAGTTGGTGAATATTTGGGGAACTAAACTGGGCCTTAATCCTATATGCTTGGAAAAAGTAATTAAACTGATATTTCCTTCTTCAATTATACTTCATTTCAATTTAAATTTTTTACTATTCTAAGCTAAATCCTTGAAACTAAATTTGGAACACCACGGGGAGAGAGGGGGAGAGAGAACTTCGTTTCAGATTGCAGGGTGTTTTGGCTTTTTTAATATCAAGCTACGGTTCTATGTGGCGCAACTCAAACTCTAGATTTTTTCTCCACTCCACAACTTCAGCTAGAGCTCGCTCTAGAATATAGATGAGTTATATCCACAACTCCAAAAAAAAAAGGTTTTATGGTGGATTGCCATTATTATTGTTCCTAACTATTTGACCACACCTGTCATCATCTATTCCTACCTTCTTTCTCTGGTAGTGGTAGCTAATTATACCCACATCTCCACGTTCAGGTTCGTGTAGGAGATTCCTGCAATTGCAAAAAGAAAAAAAATGCTTCAAAAAAATTGAATAGAGCTCCAAAAGTTTTATGGAGTTGGACCGCTTCATAAATTTGCGGAGTTGAAATTTTTGGCGGGCTCCAGTGAGCTCGGGCATTGGAGATTTAGGGTGTGTTTGGTTGGGCTGTAACTTTTGCAAAAGCTGCTGTGAGCTGTGGGCTGTGGAAAAGCAGCTGTGAGAAAGCAGCGGTGGAGAAAGCAGAAGACCGTTTGGTAGAGCGACCGTGGCTTTTGGAACAAATATTGAACGGACCCACATGTCATCCATCCCACATTTCTCATTCTATTACTTCTCTCTTTGACGAGTCGACCCCACTCGTCAGCTTCTTCTTCCTTCTTATGCGTGCATCAAGGGGAGGCAGGAGGGGCCGCTGGGGAGGGGCGCCTGCTGGGAGGGCCAGGGAGGGACGCACGCCGCGGAGCAACCTGCGTCGTGGAGGATCTCGCCTGCGCCCCAGTGGAGCTCACCTCCGCGCGTCGCGCGAGGCTCACCTGCGCCCCAGTGGAGCTCACCTCCGCACGCCGGTGGAGCGGGCCCTCCTCCCGCACCCGCACCGTGGACATTGGGGCTCGCCATCAGTGAACTCACCATCTTCACCATGACAGAGGATGCCCATCCCTCGGTCCAGCATGACGAAGTGGTCGAGGATTAGCCAGCTTGGGGGCCGCGGCACGGTGGAATCCTTCGATCCGGGACGGGGCGTCACGGAGTGGGGGAGCTACTACTTCGTCGGCCCCGGGAACGGGCCGGTTGACTCCGGTGGCCGCGGGATCTCGAATCCCTGGCGGTTGACTGCCGGAGTTGGAGGAAGGGAGGGACAGGGATGTCGAGCAGGAGGTGGGGGAGCTGTGGGTGATGGCTGTTGGGCGGAGGTGGAGCGGATGTCATGGATTTCTCCGGCGGAGGAGCACTGTGGCGGCCGTGGGGCTCCTGCCGTCGTGCAGGTGCGGGGAAGACGACAGAAAGAAAGGAACCGGTAAGCACATAACGAGTTGCAGTGGGTAATTTTTTCAAAGTTGCCACAGTCAAAGCCGGAGGAAGCACCTCCCAACCCTGCTTTCGAAAATGAACTGGGAAAAGCAGGTGCTTTTGGAAAAGCTGCTGCCTGATTTTTGCCCTTTGGTTTGCTTTTGGCTTTTGGAGAAAGCCACAGCCGCACAAAGCCAAACCAAAGGCACCCTTAGAGTTGGAGTGATGTCAACTTTACGATTTTAGCTTTTGTAGTATGCAGCTATAAGTGGGTGTTTCGTTTGCAAAGACTTATAATAAGTTCCGTCACATCGAATGGAACGAAGTTATTTAGGAAGAGTAAACATGATTTAATTCTAAAACTAATTGCATAACTACTAGACTTTTTCGTGAGACGAATCTAATGAGCCTAATTAATTCATGATTAGTACATATTTACTATAACATCACATTGTCTAATAATAATCTAATTAGGCTTAATAGATTCATCTTGTGAAAAAACTTAGGATTATGAATTTTATTTTATCATTGATTCACATTAAATACTTTTAATTAACATCCTAGCATTTGATGGGTGGAGACTTATACTTATCACACTAGTAACAAAAACAGTGAAACAACCCCTAATGTCAGTCTCAGTTGGAAGTGTCATAAGAGCGTCATGAGTAAAAATTATCATGCCGCATCAACAAATTTATGAGGAGGGAGAGGAGGGGGAGTGTCATGGAATGAGAGAGGAGTGTCATCATTATGACCCTTCGCGACCCTTTGCTGACACAGTTCTCAAGTTTACAATCTTGGTACATGTGCGATGACCCTCTCTATTGGGACTGGCCTAATTCCCGAAATTAGATTGAGTTAATTCCATGCCACAACAATTCTTGCCTGTTCCTTCGATGCCATAAAAAATTTGGAAGTTCCTTTAGTGCAAAAAAACATTATTTTTGCTGTCAATGCCATTTTCGTCACTGTTTTGTCAACTTGGTGTTAACTGAGGTGGAAAAAGACCATTTTATTCCTGGTTCCACCTGTCAGTGCCCACACCCTATCTTTCCCTTGCTGCGCGATGTGCCGGCGGCCGTGGCCCGTCCACCCCGCATCGCGGCGACCCCTCCCCTTCCCTCTCTCCTCTCTCTTTTCCCTCACGGGGACGGAGCTCCGCCCATTGTTGCGCCCCTTGCTCCGCATCGGAGAGGATGGGCTGTCGCGGGAAGGTCGCGGGGACAGAGCTCCGCCCACTGTTGCGCCCCCAGCTCCGCGTCGGAGGGGATTGCCTGCCGCGGGAAGCTTGTAGCGAACATGACCTCATATGCCGTTAGTTCGAGTATGATTTTGGTGATTCATGACAACATGATCAATGGGACTAACCATATTGTTGAGCATGTCCTTGTAGACATTTCTAGGTCCCAAGAATGCAAAAACACCACATGCCAAAATGAGAAGATAGTTTATTTTTCAAGGGTCAAAACCGTGGAAGTAAAAGAAAAGAAAGGACACCGTCGGATGAACCGACAGTACCTAGAAGTGAGCGTCGGTGCAAGCGTCGGTGTACTTGGTACACTGCGCAGAGGGTTGAGTCAACAGGCACCGTCGGATGAACCAACGGTCCATTTTCTACAAGCGTCGGATGAATGGAAGAAACGAAGCAGCAGAAGACAGTAGCACCGGATGAATCGACGGTCTAAGTGAGGGCACCGTTGGTCTATCCGACAATCAGTTTGAAACAAGATAGAGACGCGCCAAGACAGATTCAGTAGCACCGGATGAACCGACGCCATGGTCAGTAGAAGCATCGGTCTATCCGATGGTCTCGAGGAAGCTAACAGAAGGTTTTTGGCCGTGAAGCCTTCAACACCGGATGAACCGACGCACCGTCGGATGAAGCGTTGAATGAATTGTGTCAGCAGATTTGCAACGGCTACGATGATGTGGAGGGGCACCGGATGAACCGACGGTGGGAAAAAGGGACCATCGGTTCATTCGACGCTACATTTTTTAGTGGCCGTTAGCCAACGGCTCTTTGGATGCCCTGGGCTAGTTATATCCCCTCCACTCACCCATTTGAGGCTGCTGGATTGTGTGGAAGTGCAGAGGAGTGTGAGACACATACAAGATCATATCCAAGTCATACAAGTGCTAAATTGCTCATCCATAAACTTGCACATGCTTTGTGTGTGTGCTTAGTGCTAGGCTTAGCTTAGAGCTGAGTGAGTGCAAGGTTGTGCCAACCTTGTGAGGTGATTCTTGAGTGAATCAAGTTGTACAAGGTGCGTCAGAAGTCTTGGGGCCTAAGTGGCTCACCGACAATCGTCTTCGACCCTCCGGCTTGGTGTGGAGTGGCGAGGACACTTTGTGCGGAGGACGTGGAGACTCCCTTCCTAAGTGGAGAAACTCCTTAGTGGAGGTGGCATCAAGGTGACCACAAGGGAGTTTGGCGAGTGCCTTTGTGGCGAGTCAAGTGGTGCTCTTGGGAGAGACTTGGTGACTGAGAAGCCATACTCTTGTGTGAGTGCTTCAACAACGTGGACTAGGGGTGGCTTGGTGCCTACCGATACCACGGGATAAATCGCGTGTCAAGAGTTTGCTTACTCTCATCCCTCCTTACGTTTCCGCATTACTCTCTTACAATCCTTGCTTGCCTTTACTTTCCTAGAGTAGTATTATGCTAGGATTGACTATAGGTTGCAAAACTTATTTTTGGTATGAGGGTTTCACACTAGATCAACCTTAGATTGCACATCTAGATAAATTTGTTCTAATTTACTTTATGCAAAGTAGTGAAGTCATATGTTAAGGTTTTAAGTTGCCTAATTCACCATATCCCCCTCTTAGGTTACGAGCATCCAATTCAGCTACAGGACCGCCGTGCTCGTGCTATACCCGTCGTGCCGGTTACAAAAGCTACAGGACCGCCGTGCTCGTGCTATACCCGTCGTGCCGGCAAGGGATGGGGAGGGAGGAGGGGCGCGTCCGTGGTGATGGAGGGGGAGAGAATAGGGGCATCAACTGGGCAAAAAATGGTCTTTTCCCACTTCAATTAGCACCAAGTTGACAGAACAAGGAGGGAATGACACTGAAAGCAAAAATGAAAATTTTTTAGCACTTAAGGAACTTTCAAAATTTTGTAGTATTGAAGAAATATGTAAGAATTTCTGTGAGAGAATTAACTCAATTAGATTTGGGACGCTGCACAAGTCAGCTACGGAGAGACGACCTACGGAGACCTACGCGCGGTGGTTCAGCTTGCGTGCGGAGCTGGAGAATTCTGCGGACTCACGACGGATGATGGGATGGGAGATGAAAGGCGTACAGTGTGGCGAAACGGCACGCCAGCAGCTACCTGCTAGCGGGTTTGTTCCTTTCTTCTCCGTGGTGCCCTGTGGACTGTGGTCGGTCAGCCCGATCGCCCAGACTTTCTCCATTCTTCTCTCCTGGGTTCCGCGCGGGCGGCAGGGAGGAGGACGGGCAAAGCCTGCGGGTTTTTGGACAGTAGCTAGCTAGCACGCACCACGCTGCAGGGAGCGAGGGTCTCTCTGTACTGTAATTTTACTTTTGTGCTCTTGACCATCCATCCTCTCCATTGTGTTGCTGCTGCTGGCTACACGCGGCCTGCTCCCAAGATCGTGCAGCGCGTGCGCGAAGACAACCACGCAGGAGCAGCTAGCTGCTGCATGCGTGTATACCCTCTCTGATTCCCTACGCGTGCGTCGTGTCACACGCTGCTCGAACGTCTCGGCGTGGAGGGAGGCGAGACGGCGAAAGTGGTGATGATGACTGCTGTAAGCGACCGTTGTCCGTTGATTGATTGATCGATCGACCACACAAACGACTCGTCACTCCGGAGATCGATGCAACCGTTTCGTTGCAACCAATCAATCACAGAGAGAGAGAGAGAGAGCGCTTTGTGATCAGAAGCTGAGGCAAGCACACGCAGAGGCGAACAGCATTTTTCCATCAATTTCTTCTATCTCTGTCCAGTGAGCAAATTTCGGTAGCATCTGTTTTTCTCAAACAAATTCCGGTAGCAAATAAACCAAAACTTCTCAATTTCTTGGCCCTACTCCATTGCCCATCTCCATAAGGGCCTGTTCTTTTACTTCGAAATGAATAGTGAATAGCACTATTCACCTATCACATCCATCACATCTTCTCTCACAAGAAACACTATTCTAACACTATTTATTTGTAATTTCACTATTTCTTTTCACCTAAAAGAATAGGCTCTAAGAAAAGAAAGCAACTTTTGGTGAAGGGAATGACTGTGCGCCTGTGCCTCCATTTCGGCCCCAACGCCCCAACTCTCGTTTCTCCCCTTTCCTCTCTCCTCCGTTTGCAAATGCCAATGCGGAGCGCGGGCATGGCCGATCCCGCTCCCACCACCTGCACACCAGCGCAAATGCATGCGCAGGCCGCGCTCGATCGCCCCGCCGGCGAGCTCCACCACGCCGCGCGCGCTCCGGGAAATCTGCCCAGCACCTGGCGCCGGACGCGCTGCCCGCTGTCCCGTGACGGTCCTTCCAGGCGGACGCGCTCGAGGCCCAGCTCCACGCACGCGCTCGCCGTCGCGGCTCCGACCGGCGGAGTGCCGTGGTCGCGGAAGCGAGCCGCGACGTCCGCAGCCGGTGCTCCGAGCTGGCCCTTTCAGGCCGACGCGCTCCACACACGCGCTCGCCGTCGCAGCGGCGCGGCTCCGACGACCGGCGGCGGCGCAAACGCGGGCCGCGACGTCCACGTGCTCGCGTGGTGGAGGCGTCCGCGGCCGTTGCCGGCTCCGCCCTCCAGCCGGCCTCATCGTCGAAGCCGCCTTGGCTGCCCTCGCGGCGACGTCTCCTCGGCAAGCGGCTCGTGGTGCGGTGCCTGCAGTGCAGGGGAACCAGCGCAGGTGAGCCGGCCGCTGTCTTGCCTTTTTTTTAAAAAAAATAAAATCAAAACTGGGAGAAACTCGAAGCAATTAGAGCCGTTGATGGCCCGATTAACGGCTGAAAAACACCACCTGACGGGGCCACGCCGGGGGTGCGCGCCGGGCGGGGGCCTACTCGGCGCCTTTCTACTCCCACTTGCCCTCTCTCTCTAGGCTCCACAAGAATATAATAAGGTGAGTAGGTGACGGCCTCGCCTTGGCCTTCCCCTTCCTCCCCCAAACCCCTGACGCCCTCGCGCCGCAAGCTCCCACCCATGGCTGGCCCGGGATGGGGATGGTTCTTCAGCATGCTGGGGGTCGTCAACTTCATGCTCCCGTTGTAAGATTTTGACTCCTCTCTTGTTTCCTTGCTTCAATCCATATATCACTCTATCAACTGCAACTGGATCGGATTGGAGTTCTCATCAAATGGGTTTTCTTTTCTGGTGCTGCTTTTCATTTTACTTGCAAGAGAGAATAAACAGTGACGCTCTCTTGTGATTGTTTTAGATGAATCTTGAACTGTTTGTGGTAGCAGTGACTCCGATTCATGCTTGGATCTGTTTCAATTCTATAACTTGCTTAAATGCATGAGACCCAAAGAATCTCTTTTATTTCCTCAAAAAATTTCGTCTTTTTTTAATAGCTTTGCATTTGGAGTCACGAAGAGCTGGAAGAAGACGATGAAATGCTTCAGTCTCGTAGGAGTTCTCACCAAGCTCACCATTTTTTTGGCCAAAGCAGTCATCTATCTTCTGATCACAGCACCAGCACCGGAAGCTTCCCAAGTTATCATGGGTGCGGTTATTTTGAGTTGTATGGGTGCCTGCTTCATGGCATGTGCTGTTCTGTGCTTCATCTCTTACAAGAGTAAGCATGGACAAGAGCCAAATGTGGTCAATTGGGTATATGTTTTCCCCTATGTGCTTCTCTCTGTTCTTAATCTTTTGCATATACATATAGTTTGCTGATTCTTACCATGTTAATTTAATGTAGTCTTGGATGCTATTGATATCATTCCTGGTCGGTATGGGGTTCATTTTGCACTTCACCAAGGAGCGGCAGCAAGCCAGTGATTTCTTTTTGTCTTTGATGATGTTGCTGATCATATTGGTGCAACTGCATCAAGCAGGATTTCCATTTGTCACCTACTATGTGAGTAAACCTTCTTCTTTTTCAGTTTGTCTCGGTGAATTTTAATCCGGACGCCCTTTTGTATAGCTTATACAGTTCTTGCTTGTTTAACAGTGGCAGTCCTCTGGTGAATTCGTTGAAGATGAGACCCCCATTTTTGCTATCAAGATTGTGGCTATCATTATCACTATCCTGATATCTCTTACTCTTCGTGGTCGACATGGATATCTCTGAAGCCACACGTCACTCCTCTGAGCTTAATGATGCACTGGGTGAGTCCATTTGTCATGTACCGTTATGCATTTTGAATGTGAGACATGTAAACTTGGCATGAAATGTTGTTTGTTTGTTAGTATTTGCATTACCATGACTCGAATTTTATGCAATCAGTTTTTTCCAACTAAATTGAGATGCTGATTTCGTGAACAAGTGTGCAGCTCTGGGTCATGCCACATGCTTTGTATTCGTCTACTAAATCCAAGAGTCAAATTGTGTGGAGTTAGTAGTTATTTGAAATTAGAACCAATCTTCTACTTCAAAGTATTTGATCTTGTCTTCAATGATAAAAGATCATTTGTTACTGGATGAAATGGGATAGTGAGAGAGTTTTCAAAAGGTCAATCTTTTGGAGTCAACTATCGCTAACTAAAAGACAACTTTTTGACCTTTCTGTTTTTAGAACATGCATGTGAGACAAATTACTCAATTTTCTACTGCTAGATAGCTATACTATGTTATTAGAGATGTGATCTTGTACTATTTGAATCTTGCTACTGATCAGTATTTAAGTTGACAGATTCACAACTCACATCTTTTGCAAGGATGATTAACTAACTAGTCTAGTTGATTACAACTAAAATATTAACCTGCGAGCTGATATCCTGCACCACATTTCACTTCCTTCCAACCATTAATAATGCTTATATATATGTTTTGTGATTGTAGGCTATGTGCTTGGCTAGTGCTATTGCTGGACTACTGCAACTTGTGATGAGAATCATCAATGCTCAAAACAAGATCAAAGCTGCGTTTGAGAAGATAGTCTCAGCTGTTTGCGCTTGGACAGAAAATGGTTGGAAGTTTGTGAAGCTTTGCTTGGATTGTATTATTGAGGGCATGAAGCATTGCGTGTCTGCAGCATGTTCTTGCTTCAACCGTGGGGTATTGTGGGTGAAGGTGATGAAACTGATTCATGCATCCTAAACTTCAAATATATTTTTGTGTGGTGTAGTTATTTCTTTTTATAATGTGAGAAATAATTTTGCTAATGCAGGGTCTATTGGCCTAAGAGAACGAGTGCGTCCACAGGTGGAAGAAAAGACACATGATGTGTAGGGGGAGGGAACATTTTGCAGAGGTTAATTTCGAGATAGATCAAGTGAAAAAAATTGCTTTGGTGCTTTAGGAGCTGAACATTTTAGATCGGTAGGCATAGTTACAGGAATCTTACAGGTGGGTTATTGATCTGCAGTTTCAGTAGTAGGGGCACTTTTAGTGGTCTTGGTTACAACATTTTGGTCAAGTTCTTTGACTTAGTTCCTATATCTATTCAGTACCTTGAGGTTAACCTTGTAAACCGCTCATACATTATCTAAGTTTCCGTATGAATTACTGTTCCGTATTTGCTGTGTGTGTGTGCGCGCGAGTGCTTCCGATAGAAATGATGATAGGTAGTGTCAAACCCAGCTCCAAGTTTAATGTGCGTGAAAGCGAATTGTAGAATTAAACAATAGCAAAAGTAAGCCATGACGTATGTGTGTTAGAATTATACATATATATGCATATGTACCATAAAATGTATCTGTGTATCAACATGATATCACAAACAATTTTCAAAAGAAAAGCATTTGGCCGGTTATACATGACACCGAAAGATCTCAGTATTATAAATACGGCACCAAATTGGCATGGTACATTCCAATACCACTAAAAGGTTGTTCATATATAAATACATCATTTTTTTGCGAATTATAAGTACATCATTTTTACAACTTTCATTACTTTTTTTTTGGTTTTTTCCATCCTTTATTGCAAATTGGAGAAGGTGATGTGTTCTGCTCTCCACAACCAACCTGGCAAGTGACGGTCCGGCCAAATCATCTCCCCTTCGCTTCTCACCTTCTCGTACTCATCCCTTTTGGTTTTGGGAGCCAATTATTCTGTATATATTGGGTGGGATTGATGTGAAATTTTTTTTTTCTCCAATCCATAAGAACAGGAAGTAAATAATTTTATCCAAGATCACTGATTTAAGGCTCGAAAAGGTTCTGATCTGCCCATTCCATGAAACTGGCTCGCCCCAGCCTCTTCTTCTTCATCCATTTAAGTAGGTCAGAATGGATCCAGGGAACCTGTCCCGGGAACAGCCTTGAAAGAATACAACAAGAGAATCCAATCTCTGAAATATAGCAAGAATTGTTTCATCAAAAAATGTAGAAAGAATTCTTTGATGACCTCTTAATCTCCTTCACTTGGGACTTGTCAAGAAACTTAAAAAGTAGAAACTGCTCCCAAAGGCAAATGTAGTGACACATAATAACATCAACAGATAATCTATAAATTATCTAATCCTCCTTCTAAAAAGAACAAGTCCGTCAAACCTTCTTTTACATTTGATACTCATGTTCATGGTCTTTCCAAATCGCGTGAAAAGAGAGAAGAAATCGGGCCATGTTTCCTGAGAGAGACTGACAGGCCTAGTGCTCAAAGTCGATGGCTCAAAGAGAGCAGCGAAATTGGACCATGTTTCTCTAAACCAGCAGTCTTATACATACTTAGGCTTTGTTTAGTACGACAACCTTCCACTATTCATCAATTACATCACCTCTCTATGCACATGGTCCAATGCAAAATTTTTTACTATTCACCCGTCACATCTTCACCAAATTCAACCGAACTAAACAACTCTGACAACCTTCCACTATTCACCCGTCACATCCTCACTACTTGATGAACTAAACAGGCCCTACATCTTGGTTCATATCATCACATGAGTTGCCCGTCCTCCCCCCTTAGCTGGGCGTCATGCACGCCGTGTGTGGTAGTGCGCCGCGCACGGAAAGGGAAACGAAAGTCCATGCCTGGGCGATCAAGTTGACCGCACCGCGCCTAGCTGCTGCCCTTGAGCAACCTATATATACAGGCGCAGCCTCCTCTCACGGAGTCACGGGGCATGGCCATACGCCTATAGATGTCGATTCGGGCCACCCGGTCCAACCTCAGGCCCGGCATGGCCCGGTGAACTTTGTGCCGAGCCTGGTCTGACACTACTATATATCTATTGGAAGGTGTTTAACCATTGAAACTATAAAGTCCAGCTTCTTATTTTTGTTATAAAAGCATCAAACTTCACTTAGAGATCAGATGACCCATTCAACATTTTCAATAAATAAAAAAATGCTGATCAGAATTTTTTTGAAATGTTAACCAACATTTTTTTCAAAAATATTGGTAACATCTTTTTAAGAATATTTACCAACATTTTTCCAAAATGTTGAACAACATTTCTTGAAAATGTTGACCAACATTTTTTCAAGAAGAATATTTACCAACATTTTTTCAGAATGTAGGATCAACATTTTCCCGACTATGCTGTTGGACCAACATTTTTTTTGAGAATGTTGTCAACATTTTCAGAGATTGTTGGATTAACATTTTTCATGAATCCAACAATTTTTAGAGTAAATGTTGGGCCAATAATTTTTTAAATGTTTGAAAATTTTCTTGCCCTTGCCCTCCTCATCTAGCTTGAGTGGCTGACGGTGCAAGGGAGGTGCGTCGGCCAAGGCCACATGCGCGCGGGCTATGGAGGCACCCCGTGCCATGGGCGGGGCTGCAAGCACTTGGCAAGGGGTCGCGCACAGGCAGGGGAGGCTCGTAGCAGCGCACGACGAAGGCGGTGGCAGAGCTACACAGGGACGGCGGCACGCTGAGCATCAGGAGAAGGGGCGGAGGCGGACTAGGGGCGGGGCATGGTGGAGCGCGAGAGGTTCGGTAGCGGGCCCTGGCGACGCGCCAGCCGTGGGATGGCACGACGAGGGTGACGACTGAGCCCGATGGCCCGAGGAGGCACGCGGCGGCCAACTTCTCCGCATGGGGCGGCGACAGCGGTCGTGGGAGACGGAGCAGGAGTGGGGAAGTGGTAGGGTTCAGAGACCTTGGGTTGTTATTGAACTACTATTGGGCTTATAGTTTCTACACCTATCTTCCAGAAGATGTATAGGATCTCCGCCCTGTCGTGCTGTGAAGTGTCGGCCCACGGGCTACACTGACGGCCCAAGCCCGGGGCCACAGGCTGATTTCATGTCGGGCTAGCCCAAAATAGCCTAGCCCTACCCGCGCTCATGAGCGTCTCGAAGCCCGCAACAACTCTAGTCCCAGCCACGTCGGCAGTGGAGAGGAGAGAGGGCGGCGCGAGCGACGGTGGAGTCGAAACACTGAGGGGGGGGTTGAGAGGGCGGCGACGACCGATGGTCTACCATGCCGGCTTGCTCATCACGTCATAACGGGGAGGAACATGGCAAGAGGACAGGGGAACGACGACAATGGAGGAGAGGAGCGAGGTGGCGAGCTGCGGCCTGCGGTACAAATATTCATTTTTTCTTTATGTTTGTTTACTCTAATGTATTTGCTTAATATACTAATACTAATCATAATACGCTCTAATATAAAGTCGTGTGGCATATAAAATATTATATTTGAGATAATATTCTACATGCATTCGTATATATTTATTTGTATAATATTATCTCTAATCATACAAAACTATATAAGTGATCCCCACTAAATGATTTCTCTCCATCCTCAGCGAGCCACGTCAGCGAATGATGTCATCTGCACTCCCCAGCGCCCTCACCCCGCACCGCCGTCCAGGAACTGCATGATAGAGTATTGTTTTTTTTCTGACAAAAGAGTACAACTGTGGATATATCGCCATTTGTTGACAAAGGTCATTTCATATGGCCACTAAATTCCCATTGCGGACTTTGCAGCTTGCTATAATGAAGAACGTTTGACCTGAGACATGATGTCTCTCCACCAAAAAGAACCGACACTATATCATCTCTCCTGGGGTAGGGTTCCATTGGAACATAAACGCTGTCATGGTTATAAACTTATAATGTATACTTGATTACAAATCCAACCATATAAAATTTACATTACAAAAATAAAAATGTATAGATAAATTATTGATCAAAGATTGTAAAGTTAGAATCTTGATAATCATGTGTGTCTCATAAACAGAAACATGAGTAAGACTTCCAACAGATGGGCTGGCCCAAGCATATACTTAAAGGAGGTTCTGCGTACAATTGTCCATTTCTTTCATCAATCCTCCACTAGGAAATATTCGAAAAGGTGGATAGATGTTGAAATTATAACCTAGCTAGCAGCTCAAAGTCTTCAAACTATATCTCCTACCCACACCTCCTTGCTGCTCCCCGCCCTTCCCCTGCCCGTCACCGGCACCATGAGTTGGTCTGCACCACTGTCTGTGCCTCCCGGCTGGCCCCAGGGTGCCTCACCGACCGTTGGTGTGCCTCCCCGGCGCGAGCCCTCCCTGCATCGCCGACCACCGTGGCTGGCTGTCGTCGGCCTCTCTGCACCCCGCAAATGGCCACCACACGGTTGGGGCTGCCCAACCTCCCTATGCCATCATGCTGCCGCCCACGGCTAGTGCTGTCGTGGCCTACTCCGACAGCTGACTACCAGCCGGAGAGAAGAAGAAAAAGTTGAAATTCATTTTTAAATGATGAAACATTTTTAAAAAAAATGTTAGTCACCTTTTCCTTGAAAAATGTTGGTGAAACTTTTGTCCAATAAGTGTTAGATCCAACTTTTCCTAAAGAAATGTTGATTCTAATTTTTTCGATAAACTGTTGGTTCTACATTTTTGAAAAAAAATGTTGGTCCAACAATCAAAAAATGTTGTTGAAAAATTGTTGGTCCATCATTTCCTGGAAAATGTAGGTGTTGACAACATTTTTTCAGTGAGCTATCATCGAGTGAGGGGGTTAGTTGTTCGGGAAGAAGGGAGGGTTTGTTGTTATTAGTGAAGAAGATGAATTTTTTTTTAGAAAATGGAAATATATCCGGCCCCTGCGATAAACGCACACATCCAAATTCTTACAAAGTCTTCAGCTCAATATCTGAGCAACAAAAACATGAATAAAGAGAGAAAGAATACATAGGAAGAGAAAATAATCATAAGCAATAATGTCTAATATTGCTTATCCATCTATTCTTGGAGAAAATATCCAAAGCCTCTATTGCTTTGCTCGTCGAATAGACGGTCTTCCTTATGTCTTCACTTTGGTGGGCTGTAAGTTTCAACTCCTATCTATCCTTCCACAAGATAGATAGGTGCCCCCCCCCTCGGGTTCTCCCTTCAATCATGGGAATCCTATCCATCTTTCAGAAGGTAGGAAGGTGGAGATTTTCAATGTTTGAGTTGTGATTCCTGCAAGCACTCTCATCCATTGGATCTCCACCACTCAAACCCTAGCTTCACCCATCCCCTACCTAGCTTCTTTGAATGGTCCCTGCCCACAGGCGGCGTGTCACCATGCACCGCAGTCACATGACCAACCCGTGTGCTACCGCCGCCCTCACCGACACCATCTGTGGGCGAACAAGTTTAAAAAATGTTGTCAGCCTTTTTTTTTGAAAAAATGCTCGTGCAACATTTTTTTTGGAAAATGTTAGATTCAACTATTTCTAAAGAAATGTTGGTCCAACTTTTTTTGAGCTATCATCAAATGGGAGAGTTAGAGAAGAAGAAGAATATAAGGTTGAGATGGGTCTTTGGTGGGTTGGAAGTTTTAACTCCTATATCAATCTTCTACAAGATAGACAGGAGTCCCCCCTATATAATTTCCGGTAGCCTGTTAGGTACTTGACTTGTGGCTCCGGTGTTTGAGATTTGTACAGGGAACTTACTTCATTGGATCTTCTCAACACAAAACACATCCATTTCCCTGTCCTGCTGCCCATCGTCATGGTATGTGTCATTGCCCGTTTTACCTGCTGAAGCTCCCGCCCCGCGTTATCCATTGGCCATGCCCCCCACCTTACCTGCTTGCCCCACCGCTCACGCCCCGTGGACTGCTAGCGCGTGCGCTGCCCAAACGGTACGCCACCTCCAAAGGTTCGAGAAGAAGGTGCCTGCACCAAGGTTGGAGAAGATAAAAAAAAATTGAAATGTTGATCTTGGATTGTAAAAATGTTGAACCAAGTTTGTGCAAATGTTAAAATAGGATATGAGAAGTGTTGAACATAGTATTTTTCTTTGCAAATTGTTCATCACTATTTTTAGATAATGGTGAATCTTATTTGTTGAAATATTGAATCTGGTTTGAACTAACTAGGTCTAATGGTCTTTAATGGAAGCTACATAGGAAATGTGCAGGTGTCACGGTTGTGATTCACATTCGTGAAAACTTGTGACAGTTTTTGGGAGGTTGTTGGAGAGGCTTTCTTTTTCTTTTCTCCTTTTTTTGTTGGGAAACATAGCTTTCATTCATTGATCATCAGGATTACAATCACGTTGAAGTGACAGTAACAGAAAGCTAGGTGGCTCATGCCATACAGAACTACCACTAGGCGAGGTTACATATTTAGCACATAGATGAGCTACTGCATTTGCACTGTGCCTAGTATGCAGACAATCGAAGGAGATCAATGTCGATGCCAGTTCTTCCATCTCCTCCAAAATGACAGCAATTTCAGACCGTTGATGCTGCAATTCTTCCAAAGGGCGACAAATTGAAGAGAGTCTGACTCGATGATTAGCCTTCTGAAATCTCCCTCCAGCGCCAGCCTCAAGCCATCCCGACAGGCCTCTGCTTCTGCAGCAAGTGCTGATGAGACTGCTGGAAGCCATCTTGATGAGGCACCTAGGAAAGATCCCTCCAAATTACGCATGACCACCCCAGTGGAGCCATTCATACTGTCAGGACAAAAACCACCATCACAATTTACTTTGACAACACCCTGCGGCGGAAATTTCCATTGCTCCCTTGGCTGCCTCACATTCATCTGCTGTTGTCGGACCGGCAACAGTCGTAAGAAGCAGGCGTCCAGCCCACTCAATAGCTAGCTTGGGATCAATTGGTGTTTTTCCGTGTTTTCGATTATTCCTTGCTGTCCAAAGAGACCACGTACCACACATGATCACCGTCCTATCTTCCTCTTTACAGGCGCGATCATCAAGCAAATCAATTGCCCATGTTCTTGGACATAACTGTGGTAGTTTAATCCTTCCAATCTCTTTCAGCTTCCTCCAGAAGGACCTCGCCATAGTACATTCCACCAACACATGATACGAAGTTTCTTCCGGATTACCACAAATTTCTCAGTTGGCAATTTGATCTATGTGGCATCGATGCAGATTCGCCCGACAAGGCATATAATCATTTACAGCTCCACCAGAATACCCTCACTTTCGGTGGCACCTTTTGTCTCCACAATTTCTTCCATCTTGGATCATTGGCTGCAACAGAGTGTGATGATTGACCAGCCTCAAAAGCTCGCTCTTGTGCATCAGTTTCTGTCAACAAATGGTATGCTGACCGTACGGAATAGAAGCCATGGCATTCTCCCGACCAAGCCCAGAAGTCATCTTGCACTCTCCCTAGTGGAATTTGCTTGGCAGCCTCAACATCAAACGGTAACGGGTTAGAGTACAGGGCCTCCTCATTCCATGATCTTCGATTTTCGGTTAGCAGTTCAGCAACATAAGTGGCTGTTGCTCCTTCTTTCTTACAAACCGGTTTATGACCAACACCAGCAGGCAGCCATCGATCATTCCAAATATTTGTTGAGGCCCCATCACCAATTCTCTTTATCAACCCCAACTCAAAAGTACTTTCCTGCCGGCAAGGATTGCACACCAAGTATGTGACGAATTCCTTTTCTTCTCGGCCGTCATGAATTCTCCATGAGGAAAATATTTACCTTTTAGCACTGTAGCACATAGAGAGTCAGTGTTCATCATGAGGCGCCACCCTTGTTTGCCTAGCATGGAAAGATTGAAATTTTTTACATCTCTGAATCCCATGCCTCCATGGCTCTTTGGCAATGTAAGGACATCCCATTTCTTCCAATGAATACTCCTTTTGTCACACCACTCCACCAGTAGTTCGAGGTAGCCGAGGTGATCTTCTTACATGTATCAGGGGAGAGAAGAAAGCAAATCATCATGGCTCTTTGGCAATGTAAGGACATCCCATTTCTTCCAATGAATACTCCTTTTGTCACACCACTCCACCAGTAGTTCGAGGTAGCCGAGGTGATCTTCTTACATGTATCAGGGGAGAGAAGAAAGCAGCTCATAGAGTATGTTGGGACTGCTTGTGCTACAGATTTGATAAGAGTTTCTTTCGCAGCACTGCTAAGCTTCTTCTCACTCGACCCCCCCCCCCCCCATAATACTGTTGATCTTTGTAGGAATGTGTTCAAAGGATTCTTTTGTGCTTCTTCCCACTGCCGTGGGCAGCCCCAAATATTTCTCTGAGAGAGCTTCAGTTGCAATACCAGTGATTTGCTTCACCTCAGCTTTCACCTCATCCCGACAATTTGCACTGAAAAAGATTGCAGATTTCATTATGTTAACCATTTGTCCCGAACCAGCTTCGTATGCCTGCAAAATTTCCATCAATCTTTGCGCACCATTTGCACTAGCTTGTGTGAACAAAAGGCAATCATCGGCAAACAAGAGATTTGTTACCCAGGGGGCATGGATGCCACTCTAACACCTTTTGCTAGATAATATGGTCCAGCGTGCTTGAGTATACAAGACAGCCCTTCTGCACAAATGAGCAACAGATATGGGGATAAAGGATCACCTTGACGAATCCCTCGAGAAGGAAGAAACATCTCCGAGAAATGACCATTTATACCCTCACCACACATTTCATGATATGATTCACCCAGCCTTCACTGAATCCCAATTTCAACATAATAAACCGTAGGTAGGACCATTCTACTCGGTCATAAGCCTTGGCCATGTCCAATTTCATTGCACAAGCCCCTATAACTCCTTTTTTCCTGCTCAGGTAGTATATACTCTCATATGCAACAAGCACATTGTTAGTGATTAGTCAGCCAGGAACAAAGGCAGATTGTTCTTCCGAGATGATATGGTCCAAGACTAATCTCAGATGATTGGCAATAACTTTGGAACAAATCTTGTAGAGGACATTACATAAAGCAATAGGTCTGAATTGAATTAGATCTTGAGGGGCTTTTACCTTGGGAATTAACACCAGGACCGTATTGTTCCCGATGTCCGGCATATCACCACCATTCAAAAAAAATTCAGAAGGACCTTGCTCACATCATTGCCCACTAGCTGCCAATGCCGCTGAAAAAACCCCGCTGAAAAACTGTCTGGCCCTGGTGCTTTGTTGGGGCGCATCATGAATAAGGCCTTCTCAACTTCCTCAGTAGTAAATGGGGCATCCAGCATTGTGTTCATGGCCGGAGTAACTTTTTGTGGAACAAAATGCACCACCTCATCAGGAGTGGAATGTGCCTGTGCCGTGAACAGCTTCTGGTAGAAATTTGCTGCTAAAACCTCCAACTCTTCTTGTTTAGTGCATACCGAACCATCAGGGCATTTCAGGGCTGTGATTTTGTTTGTTCTGGTCCTTTGCCTGGCTTTTGCTTGGAAGAACGTGGTATTACCGTCCCCTTCATGGAGCCAATCAACCCGAGACCATTGTTTCTCCATCACCTCTTCTCGAGCTAGAATTTTTGAAAGTCGACGAGCAATGTTTCGCTCCACTCTTGATGGGCCAGAGTTGAGGCTATTACTTCTTATGTTCTCAAGCCGACGGCGCAGGTGAGCAAGTTCCTTTCGCACAGAACCAAACTGAGTCTGATCCCATACTTTCAAAGTGTGTTGCATTTCACTTAGAGAGGATGCACATCTAGCAGGGAATTGCAATCTTTTGTCCAGGCCGCAACAACTGTTGCCTCATAATTCTCATGGGGCGTTACCACATGTTTTCATACCGAAAGGTTTTCCCCCTGTCACACCGCCCCAGCTCCTCTGATCCATGTAGGTGGATAAGCACAACACAATGGTCAGATTCAGTGGTTTGGACATGTTGCACAGAAGAGTCGCCAAATAGATTCAGCAAGTTCCCATCAGCCAAGGCCCTGTCCAACCGAACCTTCACATTGTGTCTTCCATCTTTTCTGTTGTCCCAAGTGTAAGGCAGTCGTCCCATATAGCCAAGATCAGTGAAACCAACATAATCGACGGCTTCTCGGAACCCTTCCATCTTCCATTCTTCATGTTCACAGCCTCCAAATTGCTCATGATCATGAAGAACCTCATTAAAATCCCCTGCACAAAGCCAAGGGAGATCATTCTGGTTACGAAGGAACCTCAACATATGCCATGACTCCTTCCTCCTCGATATTTTCTGGTGTCCATAGAAACCCGTGAATCTCCATTGCTCACCACGACCCCCATTTTCGATCACCCAAACATCTATATGATATTTGGAGTAAGATTTCAAACCCACCACAACATCATTGGTCCACAGTAGTGCTAAACCGCCACTGAGGCCCGCACAATTGACACCAAAAGCATTAGCGTTTGAACTGGCGTTTGAACTGCGCTGGTTTTTTTGTTCAAAACCCCAGTAACCAGAGCTAACCGCCTGATAACCGGAGCTAACCGGTCCGAACCATTTGAACTGACGTTTTTGGTTTGGAATTCGAATTTGGCCAGTTTTCGGTAACCGGTCAAACCAGACCGGTTAGCCGGAATCGGAGGGCGGCGGTTTGGGTCAACCGGTCGGGAAAAAAACCATGTGTATGAGTGATGGAAGCTGTCAGATGGCAGTGAATGAACGAGGTTGGACGCATATCAATCTATAGCAATGATAACCTAAAATCTTCCGGAAGTGCACACAAGGTAGTCGTGTAATGCAACATGCCACATAGTAGTAGCAAGGTTGTTGATTAAATAAAACATGTATATGAGAGAGCTCGTCGAGTAAAGTTTTTGTTATGGAGCCATAACAATCCACACATCAACAACAATGATAGCATCAATATCCTAAAGGTAATCCTCACAGTCTTAACCATCAACTTTGGTATTTGAGTTTTAAGAAATTTGCCAAATTTTCTTATTAGAAGTTTATTCAATTTTTAAACATGTCCTTTTATTGAGTGTCATCGATGCCCAATTTTTGTGCAAATAGAGGTGGTGATGGATTTCTTCACCACACAAAAAAAAGTGTGTAGGAAGCGGTGCAGGCTACAGAGGATTCATTTCACATAAATCTGTTCTCTCATGTTCTTATATTTTTCTTATTTGTATGACTGCAAATGTAATGTTATTTATCTTTCGATGTTCCATCATGGAGACAAGCAGTCGGGTACCCTAATGTTGTCATTCATCAACACGACCGCACGTGTAAATGGGCACAAATGATAGGAGGTCATTCTAGGCTTGGATATGATGGGCCACAACATCACATACATCTGCATTATTAGTAGGAACAAAAGCAAAGTTTGTGTTGCTGTAAGTGACTCTCTATAACACCACAGATATATAACTTACCAGTTCCTCAATAGGTGCCCACGTAAATAACACCATTGATTGTACAACTATTGGACATGGTTATTGGACGATCATAGCACCTTGGTCTGCAAAAGATGGGATTGACCACACATATATGTACCAATACATAAGAGAAAGAAATAATAAAATTGAAACTTCATTAAAAATGATCTACCGATGTATCACTGTATATTACACCAGTAAGGTTGTAGAATATTTCAGCATATGTACACATAATTTGTTCCAATTGAAATTATAAATAGTATTCCATCCTTATTTGATAAAAGTATTTGGATTTATAACATGCTGGTTGTTGCCTCCAATGCTCTTTACCTTGCAAAGAATACATCTAGAATATTTTTAAATTAAATAGATATATAATTCTTCAAAATTAATATAGAAATCATGTACAGCTTATTACTTGTAGATGTTTCTAGCTAACAAATTTTGTGGAGAATATGATTGATATTTCTATTAAATGGTAATGTATATATTAAAATAAATATGGTAATATGGGAAGAATATCATACATTGTATTTTGGTTAGCACAATTATTCTATGATCTATTACTAAATTTTGCAGAACTATTTAGATGTGTCATGACTTGTAACCAAAATGAGATAGCTCAACAAAATCAACAAACTTGCACTCTCAAAGCATATAAAACATATGTGCCCGGATACACTAGTTATTTTCTTTGTGAGTGGTTAATATAGATTTATTTTTATTTTAAAATAAAGTCATTTGGATCGTAAAAAACACATAGTAAACTATATATATATATTTAGGAATATATATGAATGTTTATGTACACTCATTGTAAATTTATGTGTCTACCATTGGTTAGTATCATCCACAACTATAATGACCACTACGTAGAGTAACAATGCAAACACTATGTACATCACAACCAAACACATCCCGATCTTTGATGAGGGCACCTTGCAAAAGCATTCTAGCCACAAAGATACTCCATCACAAGATAACTGATGAGTGAGGGAGGATGAATGGACGAGGAGAGCTTCAATGGGGTAGTCAAAATGAAGTACATACCACCCAAAGCAATGCGAGCTCAAAACACCAATGTGATCAGAGTGATACTAATAGTACATCAATTCAGACACATGGTAAAATAGTAACATGTCACAGAGTGATAGCATAAAAGTTACATATAGAGGCACCACATAGAAGTACACAAAATATGACATGTCCTACAGGTTCTGCACTCACTGAAGGGTCATAACACGACTCTTGGTGTCATAGCAATACATAGGCTGCCCTATTGCACAATGTTATTGTTTTTGTTGACAAACTCACCCACTAGATCGACTCCTTTGTCAGTCCATGCTTGTTTAGTGGAGGTGAAGTTGTAGTCCATAACAGTGCGCATATCACAATCTTTGCTTGTTGTGCTACCTTCAACCTGTGGTTATAGAGAAAGGACTACTGAGATTCATCACACACATATGTTGTGGTTTATGACATAGTAGCAAATAATCGCAAATACTACCACAATTCCAAATCAGTGGTTAGATACAAAAAATGTTTAAATAAAAATAAGAACAATCACTTCACTGCAAGAAATTTAATTGACTAGTAGCAAGCTAACAATTTATACTAGCAATAGTAGCAGTTCAATCAAACAAGAGACAATGTAGTTTGGTGTGGTGTTCGTACCTTAGTTCAGTGGTGGAGTTAGGCTTGTTTGTGTATGTCAACTTACATCGATGGATTTCTTCAAAATCAATGCTAAACACTATTGTGCATTGTTCATCTATGCACTTGACACCGACATTTAATATATCTGACATTAGCAACTCAGCCAGCTGGCTCCACCCCTGCCTTAGTTTGAAGATGGTGTAGACAGAGAGGCTGTAGCCTAGAAAATCAGAAGAGGTAAGAATACCGTGCAACAGAAATATCACAATACCAGTCTCACCCATGATAATAATAACCACTACGAAGAGCAACAATGTGGACACCATGTACATCATAACCAAACACATATCTATCTCTTTGACGAGGGTACCTTGTACAATATTCCCTCCACATAGATGCTCTAGAACATGTCAACTACTGAGAGTGGGATGAAGGAATAGAGTAGGAAAATTTCAGTGGGGGTAGTCGACCATGTGAAAACCACCCAAGCAATACAAGATGTAAACACCAATGTGATTAGAGTGCAATACAATACCCACCAAACATTTCAACAAATAGCAGATTATCTACAGCCTTTTCATCAGACGGGCTACCACCGGCTACAGTGGCAATGGACACCTCGGTGCCATCGTGCTGATGGTGCTCAGCAAGTGTTGACACTAGTTAACAACACCCCTAGCACCTCGTTTACCTTCTTTGTTGCCATGAATTAGATATCATAACTAATTAACAGTCATACCCTTATGACGTACCAAGTTTGCATATACATGTGTTTTTGGAAGAATATATATTATTTATGTGGGAAATTGATATTATATGAGCATATTTGCACCAAGTTTAGAGCATGCAATTCAAGAGGATTAAGAAGCCCCGATTGTGTACAAATTTGTTGACGGTCGATTTCCGTCAACCAAAAGCACTTGTTACACTTTGGTTTGAGCTTTGAATTATAACTAACCTACCACTAGGCATATTAATGATGTAACAAGTTCACATTTGCATGTGGTTTTTGGAGTTTATTGTTTACGTAGGAAATCAACGTTAAAGAGGAGACTTTCGGGATAAGTTCATCAAGCACTTTATGAGAAGATCATGAAACCCGTCACAAGTCAAGATATGAAGTGAACACGACTCCAAATGACCCAAGGACCAAAGCATCAACACGTAAAACTCCGGAGACTAGGAGGTTTACCAACGAGATCAACTCAGCCCGAGAGATATTCTCGCAGCCCAGAACAGCATGATCTTTCAGTACAGATTTGGAGACTTAAATGGCCTCTAATGGCAAAAGTTTGACTACCAAAGTTGTGGGCCTCGACGATAGCTTCGATTTGGACATATGGAAGGCCTAATTCGGGTCAAGGAGCTAGGAGATATGGCCCCCGAAATGCCAGCTGCGCAGACAAGTCCAAAATCAGACAAATTATCTTCCGAGGCTGTTTTGGGGATCTTATCTTCATTTCCAAGAAAAGCAATAAATACCAAAGTTGAAGATAATTTCGTGGCACACAAACTGGACACCGAATTTGTATTATTTGGAGTCCGGACGTGGGAGATATGGTGCCGGCAAGGAAGGGCTGCGAATGAGGAAAATCTGGACGAGGTTGATTTTATGGAAACCAAGTTTGCTTCTCTCCCAAGGAGGATCTCGTGCAAGGCAAGGTGGAGCACTCCCCAAGGCACCCTAAGGGCATAAATACAACCCCCTAGGCTCCCCAAGATGGTGACCCATCGATCCATTCATCACAACTCAGCGAAACCTAGAAGCAAGCACCGGAGGGAGACGACGGCCGCCACGAGTCCTCGAAGTTGTCTAGGAGATGGCCTAGGCCTACCCTAGCCGCCATGGCTGCCCTGCGTGGTTGTGCCATGGTGGAGTTCTGGAGCTAGTTGAGGTTATCAATGGTATGTACTCGGTGGTGGTGACCAAAACGCATCTACTATGTGAGTAAAGCAATTCATGTCATCTGATCTTTTAGCGACTCGATTCCTCCTTTTACGATCTTGTGCTCTCTTGGGTTTGCCTTATTTCAATCTATTGCTAGAATAGATTGCTTGGGGTGCTCTTGTAGCCATGGTGGCTAGAGGTGCATACCGGATTTACTAAGGAGTGCAACGCGTTCTTAACGAACGTGCTCCCGTGAGCCAACCGCACGAATATCCTTGCATAGTGACAGTACGGTGGAGGAGAAAGGCAGAGCCGGGCTAGGGTTTGACCGGAGGATAGTAGTTTAAAGACGGCTTTAGATGAGATACATGTTGCTTTTTCTCTTTTGAATAGAACTACAACTAGATGACGATAGGCCCTAGTTACCCTTGCTTGCTCTTTCATGACTTAATGTTAGGTTAGTTTGGCTAGACAAGGTAGAGAACCTTAGCGGTTTGCTTCCGATCCTTGGATTGACAAACCTTGGGGACCCTCCTTGGTGAAAAAGGCACCAAGTTACTCATACGCTTGCGGTGAACTTCAACATGGTTTTGAACCGTCAACAATTCAAGATAAACAAGCTTCCAAAGATGGCAAGGAATAAAATGCAATATCAAGATAGCTCCAAGGATCAAGAAGGTAATGTGAAAGGATGTGCAACAACACCCCTATTTTAATCACTGAGAAATTGACGTCAAAAGCCCACACACATTTGGACCCAAACTCCAAGAAGGATCGAGGAGCTCGCAAGTGAAAGATGGGGCTGAGGCGTGCCAAAAAGGTTGTGTGCCGACCGGCCCCAAGCCCATGGGCTGACCGGCCCAGCCCTTTTTCACTACCTCGGCCTTCCCTTTTACCTAGAGCCTCCTCAGTCAATAAATACCTCGTACCCTGAAGAGCCGCCACATCCATCCATCAGATCTCGGCAAAACCTAGTAGCAAAGCATCGGAGGGAGATGACGGTCGTCGCTAGTCCTCGAAGTTGTCTAGGAGATGACCTAGGTCTACCCTATCCACCATGGTAAGAAATTTGTGTGATGAAATTTGATGCGATGTGTGTAAATTTGTGTGATGGATTTATGCTTTTTGTGAATCCTTGTGATGAATTTCTTGATCTGTGAATCTTGATTCAGATTCCCCCCTCTATTTTCTCTTGCTTCCGTGCTTGGCCCGGCACTAGCACGATGGGCCAGCCGGGCCACCAGGCCGGCCTGGCACTAAAAAAAGACATAGGGCCGGGCCTAGGCTGGTAGTTCGGCACGATGGCCCGGTCCGGCCCGCCACGAAAGAGTGATTTGGCTTGACAGGGTCGGGCCTGGTCGGGTCGGGCCATTTCAGGCTAGTGCCGGGCTAGGGTTGGGCAGCCCGTTTGGCCATCTATACTGCCAATACGACCTTGTTACAGAGCATTTACGCTGGGCCGACCCAATTGCAGATTGAAGGAGGCGTGCCGGAAATCCTATATACCTTTCAAAAGATTTTTCCTTATGCATCTATTACCCACCGGAAGCCAACAACAGCAACCCTAGCCCACCATCCTCCACTTTCTCGCACCTCCAGTCCGCCGCGTCCGCCCTCCCCCCTACCCGCTCGCGCGCGCCGCCTGTGGCCCTGTGCCGCCGCGTGTGCTGGCTGGAGCCCCCCGAGCGCCGCCTGTGGCCGCAGTCAGAGCTCCGCGTGCCGCCACCTGGGGCCGGGCGAGTTCCTCGTGCCGGCGCCTGGGACCGGGTGAGCTCCTCGCGCCGCCGGCCATGGCCGCGGGGCCGAGCTCTACCGCGTCCGCGCGCGTTGAGCTTTTTGGTCTTTTTACTTTTGCAAATTTTTATGTGTTTTTAGCATATGAGATTCTGAAAATAAAGATATAAGTTACCTCAGAGTGGGGGTCCTCCCCCAAGCTAGCTTCAGGCTCACTGCTGTGGAGGGGAAAATCCCATCCACCGGTAGTAGGCCCTCTACTCCTCTAGCTGTTGTTGCTGTGCCTGCTCGATGGTGTGAAGTCTCTCGCCAGACATACGCTGCCAGTCCCGGGTGGACTCAACATGCTGGTGCACGGTCTCCTCCATGTCTCTGACTTGGATGTTGAGCTCGCTCATCTGCTGAGTGAGGGTGACCCCACGAGATGACGAGCGCAACCCGGACGACGAAGATGTCGCATCTCCGTAGGCAGTACCGTCAGGGATGGCCCACTTGCCACTGCCCGCACTAGCCCTAGCCGAGCTACTCGCACCCTGCTGGTACATGGGCTGATCCCAACTGGGAGCATATCCGGGAGTAACCCCAGGCATGTACTCGGTAGAGGTCCATGTACCGGACGGAGGTGTGGTAGGCTGAGGTTGTGGCTGAGGCGACGGCTGCAGAGACGGCTGTGGTGGCAGCTATTGTGCTCTGGCTGCTCTCCTCAATGCACTCCTAGTAACCCTGTCACCAGAGACACTAGAGCGACGAGGTTCCTCGAGAGGAACGGTCAGTGGCCCTTGGCCGTACAACCTAAAATCCGGGTTAGGTAACCGAATTTGGTTTGTATGGCCCGAGTAGAAGAAAACTAAAGAATCATCCAGACCCTTCTTAAGAATATGTCCCTGAGTCAAATAAGCCTCATCAATCTGAGTCCGGGGATTAGCTAGCAATGGAGGGCACATTGGGCCCTTGTGTAATCCCAAGATTTGTGACGATGCGAGAAATCAAAGACGTACACTCAATGGAACCCGTCATCTTAAAATTTGTCAACCACTGCCGAATCATAGCTTGCACAGGGGAGATCTTAATCTGTCTAACCACAGCATATAAGATCATCTTCTCATCAGTGCGCACGGTTCGTACATCATCCCTTGGGAAGAGAGTGATGGCGAGCCACTTGTGCCACAGTCAGAGAGTGGGATGCAAGATATCGTTGCACTGAGGTGTCAACTTGCCGCGGACAGGCCGACCAGAGATTTCTTCTCAAAAACTTTCGTGATTAAAACCGGTGCATGCTTGCTCAAGAAAAATAGTGCAGCGACGATGAAAACTGAGGGTGCGACTAAGATCTTTCCACGGAACTCCATGAAACCGAAATGAAATACCAGATGCATACTCTTGAAGAGTGCAGAGAAACTGGATGGTGGTAGGCCTAGAACCAATCTCCTGAACTGGGACAAAACCTTCCCAACCTAGAGCTTGCCAAATGGAATCGAACTCGGAGTCCATACCTGTTTTCTCGAGAAGGTCCGGGTCGAACTCCTTGGTGTTGGCGAAGACTCGGTCCTTGATGAGAGCGTAGGCTTGTCTCTTGCGATCGTCCCTCAAGTCGATGAAGGCGGCATCGATGGCGTACACTTCTTCGGCTTGTGGCGTGGGTAGCTCTTCCTCTTCCTCTTCTTCACGGTCGGTTGACATTGGGCTTGGTGCAGCTTCGGAATGACGAGACGAGCTCGCCCCGTCACGTGAACGGCGTGAGCGAGTCAACTTCCGGAGTGCACCGGCGGCCCAACTCATCTTGCACAACAATCGGACAACATGAGAAACTCGGTGATGGGTTAGTGAAACTGAAATGAAATCCTTACCGAGGTTGCTCCACCAATGATCAGTATTTCAGCAACACTTGGAGAGAATACTTGGCACCTCAATCTCGAGCAAGAAATCCAAGAAAACCAAAGAGCAAGAACAAGAGGGGGAGAGAGTGATGGGAATGAGTAAATGGGTTAAGACACCCCTCAAACCCCCTGGTATTTATAGGCAATGGAGCCGGGCACCGAGACATGGGCCATGTGTAACGGCTAGGAGCCGTTGGAGGAAGGAGGGCCGAGGTAGCCGTTGGCCTGGGTCGGCTGACCTGTGGGGTCGGCCGACCCCACCTCGGGTCTGCTCGCCTCCAGATTTTTACAACGGCTCTCTAACGGTCATGTGGTGGCCTGCCTAGGTGTCTCGGTCCAAATTCGCCCAAAAACTTGCTCAAATGAATTTTTAAGGATTTTCCAACTCAAAATTTTATTTTCAGAATTTTTATTTGAAAAAGGGAATTTGGCTAGAAAAATTCTAGCATGCAGATGCAAGAATGGAAAATTCAAATATGCATTGGGAAACATCAAATAAAATTTTGGAAAGGGAAATATGAGATAACTACCAATTTTAGGACTCATCATTTTAAGTCCGAGAGCGAGACTTTTCTCGGTGATTAGTTGCACTCGGCACCCCACTCCCGAGAAGTAGAGGGGTTTGACTTCTGTACCTCCCGCCACACCTTCCGTGTTTTCTTTGACTTTCTTGGTGTGGTCAGAGGTTGCTTGAGCTGGGGTTGTGGCTTCGTCCAATCCTCAATTTGCTCATCATTTCCTTGCACTGAATAGCATTGCTCTTCTGTTGGTCGAAATCGGAACATCAAGTTCTTCCTCCCAATGCGGAAATGGATGGTCCCATTTTCCACATTGATCCTCGCCCTTGAGTCACTTAGGAATGGCCTCCCAAGAATGAGTGGCATTTCCGCATCATCCTGCATATCAAGGACCACGAAATCCACGAAGATGCAAGATCCTTGGACAAATACCAGTAGACTCTCCACTATCTCCTTCGGATACCGGATCGATGCATCAGCAAGTTGAACTGTCCTCGAGGTTGGAGTAAGAGCAGGATATCCCAATCTTTCGAACATAGCCTTGGACATGAGGTTGACACTCGCGCCAAGATCACAGAGAGCATTCCTAAGTTTCTGGTAGTATATCGTGCAAGTGATAGCTGGATAACCAGGGTCTCTCCTGTGCATAATTGCTGAAGATTCCCATGGATCAAGAACCTGCTGTATGGGTCTCCCTGCATAGTCAGCAGCTCGTGCCCGCCCAGATGGCTTACCCCATCTGGTGGAAACTACACAAACATTTTCACAAGAAGACATGGGTTGCCCTGGAATCTTCCCGTCTTCAGCAGAGGGGACCAAAGCAGCTAACTGAGCCAACTGGGTTTCTATCATTTTGTTAAAGCTCAGCTGGTTCTTAAGAGCAAAAGAAAGGCTATCAATTTTAACATTAAGGCTTTCCAAAGCCTTATCATAGGTAGCTGTTTTCTTATTAAAACCATAATTGATCTTAGCTTGCCCAAAAACCAGATCTCTCAAGGAAGGTTGGTTTGGGTTGAAAGAATTACCTTGATTGCCTCCCTGATAATAAGGGCGTGATTGATTCTACGTTTGACCTCCTTGTGGACGATAACCATTGTTGTTGCCGTTCATGTACATCATGTCCTCCTGGGTAGTGGGGCGATAATTCCCTGAATGCCCAGTGTCACCACAGACTTCGCAAGTCATGCGAGAATCCATAGCTTGAGTAGTGACGGCCATGGCAGCCTTCTCGCTGGTCAGATCATCCATTCTTTTCATAAGTAGGTCCATCTTGGCGTGCAACATATCCACTTCCTTGATGGTATGTGTACCCCTCTGACGTGGCTGGAGTCGATCATCAGTCCACCCTTGGTTGGAGACCATCTTCTCAATGAGTTTGGTTGCTTCGGCGATAGTAAGAGAGAAGAAAGCCCCTCCAGCAGCAGCATCAATATGACCTCGGGCTGTCGGAGTCAGCCCTTATAGAAACTCTAAAGAATAAGCCAGTTGTCCATCCCATGATGGGGACAAGCCAGGATGTATTCTTGAAGCCTCTCCCAAGCTTCTGGAATGGTTTCACTTGCTGCTTGCTGGAAGCTTGAAATTCTCCCTCGAAGGGCATTGGTTCTGCCCAACGGAAAGAACTTCGCAAGGAACGCTGCTGAGCACTTTGCCCAGGTGTCAATGTCTGCACGGTTTGCATAGAACCACTACTTTGCCTTTCCCAGGAGCGAGAATGGAAACAGTCGCAGACGGATGGCATCTTCGTCCACTCCTCGTATAGTGAAGGTACTATACAGCTCCAGGAACTATTGCAAGTGGGCGCTCGCATCTTCATTAGGCTTGCCACAGAATGGGCTAGCCTGTACCATCGTAATGAGGCCAGTTTTGATCTCGAAGTTTCCGTTCCCGGTGTTGATCTCGGGGCCTGTGGGCACCTGATCAGCAGAGGGAGCAGAGTACTCGCGAAGAGTATTCTCGGGGTTGGCCATAGGAGTTGATGTAGATGGCACAAAGGAAGCTGGGTCGACTTCCGTATGTGCACGCTGGGGAGAACCGAAATGAGTTCTAGCTATCCTTACATGTGACTCAGGATCTTCAGTGAAATTCGGGGGTAAGTCGAAACCAGTCATACACTACCTATCTTCATCATCAATAGACAAAGAAGACAATCAAGTTAGCCTGCATTGAGAACTGTTTCATCCCTATCATGATTATAAACATATGCAAAGTGTTGACATGTTATCCTTAGCCTTCCCCGGCAACGGCGCCAGAAATGCTTGTTGGTATTTCTTAACATCGATGCTAAGTTATGAGTTCCTATCAACGATGCCAGAAATGACCAAATGGTAATCCTAACGATTACAAGATTCCGCAAGCGCACAGAAGTACCATTGTAGCATTTCCCCAAAGGAGTATCCAAAGGGTATTGAATCCAAGGAAGGCTGGATGGATTAACAAGTGCAACACTATTGCAATGAGTATAAATCATAGACGGAAATAAACCAGACACTCAAGTGCAGGGGTAAGGTATGATAGATAAGTTGGTAGTGTGAATACACAAACACACTCTCTCTAAAGGTCCTAGGCTTAGGAGGCAACATACGAGTTAGTTCTAGGTTCTAAGGTACTAAACACACAAAGTTAGTAAGACGAGTCAGATACACAATAGCATTGCATGACTGTTGGCTCAAGCACCCAGGTACAAATGGGGAGCTAACCTCCCGCGTCGCTTACGCATGACTCCGGTTATTAGACTTTAGACTCCTACAGCGTATCCGAACGTGGGGGATTCCAGAAGGGTCCAACAGCTGTCACTATCGTGGCCTACCCCAAGACAAACCGTGGGATACACTCATAAGTAACGTAGCTACGCAACCCAAGCACCACGCTTACGTAGTTAGCAGGACCCTAGCCGGCCCGGGCTATTGTGACCCAGGTCAGAGCCACCAGATAAACCAACCAATTACACCGAGTACCGTAGCTTGAGCACGAACTTCATACAACACGAACATGGAATCTAACTGGATCAAACTAGGCTAGGTACACAAACAGATTTGTGCTTTCCTATGTCTATTCAACAAGATCAAAAGGTCGTGTTCATGAAGAACATGAGCCTCTAACTTATGAACAAACACCAAAAACATGAGTAAGTCACTCGTCAACTGGATCGAAAGGCCTTATTCATCAAGAACATGAGCCTCTAAATGATGAACAAGCGGAGAACACATGAACAAATCACCAATGTATACAAGCACAACTTTATATGAAATAGCTGAATAACTGAAGTTAGCCCTGCAAATGGGCCAGAATCCAAACTTAACCCAAACCCATCCAAGCCTTGTATATGTATTTAATAAATCCAAACCTATCCATCCCACCATCTTTGTTAACCACACCACACCAATCCATTACAATTTCCCAACTTATAATAAACCAAACCGTGGGTTACAAATGAATTACAACTTGTTTAAAACCACTCTCAAACTGTGGGTGCTTAGCTAAACAGAAGTGAAAAGCCCTCTCAAACAGAAGTGACACCATACAAGTAGGTGGACCCCGCTTGTCATTCTCAAGCATCTTATCCTTTTCTTCTTCCCTGTTTTCTTGCAAGCCCGACCCAGGCCCTGCTCCCGCTGTTCCTGAGGTCGGTGGCGCGGTTCGCTGTGAGAGTGGTGGCCGGTGGGCCCGCGACCATGGCGGTGATGATCCAGCACCGCGCAGGCACGCTGCCGAGGAACCGAGGCCTGGAGCGGCTCGTACGGGACGACGCGCTCGATGGCCGCGATGGCCGGGGCCAGGACTGCATCGCCAACTTCATCGTAGGCGTCATGCGGTGCCTCTGCTAGCGGCCACTGGCCAGCGATGCTGGATGATGCCATGCACATTGCCATGAGCAGTATCTTATGCTCCCGGTTGCTGTGGATTCGATTGGTTAGACCGGGAAAAAAATGGACTCGATTTGTGATTGGGATCTTGCATTGCAATGCTAACCATTTGCACTATGATCTCAAACACTCGGGAGCAGTGAGCGACTCCTGTCTTCTTCTCCATGGGGAACTCGTCAGCCTGCTGTGCTGGCCCGCGGTAGAGCTTGCCCGGCGGCCACGCTGACCTCCCGGCGGTGCCCACCTCGACGGCCACGCTGACCCACAGTGGATCTCGGCGGCACCCACCTCGACAGGTGCACCGGCCCGAGGCGGAGCTCGCCCAACGGCCGTGCTGGTCTCCCGTCAGAGCTTGCCCAGTGGTCGTGCTGGCCTCTCGGCGGAGCTCAGTGGCAGCCGCGCTGGCTCCCGCAGTGCAGCTCGTCCGGAGGCCGCGGCCTGTCTTTCAGTAACCAAGCGACCATGGAGAACACGTCAATCAGTTTGGTCATCGGGACTGCGGGAGGCATGGTGTGGTGGTGTGGGCTACGAGGGATGTGGAGGTGCCGCGACGGCACAGGCGAGGCGGAGGTGGAGGAGTCCGGTCGTGGCTGCTGCGGCGGAAGGAGACGTTGAGGCAGGCAACGATTGGGTCTGGCTTGTGTTCGTTGCTAGCCAGCCAGACTAACTACAAGCGTCGGCCCAATAGAAAACTACAAGTTACAGCCTGATAGCAACCCATTAGCCTCCATCCACATCTATTTCACACCAAACTACTGCAGGCTGGAACCCAAACTGAACCAAATTGTTTGGGTTGTTGACCCAATAGCACCCAGCTTAAGTGAGTCCAAAGTAAAACCCAAACCTTTAAAACCATTTTAGCCCAAACCATTTGCAGGGCTAACTGAAGTAGATCAAAGTCATACAATAAAATAAAGATACAAGAGAACTCATACCTAGATCTCAAAGTAGACTTGGAACCTGAAGTAGAACTACTCTAGCCTACCTCCTAGCCTTAGAAACCAAAAGTGAGAGAGGAGGAGTAAAGTGTGTTGGTAAGAAATGAACCCCCCTCCCCTTCTATTTATAGGCCTGAGCACTGGCGTCAAGAGGAGCCAAGCACCCCGGGAATGGCCTCTAGGACCCATGGGGAAGCACCACGTGGAAGCCCCTAAGTGGGGGGCTCAAGGTCGGTTCGGTCAACCTGTGGGGTCGGCCGACCCCATGTGGGCCCTACTCAGGGTGTGCTTCCTCTGGGTGGCTGTCCTGTGGACCCTTGGGTCGGTCCCCGGTGTACACATGCTCTTAAGGCGGTTTAGGCGCTCTGGTGGGCCCATGGATCCATGTGAAGTCCACGTGTCATGCTCTGATTCGTCGGGGCTTGCCTCCCTTGGATTGGTGACATGGCTTGCATGCATGGCACCTGAGGTGGCAGCCACTCCTTGGCTGAGGTGACGTGGCATGAATCATAGAAGGTGAGTTTGCTACTTCTTTTATGCTTATTTTCCGGCAATCACATAATCTCCAAGGACAAGTGGAACTACATTATTCTTAACTAAAATGCATGTAAGAAATGCCTCTTGTTCCTTTATTCATGAGTAAATTAACGGCTAAAGTAAGCACTTAACAGTCGTTAACACTTATATATAAACCTATATATCTACATATATAAACTTATAAATATATGTACACATAATAATTTATACACATCAAAATAAATAGTATTTTCTTAAACTAGTATATATACATCAAAACCCTAAACCCTATTGTATATATACATCAAAATATCATTCAGTTCAAATTTCTAGTCTCAACTTTCCTCGGAGGTGAGTCGGTCAATTGGATGGTTGTCATAAAAATGTTTTCCTTTTGAATCAACCACCTCATCCATGAGGAATCCCACGAGAGCTTCTTGAATTGCTAAGAGACGATCCTTCTCAATGAGTGCGTCCCTTTTTATATCCTTCTGTAATTTGCAAATAGGTTAATATATTACACTGTACGATTAAATATATAAAAGAGGTTAAAAATGATGTATTATTATAATAGGTTTATTTTACTTACAGTATAATCTGTCAAGTTTGAAGCGAAAGTACTGTGTATGTGCTCACAGACATAGTACCCGCATAAATTATTTCCTTGTTCTTGTCTCAAACACTAAAGTGGAGAGGGAACATATTATGAAATACTAGTGTTATACATTTTAAATATTCCCAATCTAAAGTTGTTATTTGGATTACGTACCGGAAAATCAGTGACCCATCTAATTGATGGTCGAAATGGTCCTTGGTGGTTTGCAATGAACATGGTCCAAGCTCCGAGGGAAAATAATAAAATATACAGTGTTAGTATAAAATCTAAATATATATATTGCATTAAAGAAAATGTCATAGATAGAATTATTACTCGTGAAATACTTCTTGAAGGTCTTGGTATTGTGAGGGATCTTTTCTCAATGAATCCCACACCATGATGTTGCTTATGTCGACACTAATTATCAGTAGAATCCATTAGAAACTATATGCATGCTCATAAAGATTAGAATTGACTAAATAGAATTAACAAGGATAATTAGATGACAATCGTACTTACTTGAAGTTGTAAGGTAGTAGTATATAATTCTTGTAATGAAACTCATATAAGGTCCTAAAATTGTCTCGATTGTTGTTTTTCGTTGGTCCCGGATCTCGAATTGGTTAACTTTTGATGGGTCCATGAAAGCAACATTTGAATAACCCTTCCTTTGCATCTCAGTAAGTTGTAGACTACAGAAAAAGAAAGCCAAATGTTAATTAGTAGATCGACAAATGTAATAAATTTATTAATAAACATATGAAAATATACCACTTACAGACACCAGGCCATCATAAGATTGGTATTCACGGTGTCCAGATGGTAAACTTCATAGATATCTTTGAATTGGAGCCAAACCACCTTCTCGTTTTGAAGGGCAAAATCTTCAGGTCTCACGAGCATACCAAACATCTCTAGGCCTTCAGCTGACTTCTTAAAGTACCAATCATGAAATCTGCGCATCTTAGTTGGGAGCTTCTTGACCAATTCTGGCTTCACTAAAGGTTGTCTGTGCTCAAAGCACCATATAGGTACGAAATTTTTATCCGCTGGTAGGTCTTGAAGGCCGAGAATACCACCAACAGGCATCCATGTTTGTTCATAAAAATCAATGACATAAGCCAGTTGTTCTGCAGACATGTTTTCAAGAGCTGTTTGTTCTTCTGCACTGAGGCCTACAACAAAGTCAGTCGGTGCATCTATTTGCTTCTCCTTGTTCTAGTTTGTGGTAGTCCCCGACGTCGATGTAGGTATTTGCTCGATGTAACTATTCGGCAACCCTCGTCGTCTCTTCTTTTGATAAGACTTGTCCATCGAACGGTCATAGTCCATTTTCAACTCTACCCTTCTCTTGCTTTCTTCCTTCTCGTGTATGAAAGCCTTGAGTCTCTGCGGACAACCTTTTTTTTGCCTCTAGCAGTTCACGTCGACTATCTTCTCTCAGTTTTGCAAACCAATCCACGACTTCTTGTTTTGAAATCGCATTTGTTTCTTCTTCTGTCCTCTCCCATGGTAGCTTCGTTGGCTCAGGCTTTTTCTTTGCTGGTCGTTTTTTCTTTGGTGGTTGCACTGACTTGCAAGAGTGTGCTCGAGACCTCTATGGCGCGTGCTCTGCGGCCGATTGTTGCTGAGGTGAATTGGGAGGGATGTCATCATCGTGATCACTGGAGCTCGCTTCTCCCGGATTGTATGGTTCTTGCGGAGAAGGTGAGCAAGCAGGTAGTGATGACGGCCCCGGAGATGATGGTGGAGGCTCTAGGGGATCTCTCGGAGATCCATCGTTCACGAGGATTATGACGATGTAACATTTTGGCCATAATATGATACCATGTAGCGCATCCTTAAGTGTCTTTTCCCCGTCACCTCCTGGGATATCTAGCTCTAGCTCCTCAAAAGCAGGTTGACAAATGTTCTCTACACTAACTGAGGCGTAGCTAGGTGGAATCAGCATGCCGTGGCTTGTCTGTCTAGGAAAATGCGCAAAAGCACTTCCGTCCGCCACCTGTATATATGTAGAGAAATAATAATGAATTAGTTATTAGCATGAATTATACCGTCATTGTGAATGTTTGTCCAGAAATTTCTAAGTCATATGCATCAATTATCGAGCTAATAATAGCATGAATTATACATACCTTCATTTTGATGTTGCCGAATGGCTTGTGTAGCTCACTTGGGGTGCGCCGACAGATGTCATCCACAGGGTACCGTTGGCTGTCGTCCACTTGAACTTCTTCTATTGCCCTTTGCTCTTCGGTAACCTCTGTGGAAGCATAACTGCTTTTGCGAGCAGAATGATCCACTTGTACTTGGGGTAGTCCTCCAGATTGGGCCATCTCATTTATGGTGGCGGCCACTCGCCGTTCAATCTCTGCCGTCATGTTTTCTTCGTGTTCTTTAAGTCTTTGCTTTATCGCTTGGCACCATTCCTCCTCTTCGCGCTCTCTTCTTCTTCTGCGGTTTCGATAGGTGGCAAAGTCTCCCTTGAAAGCAAATTTCCACGGTACCACCCCGTAGCCCCTGCAACGTCCTGGGTGTTCTGGATTCCTGAGCGCCATAGTGAGCTCATTGTTGACGGCTGTTAAGTGCTTACTTTAGCCGTCAATTTACTCATGAATTAAGGAGCAAGAGGCATTTCTTACACGCATTTTAGTTAAGAATAATGTAGTTCCACTTGTCCTTGGAGATTATGTGATTGCAGGAAAATAAGCATAAAGAAGTGGCAAACTCACCTTCTATGATTCATGCCACGTCACCTCAGCCAAGGAGTGGCTGCCACCTCAGGTGACATGCATGCACGCCATGTCACCAATCCAAGGGAGGCAAGCCCTGACGAATCAGAGCGTGACACGCAGACTTCACATGGATCCATGGGCCCACCAGAGCGCCTAAACCGCCTCAAGAGAATGTGTACACCGGGGACCGACCTAAGGGCCCACAGGACAGCCACCCCGAGGAAGCACACCCCGAGGGGGCCCACCTGGGGTCGGCCGACCCTTGGATCGGCCGAACCGACCTTGGGTCGACTGATCCCGGGCCTCCACGTGGTGCTTGCCTATTGGTCCTAGAGGCCGTTCCCGGGGTGTTTCGCTCCACTTGACGCCGGTGCTCAGGCCTATAACTAGAAGGGGAGGGGGTTCATTTCTTACCAACACACCTTACTCCTCCTCTCTCACTTTTGGTTTCTAAGGCTAGGAGGTAGGCTAGAGTAGTTCTACTTCAGGTTCCAAGTCTACTTTGGGATCTAGGTATGAGTTCTCTTGTATCTTTATTTTATTGTATGACTTTGATCTACTTCAGTTATTCAGCTATTTCATATAAAGTTGTGCTTGTATACATGGGTGATTTGTTCATGTGTTCTTCGCTTGTTCATCATTTAGAGGCTCATGTTCTTGATGAACAAGGCCTTTCGATCCAGTTGACGAGTGACTTATACATGTTTTCGGTGTTTGTTCATAAGTTAGAGGCTCGTGTTCTTCACGAACACGACCCTTTGATCTTGTTGAATAGACATAGGAAAGCACAAATCCGTTTGTGTACCTAGCCTAGTTTGATCTAGTTAGATCCCATGTTTGTGTTGTATGAAGTTCGTGCTCAAGCTACGGTAATCGGTGTCATTGGCCGGTTTATCTGGCAGCTCTGACCCGGGTCACAATAACCCGGGCCGGTCAGGGTCCTGCTAACAACGTAAGCGTGGTGCTTGGGTTGTGTAGCTACGTTGCTTATGAGTGTATCCCACGGTTTGTCTTGGGGTAGGCCGCGGTGGTGACAGCCGTTGGACCCTTTTGGAATCCCCCACGTTCGGATACGCTGTAGGAGTCTAAAGTGTAACAACCGGAGTCGTGCGTAAGCGACGCGGGAGGTTAGCTCCCCGTTTGTACCTAGGTGCTTGAGCCAGTAGTCATGCAATGCTAGTGTGTATCTAACTCGTCTGACTAACTTTGTGTGTTTAGTACCTTAGAACCTAGAACTAACTCGTATGTTGCCTCCTAAGCCTAGGACCTTTAGAGGGAGTGTGTTTGTGTGTTCACACTACCAACTTATCTATCATATCTTACCCCTGTACTTGAGTGTCTGGTTTGTTTCCGTCTATGATTTATACTCATTGCAATAGTGTTGAACTTGTTAATCCGCCCAGCCTTCCTTGGATTCGATACCCTTTGGAATACTCCTTTGGGGAAATGCTACAATGGTACTCCCGTACGCTTGTAGACTCTTGTAATCGTTAGGATTACCATTTGGTTATTTCTGACATCGTTGCTAGGAACTCATAACTTAGCATCGAGGTTAAGAAATACCAACACTCATCCATCTCTCTGTCAACCTTTACTCTCCCCACTTTGACATCTTCAATTATTTTCAATATATCAAGTGCAGCCTCTCATAACGAGGGTGGGAATTCAAGGGTACCATCTTTAGAGTTAATTGTGCCTCCATGAGCATAATACTAATTCTTCACTCACTTGGGCCACTCATAGACCGTTGGTATGGTACCTTATGCGAGAAGGTCTTCTTCCATCTCCCGCCACTTGGGAATTGCAAGTGCGTAACCGCCTCGACCAAGATGATGGTCATGCCCCTTCTTACCATGACTTTTCTTCCCTCGTGCACTCGCCTTGGAGAAATCTTCACTTTTCTTGTATTCCACAAAGGACGTCCAGTGTTCTTTTAACTTGGGATATTCAATACAATTTGGAGTTCGATTCTTCTTGATATAATCTTTAATCAGTTGCTGCTTGAACTTCTGAAATTGAGTTTCCATCCTCGTGAGAGTCCAACGCTTCACATCATTTGGTTCAACGCCTTCAGGAAGTGAGAAGTGTTTTAGGATTTCATCCCACAACAAATTTTTCACTGAGTCTGGAACCACGTGTGGATTATCTACTTTTCCCTTCCATTCTCTGTAGTTGATGGGCACGTTGTCCCTTACAATGGCCCCGCACTGTGACACATACGTGTCCTTGATCTTTTTTGGAGCACATGGTTGGCCAACCTCTAACACTTCTGTGATATGATACATGACATGGCCGGTGAGTACTTGTGTACGCCCTCTCTTTGTCTTTTTTGATGTTGAGCCTGAAGCCTACAAGTTGCAGATTTGTTATTTAATTAATTATGTAAGAATTGAGGTTAGAGAAATAATAATTATGAACTTAATGCATGGTATATATATATACACACACACCTCATGGGAACATTCCATACTATAATTCATAAGACTTTCCTCACTGTTTCCAGCATTGTCCTCATTATTTGTTGTTGTGTCCTCGACAGGGGCGGCATCCTCCTCAGTCGGAGGTATGTTCAAGAACATGTCCGCCTGACTACACTCCTCGTCGGTGAAGGTTGCAATGGTATTTGTACAACTAGCAATAATGTCAGCCATAAGGTTGTCATTGTTGTCATCCATCTTGAATAAACAATAATTTTCAAAGAATTTCTGGAATAAACAAGAATTTGCTATAAATTTCTGGAATAAATAAGAATTCTCTAAGAATTTCTAGAATAAACAAGATTTTTCTTTGAATATCTACAATAAACAACAACATTCTAAGAATTTCTGGAATAAACAACAATATTCTAAGAATTTCTAGAACAAACAAGAAGTTGCTATTAATGTCTGGAACAAACAAGAATTTTCTAAGAATTTCTAGAATAAACAAGATTTTTCTTTGAATATCTAGAATAAACAACAATATTCTAAGAATTTTTGGAATAAACAACAAGTTTCTATGAATTTTTGGAATAAACAAGATTTTTCTATGAATTTATGGAATAAACAACAATTTTCTAAGAATTTCTGGAATAAACAAGAACTTTCTTTGAATTTCTGGAATAAACAACAATATTGTATGAATTTCTGGAATAAACAACAAGTTTCTATGAATTTCTAGAATAAATAAGAATTTACTATGAATTTACTATGAATTTCTGGAATAAACAAGAATTTTCCATTAAACTAGGTCGAAATATTTCTACTAACTTTTGGACGAACGATGCTTGTGGACGATGGTGCCGTGTGGGAGAATGACGGGGAGGTGACGGGAAGTCACTTGTTTGAACCGACGCGGCAGTAGTCGGGTTCGGAACTATCAAACTATGAAATTATGTATTAGAAAACAATTAAGAACTCAAATACACAAATAAGAATTTGGTTCATAGCTGTAGGTGTCGAAACTAATAAATTTATATGTATTACTATATATATACACAAAAATATACAAAGCATTACAACTATATATATATATATATGATTTATTTCTAATTAATTTTTCTTTCCATTCCTTTAAATTTAAAATTTTCATGCATATCTACGAAATTTTTATAACTATACATATCAATTGATAAACTAAATCAAATAAATTAAAAATTAATAAAAAATGCTTGTTGATGCAAGCATTACACGGGCTTGCGTCAGCAAGGCAAAACCCCAGCGTGCGCGCGGCCTGGCCGGTCGGCCATCGGTGCACGCACGCACGTACGCCGGCCGGCGGCCGCACGGAGGGCCCGGCAAGCAACGGCGGCGGCGCGGAGTACCGGTCGGGCTAGCCGGTTGGTACGGTCGGGGAGGGGCGGCGCATGGAGGAGAGGCCGGGGGACGCCGCCGGCCGGCACCGCGTCGGGGGGGAGATGTGCGTCGGGGAGGGCCAGTGCGTCAGGAAGGGCCGCGCGGTGGTGCGTCAGGGACGGGAGGTGCAGACCGCACGACGGGCGTCGCGTCAGGGTGGGGCCGCGCGGGATGCGTGGACGTCGGCTGAGCCGGCCGGCGGGAGAGGGCGGCACGTCAGGGAGGGGCATGGCGAGGACGGCGGTGGCGGCTGCAACGACGGCGGAGGCGAGGCGGCGATTTGGGCGAAATGCGGCTAAGTGCCGATCTAGAAGGCGAGACAGCTTATATACTCCCCGACCCCTTTTGTCACGGGTGGAGTTTCGAACCGAGACAAAATCACCTTTAGTCCTAGGTTGTGTTACGACCCGAGACTAAAGGCACCCCTTTTGTCACGGGTGGTGTTACGACCCGTGATAAAAGGGGTGTTTCGCGCGGGAGCCCCCCTAATGGCAAATTTTCGCCCTTTAGTCTCGGTTGGTAACACCACCCAAGACTAAAGTGCAATTTTGCACGGGAAGTTAACATTTCTCTTCTCCTTCCTCATTTTTCTCATTCTTTTTGCTTGGAATATTTAGAAAAATCGTTAGTTAAAATATTTGTGCCATGCAAAATTATATTTAGTTAAGAACAAAAAATACCTACTTTTCTATGCACATATTAATTCAAGAGTTGAAACAATTCTTTCTAATTTTCGTTTACAATCTTCATAATATGTTCCAAATTGTTGGGCAAACAGGCATGCTTCATTTGAAATAACTATAAAAAACTCAGTTCAGTCTGTTTATGCATCATTAATTGAATCGAGTGATAAATGACTTTGTGTCAAAGTTTGACACAATTCCGGATCTTTTCATGGGTGGACTCAGGTCAACGTTAAATTACCGGGTGTATGTGTTTCAAGTACTGGTTTAAATGCTAGATGCTAACATATATAGCGCACGTAACCTCCAGTACCGACGGAGCAAGCCGTTCAAGTAAGATGTCGACATTCTCTATCTCACTCTCCAGAAAACGTGTCTAAGAGAGCTAGTATATATATGCTGAAGCTGACCTCCTGAGGGCCACTAAAAACACTATGCTTTGGTAGCTTGCTCCAATTGGCACTGGAGGTAGTGCAATATATGTCTGAATGCATGGTATTCATTAGAATCCCTAAGCGCAAATTCAATTATATTGAAAATAGTACCAAACCAACTCAGAATTATATATATATGCTGAACGTGACCTCCTGAGAGGTGTCACTGAAAACATTATGCTTTGGCAGCTTGCTCCTATCGATACTGGAGGTAGTGCAATATATGTCTGAATGCATGTTATTCATCAGAATCCCTAAGCGCAAATTCAATTACATTGAAAATAGTACCAAACCAACTCAGAATGATAAACATGCTTACTGAACATTTTCATGATTTGAAGACAATACATGAGTTCATAGATATGTGTTTCAAGTATTGGTTTAAATGCTAGAAGCTGACATATATAGCGCACGTAACCACCAGTACTAACGAAGCAAGCTGTTCAAGCATGATGTTGACATTCTCTCTCTCACTCTCTGGAAAAGGTGTCTAAGAGAGCTAGTATATATATGCTGAAGCTGACCTCCTGAAAGGTTTCACTGAAAACATTATGCTTGGCAGCTTGCTCCTATCGGTACTGGAGGTAGTGCAATATATGTGTGAATGCATGGTATTCATCAGAATCACTAAGTGAATAAGAGAATGCTTACATTTATTCTATATAAAAATAGAAAAGTACTTAATAAAAGAATTTAATCTTCTAGTTCCTCCTATAGCTACCTAGAAATAAAAGTATTTCTAAACGATAAAAGAATGGAAATACCTAGTACATTTTCTGTATGTCTATTATTTTCTTTATGAGCATATATTTTATAAACTATATGTACAAGTAAAATTCAATTTTCTCTCTATATGAAAAACAAGAAAATAAGAGAATGCTTAATACAAATTTAATGAAAGAAGGAACAATGCTAGTACCATCCTAACTACGTTTAAACGTATATATACAAAATCTCATCTCTCTAAGCTCCTACATAGCTACAAATTAAAATTTCTATTTTCTCCATCTCTAAACCATAAAACAAAATTTAATCACAACAAATGAATGGAGGATGAAGATTCGAACATTGACAACACTTTGGAGGAGAGAAATCTTCACAAATTAATGAAGAAAAAAATTCGCAGCAACACCCTAGGCTTGAGTCGCCATGGAGAGGAGGAGCTTTAGCTCGCGGGTGAGTACGGTGAACAATGGCTCGGGTGGCAGGAGGAAGAAGAAGGTACTGTGTTTATATGGACGGCGGCCATTAGTCTTGGGTGGTAACACTAGTCGGGACTAATGCTTTAGTCTCAGGTGGTGTTACGACCCGAGACTAAAGGGATACCCTTTAGTCTCGGGTGGTAACACCACCCGGGACTAAAGTCCGGCGGCAATAATTGCTGGACAGAGCCATTGTGAGCCTTCACTTTTGTCACAGTTGGTAATACCAACCGGGACTAAAGGGGGGCCGGCTACAACGCCCATTTAGGGCCACGTCGACGAAAGGCCTTTAGTCCCAGTTCCAAAGTTGAACCGGGACTAAAGGGGCGTACAGAAGTCTCCGGCTCTACCAGTGATTGCATTGTTCTCTCAATTGGTAAGCATGTTCACTATGCGAGTATTATGTTAAAATGTGTTAGCTCTTTGTGCACCCAATATCTATATGCACGCGCAGCAGATCTGGAAAATAAGTTCATATCCTTCAGTTGTAGACGCTCAGACTTAGATTGTTGAATTATGCGCGGCCACCAAATATGTTGACGCAAGATTCTACAACTGCTATTTAACATTTTACATTTCTAGTTCATCATCAACACTACTAGAGAATTCGCTATCTGTCCCCGGGAGAAAACACATTAGTATTAGGTAATTTTGCACCCGGTACTAATGGACGCATCTGTACCGGGTGAGAAGGGAAACCCCCAACGCACCCCCGTGAAGCCACATTAGTACCGGGTGAAGGCTAGCACCGGTACTAATGTGGCCAGAGTACATTAGTACCGGGTGTAAAGAAGCCCCGGTACCGAAGAAGGCACATTAGTACCGGGGCAAAAGACATCCCGGTACTAATGCCCTCGCACACATTCGGCAGCCTCCGCCTCTCACACGCACTGACACTTAGAAATTTATATTCTCTCTCTCTCTCCTCCCCCTCATTCTCTTATCTTCTCACATCTCCTTTTTCTTCTTACCCTCACATCTCTCATTCTCTCACGATCTCATCCAGACAGGTCGACGGGCCGGGATCCAGGCTGGGCGCGGCGAGGATGGGTAGGTGGAGCGCACGCGGTGAGGATGGGCAGATGGAGCGCACGCGGCGAGGATGGGCAGGTGGGGCGCACGCAGCGAGGACGGGCAGAGGGCGGCTTAGAGGCGGCGATCCACCAGCGCGCGGCCAGCCCCGGCCTCGAGGCGAGCACGTACGGAGGCGCCTATCCTCCGGAGCCCGGCCAGCCCCGGCCTCGAGGCGAGCACGGACGGAGGCGACGGTCCTCTGGCGCCTGGCTAGCCCTGGCCTCAAGGTGAGTGCGAACGGAGGCAGCAGCCTCACCTCCCTCGTTGGGGTCTAGGACGGAGGAGGCAGGTGGGCGCGAGTCCCACCGCGGACCCGTGGCCTCCTCGGCGGGCTGCCGTTGGTGCGGGCGCGCGGCCTCCCTGGCGTGGGGCTGGCCGGGCGCGGCGACAGCAGGTCGGGAGCGTGGCGCGACGTCGGATTGCGTTGGTATTCGGTGAGGAATCAATTTTTCCTGTGAATGTGAGATTGATTGTTTTGACTGTGAGATTGTGAGATGTGTATTCATGTGATTATTGTAAGATTGTCGTTATGATTGAGAGATTGTGAGATGTGCATTGCTATAATTATTATAAGATTGTGATTGTGAAATTGTGTGATTGGAAGTTATGTTCATGGGATTGCAAACTTGTGATTCTTGTATGAGTTTGTTGATTGATGATGTGATGGGATGAAAAAAGAAATGGAATAAAAAAAGAAAAGAAAGAAAAGAAAATAGAAAAGAAGAAAGAAAGAAGAGGGGCATTAGTGGAGACCCGGTACTAATGCAACCCCCCCCCAACACACACACACATTAGTACCGGATGAATAATACGGGTTCCTGTAGTGCAAATTCACAATAGTTGGAACAAGTGTGCCTACATTAAACTCAATGGGAACTGTTACACGCAACACAGATAACTAGATCATACTTTCCAACAACGTGAACTAAATTTTGATGACGTAGGTTCATTTTGGCCAACTACTTGAACATGAACAACATCAGCAATAAGCAAAAATTAAATATGAAGCCAACAAAAAAAGCTAGCCCATAGTCAGTAATTATAAGGAATAAGAAAGCTAAGTGTTGACACATTTTATCTTATATATTTATAAGTCAACTAAACATGAGAAAAGGGCATAATTGTTAATACCAACTTAGAATAGGGTGTCACTAATAGTTTTTCTGGAGTTTTAGAGAATTCTATGTCTTGCAGGGACTAATTAGAAAAATATGAAAATAATGAAGTTTAGAAGGCTCCAGAAGGCTCCGGAACTCAACGTGACTTGGCACCCAAGAAAGAAGCATCTGGAAGAGGGAAAGACCCACCTGGCCGAAGTGGACCCCAAGGGGGGCCCACCACAGACCGGTCGGCCCCATGGTGGGGCCGGTCAGCCTCCCCCGGGCGCCACGTCAGCCCTACTTCTGGAATGTTCTTCCACCGCCTATGAGGATCAATCTAAACCGTATGTTAGGTCGGTTTGATCGTACGGCTCATGGCATCCCCTCAGGACTATATAAGCAGCCCCCTGATCCCCTGGCAGAGAAGAATCTGGCTCTCATCTATTCATACACCAGATCAAGTCATCAAGTCAGAGATACTACGCCCTAGAAACACCATATAGCGAGAGTAGCTAACTAGTCTAGATCTAGGAGGAGGCAAGGCGTCTACTTGGCTCCTGATCATCTAGAAGCTGGTCGAGATACTGATCTAGCTTCGCTTTTGTAAGTTCTTCATAAGTTCTTCACATTTGCTGTAGAGACATATGTTCTTATCAATGATTATATTCGAGATTATGTGCTTTGGTGCTTATTATGATTACATGTTTAGCATAGTTGATTTATCTTTATATTCTTGTATGGAGTCGTATAGCCCTCACCTAGATCATCTGTTAACTTGGGTGAGTGGTAAAGATAGTGTAAGCATGGTGCTTATACTGTATTTACCTGTGATTGCACCCTACATGCCAGGTCGCGTGGTAGATCGTGGTGGTGACAGCACTATTGAGTCCTTCGCAATCCACCCCCCGTGTGTAGGACTAGTGGAGCCTTATACTATTTGGGTTGTTTCAAGTTTCGGCCTTGATCCTCCTGATTAGCCTCCCCATGCATTAGTATAATAGTTCTTCTTCCATGATTGTTAAATGTATTGCACTAATCATAGTTTGCATTGACATATAGTTTAGGGTTACCGAGGAGTATCCTCGCTAACTAGGCTGTGAATACGCTTCTCTCTCTATATTAACACTTTCTGGTGGCTCACTATGTTATGACTTGATCAATGCTATCATTATTATTATCTTTATGTGACTTACACCTGTTTATAGTAATTGATATATTTTGGCCACTCTACATTACACAACTGAGAGATATGCATGTATTTGTTATTATAGATAAAAGACTTCTTTCCCTGAGGTAGAATATAAATACGATACCTGGTTTTACTCCTGGTTAAAATGCTACAATGGTATATTCATATCTGTGCGCTTGCAGATACCCATATATATATATTTGTTTTCTTATCTAGAGATCCAAGGCATATGTAAGAGTACCAATCCATGTGTTTTAGTGGCACTTCTGTTAGGGATGACAACCTAGATCGAGTTGTGCTATGACCCGTATTGGATTTATCTTTTAGTTTATCTGAAAGCAACATCTGATATACACTTAGCATCATGTTAAGATATACCTTTGCATTTCTGGCGCCGTCGATAGAGATGGATCTTATATCTGTTTCTAGTCGATGACGTTAGCAATGTCAACACTTAGCTGAATAAAAAATTGGCCACTGCCCAATGAGACTTACAACAAGGGTGGAAACAGGGGGAAAACTTTCATCAACTGCAAAATTATACATACACAAAATGTAGGTAAGGATCAAACCACTCACACATCATCAGACATTAGTTATATCAATCATCCAATATGGAAAATCGAAGCAAATAGCATGAAAAAAAGGATCAAACAACACATAATGTGATACTTAACATGAAAGATAACATTATTGAGACATAGTAACAACAAAGCAGTACTCAAAGCTGCTACAATTTTCCATAATAGCAACAAACCCCAACAAAGTGCTCTCCCCCTGTTGACCCTAAAAGAACCCAACAAAGTACTCCTTCCGTATCGTTTTGTTTGACGCTTGCAAGTCAAAACAGAAAGACTTAAAATATTTGACGCCGGAGTCACCGGTAGAGAGCGAGGCTTTGGTACGGGCCTTTAGTCCCCGTTCAACTTCGGAGCCGGGACTAAAGGCCTTTCGTCGACGTGGCCCGAAATGCTGGCGGGAGGCACCCCCCCTTTAGTCCCGGTTGGTATAACCAACCGTGACAAAAGGGCTGGCTCCCAACATCTCTTTCTAGCAATGATTGACACGGGCTTTTAGCACCGGGTGGAGTTACCAACCGAGACTAAAGGGAACTCTTTAGTCTCGGTTGGTAATTCCACCCGGGACTAAAAGCCCGCGCCCTATAAATCCAGCTTCTTCTTCCTCTTTCTCTTGCCCGAGCCATTCTTCACCAAGAGCTCAAGCTCCTCCTCAAAGGTGCCTCAACCTTAGAGAGGCGTTGCTGAATTTTTTTCTTCATCTACTTGTGAAGATTTCTCTCCTCTAAAGTGTTGCCAAGGTTTGATTCTTCTTCCTCCCATCATTTGTTGTGATTAAATTTTTTTTATATTTTAGAGATGGAGAAAATAGAAATCTTAAATCCTAGGTGGGAGGAGCTAATAAGAGATGAGGTTATTTATATACTTTAGATTTAGAAAAAAGTGGTTGGCTAAACACTAGCATTCTCTTGTTATCTTTTAAATTGATGTAGAGAAAATTGAATTTTACTTTTTGATATAATGATACATAGAACTAATTATAATTTTACATTTAGCTAATTTTTTAGAAGTTAGTTTATAAAAAATATGGTTATTAATAATGGAGATAAAAAAATAGCCATCAGGCGACCTCTGTATGTCATTGTATCACAAGAAATGGCCAGATGTATGTAGTTCACATAGGATGCAATGATTGTCGTGGTTGTGGTACAATGACATACATACAGATGAGGTCACCTGATGGCTATTACAAGGCACGACATCAATAGCAATGAGTACAAGTCCCAAGCTGAAACTAGTCAGCTTCTAGCTTTTGAACCTCTGCTTCAAACACATTTATGAATTCACGTATTGTGTTGAAATGATCAACATGCTCAGGAAGAAGGTTGTGTATATGGGTCACCGTCGCTTTCTTCCTGAGAAGCGTCCCTTAAGGAAGAAAGGTATGCATTGGAAAGGAAAGGCTGATCATTGTACAAAGCCCCCCCCCCCCATTTTAAAGGAGAGGAGATATTTGATATGGTAAAGGATGTAAGGGTAGTCTTTGGAAAGAGTGACGGTAGTGAACATGTTGCACATGATGCTAACGGGCGTGCACCAATGTGGAAGAAGAAATCTATATTTTGGGAGTTACCTTATTGGGAAATTCTTGAGGTCCGGAATGTAATTGACGTGATGCACTTGACGAAGAATCTTTGTTTGAATGTGCTAGGCTTCTTGGGTTGTTATGGTAACTCTAAGGATACATTGGAAGCACGACGGGACCTAAAAGATATCCAGAGGAATGAAGCACCTCCGAAAGAGGTTGATGAAGAAGCAGATCCTGAAGAGGTTGAGGAGGAAGAACAAGATTACTTAGGTCCTGCTAGTTACACCCTGAGCAAGGAAGAGAAGGACATCATGTTTGATTGCCTAAACAGTATGAAGGTTCCATCTGGCTACTCGTCGAATATAAAAGGGGTCATAAATATGAATGATAAGGAGTTCACAAATCTAAAGGCCCACGACTGCCACATGTTGATGACACACTTACTTCCAGTTGCGTTGAGGGGTGTTCTAACAGAGAAAGTACGATTAGCGCTCGTAAAGCTTTGTGCATTTCTTAATGCAATTTCACAGAAGGCAATCGATCCAAGGAACCTAGTGAAGCTACAGAATGATGTTGTGCAATGTCTTGTCAGCTTTGAGTTGGCATTTTCACCTTCATTCTTCAATATTATGACTCACCTCCTGGTGCACCTTGTGAAAGAGATTACTATTCTTGGTCCAGTATTCCTGCACAACATGTGGCCTTTTGAGAGGTTCATGTCAGTCCTCAAGAAATATGTTTTTAACCGTGCACGTCCGGAAGGAAGCATCGCCAAAGGATATGTAACTGAGGAGGTCATTGAGTTTTGTGTTGACTTTGTCGACTGAATTGACTCGATTGGGGTTCCAGTATCACTACACGAGGGGAGGCTACTAGGAAAGGGCACCATTGGAAGGAAAGCATGTTTGAGCAATGATACTGATTTGTTCAATAAAGCACACCTAGTTGTTCTGCAGCAATCAACCTTGGTGACTCCGTATATAGAGGAACACAAGCCGATTATTTCTTCTCAAAATCCAACCAAAACCGAAGCATGGGTTATACGCCATCACTTGGAAAATTTTCCCTCATGGTTGAGTGAACAAGTTATTGGTGATTCCACGATTCACCCACAACTCGCTTTGTTAGCTAGGGGACCTTCTAGCACAATTGTGAAATTCCAAGCTTACGATATAAATGGTTATACTTTTAACACAAGAGACCAAGATCGGAAAACCACACACCAAAATAGTGGTGTCCGTATAGACACCATGGACAGCAACAATAACAAGAACTCCTATTATGGTGTCATAGAAGAGATATGGGAGCTTGAGTACGGGGCGCTTAACATCCCTCTGTTTTTTTGCCAATGGGTAAAACTTACTGGAGGTGGCATAAGGAAAGATCAATATGGAATGACAATAGTGGACCTGACCAAGATTGGTTTCAAAGATGAACCATTCGTCCTTGCCAAAAATGTGCATCAAGTTTTCCATGTCAAGGATATGACTAGCAAACCGAAGAATACAAATCCCCAAGAAGGACCACAAGAGCCAAAGCGACACATTATTCTTCTAGGTAAAAGAGTAATCGTGGGAGTCGAGGACAGAACAGACAAATCGGATGACTATGATCAGTTCGATGGCATGCCTCCATTCGCTGTCGAAGTTGACCCAAGCGTATCGCTTGGAAATGAAGAGACACCGTACTTACATCACGACCATGACCAAGGAACTTTCGTCAAGAAAAGGAACTTCAATGTTGTACTGTAATGATTAATGTTCAAATCATTTGTGTAATGTTGTATGAGTGTATTCCTTTATGTATTTGAACTAAAACTTGTTAAAACCTTTCAGATGCCCTGTGGGAAGTAACCACAAAGTTTGAGATTTTTCTGAATTAGTTGAGCATTTTTCAGTTTAATTGAATTTCCACCACTAAAAAGATATGGAATGGTGCCAAATTTTGCCACATGTTCTCTTATGTCTTAGGAGACAAATATTGTCGAGTCCGATGTATAATTATTGTTTTTAAAATTTATATGAAATGAAATTAGCATTTTTATCACTAAAAATTGGGAAAAGGTAGATATAAACGGAAAAGAAGAAGTAATTATTTCAACTATTAAATTAATATTTATATAGGAAAGTGAAGGTTGTTAATACTTAACGAAAAATAATTTTGCACGGTTCAAATATTAAATTTACCATTTTTTAAAAATGTTGCAAAGAGAAAGAATGAGAAAATGAGGAGGGAAAATGGGAAAAAAAATCAAAGTCCCGCGCAAAATAGCCCTTTTGTCCCGGGTGGTGTTACGACCCGGGACTAAAGAGAGAAATTTTCCCTTTTGGGGGCTCCGGCGCGAAATCACCCTTTAGTCCCGGGTCGTGTAACCAACCGTGACAAAAGGCCCCTTTTGTCACGGTTGGTTACACGACCCGGGACTAAAGGGGGGTGTATACATAAAACAGCGACCCTCCCCCTCCAGCACTTAGCCACTTTTTTCGTCCCCGATCCGCCGCCATCGTCATCGTGTCCTCCACCTTCGCCGCCGTCATCCTCCCCGACCGCCGCATTCCGTGTCGTCCCCGTCCTCAGCCCCTCGGAATTCGCCGCCGCCGTCGGCCTCCCGGAATCCACCGTCTACCGACCCGGCCCTTCTCCGCCGACGCCGTCGGCCCCCGCCACGCCGGTCCGCCGCCGTCGACCCCAGGAACGCGGCGGCTTCCTCCCCGACCGCCGCATCCTGCGGCCTGCCACGACCTCCGGGGCTCCTCCGCGCGTCGGCCTCCTCCCCATCCTCCTCCTCCGCGCCGTCCTCCGGGGCTCCGCCACCGCCGCGCGCCGCCATGCCGCCCGGCCAGCCGGCCCGTCATCGTCTCCGCCCGCGCATCAACATCGTCTGTCCCACTCCTCCGTCGTCTCATCCTGCTGGGCTCTGCCTTCAACCTCACGGTCGTCATCCCCAACACCGGTAGGGGCGCGTCCTCCCCCCCCGGCCGCCGGCCTACACCGGCCTGCCCCAAATTTTGGGAGTTTTGGGACTTGCTAACGCAAACAAATGAATTGTTTGCGTCAGTAATTTTTTTAATTTGAATTGAAGATTTAAATTTAAGTATAAAATTATACTAAATATGTGTATAATAATTCTAATTAAATATGTCTCTCCCCAGCATCGCCGACCGCCATCTCTCCCCGGCTCCCCGCTGCCTCCCTCGACGCACCCAGGATCCCGCCACCGTCTCGCCCCGGCTCCTCGCCGACTCCGGTAGGCGACACTACTGATAAAATTGTGGTTATTTTAGAAATTGATAGAAACTAATATGAATTATTGTAGAAAATTAGTGGCCTTATTCTTGTTTATTCTAGAAATAGATAGAAATTATTGTATATTCTCATAAATTCGTGTCGATAAACAAGAAAATTAGTGTTTATTCTTGTTTATTCTAGAAATAGATAGAAATTATTGTATATTCTCATAAATTCGTGTCGATTCATAGAAAATTACTGTTTATGCTTGTTGATTCTAGAAATAGATAGAAATTATTGTATATTCTCACAAATTCATGTCGATTCATAGAAAATTAGTGTTTATTCTTGTTTATTCTAGAAATAGATAGAAATTATTGTATATTCTCATAAATTCGTGTCGATTCATAGAAAATTACTGTTTATTCATGTTGGATAACAGTGACAATGATGAAAGGCTTATGGAGGACATTATTGCTCGCAGTGCAAATACTGTTGCAACCTACACGGACGAGGAGTGTAGCCAGGCAGACAGGTTCCTCAACATAAATATGATCAGTGAAGGAGGCGTCGCGCCGATGACTTTGCAAATAACGAGGATGACATAGCCTCCGACTCAGAAAATAATGAGGACCTTGAGATGCTAACGCAGAAGGTTCCAACGAGGTATACATATCATGCATTAAGTTCATTAGTATTAATTCGATAACCCCATTTCTTACATAAATAAATAACGAATATGCATGGTACTTGTAGGCTTCTGAATCAACAACGAAAAAGGTTAAGAGAGGTCGTACACAACTAATCGTCGGCGATGTGATGTATCGTATCACGGAGGTGTCAGAGCTTGGCCAGCCTTGTGCTCCAAAAAAATCAAAGACAAGTTTGTGTCTCAATGTGGGGCATTGTAAGGGACAACGTGCCCATCAAGTATAGAGTATGGAAGGGAAAACCAAGTAATCCATACGTCGTTCCAGACTCAGTAAAAGACTAGCTGTGGAATGATGTGCTAAAACACTTCACACTTCCTGAAGGCGTCGACGCAAACCTTGTTAAGGGTTGGACTCTAGCGAAGATGGCAACTCAATTTCGGAATTTCAAGAAGTTGACTAGAGATTTTATCAAGAACAACCGAACTCCAAATTGGGATGAATATCCGAAGATAAAAGATCACTGGAAGTCCTTTGCTGAATACAAGAAAACTAAAATTTTTGGCCAAAAAAGTGCACAAGGGAAGAAAAGTGCCAGTAAGAAAGGGGAGTACAACCATCGTCTTGGTCGAGGTGGTTACGCGGTAGCAATTCCCAAGTGGTGGAAGATGGAACAAGACCTTATCGCCAAAGGTATCATATCAGCGGTCTTTCACTGGCTTGATCGATCGAAGAATTGGTATTATGCGCATGGAGGCAGATTGAACCCGGATGATGGTACCCTTGAATTCCCACCCACATTACGAGAGAAGGCACTTGAGACAATGAAAAAAAATAGAAGATGTCAGAGCTGGTAGATTGAAGGTTGACAAAGAAATGGATGAGCTCACTATGGCGCTCGGGAATCCAGAACACCCAGGACGTTGCAGGGGCTACGGGGTGGTGCCGTGGAAGTATTCTTTCAAGGGAAACCTCGACAGCTATAAAAGTCGCAAAAGAAGAAGAGAGCGCGAAGAGGAGCATTGGCGCCAAATGATGGAGCAAAGACTTAAACAACAAGAAGAAAAGATGCAGGCAGAGATTGAACGGTGAGTGGCCGTAACGATATCTCAGATAGCCCAATCTGGAGCATTGCCCGAAGTACTGCTGGATCCCGTCGTTAGCCCTTCCGCTCGCAAAAGCAGTTGTGCTTCTATCGAGGTTGCAGCAGGTGCTTGCATAGAGGTCGCACCAGGTACTTGCACAGAGGGCCCTGAAGAGCCGAGGGCAATCGAAGGAGTTCCGGTGGATGACAACCAACAATACCCTATGGATTTTCTCTGTCGGTGCACCCCATGTGACCTGCACAAGCCATTCGGCAACATCACAATGCAGGTATATATAAATATAATTATTACATGCAATTAGCTCAACTTTTGATGCATCACTTAGAAAATGTAAAAAATTCCTTATTTCTCTACATATATAGGTGGCGTACGGAAGTGCTTTTGCGCATTTTCCTGGACAGACTAGCCACGGCATGCAGATTCCACCCAGCTACGCCTCGGTTGCTGTGGAGGAGATTTGTCAGCCACAATTTGAAGATCTAGAGCTAGACATCCCAGGAGGTGACGGGGAATGGACACTCAAGGATGCGGTTCACAGTATCATATTGTGGCCCAAACGTTACATTATAATCCCCCAGACGGAGGGATCAATCCCTCCTACAGATCCCCCGCAGCCGCGACCATCGTCATGTCCGAGGCCGTCCTCACAACCTTCAATATCATCTCGCTCACCGTCTACACAAGAACCATTATTTAATTCTGGAGGTGCGAGCTCCAGCCACGATAATGACATTAATCCCGAATCACCTCCAAAAAAGCAGAAAAAACACCAAAGCACCGCAGAAAAAACCGCCCAGCCACCAAAGCACATCAGAAAAAAACCGCGAAACCACCACAGAAAAAACCACCTAGCCATGGAAGCACAACCGAAAAAACCGCCGGAGCACGGTCTTCCAACCCAGTGCAACCACCAAAGCAGAAAAAAACACCAAGCCACGAGAGCACAACCGAAAACCCCCCCGGAGGACAGTCTTCCAACCCAGTGCAACCACCAAAGCAAAAAAACCACCAACAGTAAAGAAAATGGTTGAGCCCATCCGCAAAAGGAAGCTAGCATGGGAGACGACAGAAGAAGAAGGAAAAACGATGATCGGTGCCCAACATGTGCATGAATTTTTCAACAATCTGAATACAAAACAACAATGGAGGGAGCTCGAGAAGACCAAAAAAGTAGATCCGGGCAAACTTGAGTTTTTCAAACTAATGAGTGAAAACAGCAAGAAAATGATGCCCATAATGGCGGCGGCGTCGTCTAAAGAAGATACTCATGCAAAGAAGCTGGAGCAGAAAACAGATGCGTCGATGAGCAAACAGACTTACGTTGCCTCCGACCTCAATGCACATGAACGAGCTCTAGCAGAAATGCCTACACAACAAGTAGTGCAGGTCCTTGATTTCATGGAACAATTAGGGATGCCTATAAGTGTTGCACTCGGCCATGAAGAACCACCCCGGGTGTCGGGGTTCTCTACCGCCGGACAGTAAATTTGTATCGATCGTGTGTCGGACCCGGATGGTTAGCACAAGAGACACCAGGATTTAGACTGGTTCGGGCCTCTGAGGAGTAATACCCTACATCTAGTGTCGAGCTGCCGTGTTCTCGTGCTAGGGTTGTATGTAGTAGGGGTTACAAACTGGTCGGGAGAGGGGGTCGAGCCCAAGTCCCTGGGGTGTGAGAGTTCAGTTCGTTAGCCCTTGTGATGGTTGTCCTCCTCTTCCTTTTATAGACGCAAGGGAGAGGGGCAAAAAGGGGAAAACAAGTAAAAGCTATAGTGCCAGCCGCTGGGACGTCTTCTCACACGTCGCTGTCCGTCAGGGAGTATTGAAGACGGCTGAGCTGCGTTGTCATCGAGACCGCCGCGTGTCGGGGTGGGGCTGCTTATTTTGGGCACCTGGCGCCTCCTCCGAGCACTTTGGTGCTGACTCATCCCGCCTAAGTACGGGACGAGCCCGCCACGTTAGGGCCTAATCGTAGGCCAACGCTAAACGTAGGGAGCACTTGAGTGCCTCGGTCGGAGTTGGCATGCTGCAGGGTCAGATGGGACGGTGCGTTGAGGGCTGTGCGGCCGAACAGTGCCGCATTAAGGCTCCCGTCAGAGCCGACTGCCCGCGTGTGCCGCCAGCTGGTGTGCTTGCATGGCATGGGGAACTGGCGCCCCACGCGTCGTAGCGGGGGAGTCCGTGCGTCGGGATGGCGCCATGTTGCGGGGACTGCGTCCTGGTCGGAGACGGAGACTGCTCGTGTGAACGAGTAGGTTGTCGGAGGCGAGGACTCCTCGCGCAAGGTGGAGACTTCTTGTGTGAGGCGGAGACTTGTCGTGCGAGGCGGAGACTCCTCGTGCGAGGCGGAGACTTGTCGTGCGAGGCAGAGACTCCTTGTGCGAGGCGGAGACTTGTCGTGCGAGGCGGAGACTCCTCGTGCGAGGCGGAGACTTGTCGTGCGAGGTGGAGACTTGTCGGAGAAGCTTTCTCTTAGTGGAAAACTTGTCGAGGAAGCTCCCAACTAGTCGGAAACAAGACGTCTTGCCAGTGATGGTCTTGACAGGGGTTCGCAGTCCTCCTTATCTTGAATCTTGGCCTTCACATTGTCAATGGTGTCAGATGACTCCACCCCAAGAGTAATTATCTCGCCGTCAAGGGGGCCCTAATCAGGGCCCTCGTCAGTAGCCCTCGAGCCTGAGGGGGAGTCAAGGACTCGCACACAGGCTCAGACGAAAGGCATCGTGATGATCTTTGCTCTTGATCTTCTCGGTGGGTGCGTGCGAGCGCATCCGCCGGATGTAGCCCCCGAGCCCACGAGTGAGTTGTAGACTCGCTTGTGGGGTTTTGATCTTCAGTGGCATTGTCATAGTTCTGGGATGTTTTGTTGTGGTAGTCATGGTAGTCGGGGGCGTCATGGGAGTTGTGGATGTCGTGGCCAACGTGGCGGATGAGACGGTTTGAAAAGACGGAGTGGGGGCGGTTCGGATACCTGGGCCCAGCGTGGATCGAGGCGTCGCGCAGGCGGGAGTCAGTTACGATGAGGTGCGCGTGCGTGGGCAGGCGTCTTTTCGGCGTGGCGGGCCCAGCATTTAAGGCTAGTGGCCGCGCCCCTTCCTTTTTAATCGCGTGCTGGCTGAGGGTTTGGAACTTTTACTTTCCTGCCTTTTCCACTGCCGTTGCCATTTGCCTCCTTCGCCCCTCTCGCCCACAGCGCCGCCGCCTCTTTCGCCGGAGCCATACGCGAGAGCTCGCCGTCGCCATGTCGAATTGGTTGCGCTCCAACGCGTCCCGTTCGATGCTGCACCGCCTGGTCGCTGCCGGGCAGCTCCCTCCGCTCACCGACGCCGAAGAGTGGAGGGTGCTCGAGGAGGAGTCCGTGCCGCGCCCGTCGAGAGGGTACGTTGTCTCGTTCGTGGCATTCCACGAGCGTGGCTTCTCCGTCCCCACCGGGCGGTTCATCCGGGCTGTCCTCTACGAGTACGAGCTCCAGCTCCAGCACCTCAACCCGAACAGCATCCAACAAAGGGCGGTGTTCGAGGCGCTATGTGAGGGATACTTGGGGATTGGTGCCCACTGGCACCTATTCAGGTACTTCTTCATGTTCGCATGCTTGAAGGACGGCCCCCTCGCGGCAACCATCGGCTGCGCCAATCTCCAGATGAAGCAAGGTCGGGGCAGCAAGTACATTCCCTTCTCGCTGACCAGCTCCAACAGTGGCTGGCACAATGGGTGGTTCTATCTCAATAACGACCCCGAGCACGCGCTGCCGGAGTTCACCGGAAACTCCATCGCCCAGGCACCGAGAAGCTGGACTGACGGACCTCCAAAGGTGGAGTAGGAGAAGTTGCTCAAGGAGCACTGGGCGGTGCTGGCCCGCCTCCACGATGCTGGGGTCGACCTGGCAGCAGTCATCGGCCAGTACCACGCCCGGGGGGTCGTCCCGCTCCGGAGGCGGCCTCTTCGTCTTTGTGAGATAACAGCCAAGAGGGCCCCTTGGACAGGGACCGTAACTGCGCCCGAGCCGCCGTCACTGGACTAGATCCAGCACCGTGTGTCAGTGGCCATCGGGAAGGTGACCTACGTGTGGCCGCCGTCGTGGCTCCTGCCGATGCTCCCCAACGAGGGGACTGAAAAGCTCATAAGGATTTCTTCCTCTGATAAGTCCTCCGACTAGTTCTGTGTCTTTATTTGGTTTGCATCTTCTTAGAAATTTCTTGATGGTCGTTGACTCCCTTTGCCCCGTTCTCTTCCAGCTGAAGAGCTCCCATCTCATGCCCGCGAAGGCACCTCTCCCGGAGGAGGCGATCTTCAAGCGCAACCAGGCGGCTGCGGACAGGCGGAGGGCCGAGCGCAAGGAGCGGCACAAGGAGAAGGAGATCGCAAAGCGTGATCGGAACGATGACCGCATCAAGCGCCGCAAGGCGGGGGAGCGCAATGTCTCCTCCAACGAGGATCCGTCACCATCGCCACCGTGGAGTGGGGACGAACCGAGTGTGGAGGTCGACTGGAGCGACATATCTGGGTCGCCCCTTTCCTCGCCGCGCCGGGTGCCCGCGATAAGGGTGCGGGTTCCAGCTCGCAGGCGGCCCCTGGTGGCTCGTGCGCCTCCAAGGGGCGGAGAGATCTCCCACGCCGGGACGATCCGCCCAGGCGGCCGGCGGGGCAAGAGCCTTCCCCCCGCCACCTCTTCAACGACTCCGACCGCCCGGACTCGGACTCCGACGACGAAGACGAGGAGACCGTGGCCTGCCGCAGCCTCAAGCGGGGTCTCGGGTGGGCGCGTCGTGCGTTCGACGAGCTCATCCTTCCCGCGATGACGGTAAGTCCCTTCGAACCGGGAGCTTATTCTTGTCTTTTCCATTCTTGCGAATCTTGTGGCTGATGCCCTCTTGCTCGGAACAGGCGCTCGTGGAGTGCGGCAGAAGGAAGGCGCGCACCATCGATGAGCTCCGGGCAGAGAGGACCCAGCTGGAGATGCAGCTGGTGGTCGCTCGTCTGGCCGCCGCCGGGGCTGTGGCGAACGAGGCGTCATCGAGAGCCACGCTCGAGGCCGCCATGAAGTCCACGGAAGGCCGCCATGAAGTCCACGGAAGACCGCGCCAGCGCCGTGACGGAGCGGGAGTCCCTTGAGGCGAGGCTAGCCCAGGCGGAGGTGAAGATCGAGGAGTTGCGGGCCGCCGCGATGACTGCTAATGATGCCGCCGAGAAGGCCACAGCTGGCACCTCCGCCGCCGAGACCGCCGCCCGGAACACTGCCCAGGCTGCCGCCCAGGAGAAGACGGCGCTTGAGTCAAAGGTGGCGGAGCTGGAGCAGGACCTGGTCACCGCCGGTGCGGACCTCAGGACGGCCAACAAACAATTCTCCGAGGTGACCAACAAGCTCCAGGAGGTCACCGACGAAGTGACCCAACTCCGAGACACCAACTCCAAATTGGCACAGGATGTTGAGGGTGAGTTGGCCTCGAACGCTTCCAGTTGTGAGTTTCTTTCTTTTCGTTAGTTTTTGTCAATGTTGATTTGTCTTCTCGTGGTCTCAGGGATGTGCACGTACCGCGCTGCGATGACCGTGAAGCTCATGGAGAAAACGCAGGAGGCGAACGCAGCCATGCTCAAGATCCTCGAGAAGGACGGCTCGATCAAGCGGCTGTCAGAGCAGCTTGAGAGTAAGTTTCTTTGATCCCACCTCGCTCCTCTTTCGACTGGGCCGTGTCATGTTCGTTCATTGCAACTCATCGACCCATTTCAGAGACCAAGACCGAGCTCGAGCAGTCTCGGATGGCCCGGGAGCAGGTCGCGGCCGAGCTTGAGCAAGCCAGGAACGCCCGACGCGAGTCGGAGACGTCCCGCAAGGCGAGCATCTTGGAGCACGCCAAGCTTGCGAGAGCCATTGGTAGGGTCCTATCAGGGCTCGGCGTTCCCTTCGGGCTGATGCTCCCCGATAGGCTTCTAGAAGAGGTCGGGCGCCTCCCGGAAGTGATCAAGGAGCGGGAGCTGTCGACTGCTCGGAGGGTGGTGCACCGGGTGCTTGCCATGTTTGACTCGCACTACCAAGGACTGGACCGCATGACACTGAGCAGCGGCTGGGCCCCTGGCATCTCCGACGAGCATTGCGATCAGCTCGAGGAAGATTGCGCCTCCTTCGCACGCGACATGGCCGACGCCACCATGAAGGACCTGGACCTGATACCAAGAGACGCACCAGAAGACCAAGAGAGCTCCAGGCCTTCACTTTAGATGTATCACATTTAGATGTAGGCAACTTATGAACAATTCGCATGTGTAATGACACAAATAGCTTTATGTCATCGAGAACTTGTTCAAAGAAGTTACGGCTCGAACGTTCCCGAGCACCCAGGGACGACTACAGCAACGTGTAGCAGAACTTAGGAATTATGGGATGACTAAGCTCCACTCCGGAGCCGCGGGGGCGTAAGTGTCGGAGAGCCCAACCATCCCAAACCGCTAAGGGGTGCCACGCGTTCGCAGCCCCCGAGTACTCGGGGAAACTCGAAAAGTAACTCGCGAGATTTGTCGTCAAAATTGTTTTAGACCGGAGTCTGGGCGGTTGCTCGAGCGCTTTTAAAAAGAGGTCGGATGGAGACCTGTGGACTCAGACTGTGCTCGCAAGCCTTCGCACCGTAGCCACGGAGGCGTAGGTACTAGGAGCGTTGAATGAGCAGCAGTGCTAAGCCCCGCGCAGGCCGCCATCTTTACTTCTCGCAAGGTCGAGCCTTCCGCCAAAAAACCTCTCGCACGTGCGATTGGTCGCGACACAGTTGTCGATTTTTGTTTTGAAAAAAATGTAGAAAATGAGAGGAAGGCATCGTGCCCTGGGTAGCCCCCGAGCGGGGAGCGTTTCTGTGCAGGCACAGAGATGCTCGCCGCTCAGCCTCTAGAGAAGTTGCAACATATCGAAGCATGGCAACCGAGAAGTTTACGAACTTATAGACGTATGAACAAAGCATGCGGCATTTATTCACTGATTTATAAGATATGAACGTTTACTCAAGGGTAAAATGGCCGCAGATGTTCGATGTTCCACGCGTTGGAGACGACTCGGCCGTCCTCGTATCGGATCTTGAATGTTCCGGGTCGGAGTACTTCATCGACAATGAACGGTCCCTCCCACGGGGGTGAGAGCTTGTGTCGATCCTTGCTGCCTTGAACTCATCGGAGGACCAGGTCCCCGACCTGGAACTCGCGGGCGCGTACGTTGCGCTCGTGGTAGCGCCGCAAGGCTTGTTGATACTTGGCGGAGTGTAGCAGTGCCACGTCGCGCGCCTCGTCGAGTTGATCGATCGCGTCCTCGAGCGCGACCTGATTGCCTTCCTCGGTATAAGCTCGCACTCTGGGACTGCCGTAGTCGATGTCTGTGGGTAGGACTGCTTCCGACCCATGCACCATGAAGAATGGCGTGAAGCCAGTTGCTCGACAAGGTGTGGTGCGCAGACTCCAGAGAACGGACGGTAGCTCGGCCACCCATCTTGCTCGGGACTTCTCGAGGCGCTTGAAGATGCGAGGCTTCAATCCTTGCAGCAGCATACCGTTTGCCCTTTCAACTTGCCCGTTCGTCTTCGGGTGCGCCACAGCAGACCAGCCCACGCGAATGTTGTTGTTGTCGCACAAGTTGAGGAATTTCTTCCCCGTGAACTGGGTGCCGTTGTCGGTGGTGATCGTGTTGGGTATGCCGAAGCGGTAGATGATGTCGGTGAAGAACGCTACGGCCTCCTTGGAGCGGACGTTCATGATGGGTCGAGCCTCGATCCACTTAGAGAACTTGTCGATCGCTACGAGGAGATGCGTGAAGCCCCCGGGTGCTTGTCGGAGCGGCCCCACCATGTCGAGGTGCCACACAGCAAAGGGCCATGTGATGGGGATGGTTTGAAGCATGCGCCGGGAGGTGAGTTTGTCGAGTGTAGAACTGGCACCCCTCGCAACGGCGCACGATGTCCTTGGAGTCCGCCACTGCTGTGGGCCAGTAGAACCCTTGTCGGAAAGCTTTCCCAACAAGAGTCCTCGGACCGGCGTGATGCCCGCACGTGCCGGCATGGATCTCACGAAGTAGTTCCTTGCCTTGGTCTCCGAGGATGCACCGCATGAATATGCCTGCCGTGCCCCGCTTGTAGAGCTCGCCCTCGATGAGGACAAACGCTTTAGCTCGTCGTGCGATGCGGTGTGCCTCCGTCTGGTCAGAGGGCAGCTTCCCTTCTACAAGCCACTCGAGGATGGGAAAGTGCCAATCCGGGTCCTCGAGGTTCAGCCCGGGCGGCTGGTCGATCTCCATGACTTCCGGACCTTCGGGTTCTGGTGGCTTTTCCCCTTCGATACGCACGGAGGGGGCGTGCTGGTCGCTCGCGAAGACCCCGTGCGGTACTGGCTTGCGGCTTGATGCAGTTTTCGTGAGGATGTCAGTGGCCTTGTTGAAGTCACACAGCACGTGATGAAGTTCGAGCCCGTGGAACTTGCCTTCCAGCTCGCGTACGGCCTGGCAGTACGCCGCCATCTTCGGATCAACACAATTTTTCTCTTTCATGACCTGATCCACGACAAGCTTTGAGTCTCCTCTGATCTCGAGGCGGCGGATCCCGAGCTCGACCGTGATTCGGAGGCCGTTGATGAGTGCCTCGTACTCGGTGATGTTGTTGGAGGCGGGGAAGTGTAGTCAGACCACGTACTCCATACGCACGCCCAGAGGCGAGATGAAGACGAGGCCTACTCCAGCCCCCTCCTTCATGACCGAGCCGTCGAAGTACATCGTCCACATCTCGTGCTCGATGGGCGCTGGCGGAGTTTGGATCTCCGTCCACTCAGCGACAAAGTCCGCCAGCACTTGTGACTTGATGGCACTGCGGGGTGCGTACGAGATGTTCTGTCCCATCAGCTCGAGCGCCCACTTGGCTATCCTTCCTTCGACCTCAGGGTTCTGGATCACCTCTCCGAGCGGGTATTTAGCCACCACCGTGATGGGGTGTGCGTCGAAGTAGTGGCGGAGCTTGCGCTTGGTCATCAAGACAGCATACACGAGCTTTTGCATTTGTGAGTAGCGAGTCTTCGAGTCGGAAAGTACCTCGCTCACGAAGTAGACCAGACGCTGCACCTTGAGTGATCTACCGGGCTCTTCTCGCTCGACCACCAGTGCAACGCTGACCACTTGGGTTGTCGCAGTGATGTACAGGAGCATCGGTTCTTCGGGCGCCGGAGCCGTGAGGATCGGTGGACTCTTTAGCAGGTTCTTGAGGGAGTCGAGCGCTTCCTGAGCCTCGAGAGTCCACGCAAAGTGGTCGGACTTCTTCATCAGGTGGTACAACAGCAGGCTGCGCTCTCCGAGTCACGCTATGAAACGGCTAAGAGCTGCGAGGCAGCCCGTGACGCGCTGTACGCCTTTCAAGTTTTGGATCGGTCCCATGTCTGCGATGGCCGAGATCTTCTCGGGGTTAGCTTCAATGCCACGTTCCGACACGACAAAGCCGAGGAGCATGCCCCTCGGAACCCCAAAAACGCACTTCTCGGGGTTAAGCTTTACCCCGTGCTCTCTCAGCTTCGCGAACACTTCCGTGAGGTCTGGGACTAGATCGCCGGTCTTTTTCGACTTGACCACGATATCGTCAACGTACGCCTCGATGATGCGTCCTATGAGGTCCCCGAAGACGTGTCGCATGCATCTTTGGAATGTGGCGCCAGCGTTCTTGAGCCCGAAGGGCATCGTTTTGTAGCAGTAGGCGCCGAACGGAGTGATGAATGAAGTCGCGAGTTGGTCCGCTATGCACATCGCTATCTGGTGGTACCCGGAGTACGCATCAAGAAAACAGAGGGTTTCGCACCCAGCGCGAGGCAAAGGAAACGAATCCTTGGGACATGCCTTGTTAAGTCCCGTGTAGTCAACACACATCCTCCATTTCTTATTCTTCTTCTTTATAAGTACAGGGTTAGCAAGCCACTCGGGGTGGAATACTTCTCGGATGAACCCTGAACTACGGAGCTTCTTGATCTCCTCGCCAATCGCCTTGCACTTCTCGTTGTTGAAGCGGCGGAGGTGTTGCTTCACCGGTTTCGATCCCGGCTTGATGTTCAGTTTGTGCTCGGCAACCTCTCTCGGGATTCCCTTCATGTCGGAGGGTTTCCATGCGAACACATCAAGGTTCGCTTTGAGGAAGTCGACGAGCACGCTTTCCTATTTAGGATCGAGCGCCGTCCCGATACGGAGCGTACGGCCATCGTCGGTGACGGCCGCATCCTTGACGTCCTTGGCGGGCTCGAAAGAGCAGGCCGCTCGCTTGGACGACTCGGGGATTTCTTGGTCCTCGGAGGGAGGCTCGGCGTGGAGCCTCTCGGACCGAATCAGTGCCTCCGCAAATTGGAAGCACTCAGCGTCGCACTCGAATGCGCGCTGGAACGTAGTCCCCACCGTGATGATCCCCTTCGGATCGGGAATCTTCAGCTTGAGGTACGTATAGTTGGGCACAGCCATGAACTTCGCGTAAGCTGGCCTCCCGAGGATGGCGTGGTACGTCCCCGAGAACCCCACCACTTCGAAGGTGAGGGTTTCTGTGCGAAAGTTTTGCAGCGTCCCGAACGTGACAGGCAGATCGATCTGCCCGATCGGGAGTGCTTCCATTCCAGGGACGACCCCATTGAATGGTGCGGTCGAAGGCCGGAGCTTGGACCGCGGGATGCCCATATCGTCAAGCGTCGACGCGTAGAGCACGTTGATGCCGCTCCCTCCGTCCATGAGGACCTTGTGGATCCGTTTGGACTTGAACAGGGGTGCTACCACTAGTGGGTAGGCTCCCGGCTGTGGAACGTGGTCGGGATGGTCCTTGCGGTCGAAGGTTATCGGAACCTCCGACCACTTCAGGTAGGACGGCGTCGAGGACTCGACGTTGAAGACGTCACACCGGATCAGCTTCTCCCGACGCCTTGAGGGTCGTGCCGGGGACCCGCCGAAGATCATATGAACTGCGCCGTCCTCGCCCGGGTACTGAGCTCCCGCATCGTCGTCGTCGTTGTCGGGGACGGGCGCGGCCTTCTTCTGCGGATCAGCCACCTTAGGCTTGAGCGTGCCGTTGACGTAGTTCTTCATCAAGCAGTAGTCCTTGAGCGCGTGCTTGACGGGGACCTCGTGGTCGGTCCATGGCGCCTCGAGCAGCCTCTCGAAGTGGTCCTTCGGGGGACCGGCATTAGTCGGGTTGCTGTTGGCGCGTGAAGCCTTACGCTCGACCGCCGCGACCAAGTTGTCATCACGACGACGCTTGTCGTTCTTCTTCTTCTTCTTGTGGTGTGAGGACGGCCCTTCGCCATGGTCCACGACCTGTTTCCCCTTGCCCTGAGGGGTGTTGAGGGTCGCCGCGACCGCCTCCTCGCCGTCCGCGTGGTTGCTCGCGATGTCGAGGAGCTCCCGAGTAGTTCGGGGCGTGCGGCGCCCGAGTCGATGGATGAGGGAGGTGCAGGTCGTGCCATTCTGGAATGCCGAGATGGCGTCGTTGTCCGTCGCATCGGGGAACTCGATGCAACGCTTGGAGAAGCACCGGATGTAGTCGCGTAGGCTCTCCCCCGGCTGCTGCTTGCAGTTGCGCAGCTCCCATTGCTTGCCAGGGTGCGTGTACGTGCCCTAGAAGTTGCCGACGAAGACTCGGTGCAGGTCCGTCCAGTCGTTGATCTTGCCACGGGGCAAGTGCTCGAGCCACGTCCGCGCGGAGTTACCGAGGTAGAGCGGCAGGTTCTTGATGATGAAGAGGTCGTCCGTCGCTCCGCCCGTGTGGCACGCGAGCCGGTAGTCCTCCAGCCACACGCTAGGGTTTGTGTCCCCGTCGTATCTAGGGACGTTGGTCGGGGCTCGAAAATGTGAGGGGAACGTCGCGTCCCGCACGCCCTGTCCGAAAGCCCGCGGGCCCCTCTGGTTTCGCGACCAGCTGCGGTCGCGGTCATCGTCGCTGTCGTAGCGTCGTCCGCGTCCCCGGTCTTCGTGTCGGCGCGAGCGGTGCTCGTCGCGGCGGTTGCGGTTGTCGTCGTCACCATAGTTGTCGACGCTGGCGGCACGTCGACGAGCCTCGATGGTGCCCCGAGCGTCGCGGTTGGGCCCGAGACGCTCCTTAACCACCAACGCTGCAGCCCCGCCCCCATCCCCGCGGCCCTGGTGCCGCGAGGGTGACGGGTTTTGGCGATGCGCGGAGGGTGCCGCCCCCCGGTCGCGCGCCGATCGCTGACGGGAGGCAGAACTCTCCGCCTGCTGTGCCGCCGACGCCTCGAGTAGCGCCTTGAGCTGCTGGCGCACTCGTCTCTCCTCGGAGGTCGCCGCCTCCGGGCAGCCGCGCAGCAACATGGCAGCAGCGGCCAGGTTCTGCGACGCCCGCCTGAACAGTGGTGGGGCGTCGCCGTCGGCGTTAGCGTCGACGTTCGCACCCTCGTTGGCGCGTCGGTTGTTGTCGCGTGCGTGTCCTCGAGCCGGCGGTGTCGGAGCGCGGGCTCTGGACTGCTCGGCGGTAGGTCGACGCTCCTGCCGCTCGCCGTCTCCTTCGCGGCGTTGTTCCCGCACCGGGACCTGCTGCGGGTTGCGGGGTCGGTCCTCCCCGAGCTCTCGGTGGAGGTTGGCCAGCTCTTCGTCAAGCTGGCGCCTGGCCTCGGCGAGCTCGTCGAGGCGCGCCCTGCGTTGGGCATCCGTTGCGCGGTGGCGCGGTGCCGGCTCCGGGTCGGTGGAGCTGCTCGAGTCCGGCGCCACGCAGACGAAGCACTCGCGCGTGAGGTCGTACGAGCGTGTCGGTGGTGCCCTCCGAGCTGTCGCGGAGCCCGGGGCGACGTAGGTCGCTCGTAGCTCGTTCACGTAGGCCGTCACCGGGTCGTCCGGGAGGCCTGGCTGTCCACGGGGGTACATGGCGGTGTACCGCTCCATGAACTCCCCCCAGGCGAGCGGCTCGGCTCCGCTGGCCTGGAAGGCGAGGTCGGTGAGGTAGTAGGCGGCGAGCCTAAAACGCTCCTGTGTTGGGTTTGGCCCCAACATGGCCATGACCGTCTCGTCCGAGAAGCCTCGGACGAATGCAGTGCGCCCCGCCGCCGCCGTCAAGGCGTTGGGGCGAGCTGGTCGGGCGAAGGTGCGCCCGACGACGGACTCCGCCGTCCCGGTGTAGACGAAGCCGAGGGAGCCGAAGCGCATGGTGGCCCCAGGGGTTAGCGAAACCCTGCGGCCCTCCATCCGAGTCGTTGGTGAAGTTCGGCGAGACACACGATGTGCCCCTACCTGGCGCGCCAACTGTCGGGGTTCTCTACCGCCGGACAGTAAATTTGTATCGATCATGTGTCGGACCCGGATGGTTAGCACAAGAGACACCGGGATTTAGACTGGTTCGGGCTCCGAGGAGTAATACCCTACGTCCAGTGTCGAGCTGCCGTGTTCTCGTGCTAGGGTTGTTTGTAGTAGGGGTTACAAACTGGTCGGGAGAGGGGGTCGAGCCCAAGTCCCTGGGGTGTGAGAGTTCAGTTCGTCAGCCCTTGTGACGGTTGTCCTCCTCTTCCTTTTATAGACGCAAGGGAGAGGGGCAAAAAGGGGAAAACAAGTAAAAGCTATAGTGCCAGCTGCTGGGACGTCTTCTCGCACGTCGCTGTCCGTCAGGGAGTATTGAAGGTGGCTGAGCTGCGTTGTCGTCGAGACCGCCGCGTGTCGGGGCGGGGCTGCTTATTTTGGGCACCTGGTGCCTCCTCCGAGCACTTTGGTGCTGACTCATCCCACCTGAGTACGGGACGAGCCCGCCACGTTAGGGCCTAATCGTAGGCCAGCGCTAAACGTAGGGAGCACTTGAGTGCCTCGGTCGGAGTTGGCGTGCTGCAGGGTCGGATGGGACGGCGCGTTGAGGGCTGTGCGGCCGAACATAGCCGCATTAAGGCTCCCGTCAGAGCCGGCTGCCCGCGCGTGCCAGCTGGTGTGCTTGCATGGCATGGGGAACTGGCGCCCCACGCGTCGTAGCGGGGGAGTCCGTACGTCGGGATGGCGCCACGTTGCGGGGACTGCGTCCTGGTCGGAGACGGAGACTGCTCGTGCGAACGAGCAGGTTGTCGGAGGCGAGGACTCCTCGTGCAAGGTGGAGACTTCTCGTGCGAGGCGAGACTTGTCGCGCGAGGCGGAGACTCCTCGTGCGAGGCGGAGACTTGTCGTGCGAGGCGGAGACTCCTCGTGCGAGGCGGAGACTTGTCGGAGAAGCTTTCTCTTAGTGGAAAACTTGTCGAGGAAGCTCCCAACTAGTCGGAAACAAGACGTCTTGCCAGTGATGGTCTTGACAGGGGTTCGCAGTCCTCCTTATCTTGAATCTTGGCCTTCACCTTGTCAATGGTGTCAGATGACTCCACCCCAAGAGTAATTATCTCGCCGTCAAATGGGCCCTAATCTGGGCCCTCGTCACTGGGATCCATGTTTCGAGTATAGATGGCCCTTTCAGCTAGGAAAACCTCTTATCCGGACAGAACTGGTACTTAAGCTCTCACCTAAGATGTACAAATTTCATGAGTGGTACATGTGGCAATCAGCGAAAGGCGTAGATACCATAGGTATACTTGCTAGATCGGAAGATTTTGCCACTGAAGGCAACAAGTGGTCTGGCTGGAGTTCAAAGATATTTATGAAGTTTACCATCTAGACGCCCTGAATACCGATCTTATCGTCGCTTGGTGTCTATAAGTGGCGTATTTTTTTATGTTTATTAATAAATTTATTACGTATGTGGATCTACTAATTAACTTTGTATTTCATTTTTGGTAGCCTGCAAAAACAAGAGATGCAAAAAAAGAATATTGCCAACAGAATTGGTTTCATAGACCCATCAAAAGTCAACGAGTTTGAGGTCAAGCATCAACCAGACACAACAATCGTGACAATCTATAGGACCTTGTCTAAGTTTCATGACAAGGATCTCATACTACTACCTTATAGCTGCAAGTATGTGCGATTGCCATCTAATTGTCCTTGCTAATTCTATTTAGTTCTAATTTGTATGAGTATTATGACCATGTATATACAGTTTCCACTGGATTCTTATGATCATTCAAGTTGACAATAGCAGCGTCATGGTGTGGGATTCATTGAAAAAAACCCGCAAGTTACCAAGACCTTCAAAATCTGTTTCAAGAGTAATAATTCTATCTAAGACGTTCTTTTTAATGCAATATATTATTATATCGCTTTTACTAACATATTATCTTTCATTAATTTTCCTCAGAGGTTGGGAAATATTCATTGCAGAGAAATAAGGTCAATTTAACCCAACAATTACATTCTATACTGATTATCCGGTACGTAATCCAAATAACAACTTCAGATTCAGAAAATTTAAATTTTATCACACTTATATTTCATAACATTTTCTCCTATCCACTTTAGTGTTTGAGACAGGAACAAGGAAATTATTTATGTGGATGCTATGTCTGTGAGCACATACGATGTTTGGCAAGTGCAAACTCCGGAAATTATAATGTAAGTTAATTAATAAACCTATTAATAATACATCATTTCCTAACCGCTTCTATATTTAATTGTTGGGTGTAATATATTAACATATTTGCACATTACAAATGGATATGGTTAAGGACGAGGTCATTCAGAAGGATTGTCTTTCGGCGATTCAAGAAAGTCTTTTGGGATTCCTCTTGGAGGAGGTGGTTAATCCAGCAGGAAAACATCATTATGATGGATCTAAAAAATCCAATAGAGACTAGAAATTTGAAGTGAACGATATTTTGATGTATAAATACTATCTATTTTGATATGTATATTTCTAAGTTTATTTATGTGGATATATAAGTTTATATATAAGTCTAAGTGCGTATATGGTATATATATAGACAGGTATACATAGATGTTAAGTGCAAATACATATACGGGTAAGACAACAATTAAAATATACGCTCAAATCGAAAATAGCAAAAAAAAGCGAGAGACGAGACACTTTAGTCACGGTTGGTATTATCAACCGAGACTAAAGGGGGTGGGTGCAGGTGCTGGCGTGCCCCCCCTTAGTCTCGGTTCGTAATACGAACCGGGACTAAAGGATCTCTTTAGTCCAGGTTGGTTCACCCGGGACTAAAGATTAGGGCCTTTTGTCTCTCATCATTAGAGCAACTCCAAGAGCCTCTCTAAAAATCACAAGCTAAATTTCTGATTTGGCTAGTATGTAAAATGAAATAGCTAGCAAAAAGTTGATGAAATCTAACAGATTCACTAAAATCAACTCTTCATATGCTCCACCGCTACTGGGTCCCGCCTGCCATACTCATGTACGAGGAGGTAGCTAGCGGGACTGGCTAGCCAAAGATGTCTAGCGAAGTCTCCGGTTTAGCTAGCGGAGGATAGCAAGGGCAAGTTTAGCTAGTCTGTTGGATTGAGTTTTTGGACAAGTTTTATATTTTTTAGCTAATTAAGCCAATATAGCTAGTCTTTTGGAGTTGCTCTTAGTCTCAGTTGGACTTGAGAGACATATTCCCTTTACCAATCGGGACTAAAACTCCTCTCCCTACATGTAAGTTCACCCTATGTCCAGTTTTCCTTTTTGCCCCCCTTTTATTTAATGAATACGTACGGTGCGGCCGCCGCATGCGGACGGGCCGTCATCAGCAAGGAGCGCAGCAAATGAAGATGGAAAACGAGTAGTGCTAATGGAAGGGAAGGGCAAAACAGTTAATGCATACCTTTCTTAATTTTTGCAAACATGTCTAAAACGCCAAATAAAATGATATGAAGGGAGTAGTACACAAGGCTGCTGCAGTCCTACTTACTCGTAGTGCAAGCACAGGATTGCATGCAATAGGACATCAATAATTAGTTCACTTATTTAACCACAGTGAACACGAATTAAGAGAATCAACTCCGACATATGAGAGTACTAGATCGTGCAATAGCTTTTGACACAGTTCATTCTTCTGTGTCAGACGACTCCTGGCGAAGTGAAGCTGCATCAGATCAGTTCAACGACACACGAGGTGATGAAGGGGCTGATTCCAAGGGTGGCTCCTTGAAGCTTTCATCAGCTTTCTCCACCGAGGATCTTTGGGCGGACTCATTTGTGCTTTCATCTAGCTTCAGTTGCTGCTTCAGCCTGTAGATGAGGGTATGGCGAGAGCAGATATACATCATATACATGCCGTGGTTTACGAGAGACGACCAATTAATTAATTATAATTCAACACAAGGATATTAAAAGTTACGACGAAGTTACATCACTGATAAATCAGTATCTAGGACTGGATTATTACTGCTACGAATTATAATGGCCAGCAGCCCAAGCTGCACCCATTGTAATCGGATGCTCGTAGCCTAAGAGGGAGAGGGGGTGAATTAGACAATCTAAAAACCTTAACCTATCACTTCACTACTTTTTCTCAAAGTAAACTAGAACATACTATCTAGATGTGCAACTAAGGTTGTTCTAGTGTGAAACTCCCATCCCAAAACAAGGTTTGCAACCTATAGTCAATCCTAGCATGATACTACTGTAGGAAAGTAAAGGCAAGCAAATATTACAAGAGAGTAAATGCGGAAACGTAAAGAGGGATGAGAGGAAGCAAACTCTTGACACGCGATTTATCCCGTGGTATCGGTAGGTACTAAGTCACCCGTAGTCCACGTTGTTTAAGCACTCACACAAGAGTATTGCTTCTCGGTCACCAAGTCTCTCCCAAGAGCACCACTTGACTCGCCACAAAGGCTAGCCACTTAGGCACTCGCCAAGCTCCCTTGGTCACCTTGATGCCGCCTCCACTAAGGAGCTTCTCCACCAAGGAAGGGGGTCTCCACGTCCCCCGCACAAAGTGTCATCGTCACTTCACACCAAACCGGAGGGTCGAAGACGATTGCCGGTGAGCCACTTAGGCCCCAAGGCTTCCGACGAATCTTGTACACCCTGATTCACTCAAGAATCACCTCATAAGGTTGGCACAATCTTGCACTCACTCAGCTCTAAGCTAAGCCTAGCACTAAGCACATACACTAAGCATATGCAAGTCTATGTATGAGCAATTAAGCACTTGGATGGATTGGATATGATCTTCTAGGTGTCTTGAACTCCTCTGCACTTTCACACAATCCAGCAACCTCAAATAGGTGAGTGAAGGGGGTATAAATAGCCCAAGGCATCCAAAAAGCCGTTGGCTAAAAGCTGCAGAAACTTGTACCATCGGATGATCCGACGCTTTGCTTTTTCGGGTGTCGGTTCATCCGGTGCTACTAGCCGTTGCCCTCCACCGCACATGACCGTTGACACAATTGCTCCGACGCTATACACCGACGGTACGTCGGTTCATCCGGTGCTGAAGGACTCTCGCCAAAACCTTACTATTAGCTGCCACGAGACCATCGGATGAACAGCTGCTCCACCGTCGGTTCATCCGGTGCTACTGCTCCAGTCTTGGCCGTCTCTGTCTTGTTCAAACTGGGTCACCGGATAGTCCGACGGTTCCCTCCAATGGACCGTCGGTTCATCCGACGCTTCTGTCTTCTGCTGTTGTGCTTTTTTCAATCATCCGACGCATGTAGAATATGGACCGTTGGTTCATCCGACGGTGCCAGTTCACTTTAAGCTTCTGCGCAGTGTACCAACTTATCTTCTCATTTTGGCATGTGGTATTTTTGCATTTTTGGGACCTAGAAATGTCTACAAAGACATGCTAAACAATATGGTTAGTCCCATTGATCATGTTGTCATGAATCACCAAAATTATACTCGAACTAATGGCATAGGAGGCCATGTTCGCTACACCCATGAGTTAAAAGAAACCTGAAAATGGTAAATGGAGCAGCAGTAAAATAAAGGCAGATGTATCTTCTACTGATCTAGTAATCTGCACAGGTTCAACCAGATCCTGATGGCTTGCATTGTGATTTTGGCAAGACCAGGCATGTATAGTACATACGTTGTACCTGTTTGGCTTTTGGCTTCATCCTAAAATTACCACCAAGATCCAGTCACCAAATTGGTTGCCAAGATCTTGGACAGCAGTGGCCTAAAGAATGAATTATATATATACGTGGCCAAAAGAGGAGTGACAAACTAAAAGTTTGGCACCCGACCAAATGGTGGCAAAATTTGGTTAAATTAGCCATGCCTTGGTACCTATCAGCACTCCAAGGTATCAAACCAAACACACTCGACATGAGACTAGCAATGAAATTAAGCATAGGACGCGGTTTATACCTCAGCTTGAAGGAAGTGTAGACTCTGAGGGAGTAGCCCAAGAAACCGGGGAAGCCAAGCATAACAAGAGAGATGCACGCCATGGCTCCAATTTCACCAATGAGAACAGAGACAATTGAGTAGACCAACCCGCCGCACACAAAATACACCAGCAGCAAACATATCCCTGCCTCCTGAATCAATGCACCTTGGAGCAACATCCCACCCACGAACAGGATCCAAAGCATGAGAATGCACGAGAGTGGGGCAAAGACATAGATGACGAGTTCTTCCATAGGGAAGTCAGCCCTGTGCCACACCACAGGAACTGCAAACCCCAGTGTGAACAGGATGGTGTAGACGCCACCAAGTGTCTGATGGTAGAGCAGGTCCTCCGCCTTACTCTTGTCAGATGGGTTACGGGCGACGGCTGCTGCTGCAGACACCTCAGTGCCATCACGCTCGCGGCGCTTCGCGAGAGCGTAGCCCAGCATACCTGCAGCAAAGTAGGAGTTGAGTTGGGCGATGAGAGCCCCCATCCTGGTGTCCTGCGTGGCGTCGGCGTAGAGGGCCAGGGGGAAGCTGGAGCAGAAGATGGACAGCATGATCTGCGCAATGCCCACATCTAGCAAGAGGGACCAGATGAAGCAGCAGCAGCATAGCAGAAGAGAGAGCCGCCACAAGACGAGCTCCGGGTTGATGGAGCGCCACGCCACGACCGGTATGGACATCATGAGCACCATGGTGAGCAAGAGGAGGCAGTTCCGGTTGGCCTTCTCCTCCTTCTCTTTCCGCTTCAGCTTCAGATCCTCCTCTGTGTCCGGCTTCAGCAAGTCCTTGCTGCCCGACTTCGTGTCTTCCACCTCCGCATCCGCTTCGTCGTCCTTATTCTCCTCCTGCTTCTCGTCCTTGTCCTTCTCCTCCTCCTCCAAGGGGAGACAGCTCATGCTGTTGGCGATCTCGTCGCCTTCACCCTTGGTTGAGTCTAGGTTGCCGCCGATCCCGGCGTATGGGACGTCGTGGGGGGCCAGGGCGCCGGCGATGGCGGGCTCGGCGTCAGAACCGCCCCGGGTCTCCCCGGCGTCGTCGCTAAAGCACTCCGAGTCGCTGTCGCAGGAAACGTCGCCATGTGCCACATGCACATTCTTGCTTGGAGCCGGCTGCTGGCTTGCGGAGGCAGAATCCGGGGAAGTAGGGACACCGGCGGCGGCCGGCGGATTGGACGGCAGCGGCGAGGTTAGGGTTTCGGTGGAAATGGAATGGAATTGGGGTGGATCGGAGATGGGATTGGAGTTGCACTAAAACCCACAGCTTCTGTTTCCTCGATATGATAAAATAATAATAAGTCCCCCAATTTGCTCCGGCAGAGGCTCAACGGCAAACATCTTCTTTTTCCTGTATTACTAGAACTAGAACATTTGGCGCACGTTGTGCGCCCTATCCTAAACAAAACTATGATCAGCAACGACATGAAACATCTATATACAAAGTGTATGAAAGGAAGAAACAAATGCACTCAAAAATCTTCTAACAGGACAAACTCCAGTTCATACAACAACCCGGTTTAGTCCCATTAAACATCGAGGTTCTGTTTTGCAGTACAGCAAACTGTTCGACAAAAGCTATGAACAGGCCAAGCGGTGAGTAATAGGCTATGAAAGGGCCTTACACTATATGCTTTAGTTTGCTGGTAAACCTTCCTTAACAGCCACCTATTTTGCAGTCTCCCTGCAACATAAACAGTAAGGTATAAATTATGAGAAATAAAGAGGAACCAAAATTATGAGAAATAAAGAGGAACAAAAAGAACCCTGCTACAATGGCACATCTTTTCTGTACAAGGTAGCTAAATAGTGAATGCTACATTGTAAGTTGAGCACTGAACAACCATTAACCTGTATCTGTTGGCTTTTGGTGTCTTGTGAAACTAAGTAGGTCATGAAGAAGATGTTGGGGAAGAAGATCCACTAAGAACAGCTCAATGGTCGTAGCAATGCAGATGCCCCTCTTACTGCATGATGATGTACTTAGTCTTGCCGACAAGTTTGCTTCTCTATCTGGTAATCTGCATCCTGGAGTTTTTTCTTTCAACTGTTCTTTTAGTTTCATATATTCTTGAGTCCTGCCCAAGCATCACCTCGTTATCAAATCAACATGTTAGGTCTTCTGTGGACCATTATGTACTGTTTCAAATTTTTCTCAGCTTTTATTCCTTGGCTCCTAACAAATTTATAGTATTTTCCACACTAAATTTTCGCATGCGCTGCCAAATCTAGATGCTTTAATAGATTGTACAAATTTTTGCATGTTGAATCACGGCTACAATTTAGAAACTGAACATGCACTGTGTGGAAAATGATGCCAACAACAAAAGGCATGTTCAGGGAGGTATAGTTCTCACATCCGGGAGGTGTCCACTCATCTGTTCGTGCTAGAGGACATAGCAAGTTTTGCGCCCTAAATATAAATGGTGAACTGCGGAGCGAAAACATTCAGAAGATAAATGGTGACATCAGAGGTACCTTGGTGCAATTTGGAAGTAGCTCCTGCAGTGCCTTCAACTTCTCATTGATCCTATCCTTTCTCCTCTACAAAATTTTCAGCCAAAGAACATCAGGAACGCCAACATCAAGTAAACTGCACAATGTGACAAAATCTTAGTAAATTGCCAACATGAAGTCATGTATGCTCGCTTTCTCTATTTTCTTGAATGGACTGATGCCTTCTTTACCACGCTCAACTGTCAAGAAATGGGCCTCTTTGTTAGCCGAACAAAAGAACTTATCTTTTCAAAAATTAGTGGTTCTCTAACAAGATATAATATACGGTTGTCTAATTCAGAAGGTGTTACTGAATTAAGAGTTTTATGTAGATGTAAGCATCTTTGATTGTGTGTCATTTTCTTTCATCAGGAATTCACAAAGAAGTGTCTTGGAGAATTAAAAACAGTAATTACAAAGAAGCAATAATAATTGAGCAATCATAACAGACCTTTTGTTACTTCTTTTTGTTAACTCCAAAATGCATGTCAAAAGTGATCCAATCTAAAAGTAATCTATAGGTTCATATTTAGCCTTCTCCCCCACTCAAAATTAAGTAAACACAGGACATCTTGAATCTTAAATGCATCATCTGAAAAATAATTAACAGATCTTCCTGATCTGTCTAGAAACTAAAAGGCTAGCTATTGCCTAGATTGGTCTTTGTGACAATAACAAAGCAATGGGAGCTACATCACTGCAGATACGCACATAGTATAACACTGTTAGGGCCTGATTGGTTTGCTGGCCGCCACAGCTTGGCTCGCTCCAGCGGGACAGGCTCTCGCCGGCCAAGCTCCCAAGGTGCAAGACTCTATTGATTGGTTCGCAGCTCACATGCATGTGTTAGGTGTTAATGTGAGTCTGCATGTTGGGCCATGCTCTAGCGTCTGCATCACGCCAACCAGGCCCCAGGAAAAATGCATTGTTAATATGCTAACATTCGAGCGGTACAAATACACAAAAATATTCATAGGTGTCCATCCGACATTTGGATCATTTACAGGGATAGCAGACTTTCACAGCATGCTGTCCCAAGTAACGTGGGTTTCCAGCCATAAGATCAATAATAGGATTGATTAGCAACAGAAAAGTAGAGTGCAAGGGAGCGCATAAATGAAATGAAGTGCAATACCAAGTCTGAGTTAGCTTCTCCATAATTTTAACAATAAATGATGGCTTGAAATGATGGCTGTCAACTTGTACGCATATTAGCAAAGGTATCGGCAGGTGAAACCAGGTTATGTTCGCTAAATCTAAGCAGATAAAAGACCATGCAATGTCCTCTATTTGTAGTAGAGTAGCACACTGCCTTTGGCATTTTAATAAGAAAAGGAGCAGATCAGATCACGCATGTTTTTTGAAATTAGAAAAGCTATGCACAGTTAAAAAAATGTGCATCTCATTACAGGCAATGGATAATCAAGAATATATGAAATGAAACTAACTTGAGAACATAACATTAAGACTTATTCTGATCAGAACACCTGCTGTAAGCAGGAAGCTATTTAGTAATTGTTAGAAACAGACATGATTAAGTAGGGTAGTGGGCAATCAAAATTCAGGGAACACTTACTGGGGAGAGTTCCAACTGAACTCCCTAAACATGTTAAGAGTATTAAGAAAAGAGGAGAATGGTCAGACCTGAAAGTGATGTGATTCTTGTTGGAGCAGGGAGGATGGTAGCCTGATACGCCGTGGCCTTTACGACATTTCACCAATCTGATGCAATAAAAGGCATAGGTTCACCTATCACAATATAGTTTTATGACAAATTAGATACGACAAGATTTCATGTCACCTATCACAATATAGTTCTTATTGTCTGGACCTGCAATCCCAATAAAGAAAAATATAGCATGGACCCGTGAGACATCATACATAGCACAAGGATGTTACAGAAGAAGGAAGCAGCGTACAAGTTGACAGCCATCATTTATTGTTAAAATTTTTGTTAAGAAAAGTTTATGGACCGGGATGACACACCATGAAAAGTTTATGGACCGGTAGCGCACTTTACTCTTGTTAAAATTATGGAGAAGCTAACTCAGACTTGGTATTACACTTCATTTCATTTATGCGCTCCCTTGCACTCTACTTTTCTGTTGCTAATCAATCCTATTATTGATCTTATGGCTGGAAACCCACGTTACTTGGGACAGCATGCTGTGAAAGTCTACTATCCCTGTAAATGATCCAAATGTCGGATGGAAACCTATGAATATTTTTGTGTATTTGTACCGCTCGAATGTTAAGAAATGAAATGCAGAGAGGATGGGAAGATTGGTAGATACCTGATCGGTGTCGATTCAATGTAGCCCCTTGATGAAGCCTGACGCTAATGAACACAGCGAGCGGTGAGCCCACACGCCGTCAGTCATCACCCTCTGCGAGGTGCAGCCCCACCGTCGCACGGCCGCGTCGAGGCTGCTGCACCACGCGACTATCTTGCCGCACATGTCGACGCAGCAAGCCGAGCTGGGGCCAGCGGACGCATCTCGCCACCGCCGTCGGGTCACCACCACGCGCAGCACCCACGCACGCTTCGCCGGGGCCGCGGACGCCATCCCCTACAAGCACAACAATCAATTACAGATCAGTAAGGCAAATTAATTTACAAATTTTGAAGAACAAAATAGTTTGGAATGGAGGACATAGAGACAAAGAGGGAGAAAATCCCAGGTCTCGCTAGGGTTTGGGACGGGAAGAGAGGGTGAAGGGTGTAACATCCCTGATGTTTAAGTGTGCTAATGACATTACTTAGCTATGTTAATCAAGGTTAATTACCTCTTAAGCATGTTTGACATGATTTGTTACACTTTTGCACAAATGACCTTGGTCAAAGTTACAATTTCCCTGTCAAACCCCTTTTGATTCTAAAGAGCAGATTTGGTTTTCTTCCGCGTTCTCCAAATTTTGCTATAGAACTTCAAATTCGGCCAATATAAAAGTTGCTCAGTTTTTACGGGAACACATTTCATTCAATTACTGGCATTTCAAATTTTGAGGTTTAAACCTTCAAAAACTCAGTCAAAGCTCTGCTAAATAGTTTGACCGAGCCAAGAAAAACAGTAACTTCAAGCAAGTTTATCTCCAAATCTGTTGAGTTTTTGATAGGTCGGCCTTTGTAAAAGTTGGAGCTGGTTATTTACTCTACAACTTTGGTTTTTGGGGAAAATTGAGTTGCATTCAAAAATCTTGAGTTCTTTTGAGTCGAAACGTCGCAAACAATATAAAACGGCGCACCGCGCCGGCGCACGCGTGCCCTCGCGCTCCAGAGCGCCGCGCCTGTCGCGCCGGCCACGTGCCGTGCACGCGGGGCTCCGGCGTACGGATGCCCGGGAGACTCCGCGGTGGACCCGAGCACGCCTTAGAAGGGTCCGCCCACACTTACCGCCGTGCACCGCGCTCAGGAAGGCCAACGCGCCCTGGCAGCGGGCCCGGTCGGGCCACGCGCCGCCGCGCGCCGCGGACGCGAGCCCTCGCGCGCATGCACGCTACCCAGCTGGCCGCACGCACGCCTAGGTGACCTCCCGCGCTTCGCCTTCGTCGTGCACACATGTGCAGGCGGGTTTAAAAGCAAGCCGCACAAGCTGTCGCCGCTCTTTCGGTCCGCCGCCGCTGTCCAGTGCCGCGCCGCCGCCGAACTCGCTGTCCACCCCTTCCCGTCGAGCTCCTACCACGTCCGCACCTTCTCACACACCCAAGGACGCCTACCCTGCACCGGCATTGCCTGGCCGAGCCTTCGCGCCGCCGGCAGTGGGGCCGCGGCGGGCGTTCCGCCCCTGTACCGCCGCCGGCCATCACCGGAAGCCCCACCGCCCCAACCACCGACCGGAATCGACAAAGGGTGAGCTCAATCCTAGCCTAGGCCGCTCACTCACCCACCTCCGGCCACAGGCCGCCGCCGGCGAGCTCCCTCCGCCGCTGGGGACCGCATTGCAAAGATCAGTTTCTTTCCAAGGAGTTTTTCGTGAACCAGGGACCTGTGTGTAATTTGTGGAAAAGAGTTCAAGGGTCTCGGTGTAAATCTGTTTAGGGTTTTCAGCAGCAGCTTCAAAAATCTATTAAAAATTGTAGAAAAATCAGAAAAATGTAAATCTAATTTTGTTGGGTTCCTGGTGAAGAAACCTACCTTTTCTAGAAAGAATGTATAGGGTTTTTCTGTGTAGTTTTTGAATAAAAATTCAAACTCAGTTTGAGATGTTTTTAGTGTAGTTTAAAATATACACATGCTATGAAGTTGAATTTTGGATATGCTGCTCTTTATGGCATGTTTAGATTTGTGACCAAAGTTGGAATGAGTTTGATGTGTAAATATTTAATTATGATTTATGTAATCTTTATGCTAGATTAAGCTTGATGCTTTTTATAGCCCCTTTAATAAACTTTTCTTTAAGCACCAGTGCATCCTAGGGCTTTGTATTGATGAATAGTGCCTCTGGTAGAATGGATGTGATTTTAGGATATGTTTTGATATGTGTTTTGGATTTAATCTTGTGTAGGAGTTTAAATTCAAAATTTCAAAAATAATTTGAATCTGCACCTATGCTTTGGCCAGAGGCTTAGTTTTGACATGTATGGCTTGTAGGAGAAAGTTGAGATCAAAAAGTTTAGTAAATCTTTTTATATGAATTAATGGTGATTTACTAGGCTAAAATTTGTCTTTTTCGTATAAATTAATTTATAAATGTTCTTAATCTAAATTTTGGTGTGTGAGCTTAGAATGGGTATATGTTGCTGTGTGCAAAAGCTTAGACTTATTTGAAGTGTTTTTGATTTAATTTGGATTTATGGTTGAAAGGCTTGTTTTATGTAATTAAATAAAGAAATGGAAATTAAAGTGTTAAATTGTGAAAACATGTTATGTTCCTGTTTTTGAATTTTCAACACATCTCCTTGCTGTTTAGTGAAGTTAAATAATTTAATTTGCTCAAATATGTACACAGTCACCATCAAGATTAACCTTAACTAATGCATGTGCATAAACGTGTAGATCTTCCCGACGGGACGTACACGCTTACTCAGGAGGAGGAGGGATCCGCTAGTGGTGAGCTGAACCAAGTTAGTGGGCAGCAAGACCTGGACCAAAGTCCAGAAGAGCCCAAGGCTAGTGTTGAGTCAGAGGAAGGCAAGCACCGGAGTCATATAACCTTTTTGGATTAAAAGCTCATACCCCTTTACATTTCAGTATTTATGTTTTGTTTTGTGCATTTAAGTTTCAGGAGTTGAATTGAAACCTAGATGCATGATCCTTAGGTTCCTATGCTCTTTTACTAGTATGTTAGGACGCTAGTGCCATGCTCTAAGGATACGGTAGAAGTCGAGTAATGACTCATTGCTCGCGAGATATAGGATGCTTATGTTGGAATCATAAGTTGGTTAAATTGACTCGCTCATGTGGTAAGAGCAATGGGTTCGGTCTCGACCGAGTAGCATGGTGCTGGTCTAAGCTATTGAACGTACCAAGTGCTTGTCGGGAATGGGACCGGTAAGCCTAGTACCTAATGAACCAGTGCGGGGACTTTATCGTTACTACTCTTGAGATGCTTCTCCCGGTTTGCTCCCGGTAGTGCAAGTGTGATCCTGGACGTGCCGTGTGAGAGCGTTCCAGTAACCTTGTACTTAGAACTGTTGCGCCTGTCCCTAATCCGGGGAATGACGGGAACCGCCTGGTAGGGGTAGACCCCGCATTCGCTTTTATTTGATTTCTTGGGGTCTACCTTCTTCCGTGTATCTTGGGTTTACCTTGCAAGGATATAAATCGATCGATCGTCGGTCACTCGCCGTTATCTGAGTCGGCTTGACCACTGGCTACCCCATATTTATTTATGGAACATTTCGGATTAATATTGTTGGATGATTAATCTTGTTTGCACAACCATGCTTGCTTAGCTAAGTGCTTACCTAGAATGGTTAACATACTAGAACTTGAGCTAAAATTTGAAAGTAAGGATCAACTCTTAGTTGCTTTTGGCAAAACAAACCCACCAGCCAAAAAGCCTTGCATATCTAGCTGTGTCTTTTATTTTGACGGGTCAGTCTTGCTGAGTATTAGTATACTCAGCCTTGCTTTTGTTGTTGTTTTCAGGTAATCCCATCTGGCCTGGTTCTATTCCAGATGGTTGGGAACTTGAATGGGAAAACGACGATGAGGAGTGATATGCATGGATGGCCTCCTGTGTGTATTATGCGTTTAGTTTAATTTCCGCTGTCTAAACTATGAACCATGTTTACTTTTATGTACTCAAAACCTGATTTGTAATTTTAAGTACTTCTGGACCTTTTATGTAATGTAATGTTGTACTCTGGTCCCGCCTTCGTGTGGGCTTAGCGCATAATTCGATCCTGTGTAAGTGATTTACCGGGCATGCCTCGGCAGAGGCGACAGAATAGTTCTTTATTATTGCTTAATGGCCACGTGGACAGTCTTAGGCGATAATACGGAATTATTTTGGGCGGTTCTGTCACAAAGGGGATCTGAGCCAGGAGGGAGAGACTCATATCTTGAGAAAGGGAACCGTTGTTGGAGGTAGGGTTCGTGGTGGGGTCGTTGCGCGTGGGGGTACGGCGGCGGCGGCGTGGGGAGGAAGACGCAGATGGAGAGAGAGAGAGAGAGGAGTTGGGGGCGAAGACGCGTCGGACGCCTCCGGGGTCTTCTGCCGCACCCTCCCTCCTCTTCGCTGCTCCCTCCTCCCGTGCTGAGGCCCCCAAGCTTGGGTAGCACCACAATGGAGGCAGATCCAGTGGCCTCTTCTACGAGGCACTCAGAGCCGATGCGCTGGCGGATGGACTCGACGAGCTCCTCGGCGTGGTCGCAGGCGACGCGGAAGTGCTCCCAATGCTGCTTGAAGAACTCGAGCGCGGCATCCGTGGCCACCGTCTTCTCCCTGCACAACTGCGTGCGGGCCTCCAGCACGGCCGACGCTGCCGCCACGAAACCGGGAATGGCTGCGGGGGCCCCGCGCCTGCTTGCTGAGGCCACCGTCGTGCTGCTCGTCCGCGGGGAGTGAGAGAGAGGGCGGCGGAGCAAAGCAGGAAAGGGCGGTGGGGAGGGGAGTGAGGGGTTAGGGTTCGGGCGTTAAGGTCGGGGTGGGGTGGTGGGAGGGTGTTTCCGAAAAACGTCATGTGGGGGCGTTTCGTAAAAACAACACAATGTCGAGTTCCTCCTTCTTCGCATGGAAATAAAGTTTAGTACAAGGTCCTATGTGAAAATGTTCTGAACGCGATTTCAATGAGGTTTGGACTTGCTGGACTGTTTCGTGATTTCTAAAAAATAGGAGGGCGTTTCTGAAAAATCGCCGCCAAACACGCGCTGCGCGACACGTACCCCCGAAATCACTCTGGTGCGAGCAAAGGGCCTGAGCTTTTAAGAAAGGGGATGTGATTTCAAAAAATAAAATACTAGCCAGTGCCACGCGCGAAACCTATATACTTCCACAAGCTTTTGATATTCATGTTATATCTATGGCTAAGAAAAGATGAGAGGCAATCCAAACATAAATAAATATCTCATCCCCAAGTCAACAATAATAAATATATATGATCCCATGACATGTTGGATTACACTACGGGAAACCGATAGACACCGAGTGTCACGGAAGATGCTGACTGTTTTCCATCGGGCACTCGACGAATAGACTCCTTCGCCGAGTGAATCCGAAAAACACTCGACGAAGCTACAATACTCAGCGAAAAACATACTTTGCCGAGTGCCACCAACAAAACACTCGGCAAACACAAAGACGACACTCGGCAACGCTCGGCCACGTGTCGCTCCAACCCTTCTGCCGTCGTGGGTCCGTTAGTGGGGAGAAGGCGTGAGCTATTCGCCCAGTGTCATTGGTTTGACACTCAGGATCTATCAGTAATTCACCGAGTTCCAGCAATCGACACTCGGCATCTATCAACTAGCCGCTGAGTGTCTTTGGCAGGACACTCGGCGTCTACTTGTTTGCCGAGTGTCTTCCTAGGACACTCGGCAAATTTTGAATTTTTTTCTTCCACTTGGCATCAAACTTTTTCTTTAGTTCTCATACAGTACTTGGTACTCCATACTCAATTTTGATAGATTTCTTGGTTTGCTTGTGATATTTAAGATATTAACTTCATTTAAAGGAATTTCTAGGAATAAGTCAAAATTGAACCGGAAGTGATTACAATAATGTTATAATGTTAGTAAAAATGTTATTCATGATACTTACTCCATTTTGAGGCCTTGCTCATTAAATCAAAAGCTAATTTTGTACGTCTTGTTCAGTAAACATGATCATGTGCTTTTACTCCCTCTATCCCAAATATTTGCACTTTTTGACTTCTGAACTTCACGTTTGATCATTCATCCTATTCAAAAAAATTGTGAAAATGTTATTTATTTTGCTATGACATGTTTTATATCATATATATTTTAAGTATATCATAATTGCTTTTACATTTTTCACAAAAAAAAATTAATAAGATGAATGGTCAAACGTGGTCTATAGAAGTCAAAAGATGCAAATATTTTGGGACGGAGGGAGTAACCAAAATTTTCTAATTCTATAAAATGCAAACTAAGTCCAAAAATTACGAGATTTGTCAAGATGTCATGATATCGTATATGGAGGTTGTGGTAAATAGTTGGGAAGGTTTCGTGCAATTCATCATATGTGTTGCCTACAAACCGAAAGATCTCCGGAGAAGTTTCAAGATTCAGTTAGATTTTGGAATAACAATGGTAGTCAAATTAGAGTTTGACTTTGAAATTTTTTCTGTAGGCAACGGACAATCTAGATTGTAGCCAGTGAAATTTTGGTAAAGTTTTGAATCCATTTCAGAATTTTAATTCATTAATTGAATTAGTTGATGCAAATAGAAATTTAGTAAACTACATTAAATAATGGACTAAAATCTGTAAAAGCATATTCTATGTATTGTTTAGTGAATTAACTAGGTACTCCTGTAAGGGAACATTTGTATCGAGCGGTGGCTCCAACCGGTACAAATGCCCTCATTTGTACCGGGGGCAAAAATATCCGGTACAAATGAAAAATCAGTCCAGGGATAAATGCCTGATTCTCTAGTAGTGAGAGGTTCGTCGAGCTGAGCGCACGAGTTGCATACTGGCGTGGGTATGACCAGATGGGGGCGCGTGCATGTTCGCCGGCATGAATGAACTCACACGCGCAGCAGCGTGCATCAATGGTACAACGCTCTTCGGTTCCGCGACGGTGGAACCCTCTGCGTATGTATCAGTGTCGGCGTCCTTGTTGTTCACACATCAGAGACGGGATCCTCACCGGCGTAAAGACCGGCGGCGCATGATATCGATTAGTCTCGATCGAACCAATCGATCCTTAGGTTCTCCGTGGATCGAACCGCGCTGGTCGCTCCTTGTCAAACCGTTGGCTCATACTCATTTTTGTGGGGAGGGTCGTAGATGATCGAGTGGTTCAACCGAAACCATGCCCAACATTAATCGTCTTGCTCGATGTCATCCTCGCTCTCCAACGTCCCTCCCCGAACTCTGACGAAAACCGCCAGATGACGACTAGAGGAACAACAAACAACACCACTCGGACCGCGACCATGCGTTCTCACCCACTGGTGAGTTAGTGAGTATAACCTTTGTGCCGGTGGTGACGATGTAGGTGTTTAGCTGCAAATTTGATAGTGCTCTGCTTGTGCTCCCGATTGATGATGGTCTAAGAGCAACTACAGCAATAACCCCAACTCAAGGCCCCTACTTTTTTGAGTATGGGCTATAGTCCCTTTTTTCAAACCCCTACTCACATATGACATGTAGGTCCATTCCTTTGTGTTCCTCGGTGATGCTCCAACCGGCCCGCGTGCTGGCGCATGGAACAGGGGAGGGGGTGTCAGCCGGCCCGCGCGGCGACGCATGCAACAGGGGAGCGTTGAGCAGGAGAGCCGGGCACCGGGCGGCCCGTGCGCCTGCGCGAGGAGCAGGAGCGCCGGCCAACCCGCTCGGCGACGCGCCGGCGTACGTACCAAGCAACGAAGGAAGCAGGCAGCCCAAGCTCCGGGGCAGCACGTCGATCTTCTCTCTCTCATCCCCATCTTCGGTGGCCTCTGCCTCTGTGCAGGATCATTAAAATTGCTAATAGATATATCTTCATCCGTTGCCTCCTATACGCTCATAGAAATATTATGGTTATTAGTACAGTCTATAATACTTGGAAAGAAATGTTTTGCTCCATGAGGACTGGTTAACCAGTGGTACTATACTATGGTTGTTAATTGAATAGTGGTCATAATTTAAAAGTAGTCATCTGGTTCTATGGTATGATGTGATCTTAATTTAAACTACACTTGGTTGAATGATCTACATGAACAAAGTTTAGGCTCATGGATTTTGTTTAGATGCCATATCTTTTTTAATGACCCATGTTAATTTACGCTTTTGATTTCTAATGTTAGAATTGGATAACAAAAACATAAATAGTTTGACTATATTGATATAGTGTCTTAATCTAAAAACATTGATATAGTGTGACTTCAATTTTATTTTAATATGCAAAAAAAAACCACATTGTTAATATATAGTGTACCGTGTGCCGGGAGCATTGCCAATAATAAAGAGGTAAAGATAATACTGTTATGATTTTCTCTCAATAGTCTCCCATGACTGGTTACATTGTGATTGTGCAACATTAGTTCATCAACTTAATTCTTTTTCTTGAAGGGAGAACAAAAAAAATGTATATGGAAATAAGTTCACTTCTTAAGGTTTACTTTGTCATTAATCGACACTTTCTCTAATTAATGGCAAGTGTTAAAAGCTTTTTTTTAAACATGTGCGTGTCGCACGTGTACTTTACTAGTACAAGGGAAAATAATCAAAGGTATTTTTGTGCTGACAAATCATAGACTTCAAAAAATAATCGTTCGAAATGCAAGACCCCTTCTCATTCCATAAGATTATTATATGCAAAAAGTCAACTATAGGTATATGTTTTCTTTTCTCTACTCTTTCTTTCGTCAATGCATTGTCCTGCCCTGCGCCGAAAGGATTTTCTTCCCCTTTCCCCACCGCCCGTACACGCATTTATTTACTTCAACAGACTCCAGCAAAAACAATTTCACAATTTTTTTTTTCTCTCCTCCTCTTCCTCGTCGCCCCTGTTTCTCTCCTTCCCTTCCCGCATCCGCCTTCTCATCCATCCCAAATCAAATCAAATCAAACCCACCTCTCTCGCTCGGATCCTCCACCGAATCCGGCCATCCCCTCCAAAACCCTACCCCTCGCGCCACCGGCGGCCGGGGGGCATGCGGCGGTGACCGCGCGCGTGCGGCCTCGTCTGTCTGCGCATTGCGGGTGCCGGAGGAGGCGGGCGGTCGATCGCTAAGGGGGGCAGCGGCGGAGCCATGGCGTCCGCCGGGTCGGGCGGCGGCGGCGCGGGGGCGGGTGGGCTGAAGACATACTTCAAGACCCCCGAGGGCCGGCACAAGCTGCAGTACGAGAAGACGCACTCCCCCGCCGTCGTGCACTACAACCACAGCGGCAAGACCGTGTCCCAGGTACGACGAGGGCGCCCTGCGGTTCGGGATAGGTTAGGTTAGCGGGGGAGGTTCGATGCGCCCGTCTGGGGGGATCTCGATGCGGTTAGATGTGGAATTGGGAGGCGCGGCTCTGTGCTGGGGGTGGGTGTTGACTTGGCCTGATCAGGTGTCGGATTCAGGTGGGTCGTTGTAGATGTGCTGGGGTTTCGATTGGTCATGCACAGCAGCGCAGGGTACTCGGAAGTGATCGGATGCAGCAGTTTGGGCAGCCTCTGTAGATTATGTCTTGTTGTTTGTGACCGTTTCATGTCTTGATGGTCCTTGTCTACATTTCCTGTTAATTCTAGAAAGTAGAAACCTTTAACATGAATGACATATGAGTTTCTGTTTGCTAATTCTAAATTTCCAATAGCATATATGAGATATCAAATGTTTTGCTTAACTGATAGCAGAGCTTTGTGGACTTCCAAGTTTTGTTTGGCGTTGTTGTTTACATTGTACATCCTTTACTCAATATTAAGACCCATTTGGTTGTGATGGTGCCAGATGACGGTGGCATATTTGAAGGAGAAGCCAGCTGGTCAGGGTTCCACGCCTTCAACTCCAAGTGCTGGCAGTGGGATGCGATCGGCAGCTGCAAGGCTGCTCGGCACTGGGAACGGGAACCGGGCGCTTAGCTTTGGGAGCAATGGTACCAGCAGGGCTGTCTCAGGGAGCAGCCGCATTGGTGGAGGCATTGGTGCGTCCACGAGCGCGAGTGGATCACAAGGCCTGGCGAATTATGTTGGCAAGGGAACCTACATCATATTCAACACTGCTGATACGCTCTTCATCAGTGATCTCAACTCACATGACAAAGTACTTTCTTTTCTCTTGCTGAATGCATGCTAAGTTGCTTGTAACTTTGCTATCCTGTGGTTCTCTGATCACATGCTAATTGCATCAGGATCCAATAAAGTCCATCCACTTAAGCAGTTCTAACCCACTTTGCCATGCATTTGACCCGGAAGCAAAGGATGGGCATGATCTGCTCGTTGGGGTGTTCTCAGGAGATGGTATGTTGAATGCTTCCTAATTTGAATGCTTTTGTGCTTATATGTTAAAAATGAATCATGTATAAGGCCCTTTTGTTCATTGTCCAGTCTATTCAATGTCACTGAGGCAGCAGTTGCAAGATCCTGGAAAGAAGCCTGTTTCATATCAGCATTTTATTAATAAAGACAAAGACAAAGACAAAGATCCAAGTCAAGGTGGCACTGCCAGCAGGCATGTTTTCACTTGATTGTTTACTTGAAAAATGAACTTGACAAAATATGCTTGGCAAATTTAAAATATTTACATATATTGCTTAAGGATTATCTTGATACGGTAGTGGATCCTTTCAGCTATACATGTTGGTAGAAACTTAGCTGGGTAGGATCACTATAATATACGATGTAGGTACGATTGAAATGCAATGCAATGCAGCCTGGTACAATATGCTGTGATACTGTAAAAAATAACGATGATCCATATGCACGGAAGAGACCAATGGCTTTGTTCTCAACTTATAACTCACAAGTGCATGCATGAGTGAAGACAACCATAACAGGCTAGCAGTGGGCGACAAGTTCATGGTATTTTATGTTGGTTATGTGCCTAGAAATTTTCACTTGGGAACTTGATGAAAATTTGGCCTTGGCAATCATTGGCTAGAAGGTAGAAATATATACAGCACAACTCAAAAGCATTTTGGAAATAAGTGACAGTCAAGTACTCTTAAGGAAGACGTTTGGTTGTCTTGTACTTGGCCTAGCATGTTATCAACATATTATTGTGAGATTTAGCTAGCTCCAAGAAGGTACACAATTTATAGAGACGTTCGTTGTCTTTAGAAGTTCGAACATGATCACCTGAAAGTGAAACAAGAAGCATGCATGTATGTATATATATAAGGTACAATGTGTCAGTAGTCTAAACATACTGGTTGTGATTCTCCCTGTGTCAGTGTGTCAAAACTACATACATCTGTTGGTATTTTCTTGGTTTCATGCCACTATAGTTGGTTTCGGAATGTCCTTGATGGGTGGTTTCAAACAACCTTTTTTTGTCTGCTGTGATGCTGTCATCTTTGGACTTTGGTTGCAACGTACTGCAAATAGTTTCGGTGGATAATGAAGAAGATACATAACTATTTAGCTAAGCTCATTTTGATGAAACAACAATCAACACCTGCAGATATTTGACTTTCATCATCCCTGTAAATAAAAATCATAGCGCATGACTTTTGTCCATGCTACCGCTTTAAATTTACATGGCAATTCTGTGAATTGGTGTCTTATTCCTCCCATCGATTTATGCAATGCTTGGAAATCCGCTAGGTGTCCATCCACTTAGCACTTAGTCGCCATTAAACTGGCTAGGGGGAAGGGGTGGTGCTGAGTGCCAACTGCCAAGGTGCCGCCTAGGCAGGCTACTTCGTTTTCGACAATATTTGCGATGTTTTGATGATACAGTTACAAATCGGGGTTTCTGTTGCTGCTTTTTCAAGTGTCATTTTTTGGTACAATGGGGGTTGGTGTTCCCAACAGTTGTCAGGAGCCCTCAGTCCTGGAATTGTTACCACATTATGGTTAGTAGTGGTATTGATGCAGTTCCCTGGATAGCCCACAAAAGATGTTATACCTTCCTTGTGTAGTCAAGATCCAAAGTAAAGCACTTTGGTTAGCATGCATGTATATGGTGCTGCACTGCTGCTAATTCAATATATTTGTGGTGTGTGACTACTAAGTATGATGAGTTATGTGCTGGGCCTGCTGTTGCCTGTGGCTGTTCTTTGTTTTTCGGGAGAGTTTGATTGAACTGATTTTCTTAGCTGAAAGGTTACTATAGTTGTGCAGCCTTCAACAGAACATACTATTACCTGTGGATGCTTTTCTTTGCACATTATCATAATTATATATTGATCTTTGGATTCCAATTAATTGCAGCCGGTGCACTTGTGTTGCATGGGTTCCAGAGCGTGAAGGCATTTTTGTTGTTAGCCACGCTGATGGGAATTTGTATGTGTATGATAAGGTGTGCCTTCAATGTTCATTGAATTTTATCGAACTTAGGTTTACTTTGAACTGATAAATTTCCTTTTCTACGTTCAGTCCAAGGATGGAAATACTGATTGGACGTTTCCAACTGTAAAGGATCAAAGCCAGCTGCTGATTTCACATGCAAAGTCGAGTAAGGTATCTCAAGCCACGTGATATCTTTTACTGAAAAGTTGCATTGACGTGGCTACATGTGCTGCACATTTTAAAAATATGGGGTATTCGCAAAATGTTTTTGTCATGGAAAGAACCAGTGCCTGGACTTCTTGAAACCCTCTACTGCCTTTTCTTTGTGCTGAAATGTACCAATATATCTAAAGTAGCTGACACAATATAGCAGAAACTTAGTTTATATTTGGCCTGTCCTTTATCTGTCAGTGGCTTTTACTTATATGATATCAGTTAGTACCAACAGCCAAATAGTATTACCACTCTGGCAGGTCATACTGGAAATACTACAATAAATTTGGAAGGTGGTTCTCATTGTTGACATTATGAAATAATATTGCAAAAAAATACTGACTCAAGGAAAGTTAATCGGAAAATCTCAAAAATACTGAGTCCTAATGATTGATTCTGGGGTTTTGAATAACACTGCAGGGCAATCCAATTGCAAGATGGCACATCTGTCAAGGTGCAATCAATGCCATTTCCTTTTCACCTGATGGTGCTTACTTGGCAACTGTCGGCCGAGATGGTAATTTTCTCTGTACAAGAATGAGAATCAGCAGTTTCATATAGAAAATTTTTAGCTGTTGGAGAAGTTCTATATAACTAAAATAGTCTTATCATATGCAGGTTATTTAAGAGTATTTGATTTTGCAAAAGAACAACTAATATTTGGTGGGAAAAGTTACTATGGTGCACTGTTGTGTTGCTCCTGGAGGTAAGCTGCCAATGGTACTGTTTGCTGCTATCATACCTATTTCTATGACTAGCACGTGTTGACCATATCCAAGTCTGACAGATATGGAACCTGGGCCTTGTATTTATTTTGTTGTTGCATTGCCTCAATTATGCAATTGCCTAATTTTAAGATTGATTATGTGTTCAACTCTTGGTAGTCCTGATGATTAAATTTGTGGATCACTTTCACAAACTTATTCCAGTATTTTTGATAAATAACTCTTTTCACCTTGTGAAACTTTTTAGTTCTGAGATGTTTGTCAAACCTCAAAATTATTACTCTTTGCCAATTTTAATATATGAAATTACATTGGCATAATGGTATGCTGTTTTGGGATGGATAGTGTATAACTGTATATCAGGCTAGGAGAAATTTAGTTGGTGCACACTTTTACCCTTCCTAACTTATGGATTTACAAAATATTAAAAGGAAGTCAATATTACAAGATAGAATACATATGATTATGTCAGATGCAAGTTTTCTGTTTTTGGCTTGCCAAGAATTCATGATTACAAGCATCTATGTAGAAAAATATGGAACTCCTGGGGGGAAGTAGAGATGGCAAGATGGCAACAGGTAGATAGCAGAATAATATTTATAAGAGGAAGATGAAGGAATATGAAAGGATGAAGGCACATCTAATTCAATGTGTAAATTTGAAGCGTGCTGACTGACATGTATTCAGGATCTACTTCTATAGGCTATTTTAATGTAGATTTGTAGCAGCTGCTACAATGCCACAGGACTATAGATTCTATTTCAGCTGACAACAGCCATGGCTAGGCTTCAGAATGCCAATGATGCATTTTAACAAATAGCTTTCTTAGTTTAATGTAAAAAGTTGGACTAGGAGCCACCTAGTCAGTGCTGGCAGTACCCAGCAATGGTTCCCCAAATCACCCTGAGCTTAGCTAGGGTGGGAGACGGTACTTAAATTCAGTCTTCACACGATTGGGGTTGTATGCTTTGGGGTGGGGCTTAGTGGGATTTGTGACAAGGTGGTAGCAGGTGGGAAGGGAGCTATAGGGGTACAGTGAATTCTAGGGGGAACAAGAAGTATAGTCGTACTGGGTAGAGAAGGGTGGGTGGAGGCCTAGTTTCAATTACGCCGAACAGGGTGGCTGCCGTACCCTTTTTCAACTGTTCACATCCCCCCTCTGAACTTCTATTTCCAGGATCAAGGCAAAACTACCTTGTTCTGTGTAATATTTATTATTTAATATAGTCGTAACAAAAGGCATGTGGTACATGGAATGTTCCTAACGCAGCATGTTCTGTCCTGCTTTGGCGACATTTTTTGTATTTTATTCTTTACCAAGGTTGAGTACCAGAATCCGAATCGCCTCCTTGCAAAATAAGCAAAGGTAAGGCTGCCTGGGAATTCCTTTCCCATATCCCATCACCTTACATCGGAGCTTTCAGCACGGAGTACAAAACCCTGTTTTGCCAGGAAAGTTGCTGGACCCAGTTTCTCAGGGAAGCCCTCATGTTGGTGCGAGCCCTGTGGCTACCATCCCAACTAGAGGCATTAAACAACCTAGTTACCGCTCATTCAGTTCTCAACATTTTCTGCATGTTGTACTACAACATGCCTATTTGTTCCACGAATTACACCCTCAAACTTCTCCTAACACCGTAGCTTTCTAGTGAATGGACTGGTTTATGCATACAATCATTGTATATTTGTTTTCTTGTTATTATTGTATGCACTTTTTCCGTGAATTGGAACCTGGATGGGACTAACTGGTTTTATTATGCTGCCCTGTTACAGTGCGGATGGCAAATATTTGTTATCAGGTGGTGAAGATGATCTTGTACAAGTATGGAGCATGGATGATAGAAAGATTGTTGCATGGGGCGAAGGGCATAATTCATGGGTGACACTATATTTAAAATTGTCTTTATTTAATATCACATTGAAACTTGCATTTCAAATCAAATTACTTTGTTGTTCTACAGGTTAGTGCAGTTGCTTTTGATCCGTATTGGTCCCCACCAAATTCAGATGAAACAGAAGAAAATGTCATGTATCGCTTTGGTTCAGTTGGACAGGTACCTTGAAGTTCATATAATATATTTGTTTTTTCATTCGGAGTATTCTTGTGTTCTGTATAGTACTATCACTGAATTGTGTGACGGGCACACTTCTCTAAGATTGCATGCTCCTGCTAGGCTGCTATCCTTTTGGTCATTTGCTACCTTGTTAATAAACTTGGGTGTCAGTTTTTTCATGGTTTAGTAGTTTGTGGTATTTGTAATTGTTTCATGAAACATCAGATGAGCCATATGCTTTACCTGCTATTGCTTGTCTGACAGAATTCATACTGGTAATACATTTTCATCCTGTGTTCAGGACACACAACTGCTTCTCTGGGATCTTGCGCTGGACGAGATTGCTGTCCCTCTACGTCACCCTTCTGCTGGCTCACCGACATTTAGCAGTGGAAGCCCTTCTGCACACTGGGACAATGCATGCCCTCCAACAGGTGTTCTTCAACCTTCTCCACGGATGCGAGATGTACCAAAGCTCTCACCCCTGGTGGCGCACCGGGTACATGTAGACCCCCTCTCTGGACTGGAATTCACCAGCGAATCAGTCCTCACCATATGCCGTGAGGGGTTAATCAAAATTTGGGCCAGACCCAGCCATAGTGAAAACAACCAGCAACCTGATTCTTCTGAGCAGGTTGTAGGCAACACCACTGCGAAGGATAAGATGCTAACGTTGTCGAACAAAGCAGGTGCTACCAGCTCCAGCTTCAAGCAACCATCATCTGCTCTTTTCACGTGACAGGCTTTGCAAGCATTTTTGTCATGCTCGCCTGGCTGTGGCTATTTAGCATCTTTTGTTACTAACGTGAGGATTCATGGAGCGGGAGTTGCTTGGGGAGGCTGCTGCCAGCAAAGAGTCGCGCCTTTCTTTTTCCTGCTCCATCGACTATGTTTCTGGGTTACAGAAGCGTCATTGTTGCCACCTGTGTTGGCGAAAGAAAATAACCAAACTTGCTCCTGTACATATACAGATACTGCTGTAAGATGAATATTACAAGCTTACTTATTTGATATCATTGATTGTTCTTATGTAACATTTCAGTAGACTAGAGTGTACCCATTTTATTTTGTAGTCCTGATAGTTCTTAAGAGGCTGCATATCATTGGGGGTGGCCAATGGATTCCCTTGGCGTAATGGTATTTTTTTCCTCCCTGCAATCAAACGTATGTTTCAACTTTCAATTGTAAACTGCTCTAAGTGTTTAATTTACACAGCAATTTACCGCTGCAGTGCATTTTTTTAATGTTGTTTTTTAAGTGTGGTTCATTTGAGTATGAGAAAAACCTGTGTGTCTTCTTATTTCTTCAATTTTTTCAGCATTTAACAAGTTCTTTTATTATTATTTTCTTAAACTCTGTACGGTTGATACTGGATTCAGAGTGATTCACAGGAAACGTGGAGCTAATGCGGAAGTTTGAAATTGGAATGTTGTTGGAATGTTCGTGTGTCGTGAGAATCAAAATATAATTTTACAACGTTGACGCGTTCCAGACTTGCTTGAAATTATTATATGTTTGCTTTTCAACTCATCCTGTACAATGTGGCTCACTCGCTCCTACAATCCGTCAAACTTGCAACGTACAGGTAGCTGACCAAAACAAAATCTGCGAGAAGCGAAGAAATTACACTCAGGATCCTAACCAATCAACGCGAATCCTCGTATTTAAAACTTGCCGAACTTGTAGTCTTGCACGGCCTGCACCTGTCACCACAAAACAGCAGCTAAAGCCTAAAAATCCTCCCCAATCAAATCAAGTTAACACAACAATCTGTGCTTCCCAGTCACACACTATGCACACAGCTCCCCATGACCCCATCTCACAGAGAACGGGAACGGCATGCAGTATGTTCGTTTGGTAGCTGGTGTTACTCCTGGCTTGTGGCTGATGAACCATATGAAAATGGCGAACGGAATGATGGAGCACGAACACGACTGGCGTGAGAACAGAGAATGTCTGAAACAAGTCTTGAATCCGTTGCAATCAAATCAAAATCAGCACAATAAACGAATCCATTTGGAAATGGAGGCCAAAAATTTGGGGAAAAAAAACCCACACACACAGGTCCAAAATTCACACGCCTGCCAGTCACCGGTCTGAACTCTGCAGAAGGAAACCGAGACCGGGTGGGACTCGAGCGAGAGCTCCCCTTCCCCCCTCCCGGTCTCCGCCTCCGTCCCCTCCTCGCCTATAATAAGCGGACACCACGCCGCAGCCGGCATCCAAATCCACCACCACCACCGGCATCTAGCTAGCTAGCAAGGGTCACCCCGCCGCGCCGCGCCGGGCCCCCCTACCCGCGCCCCGCGCCGGCGCCGCCAGCGGCGGACGCTGCGCCGCCCCGCCGACGGCGACGACCTCCGCTGAGCATGGCCGCCGCGCCACCGGGCGCCCAGAACCGCTGCGTCTTCGGTACGCCCCCCGCCCCTCTCCCCCAGCTCAATTCGGTCAGGGCCTTGGCCCGCCCGGTGCCCCGGTGGTGGCTCGGGAGCTGGGAGCCTTCGATTCGATTCGGTTCGGTGGCTCGATGTTGCTCCGTCCCAATTTCACCCTGGGCTAGGGTTTACCGTTCTCGTGCTCTGCCTCCAAATTGGGCTCGCAATTTGCTACCTTGTCAGTTATGTTGTTTTTCTGGGTGTGGAGCCGGCGTCGGCGGCGGCGCGTCCTGGGATTCTAAAGTTTTTTTTTTTGGCTGATTGAGTGTGCTCGTCGTTTCGAATCTGATTGCAGTTGGTAACATACCGTACGATGCGACGGAGGAGCAGCTCGTGCAGATTTGCGAGGAGGTCGGCCCGGTCGTCTCCTTCAGGTGCAGTTCATTGTTTCAGTCGCGCAGAAAATCCAATAAGCTTATGCATAATGTGTTTTGTTTAATAACATACATGCTTCTCAGATTGTTCAAATCCACGTGGTACTGTCAAAATGCCTGTTTGGCCTACTTTTGTCCTGTTTAACATAACGAGTATATCCACATATGGGCATTGAGTCCATAATCTACAAGTAAAAAAATGAATCATTTTAGCAAATATGATAGGGAAAAATACTCTATGTAAAGGGTTTCATCTTTGACATACAGGGGAAGACTTGAAAAGAATTTGGCGCCTTGCTTTCCATTATTACATCCCTGCCTTGTAAAGGTGGCCGCCTTATGACTTTAGGAATCCTAACAATATGGAACATTGACAGAGAAACTAAATATTCCATTGCTGCTACATGCTCTGTTTGGTCCTGCCGCCACATGCCTTATGTCATGTGCCTTTAGGTTGATGCTTGAATCTTAGAAATCCTAAAACAGCAACATCCTAGTATCTGTGATATGTTTGTGGTATATACATGTGTGCCTTCTCTTGATCAGATTTCTTTGTAAGTGAATATTTACTAATAATGGTTGTGGTTTGGTCAGAGGTAGACTGAGAAACTTATTTACTACAGCCATGAAGTTCTTTTCTACACAAAAAATTGATATGATGCTGTTTAACTATATCTAATATTACACTGACAACTCCAAATTTCTTGTAGATTGGTGATCGACAAAGAAACTGGAAAGCCGAAGGGTTACGGCTTTTGTGAGTACAAGGATGAGGAGACTGCTCTAAGTGCTCGCCGGAACCTCCAGGGTTACGAGATTAATGGTCGTCAGTTACGTGTTGATTTTGCTGAAAATGGGAGGAATACTGACAGAAATAGAGAAAAGGTCGAAGATCCTCAATTTTTTACTGTAGAACCCTTCCTACCACCTATGGAGTTCTCTGATAATATGACAAGTTGTATAGTCTTCATTCCTATGAATGATAATAGCTGCAGTTTCTCCAACCACCCTGTGTCTCCTGTTTCACTTTCTCGTGTTTATATGGCATGTTTGTGTATGTACAGCTGCCTGACTGTACATACACACACCTGCTATAACCATCCATTTCCTTTATTGAATCGTTCTGATGTGGTGCCCATATTTGTGCTGTTCGAAAATGCATCCGTTATCTCGATTTTTACCCAGTCCAGCGTGCCAAAGAAGTTGGGTTATAGTCTGACAAAGTGGTTTGGTTAATAAGATAAAGAGCTTCCTCAGAAGTGTGCTTACTGCTGAATGTGAGGTTTACTTTCTTGAAATAGCAAAAGAAGGCTTGTAGTCTTATGGAACATGTATAATTGGTCTTTTGGACATGCTCAAGCAAGAGGGTTGCCACTGTTGGTAAATTGATTGCTGGAAAAGATATATGCAATCATCCTCTATCTATGTGCATAAGGACTTGCTGTTTATTTGGCCTTCCTAATACCTTGATAGTTGCCCTCACTATAGCTTCTATCAACAGGTTTTTGTATATATCTACCAATGACAGTGTCTGGTGCTGATGCATGTGTGCCGGTTTATGTTGCCAAATGTCGTGTTGACAAGAGAATGCTGTTCTCATCTAGATGCAGTTCATTTACATAAGGACACATCTTTTTGTGTTAAAGTTATCTTCGAGACTTGTGAAATAATCTTGCATGATGTTACTGTACACAGGAGAATTATTTCACTGTCTCCATTTATCAACTTTGCATTCTGGAAATTATAAGTAGCTTTACTATGTTGGTGTAGTTGGTTTATGTTCATTATCTGAATGACAAATATGGAACATCTCAACTAACTGAAGTTGATTTAGCTTCATTGAGAGCAACTTGGCTTATGTTGGATACATTCATGCATTGCAGGGTCGTGGAGGACCAGGGATGGCATCTGGTGCTGGTTGGTCCCATTTTTTTATTCATCATTGAGTTCATATATGTTGCTTCAAAATTTATAATGTGTTCATGTATGTTAACTTCGATTCTTGATGGAATGGCACAGATAGTCAGAAACAGTCAGGTGGGACTTCTGTTGTTGGAGATACAAGTCTTCATCAGCCTGTTGGTCTCCCACCGGCAATACACGCTGCCTCTGTGATGGCTGGCGTCCTTGGTGGAGCTCAAACTGCAATTGTTCAAAATGGTTTGCCTGTCCAGTATGGACTTGGAAATGACCCTCTTACTCATTATTTGGCCAGAATGTCAAGGCATCAGTTGCATGAAATCATGGCTGAATTGAAGGTCAACTTGTAATCTTCCATGCACTTCAATTCTTTGATGTTTACAAAATAAGGACCCAGTGCTGATTGTAGATTATTATGTCCATTTTGTTTAATCACAGGCCTTAAGTACTCAAAATAAGGAACTTTCCAGAAATTTACTACAAGGAATTCCACAGCTGCCAAAGGCCCTGTTTCAGGTTAGCTTTTGCTAATAGTGATTGTGCTACATTCATTTATGTATTTTTTCTTACTGTCATGTTGGACTTAATCCAAGCTTTATTTAGAGTCTTACACAGGTTGTAAAGTCTATGTTTTTTTTTTGAATGACATTTTCATCTGTTCACAGAATAATATTCACGTCCACTTAGTTAATAAACCAATGTGATTCCGTGCTACTAATATGCTTGGAACTTTCATGTTCTTGTTTACCAATTTGCTTTGTATGACATGATTCTGGGACATAGGACATCCATGGTATTCTTGTGATCCTTGCTGGAAAAAAAAACATATTCCATGATCTAATTGAACACTGCAAGGTTTGCTTTGTGTGTATTTCTGATATGAGAAAATTAGCATGTTTGCTTGTGGCTCCACTGCTGCAAAAATGATAATCATATCCCTATATTTCTTTATTTTATTTTATGTATGTAATGAAATAAGCTTGTTTCTTATTTGGAAAAAAGAATATCATTATGCCTTTATGTATCATAAGAAATTAAGTATAATATATTGGAAAATTAGACTTAATTTCACTTTTCTGTAACGCAGGCACAAATAATGCTAGGTTTGGTGACGCCACAGATGGTTCGCTCTTATTTCTCTCTAAACTAAAAGCACACATTATTAATTTATTTGTTGTTTGACTTAATTGATCTATGCTTTGCACAAATTGTAGATGCAGATGGCAAAGAACCAACAACCCTTGAATTCCTTGGCACAATCTTCATCTCACCTCAATGAGCCATTTCCACAGCCAGATGCTATGATTCCGCCGCCTGTCTCAAGACCGTTGAGTTTGCCAGCTAACATACCACCAAACCCAACTGTCCTGCAGGAACAAACTGCCACACTACATAATTTTCCTCAGTATCAGCATGCATCTCAACCTCCAGCCAAAAGTTTTGTACATGGACATCAGTCTGGATTGGTCACACATCCTCCAATGCTATCTCAGCCCCTAGGGGGTTCTTCCAGTGTTCCTACTCAACCCCTTGTGGCCTCAGTAGGCTTAATGTCACAAGTTCAGCCCACATTTATGTCACAGCACTCTAGGCAACCTGTACAGCAGGTGCCTTTGAGCCATCCTCAGGTATCTTTCTTCACTTGTACTAAAAGGAGTTTATTTAGTTCGCAGTGCTGTTCTGATCTTTTTGTACTGGATCAATGTTCATGATGAGCCATCTTGCTATGTGTAGGGAATGCACTAATGTCCACACTCAGTTGATCCATTTTATATTATTATAGTCACATAGGCTAACTCAACAATGTCCTGCAGGTAGCTGCTGCACCAGAGATGCTACCAAATGAAATAAGGGCGGCTGATACAGCAAGTCACCTGGCAGAGTTTGCCCATCCTTCAAAGTTGAGAAAATTGGAGGATGGAAGCTCAGTCCTTGGAATGGTAAACAGCAGCCATCATCCTGGTTATACATCTCCACCTCAAGCAGTGGGCCCTAGTGCTGGTGCTGTTAGCTTTCAGCAACCAGGGAACGAAGCGCAGGTATGAACCAATCTATAACCATTTTCTCAGGAATTGTATGTTTCTACTTGTTTAGGTTTTAGCTTCCCAATATGGGAGACTGGTAGCTTTGGAGATTTTTAACCAGTCTAAATATCTGCTCATATTTTGTGGAGTTGAATTATTAGTCGTTTAATAACTGTCATAATTTTCATGCACTAAAATATGCCTGCGGCTCTTGTGCAGCTCACACCTGATGTGGAGTCAGCTCTTCTACAACAAGTATTGCAGCTGACACCCGAGCAGCTGAGTTCGTTGCCACCAGAGCAGCAGCAGCAGGTGCTTGAACTCCAGAAGATGCTTTCAGCTGGTAAATAGTACCAGCTGAACCGGAGTAGCAACCTGTTAAGCTACCAGCACAGCATAACATGGCGACAACTCGAAGTGACCTCGATTCATTTGCCGAGCCGCTACGCCCTTGACCTGTCAGCTTCTCGACACCACCAGTTTTGCTCATAGTTATGCATCTGGCATTCTTTCTTCAGATCAGTATAAAGAAAAAAGTGAATGGAGAAGATAGTGTGAAGAAAGAGTACACATCATCCATCACTGTTGTATCATTATAGGGGAGAAAAAGAATAATCTGTTTCGAGATAAGGGGGGTGCTTGTTTAGCTTTTCCCAAATGTGTTGTAGCATGAGAATTTTGTCCTTCCAATTTTGTAGGAACAGATAATGTAATTTGTGTTATTGTGTGCGCTCATATTGGTTGCCATATCTCTCTCTTGTACTCCCTCGTTCCAAATTATACTCTGTTTTAGGTTTTCTAGATTCCAAATTATATCTAAATGAACAACATTATCTATGAATCTAATAAAGTCAAAACGATCTATAATTTGAAACAGAGGGAGCAAGTCACAGCATCATGCTGAAATTGTGGCATCGATTCACAATCCATTCGGTTCATGTGGTAACTGGTAACGCACACTAGGATATGGGAGCTGACATTAGCAAATTATTTTTCCTTGTTAGTAAACAAGTATTTAATCTTTGTGAATATACGATGTTTAACTGCGGGATGTGAAATGTTCGCAACGTTTATTCGTTGAACAACACCCTCGCATAATGGTTGGGGGCGCCGTTTAAAAAAGAACAAAGTTAAAATTTTCCTTGGTAGCAATATTAAAAAAACATAGCAGTCCTTCGCTTTTGATACCAAACATATGAAAACCCATAGTGGTACGAGACCTGCGTACTTCTGTAGTTTCGATTGCTTAGAGACATTGCTCCTTAATCCTTATCTTGACCTGATGTACACACGATAACAAGGATCCATCCTAGGGCCTACAAGACTGTGGAGGCTACGTCCTACTCTCCTAAAGGCATCCTTTGCCTTGGTCAAAAATCGCACTAGCATTTTGTTTTGCTAGAATCTGGTACAGGTGTTCTGCGCATTACATTACAGATACAAAGAGTTGGAAAACATGATACCCCGCCGCAAGCTTTCGCTCGCCTTCCTAAACTTCTCCTCAAGGTTAACCTCCCCAACGGCTTCAGCGGCAGCCCTCAACTGAGAACAAGTTCAGAGTTAGCAGGTTCAGATATGGGACAAAAGCAGAGATTAGAAATAAAGTGGGCATTTTCCCAAACAGCCATGCCACATTCTGATATAACCAGATGAATGCATCCATACAATGACTGGAAACAGTGGAAAGCAATACTGATGGTGGGAGGGTGCAGCGGAGAGAGGAGGGGAATGGTCTACCTGATTCAGAAATTCATCCAGCCTTCTAGCAAGCCTTATGACACTTCCTTCAAAAATGTCGGTCATTTCCATCACCTCTGCAAAGGTGGCTCCCTGTACAGAGATATACAGACAATAAGATAGAATTAATGAAATCACAGCAGCCATTCCAATAAAGTTAATTGTATCTTAAACAAATTCGATATGGTAAGAAAAAACAACCAAACTGGATATTAAACCTCTATGGCAAAAAAGAGAAAAAACATAAAAGGAAAACAAAAATTTTCTAACACTAGGAGATGTATAGGGTCTCAGTTGCACTGACCCTCGACCAGCAGTATATGACATCCATCAGGTAGGGTCTGCAGGTTGATTCAACATATTCCTCAACATTTACTTCCAGTTTGCATTCTCGTTGTACCTAAAACAGCAGTGATAATTCAGATATCTCAATCGAGTACGGCGAGATAACAAAATATATAAATGGGATAACAAACGTGCACTTTGCTCTCACCGGATCACAAACAAGAATGAGAAATCGGCATCTCAATCAAGTTCAGGGAAATAACAAAATTGAAATGAACCAAGTACACACCTCAGCTATTTTTCTTGCAGCCTCCTGAAGTTGCATCATCGGCCCAGAAAGTTCATTTCTCAGGCGTATTTGCTCACTTGATTTATCGCAAGGTACAAAGCAGCTAGCAAGGGAAGCAACTTGATGATGATCGAGATCATTAAATGTACCTTGACAGAGAACATATTAAAGCGGTACTGCATATAAAATTTAAAGAGAACAACTGGACAAAGGTAAATATATAGAATCGATACCATTGAACATAAGTTCGGTGATAAGCAACTCATCCCCTGTGTCTATTAAACAGGCAGCACGTCCCTTTAGCTGGAGAACACCATCAGCATCAATATGACCGAGCATCTTCAGAACGCGTGACCGGTTCTTAAGTTCATCTCTGAATTTTTGTAGCTGAATGGAGGAGATTAGGAGAAGGTAAAGTACTTGTTTAGCTTTTAGAAAGAGTCAAAATGGACCAAGGTAAAATGATAAAAGCCAACCTGTGAATCCCGCATCTTTGACTTCAATTGCTGAATTTCACTATTCAAATCTGCTTTTCTTTGGTACCATGATAGTTCCTGCTCGCTTTGACCAGACTGCGACACAAAGATCAGTGCAAACTCAGTCAAAGATTGAAAATAATTCCACATATTTCTTGATTCAAAAGTGAGCATTATATACCTTATGTAGTCGGTGAGAACATTGTTTCTGTTCAAGTTCCTCAAGTTTATGAACCAAGTCTACTAGCTCGGGTTCTTGAATACCCATATCCTGTTTGTGGTATTAGACAATAAAAATGAGTACACAATTTTAAGGACTTGTTCTACAGAATGCCAGAGCATCTATGTTAGATGCTCAGATAAACTGGACCAAGACAAAAAGTGGCAGAACTGCCAAGAGAGGGTAGAGCAACTGAGCAAGATAAAATTAGAAGTCTGTGAATATGTAAGGCCAAAATCAAATCAACATTTTTCAGTGACATTATATTATGTGTGGACAATGCATTGAAGAACATTATAGAAAAACCCCTATTCCTATATCTGGAAGTCTTTGATTGCACAAGGCACCTAAGAAGCATCTACACTATGAGAGGAGCAATATCACAATTCACAAGTACATAATAAGATGAGGAGTGCTGGTGTACAGATTAGATGTATTTCAGTTTGTAACTTTTGACACCTACGCCAAGAAAAAAATGGGGCTGTAGGTGAAAAAAACATGGGAAGCAAATTCATGTAAGAAGAAAAAACTGTCATACATTGATTGGATGTAGCTTTGGAAGACCTTGAGGGTAGCGCTTTCCTAGTTCTTGCACTGCAAAAAGTATATTTTGCCTTGCTTCAGGTGGCCGTAGATCCGGAGGAATGTTGATTCTAACACTGCTTAGACCCGATACTAAAGGTAATGGTACAGGTACCTGCAAGTACATCAGGTTAATCAGAACTACAATTTAGCTCCGTTATATGACCATCACTAATATAATGTCATGATAAAGCCCTTTTGCATTGAGCTGTTTCAACTCACCACATGCATTTCACCCTTCTCCCCTGGGCGAGGCGGGCATGGCTTTGAACGTGATCCATTCTCATTGGAAATAGAAGAGCAGTGAAGCAAGGTATCCACTATATAGCTATTGCTGCGCGATGCACTTAATGCAGGGGGAAGAGTCCCAGATGCTGGAGGTTTCTTCACTACATTTACAACCACACCCCATCCCCAGTCTGTTGAACCATCCCTTACTTTAACCTGCCACAGTGCAAAACACTGAGCGCAAAGAAATTGTACAAATTTGCATACCCAACATCAGAAGTAATCATAGAAATAAAGTATTCCTGCAGTTTCTCATCAGCCAAACAAAATGGTGGTGAACATAACCAACTGTCCACAAAAAGGAACAGAACTTGTGAAGGGTGGAGTTGCCTACCAGCCTTCCAGGAACCAAATATAACAAAGCTCTCTCTGGTCTAATCATCTCAGACATTATTTTCTTCTCAAGTTCAGATATATCAAGCCCCAATTTGTGATATTCAGCAAGATCAGTCTGTACAGTAAATTTATAAGTCAATCAATAATGACAACAAAAACAACACCACAGGAGAACAATAATGAATATTACAGTTAAGATAGCATACCTCTCCAGAGGAATCGAGCAAGGTAGCTTCATCTTCCAACCGCGTGATCTTATGAACTATTTCTGGCAATGCCTAAAAAGCAAGGGTACCATATTTTTTACACTGGCTATTGTATGACAGTACAAAGCATCTATACAAGGTCCTGAAACGAACCTTCTCATACTGAAACTGATGGAATGAATTCCTAATCACATGCTCTGCCGTAAATTGGCCCTCCACACGGCTCAATAAGTTCAGAATACTGTAATAGCTCAGCCGGAAAGTACTGACAAGAGGTGCTGGTTTGCCTAACACCATGTCCTTGATAACACTCATTTCCATCTGCAAAGTGGACTCATGTTATGGACGACAGTCAAGCTTAAATAAATAAAGTGAGAACAGAAGGTTAAAGTGCTTTAAGACAGTCACAATGCAGTCAACTGAAATAATTCACAAAAGAAACAATAAAATCTAAATTGTTCATACGGCAAGCAAAATTCAAGCATAACTTTGGAACAAACCAAAAGTTTCAACACAATAAATCTATATGCACAACTACCCAAAAGGCCAGAACAGCACAGCAGTTTTTCAAATGTGAAGATTCAATTCAGTTCCAAAGCATGCCACGGATTCTGTTGTCTTAAGTGAGTCATACCACCATTGAAATTGGTATAAAGAAAAAAAAGAAAGATTGAACCCAATAAATATCTCAGAATTCTTAATGCAATTGAGTGAGCAACAACATGAGATTAATAATGAAAGCAGTTATCAATTCTCACATCATTTTTTGTCAACTGGGCACAGAAAGATAACTGCAGAATCATTCTTTCCCACAGAAAGTCAACAACGACAAACTACCCTGTCATGAACACCTTCACATGCTGTATGCACTGAAAAGCAAAGATAATTACAACATATAACCAATTAGCCATGGGACTTTACCTTCTCATCTATCATTATAACACAAATGCCACGTTCATCCTTGCCACGCCGGCCAGCTCTTCCACTCATCTAAGAATACAGCACATGTGAAATTAGCATAAGAAGGATTCTGCATGTCTACTCTGTAAACATTACATGTATGGATGTATGGATAACTTGCATTTCATACATATAAATATTTACCTGTATATATTCTCCAGAACCAATATAGCGGTTAGTATCGCCGTCCCATTTTTTGACAGATGTGAAAACAACAGTTTTTGCAGGCATATTAAGACCCATGGCAAACTGAGGCACAAAGATTGAAAAAAAAATCAAGATTCTTATTGATCAAAAATGGTGCAAAAGATGCACTATTTACATAAAGCATAAACCAATAGTTCTTTCACTTTGCCCTGTTTGAAAACTGTCTATTTGAGAAATGGAACTCTAGATTATACAATATGTTAAGAAATAAAAACAAGCTCAAGTGGAATAATTAGGATAGAGATCATACTGTCTCAGTAGCGAAGAGAGCTTTCACAAGACCTTCTTGAAAGAGCAATTCCACAAGCTCTTTGATTATTGGAAGTAGCCCAGAATGGTGTACTGCAATGCCTCGTTTAAGAAGTGGCAACATCAACTCTATAGCAGGTAAACCTCGGTCTTCTTCGACTAAACAACTAATTGCATTATGGAAAACTTGCTCGATGCATTCCTTTTCATCTTCAGTGTTGAAGTCAAGTTTTGACATAGACATGGCATGGTGCTCACATTCTCTTCTACTAAAGCTGAAGATTATGACTGGTTGAAACTTGCGCTCCATAATCATCTGAATATTAACATTCACTCAAAATTAAGCAAGGATATGAATGGTCAAGTTGCAAATAAGATATCAACAACTAATAAACAGTTAACATCTACAAAGTGAGATGTCAATCAGACCTAGCCCTTTAACATAATAGCTTCTAGATCAGGTAATCACCTGAAGATTTGGACTCAAAAAGATTAGGAATTGAAATTAAGTATAGGATCAGCAGGATTCAAGTAACATATCAACGACTGAGCAATAAATATCTACCAATAAGATGTCAAATTTAGCCTACTCCTTACACAGTGCATATTGGATTATAAAAATTCAGGCATGCTGAAACTAGACTTTTCAGAGAGTGCATTATGCCAAAGAATAGAGTATACATTGCACCAAAGAATGCCAATGGCTGCTTACCTTGACGATTCTGTATATGTCAGAATTCCCAGAGGCGCTTCCACCTTTTGCAATTCGACCACTTGCTTTAGGTGCACCACCTCTCCTTCCATCTAATTGATTACTTTGCTTACTAAATGAGTCCTGTAGTTTCCCGAAGTTATCCTCTCTAAACTGCCCACTTTCATCAACTACAAGGTAGAGACCAGAACCGCCTATGGGAAACACATAGTGCTGCAATGGTGTCGGTCTGAAGTCCGTATACACAACATGACAGGGCTGCTTGTGCAGACTGCATATCCACTCTGCAAACTCAGTTGCGTTCGACATGGTAGCAGACAGAAAGACCATCTTGATGGCAGGGGGCAGGAAAATTATACTCTCCTCCCACACAACTCCTCTCTCACGATCCTTCATGTAATGAATCTCATCAAATATAACCCAAGCAACCTCCTTGATCACCTCAGAACCCCTGTAGAGCATGGCCCTGAGGATCTCGGTCGTCATAACCAGGCATGTGGCATTAGGCTGGAGCGTCACATCACCCGTCATCAGCCCGACATCTGTGAACTCCTGGCTGAGCTCCCTGTACTTCTGGTTGCTCAGGGCCTTGAGCGGGGAGGTGTAGATGACCCTCTGCTTGTCGCGGAACGCCATGGCGATGGCGTACTCGGCGACAACAGTCTTCCCCGCGGAGGTGTGCGCGGAGACGAGCACCGACTCGTTCCTCTCCAGGCACGCGATGGAGACGCTCTGGAAGGGGTCGAGCTTGAACGGGTACTGCTTGGCCATCTCCCCATTGAACTCCGGGCTCGCCAGCGTCCCGTGCACAGCCTCGTCCTTGGCCACCTCGTAGCCCTTCGGGACGGCGACCTCGTGGATGCACGACCGGGAGGTGTTCCGGCGCTTGGACGCCGGGTCCGCCTCCGCCTGCCCCGTCGACGCCGGCGCCGGCGGGCTCGGATCCTCCACCCCGCTCGAGTCCGGCGCCTTGCGCTTGCTGGTGTTCTCCGCCTCTTCCCCCATCGGGCCGCAAACCTAAGCTACCAAACCCAACACCGCGTCAGAGAATACTACCACCCAATTGGAGCAATCCATCCAATACAAGCAAGATTAAGATAAGGGTCCCTTACCGAGTGATACCAAGGAGATAGGCGGCGCCGCGCGTTCCGACGGCGGTGGTTCTCCGGCGGGAGGTGCTGCGGCGGCGGCGGCGGAGGGGGGTGTGCCCTAGCACTGCGGTGGCCGCCTTGCCTCTTCGGCTACTTCACCCGCGAACGGCGGCGCGAGCGGGACACAGGACGGACGGAGTCGATCTGGCCGTTGATCTCCGCCACACGAATATTGACGCGAGGCTGGTCGGTATGGATTGGGCCGGTCTGTCTCCGTCCGTTACGGCCCAGCTATCGGAATTCGGCCCAATTACTTGCTCAGCACAGAAAATTGGGGAAAAAATTCCTCCGCCATCCGCCTGCAAATCCGAGCTCGTCCTACATATACCAGGACGGCAAGGTGCGGCGGCGACGGCGCTTCCATTCCGGCACGATCCGACCAAGAACCCAAGAAAGAGAGCGAGCGTGATCCAAATCCCACCAAGGGAAACCAAGAACGAGAGGGTGATCGAAATCCCACCAAGAAACCAAGAAAGGGCGATCGGGGTTCGATTCGGGCAAGAAACCAAGAAAAGGGAAGGAGCTCGAGGAGAGGAGCGAGCGCGAGCAATGGAGGCGGCGCGGTTCGGCTTCGACTTCCCGCCGGCGTATAAGTTCGACCCGACCGACGCCGACCTCGTGGCGCACTACCTGCTCCCGCGCGCCATCGGGTTCCCGAATCCCAAGGCGCACGCCATCATCGACGACGACCCCTGCAGCTGCCCACCCTGGGAGCTCCTGCGCCGCCACGGGCACGAAGGCAGCGACCAGGCCTTCTTCTTCGGGCCCCCCAGAGACCCGGCCGGCCGCGCGCGCCGCGCCGTCCGCCCCGGGCTCGGAGGCGGCGCCGGCGGCCTGTGGCGCGGGCAGAAGGCCACTGAAGCGGACCTCGTCGTCTTCCGCCGCGGCGGCGGCGCCCAGCTGAAGCTCAGGTTCAGGCGAAACAACCTGTCTTACCAGCACGACGGCGACGCGAACACCAGAGGGTGGGTGATGCACGAGTACCATATCCTCCATCCCAAGCCTCACCCCGGCGCCGTGCTCTCGCGCATCAGGATCACCGACAAGGCCAAGAAGAAGCAGCAGCTCGCCGCCAGGGCCGAGAAGCAGCAGCAGCACGCCGCCGCCGATCAACAGCATGTCCCGGGCCCAGAGCAGCCAGGCCCGAGCAACTACCCCGGCGGCGCATCATCGGAAAACTCGTTTTGACGAACAACAGCGAGGGAACAAGCAGCGGCCCACAGGCTGAAGTTCTCCACCAATGCTGACAACAACGGCGGTTTCATGGAAGAGGCGGCCGGCTACTCTGCTTCACTTAGCGCCGGGCAGCTTCTACTCTTTCCTCAATCCAAGAATAGTGTACAGTAGGCCTCATGGGTTTTCAAGCATGTTTTTGGCAGCAAACTGAGATTTCTTGAGTGAATGAATAATGTGATTTGGTTGTGTTGAATTGGATTCTTCCCTTCTGTGAATTAGTTGTCACTTAGATTGCTTGAATGAATTACATGTGATTTTTGTTGTGAATAAGAGCATCTCCAAGAGTTTGCCAAATTTTACTTGGCAAATCTTGTGTTTTGCCAACTTCTAAAAAGATATGTCAAGTAAAAAAAAGTTCATCTCCAACAGTTTGGTATAATTCACTTGCCAAATCCAGATCTAACTTAAATCAGGAATCCTGAGAGAAACAAAATTCTGTTTATGCCCTTCCACCTCTTGAAAACTTACATCAGGAATCCTTCTCTATTCTTTATTTCTTTTTTCACCCTCCCACTTACAGGGAAACGCCGATGGCAACCACGATCCGCGCGCGCATATATACGCGCGGGGAGGTGAGTTTTGCCAAGTTTCTATTTTTGCCAAGTTGATTTGCCAAACTGTTGGAGGCCATTTTTTCTTGTTTTGCCAAAATTAGATAGATGCCAAGTTGGTTTGCCAAACTGTTGGAGTTGCTCTCTGAAGGAATTCTTTTAAAATATGAATTACAAGCTATCTCTAATTTACCTCTCAAGAAAAGAAACTTCTCCCCCGTGTGCAGATAATTACTGCCAAAGTTTATCTATGCTCCAGTACCACCATTTCCCTCATATACAATTTGGTCTGTCACTTGGACAGAATGAGCAAATTAGCAATTAGTAGAATGAACTTAGACAGCAAAATTTGGGGGCAACAAAATGAACCAGTGAGGCTATGATAGAGATAAAAAAGGGTCCAGTTTTTTTTTAACGAACGGGCACGAGACGGTGCCTATTTCATTGATAAAGAAAGGAGTACAGGAAAGCGGCTACGCCGCAAAGTTACAAAAAAGAAAGGTTTTACTCTCGCGAAACAAGGAGCGCTAGCTCTTTCGCCCCCGCCAATATCCAGGCGGTTGCCTCGTCTCTGATTTTTGCCAGCAATGCCGTTGTGGAGGATTCATGTATGTCGAAGGTTCGCGCGTTCCGCTCTTTCCAAATATCCCAGATGATTAGTAGGGTAAGACACCTCAGCGCTCTCCTTGATGTGTTCGGCACCGTGGTGATCATGGTCCACCATTATAGGGTGTCGTTGGTCGGTGCCCAGCCAGTAGGATTCAAGCCCGGTTGCGCCGTCCACGCTGCCACAAGTTCCCATACGCGTTTGGTGTATCTGCAGTCCGCTATAAGATGATGAGCAGATTCCATATGTTGGCGACACAGAACGCAAGAGTCATTGTGCGGCCAACCACATGCTACGAGTCTGTCTGCCGACCAGATTCGATTCTGGGTGATGAGCCACGCGAAAAATTTGCATTTGGGTGGCACCCAAGATTTCCAAATGGAGCTTATTGCAGGGGTTGTGGTGCAGCCGAGGTATTACGCCTTGTACGCCGAAGCGATCGAGTACTCCCCTGATTTTGTTAGCCTCCACGTGATGGTGTCTAGCAGGTGCGGCTGGAGCTCTATATCCCGGACCAAGTTCCTGAGTAGCACGAAGGATGCAAGGTGGTCATTGGTGATGCGTCCGTTGATGTTGAGGTCGCGTATCCAGGTGTCGTTGCTTAGGGCGTCATGGACAGACCTCTTCTTTTTCCATGAAATTTCGAAGAGGTTTGGCGCAATATCCTTGGGCCGGCGTCCCTGTAGCCAGCCTGACTCCCAAAAGCTGGCCTTCTTGCCGTCTCCGATGGTAATCGTGGTGCATGCAGCGAAAAGCAGTTTGTCCTCGTTGTCGCAGGGTGTTTTTGTGCCTACCCAAGGCTTGTCGGTGGAAACCCATTGGTGCCAGAGCCATCTGAGGCACAATGCTCTAGCGAATTTATCCAAATTAGGAATGCCCAAACCTCCGTTCTCCTTCGGCAGGCAGCTACGTGTCCAGTTCACTTTACATTTCCCCCAGTCAACTGTTTGTCGCCCGCCCACAAAAAGTGTCGTCGTAACTTGTCTAGGTCCAAAAAGGTCCAGTTGGAAACATAAGTTTCCATCTTAGCAACCAGATGCATGAACAAATTTCTAAATGTGAAAATAAATTTCTGAAATTATACAGAACTTGATGACGACTCAGAAAACAAAGTTCCTCACACACCCATTGCCTTCTTGCTGTTGTGTTGTCACTCTGTTTACTTAATAAGATCTCCAATTTTGTTGACTGAATCCATATCAATAAATAACATATCTGCAGTTTCTTCATATATGCTAAAATGCAATTGATTTCCTATACTTACCACTAATATGGTGAAAGATGCCTGATTAGTTTAACATAGAACCTTTCGTTTGTGTCCTGCATTTGGCACTTCAAATGTTCCCTACAGTAAAATACATAGTTATACATGTCCTTAAGAAACTTACTATTATAAAAACATAGGACTACACATGCAAGTTCTAGTCATCAAAGGTGTCTGCAACATGGTTGTTATGGGAGTGGGACCAGCTAGGCCTGGGCCCACAGGTACTGTAGCGTGTGAATAGTACGCGTGAACAGTAATCCGAGATTAGGTTTAGTTAAGATAGGATTAGATTAGTTTCTTAAGGGTCAAGTTAGATTAGTTTCTTCAGGGTCAACTCTTCTCATCTATATAAGGATGGGATTGTATCTCCTTTAGGGCAACAAGAAAATCTATGAAGAAGTATTATTCCCAAATCCCCTAAACAGTCTAGTCTCCGCCCAAGCCGACTCCGTCCGGCTATCTTCCTGGTGGTGTTTATCCCTAATGGATCTCGGTCCATAACATCTGGTATCAAATAGCTTCGGTTTCGATCCAATTCCATGACTTCTGCTGCCTTCGCGTCGTTAGCAGACTCATGTGGTGACTTGTGCCGCGACGTACGGGCGGTACAGGTGGACTGCGCCAAGCTGCCCGACGTCTTCACAAGACTCCAGCGCAAGCAGGCGGCGGTGATCGTCTCCAGGCTGGGGGCGCGTGCTGCTAGCACGACGCCAAGCGATGGCGCTACGGCTGCAGCGACAGGAGTTGGCAGTGGTGCGGGTGCATGTTGCAGCCCGCAGCTTTGTGGCGCGCCGACGAGTGCAGGAGATGAGCCGACAGATAAGAGATCGGGTGGCGCGGCTCCAAAGGGCAACGATGTCGCTAGGTGCAGCCGCCGCCCCCAACCGTCTACATTGACCACGACGTGGGCGCTTGTCACCAACCGCGACCTCCGGCGCCGCCACAACCGCCCGCGTCGAGCGGCTGCGCTCGAGGCATCGGCGGTCAGCCTCGTCAACAGCCACCACCACCACGACGACGTCCTGCAGCCTCGTGGAGATCTGTTGTTCCTCGTCACCGGCCGCCAAGGGGGCGTCTCCGTTGCCACTGGCCTGGAGCCGGTTCTAGTTCGCCGCCGCAGTAGCTAGTGCATTCTTTGGCAAGAACTGCGGCGGTCAGCTCCTCTGTTCCGGCACGGAAGGAAGGTCTAGGGTGGACTGACTTCGTTGAGTTGGGTTGGTTTCCATGGGCTCGACCGGCCGGCTGGTGCCTGGTGGGCTGCTACGTGTTTCTGTCGTCATCCCATTTGCAGTCACAAGCTGAGTTGTTTTCCGTGGGTCACTCTATCAAGATCTTGGACACATCACAGAGGGTCACTCGGAGCAAAGTTATTAAAATGTGTAAGGTTCAGTGGAGTCACCACTCAGAGGATGAGGCTACTTGGGAAAGAGAAGATGAGCTTATGGCAGAGTTTCCTCAGTTGTTTCCTAATCTTTTTGAATCTCGAGGACGAGATTCTCTTTAAGGGGGGTAGGATGTGTAACACCCAAAATTCCATCACTAAATCAATGTAACCAACATGGTGCTTTAGATTTAATTTTATAAGGATTAAATAAATTATCAAATAATTTGAGTCTTTAAATATTTAAACAACATTTGAATAAATTTAGAGCAATAAGTGATTGTGCATCATAATTGGTTTGCATGGTTTTTGTTTGAAAAAATGTGGTTTTGAAAATCATAAAAGTTTAAACCCAAACCCCAAACCCTTTCACCCCCTCTCTCCTTCTCTTTTCTTTTCCCGCGGCCCACCTCTCTCTTTTCTTTTCCCGCGGCCCAGCTTTCCCTTCTCTCCGGCCCAACAGCTCGCTCAACCCGTTCAGCCTGCGCCGACCCAGCTCCCTCTCCCCTCCCTCTCTTCCAGCGGCTGACAGCCCAGCCCCGCTTGCCAGGACCGTCTCCCACCTCTAGCCGTTCCCCGGCTTCGCAGACAGCCGCGCCCGGCCGTCTTCCCCGCGCCTCCTCGCATTCCCCTCTTCAATCCCCTTCTTCAAGGCATAGTGGAGCACCGACCGCCACTTTCCCCTTCAATTCCCCTTCAGTTTTCCTTTTCGTTTCTCCTCAATCGAGCTCTGCAATCAACAGATGGCTCTCATGGCCATTGATGGCCAATTCCACCGCCGGAGCCCCTTCCGCTCCCTTCTCCCTTCTAAAAAACTCGAGCTCGAGCTCTGCGCACCTCCTTTTCCTCGCCCGCACTCGCTCCACACCTCTCCTTTGCGCACGTGCCGTCGCCCTTTGAAACTCCGGCCGCCAAGCCATTGCTGGCAGTTGAAGCTCTCCACCGACGGTGAAGTATCACTGGCCTCCCTTTTGCTTTCTCTTCGTCACGTACAACGCTCACCCGAGCTTCTCTCTGACCCAGGGCAGCCCCGTCGTCGGAATCATGTTGCGCCCGGAGCCCCTGCCTTCTTTCCGCCGGAGCTCCGCCATCCCGATCTCCACCACCGCCACCTCTCCGTACATGTCTTCTTCGCCGCGACTTCACACCAAGGTGAGGATGCCTCCCCAGCGCTCGGTTTCTTTTCCCTCGCGTGCATAAGCTCACCGGCCATGCACCCTATTGCGTCGTCCGCCTTGCCGGATGTGGCATTGCCACTGTCGCCCGAGCCGCCTCCCTAGCACCTTGGTTAGGTTCGTTGTTTCCCTAGCTCCGTGTAGAGCCTCTCCGCGTTGAAAACCGAGCACCAGAGCTCATTTCCGACCATCGCCGGCGAACTCCCCGCAGCGCGCAGCCGTGCGCCGCCCGGTCCCGTCGCCTGCGCCGCCGCCCGTCCGCTCGGAGCCGCGCCAGCCGTCCATCTACCAGTCAGCGATCCAGATCGCGCCAAGCCCAGGTCAATCCGGGGCTCATACCGGTCAACCCGAGCCCGCCATGGATGTTTTGCTAAAGAACCCCTGTTGTTTCTACCTTTTGCAACCATGCCCTTACACCCTTAAAGATCATCACATCTAAGTCCTGTTTTTTTCCGTCCAAGCCCCTGATCTGTTTAGTTTTCACACCCGAGGTCCTTAATAGGTTGTTTTGTGCGTTGAACCTTCGGTTTATATGCGTAATTAGGTTTTAGTCCCTGGTTTCTTCCTGTTAGGTCCCTGGAAGCTCAGTTTCTTCGCAGTTAAGCCCCTAGACCTTGTTTTGGTCATATCTTTATCATCTTAGATCCGTTTTAAGCATTTTTGGTGTCTACGCGATCGTCTCAGCGAGCTCGTTTTTTTAGCAGTGTGTTAGTAGCTTTTAGATCTGTTTGATGTACTATTTTATTTATTGTATGCTTTCTTGTGTGCTCGTAGATATCGTGCCTGTGTCAACTGAAGAGCCCGTTGGTGTTGATCAAGAACAACTTTTCGAGGAAGAGCAATCTGATTTTTTAGGTGAGGAAGGCAAGTGGTCTTCTCCCCCTGCATATTCTATTTTATCCTAAATAATTGCATGACAACTAAGTTTATCTTTTATGATATTGCATAAAGTTGATGGGAAATCCTTTTTAATGACATGACTAGACTTTATCCTTGTACCCTTGAACAACCTGGTTTAATAAATGTTTTGGGTAGACAATTCTTAGTTGCTTTACCTTGGGATGGTTGCAAATGAATCTTTTATACAAATGAAAGTTATGCATGTTTATGATGATGTTCATGGTTAATACAAGAATACCTTAATTTAATCGGAACATGGAGAACCACCAAAGAAAATAGTGCAACCACAGTCTATATGGCTCTGGCTTAGCCAATTAATTAGATGTGTGAATTATCTGATGACCCTTGTCCGAAAGGAGCAGAGGGGGTTTGGAGTTGCAGGGGTATAACCCGGTTCTTTTGGGGTAGCAGCCTTTGCTAAGGTGCTGATCATTAGGGAGGGTTATGGTCCACTCTGAACTGTAACTATGCGGGTTGTTGGTCTTTTGCATGTCTTTGTAAAGGCTTCGAGTGGACCCCTAGCCACTCACCTCGGAAGTGTTTAAGGGTCTAGCTAACCCGGGCAACATGGGGAACACGAACTGTGGGTAAAGTGTACAACCTCTGCAGAGTTAAAACTGATCGATCAGTCGTGCTCACGGTTAAGAGCGGCTTGGACCCTCACATGATAATCAAACTTAAAGATGGAATCAAATCATGGTTTCTTGTGGGTTTTGAGATGAGATGTTTTCTAAATGTTTGAGTGGGTTGGTATGAACTTACATCTAGTAACTAGGCGTTTGATAAATAAAATTTGACCATCTTTAAAATGCTAACCGTTGTAAACCTTAACCTATCCTTGTGGCCTTGCATCTTCCCCACTTGCTGAGCTCCAACCATAAGTGTGCTCACCCTTAGTTACCGCTGTTCAGAGGAGAACAACAGTGAGGAGTAGTACAGCGACTACGATGAGTTCTGAGGCATGCGATCCCCCAGTCAAGTGCCTGTGGAAGACTGAAGACAGAGCTGATCGTCTTAGTTATCATTGTTCGATGTGAAAGACCTTCGAGTCTACCGTCTGAGTGTAATAAAGATATTGTAATAAAGTTAAACCTTTGCATGTTTTTGTATGCTGTATTATGGATATTCACTCATGACGTCTATCATATGTGTGTAAACTTGATCCTGGCGCACCTATGAGATGTATTCGGTTTTCCTTGTAAAATCGGGTGTGACATTTTGCCACTTACCCACCGCTCTCGCTCGCCGTGCAGGCTCTCCCTAGCGAGGTCCATCCGGCAGTTCCACAGCTGCCCATGGAGCTCCGGCACGGCGCTGCCTCAAGCTACGACGACGCGCTGTGGCGAGATGGTTGCGGTGCCGGAGCTCCTCGATGGCTCTAGCGCCGTGAACTCCAGCGCCGTTGCCGCCACCGATTTGGCCCCGCCGTTGCCTCCAATGCCGCCGCCACCGCCATCGATTTGGCCCCGTCGTTGCCTCCAGTGCCGCCGCCGCCGCCGCCGATTCGACCCCACCGCCACCTACAGCACAGCACTGGAGCAGGAACTAGGCGCACGGGACAAGGGGCTGGGCGCGCGTGAGGCGGAGTGCGGGAAGAGATAGCGAGCCGAGGCGCCTCGCAGAAATAGCTAGGAGCGGGGGATGAATACCGAGTTGGATAGCGAGAGGGTGATTTTAGAGAGACTGTTGGATTCAATTTTTTTCTCTAATTTTGTTAATTTTTGCTAGCCAACAAGTTTTATAGAGACGGTTGGAGTTGCTCTTACTCTGCTCCGGCCTCCGGGCGTTCCGCGTGAACCGCAGAAAAAGAAGAAGAAAAAGTTTGCTCAAAAGAAAAAAAGAATAAAAAAAAGTTGAAGCCTGCTCCGACCTCCGAAATCCGAATCGGCAACGGAGCCGACTAGAATCACTAATCACTCGCAATCCGCGAAATGAGTGAAAAACCGGACATCTGACCAGGCAAAATGCAGTTCATTTTTTTTCACGAAGAAAAAGAAAATCACGCTCCTTTTTTCATAGAGTAGATGGGTAAGGCCCGTAGGAAAAGTGCTGTCAATTTTTTGGTTCACATATTGTTGATTTTCTATTTTTCTGATCTAATTTTTTAGAATTATTGGGAGATGAGTTTGTTTTTATTCCCAATAATTTTTTACAAGATCCAAAACCAATTATCGGGACTTCATTTTCTAAATTAGTGTGCCCAATATAAAATCAAAAAAACAATTTGAGGAAGGAAAAAACAAGTTCCAAGATTGGTCCAAATCGATGCCCAATTTATTGGCACTCCTGACAAACTTAATCTCAAACTTAGCAAGATTTCCCTCCCTGCTTAGCTCACACAATCCTGAAGATTCAGGGTGTCTTTGGTTGGACTTTTACCTGCGTTTGCTTTTGTCAAAAGCCAATAGCCCAACCAAAAGGGTTGGCTGTCATTCAAAGCCACGGCCAAAATTAACTTTTGCGTAGTACAAACTTGAAAGCAGATCTCTCCTGCTTTCAGCTGCTTTTGCGTCATAAAATTACCACATGCCACTGATTACACAGGTACCGGTTCATTTTTTTTTCTTCTATTCCCTTTCGCATCTCCGTCGCTCCCATCCTGGTCGCCGCGAGCTCCCCACCGGAGCGCTCCGTCGCGAGTCGCGACCTCGTCTGCGGGCGGGAGATCACCACCGCGTGCGTGCGAGCTCCGCTCCGCGCGGGCCGCGTGCGTGCGAGAGTGGATCTGCACATGGCTCCGGCGTGCAGCCGTGCAGGCTCACCCACACATGTGCCTCGAGGAGCAGGCTCCCCCTCGCGCGCGCTGCCGAGCGCGGCCAAGATTCACCGTCGGACGCTCGTCTTCGTACCCCTCGTCTTCCCGAAGCTCCCCTGGTTCCATCGGGTCCTGCTATGTTGCCGTGTGGGTGGTAATCATGACTTCAGGTGTTCCGTGGCGTGGTTAGGGAGTGGGCTGCCTCCACCCGGTGGGATCCTCTCCATGGCGGCCGAGACTACCTGCAGGTTTCCATCAATCCTCTCTCTTGCCCCTTTCTTTTTGTTAGCAAGTCTCTCTGATGCACAAGCATCTTGGGGACAAAAATACATCTTTTTAGGCATTTTCGCTGCGGTGAGCTCCGCCGGCCACGGGAGAACGGCGGATGCGGCCCTGGCTGCCTGCGCGGGCACGACTTCGGCGGACTGTGGGCCTAGCCCTGACAGCGGATGCGGCCCTGGCTGCCTGCCGCGGATCTTGCCCGGTCGGGAGGAAGAGGCCGAGGCTGTGGTGGTGACGACGCGGCGGCGGGACATGCCGGTGAGAGAGGGGGGAAGATGACAAGGTGAGAGAAGGAGAGGAGGAAGAAGATGTCTGTGTGTGACATGTGGGGTCCGTTTGTAAATGAGAGGAGCTTCATCGAAAGCCACAGTAGCTGCACCAAACAGACTTGTGCTTTTCCCGCAGCAAGTTTCCCACAACAGTCTTTTCTAAAGTCACAGTCCACACCAACTTTTGCAAAAGTCACAGCTTAACCAAACACACCCTCAAGATGTGCATCCCTCAGGTTTGCGGTTACTATCGGATTGTTCATGGCAATTCGAGGAAGTTTCTACTAAGACCAGTCTCAGTGTAAGTTTTATATGCACAATTACCTAGACTGAAAACTAGGTAACTGTGCCAGTGGAGTTTCATGAGGATAAAACTCTCCTCACATCTCATGAAACTCTCACTTTCTCTCTCTTCGTCATGTCAGCAAATTAATGTTATGAAACTCTTCGTGAAACTCCACTGAGACTGGCCTAATAGCTCAGGTGCCATGAGTGTCATCAGTATATAAAATCTTAAAATCTCTTGAGGGCGAAAATAGAAAAAGAAATAACTGAGGTGTACTAGGAACAGCTTTGAGATGACATCCAGAAAAGGTGGCAAGGTGACCATCGGAGCCGCAGTCAACGCACACCGGTCAACGCCAACTACCTGAGCCTGAGCCTGAAGCCCTGAACTGGATTCCGTTTCAGGGACTGCTGTGTAATCGCAAATCCGAAACCTATTCGGCAGCCAGCCCGAGGCTCCGAGTCCGAGCTAGTAGCAGCGGCAAAACCCCCTCTCCCGTGTCGATATATTTCAGCACCGCCGGCCGGGAAAGCCCCCGCTCACGGCGGCAACGAATCAGAGTGTTTCGCTCTCTGACTGGCTCGAACGAGCTAGAAAAACCAAGAACAGAAAGGAAAGGCGGCGCGCGGCGGCGCTCGGCTTGGAGGATGGAGTCGTCGCGGTTCGGCTTCGACTTCCCGCCGGCGTACAAGTTCGACCCCACCGACGGGGATATCGTGGCGCACTACCTGCTCCCGCGCGCCATCGGGTTCCCGAACCCCAAGGCGCACGCCATCATCGACGACGACCCCTGCAGCTGTCCTCCGTGGGAGCTCATGCGCCGCCACGGGCACGACGACAGCGACCAGGCCTTCTTCTTCGGCCCCCCGCGCGTGCCGGACCCCAGGAAGAAGGCCGCCCGCGCCGTCGCCCCCGGGAAGGACGACGGCTTCGGCGGCACCTGGGACGGGCAGAAGAGCCATGCCGTCCGCCTCGTCCTCTTCCTCCGAGGCGCCGGCGCCGGCGGCCCGCGGCTCGAGGTCACGTACAAGCGCCATAACCTGTCGTACTACCACGGCACGCAGAAGAAGAAGACCAGCGGGTGGGTCATGCACGACTACCAGATCATCGACCCGCCGCACCTCGCCGGCACCGTCCTGTCGCGCGTCAGGATCACCGGCAGGGAGAAGAAGAAGGAGGGCAAGCAGCAGCAGAAGCAGGCCGCCGACGCTGCCGGCAAGCAGGTGATGGTGGTCCCCCCGGGCCCGGACCAGGCGGGCCCGAGCAACTACTACGCGCAGCCGGTCGGCGAAGGTGAGGAGTACGGCGCCGCCGGTGCCATGGGGGACAACACGGGTGTTTGCTATGACGGCGACGGGAACGCTTACTACATGTACGGGGGCGACGGCAGCGGCGGCGGCGGCGGCGAGTGTTTCCTCCTCGCCGGAGACGGCAGCAGCTATGCCTACGCGAACGGCGATGACACAGGAGAGACGACGGGCGGTTACAATCCCGATGACGCTAACAACTACAACCACGACTTCGGCTCCCACATGTATCCTGCCGGTGGCAGCGGCGGCGGCGGCGGCAACTACTTTTTCCACGTCGGAGACAGTAACAGCTATGAGTATACCGACGGCGGCAACGGAAGTTGAGAAGAAGAGGAGCAATGCTAGCCTAGGACAGCGTACTGTATAGCCACGGCCCACGGGCTCTGCGTATATACTTGGCCTATGCTTGTCAGCTATTTGATTTTTTTAAAAGCTATTTGATTTTTTAATTCATTTTGAATTATGAAGCATTCAAAATGGTTTATTGAATATTGAAATTAGTTTTTTATTTAGTTAATTATAAGAGAAATTTTAAAGTGCTTGTTTTTTATAATTGTAGGTTGTCTTAATCTTTCTGGATTAAGCATGATTATTATATTAAATTAACAACTCATTTTACATTTTACAAATAAATAATCCTATTTTTCATATTCTTTTTGGAGGAATCAAGTTTTCTCAATTCCCAGTTCCAGTGCTTAGTGTGCCACCATTATATACAGTATGGAATACTGCTCAGAGCCTCAGACAAGGTGACTTACATAATGAAAATCGATACGAAGAACGAGCCTATGATGGAGATAAATCTCAGAACAAAACAAAATCAAAGAAAATAATGAAATCATGCACAATAAGTTGTAGAGTACCTTATTTACACATGTACACTCACTGCTGAATCTCTGTTAGTTTGGGGGGAAGGGGTTCATATCAACGACCCCATTATTTGGTATCTCTATATTCTCTTCCCTACACTCAAGCCGGTATTTTTGCTTCACTTACTGTGTAATATGGTGTGGCTCCTTACAAGGGTCGAGTATGCCTTGTTCCTCCCCTGCATGCATGCTATATGTCCTAGATCATGCTTCAGCTTGCTGGCACATGCAGTCAGGCATTGGAAGGTTGTATATGGATTCCTGTGGTTTCCTTAATCCGAAACCTTTCGTCTCACTATGGCGACGCATATCCTGCATGTGGTGCTTGAATCGATCCCATCTACAAGACATAGAGAATAAAATTTTGATTTACTCCTTAATCAGCTGATAATTGATTATAGAAAAGAAAGCATCAAATCCTCTGCATCTTCTCGCCATTCCAGGTGTTTGAAAGTCAAAGAGGGGAACTAAGATAATAAGGTTTAAATGTATGTTAGCATAGCATATAGCATATAAAACAATTGCTCTAATGTAAAATGAACCTAGCTTATTGGAAGGTATCAATTTCGATGAAAGGTTTTACAAAACAAAGTCACCTTGTGCGCATACGTGTGAACAAATTCAGGTTGTGTATTTTCAAGATTGAAATAAGTTATAATAGGACAACCCAAAACATACCTGATATTTGGATTGTCAAAGAGTTGAACAAGTTTCCTTTTATCTGGTTTTATTGTTTTTGCTTGTCCTCCATACATATAACGTCTGTGCCCCATCAGAAAGTGGGGAAAGTTGCTTCCTTGTGTCATCACAAACACCTCACTGTGAAGACAAATAGTGTAATCCAATGCTGCCAGTCTTGATGAATGTCCCTACATACCGTAAGCAGGAAAAATATATCCTTCAATGACCGAAGAAAGGATGTGTATTTTATAGAAATGCAAAAACCAAAGAGACAGTTACCTTGAACAGGGCAAGCTCCTCTGATGTAGCTAGAGTTTGTTTTGTTTGCAATAGTGGAAACAATTGGCGAAGAGGAGCCATATATTTGTCAGCGTTGTATATTTTACCAGATGCAACATAAAGGGAAGTAGTATTGTCGAATCCCATTCCTCGCAGCATCATTCCAACCTGTATACACTGAGACAGTAAGAAAACAGCAATCTAACAACATCTCATAAAACAAAGAAAACCATTCCTCTTAAAGTTTGGTCAGTGGTAAAACTCAAATCTTGTATATTAGGTGTGACTGATTAAGATATTCTAGAAATGATCTTTCAATATAACCTAGCACTCTGTCTATGAACTGTCCATCAGTACTTCAGTAGACAGCCTTGGCACGGGCTCTAAAAATGAGTAAGAGGCAAGTAATTCAGAAACACACAAATTGGAAGGAACAAACATTGCAACCTCTAAAGGTGTCAAGGGGCATCTTCCATTTCTTCGGTTAGCCTCAGGATCTATCACTCGACCAGGTCGGTGAAACTTCCCTCTCCAGCTCCTTTCACGAACATTTTCCATTACAGTGCTCTCCTTTGAATCACCATCATATATGCAGCATGAGAAAGCTACCATGTCCTAATAGAGCACACAATCATTGTAACTTAGAGAGAAAAGTTGTAATATAAGACCACACAAGATAAACTTTAGTAAAACCTCTTCAAAGCGAAGATGCACTGAGACATACTTCCCACCAGTTAAAGAACTTCTCTTGATCATTCGGCCAACCATATTCTCTGCAAGAATTCTTATTGATTCAGAAAATCTCAATGCTTCATAGTTTGCCAAGCATCTCAATGCCTGGACATCTGAAGGAACCGAATGGGCCAATCTATTTGAGAAAGGGGCAATACGCACAGCCCTGTGCCAAGGAACAAGAACTGGGTGAAGAAAGGGTATAAGGTATCCCCAAATTCCAAGAATCTGACACTATTTCCAGGTAAGGGAAGCAAGAAAGGAGAACACACCCGAGCTCCAACATTTTGGGAAGCACCTGTTGTAGGTAGTAACTTGGGGGTGAGAAAGCTTTGGTTCTCATATTTGGTATAGTGCTGATGTTATGATCAAACCGCAGAGAAACATCTTCAGGAAGTTCTTTTACAACCCTTACATGTTCCCTGAGAGACTCGATGAAGTGATCTTCATCGAAGATATCACTAAATTTGCTGAAAGCATGAAAACACATCCTCATTAAACTCTGAGAAGAATTCTATCATATACCAAATGGTAATATCAAAATGATAGCTTTTCATAGAATAAAATTTTAAGTGCTACAGTTTTGGGTCTAAATATTTATATGATAAGTTCAAAACTGTATATGCTAAAAGTTAAAGGCTGACATGATACATGCATGGCTCATAGGAAGTTGCAGGCTTGCGGTAACAAGAGGAAAGCTTATGTGCACACAATGAAGGATAGAAAAGAAAAATACAAAGTTTCTCCTTTTTTGCAGAATGAAAAGATCCTATCCGTTTTACTTATTGGCAACAGCCCTCTTACAAATTGTTTACCAAAGAAAGACTTGTAAAAGGAGACTACTCTGCAAAAATTTATATCCCAACTTAGTCTTGAAAAGGACTATTTTACAAAGCTAGTATCCAAGAAAAGATAAGAAAGGGAGGCATATACCATATTTCAGTAACTCCAAACACATATCTGGATATTCTGTAGTCAGTGAATTGTTACCTAGAATCACGCCAAACACTATTCAAATGAAATGCTGGTATCACAAGAGTTGCATTGAGAATTCTGGCCACAGCAATAGCATCACAAATCTGTATTAAGAAATATATATCAGATAACCACCAAAAATGCTAAAATGGGGAAACCTAAGTTGAACCTGAGGTGCTATATAAAAAAAATGAAAACAAAGAACTCCAAGGATGAAGGTTTATAGCATGTAAATCTCCATCTGTTATCGAGACTTCCAGAGAAGATAAGGTACAGACATGCACAAAATTACCTACTATCGTGTTTATGGAAGAACTGAGGTTCACCACATGTACACGGGGAACTGCCAATTAATGATGCAGCCAAAAAAAAACAAATGTTGGCAAAACTTGACAGTTGACACATTGCTCATCACAAAGAAACAGTAATAACCGGAAAAATCTACGCTGAGATGGTATCCCACTGTAAAAGGCCAGTAGGACAAATGCAGGTCGTTTCTGAGTTTTCCAGTAACTGCTCATTTTTAGGAAAAAAATGTTTTAGCCTGATAAAGAAGCTAATGTGTCACCACGAATACGCATGCTAATTTTCAGGATGGATTGCTAAAAAAAAGAAATATTCCACACCAATAATTGTTATGACACAAGGAAATGATCATAAACTTACTGAAATGCGTTGTTGATTCAGGCCACCATTTGCTTCAACTACAAGGAATCCATTTGAAGATGATAACTCTGAAAAGTGGATTGTGTGCCATCAATATCAGTACCAAGTTATGTTGTCTTTCCCAAATTATATTGTCACATAGAGGCAAACAAGAAAAAGAATTAGCTTTTGACTTGCATGTTTGGTATCCAAATTATACTCTAAATTAATGTTTCGTTACCTGATTGTGTCGATTTCTTGCTGATACAAGGTTCCCATCGTTTCCCAAACTTTTTGTAGTGAGATGTCAGTAACTGTGAAATGCAAGGACAAGAGGAAATTATCACATATGTGAGGAAGTGGTTTTAAATTCGCAGCATCACAAGAAAAGGTCGGTAGTAACAATTATGATCAAAGTCTTAACTCCAAAGGTTACTGACGTCGTTATTACTTATTAGGGCATGTACAACCCACAGACGGTGGGTTGTCTACACAATCTCGATTTTAACATACAGACAGATGTACAGACAGCTCATACAACCCACAGACAGGAGGCCGTCTGTAAGCTATTTAATGCTTTGCATAGAGCTCAAGATCAATTACAAATACATTTGTGTATACCATTGTGTGGCTATTTGATTGAATAATATCAAGTATAAATAATAGAAACATGATTACAATAATTTTTAGAAACCATTTGAAACATGGTGTGGAGTAACAAGGAGTATAGGTTCAGAGTGCCATTCACATTCAGTACTGTATATTGCTGAGCACCTGCAGTATTGTTGAGACAAGCCGGCCTCCATTTTTCTCTATACCATTTTCCTCCTTTCGATAGAGGCAAGCACAGGCAGCGCCGAGCTTGACCAACATCGTCCGCCCGCCGGACAAATCCTCCCTACTCCCTCCACCAAAATCAAATCGCCTCCACCCAAGCGTCCCTCACCTTCCTAGCTATGTCCTGAGCCACTCGTCGCCGCTGTCCATGGCCCATGCGGTTGGGGATTGAAGTTTTCCCGGAGTTGTGTGCCGCGAGCTGCCGCTGGCCACCTGTACAGCCGGCGAGCCTTGCTTGGCATCTGCCCGGGGAAGCTATCGCGGTGGCCGGGGCGGAGCACGTGGGTGGGCGACCTCCCCGACGAGATCTCTCGTCGGCGCGGTGGCGAGGAAGGCAAAGGCCGCATCTGCGGCGGAGACGAGGGAACCAGAGAGAAGAAGGGGAGGGAGCAGAGAGAGGGAAGGCCACGGTGAGGACAGGAGCAGTGCGGCGGCGGAGCTTCGGGCAGTGGTGGGGAGCGGCGCATCGGCAGCCCCTCCTCGTCGCACGGTCGCGCTCGACCTTGCCGGTCTTCTCCGCCGGGGGCCCGTGCTCCGCGATGACCTTCTCCACCGGCAGCTAGACGTCCGCAGGCAGATTGACGGCACTGCAGGGTGCAAGCGGAGCTGCTCCTCTGGGCGGGTCGATCTGGATTTGGCGCGAAGAACTTCCTTGTGCTCAATCCGCAGGGGATCCAGGCCGACGGGCGATGGGAGAAGACGCGCTCGTACAACCCGGGAGCTTGCATCTGCTCGGCGTCGGGGAACGGGACAGAGGCGTCGAGTCAGGAGGCGACGCGCGGGCTGTCGGTAGGCTGAGGCGGGGTGTTTTCTGTAAAAGGATCGGCTCACCGACGCGCGTTGTAGATGCCCTTAGGGCAGCCGCAATGGATGTCTTTAGGCTCTCTATAAGCATCCACGTAGGAAAGAGAAGATATGAGAGAGAGAGTAGCACGTCGCTACACCTGGCGAGAGCCGCTACGTGGATTCTCACGCGCGAGCGGGCCCCACCACGAGCGCGCTGCGCGCCCCTCCCCTCTCTCTCTGTTTTCGTCTCTCCTTCCCTCGGCCTCGTCTCTCTCCGCCTCCTCCCTTGACTCACCGGACCGCCGCCGTCACGGGCCAGAGCTCCGCGGGCGGGGTCGCCGGAGCATGGCCGCCGCCACCAGCAGAGGAAGAGCACGGGCGAGAAGGGGCGCCTCGTTACGCTCGAGGACGCGAAGGTCGTGATGGCCGGCGTGCATCGAGGGGCCGGCGGAGCCCGAGGACGGCTCAGTCAGACGTGAGCGGCCTCCTGTGCACGGAAGGAGTGCGGCGCCGCGGGAGGAGGTGGGAGCGGCAAGGCCAGCGGCGGTCTTCTGCAACTGCTCGTCCTTCCAGCAGTTCGAAGGATTCCGCCGCAGGGAGGAATGTGGAGCGCCGGTGCGGCCACCGGCGGCCGGTGGAGCGAGAGATTGAAGGAGCCGCCGCGGGGAGGACGTCGGGATGCCGTTGGGGAGGAGCTTGACCACGCCGCCGTGGGCGAGGCAGAGGCGGCCCTCGGCACCGCAGCTGGTGGGCGGAGCTCGGCCGCGCCGCCGCGGGCGAGATAGCAGACCACCCTCAGCGCCGCAGTTGGCGGGCGGAGTTCGGCCGCGCCGTTGCGGGCGAGGCAGCAGACCACCCTCGGCGCCGCCGCTAGCGGGTGGAGCTCGGGCGTGCCGCCGCGGGTGAGCCTGCAAGCGTGCTCAATGCCATCCGCCGGCCTTTGGAGCTCCGGCAACGGCGTTCTGGCGAGGCCGCGTCTGGATGGCGCAGAGCAACGCGGGGAGGAAGAGGAAAGAAAGTAAAATATACGTGGGCCCCACAAAATGTTGAACACCGTGTCAAAAGTAAGATTGTTGGATGGATTATCTACTGTGCTATCTATAGATGAGATAGACATCCTTATAGAAAGCCTACCTTACTTTACCATTGCTGGTGCCCTTAGTATGGTAGTAATGATCAAGACAAGATCATCAGCAATGTCATGTTCAACTGAGTCAAAATCATAAATAATTCCTTTAGGCCTTGTATGAGTTTAATAAATGAGCGATTAAAAGGTAATAAATTCAAAATAACCAATGTCTAATTGGTATAAAACACCAAGCACCAGGCTGCTACTACAAATACTATAGCATATGACTATCCAGTACATGCATCACATAATCCCTTCTCAATCAAACGACGAGCATCGGATCGATCTTAGTGCCAAAATTTGTTCAATGCACGCAAAACATCAATTCAAGTCTTTTAAGCAAAAAAGGAAATAGTTGAATTTTTTGAAAAGACACGAAGTGAAGAACACAGATTATGACTAATCCTTCTTTTAATACTACCAGCAATAGTCTATACGAACAAATTCAGCGCCCACATTGCAAGTTTGCAATCCGTATAGAGTACACATAGAACCAAGCAAGGAACCAAAATTTCCCCTTTCTAAGACGAAACCAGAATCGAGTACTCACCGGATTAGGGCGCGAGGTGAAGGCGCGCATTTCCGGGAGGAGCCGCTCGAACATGAGGTGGCTGCGGTACACCGACCCGGGCAGCGCCGGCGGCTGGCGCCGCCGCAGCGCGGCCTCCACCATGCCGCCGGAGCCCAGCGCCTCACCGCCGCATATGGCGAGCATGAGCATCGCGGCCGCGTACGCCAGAGCGAGGAACAGCAGGGCGGCCCGCCGGCGGCGCCCAGCCAGCACGCGGACCAGCCGCCGCGCAGCAGGCTTGGCGCCGGGCGAATCGGTGCCGCGCATGGACGCCGCCGCGGCCGCCACTGGCATCTCCTGGAACGCTCCCGCGGGACCATGCGAGGCGAAGCTGATGGAGGAAGGGAGGTGCGATGTGGTGGTGGTGGTTGAAGCGGGGGGAGGACAGAAATGGCAAATACGGAGGGAGAAAATAGCTTCTTCTCGCAATCAATCAGATGATCTCAACGCAATGCAAGTTAATACTGAATGAACAGCTCTGGATCATCACCTTACAACGTTACTTATTAAAAAAATTAAGAAGAATGCCTGCTAATACATCAGTTAATCCATTCGTGGCCTGTGACACGCACATTCCTCTTGGTGACTCTTTCGCTACGACGTGGGCTCCTCAATTCAGCTTGTCGCTTCTTCCTTTTTCCTGCCGTGTGCTCTTCTTCATCAGTTGGTGCGGCGGCGATCTCCTCGGCAACAACAGGGTCGTCGTCGGCGATCTCCTCTGCAACAACAGGGTCGCCGCCGACGACCTTGCTCGCGACGGGGTAAACCAGCTGAACGCGCGCGACGCCGCAATAATCCATGTCGAGGGCCCAGAGCTCGGTGGACTCGACCATGGGTTCTTCCACGACCCACGCCGCCATGCCGTCGGTCTTAAGCGTCCAGGTGGTGATGGCGGAGGCGGCATGCTGCTCAGAATCGTCAGAGCTCCGGGGAGAGAAGCTCACAAGCTTGACCTCGCCGCGAGCGGTGACGCAGACATATGACTCCCGGAGGCGCCGGGGATACTCGGTAAGGACGATCTCCTCCGGGTACGGCACGAACCGCAGCGCGGGGCTCTCCTCGAACACGTCGGAGAAGACGACGCCATTGGTGGAGTCGATCCAGCAGAGGAGCCTGCATCCGAGGGGTACGACGGCGCGGGGTTGAAAGGAGCCCACCAAGATGTAGCCCTCGCAATGGCTGGTAAAGATACGTGGCCACTTGACGCGCCACTCGCCGGCACCGAACAGAAGGAGCTCGGCCACCGTACCCGACACCATCCTGAGCTCCGCCACCACGAGCTCGTCCACCTCGCCGCGCCGCAAGATTCCAATGGCGCCCCTGTTGCTGGCGCAGTAGTAGGGTGGGAGAAGGCACAACGACGGTGGCGGCCGCCGTGCGGCGTTGACGGTGTTGGCGTTGGCGTCGGCGGCGCCGCCCGGGCCGTAGCTGTACACGAAGTAGTCAGCTGGGACTGGGAGCACCCAGTCTTTGCGGTTGCGGGAGCATCCCCTGAGACTAACGTAGATCAGCATGGAGCCGCCGTGGGCCGCGATCACGGTGTAATAGGCCCGTCTGACGTCGCGTGGAGATAATTCTGGGAAGTGCACGCGTATGCGCGACAGCGCCGGGGGCGGCGCAGGACAGAGGGAGACGCGGATGAGGTGGCCGGTGGAGGTGCGGGCGGCGGCGGCCGTGTTGGGGTCGTCGGCGGGGCAGTCGCCGCCGGAGCCCTGCCTCTCGACTAGGGCCGCGTATGGCGCGAGCAGCATCGTGTGAGCAGAGGGTTGGCGGGCGTCGTCGCGTCGCGTTTCCATTTGGAATTTGGACGGGAAAACGAACCTTTCTAGTTCGGAAAAATTCCATCCCTTGGAAACCCGGCGGCGGTGGAGATGGGCGCGGAGATATGGCCGAGATGGAGGGCATGGAGGCAGTGGTGGAGATGTTGGAGATGGAGGAGGGTGATGGAGAGCCGCCATGGAGATGGAGGGCATGGAGGCGGTGGTGGAGATGGAAGCGGTGGTGGAGATACCGGAGATGGAGGAGATGCTGAAGTTGGCCGCGACGGAGATGCCGGAGTTGGCCGCGGCAGAGATGCCGGAGATGGAGAAGATGCCCGAGATGGAGGAGTCGCGGGATGACAATCTCGGGCGGTAAAGGAGGAGCGTGAGGACAAGTTGACCAGCACGAACCTGGATGCAATGCTCACCACCGGATTAAGATAGGTGTACCTATCGGTTGAGGAAAAATCGGTTTGCAAAATCGATTCGAAAACCGAGACCACCGATGGATATAATAAGAAAACAAAATATACTTGAGATATATCCGGAACACGTAGTATGTAGGATCGTCTGTTGCGGAATAGAGGATGGGAGCCGCTGCCGCCGCGGTCTTGCCGGTGTCCATGAGCGATGGCGAGGGCACGAACACGGCGCAGGCGGCGGTGCTCTCCCGCCGCGCCATGGTCACGATGTGCGCCATGTCTTCTCTTCATGGGACTGACGGTGTGGGCCCTGTCCTGCTCCGACGCCACCGCCGGAGAAGGACGACAAGTTCTCCGTCGTGCGGAATCTGTCGCCGCCGATCTGCGCCTACCTTTTCTTCTGGACCGTCATGGTCGGGAACGGTCGGGAAAACCTCCTAACTGTTCCTGCTCCTGCATTTTATAGACAGGAACGGGAAAAGCGGGCGGGAAAACGAAATCGATATTAAGGGATATCAGGAATGTAACATATCGATCAGGAATGTGACTATTACGATCGGGAATCGGCAACTCAAATCGGGAACACCAACACATGCGACCACTCGAAACATTTAGCTCGACCCAATAATTCATATGCAAACAAATGAACAATACACATGCCATCCGGTAGTATCAGTAGCCGAAAATGTGCAGTCCATAGTTCCAGTACTAGGCAATGATCAATTGTTCAGGCAACAACATACCAACATTGGCCAATAGATCACAACCAACAAATCCATATTAAACAATTAAACATGTCACATGGGGCAAAAGTAGTCAACACTCATCAAACCGTCCAGGCTGGGGTCGGCGATAGTGGCGACCAGGGTTTTTTATACCGACTGTAACCGCAATTTATACCGCGGTTACCGCTCTAACCGTTGCGGCCCGGTATAAAAAAACCACGGTAAACCGGTCCTAACCGAACCTAGCAACCGGACCAGACCGGTTTACTGAATGGTTTGACCGGTAAGCCGACCGATTTTTTTTCCTTCGAACCGACCGCTCATACCACGGTTTAAAAAACCCTGGTGGCGACCAGCCATCGACGGAGAGACCTGGCCGCGCCTGGAGCGATCAGCCGTGTCAGCGAAGGGTCCTGCGCTATGCGCGCACAGCTCATGGCCACCTGCCTGGTGCCCACCTGGTGGGTGGTGGCTGCCGGTCACGGCCAGCAGGCTAACACGTAGCAGCGGGGGACTAGGATGGCCGGACGGGGTCTTCACGGGTAGGGGTGCAAATTGATTATAATGTGGTGCACCTCCGAACCTCTTTAGTTCAATTATTTGTAATACTTCTTCAATATTTTGAAAAAGTAGTACAAATAATTGAACTAAAAAGGTTCGGAGGTGTACCTAACGGTTACCCCTTTGCACCCTTATTCGGGGGCCGGCGACGGGAGGACGGATGAGACGAGAGGCGAGGGAGGGAGGGGTGTGCAATGCGGCGGTGGCTAGGGTTGGGACTAGGGAGAGGGTGGGAGGGGGCGCGGGAGTATATGCGGGGGGCTCGATACACGCGCGGGGCTAGGCTGAGTGAATGCGAGGGAGAGTACCTCAGCCCACTAATACGGGATTCTTGTGACAACCCGCCCAGGAAAATACCGTACTATCACCTAAACCAATCCACTTTGGTCATTAAGCGATAATAAAGTATCATCATGTCGTTAGTTGCCGGGTTAACGCCCGGTAAATCACTTGGAGTTCACACAGAGGATCGAACATATGCATTAAAACTCACGTGAAGACGAGTCCAGAGTACACACCAATTAAATCCAATTTATTACAAACCATTGTTCATGACAGGAAGTAAAGGTTCAGAGTTCGAAAATCAGCGGAATAAAAATAAACTAGCACAACGGTAACATCACAGGAGGCCGTCCGTGATGCCATCACACCTCGTCATCCACCCATCCCTGCTCCCAGCCGGGTGGATCTCACCAGATCAAACAACATCTGCAACAACAGTTTTAAAGCAAGGCTGAGTATACTAATACTCAGCAAGACTTAACCGTCGGGTGATAACTACATCACCAAACTCTAGACATGAGAGGCTTTTTGGCCGGTGGAGTTCTTTTGCTGAAAAGCAACAAAGAGTGCGTCCTTACTTTCAATATTTTAGCACAAATTCTAGTTGATTACCATTTCTAAGTGAGCCAACTAATTCAATCAAGAATTGTACAAACAATTAATTCAAGCAGTAATATTCATAGAGTTCCATCAATAAGGGATATCATGGCCTGTTGATTAAGCAGTCTCAGATAACGGTGAGAGGCCGACAATCGATTGATTTAAACTTTGCAAGGTAGACCTAAACACACGGTAGGGTGCCCCCGCGAGGACAACCATCCAGGCGGTTCCCATCTTTCTTCGGGTCGGGATCAGACCTACAATCCTCGGTACAAGGCTTACTGGTACGTCCCGTCGGACCGCCCAGAATCGCACAGGTACCCCACTGTTGCTGTTGCAGCAGGGGGACACATTATGTGTCCTAGGGGTAGTAGGGAAAAGTTCCCTTGCCGTGTCCATCAGGTACTAGGCTTACCGGTCCCATTCCCGACAAGTGCTTAGTACGTTCAAAAGCTTAGCCCACGAAAGCCACTGGACCGGAGCCCAAATCCCATGCTCTTACCACATGAGCAATCCATTTATAAAGATCTTATGATTCCAGCATAAGAACCTATTCTCGCGAGTGACGAGCATCACTCGACTTGTACCGGTCCTATAGCATAGCAGCTATCGACCTAGCATACTAGTGATAGAGCATAGGTACCTAGGGATCATGCAGCTAGGGTTTCAATTCAACTCCTGAAACGTAAATGCACAATCATAGCAAAGGTAATTGCATAATTTTAAAAGACGGGGTTAATGATCCGGGGCTTGCCTTCGCTGGCAAGGCTGGCCTTGGGCCCTTCTGGACTTGGGTCCAGGTCTTGAGCTACGAACACGTGCTGCAGCTCACTGACAGCACCTTCGTCTCCTCCTTCCGGCACGAGCGTAAATCAACCGTCGGGGAGATCTACACGAGGATGCAAATACAAGATTTAATTGACGATTTTTAATTTAAATATTTGCAAACAACAAATGACAACCATGGGGTGCATGGTTGACCACATTCACCTAGATAAGAATACATTCAGCATACTCTTCCAAAAGGAACAATACGCGGTTCTTTATTATTTATTCTTTTTGACGGTGACTGTGTACACATTTATGTAAATGAATTAATTCAAATCACACAAATAGCAAGGGTTGGTTTTAAGCTTGTTAAAATGATTTACATCACACACATAGGGTCATTAAGGGTGTGGTCGGTGATTTTCCCATTTAATCTAAACATTCAGCTTTAATGGCCTTTATGGATTTTATTCACAAAACAATTTAATAAAAATCAGTGAGGGTGTTCCTAGAGCACATCAAGCCTATACAAGACCACTGCACACACAAATACACTTAGGATAGCTAAGAAATTAATTACACCGAAAATAACAAAGGCTAGCTACTAAAGCAAGATAAAAGCATACAAAAATAAATACACATAAAAAAGATTCCAACTTTCTCACACATGGCCTCTGGTCCAAATCTAAGCTAGGCATGCAACATATACACCTATAACTACTATAGATCTTGAGTTATGCAATTACAAAGAAAATTAGGCATATTTCAAGAATAAATATTTTTGACAATTATAAAATCATGGTTAATTCATCAGAGGTACATTTTGGCATAACAAGACAACATGCATAAGTTGCGCACAAAAATCTAATTATTTTTAGCTACAAAAATCATTAGGACAGATTCTGCATAAATACAAAACAATTCATAATAAAAGATTTACAACATAACTTTGTGCAATTTTTGGTACAGGAGCTAGGCATGACATAACACACAACATATCCAAAACTCAGCTACAGACGACTTGTATATTTTGAGATACAACAGATCTAGGTTTTTCAGTTTCCTATTTTTCATGCAAAAACTAACAGGAAAAGCTATGGTCATTCTTTACAAAAGTTGTAGTGTTTTTCACAAGGAGTCCAACAAAATTGGGTTTGTATTTTTATGATTTTTCTATGATTTTCTATGAATTTTCTAAATTGCTGGATCCAAGTCAAAAGGAGTTAAGAATCTAATTGCACCGAAGTCCCCGGAAGAATTTTCCTTTCACAACCATGCCCTCGGTTTAACAGCTAGGTCCCTGGTTTTACGTTAAGGCCCCCGGAAAGATCTTGGGGCTCGCAATGCGGCCCTCGGCCATGGCCGCCGGCGGCTCAGCCACAATTCCGGTGAGGCCGGCTGTGCAGGTGGCCGAGGAAGGGGTGGGCGGCGACGGGGTGCTCACCTAGACTTGCTTCGTGGCCGGAGACGGGGCGGAAAGGACGCCGGAGGGGCGGGGCGGCGGCGCTGCGGCTCGGCGGCCGCGGCAGCTCGGCTCCGGCGACGGAGAGCGCACGGCCTGGACAAAATGCAGTACGAGGAGCACCAGGGTGTCCTAGGGAAGGGTCAAGGGGTGGTTGGTTGCGGCGGAGAGGCCGGAGGAGGCGGCTCCACGGCGGCGGCCACACTGGCAGGGACGGCGGGGCTCGGCGCTCGCACGCGTGAGGGGCAACCGCGCCATTTATAGCCGGGAGAGGGGGGTGCGGCTCCAAGCCTTCGTCGTGAAGGATTCTCGGCGTTAATGCCGTAGTACGGCGGCTTTGCCTTGGCATGCGCGCGTGGCAGAGCAGACGCAGACGGACCGGTGGGTAATACGGCGGCGCGGTCCGGCGGCGAGTGCGGGAGCTCCGCGTGGCAGGGAGGAGCGTCGGGAGAGGTGCGGCGCTCGGACTGGGGGTCGCGGGCCCGCCTCGATGAGTGCGTACGGCGGCGTACGGCGCGGCGCGGCGCGTGCGGGCGCGCTCTGGAGCGCGGCCACGACGGCGTGGCGCGACACGCGTCTGCTCAGTTTGGTTTAGCCCGAGTTGACCGCGTTTTTCTCCCAAATTTTGAACTGAAGTGCACTAAGTGGTAAATAGTAAAGTTGTAGATCAAAGATCCCTCTACAACTTTTACAAAGGCCGACAGGTGTTTCGAGCAACCGTTTGAGCATGAACTGCAGGCAAATTCGCTGGTTTTCATGGCGCCGGTGAACAGTGTTTACTGCAGTTGACCAAGTTTTCCACCCTTTTCCACTCAAAATTTGAACTGCCATCCAAAATGAAAGTTGTGTCCCTCGAAAATCTGGACAACTTTTATATTGGGATATTTTGAAGTGTTTAGGTGAAATTTGGAGAACGCGGCAAAAGTTCCGGATGGTGCTCAAGGACATTAGGGTTGACATAGGGTTTGACTAGATGTTTGACCAAACTTTGACCACAAGTGTGTGTAGACTTGATCAAAAAGGTCATTAGTGATTGTTGACGAGGTTTTCGGGGTGATGACCCAGGTTGACCATGTTTGACTAGTGTCAACACGTTTGACTCGGTCATTAGCACTAATGATGCTAATTAAAAACCTGGGGCGTCACAATTCTCCTGCGGGAATTTTCCCGACTGAAAACAGGAACCAACGATTCGGTCGCGAGATGGGTCCAACCGATTTCGCTCCTGGTCCCGCCGTTTTTTTTCAGGTTTTCCTGATTTTCCTAATAAACAGTCTGCGATCAGTTTACGCGGTTCATGGTGCCGGTCGAGACGGGAACCTGTTTTCATCCCTATCTACTCCCTCCAGTTTGGTAAAGAAAGTCGTTTAGGATATCGACACGGTCTCCAAAATACAACTTTGACTTCTTATTTTTATAAAAATAATTTGTAAAAACTAACATATGTATACTTTTGTTAAAGTATTTTACAAGACAAATCTACCTGTATAGTTTTCACATATCCAAACTCAACAACTTAAAAGTTATTCATGATTTATATTCCCAATGTTTGACTCAAATCTTGTCCAAAACGATTTTTTTTACCAAACCGGAGGGAGTATTTTGGTCCTCTTTCCTGCATTGTTGCTTCGTTCAGTGCGCAATGTGCTTCATGCTCTATTTTGGTTCTCTTTCCTGCATTTGTTATTTTGTTGCACGGCAGTGCTTGCCGCCCGTCCGCGTAGCCCCGGCCGCAGGTACTTGATGAAATGCCCGTTTAAAACGACTATAAATTGATTTTGTCTCTCTCTTCTCAATTTATTTTCCTATTTGCCTCGATAACGATAACTATCTTTATGAACAAGGACCTTTCAGTTCAGGACCTAATTCAAGGCTTACACACAGGAGATGCTGAACGAATTTCAGGATTCGATCGGTTAAATTTTTTTCAGGATTCGTTCATAAAAAATTAAATCATTTATTTTTACTTTGCCGAGGAAGTGCCGGTGATGCACATGTAAAATATATACTAGGTGATGCCCCGCGCGTTGTTGTGTGAATTTTTTAAATGAGATTTTAAGTTGAAATGTAAAAGTAGAAACACCAAAGTGATTAAATGACAACATTCATTTGTAAATAATATTATATATGAAAGCATGTTATTTTGTTGAGAGTTGATCATTCTAAAATGATTGATCCTACATGTATTTCAACTGCAGGAATTTTGTGGTGTGTTACTCACAAATACATGCTATTAGCCACAAAAAATCAGTTGAAGACATAAAAAGATGGTCTGGTGGATGATGACATGACGTATAGTAGGTTATGATGTAGAATGATTGAATGTTGAGAGAAATAGTTAGTGGGTTCCATCTATATAGTTGTATATGATTTTGTTATGTGGTGCCATACATTGACCATGTACATGTCAAATGACTCACTCCTGTTTTGAGTTCAAGTTAGAGCGTTAACAATTTCAGCTTTCATTCCTGCTGATGTAGTATCAAGTATCAACGGTGTCACATGTTGTTGGAGCATTACAAGCCATTCAAATTTTCATCTTCCTTTATCTGTGCTTTTAACTAATAGTATGGTATATATTCGCAAAAAAAATAGTATGGTATATGCATGTGTAAAAAAAAAATCTGAACATGTTAACATACTGCCTTTCTATGTTTAATTCAAGAGGTGCTATAGTTGCGCATTGATTACCTTAGCTATTTCCATAGTCTTGGAGATGCTCTTACTATGGGTTCTTTTTAGTGTTCCTTCGATTGCCTTGAGCATAGTACCTACCAAATATGATGAAAAAAAATGACATGCATCATTAAGTCCATTAAGGCAAACAAGCCGAATCCTTCATTACAGTATCCATCTCATTTTTCTAAAGTTTAATGATAGGAAAAGGAAACGAAAAGTAGCGTGCATTTTTTCTTTGCCATAAACATGCAAAAGGAGTTTATCCTCTGTATTGCACTTGAGATTGGTTACTTTCCCAATTACGTATGTTTATAGTGTACACCATTCCGTTTTCAGTTTAGTTACATGCAAAGTCATGTTTCAAGTGTTCCATGCTTATGCGGAGCTATAGATAGGAAGCAAGGCTCAATTTGGGTATGAGGCAACTTGGAGCATGCTTCAAACACACATATGTACTATGTGTATACCATAGTCTTTAGCGTCTGATGTGGCCACACAAAGAGCATGTCACACGTCAGGACCAAGCACTATTCATTCTACCAGATGAACAACCTCGTGGTAGCTCTATCGCATCACTCCTCCCTCGGGTCCAACAGCCATTCTCGCACACATTCTTTCCACGGACGACATGAGACTGTGGGCCAAGCTCCATTAAGAACGAGACAAGTTTCAGTGTACATGTACCAATGGAATTTCATGAGAGGATGAAACTCCTATCACATTCCATGAAATTGTCTCATTCTCTCTCTTAGTCTCATCATCACATTAGTAAAATTGGTTATATGACATAAAATTTAATGTCATCAAACTCTATGTGAAATCCTCATTAAGACTGGTGTGATGAGTCGTCACGCCAGCCTGACGGGCTAAATCCATCATATCTGAGGAGTCTAGATTCCAGTGAACTCAAACCCATAATAAAAGTGTGTTGTGACCGCTCCGCTCCATGTTTGTAGCATCGCTCTGAATTTATCGTTAGCAAACACCTCCAGCTCCACCAACACCAACTTGGGGGGAAAAATAGATGTAGATCCCACTTAGGTTTCTTTGAAGCTCCTCAAAGGGTGCTTCAAAAACTCTAGTTTCAAAAATTCTCTTGGAGTTGAGGGTGGAAACTACCCACCAATGCTACTAGTTACACATACCGATTCACACAGAAAAAAAGGATCGAGCCTTTCCTTCCCTGTGTGCATGCTCCTCTTCTGCCGCCATCGCCTCCCCTCGTAAACGTACTCCTCCGTTCCGCCCGCTGCAGCCAGGGTCGTGCCGGCGTAAACTGAGGCCCTGCACCAAACTATATAGTTGAACTTACTAGCTTAGTGAAATGGAATAATAAAATATATAATATAAGACATGACTTCGATCTTTGAACACTAGTAGACTCTAGAGAAAATTATAAACATTCATGAAGAAAACGTAATCAACAATCAAATATAAATAATTAAAATATAAAAATAATGAAATTAAGTATCTAGAAATATCGAACACAAAATTAATATGGTCATGAATCGTATGGCGCTCTATCCCCTAAACCATTTGGTCGTACGAGTTTTGAAGGCCTCGACTGTTTTTTGTTGTTGTTGCTACCTCGACGGTTGGGGATGCTCAGCCATTCAAAGGCACTCGAACTGATCGATCGATTAGGGAGATGAGGGCACGAGGTGCTGTAATAGCGGCATGCCAGCTGGCACGATCTATCGGACGAAAAAAAGAATACATGCATTAGGTAGTGAGGGAATCGGCAGCCTTCGCGCAGTGGATACGAAGACAGAATTAAAGACACAAGCGATTCACACTTGTTGCCATTGTATTCTACCAGCAGGTTGATAAGTGATAGGTTGCATGGTAAAGCAAAGGGGAAAAATGGGGCCCTAGGAAAATTTTGGCCATGTTCTTGTGCACCGGTAGCACACCCACTCGCACGGGCCTGGCTGCAGCCTTCTCCCCTACCAGTTGGGTGATAGCAAATCGGTGAGTAATCTTCCCGTTGGGTCGATTCTGACCCAAGCTCACACCACCCAAAGAGTTACAGCCATCAATGTCGTTAGTGTGCTACCTCGATCTCCATCAGCTCCAAGGGTTGGGCGCGGCATGACGGAGGCATGTGCCCCTTGGCTGGCGGCAGCCACCCCCTTGTCGTCAGCGCGTGTGGGGGCGAGCTGGCAAGCCTGTGAATATTGGGGTTAACATGGAGGAGGATGAGCGTGATGGACACAATGAAGCTGATTATGGTTATTATTCCTGCATGTAGTTGTTATTATTCTTGATCATTTGTTTGCTAACATGAGTTTTAGGGCATGTTTGGGACTGCTCCGCTCCAAGTTTTACAACTCTGCTCAATCTTTGATCAGCCAAACACTCTCAACTTCTAAAACTCTGCTCCTCAAAAAAGGTGGAGTTCAAGGCCAACTTCACATCTTTTTTTCCCAAAATCCAAGTTTTGAACTTCCTCACGGAGTTGTAGGAATATTACCCACCAATGCCACTCTTTACATATAAAAACGGTTCGTTTTTCTTTCTTTCCTCCCGTCGCGCTCCTCCTTCCTCGCGCTCGGACTCGTCGCGCCCTCGCCGAGGAGGGGCTCGCGCCGCTGATGCCAGCCGCACCCGACCCCGCCTCGGTTCCTAGCTCCACGCAGCCACCGGCCGCGTCGCCACCAGTCGCGCGCCTCTCCTTCCATGGCAGCGCCCTCGTCTTTCATCCTGCTCGTGTTCATGCCTGCAACCTTGGTTCAGTGGAGGTCTCCCTACTCAGCAGCGGTGGGGCGCAGGCAAGCTCGGAGGCCGCCTAGCCGCCGTCGTCCCAGAGCTTGCTGTCGGATCCCCCGTTCCCATGTTCAATTTCCACCTCGATGCTGCACATCAGCAGACCTCCAGCAGATAGGCTCCAATCTTGTCTTTCGGTGGCCACCATGGCTCCTCCTCCCCTCGACCTCGACTCCTTGCGGCGGCCGGCGGCATTGGCCGTCGGATCTCCACCCCGCCTGCCCTGCCTAGCGAAGGAGCGAGCGCGGCCGCCCATCCTGTCTGCCCCGGGGTGGAGGCCGGCGCGGCCGCAGCTCTGCTATGCGGTGGAGGCCGACGCGGGCGCCGCCGGCTGCTCCCGGACCCCGCCATCCGCTCCCCCGTCGCCGGTGGCCGGCACGACGAGCTCTACCCCTGTTGAGGACGAGGCGGCATAGGTGTACATCCTACCGAAATCTCCCATCACCGCAGTTGGAGCAAAGTTTCATGCAAAACAGACACATCAGCTCTGTAAACTCCAGAGTAGAGCTACTCCTTTATAGAGTTGGTGGAGCAGAGCTGAAGAAATTGGAGCAGAGCAATCCCAAACAGGCCATTAACCTGCACCGTTTGCCAATTCTGTGTGGAAAAAAAAACTATTGCATTATAATAGATTCCAAGCTACACTGTTTGCAAGTCTGTGTAAGGGGAAAACGCTATTGCATTCTTTTGCGCGTATAAAGGAAAAAATGTATAGATTGCGCCACACCGCAATACTTACAACAAATAAACAAAAATAATTGAATATATTAAACGAAAAAAGGTTTTCCAGATATACACACAACTTTATTTTCTTTCCCTCCTTTTCAAAAAAAAACTTTGTTTCCTTTCCCAATAAAACACAACTTTTATTATATTAACTCCTCACACATATACACACATACACAACAGGTGAAAACAGACATACAATGTGTTTTCTATCAGAATTGATGTGCTGCAAGGAAGTTGGTAAGCTTTTGCACTTTCTTGTCTTTGTAGGGGATAATAAGATGTCGGATATAGCTAGCGGAATTACACATTCTTGGTATATTATCTCATTATGAGCTTGCTGTTGGAATGAGTTGGATGTGATAGCCCTTGAAAATCATCATCTCCCCAACACGTGATACTTCTCCTCCTCTTGTCTCGATCCATCTACGGACAATAATGATTATAATTTCATATATCAGCGAGCTAATTAATATAAAATTAGTGATCGAGGGAGGCGTGCATATATATGATCTACTATTCGAGTTGCAATATCAATCCACAAAAAAAAACAAAAATATTTTACCTGTACTTTGTCACTAAAATGTGGAGGAAAAGTGAAATGAAAAGCTTGCTAAACTCCGCCCCTATACAAAGCCTTATGCCGCCTCCAAACGGCATGAAATTCCTTTGCTGCATGCTTCTTTTTTTCTCGTCCTGTATCTGCAGAGAAAGAGCAGCACATCGTCTTATGTATATCTGCAACAAAAGTTTGATAACCAAAACAGTTGGGACTTCAAACTGGAGAGCAGCTAGCATTTTAATTTGCTACGAACCGTCCACCTCCATGGATTGAATTTGAGTGGATCCTCGAACACTTTTGGGTTTAGGTGAACCGCCATGGGGCTAATCATTACTAACCACCCAGCAGGAATTGTATAGCCTGCATATGAGAAATGAATTATTCAGTGAACAATAATCGATGGCACCGTGCAAATAAGCTACCGGTGAAAATGTGTTGTATGTCTAAGCCAAGTGTATGTATGTACCATTCACTTGCACATCTGCCAGAGTTTTCCTGAAAATTCCAGGTGCGACATTACTTATCCGATTAATCTCGTTCATAACCTTCAGGTGAAACAAATTAATTCAAGCACCTCAAAAACAGAAGAAGTCGAGAAAACCACCACACATGCATATAGTGACAAAGAATGAAAAATGCTGAAAGAAACCAGCATGTATAAGTATAAGCTTGAGTTCAATCACCTGAGTAGTAAATGCCAAGGACTTGTACTCCTCCCATGTGAACCCGGAATTCGTGTCTTCTCGTTTCTTCAGCATGGCTTCATGCTCCTCCTGGAAAAGGGTGCAAATTAAACTCAATATTACGAGATATTTTTTTTTAGAATTTAAATTACTATATAGTAATATGATGTGATTATGCTCTTTTCTGCGAGTTACATATGTATATATGTAGAACAAATTAATTAACCTTGAGCGTTTCGACAACTTTTGGGTTGTCTGTGAGCATCTTAAGACCTATGGTAAGTGTTCCTGATATCGTCGCAAAGCTACCAAACAAGAGTGCAGCGAGTGCATCTATAGCAAAAGCCTCATCTATCACCGGCTTCTCACTCTGTAGTTCTTCGACGAGCAGATCAAGAAGGTCACCATGTTTCTTCTCAGGTGCACTTAGCCTGTCTTTCAGAAGATGACTCAATTTTTTATGCACATTTCTCCTTCCCTGTGCGAGGCAAATGGAATATTAATTCCAGTCACCACGAGTATATATTGAAAGTCCAGGAAATTGAAATGATACGAAATTCAAATAATGTGTACCTTCATGCACTTGTAGAATGATGTCCCAGGGAAGTATATTGGGAAGCAGAGGATCCCCTTGAAGAAGTCTTCGAAGTTCTTTCTCAATTCTCTCGACTCCATGGGCCCCATGCCGATCATCTTCTTGGCGATCAGGTCGAATATCATCTGTCAAGAAAGCTCAAATCAAGGCAATAAAACAAAAGATCATCTGTTGTCGAGCCACACCCCACACTACACTTACATCTGCTACGGCATCCATCACCTCGACGCTGGGCTCGGCGGCGGCCCACGCCTTGAAGCTCTGCCCCATGGAGTCCTCAAGCTCCCGGATGAGCACTTGCCTGAGGTTTTCGGTGCCCAAGAGCTTGGAGGCGAAGCTCCGGATGAACTTGTGGACGGTGCCGTTGAATGCGGTGAGGCTCTTCTCGCCGAAGATGCTGTTGGCCGTCTCCGGGTACCAGATCCTGAACAACTTTCCCTCTTGCTGGAAGATGAACCGGTTGAACTCCGGATCCAGGGACATGATTAGAGGCTGCCCCGCCAGGCTGGTCTTGAACACCGGGCCATACCTATAAGAATGTAGCAACAAATTGTTGCAATACAGCAGAAACGAACACAATTAAAGTGTGTTAAACAGATAAATAAAGATAGTAAATTGTGCTTTTTTCTCTCCATTTTGCAAAGACGAAATCAAATCATTTGGTATTTGCGTGAGCTTAAGGTAAGCATATAATGCAAGCAAGAAAAGTGTAAAGGCCAGAGAATGAAACCAAGATTGAGTTCTGAGTTATCGTGTAATCACCTCTTGAGTCGTTGTCGGTAGTAGCTTGGGATGCCAATAGAATGGCTCACTTTGATGAACTGGAGGGTCTCGCCAACAATGGGGAAACCCATGGAGCCAGGAGGAAGAAGCCTCTGCTGTCCCTCCTTGCTTGCCCATTTGCACGCCCAATGAACTAACCATCCAATGACCACCGTAACGCAGCAGAGAGCAGCTGCGTATGGAATCATCACCAGCCGCAGGGAACTCTCCAGCTCTATGTTTGTTCCAGGCTAGCTAGAGGTTTGCAGCCAGTCGCTCAGCTTGTTTTGCAATGCACAGGGGACTAGGGGACGTCAGGTCATATATATAATATAGGGAGATTTGTGATCTTGCCTCTACTATGCAGTCTAATGGTGATTTTACTCTTTTTTTTCAACTTTGCGATTTTACCCCTGTTATTTCAAATCAAAGATAGTCTCTACCCCTGTTTTGTGAAGAGCAGTTAACGGTGTTAACTTTGCTATGAAAAGACAACAATGCCCTTGCGAATTTGCCCATACTATTTTGAGTTCTTTGTGATTTTACCCCTGTTTTAGCAAAAAAAAAAAGGGCAGCACTCTATCAGATTTTTCATAACCGATTTTTCAACTATCATCTGTCTTATCTTATCATGCATGTCCACAACTTGAAAAATGAACAAACTCTAACAAGAAGTTCCAAATCTGACCTACAAATCACAATACCGAATTTGAAGTTAGCTTAATCGACTGTACATATCACATCTAATTCGCTCTACAGATCCGTTTCAATTAAAATCCATAGCACAGGATCATTCAAGGACAGGAGCTCCCACGCGGCTTGACCTACGCCCGGTGGCCGCGCTGCTGGGGCCCGCGCCTCCCGCGCGCCCGGCGCTGCTGGGGCCCGCGCCTCCCGCGCGCCCGGCGGCCGTGCTGCTGGGGCCGGCTTGGCCTACGCCCGGCGGCCGCACCTCCCGCACGCCCAGCGGCCGCGCTCCCGGGGGTCGCGCCTCTTGCGGCGTACGCGGCGTGCCGCTGCTGAGGTCGCGCCGGCCTGGACCGCCCGCCCAGGCCGCGCCGGCCAGGACCGCCCGCCCCGGCCTAGGGTTCGGGTGCGCCGGGATGCAGCAGAAACGATTAAAGGGAGGGAGTTGGCGCCTGGTATCGTGGATGGATAAGATGAGGAGGGGTAGTTATGTCTATTCCCATGGTATTTAGCATTTTTCTAATTTCTTTTATTTTTTTCAATGGGTCAGCACCTAACGGAGCTAGAAGCAGGGGCAGAAGTAAGGGTAAAATCGCAAAGTTCAAAAAATGAGGGTAAAATCACCATTAGACTCCATAGTAGGGGCAATAGAGGCTAAAGTTTTTGGCTTTTTTTAATTTTCTGTCATGCTTGTTGGATGGAATCAAACTTTCTACTTCTAGACGTTGACCATGAGAGGTTACATGGTGCAAGATGGAACTGTGTACTAATTTTTTTAGTTTGCGTGCATGGCGCATGGCCCAGATACTGTATCTCTCAGACTATCTCCAGCAGTATCCCTTCCCGCATCTGCAAAAAACCTCCATATGCAGACGTTCCCGTCGCGCAATGGAGGGAGGCCTGCAGCGGTCTCGCGCATCCCTCGCGCATCGGGAGGAGGCAGTTGGCTCCCGCGTGCGTCGGGAGGAGGAAGAGCACGGGGAAGAAGGAGGAGGCCAGGGGAGGAAGACGACGCGCGCCCGCCGGGGCCACAGCTCCCCTCAGCCGCAGCTCGCCCGCCACCGTCGCCGCTCTCCCGGCGCGACCGCGGCCCGCACCACCGGTCGGAGCCGAGGCCCGCGGCAGCCGCCGGAATCCCCGAGGTCCTCTGCTCCTCCTCCTCTTCCATCTCCGGATCCGGCGAGATCCACCTCCGCGCCGCTGTTCCCACCTCCAACTCCGCGCTGCCCCCTGGCTGAGCTCGTTCGGGGCGGATCTCGCCCGGCGGCCGCGCTGCCCCCTGGCTGAGCTCGCCCGTGGCAGATCTCGCCCGGCCACATTGGCCTCGCCTCGCGCCGGCCGCCACCGTCGAGGCCCGCCTCTGCTGCGGCCCCTGCTCCTCCTCTGGTCGCGTCGTCGTCGTCCGAGGGGAGAGGGCGTGGGGGAGAGGAGGGCGGAGGAGGGCGAGGTGGCGGAGGAGAGGAGGGCGGACTGGCGGAGGAGGCAAGGTGGGGATGGGAGACGGTGGGTCCCGCTGGGCGGTTGGGATGGGGAAGACCCCCAGAGCCCCCGAGAATGCGCGCGGGAGGTGGCCTGCTGCAAAATGCAGCAGCTGTTGCGGCTCCTGCTGGAGCCGCTACAGTGCGATCCCGTTCCTTATTTTGAAGATGGGGGGAGGGATGAGGGGACTGCTGGAGAATGTCTCAGGTGCCGCACCAACGAAGCTTCTGATATGCTGCTTCCTCTAGTGAAAAAGTAAATTGGTGTCCTGGATACTGACATGGTAATAAAAACAGTTTATTTATTGTTCATTTGTTATATACTATATTTTTAAGTATGAAACGTTTTTATAAAAAGTATAAATTATTTATAAGAGTTTAGAATTTTTGACGTCGGGAATTTGAAAGCGGCACTCATTTGTCATGATGACTAGCTAGAGTGAGCAGCACCATCTATCTACATCGCATTGAGTTTCATAGGGTTCTAGAAAGAGAGGAACATGTGAATTAAGAAGCTCAGCTCGGTTAGTTATAGGTTTCTTTGGATGAAACATGTCCATTTATGTGAAAATTTGTATTTGCGTCGTATTTAAGAAAAGAAAATGGAAAAAAAAAGAGGAAGGACATGATGCTGGCAGATTTTAATGTGATTTGTTGACCATTTGGTGTTCAATCTACGCTTGCACACATGCTATTCAGAAATCATGTCGCATCTCTTCCTTACAAAAGCGGGCAAAAAAAAAAAAAAAAACTTAGCAGCAGGGAATACGTGCACAGCAGCATCATGCGCAATCCCCCCCGCATCCTAGAGTTTTCGTCCTGTAGAATCGAATATAATCTCATCGCATCGCTTCGCAGGCACATAATCACGTACGTGCACGTGGTTAATTACTGCCTCCGCAAAATCGGGGATTATCACTAGGGAACAACGCGTCAGAGGGAGAAATATAAGATCATATATTGAAAAGTTGGCTTCTAGTACAATTGATGACAAAGGTGAGAGTTCTTTTCCAAAACAAACTTATATTAATTTAACAAAAAATGATTACAATCGGAACTTAATAATGCGGAGATTGAACACCACCACGTGGCCAGGGGCTCCTATATGGTTACCGGAAGGTAGATAAGGATGTGAACTTCCAACCTACCAAAGTCCATCGAAATGTATGTTTTTTATTTTTTCCCCACCAGCCTAGATTACAAAATGTTTCAACATTTTTTAAAAACATGTTGTAACATTTTTCCACCAAAATGTTGAACCAACATTTTTCATAAAAAAATTGTGCCAACATTTTTCGAAATCAACATTTGTTGGGAAAAAATGTTAGATTCAACATTTTTACGAAACGTTTCATCAAGAATTTTCATGAAAATGTTGACCTAAAATGTTCCAACATTTTCCAAAAAAAATTCAACATTTGTTTTTTTTGCCTTTCTTGAACCTCTAGGCAGCCGGCGGCGGCGGCGCGACGGTCGGCTGCGGCGCCGCACGGGGTCGGCCGCGGTGGGCGCGGAGGAGGTGCGGCCGGCTCGCTTTGACGCGTGGCGCGAGGGGGCGCGGCCGCGGCGGGCGCACGGCGGCGCGTGGGGGCTTGGCTGCGGGCAGCCCGGCGAGCTCGCGCGCAGGGGCGCGGGGTGCACGGCCGCGGCGGCCCGGCGAGCTCGCACATGGGGCCGCGGCCGCGGGGGCGCGTGCCGGCGACGCCTGCGAGCAGACGCGCAGAGGGGCAACAGACTGGAGGTGGAAGAGAGTGGAGGATGATGGGTTAGAGTTGTTGTTGTTAGGCCGTTGTTGGGCTTCTAGTGGATATAGATACATAAAAGCACTCACAGTGCAGACTCTACATAGAGTCTAAGATCATTTATTACCTCGAAACTATCATAGACTTGGAGTCTAAATAAGACTTGGAGTCTTCATTTTTCTCTCTCTCTTCCATAAATATACTGCCACATAAGTGACACATCAGCAAAATGTAATAAATTGACTTAGACTCTATGGTAGAGTCTGGGTTGGGAGTGCCCTAAGGGAAAATCTTCCGAATATAGGATTTCCTACCTGGCCTTGCCTTGGAATATTCGACCCATCTATTTGGGCTGGAGATTTGGCCCATCAAAACAGAAGGCTTTGTCTGCCTGCTCTGCTTTCGTCTGAAATCTAGCAGCCACTTTTTCATTAAAAAATATCTAGCAGCCCCATGCCGGCAAGTTTAATGCCAAGAGAGAGAAAATGTCCTCTTCAATTTTTTTTAAGTAAAAGCTCTTCAATTTATTTAGGAAGGGTGAGCAAACACAATTGAAATAAGTAATCAGGTTGGACCGAGACGGGCTCGGACCGGGTTGGTCCAAGTTGGACCGACCTTAGCCCCATGGGCTCAGGCTGGGTTGGGCTAGGCTTCATTTGCTCAGGTCTAAACCCTCCTAACCTCCATCCCCTTCTTAACTTCCCAGACGACACTTAAATAGGAACGAAGGGAGTATCACCGCAAAGTCAGTTTTTGCGTTTGTATATTCAATTATTCACAAAGTGAGTATTCATAGGTAATATGCAAGTGCATGCATCTATACTGCATTAAAAAAATATGATGGAACTCTAAGTTTCGTCCCTCATCACTAATTGTGTAACTGGCTATTTTACCTTAATTATAGACTTTTTCATCTTTATGATAATAAATATTTTTCATTTTTGTCTCCAAGGAATACATGAGGGCCAAATTTTAAGCTTCATCGGTATTCAGAGTGGAGCTGAGACTCGGGTCATGCCATTTCAGAGTTGACCAAGACAGGAGCTTACTTAATCCATCTTTTTGTCATAATCCTCCTTTTGTGTTTATCATCCTCTTGTTAAACACAAAATGCAACTTGCGCGCGTCAATGAGGGGTGTCTTTGATCTAAGTGTAATTCTTCATACTAACACATCACGAGTCACAGACAAAAGGCACGGGCAAGAGGTGTGCCGACCTCTAGTTTGGCGGGCAGATAGATGCCATCATTTTGTGGTGTAAATTGAAGGGGAACATATCTAGTATAAACCGCGCAAACTTCAATTTGAGTCATATGATATTGATCTAAGGGGGCACGTGGGGGATGTGAGGGGGATTTGCAGAAGTGTCATATAATCACACTTTTGCAAATCTCCCATCCCACTCCTTTGTGCGCTCCCTTGGATTAACATCACGTGATCCAGATTGAAAATTTGCATATAAATATTGGTTTGCATTTGATACGTTAGCAAATTAAAGAGCGCATGCGGCAAATAAAAGGTTTACCTTCTAATAAGTTTTCTTAAATGTGTTGTTAAGTTCTTTGATGCTATGACATGTACCGGTACGGTGCATGAGCAAGAAAAAAACAGAGGAAGATCGAGCAGATCTCGCATTCAGTAAAGTCAGGTAACTGCTGAGTCACTGATTCCTTAGCCTGAAACATCTGATCCGTTAGCAGGTGGTGATCTGGTGTCATGTCAGCAATTCCGGAGAAATTCCGTTGTCACATGCTACTAGTACCTGCCTTTCACCGCACCGTGCACGAACAGTTACTGGTCAGAGCTGAGCATCTCGATCACGACAAGCCGGGAAAGTAACCGTGATGAACTCAGCTACGTTTTTTTATGACAAAAGGTACTCCAGCTACGTGATTAGCAAGCTGCTCTGCTTGAACAATGGCGAATGAGCAAGAAAACAGAGGAAGATAGAGAGGTTCACAGAATAATCCAATCATTCAGCTGTCTGAAACACCTGATCCATCAGTATTCAGCAAACCATGAGATGATCTCGGCTCATGTCAACACAACTCTCACCGTCACAGACGCAAAACCCTCTCTGCATCTACAGCTACACAAACGGAGAATCAAGAAACAAAGAAAAAAAAAACAAAATCAGCCTTCTTCTCCGAGATTGGCATGCTCTGTTTTTTTCCTCTGTTTCTTGGGCCCAAGAACACACCTCTAACAGACGCAAAAATCCTCTATGCGTCTACAGAGACACAAATGGAGAATCAAGAAACAAAGCAAAAGGAATCCTCAGATCAGCCTTCATCTCCAAGGCGTGCTCTGTTCTTTTTGCTATGCTTCTTGATCCCAATCACAATCAGCAGCTATGCCTGTTCCCCAACGCTACTGCTGCGGATGGCTCTGTTGGGAGCTCGGCCGCCGGTCCATGCCGCCTCCGTCCCCGGCGCCGACGAGCTCCATCTGGTCCTGGAGGTACTTGCTTAGCAGCTCCGCGCGGTGGCCCTCGCCCTCCTCCTCCGGCGCCCGGTGATCCCGCACGCGGGCGGCGCAGCCGCCGCTCCTCCCCGCCATCACCAGCTTCCTCCGGCGGCGGCGGAACCGGATGGCGGCGACGGCGACGCAGAGCAGCGGCAGGCAGAGGAACAGCAGCGGCAAGGCCACGGGCAGCAGGCACAGCGCCAGCAGCAACGACCGCCACGACGGCTTCTCCGCGCGGCCGCTGCCGGCGGCGGAATCCATCGGCGTAGCAACGCTAGCGCGTCGATGGCGGCTCTTGGGACGCTGGCGGGGCCGCTGCCATGGACCGGACAGGCCTGGTCGGACTCGGAGGGGGAGGTCAGAGGTGGACAGGTGGTGGTGGTGGTGGTGGTTGCCGTGCGGACAAGGGGAGAGGGAGGAGAAGAGACCGTCTCTTTCCCGGCTGCTCTCTTTAATAACGAAACTATTTTTGTTTTAAAAAAAGATTGGGGGATTATTTTGCAATTTGCTTTGATGGAAAGCGTCTCCGGCCACTTGTTTTATAATCTTCCCCTGATATTTCCCTCAAATCATGTACACGTCGCTTTCTACTGTTTCTGATTTTTTTTTCTCCTCCCCCTCCTCTTCCATGATTGCGAATTTGTGATGAATATCGGAGCTCACCATTTTGTTGGATCTTTTTAGGAAAAAGTCAAAACACGGAGTCATTATTGGATTAGAGCACGGCGATTAAGACACTGAGACACATGGGTATGGAACATGAGGGTGGTAACGAATTGCTTGACACGTTGGCTACTTGGTTTGGACCGGCTTTGGATCATAAAATCAAAGTGCACAAAAAGGTTGATAATGATCGCATGCTTTGCACGCCGACCACCACGCTTGGAGGATTAAGCGTGCAAGGGCCATCACACGTTTCGCACGATGATGATGATGGGGCTGCAGCGACGACGATGACGGCGATGATGATGGGTTGCTTGCGACGAGACCGGTCGCAATTAGTTCACCAAGACATATATACGCACCTCGTGAACTGGAAATTTATGTGGGGAAGAGAATTGAGATAATATTGTGAAAGTGTTAGTACTGAACTAAATAAATACGGCTTCTTTTTTTGCGTTAGCCAATAATTCACCGGGACACGTAGGTATGACTTATGCATGCCGATTGACGGCGATGGATGGGATTAAGATATTCACAAGGAACATGGAGGAGTACTTGATTGGAAGATTTTTTTTTTTGCACCTACCTCCTTTGTTTTTACTTTTTTTTTTGGCCTAAGATTCATGAACCATGATGCTGATTCTTGATTTGACTTTTTGTTATCCTGCTGATTGTCCTCTCTTTCCACTTTTTAACCGCCGACTTTTTTTAACCGCCCGGCAGAGAGCATGTGGGGAGGGATGATGGCACGCGAGGGAGAAGGACTAGTGGCCACGGCTGATTGGCCACCGGATAGCAGAGAGGGCTGAGCTGCGGGGCCCGCGCCACGTCGGCTGGGAAAGGGCCAGGGGATAAACAAATGCCTGCCGCGTCAAGTCCACGTGGGACGGACCAGTGGAATCTGCGACTCTGGGTGATGCGAGAATCTGGATCGTTAAATTTTTAACCCAGGAGGAATACGTGGCTCGAGGGGGAAGCGTGCGGCGACACGGTGTGGAGGAAGGGCGTGATTGGTTTCTTGGTTCAACCTGCTTGTACCAGTGAACCAGGCTCCGGCTGGCCTGGCTCGTGGATTATCAGCCTGTTCGGCTGGCTGGTGGCTGATAGCTGGTGCTGATTTGTTCTGAGAGAGAAGTACTGCTGACTGGTAGCTGGTGGTTGATTTGTTCTGAGAGAATAGTACTGCTGGCTGGTGGCTGATAAGCCAAACGAACATGGCGCACTTGATTGGTTTCCTGGGTTGAATGAGATAGGACATGTAGGGAATTTGATTGGTTACCCTGCTCAACTCACTTTCCTTGCACTGTTGCTCTCTTGCGCAATCCAAATCTTGGGCTCGCGCCAGCCAGGCTCGGGAGAAACGAGCAATTTTCTCGTACTCCCTCCATATAGTTTTTAGATGACCTTTAGGACATGATTGTGCATACCAAGACGTCATTAAGTATATGTTAGTTTTCCATGTTTGCCCTTATTAAATAGCGATGCGGGAGTACTATGGAAGCTAAAAGACTTTGTCCCAATTGGTTACTCCAACAACTCCAGAGGTGGCTGAGGCCAGAGGTCCCCTGCTCGAGTCTCAGTACCGTATTTTTTTTTTGTTTCGTTCACTTTGCATGGCGCGCTGGAGATTTGCATGGCACCGGCGCCGAACGTGCCAATGATGGATGCATCGGCTGAACAAGGTTTTGTTTCTTGAACTTGTGCTTTCGTTGCACCCGAGTTGGATGAGTATTCATATTCCATTATTCCTTCTCATAGAATTTGATTTAAACGTGGATGCACTCAAGGATGCCGACGACCTCGAGGAACGAAGACGACTTGCCGTTCCAGATGCTGACGAGCTTGGCGAAGACGGCGTGCCGGTCGAGGACGCCGACGAGCTCGAGGAAGACGACTTGCTGGTCGAGGATGGCAATGGTAACGTGTCATCTGTTTTAGGTTTTCAAAAAAAAACGTGTCATCTGTTTCCTGTTTATTTGTTGTGCCATTACCAATGTTCGGCCGTAGTACTCCATTCTGCTATTGCCAGGAGAGAGCCGTGTGAGGCGCTAGGCAGCCAGGCAGGGAGATCAAAAGAGAGTGCGGCATCCCGAGGAAACCAGGCGAACGCGAGGAGTCTCAAGCAACGACGCGATTAATGCATGCCGCGCGCGGAGTCCCAAGCGAGGGGCAGTGGCGTCAAAAAAACACCCCCCGCGCCCAAACGTCACTTAAATCGCAATTCCCTCTCCTCCACAGGACGTCATTTAAAACTTAAAACGTATACGGAGGGAGTACGTGTAGAGTCAGGCTGCGGTGTCCTTTTTTCATGGCGTTAGCCAGGCCCAAGTGCTGCTGCAACCAACCAATCAAGAAGACATCACATCTGGAGAGCCTGGTTGGGCCGGAGCCACACCCAACCAATCACGCCCTACGGGAAAATAAACGCATGCAAAATGTTTGACTTTGTTATAATGTTATTTGTTTTTTATTTTAAGAAGTAATGAATATTTCGTGATTGGAGATTGGTTGGCATCAAGAGTACTCCCTCTATCCCTAATTGATGGTCGCTGGGGACACAAACCAGCACCCAAGGCAAAGTGGTAAAGACCCTGATGCCCCTACTTCATTAATGCTTTAGTTTTTGGTCGGGTGTGGTGGTGTGAGGCGGAGGTCGTGAGGGCAGGCGCATGCTGCATTTAAGGACGCTGTTGTTAGGCCTACGGTGCTCCTAGAATAGCTAGAAATGACAGTTATTGACAATGTTATGTAGCTATAACGACCAATATGGAGGGAGTAGGAGAGAAAAGTCACTCGAATATTTACTAATCCCACACATCATAGAAGTTGACAGAGTATCACATAGGGCACCATTGGATCACTCGAATATTTGTGAGAAAAAAACAGTGCGAAAAAAATTCATAACACTAGGAAGAAAATGTATGTAGTACTACGCTATATAACGAATCGCTTTTTGTGACCATCGTCACGTGTTATGCTCGACTCAGAATTTTTGAACTTGTTTCCGTTTAGTATTAATGAATTCCACCTAAATTCATCTTTCGAAACACAACATGCATGTTTTTTGTTCCGCTCACAAATTACCTTGATCAGCCTCCATCCAAATACCTACCATTAACCTTTTTTTTTTGCGAATTACACAGTACATCGGAGACACTCGCAACGCACGCACACTCATCCCTATGAACACACGCGCGCAAACCCTACCCTAGGAGCATCTTCGAAGACTGGGCCGACAAATCCTCAAGATTGACGAAGTCACCACAGGCGCCTCGCTGTCGACGGGAACGTCGCCTACCACTGAAAGCACAAACGCCGTTAAATCCTGGGAAATTCGCTCCCACGGGAAGTCGAACCCAGGACCTGAGGTGCTACCGGAGCTCCTGTAACCACTAGGCTACAGGCCCTTTCGCTACCATTAACCTTTTCAATATGCAACGCAAGGTCGTGCGATCATATGGAAATTTGACACCCAATACGACAGTCTCTCTACATTTGACACCCAATTCATAGCCTTTTCAAAATTTGACATCCGGAGCACGAATATTCCTTCAAAAAGAGGGACTCACCTCGTATTTTATCATATATCTCTTGCATCTGGCACTATTCTCTCATGTGACGAGACGAAAATGCCTCTGGCCATCTATTCCTCCACTCATTCTCCGCCACCATTTTCCGCCATGGCGTGGACGCGCACGACATCCTGGCCGCCAACTGGAGCAGTGGCGACGCCTGCGCTGGCCGCTGGACGGGCGTCCGTTGCTCCGCCGACGAGCGTCGCGTCACCTCGCTCGGGGCTGGCAAGGGGGGCTTGAGCCCCGGCACAAACGTCGGGATCCCCGTCAGCAACGCGTTGTTCTTTTGTGCTCTGGTGTTGCTACTTGTTGCATGTTGCTGCTGCAGGCGGGGAGGGGGGGGCGGTGAGCCTGCAGCCAAGGGGAGGAAGAGACGCGACCGCGTGGGCCTCGAGGACGGAGATGGCGGCTGGTCGCCGGTGCCGCGGGTGGCCGCGGGCGGCTGCGGTGACGAGCGGAGGGGGAGGAGGCGGCGGGGCTAGGGTTTGTCAAGCAGAGCATGAACGAGGCCACGACCTCCCAAATAAGAGAGCACGGGCCTCTGATTTATATGTGGATAAGGCAGAGACATTTTCATCTCGTCACATGAGACAGATGCAAGGGATATGATAAAATATGGGGCGAGTCCCTCTTTTTGAAGGAATTCGTGCTCTGAGTGTCAAATTTTAAAAAGGCCGCGAATTGGGTGACAAATGTATAGAGACGGTTGTATTGAGTGTAAAATTTCCAAATTTCTCTTTTCGTCGTAAGCCCTAAAGAAAGTCAAGCAGGAGCAAAGCAACTGGTGGCCACAATCGATAGCTGCACATAGCCACATACTACTACAACGAGAAAAGCCCGCCGCGTCGACTCCACGTGGGACGGCGGCAAGCGAGGACGAACGAGTGGGGGCCGGTGGCTGGCCACCCGCATGGCGCTGAAGATCTGACGTGGCGGGCATCTAGGATCTAGCAGCAGATGGCATGGCGATGAAGCATGCAAAAGGCGTTGCCTGGAGAGCGGAGCACACGCTTTGCTTGGTGCTTGCGCAAGGACAACGGAGGGAAAAAAAACGTAACCTGGTACAGTGTGGTACTGGTTCTGCCCTGCACGGAGATGAAACTTAATACTACAGTAGCAACTAAACTTTTTTTTCCCATTTTCGCACGTGCCTTGAAATTTTGTGGCGAAGGGAGAGAAAATAACCTCAAATGAGCTGAATTTCAGTACGTAGTATTTGCGACTGTCAGGATAGGTCAAGCCTAGCTAACTGCTCGTATGTAGTTCGTATATCATGTCTGCTCTATCTACGAACTCGGTACACAGCGGAGAATACTCCTATCATTTAGGGTCCGTTCTTTTGGTTGAAAAGGAATAATGAAGTTGCAAATGAATAGTACTGAAATAGTATTTTGTGTGAGAGAAGATGTGATGGATGTGACGAGTGAATAGTACTTTTCACTATTACTTTCTAAGGAAAAGAACAGGACCTTAGTTCTTTTGGGCCTTTTTGAGTCTTTCTTTTTTGGGCTTACTTATGTCACCCTTTGTATTGCATGTTCATTCACACATTATTACTTTCTTATTTATTTTTCAAGATTAAAAACCAAAGATATTAATTGAATGGAACTAAAAATAATTGCCGGTTGCTTAACACACTATTGAGTTGGCATGAATATCAAGAAGTCTTTTTTTTTGTTCAGTTCAAAGTAATAGAGGATGTCAAATTTTAGTGGTATAAAGAAAGGGAAATTGTTCTAATTCTGATAGACTTAATCAGTTAGCACTTCCCGACTCAACTAGTGATCTTCATTTGCCAAAAAAAAAAAGCAATTTGCAAATACCGATGTGGAGAATGCCATTTGTCTATCATTCTAGGCATTTACAACCGACTTCACATCAAGGAGGACTCAACTCAAAAGAGGCAACAAGGGATTTGGTAGTGGATGGAACTTTGCAACTTCAAAAAATAATTTAAGTCTACTTGAAACAAGAATATGGACAGGAGCATATGCCCCCTAATGTCTTTGGTTTCCCCATGGTTGCTTATTGCCGAAGCACAGTTGGTGGAACCTTCTTTTGAATTTTAGGGATTGTACCCAATACATTAGTATGAATTGTAAGGACAAAGTGATCATCTTAAGTGGCATCTCAATAAGGGAAGAGGCAATATATAGGTGTCCAACCCATTTCCTATATACCATATGCACTTCAATTACATGGAGCGTTTATATATGCATCCAAACCAAATATCATACCACAAAACCGAACATGATGGAGTGGTACATTAGTCTGTTCATATCAGTATAAAATTATCAATAGGATCATATGCCATTAATCAATAATGTAGGAATTTTCCACCTACATGGAAATATGAGCAACAAATCGGTGCATCTATAAAACTTAAACATCACATAATTAAGAATTATCTTATGCAACCACATAGGCCAAAATAAGTGCTACATGTTCAAATATGAAACAACTTTGTTATTTTGGACACCGTGTGAAATTGTACACCCATCTTAATATAGGTCGAGGCCGGTCCTAGACCCGTGGCTGCGATTTTGCATCCACATTCACACTCATTGGGTGCAAGACTCGTGGCTGCTCGTACCCAAGTGTCCAATTGTTATCCCTACACACACATGTTTGTGAACACTTTTTGGATACTCATCTTATTTACGCCAAATCACTTAGCCGATAGATCCTTATCCAATACGTATACAATCCTAAGTCAACAATTTTATCACAATTTAAAAAATTTCCAACATTTATTTTCTTTACAGGAAAAAAAGTATAGGAAAAGCATTTGATTGCTTTTCTGAATTAAATGAATTGGTTCAGTGCTTGTTGCAATCATGCTGATACATCTTGGTGTTTGTTGAGTGCAAAAGATTTGAAAATGAGTTTAGGTGCTGACTAAGTCCTTCTGAGAGTTCTCCAGCTTTTTCTGGAATTAATTCTCATTTTTCTCGAAGTTAAATATTTTTCTTAGAAGGCTCGGTAATTTTTTCACGAGCTCCAAAAAATTTATCAGGATACATCATGTCCCAAACTATCTTTGAGCCATCATACTCCCCTAAAACTCTTTGAGCTTCTACATTTTGGTCATCACCAAATATTTCTCTCAAAAAAGACCCACTCCATCCTCAATTTCCTTGCTCTCCAAGCCCACTAATTCTTCTCTCTATTTTAAGTCGATGCTAGCAGGCCAGATAACTCTAACATGGGTTTTCAGTTGCCAGGTTCGGCCTTGCAAATAGCTTGCTTACTCCACAAGATGAAGGTCGTTCAACTCGCTCGAGGTCGACTTGGACTCCAAATATCCACAGCTTCGATTTGATCAGCAGTGAGCGTACGATGATCCCAGACCCTGCCTTCCACAATATATACAACTTGTATCCCTTCGTGCTCTATATTTTCACAACAGCACCACAGCGCCTCGCATTCCCTAGTGCCGCCACCGCCGCGCCGCCGCCAACCACCAGTGCTCCATTCCGCCGACTCATGTACGAGTTGTTGTCCTCGATCTGTTGGGGAATCGAGATTGTCCTCCCTGTGACGATCTGTTGTACTTCGGAGGAGCACACAAATCCAAGCTGAAGGTCGAACAGAAATCGTCCTCATCGAGATTGGTCTCAAGCCATCGCCGTCGTTCGTCGTTTACCTTAAGTCACTACGGGAAACAGCACGTTTGCCGTGCGCCTTCGGCGCACAACAAAGACGAAAAAACGCACGGCAAAGGCCGCACGGTAGAAAATTGCCCGGTAAAGGACGTTTGCCGTGCGTTTTATATCGCACGCACGGCAAAAAAAAGTGGCTGACGGCGCCACCGGTCCTAACGGCGGGACAGCCAGCTTTGCCGTGCGCCGGGCTCCAAAAACGCACGGCAAAGAGCCGCCCTTTGCCGTGCGCCGGGCTGAAACGCATGGCAAAAAATGGCCTCTTTGCCGTGCGTCGGGCTGAAAACGCACGGCAATCAATGTCCTCTTTGCCGTGCGCCGCCGAAAACGCACGGCAAAGGTGCTGTTTCAGCTCGCGGGTATGGCCTCTTTGCCGTGCGCCGGCCATAAAAACGCACGGCAAAGAGCCACTGCAGTTTTCTTTTTTTTTGGTTTTCGCTTTTAAAATTCCCCATTCAACAAAAAAATCACATGCATAATATATAATTCATAATATTCATCACAGGCATTGAGGCATCATATATATACCAGAATAAGCATCACAAGCATCACATAACCATCACAAGCACTTAATATAGATAAATCCACAATTTACTCATCACGAGTCCACTAGTACTCAACAAGTTCATCCACACGTCCACAAGCATTATCCAAGTTCGTCGACAAGTCCATAAAGTACAGATACATATTAAATGAACAAGCTCACTAAGAAGGAGGTGGCTGTGGGAACGGTGGGAACAACTGCTGTGCGGGAAACGTCAGTGACATGTCTGGTGACTCATGGAGAGTATTCAATGCCGCCGATTGATTCTTCCCAAAAAAAAAGTAAATGGCATGTGAGACAAGAATCAAGTTCTCTAAGTTAAAATCTAAATTCTCTAAGTCTCTACTTTATCTAAATTTCTAAGTGAGTCTAAGTGAGTCTAAGTCTCTACTGATTGACATGAAACAACAAAAATGTCAAGTAACTCATAGTCACGGCAGGAGTCCCAGGAGGTGCAGCAACAGTCGGAAGTGTCGGAACGACTACGACCAAGGGCATTGGGGGCATCAGGGGAAATGGTGGCATCGGCTGACCATTCTGGACAGCTAGCATGCAAGCTTGCATGTGCTGGGCCATAAGCTGCTGCTGCAACGCCATGTACTACTGCATCTGCACCTGCTGCGTGGCTAGCTGCTGCTGCGTCATGGTAAGCTGCTGTTGGGAATCAGCCACACGCTGCTCAATCGCGGCTAAGGCCGCGTTGTGTGCCACTTCTTGCTCATCCAGCCGGGCCTACAATTGTTCATCCAATGTTACAATGCAAAGAAAACATATGGACTAGTCCAATATCGATGAGTAAACAGAAATATCCTGAAGTCGCTCCATGTGGGCTAGTGCTGCGGGCGGCCGTGAGAGTATGGGACGGGTACCGCTCGTGTCCCTTGCTCGGAGCGACACGAGAGTGGGAGTAGAGGCCGTGTCCAAAATGCTGTCGCCCATATAGTAATGGCCATGCTTCTTTCCTTGTCCCATCCTCATGACCACCTGCAAGCGGCGCACGGATCGGATCCCATTCTGGCCCGTGGATCTGCCTTCCCGTCTCCGTGTACGCATTAAGGCGGCTGTGGATGGAGGGGTTGCTATACGCCTCTGGCGGGTCGTCAGGGTTGTAGGTGGTCTCAGCCGCGGACGCCTTGCCCTTGTGGGACAAGACCCATCCCACAAACTCGCTGCACTCAGCGCCTCCATGTGAGGTGGACTGCAAAAAAACAACAAGTGATTTTGAAATTATGCAGAATTGAGCTTTGCATCAAAGAAATGAATCTTCATACCCATCTAGCCTTGTATTGTGCATTGGAAAGGTTGCCTTGATGGTGTGTTGGGTATGGCATCAACAACCGCTTCTGTCGGCCAGCGTCGTGCTTCTCAATCCACTCCGGTGTGAACCACCTGTCCACTATGAGTTTCCAGCAGTCGGAGTCGCTACGGCACCACCACGCGGGCGTCTACACATGATCAAGAGAACGACATGTAAGAATATCATATTAAGCAACTTAAAGGTGAAATACAAGTGTACCTCCTCGTATTGTTCCCGAGTCAGCTTTAAGGTTCTTGCTTCTTTTTTTGATATCTTCCTTCCAAGTTTGGAAGCGCTGTAGTTTATGACGCACTGAATTTGCGCCTCATAATGCATGTCCAGCACAAGCTTCTTGCATATCTTCTCCTGCAACCGATCTGCACTCTCACCAAATCCATCCACCAACCTATAGAAATCCTGCATACAAATCAGATGATCTTAAGTCAATATTGCAAAAATGTCCAATGAATACTATGAATTGAGATTTGTATGCGAGAAAGACTTACCCACAACTCGGCCTTCACTCGCTCTGCCTTATTGTCGTAGCATCTGTCGTCCCTATCGATAGTGTCGGTGGCTTTTTTGTAGTGTGCCCACGTCCAGGTCGGCTCGTACCTGGCAGCATCACCCCGACCAATCCGAACTATGCCCGGGAAGTGCAACCTGCACAAAAGACCCAAGATGCCGTTGACAAGCCGGTTGTGACCAACAGGTTCGACGACTTCCCAACTCCTGCCAAAAGAAAACAAAGATGAAATATTAGTTTGGCTTGTGATTTCAAGTTCTCAAAGGAAAAGTTCTCAAAGGACAAAATATTGACAAAATCTAAAGTTACTTACCGTGTGCCAACGGGTTTAATCAGCGGGCGTAGGGAAACAGGTATCGGCCTATCCGGGAGCCGCGAGCGACCTCACTGCCAAACAGTACCAATAGAGTCACCACCTGTCGTGTCATCCTCCTCCCCCCACTAGTCTCAGTCGACGGAGGCACATACTCCTCCTCCTGGTGCTCCTCCTCCTCCTGGTGCTGCTCCTCCTCCTCCTCCTCCTCCTCCTCCTCCTGGTGCTACTCCTCCTCCTCCTCCTCCTCCTCCTCCTGCTCCTTCTCCTGTCGCTGCACTCTCTTGGACTTTTCACCCCTCTTAGGGCCACCCTTCCCTCGACCCTTGCCTCTGGTGCCCGGTGCCAACGGCTCTGGTACGTCGATGGCTCTTCTGAACAGAGACGAGCACGTACGCTGAAGGGAGCCGCCCACCATTTTTGTTCTAGCACCTGAAATTAAAATAGTAAACCAGTTAGTACGGAGAAATACATAACGAAGACATAATTAAAAATAAACATGATATTGCAAAAGAGAAATAAGACATAATTAAAAATAGCATGATATTGCAAATAATAATACAATAAGTATGGAGCATACATGTATTAGTAATAAACATCTTCATCAACATTAATAGGATCATAAGTCTCATTATCACTATCACACATGTCCAGATATTCATCCGATGGAGGAGTGTCTTCGTCAAGCCCGGCGGCAACTTTCTCAAGTAATTCTACGTCCCTGTCATCGTCAACCTCATCTCCAACGTCCTCATCATCAACCCTTTCATCATCTTCTACTTGCATTAAATCGAATGTTTCGGTTAAGTCTATCACAAAATTCGTCATCAACCCTTTCATCATCCTCAGCAATGGAAGCTTCAATTTTGTTTTTGTTTTTACATTTCGTTCGAACAACCTTTAGTAGTCTTTGAATTGAATAGCACCAACGGCCATGTACAGGCCCCCCCATTCGTGCCTCGTATGGGAGGTGCAAAATCATGTACTGCATCAGATTGAAAAAGCCAGGTGGAAAGATCTTCTCTAACTTTCAAAGCAACACCGGAGCCACTTCTTCCAGTTTTGCAACCAGTGTCCGAGATAACTCCTTAGCACAAAGGATGCAGAAGAAATAGCTTAACTCTGCCAGCACTAGCCACACATGGTCAGGGAGATAGCCTCGAACCATCACCGGAAGCAGCCGCTCAATCCAAACGTGGAAGTCATGACTCTTCAGCCCATTGATTCGCATAGTAGTTAAGTTCAGCCCCCTCCTTAGATTTCCTGCATAACCATCGAGGAACATTAAAGTTTGGAACCATTCTAGTACTTCCTTCCTTTGATTCTTCTTTAGGATGAATGGGGCTGGAGGCTTTTTCCATCTCTTGCCTGGTTTGGGAGGCGGAAAGTTGTACTTTGGTCTATCGCATAACTTAGCTTGATCAAGTCTAGCCTTAACATTGTCTTTTGTCTTATCAGGAATCTCCATGATTGTACCCAGAGTGCCTCGGTGATGTTCTTTTCTGTGTGCATCATATCAATGTTATGTGGAAGAAGAAGGTCATCCATGTAGGGTAGCCTCCACAAGCCCGACTTCTAAGTCCAGGCATGTTCCGCGTTGTATCCCTCAAAACCACCTCCTTCTTTTTCCTTAAGCGCGTTTAACTATGCACGAACATCGGCAGCTATCAACATCGGCGTTGGGGGTTCTTCAACCACGACACCTTTTGTAAAGTTCTTGGTGTCTCGTCTGAATGGATGGTCCATAGGGAGGAATTGCCGGTGTAAGTCGAAACAAGAATACTTGGTGCCCTTCGCCAACCAGATGAACTGGAAGGCTGCCTTGCATACTGGGCATGGGTACTTCCCGTGGACACACCAGCCGCAGAATAGCCCATACGTCGGATGGTCATGCAAGGAGTACGTGTACCACACGTGCATTGTGAAGTTTTTCTTTGTAGCTCGATCATATGTTTTTACCCCATCATGCCAAGCACTAAGCAAATCGTCAATCAAAGGCTCCATGTACACACTCATTTTATCCCCGGGGTACCCAGGAATTATCAATGACACAAATATGTTTTGTCGCTGAAACATGATGCTGGGGGGGGGGGAGATTGAGGGGGATAACGAACACGGGCCAACAAGTGTGTGGTGCAGCCATCATTCCTTAAGGATTGAACCCATCTGTTGCCAGTGCAGCACGTACATTTCGAGCTTCCCCGGCTTTGCCACTATGAGCCTCGTCAAAAAATTTCCAAGCATCAACATCGGCTGGATGTACCATGTTATCGGGATGGTATCATACGCCTTTTTTGTGCCATGTCATCTGTTTTGCGGATTCCTCGGTCATGTAAAGTCGTTGGATCCTCGGTATGAATGGAAGGTACCGTAAGATTTTCACTGGGATGTCGAGTTGCCTCTTATGACCGTCACCGGAGTCTACCTCCAAGTACCTAGAGGATTTACATTTAGGGCAGTACTTTGCATCTGCATGGTCTTTCCGAAACAAGATGCATCCATTCGTACAAGCATCTATCTGCTCGTATGGCATCTTAAGTAAACGAAGGAGTTTCTGTGCCTCATACATGTTTTGTGGCAGATTGTGATCTTTCGGAAGCAGGGTGCCAAAAACTACCATCATTTCATTAAAGCCATCTCGACTGATGCCAAATTTACACTTTAGGGCCATTAAGCGTCCGATGGAATCCAGTTGAGACACAGTGGTATGCTCGTGAAGTGGTTTCTGTGTAGAAGACAACATGTCGTAATAAGCCTTCGCGGTTGGCTCTGGAGCTTCCTCCGTAACATGGTCAGGCCCTACATCGAAGTTTGCTTGATGAAAGTCTTCTAACATGTCTCCGCACCCAGCTTCAGCATCAAAAGCCTTGATGCGTTGCCTCGAGACCTCTTCTCTCGCATGATGTGCTTCACCATGGCAGATCCATCGGGTATAGTTTGCCACAAACCCATATGTGCAAATGTGTTTACCCATGGTGAGCTGAGATTGGTCTGACTTGTTTTCACACCTACTGCAGGGACATGGCACTTTATGTTGTCCTTTGTTAAATGTCTTTTTACAGAAATCATCGACATTGAGCAAGAATTCAGAGGAGAAGTCACGCTTATTCCTCCAGCCCGTGTACATCCACTCTCGGTTATCCATCCTTTAACAAAGTATATAAAGACATGACAAGGTGATGCAAGAAACAGAAATCATAGAACATTTGACAAGATCGATTACTTCTACACGATGTCTATCATGCTATAGTAGGTAAAGATAGGTCCTAAACCCACCTGAGGCTGTGTAAATGGGGTTAGTTTCCATGCTCTACTCCTATCCGAGACAGAATTTCGGCAGCACCTCCCCGCTGTTCTCCAAATACACGTCCTGGAAAGGAGATTGTGTACCCGGAGAACAACGGGAAGGTGATGCCGAAACTCTATCCCAGATCGGAGCAGACCATGGAAACTAAACCCATCTACACATCCTCAGGCTGTCCAAAAAATGTGGACAATTTGAAATAGATACGGTCATAGATATGCAAGCATATGCATATTTCCAACCGTATCTCTTTCGAACGGGTGACGCCTAACTAGGTTACATGATCTAGCCATCTAGGTACATGATATGGAAACAGGGGCATTTGCACATGCTCACCTAGTAACTCGACAACGAGATGGGGACGGGCGGCAAGACGGAGCCCGAAGAGGCCTCCTAGGCAACAACAACGTGGCCTCCTCCTACTCCTCCTTTGACGGTGGTTACGGCAATGGGAGCTTTCCTGCAAAAACCCATCAATACTTAGCGTCTATTCAAAATTCCGGCAGCACCTCCCCTGTGCGGTGAGGTTTCCAAAACCTACAAGAAAAGCCACGACACGAAGGTCGGGCCACAAAAGCATTTTCTTCCCACGGCTCGATGGCCGGACACAAGAAGTAGTGATTTGCCTCAGATATTTTGCCATTTTTTGACCTTGCACTTGAGCATAAGAAACATATAGGTAGTACCCCAATTTAATCTAACATACTTATGCATCACTAATTTTAACTAAATTTCATACTCATTTGATCTAATTCTAACATACTTATGCATCACTACTAGAAATTGTAAGTCATCATACTAATTTAATCTCAAAATTCGAGAAAGGCCTAGAGATTGATTACCGACCGGATGGAGTAAGGTGTCGAGGCAATGAGGTGCTTGAGCACGGCCGGAGCACACCCCTCCTCCTTGTTCACCCTCGGCCTCCTCCCTCTCCTCCTCCTTGTTCTCCGGCCCTCTCCTTCCCTTCCTCCTTCTCCCCCTCGGCTGTCTCCTACCCCTTCTCCCCGACCTCGACCTCCTCCATCTCCTCCTTCTTCTCCTCCCCTGACCTCCTTCCCTTACTCCTCCTTCTTCTTCTCGGTGGCCGGGGCAGACGGCGGCCTGGGAGGGCAGGGGAGGTGCTGCCGCGGCAGGGGACGGCGCTGGAGGGCAGTGGAGGGGTCGGCCGGTGGCTATTGCAGGCGCGGCCTGGGCGGGGGCCGGCTCGGCCAGGGACGGCGCGGCCGGGCCCGGGGGCGGGGGCCGGCGCGGATCCGGCGGATCCGGTGCAGCCGCCGCTGCCTCTGGCGGATTTGAGCAGGGAGGCGACGCGGCCAGGGGCGGAGCGGAGGCGGGGGCGGCCGCGACCGGGATGCGGGTGCAGGGGCAGGGCGGTCGCGGCCGGCGGGGGCGGGAGCGGGTGACGGTGGCGGGCGGGCACGCGTGCGTGCGTGTGCGAGCGGGCGGCCGGCGGTGACGGTGTCGTGCGCCGGCGGCGGGGCGGGCGTGTGCGTGCGTGGGGCGGCTCGGCTTGCTGGCTCGGTGTGCTGCTGGCTAAGTTTTGGGCCTGTGTAGAATAATAAAGGGATGAGGACTGCATGTGGGCCCATCAATGTTTGTCGTGCGCCCCTACCCTAGGTGCACGGCAAAGGCGCCTGTTTGCCGTGCGCTTTCCTCCGTGGCGCACGACAAATAACTATATATTCCAATTTCCTATACATTTTCGTGAATGTTAATATAAAAAACTAACAAATAGATGCGAAGAATTAACGTAAAATAACATGAGACAATGTATGGTGTATGTTCACTAGAAAAAAAGTTTTGAAGTTAAAAACACATTATGAACTTTACTAAGACCACAAATCCAATGAAGTTACTCTAAACAATCTAAAACTTCTCGTGAGATGTCTCAGTTTCTAAACACAATGCGTGACGAATTATTCAAAACATTTCTCTACTATTTTTCACAGCCTTCCCATAGTATATCATGAGGTCTCAACGAATCTCATGATTTTTAAACTTCGTTTGCATTTTATAAAATTTAAAAACATTTCTAAATCACGTAGATTTCCATGTTTCGTGAATAAAATGTTCGAAATTTCAACATATTTAATGGATAAGGTATTAAAATGGACTCAGTTACATGAATACCATTTTTCCACAAACTTTACTCTATAATTTTATGCACTTGTAGTTCAAATTTGACTTAAACGGAAAAAATCCTTTCAATGAAATAAATTCGTTAAAAATAGCAAAAAGATCGAGATGAGTACCAAATTGAAATATATATTACAAAGTAATGTATTTGTAGTGCACAAATAGAAAGAAGGTAAGAATTCATTTTTTATGAATCTTTGCCGTGCGCCTTCAGAAAACGCACGGCAAACATGAAACTTTGCCGTGCGCCTTCGCAAAACGCACGGCAAAGTTTTTTTGTTTGCCGTGCGTTTTGCAAAGGCGCACGACAAAGTTAACGACCGTGCGCCGCCCGTCACCCCACAAACGGTCATGCCCGCGGTGACAGCACGTGGTGGGCACGTGGGACTTGTTTGTCGTGCGTTGTATTGAAGGCGCACGGCAAAGGTTGTCTTTGCCGTGTGTTTTTTGGACAACGCACGACAAATGTTATTTGTACTGTGCGCTTTTGTTTGCCGTGCGTTTTATTACCTGACGCACGGCAAAGGTGGCTGATTGCCGTGCGCCCGTGATTTTGCGCACGGCAAACATTTTGGCGCACGGCAATCTTGCTCTTTCCCGTAGTGAGTGAGAACACCATTAGTCTCAAGCCGTCGCCGTCGTTCGTCGTTTGCCTTAGGTGAGAACACCAGCACGTTGTCAATCTCCTTGTTTCGTTTTACATCTTACTCATCTCTCATTGATCTATAGCATTGCTGGTCAATCTACGCCCATATATAACCCATCTAGTTTCTGTTTCCCTCTAGTTGTTTCCTGTCACGGAGAGCTATATGTGATCTGCTCACCGCTGCATGCCAACGCCATACTCACATCACCTACGTTGCCGTACTTGCCGAGCCAGCGTCGAGCCCGGCCGTCGTCGCCGCTCTGGTGAGATGACCTGCGCATCATGTTTCTCTCCGTCTATGTTTTCTCTCTTATCCATGCTGCGTACAACTCATCCAGCCTATGGTCGTGCACCAGTCACTATGTAAGCCACCAAGATCGGAGACATGTTTTAAGGCTCATTAGAGGTGCATAAAAAAAGACGTCTCCCGCCTTGCATCTCTAATGACTCGAGATTGGAGATGCGTTTTTTACACGTCTCTAATGAAGCAACAACTGAGACGTGTCTTTTACGCGTCTCCGTTGACCAAATAAAGGAGACACGCATAATACGCGTCTCCTTTGCTGAGAAGAAGCGAGACGCGTATTGTACGCGTCTCTGACCTGTTCCTCCAGCATCTTCTTTGAATTATTCCACAGACGCGTTTGTGTAGAAGCGTCTCCTTTGTTGTAAGCATCGGAGACGCTTCTATTCAGGACGCGTCTCATTTGGTGTAAGCATCTCAGACGCGTCTCTGTGACACGCGTCTCCTTTGTTGGAAGCATAGGAGACGCTTCTCACTAAGACGCGTCTCGTTTGTTACAAGCATAGGAGACGCTCCTCACCAAGGCGTGTCTCCTATTAGTAAAATGAAAGGCGACGCGTTGAATATTAACACGCATCTCCTATGTTACCTCTATGAGTCAATATTTAGCTCCATCCAATATTTAGCCCCCTCACAAAATCTCACAAAATCACAGAAAATTCACATCATCAGCAGCAAAATAGACAGAATATATATCACAGTCATAAATCTCACAAAATCACAGGAAAATCTGCAGTACACACAAGTTCATCTGCAGTACACACAACAAGTTCATCATCTGCAGTACACACATGTACATCTGCACTACACCAACAAGTTCATCATCAGTACACCAACTAGTTCATCACCAGTACACTAAGTTCATGGGCACACCAACAAGTTCATCACATCCACTACTTCCAGACAACATCACACAGCAACATCACAGTGGAATTCTGCCTTCTTAGGAATCACCTGGCTCATGATGAAAGATGCTATCTTGTCTTGAATGTGGTTCAACTCGTAAGCGTCCAGAGGTCTTAGCGGCACCTCAAAATCCTGAAGGACAATACAAGAAAGTCAGAAAACAAGCTGCAGCAATTTCTATCTGATATAAATTCAGAGACGCATCAGCAAACTATAGGGTCGCATCAGTCAAACCTGAAGAATTCTCCTTTTCCGCAAGGGGAAGCAGCAGACCTCCTCTGCTGCTCGAGCTGCTTTTCTGCAAGGGGAAGCAACACCGCCAGCAACCGTCTGCTGCTCGACGCACTGCGCCGGTCCGGCCGCGCGCCTCCGATCCTCTGGGAGCTCCTCCACCCGCCGCCGAGCCGCCCGTACGTGTCTGCGCCGGCGGCTGCGCTTGCGCGCGCCGCCGCCGCGCCTGCTGGATGCCCCGGCCCGATGATGAAGCCGGCGGGTTTCACTACCGCCGCCGCGCCGCGCCTACACGCGCGCTCGCTGCCTCGGTGCAGTGAGCATGCACCGCGCGAGATGTCAAGCAGCGCGCCTTCGTGTGGGAGCTCCTCGACACGCGCTAGCAACGAGCTCCACCGCCTCTAGCTCCTCCACGCACCGTGCAGGTCCCACCGCTCGCCTGCTGGGAGCTCCTCCACACCGCCTGCGTGCGCCGCCGCTGCGCGCAGCTCTGTACGCAGCGAGGACGACGATGATGGCGCGCGGCGGCAATCGGAGCACTGTAGCGAGCACTGAAGCGTGTGTGTGTGACTGTGGTCGACGTGGCAAGCTGTAGGCCAAGTGTTGTATTTTCCATAAAAGGAGACGCATCTAACAGAAAAGCGTCTCCTTTGTGGTCAGACAAAGGAGACGCGTGTAAAAGAAAAACGTCTCTGATGATGTCTACTTAATCCGAGACACATTTTATAAGGACGCGTCTCCTATTCTGAGCTATAAAGGAGACGCGTTTTGCAAAGGACGCGTCTCCGATGCTCTCTAGTTTATTGGAGGCGCGTTTTCAGAAACACGCGTCTTCTTTACTTAACAAAATAGAGACGCGTTTTGTGAATCACGGGTCTCCGATGCTCTCTACTAAATTTGTCTAACCACAAAGGAGACGCGTATTTCTCAAACCGTGTCTCCTATAGAGGTCAAAGCAAAAGGAGACGCGTGTAGGGAAAACGTGTCTCCTTTCTGTGCGCATAGGAGACACACGTTAGCCACCGACGTTTTTGGTAGTCTTCCCGGAGACTCTAATGTGTCATTGGAGACGTGTTTTTAATGATGGTGTCTTATTTCTTTGATTTTTACATAGTGAGTTGTTCCTCACCAAAACTCAACTGAAGCCTTCTCGTGCTTCTGCAACAGACATCGCAAGCCATCACGGCCATGAAGTCCATGTACGAGGAAAGCTAAAGAAAGAAGGTCACGTTCTTGTACATACAAAAGCAAACAAGCCATGCGTCGTTCATACTTGCTCTTGCCGATGATGACATCATGGTGGCATCATGCTTATGTGGTAATTAGGACTTTTCCTTTGACAAAATAATCAACACTTCTCCTACACTTCTTTTCGGTAATGTAAAACTTCATTAGATCATTAGTCCTTGCAAATCTTTGGTCTATAGAATAATTATTTATTCATCTATAAAATCCTTGCTCACGTCAGCCAGTCTATCTATCATTTAATTTCTTTTAGCTATCCTTATTTTCTTGTTAAAATCCATATCTTATTCAATTCAATTCCGATTCCAGCAGTTCTTTCGCTCACACGTTCATCTCGACGTAAACATCAGTTTAGTACTGTTTTTCAGTATGTTTTACGATGATTGGTGTACTGTTTTAAATTTAATTCATTTGCTTGCTTGTATATGTGTGATCCGGATGTTTGCTTTAGATGATTGATGCGAGTAGAATGAACGTTGTTTGAGAGCTTTGAAGAGCATGAAGTGAAGATATTCTGAGCAACAACATTACTCTGGCTAAAGGCAAGTGTGTCCTTGTTCTTTTGTCCTAATAACTTTATTAATCACTATTGCATGTGCTTTGCATTTATTTTGATGGGTCCTATTAGGGTTCATCCTAGTCTTTATTATCATTCCTTGTCAACCTAAGTATTACCTTTCTGTTGGGTAGCATTGCTTACTTGCTATACTTGGGTTATGGTGGTTTTTAATGAACATTAACGATGAATTTGCTTTACCTTTTATGTTATATATCTCTGGTTAATACAAAATCACAATGATAATTGGAACATGAAGCAATCACTCAGGAAAACCGTACTACCACAAGACATATGACTCTATCTTGGCTAATTAATTAGAAACTTTGGTGTTAGGCATGCCTTACCTGAAAGGGATTAGGGGATGCCGGTAGTTGGTGTATAGCCCGACCCTCAGACTGATCTGCTCTATGGTAGCTTCGCAGTCTTGAGAGAGGTTTAGGCATTGCACTGTCATGTAACCTAGCGGGCAGCCTACACTCGGGAATCTTTGTAAAGGCCTCGTAGCGTCCCTATGCAATCACACCTCAGTAGTGTGGTATGGTGCCTAGCTAGCACCGCATGGTTGGGTTTAAAGTTCCCAAAACTTTTACGCGACTTGTGGTAAAGATGTACAACCTCTGCAGAGTGTAAAACTAACCGGTTAGTCGTGCCCACGGTCAAGGGCGGCCTGGACCCTCACATGATAATTAAACTTGAAGATGGACTTAAATTGTGATTTATGGTTATGCTTGTCATATGCTTATGGTGCATGTTTATGCTAATATGGGTCGGCATATACTTATATTATAGTAATCATGTGATAATAAAATTTGACCAATTAAAATTGCTTAATGCAGTTAACATGTCAGCCTTTCCTTGTTAAGCCTTTGCATTCATGTCTTCCCCACACTTACTGAGTACGACATGTGCTCACCCTTGCTATAAACAATGTTGCTCAGAAAGAGGAAGCTGTTATGAAGATGTTGCTGGTGCTAGGCGTACACAACTCCCAGACGATTGCCTGTGATGTTTGGAGCCTTCGTTTCCAGGATAAAGCGTAAATCTCTGATAATCTTTGTTTTCTTGCATGATATTGTTTTTGTTATTCACTTATGTCAACTATATGTACGAAACTTGATCTTGGCATACATATAGGTATGCACTTGGTTTGCTTTTACAAAACCAGGTGTGACATATTGTTAGATGATGTGTTGTTCAACCCAACCATTGTAGTGCAACTTTAAGTTAAATATCAATAACCAGGACTGAAGGTTGTTAATTAAGTACTATTTGTATGGAACTTGTCATTTGCTTGTTGTAGTATGGTACTCTCTCCGTCCCTGAATGATTGTTTCTAGAAAACCGTGTTTCCCTCATAAACACGCTTCCCAGACGACCATCATTTGGGGACGGAGTAGTACTTGCTATCTGTTATCGTTAATTCCATCTTAATTAGACAAGGCTCAAAAGAATGTTTATTTGGTCTCTACATAAAAATGGAATGTTTATTGTGAAATCCTGCATGAGCATCTCGTCAGTTCCAGACTTAGAGCTACGTATGAGATTATCATTCTAAATCAAGATATTCATGTGGTATTCAAAGAAAGGAGTTATCATAACAAACCTTAACTTAGTAAGGAGGAATTGGAATGGGGATAGTTACCGCAGCTTTTGCAGTTCTGAGTAATCCATTAATCGTATTTGGTGTTTCTCCACCAACAACCATGAATGGCATGTTCTCTTCATGTGTTAAACAGAAGCCAAATCTATACCTACTGACTAGGATATTAAATTTTTGTTGGGCAATATGTGGTTGTCTTGAAATGAGGTGTTCTTTTTTTTTTTTTTGACAATGTCGACCAAAAACATTTTTGTAGATACTATTCAGGGGAGCGTACGTTGCAGCAAAGTGAGAACAATGAGAAGCTTTTTATTTCAGCATGCTGAACTTTGGAGATGGCAGATTTACTTATTTTTTAATGAGTTAAATACACCAGCAGCCCTCAAACTTGTCACCGTGTGCCGTTTAGGTCCACGAACTTGCAAAGTCGAAATCCGGCACCCCAAACTTGTTAATTTGTGTCACTTAGGTCCATACCCCTTCGTTGGTATACAAATATAAAAAAAGCCCTTAATTTTACCTTCTTCTCCATCCACGTCCTTCGCACATCACTGCTGCTGCCACCACCACCAGGCTCGTAGCAGATTGCCGCCTCTGCCACCACCCCACCAGTTGTCGCACGCCACCACCACCAGTAACAGCAAGCCGCCACCACCCACTAGGCCACAAACGATTTGTGCTGACGGCTAAAACCCAGCAACTTACAGTCAGCACAAATGGCCCTCAGTGCTGGCGGGCGCCCGCCCGCAAGCACAGAGGACCTCAGTGCTGGCGGGCGACTTACATCAACCGCCAGCACAGAGGACCTCAGTGCTGACGGGCGCCTTAAACCAACCGCCAGCACAGAGGACCTCTATGCTAGCGGCCTACTTAACACACCCGCCAGCACTGAGGTTTTCTCTGCTAGCGGTGACGTTATGCCACCCGCCAGCACAGAGCATTTCTGTGCTGGCGGGTGGTTAAGCCGCCCGCCAGGAACTACTTTTTTCCATTTCTCATTAGTTTTTGCAGCATTTGTTTATTATTCGTATTTATCCGCCAATTTCACCCGTATTCAATAGTATTCGTATTTGTAGGCCAAATTCACCTGTATTTATTTGTATTTGTCCCACAAATTCAAATGTGTCTATCAACCATATAATCCAAACTAGCATATAATACTACATAAGTCTCACATATTATTAATCCACATTAAAAATAGATAATCCTTTACTACACCCATCGACGTAACTTTTCGTGCTCTTCTAGAATCAACACTCCTTCGTTATCGAAGAATTCTCCCAGCTCGTGGCAAATCTCACGTTGGAGGAACCTCGCCAGATCCGCACAAATGTTCTCGATGTCCTTGTCTCTCAGGTTCCCCCACGAAGTATCTATAGTAGGGAGCTGCACATATGCACAATAATTGAAGATTATTATGCATAATCATTAGAAAGTAAATTAGCATATGGTTGTGTACCAGAGGCTTACGTCTTCAGGATTCGTCCGATACCTTCCATTATTTATCAACATCTCACACGCGTAATATCCACATAAGATACTGCCAGGAGGTTGCTTGTAGCACTGAAAAAAAATAAAAAGTGATGAGAAATTATTAACGAACTGCACAACTATGAATAATATCAATTTGTTATGTTCTTACGTATTTGGCATGTTGTATTAACATCTTTTCCCTATTTGCAGGGTGCTCCCCACCATTTATTATGTATAGCCGATACACGCTTTGAGAATACAAAGACAGAAGTCAGTTATACAATTTTTAGTGTTTACATGCATTATTAAAGTACTACAATGGGTTTCCTTACTTTTTTAGAATTTTAATGAAATCCCCGTAAACGTTCTCTTCGTAGTGTAATGAGTCGAAGATCCCTGCTTCTCCAAGCTTTGGACAGATACATAAGACAATGAAATGGTCTCTGAAAATAATTATGTTCCAATAATTAATATAAATAAACCACATATTAAATATATTTATCTATAGTAATTAGAAATAGCTTACTTAAAATTGTAAGCACACATGATGTGGCTCTTCTGCTTCACCCTTTTCTTCATTATCTTTGTAATATATACAGTCACTTCATGTTGTCTAGCAGCATGTAATTTCTGTATTACAGCTTGTTTCTCCTCTTCTGTCTTTGTTTCTTGTTCGATTTGTTTTTCAAATGCTTCCCTGATTATTTACGTGTGCGCCGGCTCGCTCACTTGTTGCGGGTCAAGGTATGCTACCTTCCACCTCCCGCCGGTCTTCCTTTCATACAAGGCTTGCATCCTACAAAATATATAGATCGCTTAGGATGGTTATACCAAAGTAAAACTACACATATGGATTTGAAAATTGGTATGGGGTACATGCATGTTGACTTACATGCACCAAACGGTGACGAGATTCACGTCAAGGCGTTCACGACGGAACATCACGTGCAAATGCTGGAGATCAATTACCAACTTTCGCGGTATCGGGCTACCGAACACCCACGTTGGGACATTAGCGGTAATAGTATGAATGTCTTGCTTCATGGCCAACATGATCCATCCATGCAGCTTATTCAATTTCGGCGGCCCCTCCAACAGTTGCCACGTATAACAGAATGGTTTGCCATGCACAAAAACCTGGGGCACCTCTTCCGAATCAAATAAATTGAGATCTTGCTTTTTCTTTCGAACAGGGGAGCGAGTTGCAATTTTATCACTCATGGTTGCACATTTTTTCGCCTTCAGTGCATGTAAGAAGGTGTCAACTTGTGGTGTTTTCTTTTTTGGTGCGTATGAGGTTATCATATGGGGTATCCTCTTGGTAGGTGAAGCTGGCGGGGGAAAGGTGAATTTAGTAAATTAACTTCAAAATTATCCACATCTGCATCCCTTTCTTCATCGTCATGGACAATTTCATGGATAGGTGATAGCACTGACTGCTCGGCCTCATTGTTACCTCCCTGCCCAACATCCATAGTCGTCTGCTCCTCGGTCTCATTGTTACCTCCCTGCACAACATCCATAGTCGTCTGCTCGGTCTCATCGTTACCTCCCTGCCCAACATCCATAGTTGTTCGTGCTTCTGTGTTCTCGACTACAGGCTGCTGTGAGGGATTTGGTGATACATTAAGTATGATATCTCACCGATGCCATAGTATGTATTGGTTCCTCGCATCACCAAGGAGCTCGATCCCCTCATCGGTAGGGATATCAATCTTGCACGCCTCATCAGACACCGAGACAACTTGCACCCATGCATACTCTGGCAGGGGTGGATTCGGAAACGTATGACCCACAGGTGCCATGACCATTGCAACCTCGCAAAACTTATCTTGTTTCCTTCCGTAAGGTATAACCAACTTGCATGGGGTATCCTCTGTTATGTCTTCAACAGGATACTTGGCATTGACAATAGACCCAGCACTACTTGGAGGAACGACGACAGATCCACTCTGGGCAAGTAGCAGGTTTGGTAATACTCCATGTCCATGAGCATCGGTTGCAGCCGATCCGGTGGCCTGTTGTTGGGTTATGAAGAACTGTACCAGCTCTTGTTTGGCAATTTCTCTCATCTTGTTTTCAAGATTTTTCTTATAACGGTCGCGCTTCTTATACCTTCCTCTATCTTCAGGAAATGCTTTACCCCAAGGTAAGGTAGATGACATCCCTCGAACACGGCCAGTGTGCACAGGGGTTCCGATCGCGGTGGTTAGCATATCTTTCTCCCTATCAGGCTTGAAAAGGCCGTGCTTTTGCAAATCGGCAAGTTCTTCCAACTTCTCATAAATCTGTTCTGTTGTGGGTTTCTTGAATCCAACCTTGCCGTCAGGTGTTATTGTCGGAATTCGAGCAAGGCACCAATTCTTGCTACGCTCATCCATGCCTTCAAACAATTTTGGTAAACCAGCTACCCTCCTCTGTTCTTCCATTTGCCTCCATTTTTGTAGCTTGGCAGCATATTCTCCCGAACCCAGGTGATGGGGGTTCTCAGCAGCTTTCTTAGCCTTCTCTATATATTCTTTTACTCTCAGCTATTGCTTTCTCTGTTGTCTTATGTTCTTTGAATTCTTGCCACACCGCTAGCGGGATGTTACCATACACTGCCCTAGCATCCTTCCCTTTCTGAACAAATTCTGTATTAAGCGTAGACCTCCAAGTCCGTAAACATCTTCCAAGGAGGCCCTCAGCAAAACGTCTAGCCTGTCGCTCGGTCCCTTCTGGAAAAACAAACCTTTCCTTCAGTTTGGCCCACAATACATCCTTTGTTGCCACCGGCACTTTCTTCCAGTTAGTTGTTGTGATCCAGTTCCCCAATTGATCCCTGACAATTGCACCTGCGATGTTCCGAAATCGAGCATTTATCCCTTCAGGAAGGACGGGCTCGTCTTTGGCACCAAGTTGTTCTATCACATATTGTCCTCTTTCAGGGATCTGGTTTCGTTTGCGTTTTCCACGTCCCTTCTTGGGGTTACTAGTAGTAGTAGTAGTCGAAGGTAGTGGTCCTGAACCTTCTATCTTCTGTGCAGAATTAGTCAATGCTCTACGGCGACGTGGCGGGGATTGATCATCGTTCTACACACATACAAATTATATTTAATATATCTGAATGTGAATAACAAACACATCAACAACATATGAATGTGTATGCAGACCTGTTCATCTAGGCTAGGATTGTAATCAACGTCATCGTCATCTGCACACCTACGAGGCCGTGGTACGCTGGGTTCGTACTCATCTGGAGTTAAATAGTCTTCTTGAAATCATTCTTCGTCTTCGTCCTCGGAGGATTCATGACTGACCAGTGTACAAGTTATAATTTTAAAAATCCAAATAATATCCAGCAATAACTATTTTATCTAATAATCCTCAAATCTATTCCAAATTCAAGTGTACACGTTATTATTTATACATTTTTTACAAAAAAATAGACCATAAACCATATCAAAATTTCACACATAATAGATAAACATTTCTAATTTTGTCAATTAATAAAGATAACTAATATTTAAATACACACAAATTTTTTCACACTTAATAGATAAGCATATCGAAATCTACACCATACAAAATTTTTTTCACACTTAATTGAGACATGTAAATACAAATTAAGCATTTATAAACAGTTATAATAACACATTTAACCACAAATTAAGCATTTCTAAAAATACATCTGCAAAAAAATTAAAAAAAACCCACCCATCCGGATCCGGCCGGTGAAGGCAGGACGTCGGCAGCGGGCCCTCGCCGACGGTGGCGGCGCGCGGGGAGGAGGACGGCGGCGGGCCCTCGCCGGCGGCGGCGTCGCGCAGCGTGGACGACGGCGGCGGGACCTCGCTGGCGGCGGCGTCGTGCAGCGTGGACGACGGCACGGGGCCGACGGGCGGTGGAGAGGTATTGTCGGCGGCGGCGCGCGGGGACGGCGGTGCGCACGGGGTGGTGTTGTCAGCGGCACCGGGTTCTCCATCCGCAGACAACGGCGGGTCTTGGGGGGCGGAGGAGACGGCGGCGCTTGGGATGGATGCGGCGGCCGGCATCTTCCGCGGCGGCGCGGCTCGGGGAGGAAGACGGCGGGAGGCGGCGGTGCTCCAATGGTGTACGGCGAGGAGCGGCGCCGCGTCGACGCGGCGGAGCTGGGGGAGGAGGACGGCGACGCGGTGGCGCTCGGGGAGGACGGCGGTGAGGCCGGCGTGAAATTTCAGCAGCCTCACGGCGTCTTTTCGTTTTCGCGCCTGGACTTAGAAAATTTTCAGCCCCGCGGGCCGCTATATGGTCCGTAGCACCGCTGGCGGGCGGTATAAAGCGCCCGCCAGCACTGAGCTTCTATGCTGGCGGTCATCTTACGCGACCGCCAGCACTGTGCATTTCCAAAAAATTCAAAAAAATGAAAACAGCCCAAAATGTGTTCAATTTAGTCCCAAATTTTCAGAACTATTGTAAAATGATTCAAAGTAAATTAGGAAATGTTTTTTGCTCATAGAAAAGTTTTAGTTTCAAAATTTTAGTTCAAATGAGTCTCTTGGGTGAAACACCCTCTAACTCTTGGGTTGTTTCACCCAGGAGTCACATTTGAACTAACTTTGAAAAATATTTAGTGTTATGTGTCAAATAATAATTTTCATAGTTACTATTTAACATTTCAGTAAACTTGTAGAAGTTTCGAACAATTTTGAATTAGTTTAGGCACACTTTCATTTTTTTTATTTTTGGGGAAAAGCACAGTGCTGGCGGTCGTCTTAAGAGACCGCCAGCACTATGCATTTCCAAAAAATTCAGAAAAATTGAAAACAGCCCAAAATGTGTTCAATTTAGTCCCAAATTTCCAGAATTATTGTAAAATGATTCAAAGTAAATTAAGAAAGGTTTTTTGCTCATAGAAAAGTTTTAGTTTCAAAATTTTAGTTCAAATGAGTCTCTTGGGTGAAACACCCTCTAACTCTTGGGTTGTTTCACCCAGGAGTCACATTTGAACTAACTTTAAAAAATATTTAGTGTTATGTGTCAAATAATAATTTTCATAGTTACTATTTAACATTTCAGTAAACTTGTAGAAGTTTCGAACAATTTTGAATTAGTTTAGGCACACTTTCATTTTTTTATTTTTGGGGAAAAGCACAGTGCTGGCGGTTTTTCAAAAAAATTCAGAAAAATTGAAAACAACCTAAAATGTGTTCAATTTAGTCCCAAATTTCCAGAACTATTGTAAAATGATTCAAAGTAAATTAGGAAAGGTTTTTTGCTCATAGAAAAGTTTTATTTTCAAAATTTTAGTTCAAATGAGTCTCTTGGGTGAAACACCCTCTAACTCTTGGGTTGTTTCACCCAGAAGTCACATTTGAACTAACTTTGAAAAATATTTAGTGTTATGTGTCAAATAATAATTTTCATAGTTACTATTTAACATTTCAGTAAACTTGTAGAAGTTTCGAACAATTTTGAATTAGTTTAGGCACACTTTCATTTTTTTATTTTTGGGGAAAAGCACAGTGCTGGCGGAAATTCAGAAAAATTGAAAACAGCCCAAAATGTGTTCAATTTAGTCCCAAATTTCCAGAACTATTGTAAAATGATTCAAAGTACATTTCAGTAAACTTGTAGATGTTTCAAACACTGTAGTGAAGGAAATTTGACATTAATTAAAATTTAGCATACTCAATTTCATTACCAACATTGCATACATGCTTACAAAACCATTGAAAGGAAGCATGCCATTACAACAGAAATACACAACAGGATACATATGCAACTAAGTTGTTCATTACAAATGGCTTTCCATTTGTGACATTCTTGTCTTGCCTCATGTCTGGAACCAAGCAAAACGTCCCTTTGCCCATGAAAATGTTGCACAAGCTCTGACAAACTTCCATTCATAGACACCAGGTCCTGAATCACTTGATTTGCTCTCCCAAAAAATTCAGGGTCAAGCCAGTACTTAAAATCACAAGGATTATCTACATTTGAGCATTGCAAGAACCTTCTCCCTGCATCTACTCCAGACCAGTAGCAAGCCAACCGTGGGTACTGTCCATGGCGGCATGTAAGCCACGTCCTCACCACCATGCCTTCTTCTGAGTGTTGTTCCAGCAACCACTCGAGCTGGCATTAACCAAAGAATTTATCATCATAAGACGCAAACAAGAACAATATTGATTCAAACACCAAATTTGTGGTTGAATGGATGCCTCACCCCCATCTCTGGAAGCCGGTGATCCGATTCATCATCGTGGCTAGTTCTTCCCTCCATCCCGTGCCTTAGCGTGTTCCTGTGCCTCCTTCCTCGAGCCATCTGGCCGCCGGGCCGGAGCGGTGGGAGCAACACAACTCTAGGGCGGGGAAGCTCGGCGAGGCTCTAGGCGCGCACGGCGGGAGCAGAAGCTCGGCGAGGTTTAGGCGCGGTCGGCGAGAGCAGCAGCTCGGTGAGGTTCTAAGCGCGGGCGGCGGGAGCAGCAGCTCGATCTAGGGAGCGGCCGAGGATAAGGTAGCACGGGGCATGTATGTGCCTCCGGGGGCCTTAGCGCTAGCGTGCAGCCTTAGTGCCCGCCAGCAGTGAAGGGAAGCGCTGGCGGGCGGCCTTAGAGCCCGCCAGCAGACACTTAGAGCGTTGGCGGGCGGCCTTAGTGCCCGCCAGTAGTTTAATTCTTCTATATAGCTCGCCGAGCACCTGAAAATTTTCTAAGTGTTGGCGAGACCTCGAAGCTACGCCGTTAGGCTGTCGAAATTTCTCCCCACCGTAGCTCCTCCGCCGCGCGCCGCAGCTCCCTCCGCCGCCGCAACAGCTCCCTCCGCCGCCACCGCAGCTCCCTCCGCCGCCGCCCGCAGCTCCTTCCCGCGCCGCCGCAGCTCCATCCCTCCGCCGTGTAGATCCATCCATCTTCAAGCACAGATCCCCCTACCGCCGCGCCGCAGCTCCCTCCCTCCGCCGCGCCGCCGCAGCTCCCTCCCTCCGCCGCCCCAACGCTCCCTCCCGCCATCGCCACCGCCACCTCCACCGCCGGCTGCCCCTCCCTCTGCCGCGCCGCTGCAGCTCCCGCCAACGCCACCGCCACCGGCCAGGGGAGAGGAAGTGAAGGAGGAGGAGAGGGAGGAGGCCCGTGGAGAAGGAGATGGAGGAGGCCGAGGCGGAGGGGTAGGAGACGGCCGAGGGTGAATAGGAGGGGTGTGGTCTGGCTGGCGCCGTCCTCCATTCGACTACACCTGTGGTGAGTGGTTTGAGAGCCTCCTCAAGATTTCAGTTTTTTAGTTACACGTAGTGATCAATTAGTGATGTTGGATCAAAATTTTGTTTAGTTTTTGATGAATTAGTGATGTTGGATCAAAATTTTGTTTAGTTTTTTGGTTAAACTAGAAAATTTTTGTGTGGCCCGCCCTTCGTGTCGTGGCCTTTACTTGCAGATTTCTGGAAACCTCACCGTACAGGGGAGGTGTTTCAAAAATTTTGAATATACAATAAGCATTGGTTTATTTTGGCAGGGAAGGAGAAGTAGGCGTTGCCGTTGCCTTGGAGGCCCCCGTCTTGCTTCCGCCACCAGCTCCTCACAGAAGGTGAGTTCGAACACATGCAACTCAGTGCAATCATTCTATGATCGTTACTTTGCATTAATACAAATGTCAAGTTTGATTGTTTCTGTACCCTAATACACTCGACTATTATTTTACAGGAGTAGAGGCCCTCAGAGCTGATGGCGGGGAGTTTCCACCGTCCAAACCTCGTTCTCTTTGAGGAGGAAGAGGTCAATACGTATGATGCACACTACCTTGGCATCATGGTACTTTTTAGGACCGGACGTAACTTTGATAACATCGGTCGCATGAAGATACAGACAGCCATTCATGATCAGATGGGTGTGGCGGTTCCACTAGAAAATATCTGGCACTTCCTTAATGATTATGTGGCTATGACCACTTCAGCGGCTGACTTGGAACGAATCTTGGACCATAGATTGCTTCGAGTTGATGTATATAAGCTCAAGATCTGGCCAATGACACCATTTTATGGTTCAGCTGAATTTTCTCTTGATTCCACAATACCCGTCACCGCGACGCCACCGGCTCCAGTCCCACACCCACCACAATCTGCGCAACCACTGAGGATCACCTTGCTTGGAGTGCCACCAATATTTTGGAACATTCCTAATTTCTGTAGAAGAGTCTTCCAGAACATATGTCAGGTTAACGCTGTGCAGAGGAGGAGGTCCGATCTCGCTATGCTGTTTACCACATATGCAAGCCCATCATCTATACCTGAAGATGCAAGTGTAGGCATCCGTAGAAGAGCAACAAATGGTGATACCATTCTAAACGTGTGGGGTTTTTGGATTGAAACAGAATCAGCTGCACCACCCGATGATGGACAGAGAAGTGCTTTGGACAACGGTAATATCATTCTGAACATGTGACCTATTTGATTTCATTCTGCAGCAAAACCTTACTCTGATAATGGTACATTGTTCCCTCTAACAATTATCACTCTGACTGTAGATAACCGCAACCAACAGCGTCGGTTCATGTTATATCCTCCAGCCAGAGGTGGCGATGGTTCGGGGCCTTCCGCCGCACAAGGAGGTCAAGCTAGTGGAGGTCGTCAGCATGCAGGTATGATACAAGCAGCCCATACATCGTCTGCACCTTCAACCCAGCGAGGGTACTACTACATGTCGTCGTAGGACTCCGGAAGCTCTTTTGGCTCTCTGCTCTCCGGCCAGTTCTCAAGCGATTAGATTAGGAATGTTGTAATTGTTTTCTAAATTACCTAAGACATGTTTGGAGTACCAACATCACATGATCTAGGTAGATTATTACTTCTGACCATGTTTGAAGCTGTGATATATTCGGTTGTGATGTATTAAGTAAGTTGGCATTTGCAAATTGAAGTGATGAAACTTTCATGTGTTGAAGTTCTATTTCTGGAAGCTGCACCCGTCGATTCATCAAACGATGGTTCAATTGATCAAACTAGAGAGGACATGTCAACATCTACCAACAGTCCGTCCATTGATCACGATGGTTCTACTCCAACTAGAGAGGACATGTCAACATCTGTCGACATTGTATCTGGCTGCATTGGTGCACTTGAGGACGATGCTAGCACCGAGATTTGAGCTTCAGTTGTTCACTTCGAATCCATTATGAATGTATTTGTATCTGTGGAAAACTACGTTTTGTGACGCTGTGAGCTTGCTTGTGAACTGTTGTTGTGAACTTCACTTTTGAAGGTTGTGAACTTGTGATATTTGTGAACTTATGTAATGTACCCTGTTTGAACTATCGATGTACCCTTTTATGTCTTGAGTGGTTATTACTTGTGATATATTCGGTTGTGATGTCTTCAATTTGATACAATAATATATTCGGTTGTGATGTCTTCAATTTGATACTATTTTATGGCAGTAGAGGAATTTTAAAGACTAATTATAGTAGTGGAATTTTAAAAACCATCTGAATACTGTATGCTGGCGGGCGTCATAAGCGCCCGCCAGCGGTGACGATCACTGCTGGCGGGTGTCATAAGGGCCCGCCAGTGCAGACAGTTACTGCTGGCGGGCCTCATAAGCGCCCGTCAGTGCTGTGGTTGTGGCAACAAAAGTCAATGCAGACGGTTTGGATCGATCGATGCCGGCAGGCTGCCCGAGCGCCGCCGCACCACCCCCAGGCCGAGCGCCGCCGCGCCCCAGGCCGAGCGCCGCCGCACCACCCTGCCTGATCGATCCCCGCCAGCGCGCCGGCCGTGCTAGGTGCCTCCTCCACGGGCCGCACGCGCCCCTGCCTCCAGGGCCGCGCCCCTACCGACAGCGCGCCGAACGAACCTCCCCTGCCCACCTCCTCCTCCTCCGGCCGCTGCCTCCTCCCCTGCCCTACATCGCCGCGCAGCGCCTCACGGGCCCGAACTTCGCCGGCGTCGTGCCTCCTCTCGGTTTGGTATAAATTAATTTAATCTCATATTGCAATTCAATAATGTTCGATTTTTGTGTAGATTAGAGATTTTGTAAAAATTGAACGTGTTTAGATTATGTGTAGATTAGAGAATGTGTAAAAATTTTATAAGCAAAATTTTGTTAGACTTGTGAATGTTTAGAAAATTTTAATAAAATATCATGCATATTTTAGGGATAACGATGACAAGTCGCTTTGAATTTTTTAATCGTGTTGGCGGCCATGGAGGTGATCGTCGTCCTGTCCGTAGTGGTCCCCCTGTCCCAGAGCCTCCGCCACCACCCCAGGGCAGCCTGTTGGTGCTTCCTTCCCCATCGGTCAAGAACCCATGCCCATTACCCAACAAGAGTTACACCAAAATGTGGTATGTACTTAGATATTCTATTTTTTGATTTTGTCATTATTTTTACAATGATAATAATGTGTATTATTTGCATTATAATGAAGCTGGTTTCACCAATGCAATGGTTAGAACGAGTTATATATTGTGTGACTGGACAAGCTCCAATGGTGAGACATGAACAAACGACTTCATCACGAGGAAGATTTATTGTTTCTCTATCAATTAACGTTGCGAGCATGCGAGAGCAAACACTTGGTGATACAGTTATTATCCATGTCAATTCTTTTGCTGCACTACAACCACATGTTGCCACTTCTGATGCCGTGAGGAAGGCACTTATCGAAATAGAAGCTCAAACAAGACATGTAATCCCAGACTATAGTTACTTCAAGATTAAAGCCTTAGAACACAACAACATGGCTATCACTGAAATGCCTAAACGGATATCACCATCATATGAATCGCCCATTGTATGTAACTAAAACTTACTCGTTATTTTCGGAATTTATTTTCTTAAGAACTGTCTACTTACACGTTATGTTTTGCTTGCTAATTGAATCAGGATGCATTGTATAACAGTTTCATGCACGCTGATCACGGTATGCATGAGGTCTTACGTCAAGTATTACATAACATTGGATGGACATTCACGACACCGCACCCAAGTCCAGTACGCGGCGGTTGGCAAGCTGGCATTACCCTATCATCATTTATGAATTCGGTGCAAATATTTGGAGAGATATTCATGACACCCTACATGACCAGAGATAGTGCATACATATATGCGCTGGATTATGTTGATAGGTTCTTAGGAATCAACATCATCGATATTAATCATACTTTGTACGTCGCGATGATTCACGGTCATGATGTGAACGATCCTAGATTTTAATTAAGTATGAAATATGTACCCTTTTAATCTATGCATTTGAACTTGTAGTCTTTGCTAAGACTAAAGTACTGATGTATTAATCATATGTTGTTGTATTAGTATGGTTTTACTTGTGAGTTTTTAATGACGTGAAATAGAACCGAATGTAATATAATAATGAGTGGAAAATGAGACTTAATTTAAAGTCTTACAACGACATTGATTAATAAAGTCTTACAAGAGATACATCATCAAGCCAGACTAGTAAGAAATGCTAGTTTATCCTTTGACAATTCTTCCTTCGCAGTCTGTACGTAACCATGGCTTCTCCGATTTAGGAATGCTGCTTTCAATTTTATTGATTCTTTTTTCATGATCTTTGAACAAGACTAATTCATCATACTGATTATAATCCTCAACGTCATATACACCTTCAACTCCAAGAATTCTTTCTTTTCCGAAGACAACAATGTGCTTCTTTAAATTCATAGGATCAGCTATGTAGAAAACTTGTGCAACACGCTCAGCGAGTACCCATGGGTCATCTTTGTAAGCTACATTGGCAAGGTCTACAAGTGTCAGCCCATAGTTTTCATTTGTAACGCCCTTCAGGTGTTTGACCCATTGGCACCGAAACAAGGGGATCCGAATATTTGCTCCATAGTCAAGTTCCCATATTTCCTCAATGAAATCGTAGAAAGTGATGTTGTTTCCGTGAGCATCAATTGCATCATAGCGAATACCACTATTTTGGTAAGCGACACTCTTGTTGTCTTTTGCCTTGGTATAGAAGGTGTACCCATTAATTTCATATGCTTGCCATGAGGTGACATTGCTTGATGGACCAGCCGCCAACCTGCTCAATGTTGCGTCGTGTATGGAGTTTCCTTCAAATAGATGTCCATGTTCTTTTAACCATGAGGGGAAACAACGCTTTTGCTGTTTGATGACCCAATCCTCATCCCGATCATTATTTTCCACACGAATGTCATTTTCCAGTTGCTCAATGAATGGCTCCACTATTGCAAGTTGTTGTAGAGCACTTGCATGTGCTTTCTCCAATTGTTGGTTGTCCTCGTCAATGAATCTTTTCCTTCCAATGGTACCTTGCCCCGACAATCTCCCTTCGTGTCGAGATTCCGGTAAACCGACCGCTTTCTTATCTTTTATGTAATCTATGCAACAATCAACACTCTCTTCAGTATGGTAGCTCTCAATCATGCTGCCCTCCGGAAATGCCTTGTTTTTCATCCATCCATTGAGAAGTGACATGAACCGTTCGTACGTCCACATCTCATGGAAGTACATAGGTCCTAGTTCAGTAATTTGCTCGACCATGTGGACCATTAGATGTTCCATGATATCAAAAAAGGACGGATGGAAGCACATCTCGAGTTGCGCTTGAGTTTCTGACATAAAAAGCTGAAGCATTGCCAATTCTACTGAATCGATGACTTTCTGCGAAATGAAGTTGAAAAAGTAGCACATCCTTGTGATAACCATCTTAAGGAATATTGGTTTGACAGCTCGGATCGCAATTGCAAGAAAAACAGTGATCATCACATGGCAATCATGAGAGTTATAATCAGTAAGCGTCATGTCCTTCAACGAGACTAGTGAACGGATGTTCGATGAGAATCCGGTAGGCACTTTCAGCCCGCGCAAGCACTTGCAGATAGCCAACCTCTCATCTTGTGTTAAGTTGTAGCTAGTAGGGGGGAGGTATTGCTTACCATTAGGACGTTCTTGCGGGTGGAGCTCTGGCCTGATTTTTAGGTCAACAAGATCCTTACGTGACTTCAGTCCGTCCCTTACCTTGCTCGTTAAGCCTAAGAATCTGATTGTGCTATTAAACACATTCTTCTGAAGATGCATCCCATCAATGGCATGGCGCACCGCCAGGTCTTTCCAATATGGCAAATACTTAAAGAATATCGACATCTTCTTGAAAGGCACATCATTGACATTCTCTGTAGCTTCAACCTCCTTCCTTCCAACACCATCTTTATCTTTTGACTTCTTACCGAGTTTGAACTTGACCTTCTGACACATTTCAAATACGGTTTTACCCGTGGCCGGTTGTGGGGCAGAATTTCCCTCAATCGTTCCATCAAAATAGTCCACCATCTTCCGGTACTTGTGACTCCTCAGCAGCCAGCGTCTGGCCCCCATATACACTATCTTCGTAGATCCTTTTAGGTAGACAGATATTGTACCATTAACGCAAACTACACAAGCTGTCTTTCCTTTTATCTAACCCAACACAGAAAATAGGGCAGGGTAATCATTAATGGTAACAAAGATAATTGCATAAAGTGTGAATTTCTCCTGTCTGTACTCATCGCACATCTCAACCCCATATTTCCAAAACTTCTCCATATCTTCCATCAATGGCTCCAGAAAAACATCTATGTCAATACCAGGTTGCTTCGGCCCTTGGATTAGAATGGTTAGCAAAAGGAACTTTCTCTTGTGACATAGCCAGGGGGAAGGTTGTATATGGTCATCAGCACTGGCCATGTGCTGTGCGTGCTGCTTCTTTCACCAAATGGATTCATGCCATCTGTACTTAACGCGAACCGTATATTTCTTTTTTCATCTCTAAAGTCTTTATGCTCGGAATCAAAGGTCCTCCACTGGCGAGCATCAGAAGGATGTCTAAGCTTCCCATCGGACTTCTCTGGGCGATCGGCATGCCAAGTCATTAGTTTGGCAGTCTTTGGGTTCGAGAACAATCGCTTTAGACGGTCCTCCACCAGCAAATACCACATCACCAAGGCAGGGACTTTACGTTGACTAGTCGTGTCAGTGGTACCAATACTAGACTCATCTCCCACTTGAGCACCTGCACTTTTCTTTCCACCCTTCTTCCTCTTTCCGCCTTTTGTGCTAGCGACACATTCTGCGTTGAAATCAGCATTACTTTTGTAACGACTAGCCTCACAATTAGGACACTTCTTCATTTCTGCATAGTCACCGCGGTACAATATGCAATGGTTCCTGCATGTGTGTATTCTTTGCACCCGCATCTTCAATGGGTTGATGATCTTCTTTGCTTCATATGTGTTTTTTGGCACAAGGTTAGGCTTCGGGAGCAGGTTGGCCAACAAAGTAAGGAGTTCGTTAAAACTATTGTCAGACCATCCGAATTTAGCCTTAACAATCAGAAGATGGAGGATGAAACGCAACACTGTCCACTCCTTCCCACAACCCTCATACATACGTTCCTTTGCTGCCTTCTTAAGTGTCTCAAAATTTTCTAACCCTTTAGCAGTCCCTACCAACACCTCCGGTTCAATGTGGCGCAACATTTCCTCCATATCAACATCACATTCATCGTCCACTTGTGGTGCATCTGTTTCATTACCATTTTCATCTCCACAATCAAAAGCATCATCCATCATGACATGATCATTTTCATCTTCGTCACCCACTTCATCATACCCGGTGCCAATGTCTGCATTGTTGAAAGTAGACACTGTCTCACCATGGTGGGACCAAGTTGTGTATCCTTTCATAAAACCTCGCTGTATCAAATGCATCTTGATGTCATTAGTATCCTCCCATACAAGTTTGTTGCAACAATCAGTACACGGATAACGTATTTGCTTTGACTTGCAAATGTGAGCGTGCTTCTTCGCAACCTCGAGAAACTTTGATAACTCTGTCATGAATGTAGAAGAATGTCTCTGTACGCCATACATCCATGCTCTGTGATCCATGTTAAACAACCTATGAAAAAATTCTACATTTTAGAAACTAATTTAATCATATAGTAATAATAAATGAGTCACAATAATTAAAAACTCAATTCTACTTTTTATTTAATGAAACTAATTATATTAATGAGAAACATAGAGAATCTACAATTAATCTGCATAACACTATACTTAAAAAAAATCTACAATAAATTTTCTCTCTTTTCACTTCTCTCTTTTTTATTTAATGAACCAAATTATATTAATGACAAGCATAGCGAATCTACAATTAATTTGCATAACAATCTACTTAAAAAAATAATCTACAACTAATTTTCTCACTCTTCACTCCTCTCTCTCCCCTAGCTAGCAAACCTTAGATCTAGAGAGCTGAATCTATAATGAAGCTAGAAATGATGGATAAAAGGTAAAAAAGAAGGTTGGAATAGCACAAACTCACCTTATATAGCCACCTCCTCCAAGGAAATCAAGTACAAAACCTCCCCCCCCCCATAGATTGGGTGTTTTTTGAGCTTTTCCCGAGCTCCTCTCGGGCAAAGCTCCAATGGAAGGTAGCTGGGCAAGAAGAAGCTGTCGGGTTTTATTGAGGGCCACAGTGCTGGCGGGCAACATATGGCAACCGCTAGCAGAAATCGTCCTCATTTCTGCTGGCGGTTCCTTATGTTGCCTGCCAGCACTGTTATGCTACCGCCGGCGGGTGATGAACCGGCGCCCCTGCAAACCACAGTGCTGGCGGTTGCCAATTGCACCTGCCAGCACACTAATTTGCAAGGGTCAGCACAAATCATTTGTGGCCTAGTGACCATGTCTCTGAAGCAACCCTGGCACCATGCAGCGCCGCCGTCACTCCACCACATGCACCGACTAGATCTTGCCGCCGGGGAAGAGGAGGCAGTGGCCACCACCGTGGATCTCACTGTCGGGGAGAGGAGGTCGTGGCCGCTACCGCGGATCACACCACCGAGGAGAGGAGGTCGCGGCTGCCGCCGCGGATCTCACCGCCGGGTAGAGGAGGTCGTGGCCACCGCCGCGGATCTCACCGCCGCGGAGGGGGAGGCCGCGAGAGGGAGGTGGCAGGGAAGGGAGGTGCGCGGGGAATGGAGGGAGGCGCGCGGGGTAGTGGGGAGGCGGCGGCCACAGGGAGGCGAGAGGAGGCGGCGAAGCAGGGTGGAGGAGGACATGGATGGAGAAGAAGATAAAATTTAGCATTACCAACGAAGGGGTATGGACCTAAGTGACACAACTTAACAAGTTAGAGGTGCTAGATTTCGACTTTACAAGTACGTGGACCTAAGTGACACACGGTGACAAGTTTGAGGGCTGCTGGTGTATTTAACTCTTTTTTAATTCAAACGGGTGGTCTTTTGGTTTGCAAATTGTTTTTTGAATCATACTGATGTCTTTTTCAAACTTGTGGGTGTAGCAAATGCTACTACTTGTAAATAACAGTGCACTGATCCTCTTCTATGAGGAGGTTGAAGTTGGAATATTATCTACTATATCTTAAAAATTATATCTTTGTACTAGCTTTTTTGTATTGCCCCCCTTTTATTAGATGAGGCTCGAATCAAGAAGTGAACCTGCCAGCTGCTGTCAATTTTTGCACACAAGAATTTGATAATTTGAAACACTAGCTTGAAGCTTGAAGAGATGTTATTTGTCATAATTTCAAATTTTATAAAGCTGTAAGCACGGGGCAATGTGTTGTAATCATAAATTCGGTGACAATTTATTGAAATATTGATTTGTAAAAGAATGCTAATTTCTGAGAGCCTTGCATTGCTTACTGTGATTTTGTCAAGATTTTTTTTAATTTTTTTGAATTATCCTAGAATCCATGAAAATTTTTGATTCCTAGAAAAGTTTTGATGAAGTTTCTCTATGTGTGTATGCAACACCAACGCTCAAATTGATCGGAACAAAAGTCACCAAAACTAGGAAAGTGTCACGCTAAATAGCAAACGTTACCAAACCCACCCAAATAAATGGCACTTTGAATTCCACTATAACAAGTAGCACCGGTACCTGTATACATTGACATTACGGTTCTGAACCCCGAACCAAACAACACCGGTGTGGGAGCATATGCCCCATCGACAACCAAAGGAGTGCATCATGGTCATTGTTAACCATAGATAATTTGAGGGTTTGGGAAACGAGAATTTGAGGGAATTTGTGTTTGATGTGCGGCACACTTGTGAATCGCAAGATGGAAGTCACTACTACATAATGTTCTATCCCCGCCGATATCAAAAAGCCAAATCGCAGCGAGAGCCTATTCGGCTTATCTCGACTTATTTCCTTTCACACAACACAATTCAATCTACAAGCTCTCTATGCAACATCACAAGTCACAAGGTCACATACTCACATGCACAATCCCAAATGTCTCAAGTCTGAACTGAGGTGAGGTCAATAATTTCACTAAATCAGCACTAGTATACAGTACAACGACGTTGCCCTGTGACTCCATCATCACATTCACATCTACTATATCTACTTAACGTGTACCCAACAATTGACAACAGGAGGAGGAGGAGGAGGCGACCGTGTGCTGGCAATGCAAAACGACGGCGGCTTAGAGCACGTCGTCGGTGTGCAAGGAGAAGTCCGGCTCGTCGGGCTTGGCGAGCTTGGGGAACTTGATGCCGGCCACGTCGTCGATCCGCTTCTGGTGCGCCGCGGCGCCGCGCTTGGTGTTCTTGGCGAACTTGGACGCCAGGAACGTCGCGCCGAGGTGCGCGGCGCCGGCGCCACCGTCCGGTCCCGCCGCTCCGGCGCCGCCAGGCGCCGCCATCGCTCCCTTGCTGAACTCGGCCAGCAGCGGCGCGCCGTCGGCATCGACGCCACCATCGTTGCCGACACCAAGCCCCGCCACGTCGTCTCCGCCGTCCCCTACGCCGCCGGCGCCGGCGCCGCCGTCGTCGGCGTCCTGGTAGTAGATCCCCTCCTGCTTCATGAGCTCCCTGGCGAGCTTCCTCTTCTTGTACCTCCTCCACGCGCCCTGCACGAAGCATGCGCCCCAGCTCCGCCACTGGTGCGAGTAGTACCGGAACGCGTGCTGCAGCCGCTTGCTGTGCAGCCGCTTGAACTGGTTGGCGACGTACTTGAGGTCGTCGGCGCGGAGCGCGAAGGCCTCGACCTCCGTCACCGACCTCACCGTCCTCGTCGACTGGGGGAAGTTGAGGCTCGGGTTGGGCATGAGTGCCCACGTGAGGAGCTCCTCGCCGCAGAAGTCACCGGGGCGGAGCGTGATGGAGCTGAAGAAGTTGGTCCGGCCGCCGTCCGTCGTGGAGCTCTCGAGCTCCCCGCGGATGATGAAGAGCATCTCGCTGACGGGGTCCCCTTCCCGGACGATGTAGGCGTCCTTGGTGCTCAGCGAGGAGACGAGGCGCTCGCAGATGGCGTCGAGGAGCTGCTCGTCCATCTGGGAGAAGAAGGGCACGCGGCGGACCAGGGCCAGGCAGAGGTGGCGCTGGATCTCGCGCCGGAGGTCGAGGGGCAGCGACTGCAGGATGGACTCCTCGTCGACGCCCCGCGTCGCGAGCCACTTGTACTGGAAGAAGCGGCGCACCCGCTCCTGGAGCTCCGGCGGGAGCTGCCGGTGCCGCATCCACTCCTCGATGTCCCGACGCTTCACTCGCCACTCTTCCAGACGCACCGTCATCGACTGCAAGTACGTCTGCAACAAGAAAGATCAAGAATTGTCAGATTTCAGTTCTCTGAAGTCTGAAAAATGCTGTTCACTGTTCAGGAACACAATGTATTCTCATACCTGCATGTTTCCGATGAGATGTGAGAAGAAGACGAGTCCCATGATGCAGATGAGAATGCAGAACACGGTCTCCCCCTTGTAGGTGCTGTTCTGCAAGTTCTGCCCATAGGAACTAATTTTGTGCACAGGGAGGGACAGATCGAGAGAACAGAAACAAAGGAACAAAACGTTTAGCATAGATTATAAACACAAACTTTCAGATATACCAAATCAAAAAGCTCCATCTTTTCCATCACGAATCGTTCATTCATACCTCAAGTTCCGGAAGCCCCACCAGAGGCAGTAGAGGTACTTGTCGATGAAGGCGACCCCGTTGCGATCCAGGTTGAGGGCGTCGGCGAACAGCCCGTAGTTGTACTCGGCGTCCGGGAGCATGCACTGTTTCTGGATGGCGCTGTGGTTGTGCCAGGTCTGCCGCATCGGGTTCTCCCTGCTCTTGCAGTCCAGGAACCCCATCACGCAGCTAGGGCTGTCCGCTGAGCTGCCCTCGTTGTTGCACACTTCCATCCAGCACGAGTACTGACGCTCCACGGACAGCAGGTACCACAGGGCGCCAAGAACCTTCAGAGAGACACATATACACGGTGAAGACACATTCTTATATGCAGAACACGGTCTCTCTGGTGTGGAGATCACATACATGACTTGCCAGTGTGTAGAGGAGGAGGTTGTAAGCTGCCCCTGCCCAAGCTGTTCTCGTGACGACTCCGCTCGCCTTGACGATCTTGGAGTTGAGGGATATGATGAGGTACACTCTCGGGATGTACTGGATCAACACGATCATGGAGAGCGTGTTGTTGGTGTGGTTGGCCGACGACGTGCTCACGGCTGGTATCACAAACCAGATGATCATCTGCAAGGACACGATCATCCAGGTGATGTTGTTGATCAGAGATGCTGCTGTGCTAATAAGTAGTAATGTCCTGAAGCTCAGCAATGCGGCATCTGCAAGAGTGAAAGATGACATATCGGGTAGCAATGCAAATGCAAATGCACGCAAGAAAATTCTTGAAGCAGAGCTGATGAGAATAAAGTTGGGTTTCAACTTTCAATTTCAATGGTTCAGTAAAATGTCAAGCAATCAACTATTTGTATGTGTCATTTCTAACACAAGAATATATTGCTTAGCTCATTAAAATGGTGACATATATATGCCTCAACCACGAGCTCAAATGATTCATTTCACCAAATTAACAATCTGAACAATATAATGCATTTAGTTAAGGAATTTCAGCCAATGCATTTGTATCGACATGAAAGTGTGCATGCATTGGCGTACGTGAGCGAGGTAAGGCATTGGAAAAGAAAACGTCACCTGCGGGATGGGGAGCATGGCGGCGAGGTCGATGATGAAGTCGTTCTTGAGGTAGCGTATGGCGATCTGGTCGGGGTCCCTGACGAGCTCGCCGCGGCCGAAGATGCGCGAGCTGGGCGCGACGAAGGCGATGCGGAACTTGAGGATCATGTGGGCGAGGTAGAAGAGGTCGGCGAAGGTGCGGACGGCGGTGACGAGGACGCCGATGCCCATGTCCATGGACACGCAGGCGGCGAGGCCGTCGGTGTGGAGGAGGTAGAAGTAGAGCGGGTCGACGAAGAGCCCGACGAGGCAGGTGACTAGGAAGAGGCGGTACCACCGGAGCACGACGTCGTCGCCGGGGTCCAGGATGCGGTGGGGCGTCCAGGGCCGGCGCCCGGCCGCGGCGCCGCCGCCGGGGAGCGACGATGAGGCCGCCGCGCCGGCGCCCGGGTGGAAGAAGGGCAGCGGCGGGCGCCGGAACGGCGGGAGGATGCGGCGGTGGATGAAGCCGGCCATGGCCGCGGGCGTCGTCGGCGGCGTCGCGGAGGGGCGCGCGGGGCGGGCCGGGCCGGGGGAGGTGGCGCGCCGCGAGGGGTGGGAGCCTGGGAGGCAGCCTGAGGAGGAGGGAGCTCGATCGCTTGCGTGCGCGCACGCGCGCCCGTGTCTGCTGCATGCGTGTCTGTGCGCGCGGCCGCGCGTTGCGGGGGAGTCGTCCATATGGCGCGCGCCGTGAGCTCTTCATCGATCGGGGCGTGTCGTTTCGTCGAAACGATGATGTTTGCAACTTTGCATGGAGCGCATGCATGGAGGGATATGGGCATAGGCATGCAGGATTTCGGGCCGAGACACCAAGTGGAAAAGAAAAAAAAACTAGACTTTTATATAACTTGTTCAGTGTGTGATGGTGCATATGTATTTTATTCTAATTTTGGAGCTTTGCATTTCCACGACTCGACAGCTTGATTATTTTTTACATTGGGATTTTCAGAAAAAAAACAACCGACGTATACCCTAATGGTCATTATCCTCTTCATCTTAGCTAACACAATTCGCTATAGCTCGACGATTGGGAAAAACGTCATGCAATTTGAGAAAAAAAAGGCAGCATCTACCATGTTATGTTATTTAATCTAAACTCATAACAAAACAATCACCAATTTTAGTTAAGCTCTATTGCCCTAGCCCCCAATACCAATTAACTTATAGTTTGCAAAGCAATAACTGGTGGTGTATTGTATGCTATGACTTGCAGTATAGCAGAGGATTTATTGTTGTTGGCTTGGATGAACAACTCGGCGCTAATCATGGTAATCAACAAAATAACTAGAAGACTCCCTGTGGTGTTACGAGGGGGGCCGGGCCCCTGCGCGCGCCCCTTGGTTCCGCCCCTGTGGAGGCATTTCGTCAAATAGACGATGGTGCCACATCCACGTGAAGTTAGTATAATGAGCACAGGTGAGGCAATTTCATGATTGAAAAATGAAATGTTCATGCTCTATATACATGACGACTTGCCCCTGCCCAATCCAATCTTGACTGCAGTCGCCTTCACGATCTCGGAGTTCAGGGTTGTGATGAAGTACACTCTTTTGGATGCAATGGATCAACACAACACGACATCGAGAGCATGTTGTTGGTCAAGGGCTTGCGCAAGTTTAGTATCTTAGACGTCATCGGTGCAGCTTCATAGTTATTGAGAAATGACATTATAGGGGATGGCAATTCTTGCAACAAAATTGTCGAGGATATATATTGTTGGGCTTCAATGATCCAGTAAAAATCCACCATTTTTGAGTTAATAGTTATGTGCAGTTCGTACCCTTTTAGAGCAAGCATTGACAGAGTTCCAGTCAACTTGGAACCCACAAAGTTTCATGGAAAATTATGTTAGTCTCAAGTACTGGCAGTGGCGTCATCATACATATAGCAACCAAAAAATGTCTATACATCTCTTGATGTCACAATCCAGCTAGTGAACCCAAGAATATGTCACATTTTTTAGACAAAAACAACCATATGCAATCCTCGATTCACCAACACTTGAAGTTGCTCATCTACTCTTGACAACAACCTTTCCTGCTTTTTGCGCCTCTTTGTTTTCAGAGTTTTCAACTAGTAAACGATAAACTGAAATGAACAATGATAAGACCACATTAATACTCCCTTTATCTTATATATGGAATTGAAAGGGGGAACAAGATAATAATTACCTTATGCTAAATGACAAGCAAAGGCTAAAAGCAATGCCATCAAAGGAAAATCAATGCTCCGGGTATGAGCACAAATTATTTGGAATGTCTTTCATTTCCTAGAATGGACACTAACATAACATAGCAGGCAATAGTTTGCGAGAAAAAGAATAATTGTGCATAACTGAACACCGGTTAGATCACTTCTCTATATTATGCACCAAAACTATACATTAAGCTGAGACTTTACATAGAGATCACAGTTCCAGCGCAAATAACACCGAAGTAGTAATTTGAAATCTTGAGGACTTGTCCAATTCATAATGTATTATCTCTACCATGTGAATAGAACAAAACTAGGATTGTCAATGGAACAAGATAAGTAGCAACCTTATCAAATGCAACATGAACAAAGAGAGTAACACCCTACAACGATAAAATATTTATCATTGTATTGTTAAAAATGTTATGCAATGCATTCACATGTGCATTGCAAAAGTACTATCTTGACCTTATCTTCATTCTCTAAAACTATACTTTTATTAAATGTATTATTCTAGTTATCCAAACAAGATTCCAATCCAATTGCAACATTCTTAACTTAGTCTTGGTATCCCAAAATTCATTCTCATGATAATTAAAACAACATATGTTGAACTTATCACATATCCATGTAATTTACACTACTAATATATATTATTATGGAATGCTATCTTGGTTGTGTTAATCTATACTATAAAGATCGAATAATTTGAAAAACCTTTCTCACCCAATTCGGGTCCACCATACCCCTCACGCCGGACCCACCTGTTAGGTAATTGGGGGAGTGGATAGGGTGGAAGACCCATAGAATCGCAATTTGGAGAGTGTTTCTGCCAAAAATGTAATGTTTTCTCACCAGTTTGCGGTCTTACCCGCCCGCGTACCCGCTTGTGGACCCATCCCGCGATCGCTTCCCGTCCCGAGGGGTTGCAGCTTGCGTGTCTCCGTCCCATCAAGCCAGTAAACGGATTCCACCCCTCCAGGCAGCTCGAGCGGCCCGTGGACCGTGCTGGGGGCTGGGGCAGGCCTCGAACGTGGCGCACTTGGTCGGCATCGACGTGCTCAGGCTCTTGTCCATGGTCATCCAGGCATCACTGGCGGCGCCACGCCAGCGCCACGTCCGGCGGCTCGCGCAGCATGTGGAGATCGTTGGCGGCTTGCTTCGGGAGTTGGAGCTCACCAAGATGATGCGGTGGGAGGCAACGCGGTGGCCACTCGAGCAGCTCCGGGGCGTGCTGCGGCAGTGCTAAGCGCACGGCACGGCGTGCTAGAATTGCGGGTACCTCCGGAGCCTCCTAGCCGACGGCCGGGGTGGCCGAGGACCTTCGCGCTGCGAGCAGGAGATCGACATGTTATCCCGACCCATACTAATCTCTCCCCTTCTGGCCTTCTTGATCTTCTTGAAACAGCAACCTCGTGAATCAAAGCTCATCCTCATAGGCCTTCTCTAATCCTCCCCATTCTTTCCAGAACTGCTAATTCAAGCTCGATCTTGATTTGGGAAGTAGTAACCTCGAGCATTTGAGCTGTGTGGAAGGAGCTGACCTTGGTGGGTGGTCAGAACTCAGAACAACGATTCCTGCTATGAGATTTTGATTTGGATGGTCATGATCTCAATTTTGAGTTGCCTAGGTCTCAATTCCTGCCGCCCGGTGCTGCAATGCAGGTGAGACCGGGACAGCGAGCTGGCGTGGAGTGGAGCGCGGGTGTGCGGCAGGTAGGGACACAACATGTGATGGCAAGCTGGAGGAGGCAGAGGGGCGCCGGGGGAGACAAGAGGGATGAAGGAGAGAGGGAAGGGAAAAGAAAAGAGAAAAGAGAAAAAGAGAAGAAAAGGGGGAAAAGTTTGGGAAAATTTCGAGATGAAGCAAGGCTGTGACTGTGATGATAGAATTTTGATGAGCTCAGGATTTTGAAAATATTTTAAGGACTGATTTAGATGTAACATCCCAGATGTTTAGTTAAGCCAAGTATAGTAGTTAGTTTTGCTAATCAAGTGCAATTAGTGTTTAAGCATGTTAGACATGATCTTGACAACTTTTGCACTTAAACCCTTTGTCAAAGTCCAAAATTCATGGTCAAATCCCTATCGATCCTAAAAGCTGATTTGGTTTTCTTCCGCGTTCTCCAAATTTTGCTATAGAAGTTCAAAATCGGCCAATATAAAAGTTCTTCGTTGTTTTAGGGGACACATTTTTCGTAATTGGCGGACATTCCAATTTTGAGTGCAAAGCCGCGTAAACTTGAGATGAAGGTCCTGTCAACAGTGGGCCAAGGCCGAGTTTTGCAGCGACTTTTCCACGTTTTTCCTGTCAATCCTTTCACCAAAGCTTAGGTCGTCCTTTGTGAAAAATATACTTCTATAGTTGCTCTACGACTTTTGTATTTGGGGATTTTCTTGTTGTATTCAAAAGTTTGGAGTTTAGCATTTTCGAATACGGGCAAATGAAATTAAAAAGTGGGTGCCGGCCGTCGCGCCGCCGCGCTCTAGCGCGAGTGCGCACGCCCGTCCGCCTGCCCACGTGGCGCTAGCGTGGCCGTCCGGCGTACGGACGCCTGGAGTCCGTCGCCGTAGACCGCTCGCGCTCGGTGGAGCCTCCGCCCGCCTATGCGCCGTACGCCGCGCCTAGGAGCACCGCAGCGGCCTGGCAGCGGGCCCGGCCTGGCCACGCGCCGTCGCGCGCCCGCGCCGCGCGCCCTGCGCGCATGCGGCTAAGGCCACTTGGCCGCCCATGCGAGCACCAGTAGGCCAACGCTCCCTCTCCTCTTCTCCTTGGCGGCAAAAACGAGCCAAGCAAGAGCCGGGGGAGCCCTGTTCCGCCGCTCGCCGCTCTCCATGGCCGCCACCGCCTAGTTCCTTCTCCACTCGAATTCCACCGCTATCCTCGAGCTCTACTCCTTCCTTGAGCCTCCCTGCACCTTCCTCCGCCATCTTACACCGCGCTTTGCCGTCGCAGCGGCCGGACAGCAAGCCGCGGCGGGCACTCCACCCGTGCGCCGCCGCCGGCGCCGCTCCGGGCCAAGCCGCCGTCTCCACCACCTCCCTAGCACCCCTAGCCCTTCCCTAGACCTCCCCGACGCCTAATCCGTCGTCGCCGCCCCGCTTTACAGCCGCCACGGCCGAGCCAGCAAGCTCCGGCGGGAGCTCTGCTCCGCCTCCGCCGCGGGCAACCGGCGGCGCCTGTTCCGGCCCCGCCTCCACCTCCTCTAGACCACAGGTGGGCCCAGGTACATCCCCACGCCGCTACCCGACGAAGGCCGGCCGGCAATCGCCGCCGGCGAGCTCGCCCGGCCGGCGGAGGGTCACATTGCGGTGATTGTTTTCTTTCCAGGGTTTAAACCGTAAACCGAGGGCCTAGTTGTAATTTCCAGAAGTTCTTTCGAGGTCTCCTCTGTAAATGTGTTTTAGGGTTTCAGCAGCAAATTCAAAAATCCGTAGAAAAATGTAGAAAAATCGTAAAAATGCAAATCCAATTTTGTTGGGTTCCTGGTGAAGAAACCTACATTTTCTAGAAAGCATGTATAGGGTTTTTCTGTGTAGTTTTTGAACTAAAAATTCAAACTCAGTTTGAGGTGTTTTTAGTGTAGTTTAAAATATACACATGCTATGAACTTGAATTTTGGATATGTTGCTCTTTATGGCATGTCTAGATCTGTGGCAAAAGTTTGCATGATTTTGATGGGTATATTTTCGGTTATGATTTATTTAAGCTTTATGCTAGAATAAGTTTGATGCTTTTTATAGCCCCTTCAATGAACTTTTCTTTAAGCACCAGTGCACCCTAGGGCTCTGTCTTGATGAATAGTACCTCTGGTAGAATGGATGTGATTTTAGGATATGTTTTGATATGTGTTTTGGATTTAATCTTGTGTAGGAGTTTAAATTCAAAATCTGAAAAATAATTTGAATCTGCAACCATGCTTTGGTCAGAAACTCATTTTTGGCATACATGACCTGTAGGAGAAAGTTGAGATCAAAAAGTTTATTAAATCTTTTTATATGAATTAATGTTGATTTGCTAGGCTGAAATTTGTCTTTTTCGTTTAAATTAATTTATAATTGTTCTTAATCTAAATTTTGGTGTGTGAGCTTAGAATGAGTATATGTTGCTGTGTGCAAAAGCTTAGTTTTATTTGAAGTGTTTTTGTTTTAATTTGGGTTTATGGTTGAAAGGCTTGTTTTAAGTAATTAAAGAAAGAAATGGAAATTAAAAGTGCTAAATTGTGAAATCATGTTTGTTTCTGTTTTTATTAATTTAAACACACCCCCTTTCTGTTTGGTGTAGTTAAGTAACTTAAATTGCTTAGATGTGCACACAATCACCATCAAAGTAGTGTTTTGCTTATCATCACACACCCTAATAATTTCTGTGAGAAAATGATAATGTTTGGATGAATGTGTCCAACAAGAGTTGGTTTTGTGGTAATTCTCCCACCTCCACCATAATCTAATGCATATGCATGTGTACGTGTAGATTTATCGAACGGTACATACACGCTGACCCAGAAGGGTGAAGGGGCAGTTGATGGTGAAGTGAACCAGCTTAGTGTGCAGCAAGACCTGGACCAAAGTCCAGAAGAGCCCAAGGCTAGTGTTAGTGCTGTAGTAGAGGAAGGCAAGCCCCGGATACATCTAACCCTTTTTCTAAACTCATATCTTTACTTTTCGTATTTATGTTATGATTTGTGCATTTAAGTTTCAGGAGTTGCTTTGAAACCTAGATGCATGATCCTTAGGACTCCTATGCTCTTTTACTAGTATGTTAGAAACGCTAGTGCCATGCTTTAAGGACACGGTACAAGTCGAGTAATGACTCATTGCTCGCGAGATATAGGATGCTTATGTTGGAATCATAAGTTGGTTAAAATGACTCGCTCATGTGGTAAGAGCAATGGGTTCGGTCTCGACCGAGTAGCATTGTGCTGGTTTAAGCTATTGAACGTACCAAGTGCTTGTCGGGAATGGGACCGGTAAGCCTAGTACCTTCTGAACCGGGGCGGGATCTTTCTAGCTACCGGCTTGGGTTGCGTCTCCGGGCTAGCTACCCGTGGTATAGTGTGTGAGTCCGGACTGGTCGGGTTAGACCCTCCGGATAACCGTGTACCAGAGTTTGTAGCGTCTGATCCCAAACTGTGGGATGTTGGGAACCGCCTGGTTGGGGTAGACACTGCACTTGGTCTGCCTTCTTCCGTGTATCTTGGGTTTACCTTGCAAGGATATAAATCGATCGATCGTCGGTCACTCGCCGTTATCTGAGTCGGCTTGACCACTGGCTACCCCATGTTTATTTATGGAACATTTCGGATTAATATTGTTGGATGATTAATTTTGTTTGTACAACCATGCTTGCTTAGCTAGGTGCTTACCTAGAATGGTTAACATACTAGAACTTGAGCTAAAATTTGAAAGTAAGGATCAACTCTTAGTTGCTTTTGGCAAAACAAACCCACCAGCCAAAAAGCCTTGCATGTCTAGCTGTGTCTTTTATTTTTGTCGGGTAAGTCTTGCTGAGTATTATTATACTCAGCCTTGCTTTTGTTGTTGTTTTCAGGTAATCCCATCTGGCCTGGACCTATTCCTGATGGTTGAGAGCTTGAATGGGAGAACGATGATGAGGAGTGATATGCATGGATGGCCTCCTGTGTGTATCATGCGTTTAGTTTAATTTCCGCTGTTTAAACTCTGAACCATGTTTACTTTTATGTACTCAAAACATGGTTTGTAAAATTTTAAGTACTTGATCTTTTATGTAATGTAATGTTGTACTCTGGTCCCGCCTTCGTGTGGGCTTAGCGCATAATTCGATCCTGTGTAAGTGATTTACCGGGCATGACCCGGCAGAGGCGACAGAATAGTTCTTTATTATCGCTTAATGGCCACGTGGACAGGCTTAGGCGATAATACGGAATTATTTTGGGCGGTTCTGTCACAGCTGGCATCAGAGCGAGTTATGCACCAGAGTAATTAAAATAACTTAACAAACTTATTTTTGGAATAAAATTTGCCAAGATTAATAATCTTGCTAAGTGAGTAGGACGTTAAGGTCTGATCTAGTCCGAGAGGCCCTAGAGGGAAATTTTGGGTTCTTTCAGGTGGCTAGTACTCTATGGTGTATTTAATCTGACTTCCAGCATATTTTATTCCTGTCAAAACTTACTTTCTTGCACAACCATACTAGTTCATCACGTTTTGCCATACGTGGTGGTACCACAGGGAAGTCCTGTGAGGGACTAGTGGGACCTATTCCAATGGGTGCCACGTCGCGTCTGCGTCTCGTCACGTTTTGCCATACGTGATGGTGCCACGGGAAAGTCCGTGAGGGATGAGTGAGGCCTATTCCAATGGGCACTCACGTCGCGTCTGTGTCTAGCCATGTTTTGCCATACATGTGCGAACCCGCAATAGGCGGAAAGGACAACTCCATTCAAACGGAGGTGTCCGAGGTTGGACGCTGTCCATGCAGCGGCTTTACGCATGGATACCGTTTCTATAGTGAACGGTAATGAATGTGGACGCTTTTGTGAGTGCTGGCACAAAAGGTCTTGAATATCTGTGATTTTTTTTGCAGGTACACTAACCACGGTTGTTAGGAACGGTAATTTAAGAAACGGATAGTTTTCGACTAGCTATTATAAGGAGAGACGTATATGTATGCCTTGCCACCGGCACTAACTTCGTTTTTGAGCTTAAAAGCTTTGTGAGGAAGTTTAGGACGCTTTTTGCATCATGTAAACGCTATCAAATTAAAATGGAACTTAAATCATGTGTTGGTTGGGCTTTATTTAATTTGTGTTCTTAAGGACCAATCATGCTAGTTTGATGCTTTGATGAAGTGATAAGCAAAGATTGTAACTAGATGCTGTCCAATTTTTCTAAGGAATTATCTAGAAAATTTCTGGCCAGATGCTCTTTAGGAAAATTTTTCATCACCTAGTTAAGGTTGCTCTCTGAATTTCTCATAATTTTAGGATGCTTAAAACTGAAGTTAGGATCAAATTTGCTAGGCAAGGTCATGCTGAAATGCTGTCCAATTTCTGAGTTAAGCTGAAAACTTGAATTTTTACACCTAGTTCCAAGAAGAATTTGACCAGGGAATCTATAACAAATATGCTCCATATATAGCCTACTTTGTGCTGTAAAAACCTCATGGTCATAGGGTTCTCAATTTTTGAGATATGATCTTTTTAGTGAAGCACTGTTCTGCTGAAATTTCTGGGCAATAGCACTCTAAAAATTGATCAGTTAGACCCTTTTCCAATCTGAATTTGTTCGACCCTTGAATACCAAGAATGCTCCTTAGGTATCTATCTACCTCTTGTAGAAATCTCAAGGTCACTAGATTTTTAGTTTGGGAGTTATGCACAAAACATTAGGTCTCTGCCCTGCTGAATTTCAGAACTAGTGGTCTCTGAAATTCAAATTTTTAGGTCATCTTCCTTTGAAATCCAGAGCAAACCTTGAATACCAAAGTTGTTTAGAATCTTATATTCTGCATGCTCGCAAAATTTCAGCATCATCGAAGTTTTGAGCTGAGAGATATGGAATTTTTAGTGACCCTCGGCCTGCTGTCCAACAGCCCTGACAGCAAAGCGATATCGGAATTTTCGGGCATGATAGCCTCAGCATTATCTTTAAGATGAATACCAATATTGGAAGACACGAGATTTTACATCCCCTGCCTAAAGATGATGATATTTAGGTGGTGGAAGAATGCTCCACGAATGTTTTTGAAGTTTCTATCCACAGATGAACACAATCAGTGCAAGATCCATCTATCTCCATCTTCTCTTAGGATGGTTTCTAATAGAAGCATACCCATATCCTTGCCGAGTCAAGTGGAACCCCGTTGTACTCTCCTGATTGCTTATACACCTTTTCTTCAATTTAAAGGCGATCCACCAACTTCCTATGGTTATGTAAAGGTGATCACTCCACTTTCTTTGCATCGATATCCCTACATTGATCACTTTAAATTCTCAGCCTTGACCTAAAAATCCTTATGCTTGCTCACAAACAAATAAATGAAAACATGGTTACAAGGCATCAAAAATCTGTTGGTAAGCACGTGAGCATCATCACCGCATGCATATCTTGCAACCTTAATGACATAAATCATGAGCATGAAAAATGCATTGCACAACATGTGCATTTGGGACATTGGATGAACTAACATGCATATGTCCTGACGGTTTCCCATCTTTCTACTCTATCGCCCTTTTTGCTGGTGATGTTGTTGTTCCATAAACGAAGGTGCTGCGACGGAACCTAGGGTATCATGTGTGCTGCAGCCATGTGATTACCACTAGGAGCGCGCTGGGTATCTTGGTTTGTGAGAATGCGACTCACCGCACCTATTACTTCTCAACTCTATGTTTATCCTCTTTACCTTGACTAACCTCATGGGTGAAGCAAGTCATGCTGACACTGCATCATGAGCACCATATCTCATGAGCATACGCATCACGCATTCATAAACATGTGCATCATCATGCATGCACCTCATCAGATACACATCATGTGCATCTCTCACTATGCATATGCACCATAAGTTCATATGCATATGCATCATATGCTCATATGCATGTACATCATACTATATGCACTTCATCATGAGCATCCACATGTGCACCATCCCATTGTTGCATGAGTCATTTCCCATATGCATAAGCATTGTCATCCCATGACTCACCAAGTGCATGAGTTTCAGCTCAAAATCATTACGCCCTGGTGTGGTGCATAAAGTAATTAAAATACTTCATTAAGATAAACCTTGAGCAAGGGTATGTTCTTCACTCCCATCCCAATTTTGTTTCCAAAATCTTGTCATTTGCCATTGACAATTGTACTTTCCAGGATACTCTAGGAGTTAACCTTTTTATTGATCTCCTAAAAGCAAATTCATGAACCTCTGTAAACAAATTTACCCAAATATTTGAGGTTTCCCTTCTTTATGGGAATCTTTTTGGAACCTTTCGACTTGGTCTTCTTCCTTCTAAATTTCAAAATTCACTTGGTAGTAACTCAACTAAGCTGGTTGAAGGAGTATGAGCAAGTTCTCCAAAAGTTAAGATAAGAAGAGCCTTCTACTGAGTCAGTAATCTTTGGTCCTTTAGCACGTTTCCTCCTAATCAAAGGAACCGGGATACCAGTAAATAAAGGATGGGCAAAATCCTTTGATAGGTTTTCCTTGGTACAATCCCAATTTAGGATGGTAGTTACTCCAACTCTTCTCTTTCTCCCAAAGTCACGGTCAATCCTCTCGAGGGCCAATTTGACTCCTCCTATCCATGCTTCGCCTGTTCTGTGCTGCGGCTGATCGTGGCCGTCTTGTCGTCAAGGCATCCAATGCCGGCCACCATCGTGCCACATGCCACCACCATACCTCCTTGCCACTGGCCCCTACCCAAGTGGCGCGAGCACCACTGCCACTACACCACGGTGAGCATCAATAAAAGGGGCATCTCCCCGTCGACATTCACCGCTCAGAGTTGCATCCACTTGAGCCACCATATCTCGTCGCCCTCCCTTCTCTCTAGTTGTTTTCTTTGAGCGCACATCGGCCACTTTCGCCGCTTACGGCATTCCTCGTCGATTAAGCTCTTTCCTCTATCTTTCCCAGCAATGTGAAGAAGAGTCAAGCTCCTCCAGCTGTTGGTGTCAGTCCGAGCCTTTCCATGAAGCTCGTCCACTGAAGGTTTGGTGCCAACATCACAAAGAAGAAGCTCGAGAAGAAAACCACAAGAGGGAGCCAATCTCACATCACCAACTATGGATCGTTTTCTCAAAATGTGTGATTCAGAGTGCTGGGACATAGCGATAGTGTACTTCTGTTTTGCACCTCTGCTATGCCTGTTTTTAGCTTTTCATGTATACATTCATCGACCGCTCCCTCATGAGCGACGTTGATGTGTGAGAGGAAACCCATGTTTCTGTCACCATCTCCGAATCTTACATCTCGAAGAGTTTAGCATGCTTTGTTAGTTTTCTCTATGTAACCTCTTCTTTCTCAAAAGGGTTCTACTTAAATCTTGCTAGCGAATCTCGGGACGAGATTCCTTTTAAGGGGGGTAGTTTGTAACATCCCAGATGTTTAGTTAAGCCAAGTATAGTAGTTAGTTTTGCTAATCAAGTGCAATTAGTGTTTAAGCATGTTAGACATGATCTTGACAACTTTTGCACTTAAACCCTTTGTCAAAGTCCAAAATTCATGGTCAAATCCCTATCGATCCTAAAAGCTGATTTGGTTTTCTTCCGCGTTCTCCAAATTTTGCTATAGAAGTTCAAAATCGGCCAATATAAAAGTTCTTCGTTGTTTTAGGGGACACATTTTTCGTAATTGGCGGACATTCCAATTTTGAGTGCAAAGCCGCGTAAACTTGAGATGAAGGTCCTGTCAACAGTGGGCCAAGGCCGAGTTTTGCAGCGACTTTTCCACGTTTTTCCTGTCAATCCTTTCACCAAAGCTTAGGTCGTCCTTTGTGAAAAATATACTTCTATAGTTGCTCTACGACTTTTGTATTTGGGGATTTTCTTGTTGTATTCAAAAGTTTGGAGTTTAGCATTTTCGAATACGGGCAAATGAAATTAAAAAGTGGGTGCCGGCCGTCGCGCCGCCGCGCTCTAGCGCGAGTGCGCACGCCCGTCCGCCTGCCCACGTGGCGCTAGCGTGGCCGTCCGGCGTACGGACGCCTGGAGTCCGTCGCCGTAGACCGCTCGCGCTCGGTGGAGCCTCCGCCCGCCTATGCGCCGTACGCCGCGCCTAGGAGCACCGCAGCGGCCTGGCAGCGGGCCCGGCCTGGCCACGCGCCGTCGCGCGCCCGCGCCGCGCGCCCTGCGCGCATGCGGCTAAGGCCACTTGGCCGCCCATGCGAGCGCCAGTAGGCCAACGCTCCCTCTCCTCTTCTCCTTGGCGGCAAAAACGAGCCAAGCAAGAGCCGGGGGAGCCCTGTTCCGCCGCTCGCCGCTCTCCATGGCCGCCACCGCCTAGTTCCTTCTCCACTCGAATTCCACCGCTATCCTCGAGCTCTACTCCTTCCTTGAGCCTCCCTGCACCTTCCTCCGCCATCTTACACCGCGCTTTGCCGTCGCAGCGGCCGGACAGCAAGCCGCGGCGGGCACTCCACCCGTGCGCCGCCGCCGGCGCCGCTCCGGGCCAAGCCGCCGTCTCCACCACCTCCCTAGCACCCCTAGCCCTTCCCTAGACCTCCCCGACGCCTAATCCGTCGTCGCCGCCCCGCTTTACAGCCGCCACGGCCGAGCCAGCAAGCTCCGGCGGGAGCTCTGCTCCGCCTCCGCCGCGGGCAACCGGCGGCGCCTGTTCCGGCCCCGCCTCCACCTCCTCTAGACCACAGGTGGGCCCAGGTACATCCCCACGCCGCTACCCGACGAAGGCCGGCCGGCAATCGCCGCCGGCGAGCTCGCCCGGCCGGCGGAGGGTCACATTGCGGTGATTGTTTTCTTTCCAGGGTTTAAACCGTAAACCGAGGGCCTAGTTGTAATTTCCAGAAGTTCTTTCGAGGTCTCCTCTGTAAATGTGTTTTAGGGTTTCAGCAGCAAATTCAAAAATCCGTAGAAAAATGTAGAAAAATCGTAAAAATGCAAATCCAATTTTGTTGGGTTCCTGGTGAAGAAACCTACATTTTCTAGAAAGCATGTATAGGGTTTTTCTGTGTAGTTTTTGAACTAAAAATTCAAACTCAGTTTGAGGTGTTTTTAGTGTAGTTTAAAATATACACATGCTATGAACTTGAATTTTGGATATGTTGCTCTTTATGGCATGTCTAGATCTGTGGCAAAAGTTTGCATGATTTTGATGGGTATATTTTCGGTTATGATTTATTTAAGCTTTATGCTAGAATAAGTTTGATGCTTTTTATAGCCCCTTCAATGAACTTTTCTTTAAGCACCAGTGCACCCTAGGGCTCTGTCTTGATGAATAGTACCTCTGGTAGAATGGATGTGATTTTAGGATATGTTTTGATATGTGTTTTGGATTTAATCTTGTGTAGGAGTTTAAATTCAAAATCTGAAAAATAATTTGAATCTGCAACCATGCTTTGGTCAGAAACTCATTTTTGGCATACATGACCTGTAGGAGAAAGTTGAGATCAAAAAGTTTATTAAATCTTTTTATATGAATTAATGTTGATTTGCTAGGCTGAAATTTGTCTTTTTCGTTTAAATTAATTTATAATTGTTCTTAATCTAAATTTTGGTGTGTGAGCTTAGAATGAGTATATGTTGCTGTGTGCAAAAGCTTAGTTTTATTTGAAGTGTTTTTGTTTTAATTTGGGTTTATGGTTGAAAGGCTTGTTTTAAGTAATTAAAGAAAGAAATGGAAATTAAAAGTGCTAAATTGTGAAATCATGTTTGTTTCTGTTTTTATTAATTTAAACACACCCCCTTTCTGTTTGGTGTAGTTAAGTAACTTAAATTGCTTAGATGTGCACACAATCACCATCAAAGTAGTGTTTTGCTTATCATCACACACCCTAATAATTTCTGTGAGAAAATGATAATGTTTGGATGAATGTGTCCAACAAGAGTTGGTTTTGTGGTAATTCTCCCACCTCCACCATAATCTAATGCATATGCATGTGTACGTGTAGATTTATCGAACGGTACATACACGCTGACCCAGAAGGGTGAAGGGGCAGTTGATGGTGAAGTGAACCAGCTTAGTGTGCAGCAAGACCTGGACCAAAGTCCAGAAGAGCCCAAGGCTAGTGTTAGTGCTGTAGTAGAGGAAGGCAAGCCCCGGATACATCTAACCCTTTTTCTAAACTCATATCTTTACTTTTCGTATTTATGTTATGATTTGTGCATTTAAGTTTCAGGAGTTGCTTTGAAACCTAGATGCATGATCCTTAGGACTCCTATGCTCTTTTACTAGTATGTTAGAAACGCTAGTGCCATGCTTTAAGGACACGGTACAAGTCGAGTAATGACTCATTGCTCGCGAGATATAGGATGCTTATGTTGGAATCATAAGTTGGTTAAAATGACTCGCTCATGTGGTAAGAGCAATGGGTTCGGTCTCGACCGAGTAGCATTGTGCTGGTTTAAGCTATTGAACGTACCAAGTGCTTGTCGGGAATGGGACCGGTAAGCCTAGTACCTTCTGAACCGGGGCGGGATCTTTCTAGCTACCGGCTTGGGTTGCGTCTCCGGGCTAGCTACCCGTGGTATAGTGTGTGAGTCCGGACTGGTCGGGTTAGACCCTCCGGATAACCGTGTACCAGAGTTTGTAGCGTCTGATCCCAAACTGTGGGATGTTGGGAACCGCCTGGTTGGGGTAGACACTGCACTTGGTCTGCCTTCTTCCGTGTATCTTGGGTTTACCTTGCAAGGATATAAATCGATCGATCGTCGGTCACTCGCCGTTATCTGAGTCGGCTTGACCACTGGCTACCCCATGTTTATTTATGGAACATTTCGGATTAATATTGTTGGATGATTAATTTTGTTTGTACAACCATGCTTGCTTAGCTAGGTGCTTACCTAGAATGGTTAACATACTAGAACTTGAGCTAAAATTTGAAAGTAAGGATCAACTCTTAGTTGCTTTTGGCAAAACAAACCCACCAGCCAAAAAGCCTTGCATGTCTAGCTGTGTCTTTTATTTTTGTCGGGTAAGTCTTGCTGAGTATTATTATACTCAGCCTTGCTTTTGTTGTTGTTTTCAGGTAATCCCATCTGGCCTGGACCTATTCCTGATGGTTGAGAGCTTGAATGGGAGAACGATGATGAGGAGTGATATGCATGGATGGCCTCCTGTGTGTATCATGCGTTTAGTTTAATTTCCGCTGTTTAAACTCTGAACCATGTTTACTTTTATGTACTCAAAACATGGTTTGTAAAATTTTAAGTACTTGATCTTTTATGTAATGTAATGTTGTACTCTGGTCCCGCCTTCGTGTGGGCTTAGCGCATAATTCGATCCTGTGTAAGTGATTTACCGGGCATGACCCGGCAGAGGCGACAGAATAGTTCTTTATTATCGCTTAATGGCCACGTGGACAGGCTTAGGCGATAATACGGAATTATTTTGGGCGGTTCTGTCACATTAGATTGGTGAATTTTACAGATATTGCACAACCCGTGCTCTTCAACCCTCTCTCCATGAGAAATCCACCCAGATTTAGATACTGAATAGCATAAGTGCTCGACACGAGGTCGCGCATGGTGGGAGTGGGAGCTCGCTGGTGTGGGAGCTCGAGCGTTGCCAGCCGATGCAGGTGAGAGATGATGACCTCGGAGCAGAGCAGCTGCAGGCGAAGTTGGAGTACCACAAGCAAGGGTGAGGCAAGCACAGGTGACAACGGCACTTGGCTTCCCTCACCACCTCCGGTGAGCTACTGCAGAAGAAAGTCAAGAAACAACTGTAGCCAAGTTTCAGCAGCGGCCATGACCTTTGACCTCTTTGTTTCTTTTTCTTGGCACGGAACTCCTGCTTGGCTTCGAGGTAGTTTTCAAAAAATGAGTCAAAGGTCATGACCTCAGAACTACGTCAGGATCCATGGCGTCAAGGTAGCTTTCAAAAAGTGGACCATTGAGCTCATGACCTCAGCGCCATTGGCATACTGAGGTTTAAAAAAGGACCTCCACATCTGCGCCTCAAAACTTGTGGTGCCAAGACGTCTAAACTCGGCACCATGAACTATGACATAGCTCGGGGTTCATTTTTTGAAAAATTCCCTTCATCGTTGTATATGCGAACATCTTTGATGAAAAGGATCGAAAAAAGGATGACAGTCATATGAACTTATAGCACGTGCGTGTCGCACGTGCGTTGTTACTAGTGAACATTAACAATAGGAAAATTACTTGCCTGATATGTTAAACCAAGTGCTCACATCATACATAGCTTAAATGATTTAATGTTTGTTCCTAAATCCTAAATTCAAAACAAGTGCTTATTACGTTCATCAATAGGGAGTGTTGTATTTGTCATTCATGAAGTGATAAAATGGGAAGAGTTTACACAAAGTTTCTATCCAAATGATTCTCTCCATGTTGATGTACTGATCACCTAACCAATGTTTTGTATCTAAACTAATGTTATCAATATATTAATTGTAATAAGATGTCTAGTTATCTCTGCTTGATTACCAATGCATTAGATGTATCTTAAAGGCTTACAAGTGTGATTTGAACTTTAAATTTCAAAAACATTTTATATTTTTTATTGGTGATGATATTAAATTAATAAAAATTGTATAATCTATTTGAAATGTATCTACTAAAGGAATTTTGTAGCAAACTTGAGAAGCTAGCTACTCATGTTACTCCTATGTGATTTAGTTTTCAACACCCATTGACAGAGTGCTGAGCATTTCTCAAATTCCTCCTATATGGATAGTTAAACTATAGGAATGTCATAAATGAACTAATGATCTTTTTGTAGCATGAGGTTCTTAAAGACAAGTAGAATCCAATGATTAATCATATGGATATTTTAGGAGAGTTCTTGTAGAATGACTTTAGAATGGGTGGATGATTTTATTTATCATTTAGATATTTATGTGATGAAAGTTCACTGTTGTAATGAAAATGATACTAGGCTATTGATTTCAGTGATTAATGATACCATAGTCATTTCGACTAATGTACTTGCAAGATGTACCCTTGTAGGTATATTTTATAGTGTATGAATTTAAAAAGTCAACAAAATGAGAAAACAAGAAAGACATACAAAAGTCTATTGTATCCAAAAGAAATCTTTTTTGTAAGACATCCAAATGATTGTGATGAAGCTGAGATAAATACACGCAAAGACTTGTAACAAATCCTATTGGAAATGTGAAAAGACATATTTCACTGATTCATACAGTGACAATTGGAGAGGTCATCAAATCAAGAAGAAACGTGCACTGTGTGCACTAATTCATTCGATGTCAACAGTGTCGTCACTGAAACTTTTGGTGATTGTTGGATCATCTCGTCATGAGCTCAGTTTCACTTCTAAATGGTCTTATTAATACATTCACCAGATTCATATAGTGGTAATAGTTACCAGGGAAGCTAAACATTTTGCGGGCTAGGCCGAAAAAAGCCTGGTTCATTTCGGGCTGAAAATTTGTGCCAACGAAAGTACCAAGGCCATTGTTGGGCTGAGATTTTCTGCTTCCCACTCTTTTTTTTTGTTTAAAATTAAATTAAGTTAGTTATTTTGGCAAGCTCAGGCTAGCCAGATTTATCTCAGTCTTGGTTTTCGCTGACCACGTCGGTCTCTCGCAGCAAGCGTGGGCGAGCCAAAACCCACCATGCTCGAGACGTACCAAGCTCAAAATGCTTAGGTCTACCAAGGAGCATCCGAGTGAGGCAAGGTAGAGACCCACTTACGTGTGGGAAAGATCCGTCGGTACCCTTATGGGAGAGTTACTTGACCGGAGAGCACCCTTACGCGAGCATTCTCTTAAAATGGGTGCAAAAAATGAGAACTAGTACACTAGATTAAAATTATCGTCTTTGGAATTTGCAGTCTCAGTGGGGGTTTCATAGACATTAAATAGGCTGTCATGTGAACACTTTTGATGATGTGGCAGTGTATTAATGAAGAGAGAGGTAAAATGAGTTTCACGAGGATGACACTCCCTATACACAGTTACCTAGACAACTTGTGTCTAGCATGCAACCTAGAAAACAACAATAGATGAAATTATGCATTGAGAGTGAGATGTTTCATTATTGTTTTAAATGTTTTTAGATGATGTGTCACTCTAGGTAATCGTGTTCATGAAATCTGCACTGAGACTGGCCTTAGGCCAGTCTCAATAGAGGTTTCATGGCATTAAATGTGCTGATGTGGCAGAGGAGAGAGAGTGAAGTTTCATAGAATGTGAGAGGAGTTTCATCACCATGAAACTTAACTGGCACTGACACAATTACCTAGTTTCTGGTCTAGGTAACTGTGTGATGAAATCCTGCACTGAGACTGGCCTTATTGCACTTACACGCTTACATAACTTTTCAAGAATTATCATGTGTAGTTTCCAGGTTTGGAATTTATGGCGCATAACTAATGTTCGGGAAAAATAGCAACACATAAAAAAAAACATAGTACACATCTAGATGGATTTTAAAATAGATTTTTATACATGCTCGGAGCTTTACTTTTGGAACACCGAATTCACCCTCTTAGAGTGTCACCCTCGCTCATGTATGTCACCCTACTGTATGCAAAAGTCACCTGTCAACTTTAAAAGTCACCCTGGGCAGATGGGCTACACGTACTGAGAACTTTTTTTTGACAGCGACAGAGAAGGTAGCGTGATGCTCGTGTGACAGAGAAGCTACCATGGTGAGCAGAAATTGTTCAGTAGTATCAGAGTTGAGAAAAATGCACTTTTTTTTGGCGTGTAAGTGGTGAGAAAGATTATTTTGTACAACGGTTAGTTGTCCTGAATCTCACATCATCAGCGATCTGAATCTCACGCTGTCGTTGAAAGTTTTTTTTTTGACAACAAACACTTTATATATATTAAGTAGCCATCTTACACAATGATCCTCCAAAAAGGGCCATATTACAAAGAGGTCCAAAGACCAGAAGAACACAGACACCACGGCGAATACAGAGACGAGCTCGTCGCGGAGAACTGTAAAGGCGCCGGCGGCGCTTACAGCGGGGCGGAGGGACCGCATCTTGCATCGGTTGTTGAAGGGGCGACGAAGCCGAATAAGGGAACCACACCTAACGACCGACAAGTATGTATGAATCACGTCGTCGACGGCAATGGATGAGGCTTGTAGTTGAATCCCCGGTGGAGACAAGCTCTCCTGATCTTCACCAGCTGGGTATGTGTCGAGGTAGTCTTGGATCTGCAGGATTTGTAGCTGCTTGGAGGAACGGAAGGCGGAACGGAGCGGCGGTCGTAGTCGGTAGCATGTTGGCGCGTTCCACGACGGCGAGCTCGCGTCAACCCAGATGGGGGTGAGGTCGTCGGAACAACCACCGAGGTGCTGCGGGTGGTCGAGGCCGGCGGAATCTTTAGCGAAGACGGCAGCGACGAGGCGGAGATGGCAGTGCAATAGTGCGTTCAACAACAGTCAGTCACTACATCCCTGATGAGGACAAAGCCGTCGGAACAACCGCTGATGCAAGGATTGGAGATCTACAGCTACTGGATCTGCAAGGGCGATGGCTACGAGGTGGTGGCAGAAGCGGGAAGCGGGGTGGAGAGACGGTGGAGACGGAGAAGCAGAGGGGGTTAAGCGGCGGTGGTGCGGATGAGGATGTGGATAGATCTCGTCGGCGGAGGCGGATTGAGGGAGAGGGGGCGGAGAAGACGAGATCTAGAGGGGTGGAAGATGGGTTTATTTTATTGGCACTGACCTGAACTCCGACAAAGACGGTGGCAGAGAGGACGCCGAGGAAGATTGTAACCATCTAGGCCCTGTCGCACCTTTGGTAAGGGTGTGTTTCGATGATAAATGACAACCATATACTTGTGACTAACCTTCGTTTTGTAGCGGATTATATCTTGGGTTATTGTCATAAGTGATCAATGAAAAGAGACCCCTCAATTTGAAATTATTGATGATCAAGGGACAAATGCTACAAGGCTAAGGACTTTGTTAGTTCCAAGTGTCACAAGGAGATGAAGGACACTTGGATTGCTAGTTTGTAGTGTTTGACCGTACTATTAAGAGGAGTTCATACACTAGTAGCTTGACCATGCACCAAATGCCATGATTTATATGCACACTCAAGTTCATTGGATGCTAAACAGCTCAAAGTACTCATGGAAGCACATTGGAAGCAAAAGAGTCGACGGAAAACTCAAAGGCGATTGAATTGGATGAGTTGAAATGAAAAAGGCACTATTGGATGATCCGACGCCCTGTTGGTTAGTTGGGTCAGACGATCTCAGCGGCAATGGAATTCAAAAGCGACCGTCGGATGAACCGACGGTACAAGCACCAGTTCATCTGATGCCTTAGGGTTTCGCAACAGTAAGGTTTGGGCTTTAGCGGCTTCAGCACCGGATGATCTGACGCTCAGATCAGCGGTTCATCCGATGCCCTCGTTTGAATCAGACAGAGACGTGCCAAGATCTTTGCTTCAGCATCGGATGAACCGACACTTCAGTGATACATCAGCGGTTCATCCGACGCCAGTGTATAAGTTAGACAGAGACGCACCGAGTGGATGGCCTTCAGAACCGGATAAACCGACGGTGCGTCGGAGTATAGCGTCGGTGCATTGACTGGGTCAGTTGGCTCCAACGGCTATATAGATGCTTGTGGGTGACCAGATGATCCGACGCTAGCGCAGGAGGAACCGTCGGTTCATCCGACGGTACAACTTTTCAGGGGACTTTTCCAACAGCTAGCCTCCCTTTCTAGGCCTATATATATGACCCCCACGTCTCTTGAGCTGCCTTTGCCACTCTGAAGATCTACAGCAGCCAAGGAGAGAAGGAGATAGTGCTTTGCTCATTTGGGATTCTCTTCCTCTTGTTTGAGGAGCTCTTTCTTAGTGATCAAGGGTTTCAAGGTGCATATCATGGCTTAGCTGGGTGCTCAGGTCAAGTGAAGGTATGTGGGCTTGTTACTCTTGGAGATTGACGGCTCCTAGACGGTTTTGGTGCTTTGGGGGTTCTTGGCGAGCTCTTGGAGATTGTGGGAGCCTCAAGAAAACTTGGTGTACACGGTTCGAGACCCACCGTTCCGGAGATGGAGAACGGGTACTCTTAGTGAGCACTTGAGTCTTGGTGACTTGAGGGGAGCAATACTCTTAGTGAGTGCTCCAACGTGGATTAGGGGGGAGCGTCAACTCCTCGATACCACGGGAAAAAAATCCGGTTGTCTCTTGTGCCTCTCTCTACTTCCTTGCACTTATTTTCAGCACTTACATTCCGTATTTAAGTTTCCTTGCTCTAGTTCTTCTTGTGTTGCTTGTTTGCTTCATATCTTGACTAGGTTGCTTTATATGTCTTAGTGTGATCTTTGCTAAGGAAACTCTTGCTAGTGTGCTTAGAATAGTAGAGAAAAACCTCTTTAGATGGGCAACACTAGTTGATAGGCTAAGGTTTACTTCTTGCTTTAGAAATTGAAAAGAAAGCCCAAATTCAAACCCCCTATACGGGCCATTGATCCTACAAAGATCCCGGCGACGAGTGCTCCGGCGACGGTGACGACAAAGAAAAGGAGTGGGGAAGCCATATGCAAATACTACAACAAGCTAATACTACTAAGAGCTACTACTAAAGACGGTCGGGGCTCCCCTCCCCTCCCGCTGCGGCGAGGCGAGCTCGCCAGAGCACGGAGGGAGGGGGCCGGGAGGAGGCGGTGTAGGGAGCTCTCGAGAAGAGGAAGGAGACTTGAAGCCTACTGTGACCGCTGTCGTTGAAAGTTGAAACTAAGTGTAGTGTTTCAAAGCGCTCGTGCTTGTACCAAGTACACGATATGATGCATGTCGAACTGAGGCCGGGGACCCTCTCTGCATGCTCGATCAGTATGCAAACCAACTGTACCCATTGCGTGTTCTTTTTTTCTCAAATACGCAGAAGAGCTGCGTATCATTGTATTAAGAAGAAAAAATACAAAGTTTGTTTACAACAACGCGGAGCAGGCTCACGCAACACTCTTGCGCAAGGCAAGAAGATACAACCACTAGCAAGCTACTCTTACTCATACTTTAAACGACCTAACTATCTAGTCCCAGCCAGGATCCAAAGATCAACATCCGCGTTTGTTCTACTGCCAGGAACCGTACATCTGCACAGTATAATCTCACTTGTCCGTCTAGCTGCACAGTATAATCCTCGCCTAGCAGGAAACAAAAGAGTCAAGTCACTCTTCAATACCTCAGACTGTACAACCGCATTGCCCATTTCTCGATCAATACGCACTACGGGAAAACTTACGTTTGCCATGCGTTTTATTTCAGGCGCACGGCAAAAAGATTGTTTGCCGTGCGTTTTTTATAGGGCGCACGGCAAAGAACAAACGCACGGCAAGCAAACTCTTTGTCGTGCGCTAGGAAGAAACGCATGGCAAAGATCTTGTTTGCCGTGAGTTTTATTTCTTGGCGCACGGCAAACATTTTTCTCCCACCGGCCGTTACCGGCCGTTAATAAGTAAGTGGAGGCGAAGTGCCTTTGCTGTGCGTTTTTGGAAAAACGCACGGTAAAGAGGTATCTTTGCCGTGTGTTTTTGGCATGGCGCACGACAAAGTTTTTTTTCTATTTATATGTCCTACTAAGCCCTAAAGTCAATAGCTCCTCAAAATAAATTCTTCTCAATTTAAAATTTTAATTTGAATTAAAAGCGACAATCAAATTTGAATTTGAATTCAATTTTCGTTATAAGCAATAGACAATATAAGTTGTTCTATGTAAAAGTTTGGTGCTTTTACGAAGTCATTTGATAATTTTAGTGTTTTTATAAGTAAATTTTAGATTTTATGAAAAAAGCTTTTGTCGTGCGTTGTTGGAAAAACGCACGGCAAAGAGGTATCTTTGCCATGCGTTTTTGGCATGGCGCATGGCAAAGTTTTTTTTCCATTTATATGTCCTACCCCAAATTCAATAGCCCCTCAAAACAAATTCTTCTCACTTTGAATTTTTTCTACTCTATACATACAACATGTGATACTTCATGGTAAAATTCATATGGTTTTTATATTAATTTGCTATATTTAACTAATTAATTGTATTTCAAGCAATTTTTCAAAGAGGCCAAATTTTAACTACAAGTGATTCAAATAATAGAATAAAATGAATGAAAAAATAATATTCATGTTATTTGGCCCAATTTAAGACCTCTTCCATAAAATCAAAAGCAATTTGAACATCTTGACTAGGAAACACGACCATGATCGTGTGTCCAAATGATTTAAAAATTCTAAAAAAATGCAAAAAAAGTATGAAAATTATAAGATTTGTCAAGGGTTCATGATATCATACGTGGAGGCTGTAGTAAAAATTTGAACAAGTTTTGAACAATTTGTCATGTACGGTGCTTACAAATCGAAACATCTCCGAAGAAGTTTCAGAGAGTGGAGAAGTAGATGGTTAGGTTTGAATGAAAAGCGACAATCAAATTTGAATTTGAATTCAATTTTTTTAAGCAATAGACAATATAAGTTGTTCTATGTAAAAGTTTGGTGTTTTTACGAAATCATTTGATAATTTTAGTGTTTTTATAAGTAACATTTAGATTTTATGAAAAAAACCTTTGTCGTGCGCTTTTTCGAAACGCACGTCAAAGAAATAGCTTTGTCGTGCATTTTACAACTGGCGCACGGCAAGCTTGTTCCCGCTGGCCCAACTCCACCGGCCCATCCCACTCCTGTTGTCCCAAATTAAAAGAAAAAAAACCGGCCGAACTCCACCGGCCGTCGGATCCCATCCGGCGGCCACGAATCATCCACCCACTCCCCCTAGTATAAAAGCATCTCCAAACCCTACCCCTCGCTCTCCTGCCGCCGCACCCCCCCTCCTCTCCCCCAGCCCCAGCCCGGTCCTCTCCCTCCCGCCGGCGTTCCTACCTCCCCTCCTCTCCACCGGCGCCCTACCTCCCCTCCTCTCCTGGCCACGGCGGAGGCCGGAGCTCCTGGCCGCGGCGGGAGGCCGGAACTCCTGACGGCGCCCGTCCTCCAAGATCCGGCGGCGGAGGTGCCGGATACGGCCGCGGTGGCGCCGACGGAGGAGGCCAGAGCTCCTGACCGGTGGAGGAGGCCGGAGCTCCTGGGCCGCGGCGGAGGCCGGAGCTCCTGGGCCGCGGCGGAGGCCGGACCTCCTGGCCGCGGTGGAGGCCGGAGCTCCTGGCCCGCGGTGGAGGCCGGAACTCCTGGCCGCGGTGGAGCTCCCGACGCTGCCTGACCTCCAAGATCCGGCGGCGGAGGTGCCGGATCCGGCCGCGGAGGCGCCGGATCTGGCTGTGGTGGCGCCGACGGAGGAGGTCACGGCAGCCATCTCTTCTACGGCGACCACCTCGAGGTGCTCTCCCTCTCTCTCCCCCCTCTCTCTCTTGACATCTCCCTCCCTCTCTGACAGGTGATGGCCACGACGGGGGAAGGCCAAATGCGGCGGAGGATGCGGCGGCCTCCTCCCCAGGTGCGGCGGCGGCCTGGCGGCGCGGAGGTGGCCTGGCGGGCCCCGGCCGGTGTGTGGTGGTGGCGGCAGTCCGGTGGCTGCGGTGGATAGGGCTTTGGGATGTATTTTTTTTATTTTTTATCAAAATGTTTGCCGTGCGTCGTAGAGGGAGGCACACGACAAAGTTGGTGAACGGCCGTATGTGTTGGTTACGCCGTCAGGCCTCTTTTTTTTTGCCGTGCGCCGCCTTTGACGCACGGCAAAGGGCCTTTGCCGTGCGTGTGATAAAAAGTGCACGGCAAAGGTTCTTTACCGTGCAATAATCTACCGTGCGGCCTTTGTCGTGCGTTTCTTGACCTTTGTCGTGCGCCCGGCAAAGGCTAGGTTTCCCGTAGTGTCGTACACAGGAGTATCATGCGTCATAGAAACCTTAATTACCAACTTAGATACTGAGGGTCCTTTTTTAGGCCATACACAATGATTCTCATATTACCCATTTGATACACAAAAACTGTATATTTTTTTACAAAAATCAGAAACAATATTCATCCACTCGATTTGAGTAGGAATCATAGTAACCATTTGGATCAAATTTCGTCTAAATTACTCACAAATCTTGGCGCAAGGGCAGTGGGCAGATCGAACTACTCAAAAATCGGAGGAGAAATTTTGGAAGCAAACATAATCAGAGGACGTTCCAACATGATGGGAAAAAAACTACAAACAGGACGTCAGGACGGGGCTTAACTGACCCCCAAAACCCTGAAAAAACATTTCATCTGATTATCTGAAAAGAATATCCCAATCCATGCAACGCTGAGTCTAGAGTGGATTGGGTTTTCGTTCAGTACGTGATTTGGGCTTTTATATAGTTCTGCTGCATGCATGAAGAAATCAGTCAGTAGCAGCGCTGGCGGCCACTAACTTGTTTCCCCTGACAGCAACACAGGATCTACCGCGAACAACTTCATTCCGTCCCCTCCCCCGTATGCTCTAGTGCGATGTAACAAAAAAAATAGAAAAAGAAAAAAAAACAACGACGACGGTCGCTTCAGCCCGACGCTAGATCAGCACCAGTAGCACCATCGTTTAGTGGACAAAAGAATTCTTTCAACAACAAAAAAAGTAAAATAAAATTAGCTTGCTGGTGCAAGTGCCATTCGAGAAGACTAAATTATATTTGCCTAGTTGAATTTTAGTCCAACGAGATTGCATTTCCAAATGTGTGGAGTATATGTATTCAGTGACCGGATGACTGTAGTGAAGTTCAGCTTACCAGTCGAGATCATCATCATCAGCAGGCAAATTAGCAAGCCTGGCGCCGATGATCTGGGTCGCACCGTCACACGTCGCCCACGGAATGGAAAGGCGCCGCGAGCGCCGCAATGACGACGACGACGAACGACAGGGGGTGAAGTGGACTGGTCGGTCTCGCGCACCACAATTAGCAGCTGTACATGTGTCCGAAAAGGATCGGTCACCAAAACTTGCTCTCGGATCGGAGCTGACGAGCTGAAACAATGACGAGAGGCGAGACATCATACAGTGCAAGTCGACGGCTGCAGGGTGAAGCAGCCAATTAGAAGGTCATGGCAACCAGCAAACACGTACCCCCCCCCCCCCCCCCGGCCAATTGTAGCAAGGCTTGCTTTTGATGTGCGACCACTGACCATGCTTCCAAACCAAGCTACACGTATAGCTCAATCCGCATCTTCAGGTACTGCAGCAGTTGGTCAGCTCCAGCCTATTCGTTTGGCTAGTGGTTAGTTGATAGTTCTGATTTGTTCTGAGAGAAAAATACCGTTAGTTGGTAGCTGATGGCTGATTTGTTTTGAGAGAAAAGTGCTGCTGGCGAGTGATGATCGATGATGTGACGAACAAACACTAGCAGTACTTTTGTAGTGTCCCTGTTTGGCCGTGCAACGAAGCAGCGCGGGGTGGTTCGCCTAACACTAAACAACAGTAGTGCCAGATGAGGAAACCGTTCGTCGTGGCCTGAAGATTCGTCAACGCTTCCGTTTCGTTGTCTGCAGGAGCCGGGCCAGAGCAGGCCAGGATACAGTGCAAGAGCACCTGCTCCAGCTTCTCGGTCTCGGCTGACGCCTGACGACGACGACTGGTAGAAAGCTAGCTGCTGCGACGACGGTGATCCAGCCGATCGACGAGATGGGTTGCCATGGCAACCTAACCTAGGATTCGAATGAAAAGGGAGAGAGAGAGAGAAAAGGCAGGAAGAAGGAAGCGTCCGGCCGTTCACGTACGCTGCTCTCGGTCGCGGCAATCAACCAATCAATCCGCAAAGCAATAAGCAATGAAGCAATCAAGCAACGAACTCGCATGGCGAGGCGCGCGTCGTCCTTGGTTCCGGGCCCCCACCACCACTACACCTACCGCCCCCACATGCTCGCAGTGCGCGCACGCGCATGGCCGGCCGGACGTCCGGCGGCCGCCGCAGCATCATCATCCGGCAGACGACGACGACGACGACGACGTACGCTGCTCGGCTGCTGCAGCGCGCGGCACCACACGCGCACCAAAACTGATGGACGACGCGGGGGCAAAAAGGCTAAGCTAAGCGATGGCAACGCCTCGCCTCGCCCCACTACGCGCGATCGAGATCGAGGAGGACAATCTCAGCTGGCGCAACTTTTTTTTTTCTTTTTGACAAATAGCTGAGGCAACTTTCATTTCATTTCGTTCTAATACACAGCATGCTGATATCCGGCATTGGAGACGGCGTTCACGAACGTCTCTGTTTTGGCCCTCCTTTCTCTGTGGGACTGACTATCCAGGTGGAACGGAAGACGGCGACCACATCTCCGATGTTTCTCTCTCTCGCCCTCACTGCTGACGTCATTTTGGAGATGGCCCTACGCAGGGGTGGTAAAGGGCTCTCCAATTTATCCTAACAAAATTTTGACGGCGATCGATTAGAAATTCCGAAATTTACTGTTACACTTGTGTATATGCTTTATTGTGAATCTAGTACTCTATAGATGCATATTTTTTCTATCGTTTGTCTTGCATATATTCTTCAACTCCATATCTATACATATACTGCCATAATTCGTACTGAGCATTAGTTTAGATCTTAAAAAACGTATAATTAATTTGTTTGAAGGCTTAAAAACATTTCGTCCAAAGTTCACCAAATTTCATGAATTATGTAGTTGGTCTCCAATAGCTATCTAGCAGTTGGAATTTGGCTTTCTTATAAAAAAACACGAGAACCAACTTACGGTAATTCGTGAACGATCTAACATATCCTCGGAAGAGGATGTCTGAAGACTCTGATCAACATTCAAGCCGGAGTTATATATATCCCAAAAAAAAACTTGCTTCTACTCTTTGTTCCCCGCAAGAGTGTAGAAAGGTCGCTTCTACTACTTTTCTACGCCATGGCTGCAAGTAAGCTACCTAGTACACATACCACTCAGTGTACGAGCTAGCCATGACTGATCAGAGCACGGGAATGCAGGGAGAAGCAATGCAAGCTAAGCCGGCCTTGCGTCCCACTCGTCCTGCCTTCTACGGACAAAAATACACGTACATACCCTTGCGAGGAACCGTACCGTAGGTTGCTGAATGGTTCTTATCTGTACAATACGTACAATCAGCTAGTAGTGCCAACACACTGCAGTGCAGTGCAATTAAAGGTACCTTAGCCAACGAGGCTAAGGCTACGCGTGGCAGGATAGACTGTTAACACCCCCTTTAATCAAGTAATCATCCCTGTAGCTGGAAACCAAAGCTAAGCCAGTTTACAATAACCCCGTTAATCTTTGAGCAGCTGAATCCCAAATTTTTTAATGAGCACGAGACAAACTGTCCTTATCTGCACCGTATGTTAAAAAGCAGAACAATGCATTAATTTCAGTCAAAATTATAAGTCGTCTGACTTTTCAAACCTCATTATTTTACCGTTTGTCTTATTCAAATTAAAAAATTGTGCAAACATATATAGTCAAGTTTAAATCATTCTCGAAGAACTTTCGTTAATAAAGTCAGTCACAACAACAACAAAAAAAGATAATTGCACATCTTTTTAAATAAGACGAGTAGTTGAAGAAAAAAAGGTTAAACAAACTATAATCTAGAATGGAGAGACTACTTATTTATGTACGCATGTATCACCAGGTATCACTACCAGAATCGTATACCTGTGCCTTGCGACAATTAGTGATGGTGGTCGAGCCCATCCAGTGCTGCAACAGTGTCGAGTGCAGTGATGATCTTTCAGAAAAGATACAGTCCAGTACAGGGCATTGTTGCAACTGAAGTAAAAGCTTACAATAAGTTACAAGTAACACATGCCACATTGTACACTAACGCTGCTCATGCATCCCTTTACCTGCTAGAAACAAAAGCCAAGTCACCCTCTGGTAGCCACCACAACCACTACCAGTAGCTACAGAGTAATGGAAAACACCTAGCAGCTAGCCACAAGCGGCTGATCTGCAGAAATACACAGGAGAATGACCAAAGCCACATAACACAATATGCTCATAAACAACAAGCACGGTAGCATCAGTGTATAGATTGGCGTCTAACCATTGTTTGCTTTACCGGTTCAAATGAACAACCGCAAGCAGCCTGCTGACAGGTGACAATGCGTATCTGGGTGACTGCAACTGGTGGATCAACCCCGAATGTTAATAAATGATGACACTTTTGTTGTTGTCCCTGTCTGAATGTCTACGACTATTGGAACACAAAATCAGCATCAATTTCAGGCAGTTATCCTCAAACCAAACCCTAGCATCAACTATATGTAATGCCTTAATTTGTTCACACGAATTCATGTAGGTGTGGTGCTGCATCAAAATCATATATATATATATATATATATATATATATATATATATAAGCGGGGGAAATGGGTTCATCGATGCACATTTCTCCAAGAAAGTGTATACACAGTACATGGTAGTAGTATATAAAAGGAATAAAATGTATGTGATGCCTTTGCTCACAGCCTCACACGAATTCATGTAGGCCCTCAATAAGTTCAGTTTTCTGATTTTGTACTGATGAATAAAGTTGTTGTGCACCTTCCGGACACAAATGAACCTGCATTCCCAAACCTAGGTTATGGATGTATATTTACCATCTTGCAGTCCATACTTGGCTGCGTGCTTTGGCTGCCGGGACCGCTAGATATTTATCTTTTTTTTCCTAAAAAAATCCTGCAGTTCAAACGAGCTTTTATGCACGTAGTTAATTGAGTCGAAGTTGAGTAGGAGTAGAGAAAACATGAGTACCACTGAAGAACAACGATTGACTTATCTTCACTACATTACAACAGTCTCTACTACGCTGAACAAATTAGTAATTTCAAAATAAAGAATTGTTGCAACTTGGATTGTCCTCCAAAAAACATAAGAAAATATCATTAGGGGCAACAACGGGAAACTCAGCTACAGCACCACATTTTGATGAAATACAGGGACCCAGCCGCAAAACCGTCCACCGTATTTATCCACCTTCCTCTGTCCCCGCCTTCCCCACACCTCCACCAAACTCGCCAGCGGCACCCGCCCGGCCGGCCATCACGCGCGCGCCCCAGCTTCCCCCACCCATGCCGACCGGCCAAGCTCGGACGCCGCAGCCACCACCGCTCCCGCCAGCGCCGGCGAAAGATCCACTCTCCCCGGCGAAGACTCACCGCCGCCACCGCACGTTCTCGTCGTCGTCCTCCTCCTCTTCCTCGTCGCTCTCCACGGTGTCCTCCGCTGCCTCCTCGCCGTCGCCGTCTCCGCGCCGCCGCGCCGCCACCTCCGTTCCTTTCTCCTGGGAGCACCACCCGGGCATCCCCAAGACGCGCCTACCCGCCGGCGCCAAGGTAGCCTCCTCTGCTCCGCCGCCTACGCCACCGCTCCCGCTCCCCCCGCCCCTCCGCGCGCCGCCGTCCCGGACCCGCCACCAGCAGCAGCACCATCACAACCGTCGCAGGCGCTCCAGCAACAGCAGCAGCCGCCCGCCGGCGTCCGGCGCGGACCCGTTCGCCGCAGCGCTCGCCGAGTGCACCCGGGAGCGCGCCGCGGCGGCCGACAGCGACCGCCGCCTCATGGACAGCCTCTTCCCGTCCCCGGCGGCGGCAACGCAGGCGTCGGCGTCGTGCGGTCCCGGCAGCCGGCGGTGGTCCATCGCGTCATCAGCCGGCGGCGTCGCCGAGTTCCTCGACATGTACGGGTGCAAGAGCGCCATGGGCGTCGCGGAGGGCGCGTTCGTGGTGCGGCGGCCGGTGGCGGTGGTCCGCCCCGGGCCAGGCCGAGTGGTCCTGGGCCGTGCCGGGCGGCGTTGAGGAGGAGGGCCATGGTGTCGAGTCGCGCATCATGATGGACGGCATGACGGACGGGCTCAGTTAGGTACATAAATAATCAAATCGATCCATGTGCAAAAATCTTGGGATCGAAAATGAGGTGGAATCTTTTTCTCTTTTTTGTTTTGTTTTTTATGTTTTTTCGAGTGAAGCTTCGTAGTGGATGTGATTGATACCAATCTATGAGTGTTTGGCATAACCATCCACTAAACGATGTGATGATATAGTAGATTGTTAAGTACTGTTGATGGCACATATTGTAAGCCAAAGTATATAATGTGACATTGTCATATAATGCCATCTACTCATAATAATGGATTAATTCACTAGCTAGTTTAGTTGAGAACTCATCATATACTTTTCTTATTAATTAGGTGGCCATTATTATTTGGAAATGATTTGTCAATTTGCAAATGCATATAGTTCTTTTAGTTGTAGAAGATCAGGAGATGATATGTGTATGCATAATCATCATATAATGGGCTTGCTCAACTACAAAAAAAAAACTTCGAAAAAAAAGAGAGAGTGAGATGGGATGATCACGACTCGTGAGTCTGCCGGTCCAGCCATGGGTCAATTACTAGATACCTTCATTCATATCAAGAACTTAGTTAAATTAAAAAGGAGCCACCGAAAAGAAGAAGCAATAGTTCGAAAAAGAAATGAAGAAGGAAAAAGTAAAGCCCAGTCCTAGCTAGTGTGCACGATTCCTATATATACATATCACCACGGCCAAGTGTGTACGAAATCCACTAGCCTTTTCAAATACGGCCAATTTGCACCATCCAATTAGCGCTTTTTTCAAAACGCGTACGATTCGAATTTTAAAATCCATACCCGATCGCGCACTGCATGCCTGCAGCCGAACGATCGATGGATGGATCTGGGAGAGGGTTTTTTTTTGTTAATTGGTAGGGACGTACGTACGTACTCCAGGTGCCTTTTCAAAATGAAATGTGTACTATATATTTGAATTTAAAAATTGAAAGGCTACGGTGGCGAAGAGCTAGTGGGCAGATGGATCGACAAAAGCTTTATAATTTTAGCTATATAATCCCCATTTGAGATCGGCACGTACTGTACACACGCGCACACGAGGGGTAGATCGATGCGTCTCTGAAGACGACGTGGCTACATGCATCTGTGTACGGATTGGATCGATTCGATCTGCTCTCATGACAGCTAGCAGAACTCGGATGGCAGTGATCAGTAACATTCGTCGCCTTCTGGTTTCTTGATTTTTTTAAAAAAATAAAGTCCTCTGGTTTCTTGATGACCTGTGCTTTGACTAGGTTATTATTTGGAGGTTGGAGCCTTTTTTACTCGTGCATCTGTATATGCATGGTCTCTACTGTATAGTAATACTGTGGTGGTCGGATTGGGAGTTTTTAATGGTGATGATCTGCAGACCTGATGCCACCTGACAATTGACATGTAACCTGGCAGAAAAGGACACTTTAGCTTGCACTGCATCTCTAATCGCCGTTCATTTGTAGTACTGTTATGCTGTCATGAATCATGATGCTACGCAGGCAGCTGATGGAGCTTCAACAGTTTTTACTGATGGATGGAGCTTCATCAGTGACAGTGAGAGCATGCAGATGTGTGGGGACCTGCAGGAATCAAGGTGCCAACAGTGCAGGTCGGTGAGGCGAGTGGATCGGATGGATATACTATGAGCTGCCACTATTCAGATCTGAGATACTCCCTCCGTCTCTAAATATAAGCATTCTCCGGTTTTCGTGATACGCGTTTGACCATTCGTCTTATTCAAAAAATTTGTGAAAATAGAAAAACAATTATGATATACTTAAAATATATACGATGATAAAACATGTCATAACAAAATAAATAATATTTTCATAAACTTTTTGAATAAGACGAACAGTCAAACAGAGACGGAAAAAGTCAACAAATGCTTATATTTAGGGACGGAGGGAGTAGTAGAGTGCAGTCAGCAGCTTGCAGATTATTGATGAGAGGATCCATGGAGTGATGAGAGAGGATCGGTTGAGATTATCACATTACTCGCTCATATCATTCATGCTATTCGATGGATCTTACACCACTACCGGTACTACAGCTCCCAGTTCTTCATCAGTGCGGCCGGTGACGTTCTGATTTGCCTCATAAAACCAGAGAGCTTATTTGGTGCTTGATGAGATGCGTTGAGCTTGAGCTGTTGAGCAGGGGGATCCGGATGGAGATGGTGACCCCCTGCATGCTGCGCACTGTCCTTGTCGAACCACTGTTACGTGTGGCGCCTCACCCCGGCTCGATCAGCAGCTCATCACAGATGATTTTTCAGAAGGTGACAATAATGCAGAAGCACCTTTCAATTTGGGGGCGGGGCCTCCTCATCAGGCTTACTCTCTCTTTTTTTTCTTTTTTTTCGCGTGTCATCAGGCCTACCTGATCGATCGATATACAGTGCAAAATAATGCCTCCTCATGCATCAAGCACCTTTCATAATGCTGGAAAATATCAGCAGCAACACGCCGGTAGCTAGCGCACGATCGAGGATCTGATGACGGGAGAGTTTGCATGCATTTCGCTATGCTGCTCCTAATTTGGTGCAAAATTTCTTAATCGATTGCTATGTATAAACAGTGTCTATAAGGTTGGGAGTATTCCAGAATTTTTCGTATAAACTCGATGTGATAAATTTGAAATTAATAAAACCTCCTTTATCGAAAAATACGTCAGTAAAGTGTCGGCAACAAAGATCAAGGAGTCCTACAAAGATGAGCAGAGTTTGGGACAAAACTCGACTTTTCTTTGTTTTTTTTTTGGGTAAAGGAGAAAAAAAATTAGTACAGGATGTACAACTGCAACAGAGAAGAAGAAGGGTTCTTTTTAGAGAAAAGAGTGATCAAGTTATGGCAAGATGATTATGCCTGCATGATTGAGGAATGAGGACACCGAATTAAACAAAGAGGAGCAGCATCTACTCTGTTCAGTTCTGTCCAAATCCCTCTCTGATGGGATCATCATCTGAACCCTCCTCTGCCGATGAAGATGAGCCATGCCATCATTGCAAGCGCGAAAAGCGTGCAGGTTTCCAACAGTTTATCTGCCGATGGAGATGAGCATGCAGCTTCTTCTGCAGGGTGGGTGCACAAGAGCTGCCATCATCATTGCTAGTGCAAGCGCGGCTTCTTCTTGCTTAATATAGGAGCTAGTATCTGCCGACGCGGCGACGCAGTACCAAATTTAGCAAGGGAAGCCGGAAAGTGAGCATGCATCTAGAGATGAAAGTGGTATGTATATAATTCGTCTGTCCGTTCGATCGGAAGGGTCGGTTACTCAAATAATAATGTTGTATTCCAAACATTCAATAACTGTACTTATCCGTACCATATTAGTATATGAATATTCAAAGTTGGATTTCTAACATCCAAATATGATAAATATCAATATTACACACATCATATATTGTTCATATCTGAATTTGATCCGAGAAAGGAAACTATCTATATATGTATCCGCAGTATCTGTTCGTATCCGATCCATTTTCATCGCTACATGCATCCGTGTTTGCTTACAGTGCACTTCACTCCCTGTGTAATTTGCACCTAATGCAAAATCACTATTATTTTCCTCGCGCTTTGTGATTTCCTTTAGGCTGCGTTTGGATGTTGGCATTGGGGCTGCCGAATTGGATTTGGCATTGAATAGCACCAAATGCAGCAGTTTGGATGGTTTGGACTTTGGAATTGGAAATCACCCTTAATGCCGAACCGGTATTCGCAGGAGCCCTCTTCCCCGTGTCTTCCTCTCCAGCGCCCCCTTCTTCCCCATCGCCGGCGGCCGGCAATCTCTTCCCCGTGGCTGCCGCCTCGGAGCTTTACCTCCGTCTTCCTCCCCGGCGGCCCTTCGACGCGCGCGCCTCTCTCCTGCCTCCCTCCACAGCGAGCCCCGCACCCCTCCCCTACCTCTATTCGCCGGCGAGCTGCGTGTGGCTCCTTCGGTGCCCCTCCCGTGCCTTCCTCTGCCCTGCGCCATGGATCCGGGAGCCGCGCCGCCCCTCCCTTGCCTCCCTCCACAGTGAGCCCTGTGCCCCTTCGCCGACGAGCCCCGCACCCATTCGGCGGCGAGCCGCACGACTCTTACTTCGGTGCCGTGGATCCAGAAGGTGCGCGTGGTCTCCATGAGCGCTACTTCACGAGTTGAAGGTGAGCAGAACAATAGTGATTCTGTGTTTCTCTACATCCGAACAGGAAATTGAATTGAGTTCTTTCTCAAGATTCTGAACACTAATGCGATGACATCCAAACAGTAGAATTGGATTCACACTTCATTTCAATACTATGACTGATTTGATATTGAACTCAATTCAATTCCATACCCTTCAATATCTACATCCAAACGGAGCCTTAAGGTTTTATTTGTGTAATGCAAGGCCGGACGCACTCAAGCACACACTACACCACGAACGGTAAGAATGCACACATAAGGTAACCAAAATGACCCCCAGAATAGAAAACAAAAGCACTAATATCTCTGTTGGGTTAAACTAGCCCAGCAGCCAGCAGCACCACGAACAGCATGGACTAAGAAATGCTTTTGTGGGCCGGAGTTCGGGCCTACCAGTCCCACAACTGATGGGCCAGGCGGAACCGCTATCGGGCGCTCATTCGCCCGGCGCGAATGGTGGGGGCCACCTTATCTTTCCTTCTCTACCTCCTCCTTCCTCCCACCGATGCCTTCCTTTCTTCTTCTTTCTTTCTTCTTCTACACATCTGCCGCACCACCACCACCGCCGCCGGCCTCCACCGCCGCCCGCGGCCGGCGGCACCTCGCCGCCGCTCCGCTCCGCCCACATCCCGCCCCCGCCGCGCCTCCCCGCCCTTCCTAACCCCTCCCATCTCTTACCCCCCCCGCCGACACCGCCCTCTGGGGGTCCTCCCCCACCCGGCCGGCGGCGCCATCGCCGCCGTCCTCGCCGCGAGCCGCAGCCACCGCTGGGCCACCGCCGCCCCCGACCAACATCTAAGGCCGCCGACGATTGGAATCCCCTAAACCCAGGTAACCCAAATCCCTAACCCTAACCACCGGCCTCCACCACCGCCCGCCGCCGGCGGTGACCCGCCGGCGGCCACCGCCCACAACCCGCCGGTGCTCCTCTCCAGATGCGGCTGCGCCCCTGCTCTTCTCCCTCCCCGCTCTTCTTCCCGATCAGAGCCGACAAGGCCGACGGGTGCCGTGCGGTGCACTGCGGTGCGTTCACTGCTACCAGTAGCAGCGCGCGTCAAATAGGATTTTTGTGGGCCAGGCTAGTACCCAAGGCTAACGCCTTTTAATGGAAGAAACTCCCTTTTCACGTCCCTCATATGTCGCTATATCGTCCTCAGCTGCAAAACCAATTATCTCGGACCCTTCAACTTTTATTAAATCCATTTGTTTTGGGTCTCTTGATGTTTTCGACGATGGTTTTGCCTGACGTGGTAGTGAGCCCTACATGATTAGGGTGGGTCCCATATGCGCTAGAAGTGGCATTGCTCTGACTGGGAGTGCGACGTCGATGTGATTCGGTCGCTCGTGGCTAGCCTGAGAGGGGGAGGACAGAGAGGTTGACTTGCGCAACCATGGATCCGCCTCCGCAAGGAGGCGAGGCACATCCTCGAGGCTGCCGCACCCGACTGCTCCTCACTACACCGCCGCGGATGATCACTTGTCACACACCACGAACTCTCCTCACGGTCCAAAGAGAAAGACAGAGGATGCCTCGGGTTGCTTCTCGCGAGGCGACGCACCCCAGCCACCCCCACCACTGCCACCGCCGCCGGCTGGGCTCTCTCTGCCGGCCTCCCCTCCGCCGCCCAACCCCACTGCTCGCCCGCCTCCTACTGCTAGCCCAAACCATGCCCCCTCCGTCGCGCTTGCTGATCCCGCCCTGTCGCGGCCTGCCACATCTTGGCCCCCGCCGACCAGAAGTAGCAACAGTCCGGGAGTTCATGGCTCGAGCTCCAGACCGGGACACCGCTTCCAGGAAGATCTGCTCCGCGACTTCTTCACCACAGCCTCCCCCCTCTTCCTCGGCATCCCGTCGTCGTCGCCAGGTACCGTCTGGATCACGCCGGCCTCCCCCACTTCCATCAACGCCCATCAGGTGACCAATGTCCTTAACTACCATCTCACCGCTCCCCCCGTTCTTCTCCTCACGTCTGCTTCCCAATCTTTCATTTTCCATGTCTCGGTTGCCAATCCGATCGTCGCTAGGTTCATCGTCCTCCGCCGCCGGCTTAGCTTGGGTGCTGTGCATCTCATCCTGCATGTCAACGAGGAGGTCGCGCAGCGGGCGGGCATGCAGCTGAATTTTGAATCCGCCATTACTGCTGCCCAAACCAAACTCCTGTCTGCCCCCGCCACCATGGCCAATCACCCCGTTGGGACGGTGGGAGACAGCTGCCCGCAGTGCTCCCCTGATGCCTGCGATCATCCCCCGAGGCGTGGCAGAGGATTTGCATATCTCTTGCATTTACCCACGCCTTCCCACCCCGTCCTCCCGCCGCTCCTCCCCCTCCCCCGGGTCGACACGCCCTCGTTGCCGTACGCGCGTGCTCCCACGACGGAAACGACGTGCCCTAGGGTTGCCTTCGAGGCCAACACCGTCTTTACTCCGGCCACCCGTGGTAGCTACCTCCAGGCTGCGTTAAAACCCGTGGCGCCAGTCGTCAAGCCTACTCGCACTCGCTTCACCCCGCCTAAGTCCGGATGCTTTCCCTGCCTCGCCTCCGATCACCTGGTCAGCGCGTGTCGGGATCCGCTTCGGTGCCGCAGGTGTGGCGCTTCCGGCCACATGGAACGCTGGTGCTCCCAGTGGCCGCCGCGTAAGGCGACGCCGTGGCCGCCACGCTACCCCCCGTCCCCATCCCTGCCACCCGCCTCCTGGTGCACCCGGTACCGTTCTCCATCCGCGACACCAGCGTCACGCCGCCGGGGTCTGCGGCACCGCCACCTTCCCCGCTGGTCGTGCCGCCGCCCTTCCCCAACGCCTTCGATCCCCTGCACCTCATCGCCTCCTCCAGCGCTGCTCCCCCCAACTTTGAGCACGGGAACGGTGCTGCCAGCCCTCCGCGGCGCACTCCACTCTCCCGGTCACCGGCCTCGTAGGACCTGCTTGCGATGGTTCAGGTGCGCGCTGTGGGTTCTCCCGTCCGTGCAGGGTTGGTCTCGGCGGGCACCTCCCCGATGAGCTCCCCGGGCCGTCGGTCACCGCCTCTGCCGGCTTCCCCGGCCAGGCACCCGGCGTCGATCCCGCCTGCCGAGCGGGCCATGGACGGCGTCGACGACCACATCCCTGGGGACACCTCCGAGGAGTTCGAGTCTGAGGACTACGAGACTGAGGAACTGGACTCGGAGGGATCGCCGGTTCGCTCCCCCTCGCCGGTCGCCGCCGCCAACCCCGAGGCGGACCTGACATGGATGCCGGAGGGCAATATGGAGTTCACCTTCCGGGTCGCATACGCCTTCCTCAACAAGGACGCCCCCACCGCCAACGCCGCTCCATTCATCCGTGCGCCCATCCGCACCGTTGCCTGCATGGCGCACTACCGCATGTACCCGTCCTCCCGCGGGGCGATGATGCTCGTCTTCGACTCTCGCGAGGAGCGCGACTTCGTCGTCGACGCCACCCCGATCATCCACAACGGCGGGCGCCTGTCGCTTGAGAGGTCTGAGGAGGGGGCGAACCGCTTCGTCGCCATCCCCCAGTGGCTCATGGCGGTGGTGGCGTACGGCTTCCCCGACGAGCACTGGAACAAAGCCAACATCCCCGCCGCATTTGCTAGGCTGGGCTCGGTTGTGGAGGTCGACTACCAGTGCCTCTGCGGTGACTACTCCTCCTTGCGCGTTGTCGTCGAACGCCTGCGCCCAACCGGGGTGCCCGATGACCTGTGGGTCAGCAACTGCGGCGGCCTCGGCACCACGTTCCAGATCGAGGTGCTTCGCACCTGGTGCCGCGAGAAGCAGCTGGACGAGAACGGGCTGCTGAGACCGTTCTTCCCACGTCCACCCGGCGCGGGCGGCAACGGCAACGGCAACGCGGCCCAGTTCCAGGCACCTCCTCCACTGTACGGCCCACCTCCTCCTGGGCTTCCCGGGCATGGGGGGCTACCGGCTCCTTTTGGTGGATTGGGCCGGTTCCCGGGCTTCGATTCCTTCTACTACGGCTACATCAACTCCTACCCGCTGGCCCGTCTCCCGTCGTTCCCCATCATCCTCCCGTCCACGAGCTTCTCATCCACTGTCGCCGCTGCTCCTCCTCCTCTCATCCTCCGCTCCACCCCGCTCCGCCTGACATGGTATGCTCCCCCATCCCCACCTCCACCCCCGCCGCCATCCCCCGACTCTTTGCTCCCGCCGGCTGCACCACCTGCCCGCGTCCGCAAGCCGCGCTGCGCCATGCCTACTCGCAGCAGCTCCCGTCTCGCCGCTAAGGAGCCGACGGCCTTCGTGGACATGACCTCGCGCGCCGTGCAGCGTAAGGCCGTCCGCGAGAGCCTCGCGCCCTGCTCCCAGGACATGAAACGCTAGGTCAAGGCCCGCAATCTGCTGAATAAGAAGAACCCCTTGGGCGCCCTGGATCTGGGTCGCCTGGCCAAGGCGGCTGGGCTCAGCTGCGGCGACCGTCGGGCGGTGGCTGTGGCGGCTGTTGCGGTGGTGTCCCCATGACGGAGGAGATCTCGGGCGTGGCACGGGTCGGCGGCACGTCTAGCGACGGTGCGTCTGCTGCCCTGTGTCCTCCTCCCTTGAGGCGTTCTAGCTTGTTCTTGTTGTCGTTTCTTCTTTTTACTTCCTTCGGTAGTGTTCCCCCCATGTATCTCTACGGCCAGGGTGCCGATGTATCCATGTCTCGTGTTAGTTGTTTCCCTTAATCAATGGAAGAAAAACGCCTCAATTATTTTGTTGTGTCTTGGAATGTCCGTGGGCTTGGTAAACCAGACAAATGTGATCTTGTTCGTGACGCTCTGACTCTTGCACGCCCACACATCGTTTGCTTGCAAGAATCGAAGCTCTCTACTCTCACACCTCTCCAACATCTATCCTTCCTCCCGCCACACCTGGATGCGTTCCTGGAAATGCCAGCGCACGGCAGCAAAGGGGGCATCATCACGGCCTGGAATTCCTCTGCCTTTCAACTGCAAAAATACGTCACATGCGCTCATTCAGTAACAACCTTTCTACAATCCACCGCGTCCACCTACTCCTTCACCCTCACTAACATCTACGCTCCGTCGGACCATAGAGACACAGAGATCTTCCTCCATGAGCTCTCTGATGTTGCTACTTACCCGGACGGGCCGTGGATCCTGGTTGGGGACTTTAACCTGACAAGGTCCCCATCCGACAAGAACACAGCCCCGTTCCGTGCTTCTCTCGCCTCTGCGTTCAACAACGCTATAGAGTCCCTCGCGCTGATCGAGCTGCCTCTCCTAGACCATCTCTTCACCTGGAGCAACAACCGCGCCTCGCCCACTCTTGCACGCTTGGACCGTGCCCTGATCAACAACAGCTTCAGTGCCATGTTCCCCAACACCACTCTCACATCCCTCACCCGCACCACCTCTGACCATGTTCCGCTTCTGGTCACCATCGACACTTCCATCCCAAAACCTCATAGCTTCTGCTTCGAGTGGTCTTGGCTGCTGCACACCTCCTTCATGGACATGGTGCTCCCCGTCTAGAACTCAGTGCTTGCTCTCCCGGACAAGGCTGCTGAACTGACGGCCCGGGTCAAGGCGCTACGACACGCTGCAAAGGTTTGGGTCCGTAAGCAACGCAACCCCTCCTACATTTTCCATAACTGCTCTTTTGTTGTTAAAATGCTGGACTTGTTCGAAGAACACCGTAACCTGTCTGCAGGCGAATTCCTTGCGCCGGCTTTGCAAAGATCGCCTGTCTTTGCTGATTCAGGAGAATGCTGCTCGGTGGAAGCAGAGGGGGAAGTTCAGAGCCATTAAGGAGGGGGATGCCAACACCCACTTCTTTTAGGCTCGTGCTTCTACACGCCTCCGTAAAAATCAGATCAGGGTGGTGGAGGCCGATGGGGAGGTTCACTGTTCGCATGAAGGCAAGGTTGCTGTCCTCACACAATTTTACAGGAATCAGCTGGGGAGAACAGACCCTACCTTGTGGAGGTTCAGTGTAACAAACCTTTACAGCGACTCAGCAAGGGTGAATGCTTGAGCTCTAATTTCTCCGTTTGAGGTTGCGGAAGCCAAACAAGCTGTCCAACACATGAACGCCAATAGTGCACCTAGCCCCGACGGGATTGGGCCAGCTTTCTATGCTGCTGCATGGTCATCTGTTCAGGATGCGGTTATGGTGTTCCTCGCTGGGTTCCATGATGGTTCTGTGGATCTGGAGCGGATAAACAAAGCACATATTGTGTTGCTACCCAAAAGTGAGGGGGCTTCGACACCCAATGCCTTCAGACCAGTGTCCCTACAGAATTGTCCAGTCAAGATCATCACCAAAATCCTCACCACACGGCTGCAGCTCCAAATCCACAACCTCATCGACCTTGACCAAACGGGGTTCTTGAAAGGCCGGTCCATTTCTGAGAACTTCGTATATGCAACTGAGCTTGTACAGTGCTGCTACCGCCGTGGCTGTCCCACAATGGTCCTGAAGCTCGACTTCGCCAAGGCTTTCGATTCTATCTCTTGGTCCAGCCTGTTGCAAGTCCTCGCTGCCCGAGGTTTCCCAGATCAGTGGTGCTCATGGATTCACTCCCTTCTCTCCACCTCACGGTCTGCTGTCATGGTGAATGGATGCCTCGCCCCCTGGATCGCCTGTAAACGCGGGCTGCGACAGGGAGATGCTCTGTCCCCTTACCTGTTCCTCCTCATGGCCGATGTTCTGCAGCGGCTGATCAAGGATGACCGCCGTATTCGCCACCCCCTCTCCGAGGATAGCTGCCCAGTTCTCCAATATGCTGATGACACACTAATAGTGGTGCGGGTTGAGGTTGCAGACATCAGAAGATTGAAGCAGGTTCTTGACATGTTTGCGGAGGCCACAGGGCTCAGAATCAACTTCAACAAAAGCACTGCTGTCCCCATGCATGTCTCTGCCAGTCTCCTCCCTCGCCTCATCCGGATACTGGGCTGCAAGGAAGAGTCCTTCCCACAAGTCTATCTGGGACTACCACTGTCCAACAAGAAGCTACCGCTATCAGCCTTCTCCCCTCTGATCGCCAAAGTCGACCGGCACCTGGCGAGTTGGCAAGCTCTCCTGCTCCACCCGGCGGGTCGCCTGGTTCTGATCAACTCCGTTCTGGACGGGCTACCAACATACCTCATGGCTGCTCTCCCGCTACCGCCGGGCGTACAGGACAAAATGGATGCCTGCCGTCGCGCTTTCCTCTGGGCTGGCACGGGGCAGGTCTCTGGGGCTCAATGTCTGGTGGCCTGGGCAAAAGCGTGCTTGGCCAAAGAAGATGGCGGCCTAGGGATTCGGCGCCTCGACTGCCGGAATGCTTGCCTCCTCCTCAAGTTGCTGCATCGCCTCCACCATCCTGATGGATCTGCTTGGGCTTCCTGGGCACGAGAACATGTGAACTTGGCCACTTTGGAAGGCAACACGGATGGCTGCCATTGGAAAGCTCTGCGCTCGCTCCTCCCCACCTACCGGCGCATAACTCGCGTGACGGTGGGCAACGGGCGCTCATGCTCGTTCTGGCTGGATGTCTGGGCCGGGGAGGAGTCACTTGCTGTCCTGTTTTCGGCGCTGCACAGCCACTTGACGGCACCAGAAACGACGGTGGAGGAGGTGATGCTCCAGGGACTCGAGCACTTCCTGGTTCCACGTTTGACCAGACAGGCTGCTGAGGACCTGGAAGCCGTCCTGGACCTCATCAACTCTACTATCCTGACAACTGATGAGGACTCCCGCTCGAGCTGCTTTGAGAAGGACAACAACCGGCTTCACACCGCCCAACTATATCGAGTGTCCACTCAGGTCGGCCCAGATAGCGACCTGTTCCGGTTCGTCTGGCGCAGCCACGCTCCCCCGCGTGTCAAGTTCTTTGGATGGCTGCTCCTACATGAACGGATTCAGTGCAAAAGCAACCTGCTCCACAAACACATTGTGGACGATGCACAATGTGATCTCTGCCATGGCGAAGAGGAGACATGTGACCACCTGATCAGTGGCTGCCCCTTCGCGCAAAGGTTCTGGACTCACTTGGGATGGTGCGGCTCCGGGCCTGCGCCGGTGGTGCGTCTTTGGGAAACTGTATGTCCGGATGGGGTACCCTAGGAACTTCAATCTACGCTCCTCCTGCTGTGTTGCTGGCACCTATGGAAGCACAAAAATGAGGTTGTGTTCCGAGGTGCATCTCCCAGCCTTGCGAACCGTACCTCTTCGCCAAATGCAAGGAAGACGCCCTCCTGTGGAAGCATCGACTCCCAACTCGTTTCCACCATGTTGCTAACTACTGGTGTGCCCGATTTGTAATGCGTTGAGTATCTCCCCTCTTCCCGCTATGTAATTCTTCCGCCTTGGGTGATAACATTGTACTCGGGGCTATGCTCCGTCCATTACCGGCTTGCCGGGATCTGTGGTAAATGAACAGGTGGGGACTCTCGTCCCCTCCGTCGATTCCCTCAAAAAAAAAAAAAACTACACCGCCGCGGAACGGGCCAGCGGCCGGTGGATCAGCGCAGCCATGGTCCATGGCACACGCCATCACAGCTCGTCCATGGCGCCCACCGCTGCGAATCCATGACGCCCGCCGCCACAGCTCGACAACTATGGATCCGCTGCCGCCTGCCCCTACTCGATCCGCCGGCCTTGGATCCGTTGTAGGCCACCCTGCTCAAGCAGCCATGGATCCGCCAGCGGTGTCCCTACTGACCTGTCTACGAGGAAGAGAAGGAGGGAGGTCGCGAGAGAGGCATGGAGGGGAGGGGGCAGGAGGCGTAGCCTAGGAGGGAGGGAGGGGCCGGTTGGGAGAGGGAAGGGCCGACCGTTGCTGTCGTCGCGGAAGGCCAGGGCCCAGGAGGGAGGCGTCCTGGCTCGAGAAGTCGAGAGAGAAGAGATAGTGAAAGAGGTAGATAGTGAAAGATCTGTGGTAAATTTTTTTAAAAAAAATCTGCAAGTGGGACCCACCGCAATATGTGCAGCTCATCACAGATGATTTTTTAGATGGTGACACAATAATGCATAAGCACCTTTCATTTTGGCGGCGGGGCCTCCTCATCAGGCTTACTTTTTTTATTTTTTTCGGGTATCATCTACCTTATCGATGTACAGTGGAAAATAACGCCTCCTCATGCATCAAGCTCCTTTCATGTGCTGGGAAATATCAGCAGCAGCAGGCTGGTAGCGCACGAGGATCTGATCGATCAGAATTTGCATTTCGCTATGCTACTTCTAATTTGGTGTGAAAAAATCTTAAGCGATTGCTATATGTAAAAAGTGTCTACAAGGTCGGAAGTATTTTAAGATTTTTTGTATCAACTCGATGTAACAATCTGTCGATCTTGAAATTGATAAAATTTTCTTTATCGAAAAAATACAGTGTCTATAAAGTGTCGGTAACACGGATCAAGGTGTCCTACAAAGATGCGCAGAGTTTGGGACAAAACTCACATATTCTTTTTTGGGTAAAAATTATAGTACAATAGTATGTACAACTGCAACAGAGAAGAAGAATGGATATTTTTAGCCAAAAAAGTGATCAAGTTATGGCAAGATGAGATTATGCCTGCATGATTGAGGACACCGAATTAAACAAAGAGGAGCATGTACTCTGTTCGATCTCTCTCCAAATCTTTCTCCGATGGAAGCATCGTCTGAACCCAGCCACGCGCCCACGCCATCATTGCAAGCGCTAAAAGCGTGCAGGTTTCCAACAGTTTATCTGCCGATGGAGGTGAGCATGCATCTTGGACCATGTTTAGCAGCAAATGCAGCAGCGGAAAAATTGCTTACCGTGCACTCCAAACTCCGCGCACCTACACGCAAGTGCTGTGTGTGTACATCACCGGCTTTAACGTTGGGATTTTTTCGCATTAGTTGTGATGCATGTGTTGCCCGGATTAGCAACCACGCAAGCGAACACAAACAGTGTAGTTTAGCAGGCAGATGAGGAAGTCTCACTGAAATATAGTGAGATCGATCCCTCTGGCATGCACTAGCACAAGCACAATAATGCAAGCACATTGTTGGTCCAGCCCACTACTTTAGAGTTTACGATGGAACGGTCACATCCAGTGAGGACAGATAGAGAAAAGCGACAAACAGTGTGTTAATAAGCACTGAGAAAGTTTGGATGAGGAAAAGGTCTACTCCCTCTGACCCTAAATGATTGTCGTTTGCACTTCCCGAAAAATAATTTTGACTAAATATATATAAAAATATATTAATATTTATGGTACAAAGTGAACATCATTAGATAGATATTATAATCTAGTTTTTAAACAAATTTATCTTAAGATAAAAAATATTGCACGTATTTTCTACAAATACGGTCAAGCTCGTGGTACGAACACCAACAACAACGGTCAATAGGGAGGGAGTATTTAGCATGCTCTGTCAGGGAAGCATATCCTAATCAGGGCTCTGCTAGCTGCTCCGTCCGGAAGCAAATTAAATCCTGTGCCTACTAATCACCTGTTGTGTCGATAGCCTAACACTGTCGGTTAGCAAAGAATCTAAGAATGATTGACTGCCCATATCCACATCAGCAGTTGTTGTGCTCATCTTTCAATTTTTAACACGACCTACTTCATAAACCAAGTACATATATATATACGAAATAGTTTTCAGAGATAAGATGTTGCATGCCACTTTTCTTGGATTAATGTTAAGCTCGATCGGTAATCAACCGGCGAGTGTGGCATGATTAGTCTCCAGTTGGGGTAGGGCGGCATTAAATCGTTTCTTTCTGTGATGTGATAAACCCAACCATTCTCTAGCATATCCTCATCAGTGAACGCGTGTGCATATATTCAAGAACTGCCATCATCATTGCTACCTGTTGCAGCGCGGCTTCTTGCTTAATGTAGGAATATCTGCTCATGCCGTACCCAATTTAGTAGGGATGGAAATATGGAAATAGAATCCGAATTATCCGATATCCGTATCCGCTAAAACATAAATATGGATATCCATATCCGTATTCAAATTCAAATGTGGTAGTAAAGTTGATACATTCGAATTTGTTTTTGTCGATTTTTTCTCTATCCAATTCCATATGTATTTGGCAATATCCGGCACTATCCGTATTCGACTATATAAAACTATAAGTTATCTTTATAACTAATGGCAAATTATGTTCAATAGATACTAATAATGATACTGTATAATTGAAAAAAATTATATCCATAACTAATGATTATGACATTAATTTAAATATTAAAAATATTTCATCCATAAAACAAATTAAAAGTTATATTTAAATTTATTGACCAATATAATTAATTTTAATAATATAAATACATTAATATAAAGTTTAATTTTAATTACTCTAGTTTATTTATGTATTGATGAAATTATGTTTCATGTATTTATGATTATTTGTTTGATAAATGTATATATTAAAAATGCGTATTTATTAATAGTTTTATTTATTATATAATTAATTATTAAAATAAATATGGATGAATGTGATATTTTTAATGAGCGATCTCTGTTATGTACTAATAGTTTAGTCTTTACATGATTTTGTAATTGTAAATTATCAATAAAGAAAATTGGTAAATTGTCTTCCAAATCGAGTAAATATCCGAATGCGTTTTCGAATTCAAGACGTCCATTTTGTATTCGTATTTGAGAACATTCAAATCTGTATTCGTATTCGAGTAAAAATGTGGTAAAAAGTGCTATCTGAATCCGTTTCCATGCGAATCTGATCCGTTTCGATACTTACAATTTAGCAAGGGACAAATTGAGTAACCAAGAATGCACACACAAGGTAACCAAGATATGATCACGAGATTCGTTTTTTTTTTAAATTGAAGAACTAAAAAATCTCTGTTGGGTTTAAGACTATCTCAAGCAATGTTGCGCATCTGCAACCTCTTTGTGCACAAGAGAGAGAGGAATCGGGCCACGCAAAAGAGTAGTGCCTCCACTAGTAGTTGCACAAGTGTATCTACATCCTCCCGGGTGGTTGGCTCTTGCAGGCAGTGGGATTGAGCAGGCGGTGGAGAGAAAGGCTGGGGAAAAAAGGAGAGCCATCCGCTGGTGGCCGGAGGCGGAGGCAGAGCCGTCGCCGCAGGTCAACGTGCTGGTGGCCGGAGGCCAGAGGTGGAGGAAGTCGCGATGTTGTCGGAATCTGTGAGGAAGCGGCCTGGGGGAGAGGGAGGTCGTCGGCCAGCGTGGAGTTCACCGCAGCCGCGCCACCCTAGAGGAAGGGGAGAGGGGGAGGGCGGAGGAGATCCAGACCGGTCGCCCCTGCTCCTCGCTCTCTCCACGATCGCCTCGCCTGTGCCGTCTTCCTCCGCATGGAGGATGTGGACGCCGCCCGCGTGGCGTACATCATCGCCCACCTTCGCCACTTCATCCGCGGAGTCCTCGCCGGCGCTGTGGCCGCCGTCTCCGCCGCGGGCGTCACGCATGTCGACCGCCGCCTCCACCAGCTCAAGGTCGCGGACCAAGAGATGGCGCAGAGACCGCGACAGCCCCTCCCCTCGAGCTTGCCGATGGCCCAGCTCCGGCCTCCCAGATCCGTGTGTCGTTGTGGATCCGCCACCAGTTGGGGCCGCGCACGCACCAGATCTTGGGGTCCCTCGCGCCGGCCAGCTGAGACCACGGCAGCCCCTCCACTAGCTCGTCGTCGCGGCCGCCGTCGCGCGTTGTCCCCGGCCTCTGTTCCGCTCGCCGCCCCCGAGGCCGCTCGAGCCCCTTTTCCGCTCGTCGCCGGATCGAGGGAGAGGGGATGAAGGGAGGTAGTGATGACGGGCAGGGCAGAGGTAGGGGGAGTTGCTGGCGGAGAGAGAGGCAGGGGAGTGCGGCAGTTGAGAAAACAGGATGAAGAAAGGAGAGAGATATCCCGAGGATGTGGCTCGATAGGCATGTGTGCGCATAATGACGATGCAGATGCAGGTACCGCTGGAGGCTGCAACAGTGCCGTTTGCGTTTGCATTTTGTGTTTGCGGGGAGCGATGCAAGTACCGCTGGAGACCGTCTTAAATGGCCCAGCAGCTAGCACCACCCGTGGATTAAGAGCATCTCTAAGAGACTCCCTATATTCTTTCTTTACGGTAGAAATAAAGGTTTTAGTGAAAAAATACCTTCCAACAGCTCCAACAACTTATCTAAATGGTCATCAAAATATAGATATCTTCTGTACCGGATTTTTCGCTAGTCAAATATAGAAGACGAGAATCGGCTGGCATATTTTGGCTTATCTCGACTTGTTTTGGCTTATTTTCTCTCACAGAATACTATTCATTCTACCAGCCGAGCACTATTCATTCTATCAGCCGAACACCCTCAATGACTCTGCACAGCGCACATAAAAAATAGAAAAGTTGTTGAAAAGTGAAAAATATAGAAAATAATTTTTATGAAAAAACTCTCTGCATTTAGAAAGACTCTTGAAGATGATTTTGCTTCGGGGCCGGTCCGGGACCTCCGCCCACAGCCCGTAAAATTGATATGCGACGTCACGTGGTCCATTGTTTTTCATTTTTATTTCTTTTTTTAGTTCGCAAGCTCAGTTTGCTCTGGAATCTCTACCAGCAAGAATCTCGTAAGCTCTTTTTTTTAATCAAAAGAAGAATTGTATTATATCAAAACTGAGTACATCACTAAGTTACACATAACCCTTTTAATGTATTCACACTCTAGACAGCTCCAAATCTCAATCTCAAACCTATGTAAAAAATCAACTAGAAGGCCGCATAGGCATACACTCAGCAAGCAGCCTGAGAACAAGCGCCCGAAGAACGGCGACCAACATCCCAGTAGGCTGGACCGAGCACAATCTTCTTCTTCCTTCATGTGTCTTTCTTCATATTTTTGCCACCAATGAAGAAAAGAGACTGATCCCAATCTATCCGACCCAAGACTGACCGACATCAGCTCAGGGGACAGATTTATTCTCACAAGCCTTTTACCGTGGTTGGATCTAACCACGACAAAACGGAGAAGTGGCCGGAGAAAATTATTCCACAACGACGGCACCATCTCCGCCTCGATGTCGACATCCGGAAACCTAAATCTCCATGTCGCGGTTCCAAGAATGTTGTTGACGTAGATGCTGCCACCACCTTCATCGGAGCTGCCATGGAGAAAACCAATCCACCCTATCTCTCCACCGTTGCCGGAGAAGAAAAGGAGGAAACAAATCTCTCGTACCGCAAAATGTAGCGTGCAGAATCCTAACCTAGACTCGACCTTTGGAGGCTATTGGGAGAGATGGATCCCCACTCCCTTCGACCCCCAATGAGATGCTGGAGGTGGGAAGGGAGGGGGACCAACGGCGGTGGTGGAGAGGGAGCCGGTGGCCGGCCGCACGCAGTGACACCCGTGTCGCCCTCAGCGACGTGGGGGCAGCGGTGGTTCTGAGAGGGCTGAGTTTGGAGGTAATATCGTTGAGGGACGAGAATCTCGTAAGCTCTTGCACCTAAAAAAACACATCACTCAGTTCTGTTCGGAATGCAAGGATCAATCAATTTTCACATGCGTACGCACACACGTTTTTTGGCTACTATTTTGTTACCATTCCGCCTCTTGTACTAATCCTAATCATGTTCATGGGTGTCCGCTTCTCAGCGCACTCCAAGTTGTAACCATTCACTCTGTAATGGTTCTAAGAGCTTCGTGTTGTTAATGTACGAATGAAATATTTGTTGTAAAAAATTGTCGATTCTGGACAAAGAACAGCCTTTGTTTATGTGTCAATAGGGTGCCATTTTAATTGATGAATCCATATGCAATTTTAAAAATAAAAATGCACACAAAAGTTATTCATTAATTACTTATAAGAAAATGTCCACTGCGGAATTTAGAGTTCCTGCTTGACACCGTGTTGTGCTTATGCAGGCCCGTGCCTATGGGCATGCAGACAGTGCGATGGTACAGGGCCTCCCAATTTCCCGTGGCGCAACAAATTTCCTACGCAGCCCAAGCAGTAAGCATGTGCACGAGGATGAAAACAAATCAAAATTCCGCAAGGCCCTCCATGTCTCTGTGTCTTTGTTTCCGTCTGTCGGGGTTCTGTAATCGTCAGCTAGTAAACTTCTCGGATTACGTACCAAGCCTCAGATGGTTGCGCAAAAGGGTACACAAGGATTTATACTAGTTCAGACCTCCGGAGAGTAATATCCTACATCCAGTCGCGCTACCTGTGTTATTTACCCTGATTTGTAGTAGGGGGTACAAATAGGCGAGAGAGAGCTTAGTCCTAAGTCTCCGTAGTGTGTGGGAGTCAAGTCTGGCTGAAGGTAGAAGAAGAAGAAAATGAGATAGCCCCTCCCGAGAAGGGAGGAAAGGAGTAAAAAAAAAGTCCCCCTTTGGAAGGTCCCTGCTCTCCCTTTTATCGGAAAGGGGACCAGGTTACATAATTGAGATAGTACAAGATAGAGAGAGAAAGAGAGAGAGCACTTGGTCAACAGGGAGTAGGGGGGAGCTTTTGCCCATGCCGTGGGCCCGCCGTCCCCTGTTTGCTGCTGTTGGCATGCGTGGTTGCCCGTTGCAGGTCCTTGTGCCCTGCTTTTCCACACATGTGGCTTGGCCAATGAATGCCTCTAACACCTGGTACAAGTATGGACAGTGTGGAGCTCAAAACCACTCAGGAAGGCACCCAACTAGTCGGAGGTTGCATAGCTGGTGTGCACGTGACGTCATGGTCTTGATTTGTGGTCGTTTTCCCTCACAAAAATAAATCCTAGAATACCACTTGATTTTGTGGCCGTTTTCCTTCATAGAAATAAATCCAGAAAGCCATAAAAAATACTCCAGGGGCCATCATGGTTGTGAGATTCGCTCGTATTCGCTGTCTTTGGGTACCCATTATACTGGATCCCGTCAGTAGTCCCCGAGCCTGGGAGGGAGTCACAGACTCGTTCCCAGGTTCAGTCGTCGTAGTAGAGGGGCAGATTGCGGTTCGTCCGGTGGGGGCGCGCGAGTGCACCCGCTGGGTGTAGCCCCCGAGCCCGAGGGGGAGTCGGAGACTTGCCGCGGGGTTAGTGATCTTGGAGTTGAACATCGCTTTGCCGGAGACGTCGTCGCCCCCGAGTTGCGAGAGGAGGGTGAATTTTTGGTGACCCCGCACGACGCAGGGTGCTAGTCGGGGAGTCGGCTTCCCCTTTCGCTGCATCTCCCTCGCGTCCTTTTTGTTAGGAAGGAGGGGTCGGGTGACGTCGAGGCTTGCCTCGCTGGCCGAGCCCCGGCACATGGTGAGCTGCGTGCGGGTGAGTTCGAATGAAGCCTCGGAATCCCGTTCGCCGAGTTCCGAACGGATCAGCTGGTGATCGACCTCAGATTCCCAATGGTGAAATCATTTAGTTACCGAGCCCATTCGGTTGGACTTGGCGGCTCGTCGCCTTTCCATCGCGGAAAAACCATGACCTCATTTTCCATTAAGACTCGAACGCAGTTCGGGATGCCCAGAGTGCTCGTGTGCCTGAGTTCCGGCCGCTGGAGCCCATCCTTCGCTGCCCCTCGCTCGGGTGCCCAGGAGCGGCTGTCGAACCCCGCCACGGGCCAGCCTTCGAACTCCTGGTCGTCGGTGTGTGGCGCCAGCCCTCGAGCGCAGAGCCGCGAGGGGCCGCTGGGGCCATCGGAGGATTGTCGCGTGGTCGTTGCGACGGCCGAGTAGTTGTCGCCCAGCCCCCAAGTGCGAGGGCCGAGTAGTCGTTGCCCAGCCTCCGAGCGCGAGGGCCGAGTAGTCGTCATCTAGCCCCCTGAGTGCTAGGGCCGAGTAGTCGTCGTATCCCAGCCCCCGAGCGCGAGGGCCGAGTCTACTGACCTGTCCCGGCAAAAGAAAATCAGAGGACAACAGCCTGTGGTGCGATAAATACCAATTCAGAAGAAAAAGCATTTGATAACGTACAACAAGATTTCTAATTCCAACTCTTTTAAGTCTGTTTAATTTCCTCGGGCAGTTATCCTATTACGTTTACACACCTGACCCCTGACAGCCGCATCTGTAGTGTTGGGAGCTGGCCACATGCACACGTAGGAAGTGTAGGCGTGGGGTCGAGGTTTCACGGTTTAAGGCGTGTGCTCCCCGAGTACTTTTAGTGACTTGTGCGAGAGAGAAAAAAGAAAGAAAGCTGGCGAAGAAAAAGTACGCACGCGCTACGCCCGTTGGCCGTAGCCCGACTGCCTGTGTGGCGCTCGGGCTGTGTAAGTAGTTGGGGACATGCCAAGAGTAGCCGGCGGTAACCCGGAGACGCGTGTCGGGTATGCAATAGCTGGAAAACGGTGGTGCTAGAATAATACTTAGCTCGATTCACGTTTATGTCGGAGGAGTCGGTGTGTCGTTCCTGGGCCGTTCTGATAAGCCCCCGAGCTTCGTGTTGCCCGTGGCGGTAGAGCGGGCGGCTGCCGAGGTGGTCGGCAATTTGTTGGGGTCGTCGTTGGTTTTGTGCGCGGGAGATGTCGTGGGCTCGGTCGAGGCGGTTGCCAAACGGCCACTAGCGCCATTCACCGTTGTTGTTGATGGCAGCGCCGCGGTCCGTCGGCGGCGAGAAGAAAGTCTCGGGGCAGCACCTCGTTGCGCGTTGGAGGCGTTTGGCTCGGTAGCGGGAATCACTGCTAATTTCGTGGTAGCGAGGGTCGCGACGGCGCGAACGGCGCCCAAGATGATTCGGGGTGTGCTCACGAGCGATGGTGATGCGAGCTGTGCCGCCGCGGCGATGTAGGTGAAGGAGGATGAGGTACGATGACAAGCCGTGACGCAGCGGTCGGTCTCGGCTTGCCGCCACCATCGCTCGAAACGGCTTCGTCCTAATCAGGATAGCGAGTGGCTGATGCCGCATTTCGTGACATGCACACAATGACTAAGGTACTGACAAGAAAATTGTGTTCTTCGGTCAGAAAGGTGATTTTCCCGAGTAGGAACTCCATTCGCACGACTCGTTTTTCCAACTCTGAGCAGTTTTCCCGAGTAGGCCCGCTTGCACGACCAGTTTCCGTCCGTCTCCGAGTAGTTTCCGATTCGTATGAGAAGTCCTGCGACCGTCTCCGAGTAAAATGGTTCGCACGACTAGATGTCCGTCTCCGAGCAGTGTCCCCGAGTAGTTCCTCCGACCAGTCTTCCCAACCCGCGCTCTCGACTCGCACGAGTAGATGTCCATCTCTGAGTAGCAATCTTCTGTCCAGCAGTCTTCTGGGTAGCTGATTGTCTCCTTCCGCCGTGCAGGTGCTGTGCTTGAGGCCGCAGGATAGGTGCAGGGGGATGGTGCTGTCCGGCCGCGCCCCGAGTTCCCACCGCCGCACTGCGGCCGTACGCCGCCGGAGCCCACGGACGCCGTCCCCAAGCCGCAAGGGAGGAGCGGAGAGAGGGCGTCGCGAAGGTCCTCCCGCGACCAGCGTCGGTCCCGCTGGCCGTGGAAGAGGCGGAGGAGTGGGGTGCGGGGCCGCTGACTGTGGCGAGGGGGTGGCACCGCGTCGCCGTGGTGGAGCCGAGGAAGAGGGCGCCGGCCGCCGTGGTGGTGCCGAGGGAAAAGGGTGCCGTCTCTCCTCTGCTCACAGCCGCAATGACTTCCCGAAGTGGAAACTGCTCGGCGGGCGGGGCGGACCCCGTCGCGGCCGCAGCGGCTTCGAAGGTGAAAGACTCGCGGTCGTCGGCGTCGTGTCCGTCACTGTCGTCATGGTTGGCGGAGTCGCGGTTGCCGTGGGCGTCGTCGCGGCCGCTGTCGTCGTTACCGGCGGAGTCGCGGCCGCTGTCGTCGTTACTGGCGGAGTCGTGGCTGCCGTTGACGTCGCTACATCCGTCGGTGTCGCGGCCCGTCGTCGTTGCCGGCGGAGTCGCAGTTGTCGTTGGCGTCGCTGCGGCCGCCGTCGTCGTTGAGGTTGGTCATCCGAGACCTGCAAAACGTCGTGACATGCAAAATGCCCCTACCTGGCGTGCCAACTGTCGGGGTTCTGTAACCGCCGACTAGTAAATTTCTCGGATTGCATGCCGGGCCTCAGATGGTTGCACAAAAGGGGGTACACAAGGATTTATACTGGTTCGAGCCTCCGGAGAGTAATACCCTACGTCTAGTTCGCACTGCCTGTGTTATTTGCACTGATTTGTAGTAGGGGGTACAAATGAGCGAGAGAGGGAGCTTGGTCCCATGTCTCCGTAGGGTGTGGGAGCCATGTCTGACTGAAGGTAGAAGAAGAAGAAAATGAGAGAGCCCCTCCCGATGTGACAACCCGCCCAGGAAAATACCGTACTATCGCCTAAACCAATCCACTATGGCCATTAAGCGACAGTAAAGTATCATCCTGTCGTTAGTTGCCGGGTTAACGCCCGGTGAAATCACTTTACATAGCAACAAGGATCGACATATATGCATTAAAACTCACGCGAAAGCGAGTCCAGAGAACAACACATGATTAACATCCAAAGCTATCCCGAAGGGTTTAATTATTACAAAACGAAGTCTTTGACATGATAACGAGTTCAGAGTTTTGAAAACAGCGGAATTAAACTAACCGGCGCGAGGAACATCATAGGAGGCCTTCCATGATACCTTCATTCATCGTCTTCAACCCACTCCAGCTCCCAGCCAGGCGGGATCTCTCCAGGCCACACATCAGCAAAAGCATTACCTGGATCAACAGATTATAGCAAGGCTGAGTATACTAATACTTAGCAAGACTTACCTGTCGGTGATAGCTGCATCACCAACTCTAGACATGAAAGGCTTTTTGGCCACTGGGGTTTCTTTTGCTGAAAAGCAACAAAGAGTATGTCCTTACTTTCAAGATTTTAGCACAAGTTCTAGTTGATTATTCTTTTCTAGGTTAGCAAGCTATTACAAGCATAAGTTGTGCAATACAATTAATCAAGCATAAATATTCATCAACTTCCATCATTAGGGATCTTATGACCAGCAGGATAAGTAGTCTCAGATAACGGTGAGAGGCCGACAATCGATTGATTTAAACCTTGCAAGGTAGACCTAAACACACGGTAGGGTGCCCCTGCGAGGACAACCACCAGGCGGTTCCCGAAAATCCTCGGTTCGGGATAAGAGGCCACAGTCTTCGGTACAGGCTATCTGGTATACCCCGCAAGGCACCTAGAATCGCACATGCACCACCGGTAGCTAGCCGGGGGACGCATCCCAAGATTAGTCACGAAAAAATCCCTTACCGCCTCATTAAGGTACTAGGCTTACCGTACCCATTTCCGACAAGTGTTTAGTACGTTCAAACACTTAACCCACGAAGCCATTGGACCGGAGCCCACATCCCATGCTCTTACTACATGAGCAATCCATTTATAAAGATCTTATGATTCCAACATAAGAACCTATTCTCGCGAGTGACAAGCATCACTCGACTTGTAACGGTCCTATAGCATGGCAGCTATCGATCTATCATACTAGTAAAGACATAGGTACCTAGGGATCATGCATCTAGAGTTTCATTCAACTCCTGAACGTAAATGCACAATCATCCATAGATAGTTGCATAAGATTTAAAAACTCTTGGGTTAATGCACCGGGGCTTGCCTTCGTTAGCAAAGTTAGCCTGAGGGTCCTCGGTGTCCTTGCTCACTTCCACGTACTGCAGCTCCGCGTCAGCTCCTCCTTCCTCGGCTTCCGGCACGAGAGCGTAGTTACTGTCAGGGAGTTCTACACGGAATGCAATGCAAGGTTCAGGTGGAGTGAGAGGTTATTTATTTTATCCAACTCTTGTTGGCCATATTCACCTTAACAAACATTTAATTACTAACTCTTTTTTCATTTAGGTTATTATATATGAAGGCTTATTATTCCTTTTTAATCTTTTTAATAGTGATTGTGTACACATCTATGCAAATAACATTATTAAATCACACCAAACAGTATGGGTGCACTTATAGCCCCTAACTAAGCTAGGCAACAAATTCAGAAGGTACAAGGAAACAAGGATTATTTTTCCTATTCAATTTCTAACAGAAAGCTTAGGTGCACACCACTTTTAATTGCAAACAAATTATAAAAACAAGGTCAGGGGTTCCTTGCTGGCCCAACAGATTCTACACATGCTCCTGGACCAACTCCAAGTTTAAAAGAGCCACAATTTAATTATCCTCAAAATAACATTTCCTAGCTACCAAAATTAGGAGAAAGGCATAAATAAATAAATAAAGTGCTCCTGCACCCAAACTCAACCCTACAACTTCTCTGGCCTAAAACAAGTCTTGGAAACCAGCATACTCATCACAAATGCATTTGAAATTTAAACTATGCATTTAAAAGTAAATCTAAGAATAAATCTAAGAACAAAAATCAATTTAAATATTGCTACAAAAATCAATAAGACAGAATTAGAATAAATACAAAGTAATTCATATAAAAAGATCTACACAGTAACTTTGTGCAAATTTTTGCCCAGACCCTACAAATGACATAACTAGGAACATATCCAAAGTTTAGCTCCATAGCCTTTCTAGATTTTGAACTACAACAAAATGATGTCAAACTGAATTTGAATTTTAATTCAAAATCCTTAAGTCAAAACTATAGTCATGCTTTGCAAAAGTTGTAGGTCTAGTCTCACTGAACTCATCAAAATTGGTTTTGCATTTTTCTGATTTTTTTTTTCGAATTTCTAGGATTTTTCTAAGTCACTAGACTAAACTGCTAGGAAACTAAGTTTCAAATCCTTGCATCTAGGTCCCTGGGATCACAACTATACCCTCGGCTTTCACAAATGTGCCCTCCGGCGGCGGGGTGAACTCGCCGGCGGCGAACGGCGGCCGGAGGGAATGAACAAATGGCACTAGGCTTCGATTCGACTTACCACAGACCAATTGGCGGTGGTGGCGCGACCGGAGGTGATGCCGACGAGCGGCGGCGGCGAGACCGCGGCGGCGCTCCCGCCTCAGCTCGGGTTCCGGCGAACGGCGGCGAAATGCGGATGAACACGCGGCCTTGGGGGCTTGTCTAGGTCCTAGGGGAGGCGCTTGGTAGCTTGGCCGGCTGTGGAAGCGGGCGGAGGAGCGTGCTCACCGTGGCGGCGGCAATGGCGGGCAGCGGAGCGGTGTGCGCGCGTGGGGAGGAAGAGGGGCGGCCTTTTATAGGCGGGCGAGCGCACGGGGGTGAGCGCGGTGCTGCCTCGGTGCCCGGGGAAGCGAGTTAAGGGGCAGCGCGCGTCGACCAACGCGCACAGGGCATCACCGGCGGGGAACGCGGCGGGGGGTCCGGCCGGCGGGGTTGGCGGGCGGCCACGCAGGGTTTTGGGCGCGGCCCGAGGAGGATCCGCTCGGGGGACGCGCGGACAGAATGATGACGTCTCGGGCGTGCGGCCGACCGGTCGGGGGGGCCCGGACGCCGAGGGTAGGGCGGCGGTACGCCGGGCGCCGCGTGGCGCGACGCGCCGGCACGCGCGTGCGCTCTGGCCCCGATCCCATTCAAACTGCCCAAGTTTGAATGCTTCAAACTCTTGAATTTCGAACTACACTCAAAATCTATAGATAGGACTATTGTAGACTGATCAAAGCTCTACACCATAGGCACCAACAGACCTTGAATTGGTTTTGAATAAAGGGAGAAAATTGGATGCCAATCTGCAGGAATTCTCGGCCCTGATGAACAGTGGCCGACAGGGTTGACTTGAGTTTTTGAGCTATTTCTCCTCCGAATTTCAAATGCCAACCTGAAGATGAAATGTGTCCCTCACAATTCTACACAACTTTTATATTGGCAGAATTTTGAGTGTTTAGACAAAATTTGGAGAACGTGGCCAAAGTTCCAGAGTGACATATTGACATCAAGGGGTTTGTCCCCCTTAGCTAGGGTTTTGACCAAGGTGGCTAGTGTTGACTTGTCAAAGGTGCTCAAGGGTGAGTGTTAGGGAGGTTTTCAAGGTGATGGCCAAGGTTGACCATGATTTGACCATAGTCAACTGTGTTGACCAATACTTAGGGTTAATTAAAAACCTGGGACGTCACAGCCTACCCCCTTAAACGGAATCTCGTCCCGAGATTCGATTCAAGAAAAACAAAGTAGGTAGAAGAACTCACGGTTTCGAGATTGCAGAAAACCCGGGTACTTGGTGTTGAGATATTCCTCAGTCTCCCAAGTTGCTTCTTCTTCTGTATGATGACTCCATTGGATCTTGTACATCTTCACGGTGTGCCTTCGGGTCTTTCTTTCCTTTCGGTCTAACACCCTCATAGGATGCTCGATGAGCGAGAAATCCGGCTCAATCCAAGCATTTGCTTCTGTGATCACTTCGGTTTCAGGCACAGGCACGCCTTTCTTCAATTGGGTCACATGAAATACATTGTGGACTGTGGAGAACCGCTCCGGAAGTCGGATGCGATAAGCCACGGGCCCACATACTTCAAAGACTTCATAAGGTCCGATATAGCGTGGAGCTAACTTTCCTTTAACACCGAACCGTTGTACTCCTTTGGTCGGTGAAACCTTTAGGTAGACATAGTCACCCACTTCAAGCTGACGGGGTGCCGTTCCTCTATCGTGATAGCTCTTTTGCCTCATTTGAGCTAACTTCAAATTCTCCCTGATCACTTGCACCTTTGCCTCAACATATTTGACTAAGTCGGGGCCAAAGAGTGTTCTCTCCCCGGCTTCCGACCAATTCAAAGGAGTACGACATCTCCGTCCATACAGATCGTCAAACGGTGCCATCTTCAAACTAGCCTGGTAACTGTTGTTGTATGAGAATTCTGCCAAGGACAAACACCTGTCCCAACTCCTATCAAAATGCAAAATGCTTGCCCGGAGCATGTCTTCTACAATTTGATTTACTCTTTCCGTCTGACCATCGGTCTGCGGATGATAGCTGGAACTACGGATCAATTGGGTTCCTAAACATTCATGCAATTGCTCCCAGAAACGAGCTACAAATTGAGTTCCCCGATCAGAAATTATGGTCTTTGGAATTCCATGCAGGCGGACTATTTGGTCCATATATATCTCTGCATAGTGTTGCACAGAATAAGTGGTATGAACTGCGATGAAGTGGGCAGTCTTTGTGAGTCTGTCCACAATAACCCAAATAGAATCTTTCTTTCTAGCAGTCAGGGGTAAACCCACAATGAAGTCCATGCTTATGTCATCCCATTTCCACGTAGGTATCGACAAGGGTTGGAGTACACCTGCCGATTTCAAGTGGCTTGCTTTCATTCTGTGGCAAGTATCACACTCTGACACGTACTTTGCTATGTCGACTTTCATCTTGGACCACCAGAAATTCTCCTTCAAATCTTGATACATTTTGGTACTTCCGGGGTGGATAGAGAATTTGGAAAGATGAGCTTCATCAAAGATTCCCTTCTTAAGGTCTGGGTCCGCAGGAATCACCAGACGCTTTCCGAACCATATCACATCCTTTGCATCCTTCTGGAAACAAGCGTACTAGGGATCTTCTTCTGCTAACTTCTGCTTTATTGCTGTACGCCCTCATCATTGCGTTGAGCAGTGACAATCCTATCATAAAGATTAGACTCTGCCACTATAGCATAGAGATTCCCTTGTTCCACGACTTCCAACTGAAGCTTCCTCATGTCTTCACATAAACTTTCACTATACGGCTCCACCTCTATGTGATTGCAGTGAACCTTGCGGCTAAGAGCATCCGCAACCACATTGGCTTTACCGGGGTGATAATGCACTTCTAGATCATAATCTTTAATCAACTCGAGCCATCTTCTTTGTCTCATATTTAGGTCTGATTGGGTGAAGATATATTTGAGACTTTTGTGGTCGGTGAAGATATTGCAACGATTGCCCATTAGATAGTGTCTCCAAATCTTGAGAGCATGAACAACCGCTGCTAGCTCTAGATCATGGGTGGGATAATTGATCTCATGGGGTCGAAGTGCCCGTGAGGCATAGGCGATGACTCGGCCTTCTTGCATAAGAACGCAACCGAGGCCAGTGTCTGACGCATCACAGAAAACTTCAAAAGGTTTGGGATTATCTGGTTGTACTAGCACTAGGGCTGAAGTTAGGTGTTGTCTCAACGTGTGGAAGGCTTTCTCACATGCTTCACTCCACACAAATTTTACCCCTTTCTTGAGCAGTTCGGTCATAGGTTTGGCGATCCTGGAGAAGTCCGGAATGAATCGGCGATAATAACCCGCCAGACCTAGAAAACTGCGAATTTGGTGCTCGGATTTGGGTGGTTTCCACTCCATCACCTCTTGTACCTTGCTAGGATCTACGGATATTCCCTCTTTGGAAATAGTGTGCCCTAAGAATTTCACACTATCCAACCAGAATTCGCATTTGGAGAACTTAGCATAAAGCTTGTGGTCTCGCAAACGCTGTTGAACAATTCGAAGATGCTCGGCATGTTCCTCCTCATTTTTGGAATAGATCAGAATATCATCAATAAAGACCACTACGAATTTATCAAGCTCCGTCATGAACACGGAGTTCATGAGATACATGAAGTAGGCTGGGGCATTTGTGAGACCGAAGGACATGACCAAGAACTCGTAGAGACCATAACGAGTGGAGAAGGCAGTTTTGGGAATGTCACAAGGTCGAATTTTGATTTGGTGATAACCAGAACAAAGATTGATCTTGGAGAAAACTTTGGCTCCAGCCAACTGATCAAAAAGAACATCAATGCGGGGAAGAGGATATTTGTTTTTGATGGTTACCGCATTGAGAGGTCGGTAGTCAACACATAACCTCAAGCTACCATCTTTCTTCTTGACAAAGAGTGCGGGGCAACCCCAAGGTGAAGAACTTGGGCGGATGTAGCCCTTGTCTAACAATGCCTGGAGTTGATTTTTCAGTTCAGCTAGCTCTTTGGGAGGCATACGATAGGGTCGTTTGGAAATGGGCGCAGTGCCCGGTTGGAGTTCAATCACAAACTCAACATCTCGGTCTGGTGGCATGCCAGGCAACTCGTCGGGAAAGACATCGAGATACTCACAAACTACTGGAATTTCATCAAGATGAGAAGTAATGGTCACATAGGCACAAGGGTCTGCACCATCCTTGAAAGGTAGGTACAATGTGGTGTGCCCGATAGTAGGTGAATTGATTGCTACAACTCTACCCGAGATATCTAGAACCACCTTATGTCAGGTCATCCAATCCATACCTAAGATAACATCCATACCCTCCAAGCCTATGACAATGAGGTTTGATTTATCTGTCTTACTTCCCAATTTCAATGGCACTCCGCGGACTAAGGTGCTAGAAGAGATTTTCCCTCCCGGAGTGATAATTTTATAGGCCGGGTTAGTATGAGAACCTATCAAACCCAATTTGCCTACTAGCTTTTCACTTATGAAATTGTGGGTAGCTCCAGAATCGAACAATATTTTAACGGGGGTGTCATTGATAGAGAATGTACCCGTAAGCACTGAGGCTCCTTCTGGAATATCACTCATGGTGGTGAAGTTCAGCTTGCCCTGACGGACTTGCACCATCGGCTTCTTAGCCGGATTGGCCGGCTTGGTCCCTGAACCTTGATTCTGCTGATTGGGCTTACTCTACCTCGGCTTTGGGCATTCACTTATATAATGCCCGGGCTGTCCACAATTGTAACAACGGCGTTCACCGGCGTTACGTGGGGGTGCATTAGGCTTGGGAGCCTGCTGCTGAGTGTTGCGGAACTGGAAGTTCCCTGAAGGCTTGCTCTGTGAAGGCTTCATCGTCCAGCGTCTAGTTGAAGATTGCTGGGATGAGTGAGGAACATTCTTCTTCACAAAGCGAAACTTTTTGTTAGTTCCACTGCCCGAAGCAAAACCAGCCTGTCTCTTTTTGTCTCTCTGGGCCTTTTTCATAGCATCCTCTTGGGATATAGCCTTGTTCACCAGCTCATGGAAGTTGTTGGGCTCGATCAAGTTCAGCCGTTCGTACAACTCACCATCGAGGCCATCACGGAACCTCTCCATCTTCTTTGCATCGGTGTCCACGTGATGCCCGCCATACTGGCACAGGCTATTGAACTTCTGTGCATAGTGATACACAGTGTCACTTCCCTGCCTGAGAGCCAACAGTTCCCTCATCTTCCGATCCATCAGTCCCTTAGGAATGTAATGGTTTCTGAAAGCTTGCTTAAATTCATTCCAAGTGACCTCATGCCCCTGCTACATGGTCTTGAAATGATCCCATCACATTAAGGCTTCACCCCGCAGTTGTAGAGCTGTGAAGTTGGCCTTGTTTTCCTCTGAGCATGGCAGCACAAAGGCAGAGAACTTGGCCTCAATGGCCTTGATCCACGCCTCAGCTTCAAGGGGGTCTTCCGCCTTAGTGAAGGTCGGGGGCTTCATCCCGATGAATTGAGGGTAGGTGGTGACATGATTTGGCCCCTCATTATTCGCTCCATGGGGTGGCCTCCGGTTCAGCTGCTGGGCTATCTGCTGCTGCGTCTGCAGGATCTGGCGCAGCACCTCGGTTTGGGTGGCCATGAATGCCTCCGACGGCGTCATGGGTGGTGGTGGTGGTAGTTCACCACTGCCCGATGCTCCAAAGCCATTGGGAGAGCTGCGCGTTGGTCCCACCATCTGAAAATGCGAGCCCTCATTAGACACATAGCCATAATCTTTCTTAGGTAGAAATGACAAGTGTAAAATATGCATGACAAGGCTCATTCGTGCAAAGTTCTCAAAAATTGCAGCAACACGTCATATTAAACATTTCGTATCCAACAGCTCAGTCACCGAAAACTTCTCTCATTTCTGGTCGGTAGGTGGAGGATTCCATGCCTTTCACAGTTGGTATCCAACTCCGCAGCGAACTTCCAAGTCTGTACGCCCGAAGAATGGAATTGCGAAGAATTGTCTAGCTGTCCTGGCAGCAGGTTGTCATTTACCGAAATCCTCGTAACTCTCAGTATTCTCATGCAAAAATGCTGAAATTTGGTGAGTGCGGTCATCACAATATTCCGCCCAACTTTGGTATTCAAAGCATGGAAAGATTTCGACGTTCGACGGCTCGAAAAATTGCATCTCACCGGTTCGGCCTGGCTGTTTGGACAGCAGACTGAACTGGAGTAAAAATTGCATAACTCTTAGTAGAAAAATGCACAGGTGCTGATTTTTGCGAGCGTGATCGTCATAAAATTCCGAGCAAGTTTGGTATTCAACACAGGACTTGAATCTGACCACAAACAGCTTAAACACTTTCTTTACAACAGACATTACAGGAATGGTGTTCGCTAAGCATTACACGGATGCCAAGCCTCGGAATCACCACATACATCAAGGGTTACAATGCAGTCGAGCTGCACAAAAGAATACTCCTACATTAGCCTACCACAAAAACCAACCAACGGCTACACACAGGAGTATGGAAACTCTACTACAACACTACGGCAACCTAGTTGCCGACTGAAGCGTCACTAGCGGCAGGTGAAGCAGGTGGGGTCGGTGGCGGTGGTCCGGCCTGACTCTCCTGGTCGAGCCCAGACTGACCCTGCTGCTCCTCTGGTGGTGCCTCCACTGGAGGTGGGGGCTGCAGAGCCACGATGGCCTGCAGAGCTGCCACCTGCACCTCAGCCTCCTCAACCTGCTGCTACATCTCGGTGATGTTCTGCAACAGCGTCAACCTCTCGATGTCCCTAACGTCCACGTCCTCCTGGAGGGTAGTGGTCTGCGCCTCCAGGTCGAGGATCCTCTGTAGGTGGTCTCCTCGCTCCAGCTCCAACTGGAACCTCCGGGTACGAAGCCAGTCGTTCTCCTGCTGGGTCTGGAAGAGCGTGAAACTCTGCTGCTGGTAAGCTGCTGAAAGACTGTGCCAGGCCAGTCGAGCAGACTCCAAGCGCTGGCTGACTATCGACACGGTGGTGTAGCGCTGCCCCTGAAGTGTGAACAAGACGTCGAGGCAACGGGTCAGCGTCCTCGTGACGTCCAGTGGCTCCACTAGCAAAAGCAGCTCTTGAAGGTGGTCCACACGGTCCAGCCACGCTGGGTCGTGCGGGCTCACTGCTGGAAATAGCCCGAACGGTGAGAGGGCTACCATTGTCGGGTTGTGGTCGCAAAAGTCCGTCAACACCCGAAGGGCGGCTGACTCAACGGACTCGTGCCCACGGAAACCCCAGTACACAAAGCTCAAGTCGAACCACTCGGGGTGGACCGGGTGAAGCGGCACGGTGACGGTCACCCTGCAACAGGGGACGCCAAGGCGCTCGAACTCGGTCACCTCGTAGACCGGTGGAACGGTGTAGCCAGCGACGCTGAGTGCTTCCCACGCAAGGTGTGGAAAACCCTCCCAGTGCAACCCGTTGGTACGGATCGTACCATCAGCGTCGTACTCGAGAAACACGGGGGCAGCCATCTGTACAAAAGATGTAACGCATGTCAGGACTCAAAAGAGAGCAACATGTCAAATGGTGCAAAATCTGGCAGCTGTGAATAAAAATTCATAACTCAAAATCCAGAACCCCAAAAATTCTCAAATTTTACCAGCTACTCCGTAAGGTTTTTATGCACAATTTTGGTATTCAAAGGTGAAGCTAGATCAATTAGGAACAAGGTCGAAAGATGCAAAGTTCAAGGCTCTGTTCCCTGAAAAACAGCAGGACCTAGGTTCACTAAAAAGGGTACAACTCAAGATTTACAGAAGCTATGACCATGAATTTTTGCGAGCAAAAACTAGATTAGATATGGAGCAACTTTGGTATAGATCAACTAGTCTAATTACTCCTAGAACATGGTGCAAAAATTTAAACTAACAGCCATACAAAAACATTTGGACAGCACAACACCTATACATGAGAGGTAGAGCTAGAACACAAAAACCACACACTAGCAAGATATTCCCTTAGAGAGCATACACTTTGTGTTTTGGGTCCATTTTTAAGTTGTTTTCGATTTTTAACATGATGCAAGACAACCTACTCGTCCTCACACGGGGATCAAGCCAAAAATCGTAGTTAGTGCCGGTGGCAAGGCTTTTATTCGTCTCTCCCTATAATAACTAGTCGAGAACTATTCGGTACTCACTGAGCGACTAACTAAGCGCTGTTATGTACCTACAGAAAAGAACCTTCCGTGCCAGCACGTCACGGAAGCGTCCACATACAGTACCGTTCACTTATAGAAACGGTATCCATGCGTCAAGCCGCTGCATGGACAGCGTCCAACCTCAGATACGCTTCTTTTCGAATGAAGCGGATCCTTGCGTCACATATTCACAATGCGGAACGTCCACGTATGGCAAAACGTGGCGAGACACAGACGCGACGGTGGGTTCCCTTTGGATTAGGTCCCATCCATCCCTCACATGACTTCCATGCGGTACCACCACGTATGGCAAAACGGGATGAACTAGTATGGTCGTACAGAAACTAAGTTCTGACAGGAATAAAATGTGCTGGGAGTTAGCAAAATAAACCATAGATTAATAAGCCACCTGAAAGAACCCAAAATTTCCCTCTAGGGCCTCTCGGTCTAAATCCATCCTTAACGGACCAACGTATTTTGCAAATCCAAACAATCTTGGCAAATTTTATTCAAAAACCAGTGATTAAAGTTGCTAATTAATCTCTGGTGCATATAATTGCTCTGATACTAGCTGTGACAACCCGCCCAGGAAAATACCGTACTATCGCCTAAACCAATCCACTTTGGCCATTAAGTGACAGTAAAGTATCATCCTGTCGTTAGTTGCCGGGTTAACGCCCGGTGAAATCACTTTACATAGCAACAAGGATCGACATATATGCATTAAAACTCACGCGAAGGCGAGTCCAGAGAACAACACATGATTAACATCCAAAGCTACCCCGAAGGGTTTAATTATTACAAAACGAAGTCTTTGACATGATAACGAGTTCAGAGTTTTGAAAACAACGGAATTAAACTAAACGGCGCGAGGAACATCATATGAGGCCTGCCATGATGCCTTCATTCATCGTCTTCAACCCACTCCAGCTCCCAGCCAGGCGGGATCTCTCCAGGCCACACATCAGCAAAAGCATTACCTGGATAAACAGATTATAGCGAGGCTGAGTATACTAATACTTAGTAAGACTTACCCGTCAGTGACAGCTGCATCACCAACTCTAGACATGAAAGGCTTTTTGGCCACTGGGGTTTCTTTTGCTGAAAAGCAACAAAGAGTATGTCCTTACTTTCAAGATTTTAGCACAAGTTCTAGTTGATTATTCTTTTCTAGGTTAGCAAGCTATTACAAGCATAAGTTGTGCAATACAATTAATCAAGCATAAATATTCATCAACTTCCATCATTAGGGATCTTATGGCCAGCAGGATAAGTAGTCTCAGATAACGGTGAGAGGCCGACAATCGATTGATTTAAACCTTGCAAGGTAGACCTAAACACACGGTAGGGTGCCCCTGCGAGGACAACCACCAGGCGGTTCCCGAAAATCCTCGGTTCGGGATAAGAGGCCACAGTCTTGGATACAGGCTATCTGGTATACCCCGCAAGGCACCTAGAATCGCACATGCACCACCGGTAGCTAGCCGGGGGACGCATCCCAAGATTAGTCACGAAAAAATCCCTTACCGCCTCATTAAGGTACTAGGCTTACCGTACCCATTTCCGACAAGTGTTTAGTACGTTCAAACACTTAACCCACGAAGCCATTGGACCGGAGCCCACATCCCATGCTCTTACCACATGAGCAATCCATTTATAAAGATCTTATGATTCCAACATAAGAACCTATTCTCGTGAGTGACAAGCATCACTCGACTTGTAACGGTCCTATAGCATGGCAGCTATCGATCTATCATACTAGTAAAGACATAGGTACCTAGGGATCATGCATCTAGGGTTTCATTCAACTTCTGAACGTAAATGCACAATCATCCATAGATAGTTGCATAAGATTTCAAAAACTCTTGGGTTAATGCACCGGGGCTTGCCTTCGTTAGCAAAGTTAGCCTGAGGGTCCTCGGTGTCCTCGCTCACTTCCACGTACTGCAGCTCCGCGTCAGCTCCTCCTTCCTCGGCTTCCGGCACGAGAGCGTAGTTACCGTCAGGGAGTTCTACACGGAATGTAATGCAAGGTTCAGGTGGAGTGAGAGGTTATTTATTTTATCCAATTCTTGTTGGCCATATTCACCTTAACAAACATTTAATTACTAACTCTGTTTTCATTAAGGTTATTATATATGAAGGCTTATTATTCCTTTTTAATCTTTTTAATAGTGATTGTGTACACATCTATGCAAATAACATTATTAAATCACACCAAACAATATGGGTGCACTTATAGCCCCTAACTAAGCTAGGCAACAAATTCAGAAGGTACAAGGAAACAAGGATTATTTTTCCTATTCAATTTCTAACAGAAAGCTTAGGTGCACACCACTTTTAATTGCAAACAAATTATAAAAACAAGGTCAGGGGTTCCTTGCTGGCCCAACAGATTCTACACATGCTCCTGGACCAACTCCAACTTTAAAAGAGCCACAATTTAATTATCCTCAAAATAACATTTCCTAGCTACCAAAATTAGGAGAAAGGCATAAATAAATAAATAAAGTGCTCCTGCACCCAAACTCAACCCTACAGCTTCTCTGGCCTAAAACAAGTCTAGGAAACCAGCATACTCATCACAAATGCATTTGAAATTTAAACTATGCATTTAAAAGTAAATCTAAGCATAAAACAAGATTAAATATTTCAGTAGAGACAAATTCATGATAAATTCAGAAAAGTTGCATCTAGGCATGACATGAACGTAGCCACAATTTGAGCACAAAAATCAATTTGAATATTGCTACAAAAATCAATAAGGCAGAATTAGAATAAATACAAAGTAATTCATATAAAAATATCTACATAGTAACTTTATGCATATTTTTGCCCAGACCCTACAAATGATATAACTAGCAACATATCCAAAGTTTAGCTCCATAACCTTTATATATTTGGAACTACAACAAAATGATGTCGAACTGAATTTGAATTTTACTTCAAAATCCTTAAGTCAAAACTATGGTCATGCTTTGCAAAAGTTGTAGGCCTAGTCTCACTGAACTCAGCAAAATTGGTTTTGTATTTTTCTGATTTTTGTTCGAATTTCTAGGATTTTTCTAAGTCACTGGACTAAACTGCTAGGAAACTAAGTTTCAAATCCTTGCATCTAGGTCCCTGGGTTCACAACTATACCCTCGGCTTTCACAAATGTGCCCTCCGGCGGCGGGGTGAACTCGCCGGCGGCGAACGGCGGCCGGAGGGGATGAACAAATGGCACTAGGCGTCGATTTGACTTACCACGGACCGATTGGCAGTGGTGGCGCGACCGGAGGTGACGCCAGCGAGCGGCGGCGGCGAGACCGCGGCGGCGCTCCCGCCTCGGCTCGGGTTCCGGCGAATGGCGGCGAAATGCGGATGAACACGCGGCCTTGGGGGCTTCTCTAGGTCCTAGGGGAGGCGCTTGGTGGCTTGGCCGGCTGTGGAAGCGGGCGGAGGAGCGTGCTCCCCGTGGCGGCGGCAATGGCGGGCGGCGGAGCGGTGTGCGCGCGCGGGGAGGAAGAGGGGCGGCCTTTTATAGGCGGGCGAGCGCACGGGGGTGAGCGGGGTGCGGCCTCGGTGCCCGGGGAAGCGAGTTAAGGGGCGGCGCGCGTCGACCAACGTGCACAGGGCATCACCGGCAGGGAACGCGGCGGGGGGTCCGGCCGGCGGGGTTGGCGGGCGGCCACGCAGGGTTTTGGGCGCGGCCCGAGGAGGATCCACTCGGGGGACGCGCGGACAGCATGATGCCGTCTCGGGCGCGCGGCCGCCCGGCCGGGGGGGCCCGGACGCCGAGGGTAGGGCGGCGGTACGCCGGGCGCCGCGTGGCGCGACGCGCCCGCGCGCCCGCGCGCTCTGGCCCCGATCCCATTCAAACTGCCCAAGTTTGAATGGTTCAAACTCTTGAATTTCGAACTACACTCAAAAATCTATAGATAGGACTATTGTAGACTGATCAAAGCTCTACACCATAGGCACCAACAGACCTTGAATTGGTTTTGAATAAAGGGAGAAAATTGGATGCCAATCTGCAGGAATTCTCGGCCCTGATGAACAGTGGCCGACAGGGTTGACTTGAGTTTTTGAGCTATTTCTCCTCCGAATTTCAAATGCCAACCTGAAGATGAAATGTGTCCCTCACAATTCTACACAACTTTTATATTGGCAGAATTTTGAGTGTTTAGACAAAATTTGGAGAACGTGACCAAAGTTCCAGAGTGACATATTGACATCAAGGGGTTTGTCCCCCTTAGCTAGGGTTTTGACCAAGGTGGCTAGTGTTGACTTGTCAAAGGTGCTCAAGGGTGAGTGTTAGGGAGGTTTTCAAGGTGATGGCCCAGGTTGACCATGATTTGACCATAGTCAACTGTGTTGACCAATACTTTGGGTTAATTAAAAACCTGGGACGTCACACCCGAGAAGGGAGGAAAGGTGTCAAAAAAAAGTCCCCCTGTGGGAGGTCCCTGCTCTCCCTTTTATTGGACAAGGGGAGCAGGTTACATAATTGAGATAGTACAAGCTAGAGAGAGAAAGAGAGAGAGAGAGCACTTGGTCAACAGGGAGTTAGGAGGGAGCTTTTGCCCATGCTGCGGGCCCACCGTCCTTGGCTCCTGTTTGCTGCTGTTGGCATGCGTGGTTGCTTGTTGCGGTCCTGGTGCCCTGCTTTTCCACGCATGTGGCTTGGCCAATGAATGCGCATGGGCAGTGTGGAGCCCAAAACCACTCAGGAAGACACCCAACTTGTCGGAGGTTGCATAGCTGGTGTGCACGTGACGTCATGGCCTTGATTTGTGGCCGTTTTCCCTCACAGAAATAAATCCTAGAATACCACTTGATTTTGTGGTCGTTTTCCTTCATAGAAATAAATCCAAAAAGCCATAAAAAATACTCCAGGGGCCATCGTGGCTGTGAGATTCGCTCGTATTCGCTGTCTTTGGTACCCATTATACTGGATCCTGTCACCGTCCATGCTGGGAATTTTTTATTTTCAAATTATTTTTTTCGATTTTTCAGAAATATACGACCCACTTCAATTTTTCAAAACTATACTACAACCGCCATGTGATACAACGGTTGGAGATGCTATAGTGTTCCAACCACCGTGCGGTACGGCGGTTGTGAACAGTGCCCCTGCGCAGGTACTATAGCACCTCAAACCGTCATACCACACGGCGGTAGGGATCAATCTTTTTTTTTTCAAAAAAAATCATAACTTTTTCGTATGAACACGGATGGAGATAAACTTTATGACAATTGTAACTTTCGACGAGATCTATAACTTTGTAGTTCAAACTTTTTCATTTGAAGTCATCTTGTTGCTCAAACAATCAGTATACTATCCAGATCTGGATACCGAAAACTAAGATCTGGGTAGTATATCATTTTTTGCCCTCAAGATGACTTCAAATGAAACAAGTTTCAACTACAAAGTTATATATCTCGATGAAAGCTACAATTTTCATATAAAATTTATCTTCATCTGAATTCATATAAAAAGTTACGATTTTTTGAAAATGAATTGACTCCTACCGCGTGGTACGGCGGGTGGAGGTGCTATAATACTTGGGTACCCCAGTGTGGGTACTGTTTACAATCTCCGTACCACACGGCGGTTGGAACAATGTAGCACCCAACTGCCGTGTGATACGGTGGTTGTATTGTAGTTTTGCAAAATTTGAAGTGAGTACTATATTTTTTAAAAATCAAAAAATAATATAAAAATAAAAAAATCATGGATGGGCCGCGGTCATCATCAGGCAGCTAACAGCAGTCCCTCCGTGTAAGTTATTTACCAAATTTTTATTACCTCAATGTTGTTAATGTATCCTTTTAATAATTGTAATAGTCTAATTATTTTTCTCATCTTTTGTATGCATGTTTACTATTTATCTAGACGTGTAATGTTTCACGATCCAAACCATGTCTTCTGCAGATTGCTCTAGAAAGTATGATTCTGGTTGTCAAAAGACTAAAAAAAGAGCAAATGATAAATAAATTAACTCAGTCTCATAAAGGAAGCAATTGATATGTTTTTTAAAGGAATCATAAAGGTCCTCTAATAATCAACAAACACCACAAAAATTAAGTTGTTCAATTTAAAATTATACGACAAAAATAAATAGGTATTTGTTATTTATTGTTCCATTTCACTGATCTTCTTCAGTTTTGTACAGGGCCTATGCTTAATTTTTTTAAAAAAAATCAACGGGGGCTCAGAAAGCCCACCTGAACAATTCATTTCTTCAAAAAGGTTTTCAAGATCGGGCATACATCTTTATAGTAAAAAATGGTGATCAGGATACATAGTTTGGAAGAAAATGAAAAGGAGCCTCAAAGGATTACAAATTGTAGCATCAGCACAACACACCTAAACAAAAAACAACTAGAACAACCAGGGCACAAAGGGTCAGGCCAAAACAAGCTCCTAAGACGAGTGAGCTGATAAAGCACCGGGAAGAGCTACCACACAACAACCTTGCACAAAGCACCTGCAGCCCAAATCACAGCAAGAGAGGCTGGCAATGGGCCAGAATTAACCTCGACCTGAAACACTCCTCACCAATCACCACAAGCTGGGAAACTGACTAGTGCTCGTGCAGTGGTTAGCTACGGCAGAAACAAACCGAGCTAGAACAGAGGTTGTCGAAAGAGTGTGAAGGCATATCATGCGGAGGTGACTTCATTGCACATCAAAATGACATCAATGCCAGGGCCGTGCGGAGATGAAGCATCTCCCCGCGCACTGAGCGCAACACTTTCGCTGCATGACCACTGTTGCTCGAGGACCCAGGCACCACCACCCTCGCTGCCCTCACCGATGATGAAAGCGCATCCGCACGACCGATGGATGCGGGAGTTGGTCGGGATGGGAGGGCAACAAGAAAAGCGAACGAGGTCGCTGAGAGAGCGCCGGTGGCCAGGTGTGGTGGTAGGACAGAGCCATATCCAGATCTGAGGGCCGCCGAAGGCAGCAACCGTAGGGGGCTCAAGGGCGCACGCACCAAGACGGGCGTACACCCTGTGCAAGAAGCAGCTTGCCTCCAAAGAAGATTGAAGCCAAACGGACACCTCGTCACTCGACTAGGAAGCCGACGGGGAGGAGGGCGGGGGGCACCCCTACCGCGGCTGGCCTGTCATGGCGTAGCCACCGGCAACATGGGAGCGACAGGAGCCTGCTGAAGTGCTCTCCAAAACCGCGCACCGTGCCATACGCCCCACACCCTTCCTCCACCTACCACATCACCAGCAGAGGCCCCCGACCAAGAGGTCAGCGCAGGGGGCCAAGGGCCAGCAGCGCAGGACGACCGGAGAGGCACACAAGCTGCCGGAGAGGACTGAGCTTTTTGAATTAGGGATATTTGGATCTGGATCTAGGGTCCATGGAAGCAAAAGGCAGGCGAGTTGGGGGGCTGTCACACCCGGTTTCAAAACAAAACCAAGTGTTACCTATATGTATGCCAAGATCTAGTTTCATACATATAGTGACATCATTAGTGAATAACAGAAACAATTGTCGGTGTTTTATTCCGGCAAACCTACCAAGGGGGTACCCGAGGTAGTAGATTGTGCAGAGATCGCTAGACATGGAACTTGAAGGTAAAGGCAAGGACACGAGACACAGATTTATACAGGTTCAGGCTGCCAGAGTAGATGCCACTACATCCCGTTTGGAGTATCATATGTGGCGCCCTGCGCTTGGGTGTTGTTCCCCGGAGGGGTTGAGGTGTCCTCCCAGGAAATTAAGCCTCCAGGGGCTAAACTGAAAGAATTGAGGGTTAAAACCTAATTACACGTATAAACTGAAGGTTTAACACGCAAAAGAGCAAGGCTTGGATGGCGGTCGGGATTAACAGAAAGATCAGGGGCCTAAACAGAAGAAAAAGGACCTAACAGAAAGGATCTTTATAGGTGGAAGGGTATGTTTGTGAAATAGGAAAACTTCAAGGGTTCTTTTGCAAAACAATGGCTGTTGGCTCGGGTTGACCGTTATGGGTCTATTGACTCGCGGTTGTGGGCGCATCTGGGCCGCAAATCTTGCGACTAAGGGCTGCGAGCGGCGGCGGCAAGCGGGCGGCGGCGAGCTCGCCGACGCCACTCAAACTCGAGCTCCCGGGCACCAAACTTGACGGGAAAAACTCCAAAACGAAGCTAGGGAGCTTGCGAACTCACCTAGAGGCTCGAAGAGACGACCAACACGAAGATGAAGGGGATCGAGGAGCCGACCGAGCTCCGATCTCCCTTCCTTGGGGCGACAGCGCTGCGCGAGTGAGGAGAGAGGGGGCGAGGTGTAGGTGGAGCAGGGGTTGGGGTCTCCTTTTATACTGCGAAGAGAGGGTAGGGGAAGGGGCGGTACGGCAGTGGAGCTCGAGTGGAGCTTGGCTGTGAAGGCATGGTGGTGGTGGAGGCATTTCGGGGAAGGAAGGGAGCGAGGCGGTTGTGTGGGTGCGCTGGTGCATTGATGGCACCGTGAGAGGGGAGGGGAGGAGGTGCGGAGAGGGAAGGGCGCTGGGATGGAGGCGGGTGGCGCACAAGCATGGCCGGTGGAAGGGGGTGGTCGGAGGTAGGGGATGAGCCCGACGAGTGGGGCCCGACTGTCAACGGCTAGGAGATAGGAGAGAAGTAGTTGGGCCGACAGGCCAAACTAGGCCGCAGGGAAGCTGGGTCGAGACAAGGCCGGCGGCCTATTGCAGTTGAGGGAGAAAGGATGGAACGTGCGGGTTGAAAGGAGGAGTGAGCCAGGTTCGGGCTAAACGGAAGAAAGAAAGAGGTAGGAAGAGGGTTTAGGGTGGTTTTAGGGACTTCTATGATTTGAAAACCACACTCATCAACCTAAAACCATGCAAACGAATATGAATACAACACTCATAGAACCATTTTATTTGATTTATAAAACAACCAATTATTTTCCTATTCTAATCCTTTAAAGAAAATAAATGTTGGACAAATTTTTAAACTTATGTGAAATCATTATTTTATTATTCTTCCTATTAACATCCTGAAATATGAAAATTTAGGGACTGCTGAGGATCCATAGCCTGCCGCCGCCGCGGGCAGCAGCTGGCGGCGGCGGCAGGCGCGTGGGCAGCAGTGGAGGGGACGCGCGCGACGGCGGGGGACCGCCTCCTCAGTCCCGGAAGCCCGGAACAGAGCGACTCAGGAGACGGAGCGTGAGTCCCATTAGGGTCTGTGCTTATGAAGGAATTGAAGAATTGCAATTTAGAGTATAACGGAACTACCACGTCCTCCATCCTTGACATAGTCCAGCACGCCACGGTGACTTCAAATACTCCAGGAGATTGGGTCCTCGACTGCATGCAGCCTTGGTCCTCCACCTCTCCTTGATTGAGGCTTCATTGACTACCGGATGATTTGGATCACCACTCATGTAACAAACCATTGTACATGTGCTGCCTATATATAGGCTCTAGAGATTGCAATACAAGATGAGGTGAATTGCCATTCTTCATGGTAATCAGAGCACACCGATCCTGAGCCTTCCAATTTTTTTCTTCTTTCCATTTGCTCTGCGCGCAGCCATGACCTCCGCAGCTCTTTCCACCGACTCCACAGCGGCGCTCATATCCGAAGTCGCTAGTGCCGCCGTCTCTGCCGCAGCAGCGTCTCCTTTGTTTTCGAATCCCACCCAGAGCGTAAACATCAAGAGCCTTGTTCCCATTACTCTTGACATGCAATCCACTTCTTTCTGACGCTGGTGTAATACGTTCCGCATCGTTCTCGATCATTTCGATATGCTCTCACACGTCAACGCCAACAATCTGCGCCCCAACGATGCCGCCTGGGTGCAGGCGGATCTCACTGTCCTCATGTGGATTGATGCCACGCTCACCGATGACCTCATGGACATGGTCATGGAGGACAACCCGACGACGTACTCCGTCTGGAAGCAAATCGGTGATTTCTTCAACACCAACAAAGGTAGTCGCGCCGTTCAACTAGAAGCTGAGTTCCATAGCCTTCAGCAAGGTGATCTTTTTGCCTCAGCTTGCTGAAGATCACCTTGCTGAAGGCTATGGGACTCAGCTTCCAGTTGAACGACGCGGCTAGCTTTGTTGGTGTTGAAGAAATCATCGATTTTCTTCCAGACAGAGTACGTCGTCGGGTTGTCCTCCGTGACCATGTCCATGAGGTCATCAGCGAGCGTGGCATGAATCCACATGAGGACAGTGAGATCCTCCTGCACCCACGGCATCGTTGGGGCAGATTGTTGGCGTCGACGTGCGAGAGCATATCAAAATGATCGAGAACGATGCGGAACGTATTACGCCAGCGTCAGAAAGAAGTGGATTGCATGTCAAGAGTAATGGGAACAAGGCTCTTGATGTTTACGCTCTGGGTGGGATTGGAAAACAAAGGAGAGGCTGCTGCGGCAGAGACGGCGGCACTAGCAACTTCGGATATGAGCGCCACTGTGGAGTCGGTGGAAAGAGCTGCAGAGGTCATGGCTGCGCGCAGAGCAAATGGAAAGAAAAAAATTGGAAGGCTCAGGATCGGTGTGCTCTGATTATCATGAAGAATGGCATTTCACCTCATCTTGTATTGCAATCTCTAGAGCCTATATATATAGGCAGTACATGTACAACGGTTTGTTACATGAGTGGTGATCCAAATCATCCGCTAGTCAAGGAAGCCTACAATTAAGGAGAGGTGGAGGACCAAGGCTGCATGCAGTGGAGGACCCAATCTCCTGGAGTATTTGAAGTCATGGTGGCGTGCTGGACTCTGTCAAGGATGGAGAATGTGGTAGTTCCGTTATACTCCAATAGGAATAACTTTAATCTTTTTTCAGTCATCACACATTATGCATGGATATATAGAGGGAACCATCATACAGTGGTATACTGGTGTGCCCTGTGCACACTATAACTAATACAGTAATACTTATACAGAGAATAACCATCCTTTGGTGCTTCACACACACACACACACACTACAAATACACGGCTTATTAATGACATGTGTCACACCATGTAAAACTTTAATCTCATCAAGAAGTTCCAAGTGACAACTATATGCACGCACACTTGTGATACAAGTAATCAATGGAGGTGAAATAGAAATACCGCAGTCCCTTATGAAACAACATCATGCAGAACACCGCCCAAAGGCCAAAGATGAACCCAATAACCATGCTCAGGTAGATGGACTTCAGCATCCAATTATCCTTCTCCTCGGGCTCACTTGGAGTAGCGCACCCCTTGGGGAGTGGAGGCCCACATAAATTGATGTTTCCGATATACATTGATGCTGGGTCATCAGTTGCAAGAGTCTGAAGTTGATTCCCTGATGGTATTCTTCCACTTAGATTGTTATTCGAGAGGTTGAAGCTGGATAAAGAAGCAAGAGCTGATATGCTTTGTGGGATTTCTGCAGATAGCTCATTATGTGACAAGTCCAGGGACTCCAGGGCCTTGAGATCACCAATGTTATTTGGAATTCTCCCACTTAAATGATTCCAAGAAAGATTCAAGCTTTTCAAAGCAATCAGAGCATTAATGCCTTGAGGAATTTCTCCAGTCAAATTGTTACATGATAAATCAATGCTTACCATGTACTCGATTCCTGCAGAAAACTCTAGCTGTTGCCTTTTGGTTAGAACTGATATGGTGTCTGTGAAGGAAACGGTAGTGCCAATATCCAAATCTGAGATATATCCAGAGGCAATTCCCATACCAAAGATATCAGTGAAGGGTGCAAAGTCTTCAGAAGCGTGAGCAATTGCACTCAAGCTCGCTATAGACTCAGGTATTTGACCAGAAATACTATTAAATGCAAGGTCAATGTATTGAAGCCCTTGAATCTTTGCAAGTTGGACGGGAATATTGCCAGAAAAATTATTGGACCGCAATCGTAGCAACACATGGCACGGCAACATATCGTCTAACCATGCTGGCAAATTTCCAGAGAATTGATTATATGCAAGATCAAGGAATCCTAGATTTCGGGACATTTGAAGAGCTGACGGGAAATCTCCTGAGAGATTATTGCTATTTAAATTAAGTAAACGCATGTATTTGAAAAGGCCGGAATCTCCGTTGCAAGTGGGCACCTTTCCTGATAACATGTTTCCTGATAGGTCTAAGATGTCCAACAATTGGACAAGACACAACGAATATGGTATGCTGCCAGAAATTGAATTGTTGTACAGAGCAAAAGTTTGTAAATACATGGCTCCGAAGTCTGGTAGTGTTCCTGAAAAATTGTTTCTAGAGAAGTCAACATACTGTATGTTTCTTGAAAAACGTGGAACTGGACCTGCAAATCTGTTACTACTAAGATCAATCATTTCTGCCGCCAACATTTCAAGACTTGCTGGTAATGTGCCACTTAATAAATTTTTTGACATGTCCAAATAACAAGCTTTTGAAACTACAGACCATAACCAATCTGGTACATTGTCATCTATGGTTGCATTTGAGATGTCAAGAGCATTGATATTCCTTTGCCATCTAATCCATTCTGGAAACGTAGGTCCAAGCTGGCATGATCTGAGACTGACTATAGTTAACTGGAATAAAGGAATCCAATTTGAGTGTACCACCAAGGAAAGAGAGTTATCTGACATTTGTAATGCTTGTAAATTTGTCAATCCTTCGAAGTGTTCTTCATGTATTTCACCAACCAAGTGGTTAGAACCAAGGTTTAATGTAGTCAAATTATTAAGCCTTCCTATCCACAATGGTAAAGGGCCTGTGATATTGTTACCATATAAATTTAAGTAATTCATTCTATTTATAGGCTCTAACCAGTTTGGCAGGCTCCCGCCAATATTGTTACGAGAAAAATCCAACCAGTACAGTTTGTCCCACGAGCCACGAACATTTTGGAAGCCTCTCAATCAAATAACCTATATCCCCAGTGATATTACTATGCTGAAGATCCAGAACCTTCAAGTTACATAGGTTCTCCAAATTTGGTGGTATGATACCTGTAATAATATTGTCAGGCATATAAACTTGCTCAAGTGAGGTCATATTTCCCATCCCATAAGGAATCGGGCCTTGGAAGCCAGATGAGGAGAGGCCAAGGCAAGTCAATGTCTTTATGTGCCAAAACCAATTGGGGAAAAATGCACTATGAAAGGAGTTCTCTCTGATGTCCAACTCCTTAAGTTTGGTAAGATTAGAATTACCAAGGTTGGGAATTGTGTTTTTCAGATGGGCGCTTCTTAGATAAAGAACTTCTAGTGAAGGGAGGCTGCTAACTGCATGAATCCAGTCTACTGAGGCTCTAAGATCCAAGTAAGACATGTCAAGGTACTTCAGTGATGAAAGACGTGACACCCAGGCAAGGCTGTCTGAGTCCAACAAACCCGAACTAAGATCAAGATAGACAAGCTTGGATAGGTTACCAAGCTGTGGAGGCACTCTGCCCGGAAATTGCGATGATTGTGAAAGGTCAAGATATTCAAGACTTTTAAGGGAGCCGATAAACTTTGGGATGCTACTGAAGTTATTGCAGCTCAAGTCTACATAACTCAGGTGCTGTAATCCAAGTAAAGAGGAGTTCATCTCACCTCCCAGTCCGTAGAAAGAATAATCACTACCAGGGTCGCAGTAACCAATTTCACCGCGGAGGTTGAGCTTGACAACGTGGTTGGTTCTGTTGTTGCAGTGAACACCCTTCCACTGGCAGCAATCTTCTCCTTTCCAAGATAATAATTGGCCCCCGGGATCTGATAAGCTGGCTTTGAATGAGAGCAGCGCATGCCTCTCACTTGCGATGCATCTCCCATTCGACCTCTTTGCCTGAAGGGAGGAACTGGATGGCATGTGCAGGATCAGAAGCAGCCAGATTATGACTGTAATTTGGAGAAGCGTGAACCTGACCGCACCCATTTTATTTCAGAACGTAAACCTTCTTCTTGATCTATTTGCAGATATATATATATATATATATATATATATATATATATATATATATATATATAGAGTGAATTTCACTATAGGTCCATTAACTATTCTTGAGCTCTCATCTAGGTCCGTTAACTTTAAAAACGGTCATCTAGGTCCACGATCTCTTAAAGAGTGACCATCTAGGTCCAAAAGTGTCCACGAAAGCATCTTTTGCCAACGTGGCGATGCCAGCGTGGCAAATAATTGCAAAAGGATCCCAAACTCTTCCAGCGGCGCCATCGGCCTCCATATCCTCCACGCCCGCACCGCTGTCCTCCAGCTCCGCCGCGGCCTCTAGCTGCGCCGCCGGCTCCACCGCGGCCTCCTTCTCCCGCGCTCGCGCCGCCGACCTCCATCTCCTCGACGCCCGCGCACCGCAGTGGCTGCCGTAGCCTTGCGCAGGTGGATGGCGATGGCAGCCACGGCCCTCCCACCGGCGGCGGAGCTGCCGACCACTCTCGCCGGCGTAACCTCCCTGCAGCTGACAGCTTGCGCGGGGCTTTCTCTATCTGTACTGAGCTCGTCCGCCGCCCGGCAGCGCGCCGCCGTGCAGCGCCACCCTCCCGTGACTATAAATTGAAGATGTGTATCGCCATTACCTTGGAGGAGCAGCTCGGCGTGACCATAGGCGTGGTGGCCTCGAGGAATCTCTCCAGGTTACACCGTCTCACCGGCGCATCGCGGGCGGCGAACCTTCTCCCGCAACCCGCAGCCATCTTCGATCTCCTCTGCTAGCTTGTGGAATCGAGGCTTGAAAGTGATTTCTTCTCCTCCTGGGCTCCTGTCTATGGTGGATGTTCAAGCTCCAGGGTGGATTCAGAGCAGTTCAATTACGAGCTGAAACAACTAATCTCTGCTATTAATAAGGCCAGTGGCTTCCAAAAGTGCCGCGCAACTAATCTCTGCTATTAATAAGGTCCTTGTTGGAGCTGCGCTTGGGGGCGAGCGCGACCCTTCGCTTCGCCGCCGGAGTCGCCACCTGCAGCTCCTTGCCGCCGTCGCCGTCCCCGTCCTGCTGCCACCGCCGACGTGTCTCAACTCAACTACACCTGTGGACGGCGGTGGCGCGGGCGCAGGAGGACGGCGCTGACGCACGCGCAGGGGGCCGGAGGAGAGGAAGATGCGGTGGCGCCGACACCCTGTGGATGGCAGCTGGAAGCCGGCGGTGCGAGCACGGGGGAGACGAGGAAGAGTATGGGGTCTTTTTTGCAATTATTTGCCACGCTGGCATCGCCACGTAGGCAAAAGATGCTTTCGTGGACGCTTTTGGACTTAGATGACCGCTCTTCAAGAGATCGTGGACCTAGATGATCGTTTTTAAAGTTAGTGGACGTAGATGAGAGCTCAAGAATAGTTAATGGACCTGTGATGAAATTCACTCTATATATATATATATATATATATATATCTCGAATGGAATGTATGTGCAATATATAAGTGCAGTATCAGCTTAAGATTGAGTTCTTCAGCAGTCAAAGTCTTGGTCGTTTTGTCTGAATGGTGCCATCCAGACATGCCACCATCAGATAGGAAGAGATGTAGCTAATGCATTAAATGAACGTGTGTGGACATGGCTGCATGAAAACAAAATTTCGTACTGTGACAACGTTGTGGTTGAACGTGTGTGGACGTACAGCCGTATTGAGTGTTGACAATTCTCTACCACTCAGTGGCATATCCGCACAGCAGGGCAAGCCTTGCACTTAAGGCTCACATCATGATTTATTAGTTTATTTTAATAGTGTCTAATCTAGTAGATGTAATTGTACCTAGCGCATGAGATATTGGTGACCGGCTGTTAGTCAATGTTGTTAGCTGTTGTTAGATAAGATCAGGTTAGTAGTTGTAGATATCTTTGTATGTAAATCACAAAAAACCAACAACCGGTCACCGGGACTTGTGCCACAAGTTGTAATCCACCCGAGGGAATTTTCAACTCCTATATAGGAGCTCCCCACTAGCATTCCTTAAGGAGTTCTCAGGCCTCTGATTGGCTGCTGTGAGTGGTAACTGAAATTCGACGCCCGTGCATTAATTGTCGTGCACTAGCCATGGCCAAAAGAAATCGCCAAGGAGTTCTAGTACCGCGCCGGCGACGAGCGCCGGAGCCGGTCACCGCCTCCGTCCACGCCCTCGCCACCAGCAGCACTGAGTACATCCGGCTCTGGGGCGGCAGGTGAGATCTCTCCCGACTCCTATCCCGGCCCCAGCCGATTCTAATTTCCACCTCGCTTTGTTCACGATTGGTCGAGATCGACCCCCCTGTTCCTTCTCAATGTTTTTCACGTGCGCGACGATGCATGCTGTTCGATTACAGACAGCCACGGCGGCGGCTGCGGTCCGGCACAGAGCGTGGGGAATCCGGCCATGGAGCCGTGGCAGCCTGCAACACCGCCCGCGACGACGGCGGCAGACTCCGCCGATGAGTTGCGGCGCCAGGCGGTGAAGGCGAGGATCAGGGAGCGGGTCCTGCGGGAGGAGGCGGAGCAGTGGGAGCTGGAGCTGGAGGTTCGGCGCGAGATCAGGGAGCAGCTGCTCCGCCTCTCGTGGCCCGTGCTCGGGAGCTCGGCGGCAGGATCGGGCACGCCTGGTGGGGCGCTGCCACCCGCGAGGATTGTCACCGGCACTGCGTCTCTGCCGATTGCCTCGCGTGAGGTACGGCTTTCCTTCCATTTTTTTTGTTTTGTTTCGTAACGCTTTCGTGTTTGTCGTCCATCTCGGTCGACCTCACGTTTTCTTCGTCGCATCACATCTTTTCTGTAGAGTACTGTAGCCATTATTGCTGCATTACTTTCTATATAGGCAAGCATGCGCCATTTGATCGTCTTCTTCGTAAGCTAAAATCTCCTGCAAGTATTATGTGCCATACTTGCCAATTATCATGGTAAATTTTTCTTAAAATCATTGAATTTTCTTAATTCCCGCAGCAACGCGCGGGTGAGATTCCCCTAGTAACATGTAGCCGCCGCAGCCACGAGAGGCACGGTGTTCCTCCATGAAGCTTTCTCTCCTCTGATTTTACATGGTAATCAGAGCCTAAAACCACTTCCCAAACACATCCACATCCTCAAGATTTATCCAACGGCCTCCTCCTCCATCGTCAATCCATGGGTTGGCTATTGACGGCTGTTAAACACAATATTTACACTGGTAGAGAGCGAGGTTTTGGTTCGGGCCTTTAGTCCCGGTTCAACTTTGGAGCTGGGACTAAAGGCCTTTCGTCGACGTGGCCCGAAATGGCTACTGTAGCCGGCCCCCCTTTAGTCCCGGTTGGTATTACCAACCGTGACAAAAGGGGGGCTCCCAATAGCTCCATCCGGCAATAATTACCCCCGGTCTTTAGTCCCGGGTGGTGTTACGAGCCGAGACTAAAGAGGTACCATTTAGTCTCGGCTCGTAACACCAGCCGAGACTAATGGCCGGCATCCATATAAGCATTGTACCTCCTTCTTCCTCCCGCCACCCAAGCCATTCACCGTACCACTCACCCGCGAGCTCAAGCTCCTCCCCTCCATGGCGACTCAAGCCTAGGGTGGTGCTGCGATTTTTTTCTTCATTAGTTTGTGAAGATTTCTCTCCTCCAAAGTGTTGTCAAGGTTGGAATCTTCATCCTCCCTTCATTTGTTGTGATTAAATTTTGTTTTATGGTTTAGAGATGGAGAAAATAGAAATGTTAATTTGTAGCTAGGTAGGAGGAGCTTAAATTAGAGAGATGAGATTTTGTATATATACGTGAAAATGTAGTTAGGATGGTACTTGCATTGTTCCTTCTTTCATTAAATTTGTATTAATAAGCATTCTCTTATTTTCTTGTTTTTCATAATATTGAATTTTTCTTGTACATATAGTTTATAAAATATATGCTCATAAAGGAAGACATACAGAAAATGTACTAGGTATTTTCATTCTTTCATCGTTTAGAAATGATTATATTTCTAGGTAGCTATAGGAGGAAATAGAAGATTAAAATCTTTTGTTAAGTATGTTTTTTATTTTTATATAGAATAAATGTAAGCATTCTCTTATTTTCTTGTTTTTCATAAAATTGAATTTTACTTGTACATATAGTTTATAAAATATATGCTCATAAAGAAAATAATAGACATACAGAAAATGTATTTCCATTCTTTCATTGTTTAGAAATGCTTTTATTTCTAGGTAGCTATATAGGAGGAAATAGAAGATTAAATTCTTTTATTAAGTATTTTTTTATTTTTATATAGAATAAATGTAAGCATTTTCTTATTTTTCTTGTTTTTGATACACAGCCCCACGTCCTAATTAGCTACAGTTTAACATCACGGGCTAGGTGGGGACTGCAGCTCCGTGACGTTGGACTGTAGCTAGATAGGAGGTGTAGGGCATGGTGAGTAGTACTGTAAGTGGGAGAGTCAGATGTATATGACGGTGAGGTGAGACTGTTGTAGTTCTCGGAGCATCTGGGTCTTCTGAGTCGTTGGTTCATAAATGTTATGTACAGTAATAATAGTGTTGAATTCTATCCCCTTTTGTTTTTCTATTTATGCATATATTGAATCCAATCTATATATGCAAACTAATCTTATTTATTGTGAATAATGTGTGTTATTTTGATATGGATATAGTTTGAGCTAACAATGTCGTCGTCAAGTGGTGTTGGTAATGGCGCCCGTGGCCGTGGCATAGTCCGTCGCCGTGGCGGGCGTGGTGGCCGTGGCATTGGCCGTGGAGGTCTTGGTGGCCGTGGAGGTGTTTTGGAGGACCCGTTGCCTCTACGTCCAGGATTGCACTTTCACCGCGAGATTACCTTGCAAATGGGTAATCCGGAACGTCTAGCTAACGTGGTAATATAAGAATTAAAATTAATTTGCTTTACATAGAACTTTTTTCATTTCACATGAAAAATCTGTAATTTTAGTTATATATATAATTATTGTAGGTTATCAACAATATCAGATGGCTCAGAGACATTATCGGGGATATGAATGGTATTCCTCCTATAGTGCAAACTGAGCACGTTGATTAGCACATGGCAAGAGTGTATATCTCTTTCACCGTACCTGCTCGATATGTAGACTACGGCCAGTTGCCAGTAGGCGTGCCACACCCGATGGTTGTCATTGCAACAGTTGGCTCAACATCACCTATTCGGTTAACCCGAGAAAGGACTGCCGTGGAGGATTGTCTACAACAGCTCCAGAATAATGTTGGGTGCTTCGTGCCGGACCTTTTCTATTTTAAATTAAGGCAACTCGAGGCGGGTGAAGGCAATGTGGTTGAGACTACAGAGAGGCTTTGCAGGACTCATCGAGTTGTGGTATAATATACATACATACATATATATATAAGAATTTTTATTCATTCTTAATTAATTTGTTTCTCGTACATATATATTTTGAACTTTCATAAGGTTATTATATCTCATCATCATCTGATTGTGTGCAGGATCACTCTGGTTCTACCTATGCTTCAATTAGCTTCTGTGCGATTCTTAATCAAGTCGTGGAAAGAGTTGGGGTGGATTACTTTGGTGGGGAGTCGTTTTTCACCAACAATTGGAAGAGTCAAGCAATTCTAACTTTCTACAAGCCAGCAGAACCCGAGGCTCCATTATTTGATGTCTGCAATGCTATTTGTGACACTCCTCCGGAAGCGGAGGAGAGTGCACTAGTACGCGTTCTAGCTTATTTTGAGGGAGTTCTAGGCTGGAGGATTACAGACATTAATCATATTCCATTTCTACAAGCGCTTGCTGCTCTGTAACATTATGCATGCATGGATCAGGCTTTGTACCGTACCCTATTATATGAACTTGTATTAATTAGCTAGGTATGTGAACCTTTATGAACTTATTATTAATTATTATTAATTAGCTACTTTATTATGAATTCATGTATTGTCTTCAACATGTTTAGTAAGCGATAGTGTTTTCGGTGACACCTCTAGTACCATGCATTCAGACATATATTGCATTACCTCCAGTACCGATAGGAGCAAGCTGCCCAAGCATAGTGTTTTCGGTGACACCTCTCAGGAGGTCAGCTCCAGCATATATACACTAGCTCTTAGACACCTTTTCCAGAGAGTGAGAGAGAGAATGTTGACATCTTGCTTGAACAGCTTGCTCCGTCGGTACTGGAGGTTACGTGCGCTATATATGTATACGTAAGTCATTGTAAAAAATTAGCTAAATGTAAAATTGATAATTAGTTATATGGATCATTATATCAAAAAGTAAACAAAGACAAAGATGAGAAGAAGGGTGAGTTTGATGATATATTCCGTTATGAGCTGGATGATGAGAACTGAAGGCCTACCTACATTCTTCCTGAGCATGTTGATCATTCGAAGACAATATGCGAATTCATAAATGTGTTTGAAGCAGAGGTTCAAAAGCTAGAAGCTGACAAGCTTCAGCTTGGGACTTGTACTCATTGGTATTAATTAATGTCGTGCCTTGTAATAGCCATCAGGTGACCTCTATATGTATACGTAAGTCATTGTAAAAAATTAGCTAAATGTAAAATTGATAATTAGTTATATGGATCATTATATCAAAAAGTAAACAAAGACAAAGATGAGAATAAGGGTGAGTTTGATGATATATTCCGTTATGAGCTGGATGATGAGAACTGGAGGCCTACCTACATTCTTCCTGAGCATGTTGATCATTCGAAGACAATACGCGAATTCATAAATGTGTTTGAAGCAGAGGTTCAAAAGCTAGAAGCTGACAATGTGATTGAAGCTGAGATTTTTCTGAATTGGTTTACTAATATTTTCAATTTAATTTATTTTCCCCTTCAAATTGTAAACGAAAATTAGAAATAATTGTTTCAACTCTTGAAATAATAGGTGCATAGAAAAGTAGGTATTTTTTGGTCTTAACTTAATATAATTTTGCATGGCACAAATACTTTAACTAATGATTTTTTAAATGTTCAAAGCAAAAAGGAATGAGATAAATGAGGAAGGAAAAGAGAAATGTTAACTTCCCGCGCAAAATTGCCCTTTAGTCCCGGGTGGTGTTACCACCCGAGACAAAAGGACCCCCTTTTGTCTCGGGTGTTAACAACACTCGGGACTAAAAGACGAAAATTTGCCTGTCAGGGGCTCCCGCGCGAAATACCCCTTTTGTCACGGTTGGTGAAACCACCCGTGACAAAAGGGGGGCCTTTAGTCTCGGGTCGTAATACAACCCGGGACTAAAGTGCCTTTTGTCTCGGTTGGCAATACGACCCGTGACAAAAGGGGTGGGGTTCTATATAAGCCCCGTCGCCTTCCAGATCGGCACTTAGCCGTGTTTCTCCCCCAAATCGCCACCTGGCATCTCGTCCTCGTCGTCGCCGCCGCCTCTCCTCGCCGCGCCCGTCCCCGATGCGCCCCTCCCCGACGAGAGGCCCCTCTCCGACGCGACGCCCCTCCCCGACACGCGCGCATCACTGTCTCCTGCCGCCGGCCAGCTCGGCCGCGTCGGCGTCCGCCCTCACCGCGCGCAGTACGACCCGGACGCGCCGCCGCGCGGCTCCTCCCCGACGCGCCGCCCCTCCCCGACCCACATCTCCTCCCTGACTCGCCGCCCTCTCCCTGCCGCGGCACCCGTCCCCGCCGGCCCCTCCTCCACGCGCGCCCTCGATCTGGATCCCGAACCGTACCAGCCGGCCAGCCCGACCGGTATGCCGCGCCGCCGCCGCTTGCTGGCCGGGCCGCGCGCTGGGGTTTTACCTTGCTGACACCAGCCTGTGAAATACTTGCGTCAGTAAGCATTTTTAATTAAATTTATTTGATTTAGTTTATCAATTTATATATATATGTAGTTATAAAAAATTCATAGATATGCATGAAAGCTTTTAAATTTATAGGAATGGAAAGAAATTTAATTAGAAATAAATTGTAATGCTTTGTATATTTTTGTATGTATATACAGTCATACATATAAATTTATTAGCACCAACGACTATGGACCAAAATCTTATTTGTGTATTTGAGTTCTTAATTGTTTTCTAATATACAATTTCATAGTTTGATAGTTCTGAAGTCGACGACTGCTGTGTCGGCTCGAACAAGTGACTTCCCGTCACCTCACGGCACCGCCACCAACAAGCATCGTTCGTCCACAAGTTAGTAGAAATATTTCGACTTTGTTTATTCAAGGAAATTCGTAGTAAATACTTGTTTATTCTAGAAAGTTTTAGAAATTTTTGATTATTCCAGAAGTTCATAGAAAACACTTGTTGCTTATTCCAGAAATTCAAAGAAAATTCTTGTTCAATATAGAAATTCTTTGTAAATTCTTGTTTATTGTAGAAAGTTTTAGAAATAGTTGATTATTCCAGAAATTCATAGGAAAAACTTGTTGCTTATTCCAGAAATTCATAGAAAATTCTTGTTCAATATAGAAATTCTTTGTAAATTCTTGTTTATTCCAAAAAGTTTTAGAAATTATTGATTATTCCCGAAATTCATAGAAATAACTTGTTGCTTATTCCAGAAATTCATAGAAAAATCTTGTCGTTTATTCTAGAAATTCAAAGAAAATTCTTGTTCAATAAAGAAATTCTTTGAAAATTCTTGTTTGTTCTAGAAAGTTTTAGAAATTGTTGATTATTCCATAAATTCATAGAAAACACTTGTTGCTTATTCCAGAAATTCATAGAAAAATCTTGTTGTTTATTCTAGAAATTCAAAGAAAATTCTTGTTCAATAAAGAAATTCTTTGAAAATTCTTGTTTATTCTAGAAAGTTTTAAAAATTGTTGATTATTCCATAAATTCATAGAAAACACTTGTTGCTTATTCCAGAAATTCATAGAAAAAACTTGTTGTTTTTTCTAGAAATTCAAAGAAAATTTTTGTTTATTCATGAAATTCTTAGGGAATTCTTGTTTATTCTGGAAATTCATCGAAAATTCTTGTTTATTCCAGATGGATGACAACCATGACAACTTTATGACCGACATTATTGCTAGTTGTACAAATACGATTGCAACCTTCACCGACGAGGAGTGTAGTCAGGCGGATATGTATTTGAACATACCTCCAAATGAGGAGGATGCCGCCCCTGTCGAGGACACATCAGCAAATATTGAGGACAATACTGGAAACAATGAGAAAGTCTTGTGAATGAAAGTATTGAATGTTCCCACGAGGTATATATATATATATATATATATATATATATATATCATGCATTAACTTCATAGTTCTTATTTCTCTAACCTCAATTCTTACATAATTAATTAAATAACGAATCTGCAACTTGTAGGCTTCAGGCTCCACATCAAAAAAGACAAAGAGAGGGCGTACACAAGTACTCACCAACCATGTCATGTATCATATCACAGAAGTATCAGATGTTGGCCAACCATGTGCTCCAAAAAAAATCAAGGACACGTATGTGTCACAGTGCGGGGCCATTGTAAGGGACAACGTGCCCATCAGCTACAGAGAATGGAAGGGAAAAGAAGATAATCCACACGTGGTTCCAGACTCAGTGAAAAATTTGTTGTGGGATGAAATCCTAAAACACTTCACACTTCCTGAAGGTGTTGGACCAAACGATGTGAAGCGTTGGACTCTCACGAGGATGGCAACACAATTTCAGAAGTTCAAGCAGCAACTGGATAAAGATTATATCAAGAAGAATCGAACTCCCAATTGGATTGAATATCCCAAGTTAAAAGAACACTGGACGTCCTTTGTGGAATACAAGAAAAGTGAAGATTTCGCCAAGGCGAGTGCACGAGGGAAGAAAAGTCGTGGTAAGAAGGAGCACGACCATCATCTTGGTCGAGGTGGTTACGCATTTGCAACTCCCAAGTGGCGGAAGATGGAAGAAGACCTTCTCGCACAAGGTACCATACCAGCGGTCTATGATTGGCCCGAGCGAGTGAAGAATTGGTATTATGCTCATGGAGGCACAATTAACTCCGAAGATGGTACCCTTGATTACCCACCCTCGTTACGAGAGGCTGCACTTGAAATATTGAAAACAATAGAAGATGTTAGAGCGGGCAGAGTGAAGGTTGACAGAGAGATGGATGAGCTCACTATGGTGCTCAAGAATCCAGAACACCCAGGACGTTGCAGGGGCTACGGGGTGGTACCATGGAAATTTGCCTTTAAGGGAGACATTGCCACCTATCGAAGCCGCAGAAGAAGAAGAGAGCGCGAAGAGGAGGAACTGCGGCAAGAGATAGAGAAAATACTTAAAGAACACGGAGAAAAGGTGACGGCAGATACTGAATGGCGAGTGGCCGCCGCATTAAATGAGATGGCCCCATCTGGAGGATTGCCTCTAGTACAAGTTCCTTCTGCTCACAAAAGCAGTTGTGCTTCCGCAGCGGTTCCCGAAGAGCAAAGGGCAATAGAAGGAGTTCAAGTGGACAGCCAACGGTACCCTGTGGATGACATCTGTCGGCGCACCACATGTGAGCTTCACAAGCCATTCGGCAACATCAAAATGAAGGTATGTATAATTCATGCTTTTATTAGCTCAATAATTGATGCATATATATATTACTTTGAATTTTGTGGACAGGCATTCACAATGACGGTATAATTCATGCTAATAATAACTAATTAATTATTATTTCTCAGGTGGCGAACAGAAGTGCTTTTGCGCAATTTCCTGGACAGACGAGCCACGGCATGCCGATTCCACCTGGCTACGCCTCAGTTAGCGTAGAGAAGATCTGTCAACCTGATTTTGAGGAGCTAGAGCTAGAGATCCCAGGAGGTGATGGGGAAAAGACACTTAAGGATGCGCTACACGGTATCATATTATGGCCAAAACATTACATCGTCATAATCCCCGAGAATGATGGATCTCCGAGAGACCCCCTGGAGCCTCTACAATCGTCTCCGGGGCCGTCATCGTCACAACCTGCTCGCGAGCCTCTACAATCGTCTCCGGGGCCGTCATCGTCACTACCTGCTCGCGAGCCTCTACAATCGTCTCCGGGGCCGTCATCGTCACTACCTGCTCACTCACCTTCTCCGCAAGAACCATACGACAATTCGGGAGAAGCGAGCTCCAGCGATCATGATGATGACATCCCTCCCAGTTCACCTCAGCAACCATCGGCCGCAGAGCCACATAGGTCTCGAGCGCAATCTTTCAAGTCGGTGCAACCACCAAAGAAAAAACAAAAACGACCAGCAAAGAAAAAGCCCGAGCCAAGGAAGCTAGCATGGGAGATGACAGATGAAGAAACAACAACGTTTGTAGATAAAGAAGTCGCGGACTTCTTTGCAAAAGTGAGAGAAAAAAATAAACAGGAAGAGCTGGATGCCAAAAAAATGAAGGTCGTAAGGAGAGACTCTAGACTTTCATACACGAGAGGGAAGCAATAAGGAGAAGGAAACTGTAGGTACAGTTGAAAACGGACCATGAGCGTTCGGTGGACAAGTCTTATGCTAAGAAGAGACAACGAGGGTCACCGAATAGTTACATCGAGCAAATACCTGCGTCGACGTCGGGGACCGCCACAAACAAGAACAAGGAGAAGCATATAGATGCATCCACGACCGATTGGACTAACTTGTTTGCGGGCCTCAGTGCAGAAGCACAAAAAGTAATTGACAACATGTCTGAAGAAGAACTGGCTAATGTCATTGTCTTTTGTGAACAAACAAAGATGCCTCTTGGTGGTATTCTCGGCCTTGAAGACCTACCAGCGGATAAAAATTTTGTACCTAGATGGCGCTTTGAGCTAGGACAACCTCTAATGAAGCGAGAATTGGTCAACAAGCTCCCAACTAAGATGCGCAGATTTCATGACTGGTACTTGCAGAAGTCAGCTGAGGGCCTGGAGATGTTTGGTATGCGCGTGAGACCTGGAGATTTTGCCCTTCAAAATGAGAAGGTGGTCTGGCTCCAATTCATTGATATCTATGAAATTTATCATCTGGACGCCGTGAATACCGATCTTATGATGGCCTGGTGTCTGTAAGTGACATATTTTCATATGTTTATTAATTAATTTATTACATTGGTCGATCTACTAATTAACATTTGGCTTTCTTCTTGTGTAGCCTGCAACTTACTGAGATGCGAAGGAAGGGTTATTCAAGAATTGCTTTCATGGACCCATCAAAAGTTAACGAGTAGGAGATCCAGAACCAACGAAAAACAACAATCGAGACAATTTATAGGCACTTAGATGAGTTTCATTACAAGAACCTTATACTACTGCCTTACAACTTCAGGTAAGTATGATTGTCATCTAATTATCCTTGTTAATTCTATTTAGTCAATTCTAATCTTCATGAGCATGCATACAGATTTCACTGGATTCTACTCATAATCACTATCGATAATAGCAACATCAATGTGTATCATTCATTGAGAAAAGATCCCTCAGAATACCAAGACCTTCAAGATGTATTTCACGAGTAATAATTCTATCTATGACATTTTCTTTAATGCAATATATATATTTAGCTTTTATACTAACATTGTATCTTTTATTATTTTGCCTCAGAGCTTGGACCATGTTCATTGCAAAACACCGAGGACCATTTCAAGAAAAAATTAGATGGGTCACTGATTTTCCGGTACGTATACAAATAACAACTTCAGATTGGGAATATTTAAAATGTATAACACTAGTATTTCATAATCTGTTCTCCTCTCCACTTTAGTGTTTGAGACAAGAACCAGGAAATAATTTATGCGGGTACTACGTCTGTGAGCACATACACCATTACAGTGGCAACGCGGATGATGATAGTGTAAGTAAAATAAACCTATTAATAATACATCATTTTTATCCTCTTTTGTATATTTAATCGCTTGGTGTATTATATCAACCTATTTGCAAATTACAGAGAATTATAAAAAGGGACGCACTCATTGAGAAGGATCGTCTCTTAGCAATTCAAGAAGCTCTCATGGGATTCCTCATGGACGAGGTGGTTAATCCACAAGGAAAACATTATTCTGACAACCATCCAATTGACCAACTCACCTCCGAGGAAAGCTAATTGAGACTAGAAATTTGAACTGAATGTTATTTTGATGTATATATACTATATGGGGTTTTGATGTATATATACTAGTTTAAGAAAATACTATTTATTTTCATGTGTATAAATTATTATGTGTATATACATTTATAAATTTATATATGTAGATATATAGGGTTTAATTTATATATAAGTCTAATCTAAGTGCGTATATGATATATATAGACAGGTATACATATATACAAGTGCAAATACGTATACGTACATATACGGGTTAGACAACAATTAGAATATACGGTCAAATTGAAAATAGCAAAAAAAAGAGACGAGACCCTTTAGTCACGGTTGGTATTACCAACCGTGACTAAAGGGGGTGGGCGCAGGTGCTAGCGTGCCCCCCCTTTAGTCTCGGTTCGTAATACGAACCGGGACTAAAGGACCCCTTTAGTCCAGGTTGGTTCACCCGGGACTAAAGGGGGGGCCTTTTGTCTCTCATCATTAGTCCCGGTTGGACTTGAGAGACCTATACCCCTTACCAACCGGGACTAAAGCCCCTCTCCCTACCAGTGTTATAATCGTGAACTCCTGCATTTTGACACAAGAAATATACAACCATGGTAGAATAGGGCTTATACTGACAAATTCCACAAGTGGCAACGTATATTTGAGTGCAGACACTCAACACAAGAAATAGAGCAAAAGCACACCTCATCCTTCCACCTCATCAATCCAAGCCTCCCAATCCCAGCCAATGAGAAACTGCCATGCAAAGTACCACGGATTGCTGATGTCACCAATCCAAGGGAGAGAAGCCCGACGAATTAGAAGCCGACACGTGTGCATCACATGGATTCTATGGCCCACAAACGTGCCCAAACCGCCTCCAAACCGTGTGGACACCTGAACTGCCTTGAGGACCCACCTGACAGCCACCACGAGAAAGCACAAGGGGAGTGGGGCCCACAGGGGGTCAGTCGGCCGAACCGACCTTGTGGCCGCCAATCCCCTCCTTCCATGTGGTGTCTCCTGGTTGGCTCTTGAGTCCATTCCGGGGGTGCTTGGGGGTGTTCTCACGCCGGTGCTCAGGCCTATAAATAGAAGTGGAGGGGGTTAGAATAGGACACACACTTCTCCTCATTTTGCCTTTGGGCTCCTATCTCTCTAGGAGAGGAGTGTCTTTGCATAGGCTTAGTGCTGGCTTGCTAGTGCTTAGAGATTAGAAGGAAGGTGAGGGGGTGACTTGAGGACGTGACATGGTGTTGTGGCACCTTTCCCTTCCCCAAGAACGAACCTCCACGCTACACCCCTTTGCTGAGACACGCGCCACACCACGCTCAGCGCGACGCGCGCCACACCTCTGACAGCGATTTGGAGGAGGAGGGACACAACGGCGGCGGCGACGACGACTAGAGGAGGGATCCAGCGACGACGACTAGGAGGAGGAGGGACACAACGGCGGCAACGTCGATGATGACTAGGAGGAGGTGGGATCCAGTCACAAGGTCAATGTGAGGACGAGGACGTGGCGTCGAGCAGGCAGCGACGAGAAGTGGAGATCCCTCCGCTCCGACAGTGACAAGGTGATCCTTTATATAAGTACATGTGGACATACTTAGCTGTTGATGGTATACATACTTAGCATTTCCCTTTAGATTGACTCTTATATTTGGTTTTGCTCTTGTTTCCTATGTACATGTGCACATTCTCTCCAAGTTGAATAAGTACCTCATCAGCAACAAAGACAGCAAGCATCTTCCTCTTTAAAATGGTAAGGTCGCATTGCCTGAACTAATTTTTTGGTTACTAAATTTTGCATTTATGTTAATGGTTTACCATAGAACCAATGAGATTATAGTGGGCTAAAGTAGTTACTGTAATTGTTTTCTCATGTGTTTTCTCATGCTTAGCTGTTATGCATGGCTAACTAAAAATGTGTTCCACTTGTCTCCTGTTGTACCTTGTCTCCTGGGAGAGTAGCAGCGTGGTCTGCTTTTTTGTGCTATTCTTGGACACTGAGCTGACCTTTCTCATAACCCCTTGACTATTAATTCATAGGATAAATCTGACGAGGACTATAGACTTGTGTTATTCTTGGACACTCAGCTGACCTTTTTGTGCAAGTGAAGAACAAGACCAGGTGGGTGGGGTTCCGCGCCGAGGCAGAGCGCCAAGGACAGCCACAAAGTGGCCAAGTGACACAATGATAGTCACTAAGGTCGAGATAGGGGGATGCCAGTACCATTGACACAAAAGCGCAGGTTCAGGATGCTTGCGGGGCTCATTGCTAGACAAAATACCTTTGTATTTGCAAGAAATCAAAGAACTAAGCAATGATGAAAAGTGGGACTTGTTTGATAAGCATCTGTAAAAACACTTGAAGTTCCAGGAAGGTGTGAAACCGCAGGCATTCAAGCTTTTCTGGAAGATGGCAGCCAAGGCATGGAGACAATTCAGATTTCAGCTTAGGTGAGATTTGATCAGAAAAGGACTTGAGCCATTCACAAGGAACCCGTTTATCGACCTGAAACAGTGGAAGGAGTTCATGAAACAGCAAGAAACCGAGGAAGCCTCATCTGTTAGTGTCAGGTTCAAAGAACTTCGACGTCGGAACACAAGCGAGCACAGCATGGGTCCAGCTGGTTATACTGTGAAACTACCACAATGGGAGAAAGAGGACAGACAATTAGCTGCAATTGGGATCCCCAACCCATATGACGCCTACCCTGATGATCGTTCCAAGAATTGGCTGTGAGCAAGGAGTAAGCTAGTGATGAAAGACGGCGTTGCCGTGATAGTGTTCAACAAAGAAGCAATTGAAAAATTGGTTGGAGACATCAAGGAAAAGAATGCATGTGCAGAATCTTCAGGAATGGCAGGGCAGAGGGAGTATGATGTGCGAAGTCAGTGCTTGGGCCACCCCGAACAACCAGGTCACGTGCGTGGTGTCTCCATCTACTAGGGCTGGAAGTATGCATGGCCTCAGCATGCTTCCATGTATAGGAAGAGGAAGAGGACGAGGACTGACGCATCAGTTGATAAGGAACAGATAAAGAAAGAAATCAAGCAAGAACTCAAGGCTGAGATGCAGAACGATTTGCTTGCCATGATGACACAAGGGTACCAGACGGTGTTGTCACCAGTGTCCAATCGCGCAAGCCCTTCACTTGCCAGACTGAAGAGCAGCTGTGTGTCCGCAAATAATGTAGGTTTGATCAATGGCACTGTAGAGTTCTCGACGGAGGTGCACTCTGACGATCTTACACAGGAAGACCTTATATGCACGTTGACTGAACCCATACATTGTGGCATATGTATCATGTGGATGGCTGTTGAATGTGAGGCTGCAATTGGTGTGGTTCATCCAGAGCAGACTACGCTACATACAGTCCCGATTCGATCATGAAGACTGTGTTTTGGTTGAAGTGCTGCATGTATATGGTGTCTTTATGGATCACGCGCTAGAATACCCTCCTAATGACGAGGTGACGACACTTGGACAAGCTATAGGATAGAGGATACAGTGGAAAAGGTGTCGCATTCACGTCAAGGGAGCACCAATTCGAAAATCTTGTTCGCAAGCTACAGTACAGATTCCTTCTAGTTCACAGACTACGGGATAGGTTCCTTCCTCACATGGTTCCCCACCTCCTCCTCCTCCTCCTCAATCCCCGCATCCGCAAGACGTTCCATTCCCACCTCCTTCTCCTCCTCGTCCTGAAAATCTTGCATCCCCACACCCGCAAGATTCACCAAAGATTCCATCCCCACCTCCTCCTCCTCGTTGTCCTGAAAAAATAGAAAACCTTGCATCCCCACATCCGCAAGATACACTAAATATTCCATCCCCTCCTCTTCCTACTCCTCGTCTTGGAAAAAAAAGAAAAACTTGCATTCCCACACCCGCAAGATACACCAAATATTCCATCTCCACCTCCTCCTCCTTCTCCTCCTCCTCCTCCTCTTTCTCATGAAACAACAAAACTTACACCCCCCAAACGTAAGTGCTCAAAACAATCATGCCAAAGCAGGAGCCCAGAGTGATGTGTTGGCTGATGTTGATAAATCTGTCGATTACATTTTGAAGAAAGTTGCAGGTACATCTAGGCCCAATACCTCTGTAATAGCTCCTGGTGAGACACCACCATTACCAGGCAAGAAAGCCCTTGAGAAACCTTCAGCCATTTCAAAGCAGTAGAAAAAGAAACTTGTCAAAAATAAAATCTCTACACCACCCATAGTAGGCAAGAAAGCCCTTGAGAGACCTTCTTCAACTATCTCAAAGCAGCAGGAAAAGAAAATTGCCGAAAATAAAAGCTCTAAGAAGCCTACTAGAAAGCGATCTGAGAGAAACACCAAGAAGAATCCATGGGCTATGAGTCACCCAAATTACAAATTTGGAAAGAGCATTCTCATTGTTGATGAACTCAATGTGGTTGCTCCTTATACCAGAGATCTCCACACATTCTTTATGGGATGTTGTAGGGCACAAGATGAGTCTTCGATTACGGTCGCACTTCGGCCCAGGACCAGCTGGTGGCTTATGAGAGAAGAATCGGCAAACAAAGTCCAGCAGATACATGTGCAACTCAGTGATTTGCATGATCTCTTCGTGTTGGATGCTTTGGATTTGACACTTCTCCGTTGCTTCATCCTGTAAGTTGCTTGAAAATTTAATCTGCTTGTCACTAATCGTTTTATATCGAAATGTGCGTTTTGCCTCAGTTCATCTTTACCATGTATTTTGCCTCCTTACACTTTGTTTTTTCTTAATAATAGGAATATGGCTGTAGAAGTTGAGAAGACGGGCGCTGAAGTTGGCTTCCTTGATCCTGAATGCTTTGACTTCACAATGCTGAAACATGGTCCATCTTTCAGTTTTGCTGCATCCTATATGAAGCGTGCCTTCCAACTATATGCTAAAAAGAGAGTCATCATTTCCGCTTATATTAGTGAGAACCACTGGATTGCAGTGGCGATCTTTCCGAAGCAGAACAAGGTCCTGTATCTTCATTCATTTAAGAGCCTTAACACTGATATTTCCCTTTTGACAAATGTCATTGATGAGTAAGTTCTTTCTTTCTTAACCTGCAAACTTCCTCAACAAACTCTGCAGAGTTTATTAATAGTACCCTAACCATTGTTGCATGTTTTGTTGTAGGGGTTGGAATAGTTATTGCGTCGACGAGAAGTTGTGTTGTCGCGCCTTGCAACATGACAATGAGGTTAAGGTACATATCACTTATTTCCTTCCTATGGAAGCTAGTACTAAAACTTGAGTTTATTTCTTCTCACCACTATTTTTCTTTGTACATTTATCGCAGTGCCACCAACAACCTTCTCATTCCAGACTCTGCAGCTTCTATTGTGCCTATCACATGCTTAAAGTAAAAGATAAATCGAGGGAACATGAGGTACTTTCTTGGGATCTGCATTTGTAACACCTATAACTGAGCATAGTTCTTGCTTATTAGCACTGCACATGTTTGGTAACCACCTATATATGTGTGCTGACTGCTGACATTGTTATATCCAGAAATTTAAGCTACCGGAGTATTTTCTCCACAAAGACACGATGTTCTACGTTCGTGATAGAACTGTCACATTCCTCATGGAACAGGTGATCACAGAAAGTGGAAAATTTCATGTTGAGGATGCTGTGTTGGCTCATATTATAGTTGATTCTTAGGAAATTTTTGCATTCCTTCTTGTCCTCTGAATTTTGTGATATTGTTGTCAAGCTAGTGGACTATGGCTGTGATATTGTTGTCAAGCCAGTGATGCTTCTCTACTTGTGAGATGATGATGTTGAATTTTGTCATATGATGCATGTGAATTATGTGGATTTTTATGAATTTGGATGTTGGATCTAATATAATTAGGTGCATATGAAATCAGGACATAGGAGGATCATAGGAAACACGAGTGCACAGCACGCGTCTCCTTTCGTCGAGACAGAGCAGACGTGCATTGCCAGCAAGCGTCTCCTTTCGTCGAGACAAAGGAGACGCGCGTACACAAGAAGGGTCTCCTTTTGTCGAGACACAGGAGACGCGCGTAAACAAGAAGCGTCTCCTTTCGTCGAGACAGAGGAGATGCGCGTTGACAGCAAGCGTCTCCTTTCTTCGAGACAGAGGAGATGCGCGTGCAGAAGACGCATCTCCTTTCGTCGAGTTAGAGGAGACACGCATGCAGAAGACGCGCCTCCGATGTTGAGTTCATGTAACGGGCTCGGTGTTAGCGCCGTTACCAAAGTCTCCTATGGGCCCAGAGAAACAACCATTTCATGTGACTGATGACTAGTTGTGGTAACGGTCGTTGTTTGATGCCCGTTACGAATACATGTTATCAGTAACAAGCATCAGCCCGTTACCTTTCTTCGCTCATTTGTAACGCTTGATCGGTAACGGGCGCTTTGCCTGTTACTAAAGGTCATCTATGCCCATTACCAAAGTGAGTTTTTCACATAGTGGGGCGAGGCAAGGCAAGCGGCAACAACGGAACCAAGCCGATGGGGAAGGGCCAATCGACGAATGGATTGAAGGGGAGATGGGGAGGCGTGGCGGTCGGCCTCCGGTGATGGTCGGACTCGGAGCGGCGGCGAGCCTAGTCGAGGCGGAGCGGCGGTGAGCATGTGACGAGGCGGAGTTGCGTGTCGCAAGGAGTTCCTGGCGGCGGTGGGTTTTTTTTTTTCGATGTCGGCTACTGCCGTTACGAAAATACCCCTCCTCACGTTCCTCTCCAAATACTAGAGGAACCACCGGATCCTCCTGGTTCTCCAGGGTTCCGGTCAAGCACCATAACAAGTCTCTTTGTTTACACTAAGTACAAGAGCATTCAATTTGGAATCTCATTTTTTATATAATAATTACTAATTACCTATAATAATAGATGAGTAGATCTTCTCTATACTATGTACCACTAAGTAGTAGTATTATGCATGGTACAAAAGTTCTTAGAGAAAAAAGATCAAGTTCTGGCAGCATGATAATGCCTGCGTGATTAAGGATCATTAAATTAACAAAGAGCAGCACCTTCCTGTTCTCTCCAAATAAACTAAAAGAGTTAGAGGCATACAATTATGACCCAAGTCCTAGTCATAGATGTCCTCTCTTTTCTTTGATGAGAGTGTTCTGCTGCACGATTAGAGTATTCCCTATCACCGGCTCTGACTCCTATTTCAGATTTCAGTTCTGTTCCGAACGCAAGGATCAACCGAAATTCATGGCGTGTGATGATTTTTTTTTTTTTGGTAAACCCAAGTAGATCAAGCAACTAATTCTGCTCCATTCCCTCTGTTGGAGTACCTTGCAATAATCTGAAATGTGGCTAGAATGTCGATTCCAGACAAGAGAATAACCTTCGTTTATGTCTATATACAGTGCCGTTTTTTTTAATGATTCCAAATGTAATTATAAAAAATAAAAATGCAAAAAAAAGTTACTCATGAATACAAAATGTCCACTGTGGAATTATACAGTTCCTGCATGAATAAAAATATCTAACTTTGTGCTTATGGAGGAAGAATTCTAATCTTTGTTTAGTCATCATAAACCACGTATTCTTGGATACATAGAGGATCATACAGTGATACATTGGTGATGCCGTGCACACTATAGCTAATACAGTAATACTAATACAGAGAATAACCACCCTCTGGTGCATCATACACACACCAAAAATACATAGCTTAGTTATACGTGTCACATGATGTGAAACATATTAGGAATTACCTTCTCATCAAGAAGTTCCAAGTGACAACCACATGCACGCACACCTTGTGATACAAGTGATCAATGGATGAGAAATAGTAATACCGCAGTCCCTTATGTAACAGCATGATACAGAACACCACCCAAAGGCCAAAGATGAACCCAATAATCATGCTCAGGTAGATGGAGTTCAACAGCAGCCACTTGTTCTTCTCCTCATCAGGCTCACCTGGAGAATTACTTGTTCCATTTCCATGGCAACCCTTTGGGAGTGGAGGCCCACATAAACCCATGTTTCCGATATACATTGATGCTGGGTCATCAGTTGCTAGTGTCTGAAGTTGATTCCCTGATGGTATTCTTCCACTTAGATTGTTATACGAGAGGTTGAAGCTGGCCAAAGAAGTTAGAGCTGATATGCTTGAAGGGATTTCTCCAGATATTACATTATGTGACAAGTCGAAGGACTCCAATGCCTTGAGGCCACCAATATTATTGGGAATTCTCCCGCTCAAGTGATTCCAAGATAGATTCAAGCTTTTCAAAGCAACGAGAGCACTAATGCCTTGAGGAATTTCTCCAGTCAAATTGTTACATGACAAATCAATATTTACCATGTACTTAATTCCTTCAGAGAATTCTAGCTGCTGCCCTTTGGTTACAACTGACGTGGTCTCTTTGAAGAAGATCATAGAACTATAACTTTCTGAGAAGGCCGTATAATCTATAAAGTCACTTGACTCACTTCTAAGTCCTTCTACATCGTCAAGGAGGGGATGACTATATCCGTAAGAGAAAGCCATTGCACTCAAGTTCACTATGGACTCGGGTATCTGACCAGAAATGTTGTTACATGCAAGGTCAATATACTGAAGCCCTTGAATCGTTGCAAGTTGAATGGGAATATTTCCAGAAAAGTTATTGGACCGCAATCGTAGCAATGCTAGGGATGGCAACTTGTCTCCTAACCATGCCGGCAAATTCCCAGAGAATTGGTTATATGCAAGATCAAGGAAAACTAAAAATTGGGACATCTGAAGAGCTGACGGGAAAACTCCTGAAAGATTATTGCTATTTAAGTTAAGTGCAGCCATATATTTGAACGGACCAGAATCTCCTTTGCAAGTGGGCAACTCTCCTGATAACATGTTTCCCGATAGGTCTAGTATGTCCAAGGATTGCACGAGGCACAGCGAAGATGGTATGCTGCCAGAAATTGAATTGTTGTAAAGAGCAAAAGTTTGTAAATTCATGACTCCGAAGTCTGGTAGCGTCCCTGATAAGTTGTTTCTGGAGAGGTCAACATACCATATGTTTCTTGAAAAATGTGGAACTGGACCTGCAAATCTGTTGCTACTAAGGTCGATAATGTCTGCCGCCGGCATTTCAAGACTTGCTGGTAGTGTGCCACTTAATAAATTTTTTGACATGTCCAAAAAGGAAGCTGTTGAAACTACGTCCCAGAACCAATCAGGTACACTGTCATATATGCTTGTATTTGAAATGTCAATAACATCGATACTCTGTTGCCATCTAATCCACGATGGGAACGCAGGTCCAAGCTTGCATGACCTGAAACTGGCCGCCTTTAATTTGAATGGAGGAATCCAATTCGAGTGTACCCCCATGGAAAGATAGTTATCAGACATTCTTAGCACTTGTAAATTTGTCAATGCTTCGAAGTGCTCTTCATTTATTTCCCCAACCAAGCGGTTAGAACCAATATTTAATATAGTCAAATTGTTGAGCTGTCCTATCCACAATGGTAAAGGGCCTGTGATATTGTTACCACAAAAATTTAAGTAATTCAGATTATTTAGAGGCTCCAACCAATTTGGAATGTCCCCGCCCAATTTGTTATAGGAAAAATCCAACCAGTATAACTTGTCCCACGAACATTTTGGAAGCCTGTCCATCAAATCACCTATATCCCCAGTGATATTATTTAATCCAAGATCCAGAATCTTCAAGTTACATAGGTTCTTTAAATTTGGTGGTACAATACTCGTAATATTGTTATCGCTTATATAAACTTGCTCAAGTGAGGTCATATTTTCCCATCTCATAAGGAATTGGGCCTTGGAAGCCAGATGAGGAGAGGTCAAGATAAGTCAATGTCATTATGTGCCAAAACCAATTGGGGGAAAGTGCAGTATGAAAGGAGTTCTGTCCGATGTCAATCTCCTTAAGTTTGGTAAGATTAGAATGGCCGAGATTGGCAATTGTGTTTCTTAAGTCGCAGCCTTCCAGAAGAAGAACTTCTAGTGAAGGAAGGCTGTTAACTGCAGGAATCCAGTTTACTGCGGCGCTAAGATTCCTGTTGCTTATGTCAAGGTACTTCAGTGACGGAAGATGTGACACCCATGCAAGGCTGTCGGAACCCAACGACCGACCCCATCCGAGATCGAGGTAGACGAGCTTGGATAGGTTACCAAGCTGTGGAGGTACTGCAGGTACCCTCCCCCCAAAGAACGAAAAGGAAAGGTTGAGATACTGAAGACTTCTAAGAGAGCCAATAAACTTCGGGATGCTCAAGTTGTTACAGCTCAAGTCTAAATAACTCAGGTGATGTAATCCAACTAAAGAGGAGCTGATCTCACCTCCCAGTGCGTTCTCAGGATGATCAACGTCGTGGTCACCATGGATATCGAGCTTGATAACATGGCTGGTTCTGTTGTTGCAGTGAACACCCTTCCACTGGCAGCAATCTTCTCCTCTCCATGATAAGAGTTGACCCCCAGGATCTGATAAGCCAGCCTTCAAAGAGAGCAGCACATCCCTCTCACTTGCGATGCATCCCCCATTCGATCTCTTAGCTTGAAGGGAAGAACTGGATGATGGCACGAGCAGGATCAGAAGCAGCCACAGCATGGTTGCTACATGGAGAAGCAGGAACCTGACTGCAGCCATTTTCAGCACGTACACCTTCTACTCCGTATTTGCGAATATATGTCGAAATGGAAGCGTCCAGTTCATTTCATTTCGATGGCATTCGTTTCAGCAGTCAAAGTCTTGGTCTTTAAAGCTGCCCACAATGTGCATAATATAATATAATGTATATCGTGATGATGGCTATCGAACTTTGGTCTCATGTTTGTTTAGTTAAAGTTGCCCACATAATGATTTATCTTTGTTTTGTATACGAAACAAAAGGGGTTAGGCCTCTACTGGTTATATATTAGGATTTATTAAACAAAATTTTAAAGTGAAATTCGAAAGTAGAGACACATTTTTTTGAGAGTACAAACACATTTTTTTGAAAGTACAAACACAAAATTTTAAACAAAAGGTGATTGCATAGTAACCATTTTTTCAAAGATATTATACATCTAAACATATTCATTTTGTTGAGATGATTCATCCTCCATGTATTTTTGTTGTGAGAATTTTGTAGCATGCTACTCACAAAAACAAATAAATTAGTCAAAGAAAATTGGTCGAAGACATAAATAGATGGTTACAGTGGATGATAACGTCATGTATGATATAGTGGGTTCCTATATCGTGGATAGCTTGTATATAGGTTATATTAATAAGAAATAAATGAACGGATATTACAATAAATTCTAGCTATCCAATTTGGGTAGGCAAGCATTTATTCCTTTTGTTCGCACCAAAAATTGTCAGCAATCTAACCGAGCTGCACAGACCGGTCAGACCTTTGCTCTTCACCGGTTAGACCGGTCTTGTCAGAGTTCTCAAAATGCAAATTGGACTTCACCATTGGATAGAACTCATCGAGTAGATCAAGATTTATATATAGAATGTCCGATTCGGACTTCGGCCTAGGGAGATGTGCCTTCGGGAAGCTATGTACGCTAGGTGCACCGGTCCGACCGGTGGGTCTGACCGGTCTGACCAATCCCCCCCCCCCCACCCACACACACCCCCCAGTTCGAGTTAAATTAAGGAGTCCTGATAGATTTAGATTTGTAAAAGAATTTACTTGCGGGGCAAGACCTCCCCACCCTAAAAATATAAAGGGTCACGGTGGATTGAGGGATCACAATCGAATCAATCAATTACATTTTTATCTTTTTATCTTTCTTTCCATTTACCTTACTTTTCCAACCCTACCAATGTTCTTCTCTGGTCCCATGGCGTTTGATGACATTCTAGGTGGCCTGCCGACCTTAGAGCAACACAAGGTGCGCCTTCTTAGACGGGGTCCCTCCCGCGCGGGCGTTTGTTGGTCTACCGTCAGGATCACCGGTGACTGGTCTGACCGGTCACCCGCACCGGTCTGACCGGTGCCTACGAAGATGCTGCAAGGAGCTCCTCCTCGTTTTTGTTGACTCGGAAAAAGCGTTAACAAATTTAACAACCTCTTGCTTTTTGTGAACCGCGTGCATTTTGTGACCTGAGCGGAACCATTTCATTTTTTAACATATCCGGGTGCCTTTGGTTCGGAGGCAACAAGGAATGGGATGGTACCCTCCACAACGCGTGCATGACCATCACTACTGTATATTGCTAGTTAGTCGATGGGTGGGGAGTTATATATATACAAACTTTAAAAAGAGATTGTGGGATGGGGAGTTATATATATACAAACTTTAAAAAGAGATTGTGGGGTGGGGAGTTATACACAAGGACGGCCCGCACGCTTGGGACACATACTTTATTGCATTGGTTGCAATGTATGTATGCGTTAGCAAAGGGGGGTTGGTGTTGTAGTGTATCAAATGCATATAAAGAAGGGTTAGCAATATGTATTCTCTGGAGACACCATGAGATGAAAATTGCTGTATTTTACCTCTGATCATATATTCCTATCTTTGCATTGATAGCCTAATCTATACTCAACATTTGTCGCCGTGTATGAACCAACTAGAAGAAAACTACTGGAGACACTTCTTGAATGATATATTGTTTCTTCTCCTTGAATACGTAGTCTAGCTTTACTCTTTACTTGAGCTAGTCGTCAGGCTTTCTCAGGCTTACCAATCTTCATTTACAACCACTACTTTGCTAGCTAGACTGCTACATGGTCATATACTCACACTACTAGAGAATCACACATATATCCCAGGTCTGATTTTTTCATTTGTACCGGATATTTTGCCCCCCGGTACAAATAAGGACATTTGTACCGGTTGGAGCCACCAACCGGTACAAATGTCCTCTCACAGAGGCTCGGCGGGGCTTGACACAACCCAACCGGTACAAATGCCTCACATTTGTACCGGTTGGTGGCTCTGATCGGTATAAATGTGAAGCCATCACATTTGTACCAAGCGAGGACACCACCCCGTACAAATGTTTGCACATTTGTACCGGCCCGTGTCTTGGCCTGGTACAAATGTGCAACGGCTGTATTTTCTTCTTCTTCCCCCCTGCCCGAGCCCCCTCCTCACTCTTCTTCTTCCACTCTCCAACTCGAGCTCCCCCTCCCCAATGGCGCCCTAGGGAGCTTTTGCCCGATTTGCGACGATTTCTCCACGATTTCACTCGTTGAAGTGGTGTAGAGGTTAGTTACTTCATCCTCCTTGATATACGGTTGTCGTTTTATGCTTTATGCTTTTTACTTAAAGTATTAATGAAATGTTTTAATGAGCTAAGTATTCATGAAATGTTTTTATTTAAATGCATATTTGTCTATGTTCTAATAGAAAGAAGGTGTCATGATAGAGGTATGAGACGTTGTATATGTAGATAGATTTTTTTTCAATTTATTTATTTATATTTTCATCATTAGAAAATTAGTTTACTCAATAGAAAAGTGATTTTCCTCATTAGAAAATTAGTTCCTTATTGGAAAATTAGTTTACTCAATAGAAAATTTATTTTCCTCATTAGAAAATTAGTTTCCTTATTAGAAAATTAGTTTGCATCATTAGAAAATTGATATACTTTTGCCGAAGTATATAATGTGCATTTTACATGAGCACTTGTTGCAAGATAATGATATATTTTGTCTGGTTTCCTTTTGTAGATGGATCGACAATGGATGTACTCGGACAAGAGGATCTCATCGGATTACATTAAGGGACTGAGTGGATTTCTACAAGTGGCTGAATCCAATAAGCCCTCGTCTGGTTTCATTATGTGTCCATGCAAAAAATGCAAAAATGAAAAGGATTACTCATCAATAAAGAGTCTTCACGATCACCTATTCAAATAGGGATTCATGCCAAACTATTTTGTATGGACAAAGCATGGCGAAAGAGGGGTTATAATGGAAGATGACGAAGAAGAAGATGACACTATTCCTGACTGGTCTCAAGGTGGTGCCTTTGCAGATGAACCAATAGGAGACGATTATGAAGAAATGGGAGAGAATCAAGGACCAGATGATGCTCTCGGTGAGGTGTTGCGAGAGGCAAAGGCAAATTATCGGGAAAAGGTGAAGGAGTCAAAGAAATTTGAATGTATGTTAGAAGATCACAAGAAACCGTTGTACCCAGATTGCAAAGAGGGGCACAAGAAGTTGGGTAGCACATTGGAAATGCTGCAATGGAAGGCTAGTAACGGAATTTCTGACACGGCTTTTGATGAGTTATTGTTGATCGTGAAGGACATGCTTCCCGAGGGGAATGAATTGCCGGCATCAACGTACGAAGCTAAAAGGGTTGTTTGTCCTCTGGGCTTGGAGGTAGAAAAGATACATGTATACCCTAATGACTGTATCCTGTACTGAGGTAAAGAATACGAGAAATTAGAGGCATGTCCCGTGTGCGAAGCACAACGTTATAAGATCTCACGAGATGATCCTTGTGATGTTGAGGGGGTGAAGAAGAAGAAGAAGAAGATTCCTGCGAAGGTGGTGTGGTATTTTTCCTGTGATACCACGGCTCAAGCGTCTATTCAAGTGCAAGGCCAATGCAAAAATGATGCGTTAGCACAAAGAGCGTGACTAGATGACAAGATTAGGCACCCCGCTGATGGGTCGCAGTGGAGAACCATTGATAGAGAATTTCCTGAGTTCGCAAACGAAGCGAGGAACATTCGGTTTGGTTTAAGTACAGATGGATTCAATCCATTCGGTGAATTTAGTAGTGGTCGTAGCACTTGCCCTGTTACCTTATGTATATTCAACCTTCCTCCCTGGATGTGCAATCCATCCAGACAAGCTACTGCAGATGCAGAAAGATGTCGTGCAATGGCTCGTCAGCTTTGAGATGATCTTTCCACCCTCTTTATTTACCTTCATGACCCACCTTCTTGTCCATCTTGTTGAAGATATTTTGATCCTCGGGCCTGTGTATTTACACAACATGTTCCCTTTTGAGCGGTTGATATCTGGTTTTAAGAAGTATGTCCCGTCCTGAAGGAAGCATTGCAAAGTGATATGCTACAGAGGAGGTTATTGAGTTTTGTGTCGACTTTATTGATGAGCTTGCTCCGATTGGACTACCTATATCACGCCATGGGGGGAGACTCAGGGGAAAGGGCACACTAGGGAAGAAATCTCGGATGGATATGGATGAAACGTTATATCATAAAGCACATGCCACTGTCCTACAACAATCATCCCAAGTGGCTCCGTACAGGGAGGAGCACAAGTCCATTGTACGGGCCTCAAACAAAGGGAAGACAGAGGGCCTGGATTACCCGTCATCACGTTGATAACTTCGGAACTTGGTTGCGGAAAAAGATGATCGGTGATAAAACTATTGAAGAGCAACTACAATGGTTGGCTAAAGGTCCATCTATCACAGTGCTTACATTCCAAGGCTACGAGATAAATGGTTACACATTCTACACGAAAGCCCAAGATGAAAAGAGCACTAACCAAAACAGCGGTGTCCGTATACATGTAATAATAGACGACAATCACAACAAAAAAAAACACCGACTAGTGACGCAAAAAAAGGTCGTTTCTCGTCATAAACCGCGATTAATGACACCGGTTGTTACGAAAACGCTCCGTCATTAATTGAGCGTCACAAACCGCGATTAATGACGAGACCTTATTTCCCGGCGTCATGAGTTTAATGACACGTGGAAATTCATCTATACAATGTGTCATAACTTCGTTCCTACAGCTTTGCAACGCTGGACAGAATCTGATGTGGCATCCGATGTGGCAGACCAATTGTGACAAATCGTATGCGTCATAAAACGAATTTGGCCCGTTTATAGCTGGGTTGAGCCCAAAACTGTTCCTGTAGGCTGGTGTTGTTCATATAGCCCAAAAAAGATTTTGTTGGGCCCAATTGTAGCTTTTTCAGATGAAATTTGATTAGGGTGGGCCCGTTTTGGTTGGGTCGAGTCCAACAAATGCGCACATTATTGCGGCCTTCTGTGTCACGTTAATTTGAAAAAAAATGACTTTTGGCCCAATTAAAAGTGGGCTAAGCCCACTGAAGGACAATATAAAATTAACTAATCATGCATCAGTATTAATGGATTTAATTTCAATTCTGATCCTTTTTTTGAATAATTCCGATCTGGTTGTCAAAATAGTAATCAGCACATATTTCTTTATACAATAAACCAAACTGTTGTTTATTATCAAGCACGACCATATTGTTCATCACATATCACAAACTATTACATGATAACAGTATCACAAGGAACATTGATTAATAAAGCTAAATCCAGTTCATAATCACAAGAGAAAATGGAGATTTGATCTAATGATCTTAACCTCTTCATCTTTTACTGCTAAGCAGTAGACGAAGGAGGTCCTCACTGTCTTCGGTTAGCTTCTGCAACCTCTTAATCTCAGCTGACTGCATTTTCAGAGTTGATTCTGATTCTTCGGTCTTTTTCTTCAAGCTACATAACTCTTTCTGGTGAGCAACAAACCGTTGTCGTAGTTGTACCCCATCCTGATTAGGAGCGTCAACTCGCTCTTCATCAACACTACTACATAAGGATTTGGTACCCATTCTTGAGTACACGGCTGCCTCTGTTTTAATTTGTTCGGGAAGAAGCATCATTGACTTGGTAGCTTCCATCTAGCAACAGTGGATCCCAAGTCAGATTAGGACCTTGTAATTGATTCGAACTAAGGAAATAAAGGTGTTAAGTTTGTTACCTTGGAGCAGATCTGAACAGGAGCGACTTCAGATGTTGACCCTTTGGCCCGCTGAAACAAGTACAAGAACAAGAGGTAAAGGTTGAGATCATTCTCAATCAGAAACAAAGGTGTTAAGTTCGTTACCTTGGAGCAGGTCTGAATAGGAGCGACTTCAGACGTTGACCTTTTGCCCGCTGAAACAAGTACATGAACAAGAGGTAAGGGTTGAGATCATTCGCAATCGGAAACAAAGAAGGTGTTGAGTTTGTTACCTTGGAGCAGGTCTGAACAGGAGCGACTACAGATGTTGACCCTTTGGCCCGCTGAAACAAGTACAAGAACAAGAGATAAGGGTTGAGATCATTAGCAATCAAAAGCAATTTTATCTATTAAGTTCAATGCGGTACGTGAACGATCACACCCAATCCATCATCACCCAAGCATGCAACAAAAATATGGAAAGCCAAAGAACATGGGTAAGCAATATAATAATTTCATCCTTTAATTTCTACAAACCTCAAATAAGTTGACTTGGAACAATCTCTTGCAATAGGGAACAGAAGATCCACAATCACCCAAGCATGCAACAACAATATTCAAAGGTAAAGAGCATGGGGAAGCAGTCCAATAATTTCATCTACAAATTTCTACAAACCTCAAATAAAATGACTTCGAACAAATTCTTGCGATAGGGTACAGTAGATACACAATCACCAAAGCATGCAACAACAATATTCAAAGGCAAAGAGCATGGGGAAGCAGTCCAACAATTTCATCTACAAATTTCTACAAACCTCAAATAAAATGACTTCTAACAAACTCTTGCGATAGGGTACAGTAAATCCACAATCACCCAAACATGAAAGAATATTATAGAAAGCCAAAGAGCATGGGGAAGTAATCTAATTCAATCGATCAATACAGGGAGGAGACCGCAGACCTGACGAATAGGACGAGAAGAAGGTGCCAAATGCCGTCTCGATTTAGCAGCCTGACCTTGCGCCTTCAGCACGATGTTCTGCGCAACTGTTGCAGATCTGCGGCCGCCAGGGTGAGCCTCGGGGGAGCCGACGGAGCAACGAGTTTGAACCATCTTGCAGCTTCAAGGACATTGCCGAGGAAGGCCGCCGCTCGTAGAAGAGGAAGGCCGCCGCTCGTAGCAGAGGAAGCCGTCGTCGGTAGCTAGGCCTCCGTTGCTGCTTCCGCCGCAGATCTAGGTCTCTTCGGCGGTCGAGGAGAAGATCCCCTGATTTTGGAAAATTACCAGGAGGGAATTGGGAGACCTGGTTTCCCTCTTTGTTTTATATATATAAACGAGGAGGACCAGAAGGAGGAGCGGGGAATTCAAAATTTCAAGTCCCGCCTTTGTGGTCCAGAGCGGGAAACGAAAGACTTTGGATCATGGACCCAAACATCAGTGACCCAAATGAAAGACCGCTTGGGTGTCGGACCCAAACATGACCTTACGCAGAGAGGTAAGTTGTTGACTGGGTTGTCCGTGCCACCATGGATCATGGAATGGACAAACACACACAGGACTATACTCTACTTCATATTCACGTTAGACGGATGATCCAATTTTCGCATTACAAATGTACTCACTGCAACAATATAATGTATCGTTTCAACTGTTTATTACATGTCTACAAACACTTAAATAAAACATTAAAACTACAGGGGACCCTGGTACAACCCTTCAGGTAATCTTCTATGGAGATTGTGCATAAATTCAGGATGATCAATGCATACAACCGCCCAATCATATGTGAGTATTCCGTGAGGAAAGATTCGCTCTAAGAGAGACATGCACTTGTCCTGCAATTGTGTGCAGTTAGCCTGAATTGCCCATCGTAGAAATGAAGTCACAGTTTCCTCACTTGCCATGTCCCACATCTTTGACGCACAGTGCAGCTTCAACCTTTCGACTTGGTACATGTCGGCGACCGAGAGTAAATAAGGCCAGGCATTGGCAGGAGTGTCCCATAAATCAGCCTCCTCCTGGAGTGATCCTTCACTAGCATATTTGATTAGGACCGAGAAGCCATCAGGGTGTGTGTCAATAATTGTAACAGTTTCAGAGCTAGACTCCACTCCTTGGCCATAGAGCATTGCTTCCATCACACAAGATAATTTCACCACATCGGCACGTATCGCTCATATCACCCGGCATTCCGCACCTACGTGGAACACAACTTCCACAGGGGCTTGGGCTGCAACGCTTTGGCATATGCTTCTTTGCACTGATGGAGGAGGAACTTCAATGCAGTCGTCCTCCAGTACTGAAACAACACATGATATGTGTATGCGATCTTCACTGGATGTCACGCGCTCAATGTCATGACGCTCCACCAGACATTCAAATCCTCTTGCTTGTCGATCCCGATTCATGAACCAAACTTCTTTTGTAGCTTGAACTCGAAACGTATCATCTTCATCGTTTGGGTCTCCAGCCATCGCACGCAACAATACTCGCACCTACGTGGAAGCAGTCACAGGTTTGACAAACAATAACATAATGCGACCGTATCACCATGTGTGAGTGTGTGTCTTCATAGCAGCAACGTGACATGTACCATTTGGGATTTGTGCAGGGAACGAGGACGACGGCAATGCCATATGGAACATCCATCCACTGATGATCATTCATACCTGTAGGATAGCAACGTAGTTTCCATTGACGGCCTCCCACCATGAACGTACCGGATTCCTTGAAGTTGTTCGCGGTTCCTTCGGCTTTCGCTTCCTGGCTTGAGACTGAGAAGTCGACTTGCATGGAAGGAATCATTTTAGCGTCTAAAGCCATTAACACAAATGGCCTGCATTGATTGTCTCGTGCCTAAAGTGTCTCTTATTATAGTGGGAGTGAATGTGTTGTTCCGAAACGTCCGTTCGTGGACATCAGTTACCACCCGGAATGGACGCGTCCCTTCAGAGCGGGTGTGGCCACGTTCGGGTCATGAACTTCCTGGTTCTAGTCCTTAAGTGCGATTCACAATGATCGACACGTCCGTTCAGAGGGGGTGTGCTGCGTGTGCACACAAGTTCGTCGGTTAACGCCCGGTGCCAGTGCTTAACTGCAATTCTCAATGATCGACACGTGGATCAACTTGTGAGAGAGTGTCGTTCCCAAACACCCATTCGAGATGCCCTTCTGTGCTTATATGCATGTTAATATTACACACACACAAAAACAAAAATATATATTGCTATTCCAATTCTAGCTTATTCCGTTTTGGTCTTGTCGCGTCAACAAGTTCATCATGTTTCTCAGTCTCCAAGGCCAGCGGGAATCATCAAGTGCGAATCAAGACCATTCGTAGACCTTTACAGTCACGACTCACACAGCGTACCTGATCGAGGAGGACTTGTCAAGTCATCCCGCACCCTGTGTGTTGCAATGCAAGGACCATCCGGTCCATCTGATTACAGCGCCCAATCTTGTTCTCCAGATGCAATTGACACCTAAACCATTACATAAATAAATGGTAGAGAGTTGTCTCGTTGTTGATGCAGCATGAGCTGACGTAGTGAGACGGCCATTAGATGCAGCTGATGCGGTGTGATTTGTCCGCAGGACTTTGTTGTGCTCTACAGAGAGGAAAGTCCTGAAGTAAACACATACCTAGACACGTCGGGCTCATTCCGTGATACCCATCGTCCACACATGTAATCGATGCACGCTACTGAAGATTCTGACCTAGATAGATTCCTATCACGCGTAGGCCTGACTATATTCCGAGCATCTCACGTTTTCCTTAGTAACTTTAGAAATGCTACACCGAGCTCATGTGACCGTTGTAGTCCTCGATAAATAGGCGAGTGCATCACAACATTCTTGAAAGGCAAGGCCAACACTCATCGGTTCCCCGTCTTGCATTTCTCTACTTCAGTGGGATACAAGGGTGAGATCATTTTGTTGGCTAATCTTGTTTACTTTATGTATGCATGGTATCGAGACGGTCACATTGTTAGCTTATGTAGGCTTTGTTCTTCGTTTGTGTATGCAGTACGTGGGGAATGGCCGGCAAAGGAAGGGACGGAGCATGGAACTTGGAGGAGTCAGGGAAGGGGGAGCTGTCGGGCGCAATAGCACCTCACCACCACCCGGTTCAGCCGCTGCCATCGGCACCACAGCAGCACCCGCCCCCAATGGCACCTCCACTTCCGCTGGTATCAGCACCTCAGCAGCACCCGGCCCCAATGGCACCTCCACTTCCGCTGGCATCGGCACCTCAGCAACACCTGGGGGTTATGCCACCTCCAGTTCAGCCGCTGGCAACAGCAGCTCAGGATCAGCTGAACCTCATGGCACCACCTTTTCGCCCACGGCCCAGGCCGCCACGTCTGCTGTTGCCCGTTGAAATGCCACCCCCGCGGCCAGTGCTCATTGAACAAGATGAAACGCATGACCTGAAATGGTCTGTGTTGCTTTGGCTTCAGCAGGGCGGGCCCGCCCGTGTTTATCACGAAGCAATGTGGGTGTGCCCTTTTTGCCACAGGGGTCACAGGCAATGGACCATTCGTGACCTACTGTTACATGTGCATAACATCGCCGTTTCGTCTGCCTGGTTTTGGGATACAAGGGCGATGCATCGCGCTTTGGAGGAGTATCTAATCAAGGAGCCACGTTTTGCTACACTCCGTGCAGCGGCTGGATTTCCATGAGCCCGTGATGGTAGTAGTATATGGTGATGGTAGTAGTATGAGCCATGATGGTAGATGCTAGTAGTATGTGGTGATGGTACCAGTATGAGCCGTGATGGTAGATGCTAGTAGTATGTGGTGATGGTAGTAGTATGAGCCGTGATGGTAGATGCTAGTAGTATGTCGTTCAGAGTATGTCGCTGTAGTTCCAACTATGGTGGATCGATCCATCCTCATGTGTAATCAATGCGTATGCATGCATTTGTGTCGTCTGCATTTGGATTGTGTTGTTTCTAATAAAAATGGTAATGTGTGTGTACTCCCTCGGTATAAATTCGTTGTATACAAAAAGTCCATTCCATTAATTTCTTAAATACCGGATGAACACAGGACGAAAGTCTGGTTTGTAGTTTTCAGTCGGGCCGGATTAAACTGTCACTGCTACGCAATGAGAAAACCAACATCTTACAAGGAAAAAACAGTAGTAGTAGTATTCAATCAGACCAGACTTCTACTTCTACTTCTTCTACTCCTACTTCTACTAGTAGGAGTTACCACTAATCCACTAATCAAGGCGCCACTTCTTTGTCGATGGTGCACCCGGTGCCTTGTTGCTGCTGCTCACGGACGAGGATGTTGCTCTGTTGCCGGCGCCCGTGGAAGATGGTGGCGGACCTCCCAGGGCACCACCCGCGGATGAGGCCGTCCCTCCAATGCTGCCGCCAGAGGATGATGTCGCCGCTCCATGGCGGCCGGTCGAGCACGGACTTGGCGCCGCTCCATGGCGGATGATGACGGCCGGTCGATGATGGCCTCTGCTCGGCGAGGATGGCAGAGATCGACTGCCGCGGACCGATGAGGATGAGAGAGGATGACGGCGCTTGGAGACGACAGTTTCCCGGCGAGTGGCGGTGCTTTCGCACCCCTGACCCCTGGCACCTCTTGCTGACTTGCGAGGGGTGCGATGTTTCAGAGGCACATGATCTTGGATTTCATTTTGTTCCACAAACTCCGAATCATCAGAGGATGTGTCTACCACCACCCGAATGGGCCTCCGCTCTGCCTCCTCTTCATCAGACCACTAGAGATCCTCCCTTTAATCAGAAGAGGAGGAGGATGTGGCTTGCGCCGCACCTCTAGGAGACAATGGCTCCATGGGGAGAGGAAGAGAGTGTTGTGCGAGGATGGGGTTTTTTTGTTGGTTGTAAGAGTTGGGAGAGGAAAAGGGCGCTGTGCGAGAATGGGGTTTTTTGTTGGTTGCAAGAGTGGGGAGAGGAAGAGGGCGCTGGGAGGAAGGGGGATATTTATGGCCAGAGGAACCCATTCAGCCATTATTGAAAAAATTGCTCCCGAAAAGATTAGAGTAGTTGTGCGATCTGTTCGGTTCAAACTAATTCAATTTTGACCAAATTTACACTTATATCTTCATATAAACTTATCGGGAAGTGAGAATTGCATTCTTTTGTGGATGGAGGGAGGACATTCTGAGGAAGGGGGGAAGACCGTTCAGCGGAATGTTAACGGACCGGAAGAAATAATTGTAGTCCAGAAGGTCCTTTTAGCAATACATCAGTATACCGGACCTTCTGGACTACCTTTTCCACTCATTTGTCTTTGTTGGAGCTGTAACTCCTCCATTGTTCTCCCACAACCTTGTTCTTTGGCTATCCTGTCAATGATGCCTCGTCCCTGGGCAAATCTTATTCCTGACATTGTTGTGTGCGTCGCCAATAAGATCAGTGATGCAAGAGATTTCATCATGTTCAAAGCTGTCTGCAAGGGTTGGAACTGCGCTCGTTCAGGTGAGGCACGCCCGTTTGACCCTTGGATTCTGAAATCTGAATTTATCGGTGAATCTAGAGCAGTGACATTCGCATCCATCGTTGATATGCGGCTTTTTGAGGTCTCCTTTCCTGCATTGGCTGGGAAAAGGACTAGATTGATTGGTTGCGGCGGATCTGGAAGCCTAGTCGCCTTAGATTGCAGAGATTGGTACAACGCGCTCATGCTGAATCCTTTGTCTCCTCAGAAGCACATTCACCTTCCTCGACTTCCGAAATGGAGCCAAATGGCTACTCTCCAAGCTTGTATCTTGTGCCTTGAAACAGCAACTGGTGCAGAGTCATTTGTCGTGATTACTTTCTTTTGGCTAGAGAAATCTTTTGCAGCGCTTGGGTTATTGCCCGTTTCCATGTGGCATTTGGGTAGCCAATCCGACTGGACTACACTTCCTTCGAAAGATTTCTGGTGCAGTTCTTCTGAACACATGCAGATCTACTTGGGGCAAGATCTTCCAGCACCTCCCCATCCTATTGGACTTCGGTTGTCATGGGTTATTGCCATGGGCAACTCTTCTCTACTCGAAGCTGAAGACCGATTGTTCTTTGTTGTTCTGGAGGAGAAAGAAGCTGAGGTGGTAGAATTAACTTTGCATTCATTCATGGGGGACATTTGGCAGCCTATTCCCTAGGAGAGAGCTCCTGAGTTCCGGAATAAGATCATCTTGTTTGGACCTGGCAAGTGCATTGTTACAGAAGAGCATGCCATTTCTAGTTTGGCTGACCTGAGGGCAAATCACATTTACTTCCTACGAACTTATCATCACGATGAAAAGAATGAGTACTGGATCTACCAACAGGGAATAGGTATTGTTCCAGGTGTCAACACTACTCCGGCGATCCGCATTAAGCAGGTTCGTGGGGACTGGATTTGGTCGCGAGGAACATGGCTGTTGCCTAGCTATCCGTAATGAGGAACTTCGATTGTGTACCACCTGTTACGCAATTCAATGTACAAATATCTATATTATCATCCTTCGTCAATTATTCAGCATATATGTATGAGTTTCTACCACAATCACTGTAGGGAACAAGAAGTTACGCATTCGATAATCAGGAAGGTCCTTCCCGCAAAGCATCAACAGAGCGGACAAGTATCAAACATCATAAGATGGCATCTCACAGCTACTCATTACCACAAAGTTCACACCACCAACAAGTAGCAAATACCAAAATACAAGCATGATTAGCACCTCTAAACCGTCTACATAGCATTAACACCACGAATCACATTATGCCTCATTGTTGTCCTTGCTGAGCAAAGTTTTAAATAGCGGGCTATGGCAAATAGCGGCACCTTTTTTTCAGCAGCTATGAGGCTATAGCGGAGCTATAGCGCCGCTATGCAAATAGCGGCAGTACATAATTGATGCACAAAAATATGCTAATTCAGATATCTGATGACCATAAATATGTTTCTGCGGTACATAACTTAACATAATATGTTTCTTCAGCAGTACATAACTTAACATAATATGTTTCTTCAGCTATTTTGGGCCACCGTGGGCTGCAAATTTGAGTTTGTGCCTTACATTTGGGCCCGTCTCATGAAATTGGTAAACGGCGCTATAGCCTGCCGCTACGATATTAGTGTTTAGCGCCGCTAACCAGCGCTTTAGCGGTCGTAGATGCCATAGTGGCACAATGGCCAATAGCTTAGCGCGGGCACTTCCAGCGGCGCTATAGCCCGCTATAGCGGCGCTATAGCCCGCTATAGCGGCGCTATAGCCCGCTATAGCGGCGCTATAGCCCGCTATTTAAAACTTTGTTGCTGAGTGACCTCTTATATGAGGCCTGTCTCAGCAATTCCCTCACCTTCTTCACCACAAGTGTTGCAGAATCCAGGAGCTGCTTGACCGTCTGCAGCTCAGCGGCAGTCTCTTGAATCTCCCTGTTAGCCTTTGCACATTCTTCCTTCCACATCCTTGCCTCCCTTTCAGCTTTTAGGTACCTGTTGGCTTCACCCTTTTCTGTAGGAGACAACAGAGCATCATTTCTCATTTTCTTTCTCGTCTCAAACAGGTTATGGGTTACCTCCCCATAGTATCGCGTTATTATCTGCAGCTCAACTGCTTTGACATTGGCCTCCTCCTTAGCAGCTGTACATGCTTCTTTCCACGACCTTGCTTCCTCTTCTGTTTTTCCCTTCATTTCCATCAGTTTCTCTTGAACTTTTAGAGTCCTAATATCCCATTCAGGATCTATCCACCTAAATGACGCGCACTTCATGCCATCAGTCTGCAGTCACCGATTTCGTTCATATAATTAGCGATTGACCACACTAACATCAAACGTAGAAGCAACATTTATTAGAAGTGATACAGGTTATCGTTTACCTCACAGCAGCATACATATCGACGCCCAGGGTTGGCGTCTGTCCAGTCATACCTCAGATGGACAGGCAACCCATCCTTGCACTCGTTTTCATTAGGATCTATAACGATAACTTCACGAGGACCAGGCATCAGCGATCTGGAGCTTTCGGAGTCTACTCCAAACACCTTTAAAATACATGAATATAGTCTGTTAACCTAGATCCTCAAATCCAAAATTCCCTTGCACTAGTATGACAGATCAAAGTAGCATGACTAAACAGAGGACTGACCTGACCGGAGCGAGTCCAGCTTCTCCGTTCGCCGCTAGGGCCGCTACGATTCGCCATTCCCGCCACGGGCAACAGCAGATCTAAGCACCGACGCTAGCTCTAGTCTTTGCCACAAGGAAAAGGAGCGTGGTGCCGGCGAGTCTCTTGCAGAGTTGCAGTAGTGTACGCCGCGTCGTCGAGAGAAATGAGATATATACACTTGTCTGCGAGAAAACTTTTTTTTGGCTGTCGCGCGCGCTTTTCTCTCGCCAACTTACCAGAACCGCTCTGTGCTATTGTTGGGGCAGACATGTCCAGTTTTCGGGTGCGCGGCGGCCGGACACGTGGAATAGTCAGCACTTGGAAACAAGCAGTTACACAATTGTTTCTCAGGAAGGTCCTTCCTGCAAACCATCAAAAGGACGGACGATCCGATTCTGGTGAGTATGCTAACAAATGAGTTTGGATCTTCTACGGAGATTGTGCATAAATTCGGGATGATCAGTGCATACAACCGCCCATTCATATGTGAGTATTCCGTGAGGAAAGATTCGCTCTAAGATAGATATGCACTTGTCCTGCAATTGTGTGCAGTTAGCCTGAATTGCCCATCGTAGAAATGAAGTCACAGTTTCCTCGCTTGCCATATCCCACATCTTTGACACACAGTGCAGCTTCAACCTTTCGACTTGGTACATGTCGGCGACCGAGAGTAAATAAGGCCAGGCATTGAGATTCACAATGATCGACACGTTCGTTCAGAGGGGGTGTGCACACAAGTTCGTCGGTTAACACCCGGTGCCAGTCCTTAACTGCAATTCTCAATGACCTCCATTGCAATGCGTATGAATTCCGAATGGTGAGTATGCTCGAATCAATTTGGAATAGATTAAACCAAATCGGCATAATAAGATGACATCTCATAGCAACTCATCACCACAAAGTTCACACCACAAGTCCACCAACAAGTAGCAAACATCATACGATGATCCGGTAGACAACACCAAAACACAATCATGATACAAGTTTCACAATAATCATCACTACTCATTCATAATCATAACTCCATCTCATGTTTGCCCTCCTGCAGCTGTTCCTTCACCTTCTGCACCTCCTACCGTGAATTTTGTGGCCTTGCGGGACCCTCTTGCATTTCTTAAAGTTCTATCAGAAGATCTGGATGTCTCATCTCAGGGCGAGGACTCTATAGGATCTCGAAAGAGATTGAAAACATCATAGAACAATTAGCAGAAAAAGAGAAAGAGCTTCAGTACACACCTAAGGACAAGACAACTGAGGGCGGAGATCATTCTTCTTACCATATACATTGGAATAAATGCGTCAATGAATGGGTAGGATATTGAGTTTGTTTGGCCAGTCTTTTCTTTTAAATTTTTAAGAAGTTCGTTGTCAGTTGGACTGAAATGGGTACTAATAGGCAAGGGTACCCATTTCAGTCCAACTGACAACGAACTTCTTGAACATTTAAAAGAAAAGACGGACCAAACAAACTCAATGTCCTACCCATTTATTGACGTTTTTATTCCAATGTCTATGGTAAGAAAAATAATCTCTGCCCTCAGTTTTCTTGTTCTTAGGTGTGTACTGAAGCTGTTTCTCTCTTTCAGCTAGTTGTTCTATCATGTTTTGGATGTCTTTGGAGATCCTAATAGAGTTCTCCCCCGAGACGAGGCATCCATATCTTCTAAAATAACATTAAGATGTTATTGTAGAACTAAACTCATCCTTGGAGAAAACTCATCTCGATCTGAAAAATAAACTCATCTTAGTCTACAAAAAAACCTGAATCCCTTGAACCCAATTGTATGAGTACAGTAAAACAACCACCACACGCCACAAAACCTGGTTGTTTGCTACCAACATAAACTCAGCAAGGGCATGGTTGTCCTAAATGAACCTATCGATCCATCGAACGATGCAAATTGGAAACTAACTGAATCTAACACTTGTGAATTGTGCAAACGCTAACAATCGTGGCAGAATCCAGATGTCCCTTCAACGGTCTGCAGCTCCAAAATAGTATCTTCAATCTACCAATTCATAAAACGATGGACCTATCAATCCTATCAATTGTGCACCTCCACAAAAATCCATAAAATGAGTGGCTTAAAGCACATCTAGAAGCTACTAAAATACAAAACCTACTGTAAGACGATGCAAATTGAAAACTAACTGAATCTAACATGAATTGTCTATAGCCTATCAACTTCTAACACCTATCGAAGTGCAAATCTAAAGGTACGATAATGAAATCTAAATCTACCAAATATGCTCATCAATCCTGCAGATCCCCAAATCTAGATATCCCCAACCCTAGTAAGATAGGGGAAATATAGCGGCTCAAACCAGAGGACCAACCTCGTCTTGCTGTCTCATCCTCTTGTTGCTGGGATGTGGCGGCGCAACCATCTTCCCCTCACCACTAGGATCTGCCATTCCTACCGCGAACTATTGCAGATCTGCGTAGCGGAAGTCAAAAGTCTTTGCGAAGTCTTAGTGAAGTGTCTCGCCAGCCATTCGATACGTAATTATAGACTCAACTGAAACTTACATGTAGGACCTGGTCACAGTGAAGAATTCGCATGAACTATTAGTAGAGTTTCCCATATACCTATCACAACCAACAAGTGGTGCAGTGGTAAACAGCACACCCTTGTTCCTTCAGGTCCCTGGTTCGAACCCATGCCATGGCAAATTATTTTTGCAACATTTCGTGACCTATGCTTACACGTGGGACCCTGGTACTATTTATGACGACTTGGAACACTCTATTTTAAAAAAAATGCTTACATGTGGGACCCAACTGAATTTTATGATGACTTGGAGCACTCTATTTTAAAATAATGCTTACATGTGGGACCAAAGTTGGTTTATGACGCCGCTGACATGGCGAAAATGCTTACATGTGGGACCCTGGAAAAAATACATGTGGTATGTGCGTTCCTCAACCAGTGTCACACCCGGTTTCCAAAACAAACCAAGTGCTACCTATATGTATGCCAGGATCTAGTTCCATACATATAGTGACATCATTAGTGAATAACCGAAACAATATCACGTAAAGGAAAGGAGATTATCAGAGATTTACAGCAGAATCCTGGGAAGCAAAGGCTCCAAACTTCACAGGCAATCGACTGGGGGGTTGCGTACGCCTAGCACCATCTTCTGGACTTCAGACACCTTCTTCTTCTGAACAGCGGTTTAGCAAGGGTGAGCACACTTATGGTTGGAGCTCAGCAAGTGGGGGAAGATGCAAGGCTATCAAGGATAAGCTAAGGTTTTTGCAGCGGTTAGCATTTTAATGTTGGTCAAATTTTATTAGCATGCACCTAGTTACTAGATATAAGTTCATACCAACCCACTTAAACATTTAGAAAATATCTCATCTCAAAACCACAAGAACCACAATTTAATTCCATCTTTAAGTTTGATTATCATGTGAGGGTCCAAGCCGCTCTTGACCGTGAGCACGGCTGATCGATCAGTTTTCACTCTGCAGAGGTTGTACACTTTACCCACAGTTCGTGTTCCCCATGTCGCCCGGGTTTGCAAGGCCCTTAAACACTTCCGAGGTGAGTGGCTAGGGGTCCACTACGAAGCCTTTACAAAGGTATGCAGAAAACCAACAGCCCGCGACAGTTACAGCAGCGGAGCGGACCATAACCCTCCCTAGTGGTCAGCACCTTAGCAAAGGCTGCTACCCCAAAAGAACCGGGCTATACCCCTTCAACTCCGGCCCCCTGTGCTCCTTTCGGATAAGGCTATCAGATAGTTCCACACGCCTAATTAATTGGCTAAGCCAGAGCCATATAGACTGTGGTTGTACTGTTTTCTTGGGTGGTTCTCCATGTTCCGATTAAATCAAGGTGTTCTTGTATTAACCATGAGCTTCATCATAAACACGCATAACTTTCATTTGTATAAAAGATTTATTTGCAACCATCCCAAGGTAAAGCAACTAAGCATTGTCTACCCAAAACATTTATTTAAACCAGGTTGTTCCAAGGAATCAAGGATAAAATCTAGTCATGTCCTTAAAAAGGTTTTCCCATCAACTTTATGCAATATCATAAAAGATAAACTTAGTTGTCATGCAATTATATAGGATAAAATAGAATATGCAGGGGGAGAAGACCACTTGCCTTTCTCCAACAAAAACTACTCTTATGTTCTTCCGCTCTTGCTCTTTGATACTCTTGATCTTCAAGACTTCCGAACAACAGCTTGATCTTATGACTGGAAGCAAACATCGGGCACAACACATGCAAAGCAGACAAACAAGAACAACTAAGAACAATACACCAATCATGAAAGGCTTAAAAAGAGGACAAGGTTTAGCTCTAGGACCGCGAACGCAAGAAACACTCGGAACTATCGAGAGATTTGGATTATATCACACAAGACTATGTGCTTGGTATATTTTAATTCAATAAAGATGTGCATAGGTTATTTCATAGAAATACCCTATTTAGAATTAATCAAATTATATTTTTTATATAAAAGACGATGTAAACTTAGTCCGATTTTATTTACAAATATTCAAGTATGATTTATGCAAATTAAATATTTAGGTTTATAAAGAAGCATGTGAAGCATCTAAACGTATATCTTTATATTTCGAGTTGAACTAATCAAATTATAATTCAAAACACATTTATATTCATATTAGTCAAATTAACATTTAATTATGAAAACACGGGATAGCCTTATGTTGCTTTTATTTAGAAAGCTAACTGAGTATTCATTAATCAATTTAAATTTGACTATGAAAACCGTGGTATACATCTAATTAGATTTTAATTTGAAAAGATTATTTAGATAAGTATTAATCAAAAGATTTTTCAGAGCTGTATCGACTGTAGGACGTAAGCCTAGATAGAAATGGTCGCTTCCTAAGGTCTGTTTTACTCTAAAAACAATTCCTACCTTACCCTTGATGACTCTGAAAAATATTCTCACTCTTTGGTCATTCTCTTTTCTCAATTCCTCCTTGATGTCTTACCTCTCCGGCTTGATGTTTTTCATTTGCACATTCTTGCTTGGCAAATGTTAACCCTCAAACCTTGTTGATATTCCCTTTCTCTCTCCTTGATTCCTTCTTAATCATGATGATGCATCTCATTTGATGAATGATCTCTCTCCATCAATTCACCTCCTTTTGATTTATGGTGATATTGGTTACTCTCTGATGATTTACTTGTAACCTGTCTTCCTAGACCAATCTTCTCCTCGTCTTATTTTTAATGTATCTATCTTCTCCATTGCACCCTCCAATTGATTCCTAAGTTTTGTCACTTTGGATCCTTTTTCCTTGATTTTAATTCTAAAGTGATATCCTACTCTTCTTTTTATTCAAAATGTTTAGATGATCTGCGCTACCTGAGTTAAAGCCTGCTCAAGTCATCTGAAGAATGAAGCTACTAGTTCATCTCTTGAAGCCACCCAAGTTTTGGTCTAACACCAAGTTTAGGATGATCCCTTTTCTAACTCTATTAACAACATTTAGCATCGATCTCTGATGGTTTGCTGACTGGTGAAGCTGTGTGTTTGCTTGATGATGCATGGCTTTATGTCCTTGTTTGAGTTGGTTCTTTGTTTTAAGTGTTGGTGTATTGTGGGTCTTCTACCTACAATGACATCAATTGCTTAGTCGGGTTCTTCTTTCGTACCTTCCTCCTCCTTGATATCTTCCTTTCTATCTGCTCAATCTAATGGATGATGTCGGAAGAGGAATCTGGGAGCAATACCAATGTGGCAACATCAACGACAAAGAGATTCTATCGTCTTCACCAATTTCTACATGGAAGCAAGTTGAAGAAAAAGAAGACCTTACTTTCTTCTCCCTAATCTCACTCTAATGAAGATTTCAAGAACCAAGATGAAGATGAAAGCATGGAGATTCAACATGTGACACAGAAGGATATCAACTTTGTTATCATAATCTTGTTTGTCTCCCTACATACTCCTTGTCTCTTCTTTCTTCGAATCTCGGGACGAGATTCCTTTTAAGGAGGGTAGATTTGTAACACCCTGATTTCAGGATGCTATTAGGAAGAATAATTAAAGAACGATTTCTCATAATTTTAAAACTTTGCAACATTTATTTTGTTTACAAGAAATTTAGTTAAGGAAAACTATTGATTGGTTTTCTAAATTAAATAAAATGGTTCCATCATTGTTTGCATTCATATCGGTTGCATTTGTTTTTGTCTGAGTTGGTGTTTTCAAAATCCATCAAAATTAAACTCCGAAATCTTCTTTTCCTCTCTCTTTCTCTTTTCTTTCCAAGCCAACCGAACCAACTTTCTTTTTCTATTCCGGTCCAAGTCGCAAGCCATGCCGCCGGTCTTGTCTCGACCCAATCCCGTCGGCCTAGTTCTCTATCGTGTGGCCCATCTTTCCCTCCGCTTGGCTCAGCTTGGCCCATCAGCCGGCCCAGCGTGCCTCTCGGATTTTGGACTGGCTCACCCTCTCCTTCCCCTTTCCTATCACTAACGGCGTGGCTCCACCGTCAGATGCTTCTTCCACCACTGACCAGCGTACTCCCGCGCCGCTAGGCCCCTTCGTGCGCTACCGCAATCGTCCGGCTGCCTTGCGCTCGCTCTCCTCACTGCGAGGCCTCCGTCCGTGGCCGCCCAGCTCCCGTGCGCCGTGGTTCGTACCCGAGCTGCTCACCCTCGGGCGCCTGCCCAGCGTGCCGCCCACCTGGCCCTCATGTCCGCACGTCTCTGGCCGCCTACCTCGCGCCGCATGCCTCGCTCGGCTCTGCACACCCGTGCGCTGCGCTAGCGCCCGCGCTTGCGCCCGAGCTGATGGCTACCCTGCGGGCCGCAACGCCCGTCGTTTCCCTTCCACGGTGTGTTGTTGTCCCTTCCGTTCTCTTTTCCCATGCCCATGACGACAAGCACGTGTGTGCTGCGTCCGCGTCGCTCGGCCGCCCTCGCGCGCCGCTTGTGCTGGCTCGCTGCCCCGCATCCGCTCTCCTCCTGTGCCGCTCAACCTCTCTGCACCCTGTCGCTCGAACGACCACCGCCGTCATGCCTGCGCTACTACCACACTACGTCCGCATATGTATGCTAAGCTCCCCGTGCCCGCTCGGATCCTCCTCGCGTGCCGCGACAGCCTGGGCCTATGCGCAAGGTCATTCCCAACCTCCGGCCGCACCCGATCGTGCCCGAGCCGATCCGCGTGCCATTGCCATCTCGGCGTGCATGCCCAGCCACCACCGCTCACGCACCGACCACCGCCGCCATGTGTCCCATCTCCCGGCCTTGCGCCCCGTGCCAAACGCCTGTTCGCATCTCTGCCTGTGTCGGCTTCGCAGCCGAGCTACGTGCCTGCGCAGCACGCCACCCGCCTGGCTCTCGTGCCCATGCGCCCCTGGTCGTCTGCCTCGAATGCTTATGTTCTCCTGCGCATGCGCCACACTGCCCGGTTTCCGTGCGTGCCGTTTGCATGTTGCACCCCTCGCACGCACGTTGCGCCCTCTCATCTCCAGTGTAACGGCTATTTCACCAGGCCACCATCATCACCCCACCTTCAAGTGCCATTATGGGCCACCCAAGCTCTAATGGCCGGCCGTTCCTCCTTCTATTAGTGCAGCTCTGCCGTTTCCTCTCTCTCACGTAACGCCTCCACATTATTTCCCATCTTCAATCCGTCCATCACTGACCACAGCTGCCCATTCCTCTCGCTTGACGTGAATGCGCTGCAAACCAGCAGGGTGCCCTTCTCACACGCCTATAAAGGGCAAGTGCCCGGCGCCTTGTGTGCCCTGCTGCTCTGCCTCCCATCGCCTCACCAGTCTCTTCCTTGCACAGCATCGCCGTGTTCCGAGCAGAGACGAAGCCGGAGAGCCGCCGCACACCTTCGTCGCTGGTTCACCGTCCCCGTCGACCCCTGGACTGAACCTGCACCGCCCTTTGCAGTGAGCACCATTGCGCCGAGCTGGAGCTCCGCCGCAAGCTTTCCGTCCGTTTCGCGCCACCTGAGCAACACTAAGTTAAGCTGTCAGGAGGTCTGCAAGATCAAGGCGCAGCTCCACCGCCGGTCCTTGTCGCTCGTCGCCCATCGGACGGAGTACCGCCGCCCGCACCGGCCACACCGCATATCACCCGTCGCTGTCCGCTTCAACTCCCCGGCCGTCTCTGTGATCGGCTGCCGCCGGTGAGCCCCTCTATCAAGCTCTGCCATCAGTTCCTCTCGATCCATCACGTCCGTCGAGGATGCTCGCTAATATTCCAGCTGGAAGGTTGCTGTTCGTCCGACGAGTAGCTTCTGCCATGTATCGCTGGCATCACTTCATCGGCCCGTCCTCGTCGTCGTTCACCATCAATCGTCGTCATCACAGTATCACACAAGAAGGTGCATGCAAAGCTCCATCAGTACGTCATCGTGAAAGCCTATTTATCTTGCAGTCTATAGTTCTTTGATCTCATGCATGCTCCTGTTCCAGGCAAATCATTCAGCACGTGTTGTATACAGTTTGGATACAAACCAATATCATCTTGTGAACTCCAGTCATGTACGTGCATGTGCTCCATTTAGACAATGTATGCAAAGCTTATAAACTTGTAGGTTCACTTATACGCTCAGCTCATATCTTGCTTGATGTCAGCATTACATCATGATGATGTCATATACATCATGAAAAATATCTATCTATCATGTAATTCTATAAATGTTCATCTTACCATCTAAGCCCTTGAATAATCATGTAATTTTAGAGTAAAACAGACCTTAGGAAGCGACCATTTCTATCTAGGCTTACGTCCTACAGTCGATACAGCTCTGAAAAATCTTTTGATTAATACTTATCTAAATAATCTTTTCAAATTAAAATCTAATTAGATGTATACCACGGTTTTCATAGTCAAATTTAAATTGATTAATGAATACTCAGTTAGCTTTCTAAATAAAAGCAACATAAGGCTATCCCGTGTTTTCATAATTAAATGTTAATTTGACTAATATGAATATAAATGTGTTTTGAATTATAATTTGATTAGTTCAACTCGAAATATAAAGATATACGTTTAGATGCTTCACATGCTTCTTTATAAACCTAAATATTTAATTTGCATAAATCATACTTGAATATTTGTAAATAAAATCAGACTAAGTTTACATCGTCTTTTATATAAAAAATATAATTTGATTAATTCTAAATAGGGTATTTCTATGAAATAACCTATGCACATCTTTATTGAATTAAAATATACCAAGCACATAGTCTTGTGTGATATAATCCAAATCTCTTGATAGTTCCGAGTGTTTCTTGCGTTCGCGGTCCTAGAGCTAAACCTTGTCCTCTTTTTAAGCCTTTCATGATTGGTGTATTGTTCTTAGTTGTTCTTGTTTGTCTGCTTTGCATGTGTTGTGCCCGATGTTTGCTTCCAGTCATAAGATCAAGCTGTTGTTCGGAAGTCTTGAAGATCAAGAGTATCAAAGAGCAAGAGCGGAAGAACATAAGAGTAGTTTTTGTTGGAGAAAGGCAAGTGGTCTTCTCCCCCTGCATATTCTATTTTATCCTATATAATTGCATGACAACTAAGTTTATCTTTTATGATATTGCATAAAGTTGATGGGAAAACCTTTTTAAGGACATGACTAGATTTTATCCTTGATTCCTTGGAACAACCTGGTTTAAATAAATGTTTTGGGTAGACAATGCTTAGTTGCTTTACCTTGGGATGGTTGCAAATGAATCTTTTATACAAATGAAAGTTATGCGTGTTTATGATGAAGCTCATAGTTAATACAAGAACACCTTGATTTAATCGGAACATGGAGAACCACCCAAGAAAACAGTACAACCACAGTCTATATGGCTCTGGCTTAGCCAATTAATTAGGCGTGTGGAACTATCTGATAGCCTTATCCGAAAGGAGCACAGGGGGCCGGAGTTGAAGGGGTATAGCCCGGTTCTTTTGGGGTAGCAGCCTTTGCTAAGGTGCTGACCACTAGGGAGGGTTATGGTCCGCTCCGCTGCTGTAACTGTCGCGGGCTGTTGGTTTTCTGCATACCTTTGTAAAGGCTTCGTAGTGGACCCCTAGCCACTCACCTCGGAAGTGTTTAAGGGCCTTGCAAACCCGGGCGACATGGGGAACACGAACTGTGGGTAAAGTGTACAACCTCTGCAGAGTGAAAACTGATCGATCAGCCGTGCTCACGGTCAAGAGCGGCTTGGACCCTCACATGATAATCAAACTTAAAGATGGAATTAAATTGTGGTTCTTGTGGTTTTGAGATGAGATGTTTTCTAAATGTTTAAGTGGGTTGGTATGAACTTATATCTAGTAACTAGGTGCATGCTAATAAAATTTGACCAACATTAAAATGCTAACCGCTGCAAAAACCTTAGCTTATCCTTGATAGCCTTGCATCTTCCCCCACTTGCTGAGCTCCAACCATAAGTGTGCTCACCCTTGCTAAACCGCTGTTCAGAAGAAGAAGGTGTCTGAAGTCCAGAAGATGGTGCTAGGCGTACGCAACCCCCCAGTCGATTGCCTGTGAAGTTTGGAGCCTTTGCTTCCCAAGATTCTGCTGTAAATCTCTGATAATCTCCTTTCCTTTACGTGATATTGTTTCTGTTATTCACTAATGATGTCACTATATGTATGGAACTAGATCCTGGCATACATATAGGTAGCACTTGGTTTGTTTTGGAAACTGGGTGTGACAACTAGATCTCTCAGAAGGCAATCCATCCAGACAAGCTACTGCAGATGCAGAAAGATGTCGTGCAATGCCTCGTCAGCTTTGAGATGATCTTTCCACCCTCTTTCTTTACCATCATGACCCACCTTCTTGTCCATCTTGTTGAAGAGATTTTGATCCTCGGGCCTGTGTATTTACACAACATATTCCCTTTTGAGCGGTTGATGTCTGGTTTTAAGAAGTATGTCCGTAATCGTGCCCGTCCTGAAGGAAGCATTGCAAAGGGATATGCTACAGAGGAGGTTATTGAGTTTTGTATCGACTTTATTGATGAGCTTGCTCCAATTGGACTACCTGTATCACGCCATGAGGGGAGACTCAGGGGAAAGGGCACACTAGGGAAGAAATCTCGGATGGATATGGATGAAACATTATATCGTAAAGCACATGCCACTGTCCTACAACAATCATCCCTAGTGGCTCCATACAGGGAGGAGCACAAGTCCATTGTACGGGCCTCAAACAAAGGGAAGACAGAGGCCAGGATTACCCGTCATCACGTTGATAACTTCGGAACTTGGTTGCGGAAAAAGATGATCGGTGATAAAACTATTGAAGAGCAACTACAATGGTTGGCTAGAGGTCCATCTATCACGGTGCTTACATTCCAAGGCTACGAGATAAATGGTTACACATTCTACACAAAAGCCCAAGATGAAAAGAGCACAAACCAAAACAGTGGTGTCCGTATAGATGCAATAATAGACGACAATGGAGAACTAGAAACATATTATGGTGTCATTCACGAGATATGGGAACTTGACTATGGACCTCTAAAAATCCCCCTTTTTAAGTGTCCGTGGGTAAAAAATACTGCAGGAGGTGTGGGGATAGACAAATATGGGATGACAATAGTGGATCTCAACAAGATTGGATACAAAGACGAACCATTCGTGCTAGCCAATGATGTGACTCAAGTTTTCTACATGAAAGACATGTCAAGCATACCGCAAATAAAGAAGGCTGATAATGAGCCAAAGCGTCACATCGTTCTACCGAGAAAAAGAAAAATAGTTGGAGTTGAGGACAAGACTGACATTTCAGAAGATTATGATCAGTTCGATGATATTCCACCATTTTCAGTGAACGTTGACCCAAGCATCCAGTTAGCCAAAGAGGACACTCCATACTTACGTTGCGATCACAACTAAGGGACATTTGTGAAGAGGAAGATTGTTAACGTTCCCTTAGACGATGCAGATGTATAATAAGTTTCATCCCTTTGTGATCATGTAACCAAGTAACTATTTTCAGTAGTCAAACATTTTATCTGGCCCCAATCCTCCCATTAAATAGTAACCATATCAATTTTTGTAGCTTCATTAAATATATATAATAAATAAACTACACAATTAAAATGAAACAAAACGAAATGCACATATGCAACAAGGTTAACAAGTGTCTAGCCACTGTATACTATTCAGTACTCAATTTTTGTAACTATATATCAATAAAAATAGTAACCATATCAATTTTTGTAACTTCAATAAATATAAAATAATAATTTTACGTACAAATATACACGAGCAAGACCAAATCATGATTACCATATTAATAACACTAGATGTTCTACTTAAGAAGAATTTTGCATGAACAGAAAAAATTTATTTGTAATTGTTGCAGTGAAGGAAAAAATAATGCCCATTAGAAGATATTACTTGTTGAGGATAATAAAGTTGTCATTTTGATTGTGAAATGTATTTTTTGCATAGCATATATGGAAAGTAAGAATACTAAGATTTTTCTGCTATTTTTTGCGTTGTATAAAATTTATAATAAATAAACTAGAAATTTAGGATATTTAAAGCAAATTAAAAGGGAAAACAATGAAAAGCACATTTGTACCGGGCTTCCTCTTGACCCGGTACAAATGTGCTTTTCGTTATGGCGCATAACGAAAAACACATTTGTACCGGGACAAGAGGATGCCCGGTACAAATGTGAGCATTTGTACCGGGGCATAAGGCCACTCGGTACAAATGAGGTTATTTGTACCGGGGCCAGCTATGCCCCGGTACAAATGAGGTGGGGGTATATATGCTCGGCCCCTTCTCCTTCCCTTCTTCCTCCTTCTTCCTCGTCTCGGCCCCGATTTGCATCACCGTCGCCGCCGCCTCATCAGTCGTCATCCTCGCCGATTCCCCATCCATCGCCGGCCACATCCCACGCTCCCCGCCGACATTTCCACCTCCCTCCCCGTCGCGCCTCCCTCTCTCGTCCACTCCGCCGCGCCGCGCCGTGCCGACGCGCGCCTCAACGCCGCAGCGCCGCCCTCCCCGTCGTACGCCGTCCGCCGCCCGCCCCGCCGTCTGCCCGCTCCACGCGCGGTCCACCGTCGTCCGGATCCGCCCGCCCCGACCGGATCTAGCCCGCCCCCCGCGCCCGTCGTCGACGCCGTCCGGCACCCACGCGCCGTGCACGTCATCTCGGCTACCGCTCCGTCGACCCCGCGCGCCATCCGCCCCGACCGCCGCCGTCCGCGTCCGCCCCGTTCGCACCGTCGTCCGCCGTCGTCGTCCGCCTGCTCCCTGCGCTCCCACTCCGGCGGGTAAAGCCCCGGCGCCGCCCGTCGTCCCTCATTGGGGGCTGACGTCAGCCCGTTCGTGGCTGACGTCAGTCCCTTTTTTTCTATTTCTATGATTTATAATTTAGTGTATTTAGTTTAATATTTTAAATTTAAATTTCATTTAGATTTTGTTAAAGATTTAAATTTATATGTACATGTTATTTAGAATTTAAATTTACAATTAGATTTAGAATTACTAGATGTAAATGTTATTTAGATTTATATCTAGATTTAGAATTTCTTCACTACATTTAGAATTATATTAATATTTAGACTTAGATTTAGATGTAAATGTTATTTAGAACTAAATTTAAATTTAGATTCGCTCGACTCGACACGCTCGACACACGACTTGCTCGACACACTCGACACGTTAGACTCGCTCGACACGACACGTTAGACTCGCTCGACACGTTTGATTCGCTCGACATGACACTTCCGACTCGCTCGACATGCTCGACACGTTAGACTCCGCTCGATATGTTTTTGACTCGCTCGACACGACCTCGACACGACACGTTAGACTCGCTTGACATGTTCGATTCGCACGACACGACACTACCGACTCGCCCGACACGCTCGACACGCTAGAAAATTAGTTACTTCAATAGAAAATTAGTTACTTCATTAGAAATTAGTTTCTTCAATAGAAAATTATTTACTTCATTAGAAAATTAGTTCAATAGAAAATTAGTTTCTTCATTAGAAAATTAGTTACTTCATTAGAAAATTAGTTTCTTCATTAGAAAATTAGTTACTTCCTTAGAAAATAATGGTTATTTATTCTTGTTATTTAGTGACAATGGATTCGATAGCGGAGCAGCAACGCGAAGAGGCATTGTTAATGGACATAATTGCTAACAATCATGGTTCGAACAATCCGGTTAATGAACAAGATCAGCGCGAGGCTGAGAGCTACCTGAACATGTCTAGTGATGGCATCAATGCGGAAGAGCAACCAATTGCCGAGACAAGAAACGATGGGCAACCATCAGAGGTATACTTAGTACAAACTAGTACCACGTTACGCTTTAAGTTTAATTACTATATATATGTTAGTGGAGCAATCAGTTAATAGTCCTTAATTTTCCAGGAACCGTCATCGAGCAGCAAAAAGGCTCGTGGGATACGTGGTCCGAATAAGAAGCTAGAGGGTCGTTTCATCATCACAGAAGTTTCTGACGAAGGCATGCCATTAGCTCCACATGACAATGTCGTCAAGTTGACCAACCACATTGGGGCTCTTGTCAGGGATCACATCCCAATAAGCTTTCGATATTGGAAAGGATCTGAAGCTGCAGCTGAAGTTCAAAATGAAGATGAAAAGGCACAAGAAAATGCACAACAATATGTGGTCCCGGACACAGAGAAGAACATGATTTGGGCCGAGGTGCAATTACACTTCTCATTTCCAGAAGGTACAAATCTGGCAAATGTGTGGACTTGGGCGTTGCAGAAGGGTGCAATAGCCTTTTAGTTGTATAAGAAGCGGCTGAACAAAGACTACATCAAGAAGGGACTTGCACCCGATTTCACAAAGAAAGGACATTCAAAGTTGCGAAATCACTGGGATTCATTTGTGCAGTACAAGCAATCGCAAGAAGCCGCCAAGATGATTGAAACCAACACCATCAATGCATCTAAAAAGAGAGAATTTCATAAGCTTGGGTCTGGAGGTTACAAGGTGGCTATGCCCAAATGGGACAAGATGGAACATGATTGTATTGCACGTGGACTCATACCGGCAACTATAGATTGGCCCGAACGAGCAAGGACTTATTTTTATGCACATGGTGGCACGATCAATCCTGAAGATGGAACATTAGTACCGAGCGACCAAATAAGAGAGATTGCGGCAAGACTTGTTGAATTGATCCGCATGACTGCTAAAGGAACATTTGTGCCTGATCGAGAAAGAGACGAACTTAGTGCTGCAATAGGCACTAAAGAACACGGTGGGCATTGCCGAGGCAAAGGTGCAGTTCCATGGAAACTCGCATGGCGTGACCAAATTGACCCCTATAAAAGTCACAAAAGGTCTAAGGACAAACAACAACGACAACTAAGAGAGTTGCAAGATCGCGTAATCAGAACCGAGGCAAGAATGGAGCAAATCATTAACGAGCATGTGGCTCTTGCTCTTAGCAAACAATCATCTCATCAGGAAGGTCCTACTGATGAAATGAGCCCATCTGCTAAGGGGAAAAGTAGCGTCGCTTCAACAAAACATGCACCAACAGCCACAGAAGTAGCAGCAGCACCAGCAGTTGAAGCAGCAAACCCAGGCTCACCGGAAAATCAGCCACACTGGCCCGTGGATGACATCACCGTGAGGTCAGCGTGTGAGCTTCTCGATGTTTGCAGAAACAAGAAGCTTGTGGTGGCTCATGGCATCGCTGAGAAAACTGTAGAAGGGGATAGCCTCACGGGCCACCATCGTGGAATTGAATATTACGCCAAAGTTTTTGTGGACCGAGTGGTCGATGGTTGGGCTGACCTGGAGCTGGAGGTACCAGGGCCTAATGGGGAAGAGGTTCTTCAAGATGCTGTGCATACTTGGATTTTTTGGCCCAAAGCTCACATAAGGATTACGCAACAGCCACCTTCACCTCCAGCTGACGATCAACACTACCGCACTCACCAGCCGCCATGCCTGAACGTGACGATCAACTACCGCATTCACCAGCTGCAAGGGCAGAGCGCAGCATGAGTCCTGTAGTTGACAAGGATCCAAGCGAGAGTCCACCTCCTTCTCCACCTCCAGCACATGTTAAGGGCAAGGGCAAGCGACAAGGTCCTCCTCCTCTGCCTCCAAAGAAGGAAAAGAAACCCAAGCAGAAGAAGCCTCCACCAAAACTTGCTTATCACAAGACAGAGGAGGAACTTGACGAGGCAGTTGAGGAAGAATTGAATAGACAGATATTCAAAGCTCCCAAGCCTCCAGTTGAGAAACCAATTAACCGGGTCAAATTTCATCGTTTCATGAAAAAATGGAGGAGGAAAGAAGAAAAACCCCAGATGATCTTCCCAAGCCATTGAGTGACTACGACTGGCAAGTACTCAAGACTCAACGCTTGAAGAAGAAAACTGCATGTATAGTTCCTCAACTTGGGACCCAGTCAAAGCAATCTATCCCCGACCTCAAGGTGCTTTCAACATTTGAACAGCAAGTGTCTGAATTTAACAAAGACACATGTCTGACTGCAGCTCAAATTCGAGGGGAGGATGCAATCCCAACTCATGAAGGGACATATAGGGCAACTAGACCACTTACACCATATGAGCAACAATTGCTTGATTTTGCCAAATCATCGGGTCTGACTACAGCACAACTTCTAGGGGAGGAGGAAATTGCAAAGCATAAAGGAGCAAATAGACCGGAGTATGTGCCTGGGCGTGAGCTTGTGTGGCCGCGATTGCTCGAGTATCTTCCAACGAGGATGTATGAATTGCACAAGTGGCACATGTCCCAAGCTGCCGCCGGGATGGAGATGCTCTATGTTCGCATTGAGGACCATCATTATTTCCGTGGGCAATAGGTCTTCACTATTCCAATGGAGGAATTCTGGTTCCTATTCAATATGGATGCACTTGACGTCTCATTCATCAGTTGCTGAACTCTGTAAGTGTTTACTCTACTATAAGTTAAAAATCAATGCTCTAGGCAATTTATCCCATATCTAAACTTCTATATTTTTTGTGTCATACAGTATTGAGATGCAACGTACCAGGAGGAAAGGAATCATGAGTGTGGGCTACATGGATCCTTTGATGATACCAGGAGGAAAGGAATCAGGAGGATTGGTGGTCTCCACTCCCCGACATCTTGATCCCTTAGCGGTTAAGCCTAAATCAAGGGATTAGGCTCTGATACCAATTGAAAGAACCTTGTGATGCCTAGAGGGGGGGTGAATAGGATCACTTTAAAATTCTGCAAAAACTTAGCAGCGGATCAGGGACCGGATGACCCGGCACGACTGACCGGATGACCCGGGGGGTCCGAGTCACCCTAGCACTTGTGCCGGATCAACCAGCGCGCGAAGGTAGAGTACAATAAGCTATGGAAAACTTGAATTTGCAGAAAGTAAGTGAATCAAACTTTGCGTATACAATGTAGAAACCACCTGCAACCAAAGATTTCACAAGTAACAACACAAATATGGAGATCAATCCAAATATAGCTTCTAGGGTTAGAGGAGGGGATGAACTCAAGCAAGCAAGAGACAAGCAAATTAATCCGAAGTTCACTCCCACAAAGGAAGCTACGTCTCCGTTGAGGATCCCACAAAGGGAGGCTATCACCAAGAGCCGCTTATCCTCATCCAATTTCCACAAAGGAAAAATGGTGCTCACTAAGAGAAATCCACAAAGGATGGGCAATACAAACGATACCGGGTGCTCCACACGGAGAGGGCACTCAACAGGCGACGCCTAACCGTCTAGAAGCAAGCTTAAAGAGTAACAAACGCGAATTAATCCACCAAAGCCACCACAAGTGCTTCTTGAGAGGAAGGAGTGAAGAGCTCTCACAAAGGGGCTAAATCCTACACCTCAAATGTCTCTCACACCCAAACCCTAGGAGTAAACCTTGCTTGGAGTGCTTGGAAGGGAGTTGAGAGAGAGGGATGAAGCTTTGGAGGTGTTTCAATGGAAGGGGAGGCGGAACCCTAGAGAGGAGGAAGATGGGGTATAAATACCCGAGCTCCCCGAGCTAGCCGTTATGTGCTGCCTGCGGCCTAGCCGGGTCACCCAGCACGGGTGGCCGGGTCACCCGGCTCCCTCCAGAACCGTCCCGGGTCGCCCGGCCACTCAGGCCGGTTGACCCGGTAGGACTGGGAAAGCAAGGTAACGCTTATCTAAGGCTGTTCTAGGTTTTTCTAAAGTATTTTCTAGGTTTTTCACTCTTAGAAAAGATGAGAGAAAACAAGAAGAGCACTTGTAGCGAACCTTGACCAACTGACCACGTCCCTCTTTATAGTACGGTGTTTCCTAGACTCAAATTCAAACCGAAAATGAAAAATTAAATCGCCGATTGAGCTTCAACACCATTCATAAGAAAATGAGGGCCTTCCTTTGAATGTTCATCTTTATTTATTCTTTTAAGCCTGCACACATCTTATTGAAAGCTTTAATCCACCCAAATTGCATTGTCATTATCACCAAAATAATTAGGAGCCTAGATGCACTTTCAATCTCCCCCTTTTTGGTGATTGATGACAACACAATTTGGTTAAATAAAAGAGATGTGTGTATCCAACAATCTAGTGAGGAACTCCCCTGAAATGTGTGCATTGTCAACTAGAGAGGCCTCAAATGCCTTTGCACACAATTTTGGCAAGAGCTCCCCCTAAATCTTTGCATTAACACATTGTGCACAAGTGTGATAACAAATATCCCATGATGCATATGACATAATATATCACAACAATAAAGTGAGAAAATAACATGACATCAACCAACACATGCATCACACATAACCATTAAGATCCTTACATCACACTAGCATAGATAAAAGTAGCACAAATAAGTCTTACAAATAAAAGTTTGCACTTGGCACATCATCATCCATCACACCACACATAGTTCATTACATGTCCACTAGTTCTATTACATAAATAGTGATAAAAGATAGATAAAGATAGATAGGGGCTTCCATCCACCAAATTCACTCCCCCTTTGGCAACAAGCACCAAAAAGAGAGCTACTCCTCGTCGTCCTCGTCGTACTCCTCCTCCTCACCTCCATAGTCCTCTTCTTCTTCATCATCAACCGGGACCCAAGAGCCAAGGTCCTCCCACAGATTTGGAACGGGAGATGGAGGATCAAAAGTTCTCATCTCATGCATTGGAGAATGTTGAAGATTAAGCCGAGCTGCCATGTCCTTTTGATTCTTTTCTTGCCTATGTAGCTCTTGAGCCAACCACCGACGGTCGGCCTCACACTCTCTAGCATCTTTGTGGAGCATGTTGAAGCAAGCAAACAAACCCTTGGCAAGAAAGTTGAACTTCCCTCGCTTACCCCTTGGAGCCCCATGAGAGTGAGAGGCACCCTCCATTGGAAGGGGATCATACGGACTCTTTGTTGGTGGAGCTTGAGAGGAGGAGGCACCCGCATCAATAGGTCCATCAATAGGATAAATGCCCGGATACGGTCCTCTAGCATCAATACCAGTCGAATGCTTGCCAAGACGAAAAGATTGAGCAAGTTTCCCTTTGCTAGTCTTGTAGGGCTCATGAACATCCGTCTTAAGATCAAGTTTAGTGGCATGCTTAACCATCATAAAGATATACGGTGCATAGTGACATCCACTAGAAGAAGTGTGTGAGCAAATGATAATCTCATTCCAAAGGAAGTGGCAAACATTGAACTTAGGTTGACCGGGAGCCATTTGATAAAGAAGGTTCCTAGCTCTATGAGATATGTTATCGGAATCACCACCTCTAGGACAAAGGGTATACCTAAACAAGAGGTTGAGCATCTTGTAATAGGGAGTGAGTCCACTAGTATGACCATAGTTGATATTTCCATAGGCACGATCATACATAAATCTCATCTTAGTCACTTCTAGCTCATCTTCACTATGAAGTTTGAAAAGTTCACTAGAGAATTGGTTTGTTGTGGTTGCACCTCTAAGTTTGAAAAGAGAAGCAAACTCACTAACAGAGATTGAGAATCTCTTACCACCAAGTGTGAAGTGCATCTCATTCTCATCTCAATCAACATAAAGTGTGGCATAGAATTGTGCCACCACCTCCTGAGAATAGTCCGAGCGTAACCCCATAAGATAAGCAATCCCCATGTACTGACAGCGAGTGTGGACAGCCTGTATAACCTCTTCAATAGGGGCAGGAAGGTCAAGCAAGAAAGGCCAATCAATCCACTTCATCTTGATTGTGATTCGTCCCTTGGGTAGGATGGTTGACTCGTACCAATCCGCTTGATGAGCAAGCCAAAACCGATCATCGCTGAAGAAAGACCTTTGGAGCCTTCTTGGGTCTTCAGGCCAAAAGCGAAGTGACCTCATGTCAGTCCCGGCCTTCATGAAGTTCACCAAAGGAGGGTCACGCCTTGTGCGCTCCGGAGGATGAACGGGAACAGCTACTTGCACATAGAGAGACAAGTCCATGTCTTCATCATATCGATCTCCAACTTCATCGGCGGTGCTTGCCCTCTTGGTCCTAGCACCAACGGTTGTGGTCCTCTTCTTGAGAATAGGGTTGCCATCATGACCACGACCACGGCCTTGAGCACGGGAAGAAGGAGCTTGAGGCTTGGTCCTCTTTTCATGCACATGAATACCATACTCCTCCCCGGATGAACGTTCCTCCTCCTCCTCAATTGATTCCGAGCGAATCTCCTTGCCACGGGAGCTTGCTTTCTCTCTACCCATCTGTAGATAGACAAGGTATGCAAGGAATTAAGATATGTAACAAGAACTGTCCGAAACTGAGTTCATTGGGGCACCCCGACCCTAGCAGGGTCAACCGGCACGGGTGGCCGGGTCAACCGGCGGGTCGGGGATGAACCCTAGAACCAAGAATCGAAGGTATGAAAGATATAGCCATGGGATTGAAACAAGATTAAGGGAGGTTGTTCTAGGACCTAGATTGAAGCTTTTGACCGAAGGAAATCAACTAGAACGAACTACATTGAGAGATCGGAAAATCCGGAGTTTGAATCGATTTTACCGTTGGATTCCCGCGAAGTTTTCGGAACACCCGATGAGGAAGAGGCTCTTCAAGAGGAGGAGAATCCAAAGCACCCAAACTTGGAAGAAACTCACGGTGGAGCGCGGAAATCGCCTTGGGGAGCCAAGGGGCGGCGGCGGCGGTTTGGAGAAGGAAATGAAGTGTTTTTAGGGTTCCTGGGCGCTGACCGCGGGGCTTTTATACGACTTGCGCCGGAGCCGGGTGACCCGGCACGGGTGGCCGGGCGACCCGGCAACCTCCAGTACCGCACTGGGTGAACCAGCTACCCATGTCGGTTGACCCGCCTCCCCCAAAAACAGCCCAGAAACACAGATTTAGATAATGGGCTATTCTTCTAAAGAGATATATATATAGATAACGAGATTTAGAGAAGGTAAGCCTTTAAGATTTATAGCCCTACCACCACATTCTAGCAGCTCCTGCACGGGAGCCGGGCGACCCGGCGGTCTCCAGAGCCGCGCCGGGTGAACCGGCCACCGGTGCCGGTTGACCCGCCTCGTGCAGAGTCAGCCCAAAGAGAAGGGGATGAGATCCATATTGAAATAGATGGTTTTTCAACAAAGGAAATATATGTAAAGAGATGGATTGAGGGTAGATAAACTTCTAGGACACGAGATAGATAAAGATATATGGATAGATGAAAGATTTCTCAAGATTTGAGATGAATAATAGATTTTAGCTAGTGGACATATAATAAACTCTTGGCAACAAGTGACTAGCCACAATCAACATACATAACAATAGTCACTTGAGCCAAGTATTGATCCAAAGATCTCAAAACCCAATCTTTTGAAAAACTCACACAAATAAAGAAAAAATAAAACATTTTCAACCTATCTAGGCAACAATCAAGTATGTGCAATAAGTCAAGCCAAGTTACGAGAATCCAAGATATTTAGCTCACTTCTCAAAGCACAAAACCTTTGCTCATCTAGAGGCTTAGTGAAGATATCGGCAAGTTGCCTCTCGGTGCTCACATGATGTAAAGCAATATCTCCCTTAGCCTCATGATCCCTTAAGAAATGATGTCGAATATCTATGTGCTTTGTTCTAGAGTGTTGCACCGGATTGTTTGCTAGCTTGATGGCACTCTCATTGTCACACAAGAGTGGAATCTTACTAAACTCACAACCGTAATCACTCAACGTTTGCTTCACCCACAAAAGTTGTGCACAACAAGCACCGACCGCCACATATTCGGCTTCGGCCGTGGATAAAGCAACCGAATTTTGCTTCTTTGAGCTCCACGACACCAAAGATCTACCAAGAAATTGGCAAGTCCCGGTAGTGCTCTTTCGATCTACTTTGCAACCGGCATAGTCCGAATCGGAGTAGCCAAGTAAATCAAAAGTGGAGCCCTTGGGATACCATAAGCCTAGGTTAGGAGTGTGTACCAAATATCTAAAGATTCTCTTAACGGCCATTAGATGACACTCCTTAGGATTGGCTTGAAATCTTGCACACATACACACACTAAGCATTATATCGGGCCTAGATGCACAAAGGTAAAGGAGGGAGCCAATCATGGAACGAAATACCTTTTGATCGACCGACTTCCCTTCTTCATTGAGATCAAGATGTCCATTTAAAGCCATGGGAGTCTTGATGGGTTTGGAATCGGCCATGTCAAACCTCTTGAGCATATCCTTCACATACTTGGTTTGACACAAGAAAGTCTCTTCCTTCAATTGCTTGATTTGAAAACCAAGGAAGAACTTCAATTCACCCATCATAGACATCTCGAATCTCTTGGTCATGATCCTACTAAACTCTTCACAAAATTTATCATTAGTAGACCCAAATATAATATCATCAACATAAATTTGGTAAATAAAGATATCTTTTCCATTTCTTTGAATGAAGAGAGTAGAATCGGCTTTGCCTATTTCAAAACCGTTCTTGAGAAGAAAATCCTTAAGGCATTCATACCATGCTCTAGGAGCTTGCTTAAGCCCATAGAGCGCCTTATGGAGCTTGTACACATGGTTGGGAAATTTTGGATCTTCAAAGCCCGGTGGTTGATCAACATATACTTCTTCTTGGAGAGGTCCATTCAATAATGCACTCTTGACATCCATTTGATGAAGCTTGAAATCATGATGAGTAGCATAGGCCAAAAGGATACGAATTGACTCAAGTCTTGCTACCGGAGCATAAGTCTCTCCAAAATCCAAGCCTTCAACTTGAGTGTAGCCTTTGCCAACAAGTCTTGTCTTGTTCTTTGTGACGACACCAAATTCATCTTGCTTGTTCCTAAAAACCCATTTGGTGCCGATCACATTTTGCTTGGGTCTTGGCACCAACTCCCAAACTTCATTTCTTTTGAAGTTGTTCAACTCTTCCTCCATGGAAATAATCCAATCCGGGTCCTCAAGAGCTTGTTCCACACTAAGAGGTTCCAAAGAAGAAACAAACGAGTAAAATGCACAAAAATTTGACAACCTTGAGCGAGTTGTTACCCCTCTTTGGATACTCCCAAGTATGTTGTCGACGGGATGATCCCGTTGAACCATTTGATGTACTCTTGGGTGTGGTGCTTGAGATTGACATTGAATGGGTCCATCATCATCATCTTCAACTTGTGGGGCTTCTTCTTGAGCTTCACCACCTTGTTCTCCCCCTTGATCAAAGCCCCGTCCATGATCGTCACCATGAACTTGACTTTCTTCTTGATGAACTTGAGAACTTGGTGGTTCCACTCTTGTTGATGATGGTGGATCTTTATTACTTGTGTCAACCGGAGCTTGAACTTCAACCTCACGAGGCATCACTTCACCGGTCCCCATTCTAAAGATTGATACACTTGGGGGTTCTTCATCATCTACAAGGTTTTCACTAACTTGCTCTCGTTGAGAGCCGTTGGATTCATCAAATTTCACGTCTACCGTGGTCTCAACACAACCGGTGGTTTTGTTGAAAACACGATAGGCATGTTCGTTAGTTCCATAACCAATGAGAAAACCTTCATCAACCTTGGATGCAAACTTTGAGGCTTTGGGTTTCTTGTTAAGTATGAAATACTTACACCCAAAGACCCTAAAGTAGTGCACACTAGGCTTCTTACCGGTGATAATCTCGTAGGGAGTCTTGTTCAAGTACTTGTGGAGGTAGAGGCGGTTGGCGGCATGGCATGCAGTGTTGATGGCTTCCGCCCAAAATGAGTCCGGAGTCTTGTATTCATCAAGCAATGTCCTTGCCGCTTCAATCGACGTACGGTTCTTCCTCTCAACTATGCCATTTTGTTGAGGTGTATATGGAGCGGAAAGTTCATGCTTGATGCCTTCTTCATCTAGGAACTCCTCAACTTGAGTGGTCTTAAATTCCGAGCCGTTGTCACTTCTTATGTTCTTGACCTTGAGCTCGAACTCATTTTGAACTCTCCTAATGAACTTCTTGACCACTCCCTTAGCTTCACTTTTATCTTGCAAAAAGAATACCCAAGTGAAACGGGAGAAGTCATCAACAATTACTAGACCATATTTGTTACCACCGATGCTTATGTAGGCAATTGGTCCAAACAAGTCCATGTGTAGTAGCTTCAACGGTCTTGATGAAGATAGGATGTTCTTGGCGGGATGATGAGCTCCAACTTGCTTCCCGGCTTGACAAGCACTACACAACCTATCTTTCTCAAAAACAACATTTGTTAGTCCTAGGATGTGCTCGTCTTTTTGAAGTTTGGCCAAGTTCCTCATGCCAACATGGGCTAGTCGGCGATGCCATAGCCAACCCAAGTCGGATTTTGCCACTAAGCAAGCCTTAGGGTCCACCTTCACTTTTGTGAAATCCACATAGTAAAGCTTTCCCCGTAGATGACCCGCAAAGACAATAGAGGAATACTCCCTTCTAGAGACGGTCACACCCTCATGGGTAAAGAGACAATTGTAACCTTTCTCACAAAGTTGTGAAACCGACAACAAGTTGTATCCTAACCCTTCAACATGATAAACATCTTCAATTAAGTTTGTTATTGAGATAGTAATTTTACCTAGACCAACAACATCTCCTTGACCATTGTCTCCATAGATGATAGTTTCCGTAGGGGGTGTCATAATGATCAAGGGATGCAAATAAGCCTTCATCTCCGGTCATATGATTAGTAGCACCACTATCAATTAACCAAGCGCTCCCACCGGAGGAGTAGGCCTACAAAACAAGTTTAAGCTTTTGATTTAGGTACCCAAAAAGATTTGGGTCCTTTGAGGTTAGAAGCATAAACTTTTGGAACCCACACACTCTTCCTCATAGCCTTCTTTGTGTAGGCCCCAACATACTTGACCACCATTTTACCATTGTGGTCCAAGGTCACAACATAATCACAAGTATAGTTGGGAGAGGGCTTGTGTTCAACCACATTCTTCGATGCCTTTGATGGAGAATTAACCCCACCATTTCCTTTTGTGGTGTTCACAACCTTTGGTTTGTCCTTTGTTGTGGTAGAGGTGGTGACTCCATGGGCAATATCCATGATAGTGTTGAGGTAGCCTCCCTTGTTCCACAAGGGGATCTCATGCCCTTTCACCACCACCCTACCATTGACCTTGTTGTTCTTGTAGTGCACAAGTCCTTGCTTGTCAACTACCTTGGGTATGGACTTGGCACCGTTCTTGCCTTGAGTGATCAACATGTTCAAACGGGCTATCTCTTTGTCTTTGCTCTTGATTGTCTCCTCAAGCCTTGCATGGTTAGTCTTGAGAGCATTTATATCAACATTAGAGCAAATAGAACAACCTTTGCTAGTGGAGGCACTAGAGTCAAGTGTTACCTTAGGATTGGCCTTGGTGCTTTCCCAAAGAGTACTATAGTTTGCCTCAAGATTTTTATGTTTATCCATCAAGCATGAAAGGCTTGATTGAAGCTCACTATGAGTAGCCTTTAGGGAAGCTAGAGATTCATTTGCCAAAGTGTAGTCCTTTGACATCCTCTTATTGGAGTCATTAGCCAAGGACAAGTCCGTGGTCAACTTCTCCACCTTAGCCGCCTCTTCGGCAAGGCGTCTCTCTAGAGCAAGGTTTCTTTCCTTCTCAAGGATAAGCAAGTCTTATTGCTCATGGAGAGACACTTTTCTTTTCTCTAATTTCTCCAAAAGCCTTTTTATTTCTTTATAGCCCTTTTTACTAAATTGTTTTATCATGTTGGCCTCAATTTCTTTTTCATCATCTAGATCATCTATGTCATTAGGTGTGGATGAAGAAGAGGTGAGAGAGGATGAGGTGGTTGATTCTTGTACCTTGCTCCCCCTTGCCATGAGGCAAAAGTGAGAGTGGTCCTCATCGTCGGAGAAGTTGTTGAAGAGGCGTGGTGAAGATGATCCTTGTGCCATGGCGACGGTTGCCATGCCTTGCTTCTTCGGTTCTTCATCTTCGTCACTTGAGTCCCATTGTTGACCCACGTGAGCACGCCCTTGGTACTTGTTCTTGTATTCTTTACTCTTCTCCTTGTATTTCTTCTCTTCCTCATTCTTGTTCTTGTTCTTGGGACACTCGGCAATGAAGTGTCCATACTCTCCACACTCATAGCACTTTCGTTGAGACTTCTTCTTCCTTTTATCACCGCCTTTTCTTGATGCTCTTGACTTCAAGAATTTCTTGTACTTCCTTATGGCAAAGGCGGTTTCTTCATCCGTGCTTCCTTCATCACTAGTATCTTCCTTCTTATTCTTGGAAGTCTTTGGCTTCACTTCCACCACTTCACTAGAGCTAGCATTGAGGGCTAAGCTCTTGTTCATCTTCAAGCTTAGAGACTTCCCCACATCTTGGTCAACTAGCTCTTGATGCAAGATTTCTCCAAGAAGTTGATTGGGGGTCATCTTGTAGTAGTTTGGATCCCTTCTTATCATGGCCGCTAGGTTTTTGTCCTTTGGAGCAAAAGCTCTTAGCAACTTCTTTGTGACCTTTGAGTCATCCCAATCTTCACTTCCAAGAGCCCTAATGTCCGAGACAAGGAGCATGAGCCTATGATACATTTCTCTCACGGTCTCTCCATCCTTCATGAAGAATAGCTCAAGCTCTCCATTGATCAAGTCCATCTTCCCTTGCCTCATATGTTCGGTCCCCTCATGTGCTTCCTTGAGTGTGTCCCAAATCACCTTGGTAATTTAGATGTTCCGAACCTTGTTGAATTCTTGAGCACACAAGGATCCCGTGATGACTCTTGTTGCTTGCACGTTGCGGTGGAGGTCTTGCTCATGCTCAAGTGTGAGAGGTTCTCCTTCGGCGGGAATTGTTACACCTACAACCACAATCTTCCAAAGAGAAGGGTGAAGCCCGTAAAGGTGCATTTGCATGTCATAAGCCCATTTGGGATAGTCCTTCCCATCGAAATGAGGAGGCTTTCCCAAATGCACGGACTAGAATTTTTTGTTAGGATGATTGCCTGGAAATTGTGCGTAGTTGTGGGGCACTTCATGGAAGCCGGAGTGAGTGTACTTGGCTTACTCCTTCTTGATCATCTTCTTGAGGAGCTTCTCGGCCATCTTCTTGGCCTTCTTCTTCTTTTTAGCCTTTCTTCTCTTCTTCGCCGCCTTCTTTGCCACATCATCTCCATCCTTGACGTCTTCATCACTTGAGTCGGAGTCCGAGTCGGAGTCGGATGAACAGTCATCGGAGCTCTCTCCGTTGGAGGGGCTTGGAGCTTTCGCGGTCATGTCTTGGGCTGCCTTAAGCTCTTTTTCTTGAGCTTCCTTGGCGGCGATTTCTTCGGCGGATTGGTGGTCTCCACTCCCCGACATCTTGATCCCTTAGCGGTTAAGCCTAAATCAAGGTATTAGACTCTGATACCAATTGAAAGGACCTTGTGATGCCTAGAGAGGGGTGAATAGGATCACTTTAAAATTCTGCAAAAACTTAGCAGCGGATCAGGGACCGGATGACCCAGCACGACTGACCGGATGACCGGGGGGTCCGGGTCACCCTGGCACTTGTGCCGGATCAACCAGCGCGCGAAGGTAGAGTACAATAAGCTATGGAAAACTTGAATTTGCAGAAAGTAAGTGAATCAAACTTTGCGTATACAATGTAGAAACCACCTGCAACCAAAGATTTCACAAGTAACAACACAAATATGGAGATCGATCCAAATATAGCTTCTAGGGTTAGAGGAGGGGATGAACTCAAGCAAGCAAGAGACAAGCAAATTAATCCGAAGTTCACTCCCACAAAGGAAGCTACGTCTCCGTTGAGGATCCCACAAAGGGAGGCTATCACCAAGAGCCGCTTATCCTCATCCAATTTCCACAAAGGAAAAATGGTGCTCACTAAGAGAAATCCACAAAGGATGGGCAATACAAACGATACCGGGTGCTCCACACGGAGAGGGCACTCAACAGGCGACGCCTAACCGTCTAGAAGCAAGCTTAAAGAGTAACAAACGCGAATTAATCCACCAAAGCCACCACAAGTGCTTCTTGAGAGGAAGGAGTGAAGAGCTCTCACAAAGGGGCTAAATCCTACACCTCAAATGTCTCTCACACCCAAACCCTAGGAGTAAACCTTGCTTGGAGTGCTTGGAAGGGAGTTGAGAGAGAGGGATGAAGCTTTGGAGGTGTTTCAATGGAAGGGGAGGCGGAACCCTAGAGAGGAGGAAGATGGGGTATAAATACCCGAGCTCCCCGAGCTAGCCGTTATGTGCTGCCTGCGGCCTAGCCGGGTCAACCGGCACGGGTGGACGGGTCACCCGGCTCCCTCCAATACCGTCCCGGGTCGCCCGGCCACTTAGGCCGGTTGACCCGGTAGGACTGAGAGAGCAAGGTAAAGCTTATCTAAGGCTGTTCTAGGTTTTTCTAATGATTTTTCTAGGGTTTTCACTCTTAGAAAAGATGAGAGAAAACAAGAAGAGCACTTGTAGCGAACCTTGACCAACCGACCACGTCCCTCTTTATAGTACGGTGTTTCCTAAACTCAAATTCAAACCGAAAATTAAAATTAAATCGCCGATTGAGCTTCAACACCATTCATAAGAAAATGAGGGTCTTCCTTTGAATGTTCATCTTTATTTATTCTTTTAAGCCTGCACACATCTTATTGAAAGCTTTAATCTATCCAAATTGCATTGTCATTATCACCAAAATAATTAGGAGCCTAGATGCACTTTCAAGGGACAAGTCAGAACATGAAAGAAGCATTTGGAAGCAAAGACAAAGGCCAAGCATCTGGAAGCAAAAATTAAATTGTGCTAACATTTCATCCAATGTATATTATTAATCTAAATTTCAGTGCGCACAAAATGCTAATGTATAATATTATTTCCAAAGTTCTTCAATTTCAGGATTTGAGATGATATATTCTACATGTATTAGTATATATTTATTTGTATAATATTAGAGATAATATTATACAAATAAATATATACGAATGTATGTAGAATATTATCTCAAATATAACATTTTATATGCCACACGACTTTATATTACAGCGTATTACGATTAGTATTAGTACTTTAAGCAAATACGTTAGAGAAAAGAAAAACATAAAACAAAAAAAAGCATTTGTACCTGGTGGTACCTCCACCCGGTACAAATGCCCCCCTGCCACATCGCCTGGTGGAGGGCACATTTGTACCGGGCTGAGGCTCCGCCCGGTACAAATGTGTGGCATTTGTACCGGGTATTTCGCCCGGTACAAATGCTCGACCACATTTGTACCGGATGGTTTGTACCGGTTCAATACCCGGTACAAATGAGGAGTTTGAACCGGTACAAAAGGCCGTTTTTTCCAGTAGTGTCATATACCAAGCACCAAGGCAGCCAAAGTGACGTCGATTTTGTAAAAAAAAACATTTTTAGAGGAAAAAGACAATTGAGTAGCGAAAACACGTGTACTGGGTTCGTGGCCTAGCACGAACCACGGTCCACGCACGGAACTCTTCAAAATTCGTGCAAACTTTCATATCCGTGGGATGACACTCAAATTATAATTTGATTCTCTCTTTCTCTCTCTCCGGTCACCCTCCCTCACCTTGTCCATGCCATCGAAGCAGCCGGCGTCCCCACGGAGGCTCATCGGCTCGTGCCCGTGGTTGCTTGCCCCACGCCGCTGCAACCGGCTTACACGCCTGGTTGCCCACCGCCACTGCCCACGGCTGGTATGCTATACGCGGCTAGGTGGAAGTGGGAGGAGTGATGGTCAAGCTAATAAGGCCACAGTGGGTTAGGATTAGGGTTCGGGATTGCTGGGTGGAGGCTCCAATGGATCACGACCATAGAAAAGGAGGGTGTGGGGGTGGCACGAAGGTCTGATGGTGGTGGCTGGTTGGTCGGCGGCGCGGGAGTGCCGACCGATGGGGCAGGGTTGGACTCCCAGTGGGCGGTGGCAGTGGGCAGCGGGGGTGAGTTCTGGCGGAATTAGGAAGGGCGGGGTTGAGGGGGTTCGGTGGCGGCGGTCGGCGAGCGGACAACACGGCGGCACGGAATCCACTAGCCGAGATGGAGGAAGTGCCGGTGGTGGTGGTGGGAGGAAGAAGAGAGGGAAGTTGGTGGTGGGAGGAAAAGAAGCTTTTGATGAGTTTAATTGGACTTGTAGTTTTCTTATCGATCGATAGATAGAAGCCCTCGGCTGACTCAAACATTAAGCACTTAAATTTACACACAAATGTGCTTAGTTTATGTTACTCGAAACTTGATGAGTAGGTTTAATTTCACCATAACAAAACAAACTAAATATATGCTTAAGTTTGCTTGAATGTTGAAAATAGGCTAGGTGATTAGTATATACCAAACACCAAAGTAACGAAATGACCTCGAGAAATTATTAAAAAGAAATTATCGTATAAATGAAAGCACCTCTCTGTTGGGCTTTTGGGTACCAACGACCTAGAACAATGCACTCACATTTATGAGCCAGGCTATTACCCTCCCCGGCCCGGCCTAGTAAAACCGTTATGCAAAGACGAATCTGGCCCAGTCGAAGGCACAGTGCCATTGATCATAGTGAGCTCAAGAACATAATAGCACATTCAAGCTTTTCGCAGGCTAAATTTGCTCTGCAATCTCTGTGGGAGCTTCCCAGCACGCATCTCGTAAACTCGCTGCTTCACTGGCACAAGAGAATAACCTTCGTTTATTTGTATATACGGTGCCATTTTTATTCGTGAATCCAAATGCAATTATAAAAAATAAAATGCAAACAAAAGTTACTCAGGGATAAAAATGTCCACTGAGGAAGTTTTACTTTTACAATTCCTGCATGAATATAAATATCTAACTTTGTGGTTACTTTGTGCTTATGGAGGAACAATTGGTGTCATCACAAACTATCCAGTGACACATTGGTGTGCCGTGCATACTATAACTAATACAGAGATACTTATACAGAGAATAACAATATAATCCTCTGTTGATTCTTACACACACTAAAAATTAATACATAACTTAATTATACGTGTCACACGATGTAAAATATTAAGAATTACCTTCTCATCAAGAAGTTCCAAGTGACAACCACAAGCACGCACACCTTGTGATACAACTGATCAATGGACGCGAAATAGGAATACCGCAGTCCCTTATGTAACAGCATGATGCAGAACACCACCCAAAGGCCAAAGATGAACCCAATAATCATGCTCAAGTAGATGGAGTTCAGCATCCACTTGTTCTTCTCCTCATCAGGCTCACCTGGAGAATTACTTGTTCCATTTCCATGGCAACCCTTTGGGAGTGGAGGCCCACATAGACCGAAGTTTCCGATATACATTGATGCTGGGTCATCAGTTGCTAGTGTCTGAAGTTGATTCCCTGTTGGTATTCTTCCACTTAGGCCTCGTTCGTTTTGGCCGGATTGGCCCGGAACCAGGCCCAATCCAACGGATTAAGATTGGCCCGGAACCAGGCCCAATCCAACGATTAAAATGGACCGTTTTCAATCTTGACCTGCATCGGAATGGCTGTTCGGTTCGGCCTGGCCCGGAATCGATTTGGACCCGATTCCGATTTCCCCCTTCTCATTTTGACCCAGAATCGATCCACACCTCCTGAGGTCCGGAACGAAATCCCTCGAGGACTCGCTCTCCTGACGCACGCGCGGAGGGAAGCCTGGCGGCACGCGAGGCGAAGGCGCGGCGGCGCGAGGTGGCTGCGTGGAGGCGCGAGGTGGCGGCGTGGCGGCGCAACCTATCCCCGACGGCCAGCACCGCGACGACGACCGCCTCCTTCTCCCTGGTAACCCATCGCCTTCCCCTCGTCTCTCCCCAACCCTAGGTTTCTTGGCGTCGCAAGATCTGTGACTCTCCAGCTCGATTTAACTCTGAACCGCAAGATCTGTGAGCGCTCCAGGCTCGATTTGGTTTTTGGTTGCTCGTTGTCAATCACCGGAAATTCAGCTGACCAGGCAGCGATGAATCAATTTTATTTCCTGCGAGTTGACGGGGTAGTAAATTGCCATGAATCAACCTTTTCTTTTCATTTGTATTTCCTGCTTGTCTGGTAGTAAATTGCCATGAATCAATTTTTTCTTTTCTACGAAAGAAGCATGACTGAATGTAGTATTACAGAACTATATGGAAAAAAAGTATAGGAAAAAAGAATCTTGATGTCAGCCTGTGGTTGACTGTAAATCGTCCTGCTGTGCTCCTACTTGGCAGGAGATCTTGTAATGTCAGCCAGCATCTTGAGCGCAGGGCAAGGGTTGTCAATGGGTACCTGCAGGTTGTTGAAACAAATTAACACATAGACTGAGCTAATTAGTACGATGACATGTCATGCGTTTTGTTTATCTTAACTGGTAATGGAACTAATGTGCATCATCAGATTCTGCAGTGCAAATTAGCTGCAAGCCTGCAATCACTGAATAGTATATAATGACACATCACAAGCAGTTGCATAAGTCAAAAGCTTGCTTTGTGCATGAATGAACAAATAGTTTCTTTCAGGAACTGGTTGGAAATATCAAACTGCCATATTGATCCACCCAGGTCTGATTTAGACCTTTGTTAACTGTGTGTGCTGTATAAGTTTTGCTGGCGGCATGAAAGATATAACAATGCTCTTCCCATGTTCCTGTTTGTAGTTCAAAGTGCTTCCGAGGTATTTATATTTTCACTGAACTATATTTTCTAGTCTCAACATTTCAACAGTCTGCTCCTATTGCATTCAAATTTGTCTCACTTCGCTATGAAGTTTCTGTTTAGGATATCAATCGTCACCTAATCAGCTAACCAGGATAAAGCACAACTGTGCCTCATAGTTCTCTGTCAAGACTTTTGGGAGCTGTAGGTTTACTAATTGCCATAAGTTAACTTCTGTTTGTTTTTCACTTTTTTTTTTGGTCTGTGTCTTGAATTTGTTTGCTACATAACAGTGTCCCTACTCCACAAAAAACATGTTCTTGTCATAATTCCTGTATATGTGTCCTATCACGAAGACTTCATGGATTGTCTACTTTGGCCAAGACAATTTGTATTTGTCTGTCTTGTAAAATCACAATTGATGGTGTTGCATGCATGCTATCCGTTTGTCAATTGAGATTCTTATTACTGAACATATAGCATAAGAAATGTAAGCCTTTGCAAAGCAAGGTCGAGGGACACAATGCATTGCATTTAGAATCGGTCTCGATAATTTTTCTGTTTGTCATATGTGTGCTATTCTGATATGGAGTTAAACTTTGTGCATGCTCGCTCAGCTGTGTGGTGAAAATATACTTTGTGCTATTCTGATAAAACTGTGTGGTGAAAATATACTTCACTCAGCTGAAACTTGTCGTTGTACCTGAAGCTAATAGTTCCTGTTGTCTCTGCATTTTGTGTGGTTCAGCAAGCAGTAGCTGGCCCTTTTAGCAGCAGATTAGTATGATAATGACCGCAATTAACATTCTTGTATAACTAGGACTGTCAGTATTCTCGTGTTCTATTTTCAGTACACTAGGACTGTGTTTGACCTGTATGAAGGGGGCCATGGTTAGTTAGGTATCATAGGCGTTGCTGGTGATTTCAGTCGCCAATGAAATCATTGTTGTCCTGAAATGGTTAGTTAGCTTCTGAAATTGCTGCAACTTCGAATGGCCACTGCCTGTTGTGTCCATGCTTTTCGGTTGCCACATAATTTATGCTGGAAGTGATTTTATTAGCTTTTTGAGGTGGTTGTCTTGGTTTACTATGTATTACAACCACAATCCATTCTGCTCATGTCCTAGGAGATATGTTTTAGAGGGTTAGAGGGTTACTAATGTAACTCCCCTGCTTTTATGTTTTAAGCTAAATCTGTGTCCACCCTATTGGTTTGTTATGTTTATAATGCTACCTTTCATCTTTTATCATTCAAATCATGAGCATGGACTTTATTTGTCTCATCTACTGTTTATGACAAGGTTTATTTGTCTGATAGTATACTACTAGTAGACAACATAGCTGATAACATGGCTGACAGCATGTCTGACACCATAATGAGTGGAACAGTTTCCTCTGTACTAGTTTCAGTTATTGAGATGAGCACAAATAGCAAATGTACATGTTGCCCTGATATATCTGATTGATACTCATCAATTTTAAGGATTCATTTTTCTTGTAAGATTGCATTCAGTAACATTGTTCATGTAGTAGTGCATTGCTGCATATGATGCCTTCATTTAAATGGTGGTTGTTGCAGGGATCATGCCATGGAGGTGATGCAAAAACTGGATCATGCAATGAGCTGATGCCTTCATTTAATTGGTGGTCGTTGCAGGGATCCTGAGTTGCTAGACTTGAAACAAGAACACCTTTTTTTAATGCTCAATACTCATGTCGTATTTGTGTATGGTAGCATGCCATTGCAAGTGCAGTGCTTGATAAAGCCTCTGTTCGGCTCTATTTAATGTCACATGGCTAATGTTGATTTTGGTTTCCTGTTCTGCGACCTGTGTTTTGATCGGATTGGTCGGATTGAATCTTAGCCGGATTGAGTGACACAGCCGGATTCACTCAATCCAGGTCCGGAAGTAATCTTGGCTGGTATCCAATCCTACGGAACCGAACGAGCCCTTAGATTGTTATACGAGAGGTTGAAGCTGGCCAAAGAAGTTAGAGCTGATATGCTTGAAGGGATTTCTCCAGATAGTACATTATGTGACAAGTCAAGGGACTCCAATGCCTTGAGGCCACCAATATTATTGGGAACTCTCCTGCTCAAGTGATTCCAAGATAGATTCAAGCTTTTCAAAGAAACCAGAGCACTAATTTCTTGAGGAATTTCTCCAGTCAAATTGTTACATGATAAATCAATGTTTACCATGTACTTGATTCCTTCAGAAAATTCTAGCTGTTGCCCTTTGGTTAGCACTGATATGGTCTCTGTAAAGCTTATTGCCTCAGAACTATCCGTATATCGACTAGTAAATTCAAAACTTCCTTCCAACATATCAAGGAAATCACCATATCCATGAGAGTAAGCCATTGCACTCAAGTTTGTTATGGACTCAGGTATTTGACCAGAAATGCTGTTACATGCGAGGTCCATATATTGAAGCCCTTGAATCTTTGCAAGTTGAACAGGAATATTGCCAGAAAAGTTATTGGATCGCAACTGTAGCAATGCTAGGGATGGCAACTTATCTGCTAACCATGGTGGCAAATTTCCAGAGAATTGATTGTATGCGAGATCAGGGAATACTAGTTTTTGGGACAATCGAAGTGCTGATGGGAAAACTCCTGAAAGCTTATTGCTATTTAAATTAAGTGCAGCCATATACTTAAAAGTTCCAGAATCTTCTTTGCAATTGGGCACATCTCCTGATAACATGTTTCCTGACAGGTTTAATATAAACAAGTATTGCACATTGCACAATGAATATGGTATGCTGCCAGAAATTGAATTGTTGTAAAGAGCAAAATTTTCTAAACTCCTGGCTCCGAAGTCAGGCAGTGTCCCTGACAAGTTGTTTCGGGAGAGGTTAATATACACTATGTTTCTTGAAAAACGTGGAACGGGACCTGTAAATCTGTTACTACTAAGGTCAATCATTGCTACCGCCAACATTTCAAGACTTGTTGGCAATGTGCCACTCAGTCGATTATTTGACATGTCCAAATAATGAGCTGTTGAAACTACGGACCAGAACCAATTGGGTATATTGTCATCTATGGTTGCTTTTGAAATGTCAAGAATATCGATACTCCTTTGCCATCTAATCCATGATGGGAACGTAGGTCCAAGCTGGCATGACCTGAGATTGGCCACCTCTAATTTGAAGGAAGGAATCCAGTTTGAGTGCACTCTCATGGAAAGAGAGTTATCAGACATTTGTATTACTTGTAATTTTTTCAATCCTTCCAAGTGCTCTTCATATATTTCACCAACCATGTGGTTTGAACCAAGATTCAATATTGTCAAATTGTTAAGCCCTCCTATCCACAATGGTAAAGGACCTGTGATATCGTTACCATACAAATTTAAGCAATTCAGATTACTCAGAGGCTCTAACCAATTTGGAAGGTTCCCGCCCAATTTATTGTAGGAAAAATCCAACCAGTATAGCTTGTCCCATGAACATTTTGGAAGCCTGTCCATCAAATCACCTATCTCCCCAGTGATATTACTTGATTGAAGAGCCAGAATCTTCAAGTTACATAGGTTCTTCAAATTTGTTGGTACCATTCTCATAATATTGTTGTGACCCATATAAACTTTCTCAAGTGACGTCATATTTCCCATCTCATAAGGAATTGGGCCTTGGAAGCCAAGAGAAGGAGAGGCAGAGATAAGTCAAAGTCGTTATGTGCCAAAACCAATTGGGAGACATTGCAGTATGAAAGGAGTTCCCACTGATTTCCAACACCTTAAGCGCGGTAAGATTAGAATGACTGAGGTTGGGAATTGTGTTTCTTAGGTCACAGGCTCCTAGATGAAGAACTTCTAGTGACAGAAGGCTGCTAACTGCATGAATCCAGTCTACTGCAGCGCTAAGATTCGTATAGGTCATGTCAAGGTACTTCAGTGTGGAAAGATGTGACACCCAAGTAAGGCTGTCAGAGTATTGAGAGCAGGGCCGGCTCTGGGGGTGTGCGATGAGTGCGCAGGCCTAGGGCCCAGCCCAGCAGTGGCTCAGACTCCGGACACATTTCACTAGACAATGCCCCCAACTGGCCCATAAACGAGCTCGACAAGCTGCCAGCCGCGTCTCTGTCATCGTGCAGCAGGGCCATGGACATGTTTGCATGACGGCTTTCGTCTTTGTCAACGTGCAGCAGGGCCCATGGACAAGTTTGCACGAGGGCCTTTGAAATCTTTAAGCCGGCCCTGATTGAGAGCCCCGATAGTCTGACTTGAGATCAAGATAGACGAGTTTCGATAGGTTACCAAGCTGTGGAGGTACTCTCCCCCCAAAGGCCGAATAGGAAAGGTTAAGATACTGAAGACTTTTAAGGGAGCCAATAAAATTTGGGATGCTTGCACTACTGAAGTTGTTACAACTCAAGTCTAAATACGTCAGATGATGTAATTCAACTAAGGAGGAGCTCATCTCACCTCCCAGCCCGGAGAAAGAATGAGGCCAGCTGCCGTTGTGTTGACGCTTTTTCCGGTCGAACATACGAGTGCGCTGGATCGCGCGGTAGTCGAAATCGCACCTCGACGAGGTTCCCAGCACGGGCCGGTCTAACCGCCTTGGACAGGAACGTCACCGAAAACCTAAGATCGCTGCCCCGGGAGGGACCCCGTCAGGGACAACGCGCCTAGGGTTGTTCTAAGGTCGGCAGGCCACTTAGAACGCCCTAAATCGCCGTAGAGACGAAGAAGGAAGCAAAGAGGTTGGAAAAGTAGGGTTGGAGATAAAAAGGTAAATTTGATATGTTCGATTGGGTGATAGGTCCTCAATCGGCCACGGCCCTTTATATTTATAGGGTGGGGAGGTCTTGCCCCTGCTGGAGTTGAAGGCCTAACAAATCTCGTGCTAAAATACAACTCCAACTCGGTTTACAAAGCTCGGACCCGGTCAAACCGCCTGGACCCCCGGTCTAACCGGCCTGTGCGACGTCCAGATCTTCCAGAAGCCATATCTCTCTCATCCGGACTCCGAATTAGATGTTCTATATATGGATCTTGATCTACTCGACGAGACCTATCCAATGGGGAAGTCAAAATTACCTTTTGAGGACTTTGGCTAGGGTGGTCTAACCGGGGGTACAGGCGGTCTAACCGGGTTAGCCCAGACCTACCAATTTTGGGTGTCAACATATGCCTCCTGTTTTTTAGTAAAGCTTGCGTACTAAAAAACAATTATAAGGTCAATGCAAAACTTTCCACTGGCCATTTTGTTCTAAGAGCGATTCTCATTGAAATCGGCCATGTCTTCTCAATTGTCTTCAAGATCCATGTGCTCTGGAGAAGAACTGTAATCAATAAGTTGCTCATCGTCTTCTGGAGCAGATACCGACGACAACTTATCATCGCAAGCCATGGGGACTGAAGAAGCGAAACTGAGCGGCATCTCTGGTGAACCCGGTCTGACCGCCTGGTCAGCCGGTTTGACCGCCTCTGCCTGAGGTGTCGTCTTGGCTCTCCACTCCTTCCCTTGCGATACCATGAGCCTGTAGCTGTTGAAGATCTTGTCCCTCTGTTCTTCCAACTCTTTTTCATTTTTCTCCCGCAGCCTCAAGCGTTGAAGCTTCCTCCTTTGAGTGTGAGTCAAACCGGAAGGACACCATCTCGGTAGAAAGTACTTGGAGTTGGAACCACTTCCATTGGCCTCATGATCATTAGTGGCAACAGATCCCTTTTGAGCAGATGTTCCAACCTGATCGTTTAAAACAACCGGTCTCTTGCTATCTTTCTCAACGGGAACGTCCATCGTCCCAATCTGGATGATATCTTGACTAGTGGTCCTTTCTGTGTCAACATCCATCTTTTCAACCTCCTCCTTTCTGATGTTGGGCTTGTACACCTGTTTCGGAGGAAGTTGAACTCTTCTGGGCAGGGCGGTCTGACCGCCTGTAGGGGGCGGTCTAACCGGGTGGTCCTGGTGACCCTGTCCAGACTGACGTGGCGTCCAGCGATCTCGTGTAGGTCGTGAAATCCAATCCAGAGCTGGTCTCCTTGATCCTCCCCGTCCAGGATGGAAGGATTGTTGATATGGCACCCACATCACTCCATTGTCGTCGTAGATCGGACGAGGTGAATTTGAACTTGAAGGATCCCAAGTTGGAGTAAAGTGTTGCCTTTGAGATGATTCACCCCTGAACCGGACAGCTGCCCTGGGAGGTGATGACGGCTTCTCTTGATGTGTGGGTGACCTCATCCTTTTTTTAACGGTCGATCGCTCGTAACGGCGTTTTGTTTGGAATATTTGTCGAATAGCATGTCAAATGTGACATTTGCCTTTGGAACACTCCCCTGATTCTTTGCCACGTTGACCTTCTAATTTCCAATCTCCGGCCGCTTCGGGTTAGGCATCTTTGGGCGATCATGGGCAGGGGCGGTCTGACCGCCTACCCCAGCCGGTTTAACCGCCCCAGCCTTTTCAGGCTCAAGTGGTTGCTGACTGACAGGCGTGGACGACCCTTGGCCCCCAAGTCCAGAAGCTTTGACGGTGATCTTGAATGTTTCTCTACCATCAGGGGTCTTTTCACAAGTAACTTCTCTTATTAGCTCTTTTCCTCTCAAATCGGGCTTTGCTTCCCCGACCACCACATTCTTGCCCTTGGTTGCTTCGACTTGATGTGGCCGAACCAGAACCTTGGGCTGCTGCAATTCCATGGTGTTGATAGGAAAAGGATGCTTCTCAACTTGCTTTTCATGAAGTACCAAACGACCTTCATTTATGGCCGATTCAATCTTGCGACGAAACACATTGCAATCATTAGTAGCATGAGAATAAGAATGATGATATTTACAATATGCACGTCGCTTTATCTCATCAAGTGGAGGCATGGTATGAGATATTTTAATATTTCCAAGTTTAAGCAATTCATCAAAAATGCGATCACACTTAGAAACATCAAAAGTAAATCTTAATTCTTCTTGCCGACCTTTACTAGCCGGCTTAAGTGATGCACAAGAAAAAGATTTATCTTCAGAAGGCCACACAAATTCAGCACTATAAATTTCAGTCTCACCGTTCAAATTATTAGAAACATAATCAACCACATGAACATCAGACCGATGAGACTCAAGTTTTTCTTTTTCTTTATTCAATTTCAGTTCTTGTGCCATGCCTCTCACAAGAACAGAATCAAGTGAATAAAAGTTCACACCATCTAATCTTTCTTTAAGAGCAGATTTTAAACCTTTAGCAGCAAGATTAGCTAGGTCGGAATCAGAAATTGACAAATTGAAACAACGGTTTTTAACCTCTTTAAAACGCTTAAGGTAATTAGAGACTGTTTCGTCTTTACCTTGCTTAACCGATGTTAAATCTGTCAATTTTAATTGATAGTCCCCACTAAAGAAGTGATCATGAAATTTTTGTTCCAATTGATTCCAAGAATCAATAGAATTGGGGGCTAAAGATGAAAACCAAGCGAAGGCGGTACCCGTTAAAGATAAAGAGAACAAACGCACTTTAAAAGAATTATGGGCACTTGCTTCACCTAGTTGAGCAATGTATTGGCTTATGTGCTCCCAAGTTGTACGATTGTCCTCACCACTAAATTTAATAAAATCAGGTACGCGCCAACCAGGAGAATAAGCAATAAGATCAAAATCGGCTTTATAAGGTTTTTGTATAACCTAGAATTACCCATATCAATGCCAAATTTATTTTTCACCATACTAGCTACTTATTTCTTAAATTTATTAAATTCATCCATAGCAGCTAGTTGGGATTGCCTTGCAGCTGATAAATTAACTCTATTCACAATAGGTGGATTCCCTGGAACACCCATCATCTGGCCAGACGGGGCGGTCAGACCGGCCATGGGGGGCGGTCTGACCGGGGTCGGCTCCGACAGTGACGATTGTCCCGGATAGAAACCAGTCGGCATGCCATACACAGGTGTCTCAATTGAGGTTCCTGACGCTGCCGACAAGCTTGTTTGCAATACCCCTTGTGAATCTAATTGAGGGATAAAATCATTAGGAAAATTAAAACTACTACTTTTACCCTCAACTTTTTCTAAGCGGGCAATCATACGAGCAACCTGACTATGCTGATTACTAAAAGCACGCTCGAATTTATCAGATAATTCAGTAAGCTTTGTAGATAGATCAGTTCCAGGTTTGCTTACAGTGGTGATTACCTCAATCTTGTCGTTGTTGACCTTGATCGCCGGCAACTCGAAATCTTGAGTCATCGTCACCTTGCCTGAGCGATCTTTCTTGGCGTCAGAGAGGAACTTCTGCTTGATGTACTCCTGAAGCTCGGTGTACTTCCTCTGGTCCTCTTCGCTGAGTTCTTCGATGTTCACCATGATCGGTTGTAAAACCAGATCTTTTCCCCAGCGGAGTCGCAAAAAGTGTGTTGACGCTTTTTCCGGTCGAACACACGAGTGCGCTGGATCGTGCGGTAGTCGAAATCGCACCTCGACGAGGTTCCCAGCACGGGCCGTTCCCAGCACGGGCCGGTCTAACCGCCCGGGGGGGCCGGTCTAACCGCCTTGGACAGGAACGTCGCCGAAAACTTAAGATCGCTGCCTCGGGAGGGACCCCGTCAGGGACAACGCGCCTAGGGTTGTTCTAAGGTCGGCAGGCCACTTAGAACGCCCTAAATCGCCGTAGAGACGAAGAAGGAAGCAAAGAGGTTGGAAAAGTAGGGTTGGAGATAAAAAGGTAAATTTGATATGTTCGATTGGGTGATAGGTCCTCAATCGGCGACGGCCCTTTATATTTATAGGGTGGGGAGGTCTTGCCCTTGCTGGAGTTGAATGCCTAACAAATCTCGTGCTAAAATACAACTCCAACTCGGTTTACAAAGCCCGGACCCGGTCAAACCGCCTGGACCCCCGGTCTAACCGGCCTGTGCGACGTCTAGATATTCCAGAAGCCATATCTCTCTCATCCGGACTCCGAATTGGACGTTCTATATATGGATCTTGATCTACTCGACGAAACATATCCAATGGAAAGTCCAAATTACCTTTTGACGACTTTGGGTAGGGTGGTCTAACCGGGGTACAGGGCGGTCCAACCGGGTTAGCCCAGACCTGCTATTTTTGGGTGTCAACACGTTGTAAGAATTTTCACCGTGGAGATCGAGCTTGACAACATGGTCGGTTCTGTTGCTGCAGTGAACACCCCTCCACTGGCAGCAACTCTCTCCTTGCCATGATGAGAGTTGGCCCCCAGGGTCAGATAAGCTGGCTTTGAATGAGAACAACGCATCCCTCTCACTTGTGATGCATCTCCCATTCGATCTCTTAGTTTGAAGGGATGAACATGAGGGCACGGGCAGGATCAGAAGGAACCAGGTTAGGACTGTTCCTTGGAGAAGCATGAACCTCACTGCAGCCATTCTCAGCACAAGGTTACGGTTGAGGTAAAATGTATCAGATATAACTATATAAGTGCAGTATCAGCATAACTGCCATCAGCATAACTGCCATCAGCATAACCTCATCTGTAGTCAACTAACGCAAAAGTTTTGGTCGTATTTGTTGCACAGCTGCCAAAATTTCTTTTAGTCATACTGTTGTTTGAACATGTAGACAGCCGCGTTTAAAAATTCCCTATAGTTCCATAGTGACAGCGTTGTTCAGCAGTGGAGGTACAGAAGTTGCCCAGAAGTTCAGTGGATTTTCTACTAAATCTGGAGCTAGCAGCCATTGCATTCCCCCTTCAAATTAAAACATATTGAAAAGACAAACACTAAACAATTGAAAAGGGTGGGCAGCCGTTTGTTTTACTCTGCATCACTCAACTGTTTGTTTTACTTTGACTTTCCGATTCAATTATTTGGCCTGTGACGCAATGTGACATGGACCTGGTCACCTGGAGCCATCTCTAATGGATACTTTTATATATGATCTGTATAGATTGTCTATAGTCATTAGCTCAATAGTTCCCATGACGCGTAACTTGTCACTTCTTAGTCAAATTGTCAATATAAATATAAATTGTCTTATCCAATGGCAGATTAAAAGAAAAATAAATTTCTAGAGTGCTTGAAATTATATTAGTGATAGTTGTCTCTTCGGTGAAATCTAACTATGAGAGTAGTAACAAGTTTCTAAAGGAATGCACGAGCAAGTTCCTAAAGGGAAGTAATAGGCAATACGAATATGGTATGACCAACAACCAATTTTATTTCTTTGGTTTTCAAGTTTTTAGTAAATTATAACACAAGATACTTAAAGTACCTTCACATACTTCACAAATACCGTAACAAAGCCCAAAGAATACATGAGGTCGCAAATAATCGGAAGTCAGAATCAGTGAAGGATTATATTTTAGAATTCCCAGTGAAGGATTATAAGTGTATGAATAAAACTAACAGAAAAATATCAGCTGCAATATGGCAATATCTTTGGAGCTTTGTCACGGTACTTGGAAGTAATTGTGGTACTTGCAGGTACTTTCCTTTCTTATCCTTGTCAACAAAAAAAATGAATAGACTTACACATAATTAAAAGAGTATCTTAATAATTTCTCACTATTTTTTGTACTATATGTTTCTTAATGATATTGGCACTTCCTGACATTTCTTGGTACTTTCATCAATAGATTTTGTAGGATGGATAACTTTTATTAATTTTAAGTACTCTAATATTGGTATGGCACATGTGACTACTGTTCATCACTCTGACACATACAATGCAACCACATAATTGAAAACCCCGGCTATATGAACTATTGGCCGGGCCACGCCAAATGAAGATAGGTTGCCTGCCCTCTCGAACGCGGGAGGACGCCGAATTTCTTCGTGGGGTCTAGGCATTTTGAAAAAGTCTGTGGTACCAATCAATCAAAAGCTTAATAGGACACAAAGGGATACAGATGGTACACATCAAAACCGCCTAACCCCTAACAAAGCCGCAAGCCCACGAAAGCCAGTCGTAGCCGAAGGCCAGGCTTCGTCGAGGATGAGTGGAAAAAGAGCGACCGGTTGTAGCGCAGTCCTATCATGCACCCTACATTTGTGCTCACCCCAAAGCGACCATGCGACCAACCAGGCGAAGGAGTCGAAGCCCTTCTTGTGAAGTCTAGGGATCCGTTTCCTTGCCTGTAACCACCAAGCGGCAAAATGCTCCAACACCTGCGGAACCAATGCCTGAAAACTGATGCTACTAAGAACACGGAACCAGGTCTCATGGCAGAAGGAGCAGCCAGTGAGTAGATCTAGAGTCTCCACCTCCTGTGCACATAGGGCGCACTCATCATTATCCCGAAGGTTGTGGCGCCGCAGCCGATTCAAGGTCCAACAACGCCCATGAAGGACCAACCAGCCGAAGAACTTGCATCTGCCAAGCGTTTGCACTTTCCAAAGCTACTTTGCTCCCCTGAGCTTAGGTTTGCCGTGGAAAATAGCCGTGCGACCGAGAATTTTCCATTAGACGACCATTTCCAAATGAACCTGTCAGCCGAGTCCGAAAACCAGCAGTCGCGAACAAGGTCCCAGATCCTGATGTATTGTACCAGAACTTGCACTATGAGTGCAAGTTTAATATCCTTTACCCACCTCCTTTGCATGAGGCCCTTAGCGACTGTGTGTTTGTTTCTTATCCTCATCGGCACCGCTGCCCACAAGTTGGGTGCAATCGTTTTGATGGAGGCACCGTTGATCCAGCGATCTGACTAGAAGAGGAGGGCCGAGATCGAAGTTAGAAAGAAATCGTTCGCTAGCGAAGAGGAGGGGCAGGCGAAAGGTGGCCCAAGTCCTTGTGGGGTTAGTACGCGCTAACCAGAGCCATCTCAGGCGTAGCGCAAATCCCATAAGGTGGAGGTTTGGGATACCAAATCCCTTTGTGATCATTGTTCGGTCCTTCGGTTTTGTTTCTTAACCTTGTATAACTCTCTCTCTCTCCCGCTTAATGAAATACGTGCTTTGCACGGTCTTTAAAGAAAAATCTTAATAGGAACATGTTAGAACAATGGTTTTCAGCTTTTGCGTGACGGATGCTGAACTTGCGTTTCTTGGTGAGGAATTCAATTGAATTGATTTCACGCTGGCCGTCAAAATCTTGTAATCATCGTGTGCATTCATTGGAATTCCGAATCTTTTTAAACCAAACCCATCATTAATACGTCTTCTTCAGTATATAGATCCATGGCGCCGAGACCACCAAACTTTAGGTAAGAGAATTTTTTTTTTAAAAAAAAACAAGAGGTCGAAAGAGGGGTTCGGATAAGCCAGCCTTCAGTGAGAGCAGCGCATCCCTCTCACTCTTGCAATGCATCCTTGGATCTCTTAGCTTGAAGGGAGGAACTTGAGGGCATGTGCAGGATCAGAAGCAGCCAGGTTAGGATTGTTCGTCCTTGGAGAAGCATCATGAACCTCACTGCATTCATTCTCAGCATACGGTTGAGGTAAAATGTAAGAGATATGAGTGCAGTATGTATCAGCATAACAATCACTCAGCTCATCTTATTCGATGGCATCTGTTTTCAGCAGTCAACTGACGAAGAAGTCTTGGTCGTATTTGTTGCACAGCGGCCGGCCAACATTTTTTATAGTCATACTGTTATGTTTGAACGTGTAGACAGCCGCGTTTAAAAATTCCCTACGGTTCCGTAGTGACAGCGTTGTTCGGCAGTGGAGGTACAGAAGTGGCCCAGAAGTTCAGTGGATTTTCTGCCAATCTGGAGCTAGCAGCCATTATATTCCCCTTTCAAAAACAGATTGAAAAGACAGTAAACAAGTGAAAAGGGTGAGCAGCTGTTTGTTTTATCGCAAAAGCTAAACCGAGAGGCCTCTCGATTTAGCCTTAACTCGAGACCCCTGTTGTTACTTTCATGTGCACTAGAAAGAAGTAACCCTTCCCCAAAGGAAGAAGAACAGAAGGTAACCGGCGGGAGGTGGGCGGGGAGGCCGGCGGCGGGTCGCCGCCGGCCGTGGGTGGCGGTGGCGGGTTTTATGGTTTCGGGGTTACCGGGGTTTGGGGGTGGGGAGGGCTCCATGACTGGCGGATGTAGAGGGATGGCCGGCGGCGGCGGCAGGCCCGACGGTGGTGGCGGGGTGTGGGCGGCGAGGTCGGGCGGCGATGGCGCCGCCGGCCGGGTGGTGGAGGACCTCCGGTGGGCAGGGCAAGCGGCTGGGGGTGAAGGCGGTATAGGTTAGGAAGGGCGGGGAAGGGGGCCGTGGCGGGAAGTGGGGGGACGGCACGGCGGCGAGGTCGCCGCCGGCCGTGGGCGGTGGTGGAGGTCGGCGGCGGCGGTGGGCGAGCGCCGGAGATGAGGAAGATGACATACCAGAGACAAAATCGAGGTCCACACAGATCCGGATGGAGAACCAGCAATGGAGGAGGGGAGGGAGCGGTGGGAGATAGGCGGACCTCGCCGGCGTCGGAGGCGACGCCGGCGAGGCGGCGGTCGGCGGCGGCGCGGGGGCGTGGTGCGCGGATGCGGCTCGAAGCCTGGAGAAGACTATGCGTTTTGTTTTTTTTCTTGCGGCGCGCTCCGTGAACCGTGAGTAGAGGATAAGAGAGCGTCCGTGTGGGGCCGGGGAGGGCTCTCGATCGAGAGCTATCGAGAGAGCCCTCTCCCGGTAGACACGTCCTTGTTTTATTCTGAATCACAGTCAGCTAGTATGCTTTCCTAGACTTTCCGGTTCAATTATTTGACCTGTGAGGCTGTGACGATTTGTCATAGGGACCTGGTCACCTGGAGCCATATCTCTAATATACACCTTTATATGGGGACTTTTACGGTGGACCATACCAGCATATACCACTGTTGGAAAAGGACCAGTATGGAAGGATCCGACGGTTGAGATTAATTGTATACCACCACAACTTGCACCTGTGGTACGAGGTGGTATACGTGGGTGGTATAGGCTGTATAGGGATATTATTGGAAGTTTAATGTGATGGTATTAACGAAATATATGATTTCTCTATTTCAATTTATTTTTCATTTCCCTCTAATTCAATCTCGTCATACCCTTTTCTCTTCGTTTCCTCCTCTCGCATCCCGGCGGCAGCAGCGGCGGCGGCGGCGACGACGGTGGTGGCCCTTGCGCACAGGGCACGGCGTAGGGGTCGTCGCGCCACCCGCCAACTGCGGGACAACGCGAGCGGAGGGGTGCCTCGCCACCCCAGCGGCCACGGCTCGGGCGGAGGGCTGCATCCCGACCGACGCCGCTAAGTGCGTCCGTGCGGGCAAGTGCGGCATGGCGCGGGCGTAGGGCTCCTCGCCACCCGTGCGCGGATTGGGCTCTGTGGATCTGCTGGAGCCGTGGTGGGGGGCAAGCGGCGGCGAGTCGCGCGACCCGGCTTCGTACGGCCGACGGATTGGGGACGGCCCGCATCCTTGCGCTAGATGCGCCGTCGGCCGAGGACTAGAGGCAGGCTGGGTAGCGCTCCGGCGACACCCTAACCCTGCCGGAACGGTCTCCACCGACGTAAATGCAAGGGTAAGTGTTACTTGACACCGAATAGGATGGATTTGTCAGTTTAAAATTTGTGATTCCTATACTTCCTCAATTTCGAGTGCAGTGCTGGTTAATTGGTGATGTTCATTTCACATCTTGCGGTGTAAGATATTATTTGCCTGCAGCGAAAGCAGAGGAGGAACTCTGCCAATGAGATGGAGTACACTCTTCATTTTTTGGAACCTTGGACAACGACATTTTTTAACCATGCTAGTATCTTGTTGTAGTCCTGTTCCTTTTTCATTTATCTTGTTTCTCCTGGCATTTGTTCATCTGCACAATTTTCTTTACACACCTAAACGTTTTCTAGTATAAGGGAGGTCTTCTTTGCCTTTCACACCAGTTGTTATTTGTATGTGGCAAATGTGCAGCAGAGTATTTCAGAAAAACACAGAGCAGAGGGACATTAGTTTTTTACAAGAGATTGCCTGCTTTTTATAGAAAGCAATAAGGGTTGGTTCACTAGTTTTTTGTTATAATTTAATAAATGATTCACTTAAGAGTAAGCCAAATGAAAGTGAAACAAGTATCGAAAATAAGAAAGAAATGTGTTCCTGTTTGTTGAATACAGATAGAGAAGTGATAAGAAAAAATGAAAGGATTGAAATATTTGTTGACGTACAAAAAATAAGCAAACAGAACTAAATGAAATCAAATCTTCTTTTTTTTCCATTCTCCAAAGATAAGCTAATGTCAGGGTCTTCAGGATCAGACTCATCATCAATGGAACCATCAAAAAGTAACTCAATCGCATCGTTACCCACCGGCGATTTCATGTTCTTATCAAATTTCTGCACATAAATATAGCTTATGTGTCATGCTATGCTTGATAGAACTGATTACAAACTTTTTGGTTGCAAGGAGGATTGAACTTACTGGATTTAATGCTGCAGGTGTTTTTGGAGCAAGTCTGTCAGCAGGTGCAGGTGTATGCGCCTCCTCTAGGCGGCCATCGACGGAGTCACGGTGTTGGGGGGGTCAAAGAATCGGATGGGACCCCAAACACGAATGAAGAAAGATTCCTGAACGAATACGCGAAAGTACGTAAGAGCGTGGAGACAAGTAATCTTCGAAAGTCTGTTCTCGTCTCAAAAGTTGTGAATCCCTTTACACGTGCCCTCGGACTCCCTTTTATAGGGAGGCGAAGGGACTTTTACATTCCGTGATTACCCTCGAATCTAAAAAATATTCCTAGTGTGAACATGTACATGAATATCTTTTACATCCTGTGATTTGCGGAACTAATTTCACATATTTACAAGCCGACCACTAGTTCACTCTTTGAACCCGGACTTTTGATGCCTCGCCTTTGACTGAGTCTTCTCTTGACCTTCGACTCTCCATTCGCGGGAGTCATCAGTTATCGAGATTCCTGAATCAGGTTCCTGAAGTCACAGCCGAAGTGAAGTTCTTCAATCCTGGGGATATTCCCGAAGTCTTCGTTGCCATAGTTTCCCAAATCTGCGATATTCGCCGAAGTTTCTGTTGCCATAGTTTCCCAAATCTGCGATATTCTCCGAAGTTTCTGTTGTCCTGAAAACAAGAAACAGACTTGCGATCCTGTGGTCATTCGGCGATTATTTCGCCAATTAAACAGAGGGTTAACGAATCTCTTTAAAAATCATGAAAGCGAGATCTTCACTTGGCTCTTTTCTGAACGATTCTGTGAATTCGCCAGTGTCCTGACATATCTGAAGTTTCGAGGGTGAAAGGTTTTTACCTAATTCCCCAACACTAGCCCCTCGGGGAAGCGGGTTGACTCCGACGATCCGTTTCCACGAAGAACACTTAGAATTTCGGTAAAAAACGTCACCCTCGGAACGTCGGAGTGTACACGCGTCCCCCCTGAAACGCGCAACGGTCATCTCGAGACATCTTCTTGAAACTACCCCCTCTTCCCCTATAAATAGAGACCCAGCGCGGTAACTTTATTTCACCGTTCTGTCATCTCCTCCGAACTTTCGTGGCATTCGTAGCACGAAGTCTTTTGCCTCAAGACCTCCGAAGTTCGGTAGTTTCTTCGCTTTTTAAAGGTAATTTACTTATTTTTTCTTGTATTCTTGGTTTTCGTATATGTTTTTCTGGACTTTCGTCTCCCGATTGATTAACATGCTTTTGGCGCCTCTGTTCTTTGGAAGGTGGCTCGCACGAAGAGTACAGCTAGACCAATGACTTCCGAAGAATTGGCCGCTGCCGGTGTTCCTTCAACGTCGGAGAACGTTCCTCCCAGTATAAGTACTCAGGTTGCCGAAGTTGTTCGAGAATCTGGTAGCCGCGAGGACGGAGAAATCAGGTCTGGGCGCGAATCTGGAGATGGTGAAGATCTTAACGTCGAGGTCAATCTTAATGAGCTGATTTCTTCAAAAGCTTCATACCCCCCGGCCTTTGTTTTCGGGAAACCCAAAGTTACCACCGAACTTATCAAGGAATACGAAGAGGCTGGTTTCTTCCCTTCTGGTGATGGTCGTTCACCTTCTGACGAAGAGACCCCTTCTCCCGAGGCGGATGAGATTGTTGTTTTCAGGGATTTCTTCGTTTGTGGTCTCAGATTTCCCTGTGATACTCTTCTTCCCTCTATTCTTGATAAGTTCTCCGTGAAGATACATCAGTTGACACCTAATTCTTTCCTGGAACTCTCAAAGTTTTTCTGGATCATGAAGACTTTCAAGTGCACTGCTAGTGCTGATGTTTTCGCACGCCTGTTCGAGCTTGTTACTGAGAAGGATATCCTCAAGCTCAATGATGGGAACTTCTATGAAGCCCACTATGGTTGCTGTACCTTCAACACTCGAAGAAAGAATTCATTTCAGCATCTTACTCGTATTCAGCTTGCCCCTTGCAGTAAGATCAATTTGCCCGAAGATTGGCGATCCTATTGGTTTTATCTGAAGGTTGATATGTCTAAGGTTTCTGGCTACACTGGACCGGCCTACCCATTCTATTCGCCAATGACCCCAGTGACCGCTATTAGCACTGCTACATTTAACAGTCGGGCTCTTGGTTTCAAGAATTGTGAAAATGATTTCTTCCTTGCTAGCACCATTCTTGGTGACCGTGACGCTATCGAAGAATTTGTTGCAGCTCAAGTTTGGCCCTTGTCACACGGCTGGAAACCTTCAGATGTTGTCTTTCTTGAAGTGGATTGGGCTTCTCAGAAAGTGCCATTTCCGCGATTTAACTTGCGACTCGAGGATGGTCAAAGCCTGGATGATTTTATCCTCGAAGTCGAAGAAAAGGTTACGAATATGGTTGGCGAATTTACTCTAAATGAGTATAAGGCCTATAAGCACATTGTGAAGCACAAGAAGAGAGTGAACCGCGTGTTCTCCGAACTTGGTGCAGAAACTGCCCTTCGATGTCGCCCGCCGGGTGTAGACAAGAAAGTTCCAGTTGTTGCTGTGGCTGGTTGTTCAGCTGCCCCTTCTAAGGCTCGGAGGAAAAGGGCTTCGAAAAAAGAAAAGGCTAAAAACAATGCTGGCGACACCTCTTCTCCTGCCATTTGCCCATCGAAAACTAAATCACTGGAATCCAGCAAGAGGAAGAGGAAAGCCTCCGAAAGTACTTCTGAGATTGAAGTTCAAGCAGCTTCTGGTCTTGCGAAGCTGAGCAGAAAAAAGTCTAAGAAAGCTGTGAAGAAGGTCACAATTATTCAGCGCGTGGCTCCAGCTTTTTCTGATGATGAAGCCGAAGATGAACTACGTCAATCAGGTTATCCTCTTTGTTTTTGCTGCATGTTGAGGTGGGGGCTTCGTTCTGTTTGCACTCCTGGTTCAGAGACTGAATTCGTAGATATTGAAACTTTTTCAGATGCATTGCCTGAGGCCCAGGACATTCCTGAAGATCCCATTACCGTTGCTTCTTTCGAAGTCGTAGCAGCCAAGACTCTTGTTGCTGCTGGTGAAGCATTGCAAAAGTTTTCTGAAGAGTTGGAGCATACGGTGGATCGTAGCGGTGGGTCCCTCGAAGCTCCCCTTTTGATTGGTAATCGCGAAGCTATTCCTGATGATCAGGATCCTTCTCCTGAGGTTGCCGCATACAACACAAGCTTTGGTACGTCCTTCATGGGTGAACTTCTAAGTGTTGAGTGTCCGGTGACTGATGAAATTGGTGGCAATCATAGCCTTTCTGTGTTGTGGCATTCTCCTAAATTTATGACTAAATCAATGAGTGGAACAGGAGGAGACGCTCCGAGGGGGATGCCTCTTGTTACTGACAAGGCGGTTATTGCTCATGAAGGACGTACTTCTTCTCCATGTCAGAAATCTGTGGATATTGCTGATACTACTGATGACACATCTCTGATGACTTTTGATTCGGAAGGTTTGGTTTCTAACTTTTCCTCTCTCTTTGGTTTTCTTCTTTGTGAATTCTTATTGTTTCCCTGTTTTCTTCTTCAGCATTTGAATCATCTATTCGAAACCTCTCTACATCAGAACTCTCCTGATTCAACGCTGCCTTAGGATTAAAATCTGCTGCTGCCGGTAAATTGCTATCGGCAAAGTTTAAAGATGAAAAACAACAAGCCGCCGTCCTGAAGCAGGACTTAGAGAAAACTCAGTTCTCAAATCGCGAGTTAGCATCCAAAGTTAAAGATCTCTCCGAGGCTTTGAAGTCTTTGCAGAATGAAAAGAAACTTGTGGATGTTGCTCATCATAACTTGAAGAAAGAACGCAACAAACTTCTTGACGCTCGAAACAATGATGTCCAGGTTATTGAAGAACTTCGCAAATCAGTTGACGAAGAGACCACTGCTATTATAGAGTGTCGCGAAAGAAACGCGGATCTTCTTAAGTAAACTTCCGAACTGGTTGGCAAGATTAGCGACCGAGACACCAGGATCCTCGAACTTGAGAAGATGGTTGACGAACGAGATGACGCGCTGAACAGAGGGGCTGACGGGATTAAAAAGTGTTTTCGTACTATGCTTGAAAAATATAGCGAAGCTCTGGGTCAGTTTGGTGCTCGGTCGCAGCCTTTTTTCGAAACCTTTGGTGCGGAGGAAGTGATGGAGTGGATGCTGTCAGAATTTGAGGCCCTTCCTGAAGTTATATCTAACGCCAGCGACTTTGCCGCTTCCTTTAGTGTGGAAAGTTTGCAAAAGCTTCTGGAGAACTGCGATAGCATAGATTTTGAGAAGTTCAAGAATGCTATGCAGAAGTTTCCCGATGCTGGCAGCACTTCTCTCATCCGAAGCCACAAAGATGTTCGGGCTTTGAAGATAAAATTCATGAAAGAGTTCTGGGTTGCCAGTGGCAAGGAATTCGCGAAGAAGGTTGCTCGTGAGAAACTCGAAGAAGTAAGTAACTCTCTGAATTCTAAACCTTTTTCATTTTCTGCTACACACCAACTTCGTATATTGAATTCTTTTTATATCTGCTTTTCGTCGTTCATCTTCTTCAGTTGGTAAGGAAAGAAACGAGCGCGGAGATTCACGATGCTCTTGAGACGAGTTCTGAATCCGACGGTCGAGCTGGTGAAAGTGAAGAAGTTGAAGATGATTCAAGAAGTGGCAGCAGCAGCAGCGGTGATGGAGACAATGATGAAGAGGGTGAGAACTCCGAACGGCACAATAGTTCTCCGAAGGTCGATGTTGTTGGATGAGATAGAACTTTTCTGAACTATTGCTTTTGATGTTCGGGAGTTGTAAACTTGTATATTCATGGGTTGCTGCCTTTTCTAAACTTTTGTTTTGTAAACCTTAACCTGCGCAGGTCCTGCAAGGTGGGCCTGTGCAGGATGTCATACCTTTGCGAATCCATCGTCAGGACTAGATAGTTAGTGGTGAAGCTTGGCGGTTGTATAAAGAAGCTCATCCTGGATGCCAATTCTCCGATTTCTGGCTTTATTGTTGTCAATATTTTTCGATGCGTAGCTTCCAACTAAGTTGGTTTTTTCTTCACCGCGACGGTTATGCTCTTGCGACTGAAGGTTCAAATTCACGCCCCTACGTGAAGACGGAGCCACCTAGCAACATAAGCGGCGATTGCAGCTTTGCTTATGCTAGTGATGTTGCAGAAAATCGTGGTCGGAGTTCGGGCCGCATTGTCGAATTACCTTTTTGACTTTATGGCTCTTCGAAGCTGTGTAACTGTACTTTTTTGAAATTTTGTATGAAACTAAGGCAATAAACTCATTTTTTTAAGAAAAAACGTCACCCTTCCCACCTTGCCGTTTTCATGCAAAATTTCATACGTGTTTCCTTTCGCTTACTTTGGTTCTCTCTTAACGCGTAAAAATTTGTATTTCATCAGAGTGTAAGTCGACAAAATTTGCTTCGCGAATTTTGTGGACTTACGCCTGAACAGCGAACTTGCCCAGGTTGATATCGCAACTTTCAGTTGCTTCAACCAGTTCCTGCACTTTGGTATTCTTACGGAGATATTCGAGCCCGTTGGCCTATAGAATAATATTTTTGGTTAAAAAAGTTTCCTGAGTAGACATCACTTCATAAGTTTGTTCGGGGATGTTTACCACTATGCCGATTCGTTTTCACAACTGGAAAATTAAGTGTTACTTCATAAATTTTTTCACGAAAATCTTATGCGAAGACGTTTAAACTTCTCGGGCCACAACCTTCTATTGTCTTTGCCCTTTTGGTAGGATATCCCTTTGCTCTAGGATTTAGGCCACAACTTGTCGTTGTCTTCAGGCCTTTTGGTAGGATGTCCCTTTACGGTGGGATCTAGGCCACAACTTGTTGTTGTCTTCAGGCCTTTCGGTAGGATGTCCCTTTACGGTGGGATCTAGGTCACAACTTGTTGTTGTCTCAGGCCTTTCGGTAGGATATCCCTTTACTCTGGGATTTTGGCTTTCACGGAGCCCTTGGCTATCAAGGAGCCTTTTCACAAAAACTTTTCTCTTACTTTTGGAACTTCGGCTATCAGGAAGCCCTTTCTCGAAAATTTCTCTTTCCTACAATGGAATGCACGGCTATCACAAAGCCATTTATAAGACTTTTGTTTCACGCTTTGTATTTCTTGGCTATCACGGAGCCTTTCATGAACCTTTCTTTCACACGATGGAATTTCGGCTATCACGGAGCCTTTCACGAACTTTTCTTTCACACGATGAAATTTCAGCTATCACGGAGCCTTTCACGAACTTTTCTTTCACACGATGAAATTTCGGCTATTACGGAGCCTTTCACGAACTTTTCTTTCGCACGATGGAATTTCGGCTATCACGGAGCCTTTTACGAACTTTTCTTTCACACGATAGAATTTCGGCTATCACGGAGCCTTTCACGAACTTTTCTTTCACATGATGGAATTTCGCAAGACACAAATCTTGGGGGAAAGCTCTTTTCATATATATCACAAAGAGTATTTACATAGGATCCGCCTCGTTAAAAACCTTACCCCTTGATTTAGGGCCCCCTTTGCAAGGAAAAGAGTACGGTCCTTTTTATTGTAATGTAAATGCGATAAGTAAATATTTTTGTTCCCCAAACCACTTATAGCTCCGTGGTTCGGGTTTTTACAATTTTTGTGGAATTTAAATTTGCGAAAGGAAATGCTGAATATTAAATCTAACTACTTTCATGATTCTCAAGGGTAATACCTCTTTAGGTTGTCTGCATTCCACGAATGCGGTAATTCTTCGCCAGTTTGGTCTGTTAAGTGAAATGCTCCTGCCATACTGGTTTCTCTTGCTATGTAGGGTCCTTCCCAGGATTCTTGAAGTTTCCCGGGATTCTCCCAATTCTTCTTTCTTTTCAGCACTAAATCACCATTCTTGATGTCTTTCCTGACTATTTTTTTTATCTTTCCATGCCTTTGTTTCCCTTTGGTATTTTTCAATGTTCTCTGATGCTTCGAGGATTGTGAGCTCGATCATGTCCTTCTCTACCTTCATGTCAACTTCTTCGATTTCTTTTGCCTTCTGGACTCTCAAACTCTCATTCTTGATTTCTTCCGGCGTCATTGCTTCAGTCCCGAATAGTAAGCGAAAGGGTGTGAAACCTATTGCCCTCGACACTGTTGTGTTGTGAGACCAGATTACCTTCGGCAATTCATCTATCCACTTGCCTTTCTTCTGATCATATAGACACTTCTTGATTCCCGAAAAGATCAGCCCGTTCGCCCTTTCTACAGCCCCATTGGACTGCGGATGGTAAACTGAGGAGTACTTTACTTGAGTGCCCAAAGTTTTGCAATATTCCTTGAAGGAATAGCAATCGAATTGTTTTCCGTTGTCCACTGTTAACTCTCTCGGGACAACGAATCTGCAGATTATATTTTGCCAGAAGAACTTCTAAACTGTCGGTGCAGTGATATTCGCCAGTGGCTTCGCCTCTACCCATTTGGTGAAGTAATCAACTGCAACTGCTGCGAACTTGCAATTTCCTTGAGCTGTCGGCAATGGCCCAACCAGATCCATTCCCCACCTTTGCAGAGGCCATGATGGTGGAATTAGATGAACTGGCATGGATGTTAAGTTCTACTGATTCGCTGTTTTTTGGCAGGCTTCACATTCCTGAACCAGCTTCTTTGCATCAAGGTTTATGGAAGGCCAAAAGAATCCCTGCTTTATCGCCTTTCCTGCTAGTGCACTTGTGCCTATGTGCGCACCACAAAATCCGCTATGGATTTCCTTGAGAAGTTCTACACCTCTTTCGGATGTTATACACCATAGCCATGGTTCAGTTACTCCAGACTTGTATAGCTCTCCGTCCACTATGGCATAGCCCCTTGCCCTTTGCCTTAGCCTTTTTTCCTCCAATTCATCGTGTGGTTCATAGTGACCCCTCAAGTAGGCCATGATTTCAGCTCTCCAATCGGGGCTTTCTATGTTATTCACAGTTTTTGGCTTCGGATCTTTGATGGATGGTTCTCTGATGATTTCGAAGAACACATCTGGAGGTATCGCTTGCTTTTGTGCCACTGCTTTCGCTAACTTGTCCGCCTCACTGTTGTCTTTTCTTGAAATGTGCTGGACTGTGTAGCCCTTGAAGTGCTTCTCTATTTCTCTAACTTTCTCAAGATACTTCACCAGAATCGGATTTCTTGCTTCGCTTTCTTTCTTGATGTGTTCTTGAATCACTTTCGAGTCTGTTTTGATGATGAAAGTTTGCTGACCCAAAGCTTTCATTTTTCTCAAGGATAGTAGTAGAGCTTCATATTCTGTTGTGTTATTCGTGGAAGGAACGTCATCCGTGAAATCAAGTCGAGCAGCATATCTTATCATGACTCCTGCTGGAGATGTCACAATCACTGCTATTCCAACCCCTCTATCACACCAAGCCCCATCACAGTGCACCACCCATGGCGTGGTTATATCTTCGCCAGAGTCTTGGGATGGCGATGTCCAGTCTACGACGAAATCCGCTAGGACTTGTGATTTGATCGCGTTTCTTCTTTCGAAGTCCACAGCGTATTCTGATAGCTCGGCTGCCCATTTGACGATTCTGGTTGAAGCTTCTTTGTTTGTGAACAGGTCATTCAGTGGCTGATTCGTGATGACTCTTATTCGGTGACCTTCGAAATAATGCCTCAATTTTCTCGCTGCCATAATGACTGCATATGCTATCTTCTCTAGTTCAGAATAGAAAAGTTTGGATCCTGAAAGAGCTTCTAAAGCAAAGTACACTGGAATTTGTTTCAATTTTCCCTCTTCTTCTTTCTCTTGCACTAGTACAGCGTTGACGGCTGAATTGGAAGCAGACAGGTATAGCAAAAGTGGCGATCTTGGTTCTGGGGGGCATAGCTTCGTCATGTTTGACAAATAATTTTTGAGTTCTTGAAAGGCTTGTTTCTGAGATTTGGACCACTGAAAATTTTTGGAGCTTCGGAGAACTTGGAAGAAAGGCAAACTTCTCTCTGCAGCTCTGGGTATGAATCTGTTAAGAGCAGCCACTCTCCCTGTCAATTTTTGCACATCTTTCACTGAAACGGGCTCTTGCATCTCAATTGAAGTCTTGATTTTGTCAGGATTTGCTTCAATGCCCTTTGTTGAAACCAAGCAGCCCAAGACCTTTCCCTTGTGAATGCCGAAGACGCACTTTTCAGGATTTAGCTTAAGATTTGCTGCTCTAAGATTCGCGAAGGTTTCTGCTAAATCACTGATGTGGTCGCCTCTTTTGATGCTTTTGACGACTATGTCGTCGACATATGCAAGAATATTTCTCCGAAGCTGAGGATGAAGCACCATCTCTATCAATCTCGAAAAAGTGCATCCTGCATTCTTTAGCCCTTCCGGCATTCTGACAAAGCAATAAGTTCTGAAAGGAGTGATGAAACTTGTCTTTTCTTCGTCTTCTCTTCGCACTCTGATTTGATGATATCCTGAGAACATGTCCAGGAGTGAGAGCATCTCGCTGTTGGCAGCATCATCAACTACTTTGTCCACCCTTTCCAAGGGAAAGTCATCTCTCTTGCAGTCTTTATTCAAATCTGTGAAGTCCACACACATTCTCCATTTCCCATTCTTTTTCTTTACTGGCACAGTGTTGGCCAGCCAAACAGGGTACATGACTTCCCTAATCACTTTGGCATCCTGAAGCCTCTGCACTTCGGCCTCCACTACTTTGGCTTTTTCTTCGAACATTTTCCTGAGTTTCTGTTTCTTCGGAGTTATTTTCTCATCTGTGTCTAGGGCATGTTCGATAATATCCCTGTCGACACCTTGCAAGTCTTTCGCTGACCAAGCGAAAACATATTTATTCTTGTTCAGAAACTCGACGAGCTCTTTCTCTTCTTCGAGGCTAAGATGAGCCCCTATTACTACTGCTCTATCTGGCATGTCATCTAGACATACTTTCTTTGTTTCGCCATCAGCAGCTATTTCGACTTTTTCTTTATCTCTCTTGGCCTCAACATAGGGTTCTTTCCTTTCTTCAGTGGAGTTCAGGTGATGCACATTGCTTTGGCCCGGTGTGTGGCCCTTCTCTATTTTTCTAGCTTCTTGTTGGTCACCAAATACTATGATGACCCCCTTGGGTGCTGGGATTTTCATGCACAGAAACTGTTGCCTTATTACGGCGTCAAACTTGTTAATGAATCCTCTGCCGAAGATTGCGAGGTAGGGGTGATACATGTCGACCACGTCGAAAGTTGGAGTCTCGATTCTAGCGTTGTCCAGATCTCTGAAGGATACTGGAAGAGGTATCTTTCCTGCTGGCTTGATTGGCTTTCCTCCGAAACCCAACAATGGGTACTCTGGTGGCTGCAACATGTGTGGACTCAAGCTCATTTTCTCGAAGGTTTGGCCCATTCTGGTCGCGCCGCTGGACCGTCATTGATGACTGTATTCACAGATCTGAAGTAGTTGTTTCTCTGCCTCTTTGTTTCGAACTCCATGGCCGAGCCTCCCGTGATAGGCATGATAGTCCCGAAAGAAGGCAATGCTTTCGGATTATGGCCTCTTGAACTTGACTCTAGCTTTACTGAATTGACTGGTGGTGGTGGCAACATTTCTTGAATTGGTTGCGGCTGCTGAATGGTTTGAATCGCCTGAGATTGAGGGAAAAACTGTTGCGAAGGCTGCCATGACGACTGTGCTTATTGAAATTGCTGAATCGGGATTGGGCTTGGCTGAGGATCCATGAGCTGCGGTTGCCAGAAGTTTTGACGGAACTGATTCGGCATTGTGGAGGCAATGTTCATCATGGTTTTCTCTTGTTGGATTCTTGCTATGTTTTTTCTAGTTTCTGGGCAAGCTTCGGTGCTGTGACCTCTTACATGATATCTGCAGTAAAAGTATGGATCTCTTGTGTCATGATTTTGGATCTTCGGAGGTCCTCTTCCTCTTGGTGGAAAGCCCCCTCTTGTGCTTGGCCTATTGTCTTGGTTGAACTGAGGATTTTCCACATTGTTGATGTTTCGTGGAGTTTGAAACTGAGGCCTCCATCATGTTCCTCTATTTCCTTGCCTTGCTTGATTTCGCTCAGCAACTCTTTTTCGATGATCTTCATCAGACTTGATGTATTGTTCTAGTTCATCAAAGAGTTCTCCAATGCTCTGTGGTTCTTTTCTGGTCAAGTGCGAAGTTGTTGGTCCTGGAGTCAGACCTTTGATTAGTGCTTGGATTGTTGTTTTGTCATCTGTTCCCGGAATTTGAGACTTTTGTTGCATGAATCTTCTCACGAAGCTCTGCAGTGGCTCCCTGTCTCTTTGCTTGCAACTGAAGAGGTCCGATGGCTATGCAGAAGTTTCATGAAACACTTGAAATGCCTGAATGAACTTTGTCTTGAGATCAATCCAGCTGCAGATTGAGTGTGGAAGCAGTAAGGAATACCAGTTAAGAACTGGACCTTTGCAAGCAATGATAAAAGATTTGGCCAGTGCAACATCATCTCCTCCTGCTGAATTTACAGCTGCTTCATAGCTCATAATGAACTGCCTAGAGTGTCCATATCCATTGTATTTCGGGAGAGAAACTGGTTTGTACTTTGGTGGCCATAGTGTCGTTTGCAATCCGAGTGATAGTGGCGATTCTGGATCCGCGAATGGCGAGATTCCATTGCCCGAGAAGAAGTTTTCTCTCGGGGTTCTTTTGTGCTGACTAGAGCTCTGATATGGCGAATCACGCCGGAGTGAACTGTTTTCTTGTTCTCTCATTTCATCAATTTCTTTTTGCATTTTTTCCAGCTGTTCTTTTGTCTGGTTGAGTTTCTCCAGTTTCTCCGAAGCTTTTCTCTTCGCTTCCAGCTGACTCGCGAATCTTTCTTTCTCCTTCTGAAGCATTAGCACCTTTTGGTTCACTGCTTCCAGTTGTCTGTCCACTGCCTTATCATCTTCTTCTTCAGCTTCTTCTTCGGCGAGTGCTTCTAGAGTATGCGCAGTTTTCTCTGCCCGTGCCTTCTGGAGAGCTTCAAGTTTTGCTCTTCTTTCCTGGTCTGAGATCTGCGAAGGTTCTGCAGCGAGAGAGTTTCCATTGTCTTCTTCGACGTGGTGATCTTCCTGATCTGCCTCAGTGGGTGTGTTCTTCTTGGACTTCTTCTGTGGAGGCATCGTGAGTTGTTTATCGGCTGAGACCACGGTGGGCGCCAATGTTGGGGGGTCGAAGAATCGGATGGGACCCCCAAACACGAATGAAGAAAGATTCCTGAACGAATACGCGAAAGTACGTAAGAGCGTGGAGACAAGGAATCTCCGAAAGTCTGTTCTCGCCTCAAAAGTTGTGAATCCCTTTACACGTGCCCTCGGGCCCCCTTTTATAGGGAGGCGAAGGGACTTTTACATTCCGAGATTACCGTGGAATCTAAAGAATATTCCTAGTGTAAACATGTACATGAATGTCTTTTACATCCCGTGATTTGCGAAACTAATTTCACATATTTACAAGCCAACCACTAGTTCACACTTTGAACCCAGACTTTTGATGCCTCGCCTTTGACTGAGTCTTCTCTTGACCTTCGACTCTCCATTCGCGGGAGTCATCAATTATCGAGATTCCTGGATCGGTCCCGAAGTCACAGCTGAAGTGAAGTTCTTCAATCTTGGGGATATTCCCGAAGTCTTCGTTGCCATAGGTTCCCAAATCTGCGATATTCGCCGAAGTTTCCGTTGCCATAGTTTCCCGAATCTGCGATGTTCTCCGAAGTTTCCGTTGTCCTGAAAACACAGACTTGCGATCCTGTGGTCATTCGGCGATTATTTCGCCAATTAAACAGAGGGTTAACGAATCTCTTTAAAAATCATGAAAGCGAGATCTTCACTTGACTCTTTTCTGTTCGTTTCTGTGAATTCGCCGGTGTCCTGACATATCCGAAGTTTCGAGGGTGAAAAGTTTTTACCTAATTCCCCAGCACACGGAGAGATGGATGCTGCGAAGATATGCTGCAAAGAGGGATGCGATGAGGAGATGGATGCTGTGATTTGATTCTTGGCCGCACATACTACGATGTGGCCGCACGTACACTGATGAATTAGGATTGTATTTGTCTATTTGTGTATCTCGTGCACATATTGAACCAAGTATATCTCTAAGTTTCTGTCGGTTACGTGCATGTCCTTCATCTTTATTTTTTGTCTCTGTTATAGCTCTTTCCTTGTCTGTTTCGTGCATCTCCTAAGTATATTTAGACGTGCAAGCATCTCCTTGTCAAAGTATATCACCGAACTAAACTCTGTTACCCCCGGGGAAAAGTACTTGTACTGCTAGCATCTCCTGGCAGTAAGAGTTCAATAAAAATGCAGATACAGAGAAGAATGCGTCAAGAATGAGTCAGGTTTAACCATTCTCTCATGCGTCAAGCATGCAAACAACCAAAGGTACAGAGAAGAGGTCATCATGAAAATACCATGTTTCATTACTGCTGACAAAAAACCTTATACAATGGAGATCAGAAAACCTTATACATTGCAGATCAGAACACGAGATGATGATAAACTACTGAGCATGTCTCATTACTACACGAGATGATGATAAAAACCTGATACAATGAAAATATTGAGCATGTCTCATTACTACTGAGCTCCATAAACAATTTCAGCATCCGAGATCAGAACAGCAAGACGGTGGCTCAACTTATTTCTTCTTGATGTTTATTGCCAGTAATCTCTGTCTTGCTCCTGAAACCATTTCTTCCTCTAACTGACCATCTAACCACAAAACATAATGAAGAACGGCCACAGCCACGGCCACAACAGGAAGGAGGAGGGGGCCTGGACGGTGATGACGGCGGCGTCCGGTACAAGGAGGAGGATTAGGCCGGCGGGCGGCAAGGAACGGCAGCTGCGACGATTCGTGGAAACGGCCACGAATGGCGGCAGCGGCGAATACGGGAAACGGCGGCGCCCGCGACTCGGAGTGGAGGTGGCAGCAGATCGCGGGGTGGAACGGGGTAACGGGGAAACGACGCGAGGGGTCAGGTCGGGAGGGGAATGGGCTGGGGGGAGGAGGTGCCGGGTGAAAATAGGAAACTTGCCACAATTACCTCAATACCCTTACCAAAAATAGATCCATACTCCATACCACTAAGTGGTCTACCGTAAAAAGGCCCCTTTTATATACTGTATCTGTAGACTGTCTACTCATTAGCTCAATACTTTCCACAAGACCTGTAACTTGTCCCTTTCTGAGTCAAATTGTCGATACAAATATGAAATTGTTTTATCCAATGGCAGATTGAAAGAAAAAGAAGACCCGAGGTCGTCAAAGAACTAATTCTACAATCGCCCGCTGCGTGCGACCAATCCGTATCCGTCACAGCTCCCTTTCCTTCCAAATGCTCGCTTCGACTCCTAGAGGCCGGGGCCCACTGGAGACAGCGACGGGACTGCTCCTGGGCAACCATGTGTGGCGGAGGGAGGGTGATTATTATATTTGACCCTCGCGCGCTGCATGCCTGTGCTGCTTGTCCGGTTTTTTTTTTCATTTTTCTATACCAAATAAATATTATACAAATGTATAAGATATGTGCACAATTTGTTGTAGAAAAAAGTTATGCACATAAGTTGTTTTTAGAAAAAAAAGTTATACGCATAACTCGTCGTTAGTGAAAAGTTATATGCATAACTCGTCACTAGAGAAAAGTTATATGCATAACTCGTCGCTAGGAAAAAGTTATGAGCATAACTTGTCGCTAGAGAGAAAAGTTATGCGCATAACTCATCCTTATCTAAAAAATTATACGCATAAATTATGTTTAGTAAAAAAATTATGTGCATAAATGATTGTTAGAAATAAATTATACGCATAAATTATCATAGGAAAAATTATGCATATAAATTGTTTATAAAAAAATTTATGTCCATAAATTTGTGGTGGGGAACCGGTGGAACCAGGCTGTCAACTGTCATGCGGCACGCAGCGCTATTGGCATAGACGCATAGTGATTTTTTTTTTTGAGAATTACACAGTACAACGCAGACGCTCACAACACGCACGCACACTCACCCCTATGAATACACGTACGCAAACCCTACCCCTATGAGCACCTCCAAAGGACTGAGCACCGGCAGATCTGGAGATTCCCGAAGTCACCAATGGTGCCTCGTTGTCGACGGGAACGTCGCTTACCACTTAACGCATAACGCCGGTAAATCCTAGAAAATCCAGAAAAAGATGTGAGCAGCAGGATTTGAACCCTGGTGGCATAGACGCATAGTGACTGAAAAAGAATGATTAGCTCTCGGCCTCTCGCTGATTAACTAAAAAAAGGGAAATCAGTCATTGTCTGAAAGTGATCGCTACTCCGCATGCTAGCGCGCGCGCTTATTAGACGTGCTCGGGGCCTTACCTTGGAAGTGAGAAGCGGTGAATAAGGTTTCTAAGTTTCTTAGTAGAACTAACAAAAAAAAAATGTCACCTACAAATCTGCAATGTGACAATATTTTTTAGGTATGCCACCTGTGGCGATTGTTCATCACTCACTCTGGCATGTACGGACAATGCAAGCACATATTAGTTCGAATTTTTTTATATTTATTTTTTCTTTGATTTTCCAAAAATAAATGCTCCCAAGCAAAGTTACCAAATCTAGACACATACCGCCGTATCATATGGCGTCAGGTCCAAACGCCCTACCAAACAGCGGCAAAATCAGTCAAACGCCGTGTGGTATGGCGTTAGGCCTAGCGCCAACGGTCGGGGAGCGGGACTAGCCTGCAATTGGGTCCGGGACCCTAGCGCCATATGGCACGGCACTAGGGTCCCAAACGCCATATGGCACGACATTTGGACCCTGCCGCCGTGCCATATGGCGGTAGCCTCAAGCCTATATAAGGGGGCAGAGGTTGCCGCAGCCCAGCCCCCTCCTCTCATTCCCTCTCCCTCACGCTCGTCTCCTCGTGGCCTTCGCGGAGCACTTCAGATCCAGATATTTTCTACTATAGCTCTTTTAGTTTATAAATAGTTTAAAAATTTAGAAAAGGAAATTTTGAATTAGTTTAGAAAATTTATAAATAGTAGCTTATAATTATTAGAAATGCCTTAAATTCGTCGAAATTCGTGTAAATTGCTAGGCATTTGTATAAATTCGTAGAAATTACTTGAAAATTACTGTAAAATCTTACAAATAGCTAGAAATTCTTAGAAAATATTTGAATTTCTTATATTCTGTTGGAAATAACTTTAAATTTTTAGAAATTTTGGTAAATTTTATGAAATTGCTAGAAATTCTTAAAAACTGCTCTAAATTCGTGAAAATTGCTAGAAATTCGTAGAATTTGCTAAAAAGTACTGTAAATTCTTAGAAATTGCCTGAAATTTGTAGAAACTAATGGCAATTACCGTCAATTCTTAGAAATTGCTAGAAATTCTTATAAATTTGTTAGAAAATTCTTGAAATTCATTGAAATTCTGGAAATTCTTAGAAATTCATAGAAAATTGTAGAAATTCATAGAAATTGCTGGAAATTACTGTAAATTCTTAGAAATCGCTATAAATTCTTTTAAAATTGTCCGAAAATTCTTCAAATTTGTAGAAATTGCTGGAAATTTCTGTAAATTCTTAGAAATTGCTAGAAATTCTTAGAAAATTGTAGAAATTCGTAGAAATTCATGGAAATTACTGTAAATTCTTAGAAATTGCTAAAACATTTTAGAAATTCCTGGAACTTATTCTAAATTCTTAGATATTCTTAGAAATTCGTAGAAATTTGTAGAAATTGCTGGAAATTACCTAGAAGTTGCTGGAAATTATTATAATTCTAGAAATTCATAGAAATTGCCGAAAATTCTTGAAAATCTTATATTCTGTTAGAAATTACTTTAAATTTGTAGAAATTATGGTAAATTTCATGAAATTGCTTAATATTGCTAGACTTTTTAGCAATTTCATGTAAATGTGTAATTGTTCTTATAAATTACTTTAGTTTTTAGGTATGGCTCAGCCGCCGGTTGACTACGTGCGTCCAGAGTTGTTAGACGAGGCGGTGGACCTGTTGACAGTGAATTTCCATCAACCTAGCCATGAGTTTACCTTTAATGTTGGTATTGATTTGATATACAAACTAACGATCCTAACCCTCATGATATGTCAAGTTTACCTTTGCATGTCGATTTTGGAGCCTATTGTTTACGTGGGAAATCAACGATAAAGAGGAGACTTTCGGGATAAGTTCATCAAGCACTTTGGAAGAAGATTATGAAGCCCGACAAGAGTCAAGACACGCGATGAACATGACTCCAAATGGTCAGAGGACCGAAGCATCAACGTACAAAACCCCAGGGACCCAGACAGAAGATGGGGAAACTTGGATGGCATGCCTCATCAACTTAATCGCGAAGGAAACAATGTCAAGGACCCACATGCAGGAGGGTGCAAATAGGGAAAAATGCAAGAAGCTCACCCACGAAGAATGGGGCCGAACCGGGCCAAAAAGGCCCTGGGCCGACCGGCCTGGTCGGATCGGCCTGGCCCGTTTTCGACCCGGTTCGGGCTCCCCTTTGACCTAGCCCCTCTTCGGTCTATTTAAAGCCACGGTGCAAAAAGCCACGCATCAATTTATTCATCATCCGCCGCCGAGGAGCAGAGAAGGGAGGGACACCATTCCGGAGAGGAGAGGGTCGAGATGGTTGACTAGGGCTTCCCTAGCTGGCATGGGAACCTTGCATGGAAGACCACGTCGGAGTTCCCGAAGCTAGGATTAAGATCAAGGTAGGATCCTGGTGGTGATAGATTGCATAGGATGTTCTTGTAGCCATGGTGGCTAGAGGTGCATACCTGACCTACCGAGCGTTTTCATCTTGTCCTTTGGACTCGCCCTAGGCTAACCCGCACGAATAGGAGTGCGCTGTGACAGAACGGTAGCTCCAAAAGGCGGGCGTCTTCGGAGTTGGAACGGAAGCCGCGATTTAAAGAGGCTTTTTATGAGATTCGATTTGCTTTGTTCATCTTTGCTTGGAACTTCAACAAGAGCTTGATCCAATCTCTCTAGATTGGTTTTACCTATCCCTCTCTATCTCTTGCTACCTCCGGTGTTTCTTAGATTAGATTGGTTTTCTTGGTGTTTCCTTAGATTAGATGCATTAGCTCTCCTTTTGATGATCAAAGTATTTTCCGCTTATTAGATTGGATCTTGCGTTACACATTGTTCCACAGATTCGATACCTTGGGTTCACACTTAAGGGAAGAAGGGCCCCTTGACTACGACGGAGGATTTGTCCGCTTGCAAGTCCAAACAAAGTTTGATACACATATAGACCATCAACAGGACCTGAAGCACCGGTCGTATCGATTACCCGTTCTGGGAGAGACGCTCTGCAATCTACGTGCCAGGACTTCCCGCTACCTGATGCACATACACCAGCTCTGGATCCCTAAGTACGTAAATCATTTTTAATTACTTATCTTTGTTTTCAATCATATTTGTATTAAATAAATTTTATTTTGTTGGTTATTGTGTTTCAGGCTACGCGCAGCAGGACTACTGCCTCTCGCGCGGTTAGTCGAGGGAGACAAGCTACGGGCTTAGGTTCCTGCTGCGCAGCGCATGACAAGCTACGACTCCTCTCTAGTCACAGCGTTTCTGGACCGGTGGCAGCTAGAGATGCACTCGTTCCACTTGCCCGTTAGCGAGATGATGGTGAGCCTGGAGGACGTGGCGACGATGTTGATCGGCCTTCCGTGTGGTGGTGTTGCGATGGGGGCTATCGACGTCCCCAACAGTTGGCGACAGGACTTTCTCGCTCGGTTCGCGAACGTTCCTCGGAACGATCGCACGCCTTAGCCTTACGAGCCATTCGACAACGCCCATAGACCCACCATGACTTAGTTGCAGCAGTTCAGCGTACGTGCTTCTACCTAATATTTTTCATCTTTTGCATGTATTTAAAACAAATGTGACGATTGACCTTTCTGTGCAGGCTAATTACATGGCGGACGACGCCCAGCCAGGGACAGTCAACAGGTTTCTGGAGGCGTACCTACTCTGGCTGTTCGGGTTTGTGATGTTCTGCGAGTCTGCTGGAGATGCGGTCTTCAAGTACTTGATCCCCAACGCTCAGATGATTGCTGACACACCCGTGGACGCGGTGCCCCAGATCAGCTGGGGCAGCGCTGTTCTGTCGGCAACTTACAGGGAGTTGTGTATGGTCGTGTCGAAGGGGGGGCGGGACTAGGTCGGGGATCCTCATCGGTTGTCCTCTCCTTCTACAGCTTTGGATTCACGAGCGCTTCGACTTCAGCCGACCTCTCCCTGTACGACCCACGCCACATGACATTGACCCCGCAGACCGGCCCACGATGGGTTCTTTGTGGTGCCTCCAGATGGTAAGTCACATTGACTTTCGTTTTCTTCACATAATTACCGTCTTACTTATTTCGACATAATTAACTTTTTTGTTCATATGTAGCACACTTGGGCTGGGGAGCAGAGGAAGAAGTCATACAAGGACTCCTCTGGGCCAGATTGACATGATGATCGATGAGCAGGTCAGGTGGATGTCGTACTCACAGCCTAGTATCGACAACTGCGCACCACAAGGCCTCTCGTCTATGTGCTTCCGAGTCCAGCAGTATTGGAGAATGACAGGGCACTTGGTGTTCGACATCTACGTCGAGGAGTACGCGGTCCACAGGGTGATGAGGCAGTTCGGCCTCTACCATGCGTCGTCGGTGCCTGTTACGCACACTCTTCCGTCGGTAGTGCATAGGTAAGCTATCTGAATTTGTTAACATTTAAATGCGTTACAAGGTTGAATTCGTAATAAATTTGTTTAATTTGTGATAGATGGTCGTGTAAGGGCATCGGGGTGTCGACACAGTGGGTCGACAGGTTGCAGCCGTACGTGGCTCAGTGGGCTGATGCGCTAGATCACATTGTCACTGAGGAGCACTGTTGACGGTCGACTTTGATGCTCCGAGCCATGAGTTTACTTTCAATGTTGGCATTGATTTGATATCCGATCTAATGGTACTAACCCCCTTGATATAACAAGTTTGCTCTTACATGTGGTTTTTGTAGTATGTTGTTTATGCAGGATTTAAGCACCAAAAATAAGTACTTCTGGGTAAAGTTCATCAAGCACTTTATGAGAAGATAATGAAGCCCGGCACAAGTCAAGACTCGAAGTGAACATGACTCCAATTGACCCAAGGACCAAAGCATGAAGTCGTAAAACTCCAGGGACCTAAACAGAAGATGCAGGAGCTTGTGCAACAAGTACTCTTATCTAAGCTGCAGAGAAAATGACGTCAAGAGCGCACATGCAGAAGGGAGTTAATCAGCAATTACACGAGGAGCTCGCACGCAAAAAACGGGGCCGAACCGAGCCAAAAAGACCCTGGGCCGACCGGCCCATGCCGATCGGCCTGGCCCATTTTTGGCCCAGTTCGACCTCCCCTTTGACCTAGTACCCCCTCGGGCTATTAAGAGTTTGGACGCAAAGAGCCATGGGGAGATTCATTCGTCATCCGCCACCACAAGACCGAGAACAAGAAGCAGATTGGATCGCGAAGGGAGCACTCGTGTCCTTCATCTACTTCGGAGGATTCTACACCATGACCAGTGCTACAATGTGTAACATTATCGGGTAAAGTCCTTGTTTGTCCTAGGGGTTGAAGGGGGATCTTGAGATGTAATCACCAAACCTTTGTTTTGGATCTATTTGCTATCATATTCTTGTTGATGGTGCCTCAATCTTATTTGCCGGTTGGCTTGCTTTGGGGATGCATCGCTTGTAGCTTCATGTATCGTGTTCCTCTTGTTCTTTATGCAATTACCGTCGTGTAGTGACAATGCGCGGGAGGGAAAACATATCGAGCTTGGTTCACACACTTAGCCTTGCATACCTAGAACACATCAACGTCTTGTGCACTTGGTGTTTGATCACGGATTACCCTTGTGTAGTGACTAGTACGCGAGAGGGAAAGGGTTGAACTCGGTGCACCTTTACCTTTGATAGATTAGATCGGGTAGTTCTTGCTAGGTGGTTACATCTCCAAGTGATCCTAGATCCCTTTTACAAGCTTTCTACACTCTTGTGATCTCTATACCTTTGCTCTCTACATTGTTTTCTTTAATCTAGATTAGATTAGTTTAAGGTCTTTACTTATACATACCTTCATTCGATAAAGAGTTTTAAATCAACGACATTAGTGCTTAGTTGAGCGTAGCAATCCACTTGTTCCACGGATTGATTAACCTTGGGGGATACTCTAAGGGAAAAGCTACAACTGACCTGTGTGCTTGCGGATCGTAATTTGACGCGTTATTTAACCGTCAACAAGCTTTTCTGGCACCGTTGTCGGGGAACAAGCTAGTTTGCTACGTTTAACTTTGTATTAATTTTGTTGATTACTAACACCTAACCTTTTGTCTAGAAATCCTTGTTTTTTGTTTTTTGTTGTCTAGATGGCTTTTGTCAATCACCCCATGGAGGAAGAAGAAAAACCACTATGGTACTATGCTAGCCCGCAATCGGAGGATATTAAAGTCCAAAAATCAGATTTGATACTCGAGGCTACCGAGTACAAGATCAAGCCTCGAATGATTGAGATGGCGGCAGCAAACCCATTTAGAGGGGTGAAGACGGACAATCCATATAGGCACAACGAGCGTTTCACGATGCTATGCAACACGGTGCAACAAGAAGGAGTTCCGGTCGATTGGTACAAATGGAATCTTTTTCCATAATCACTTGCGGATAACGCAAAACGATGGCACTCACTTGCATCCTTCGAGGTGGAAGGAAATTGGAATCGATTGGTGAAGAAATTTTGTGAAAAATTCTTTCCGATAAGTAGGGTTCAAAATGTGAGGAGGCAAGTGATAAATTTTGCGCAAGGAGAGGAGGAAGGAATAGATCAAGCTTGGGAAAGATTCAATGGATTGATCAAACAAGGACCAAGGCTCGGATTCTCCGGTGATGTACTCTTGCATACTTTTTATTTTTCCCTAACCCCGAATGCATGCGGTATGTTCAAATGTGTGCAGGCAGAAATATCATGGAGAAAACACTCACGGAGGCCACCAAATTACTACAAAGATTAAGCGAGGGGGTGGCCATGCAAAGAGATTGGGAAGAACATATTTCGGGAAGCGTTGAGCAAGAAACTTGTGTGGAGGTACTTATTGGAATTTCAAGAAAAGAAGCCCCGGAAGTGAAGAAAGAAGAAGCAAGGCAAGAAAAGGTTGAATGAGCAACCCATAATGAAGGAGGACCAATCCAAGGCATCAAAATTCGCAAGCTCGAAGAGGTACAAGGAAGAAGTTTGGCAAATGCAAAGCCGCTAAATGAGTTCAAACAAATGGATTGGATCCCAATTAACTTTGAAGAAATATTCAACAAGAGGATACCATACCCAAACCAAAAAGAGTCGGTGAGAGCTATAGAATTCAACTTTCCGAAGGAGAGGCACTCGGGGTACGAGTTGGACAAAGAATCGGCCGGAGAAATTATTCAAAGACTTTTCAATGAGGATGAGGAGGTAGATCCAGACCACATTGCCGAAGTAAAGAGGATTATGGGAGTGAAGCCGGAGGACTCGCCATATGCACACCTAGCCGAAGTGTACGCGATAGGAGCCGATCGTGTCGAAGGTACATCTCTACCGACACCTCACATAAGTTGCAACATTAATGGTGAGAAAATTTGTAAAGCCTTATGTGACATAGGAGCTCATGTTAGTGTCATGTCTTCCAAGATTTATTATGAGCTTTTTAGTAAAACTTTAAATCTTGCTCCAACACAATAAAATTAATCATGGGAGATGGTAGAACAACAAGGCCTTTGGGTGTGCTTAGAGATTTAGATGTTGCTATCTCAGGTAAAATTATTCCAACCGACTTTTTCGTAATCTATGCTTGCCATAATGAACATGATGATATAATTCTTGGTAGGCCTTTTCTTAAGTTGGTCAATGCCGTTCTTGATGCCGGAAAGGGTAGAGTTACTATTGATCTAGATGGAACTAAATTCACATATGATTTCCTACCCGCTTCTCGTATTGCTTTACCTCTACCTCTTGATAACGAAGAGGTAGAGGATCTTTGTTTTGTTGATACTTTAAAGGATCCTCTCCAAAGAGCAATGGAGAATGATGCTATGTATGATGATCAAGACAAAGAACTAGCGGAAGCAATCGAGGGGTTGAAGGCCTAAGATGGAAGCTTGGATGAAGAAAATTATGAAGATATTGTAAATTTGCAACAACAAGAACCCGAAGTGCCCGATATTGAGTTAAATCCACTTCCCAAGGGATTAAAGTATGAATTTTTGGGAGCCGATAAGACGTACCCGGTCATCGTGAGTGATGAACTGAGTCCGGAGGAGATGGATAAGTTGTTGAATTTATTGAGGAAACAGAAGAAGGTGATCGGGTACTCGATAAGCGACTTGAAGGGTATTAGTCCGGCCTTTTGCACCCACCGCATACCACTTGAAGAACAATGCAAGCCCGTTATCGAGCATCAAAGAAGATTGAGTCATGCCATGCGTGAGGTGGTGAAGAAGGAGGTGATCAAATTGTTGGATGCCGGAATAATATATCCCATGCCACATAGTGAATGGGTGAGCCCGGTGCATTGTGTACCAAAGAAAGGAGGAATAACCGTTGTGAAGAATGTGAAGGATGAGTTGATACCACAAAGGGTCGTAACCGGATGGAGAATGTGCATCGACTATAGAAAGTTGAACAAGGCAACAAGGAAGGATCACTTTCCGTTACCATTTATCAACGAGATGCTTGAAAGGTTAGCTAAATATTCTTACTTTTGTTTCCTTGATGGGTACTCGGGGTTCATGCAAATTCCCATTCACCCGGATGATCAACAAAAGACAACCTTCACATGTCCATATGGAACTTTCGCATATAGAAGAATGCGATTTGGTTTATGTAATGCACCGGCTACCTTTCAAAGATGCATGACGGCTATATTCTCGGATTTTATTGAAGAAATTATGGAGGTATTCATGGACGACTTCTCGGTGCATGGTACATGTTTTGAAAGTTGCTTGAAAAATTTGGAAAAAGTCCTTGAAAGGTGTGGAGAAATTGACCTAGTGCTTAATTGGGAGAAATGTCACTTTATGGTGAAACAAGGGATAGTCTTGGGACATGTAATCTCCGAGAGAGGAATAGAGGTGGACAAAGCTAAGATTGAAACGGTTGAAAAGTTGCCACCTCCGACAAATATCAAATCGTTAAGAAGCTTTCTCGGGCATGCCTAATTTTATAGAAGATTTATAAAGGATTTCTCAAAGATCACCAAGCCATTGACACGACTTCTCCAAAAAGATGTGGGATACGAATTTGATGAAGAATGCTTGCATGCTTTTCGGATGTTGAAGCAATCTCTCATAAGTGCACCAATTATGCAACCTCTCGATTGGAGTTTACCATTTGAGATAATGTGCGACGCAAGTGATTATGCCGTTGGAGCCGTTCTTGGACAAAGGAAGGAAGGGAAGGTACATGTAATTTATTATGCAAGTAAAACTTTAAATGAAGCTCAAGTGAATTATGCAACTACGGAGAAGGAATTGCTTGCCGTGGTGTTCGCATTTAAAAAATTCAGATCTTATATTGTGAACTCGAAGGTGATCATGTACACCGACCATGCTGCAATCAAGTACCTTGTGTCCAAGAAATATGCCAAGCCACGTTTGATTAGATGGATTCTATTATTACAAGAGTTTGATATGGAAATTAGAGACAAGAAAGGGTCGGACAATGTCGTAGCCGACCACCTATCAAGGATGCATCATGGAGATGATGGGATGGAGCTAATTGAAGATAGAATGAGAGATGACCATCTATATCGAATACTTGATAAGGGAGGATGGATGCATGATATCATAAGATGCCTACGGAAGATGCCATTAGATCACTTGGACAGAAATGCTAAAAGAAGGGTAATTGCCGAAAGCAGAAAATTTTATTGGGATGCACCATACCTATATAGATGTGGAGATGATGGAGTGCTAAGAAGATGTGTGCCGCGGGAAGAAAGAGAAGAGATTCTAAGAAAATGCCACTCGTCGGAATATGGAGGACACTATGGACATTTTAGAACACAAGCAAAGGTATGGGCAAGCGGATTCTATTGGCCTGAGATGCACGAGGATGCTGGTTTGTTGCAACTTGCCCGGAATGCCAAAGGAGTGGAAATATATCACAAAGGAATGCAATGCCGCTGAATTATAATTTGCAAATTGATCTGTTTGATGTTTGGGGCATCGACTTTATGGGACCATTCGTGAACTCGAATGGATATGAACACATCTTGGTCATAGTTGATTATGTATCAAAATGGGTTGAAGCAATTCCATGTCGGAAAGCATCTACAAAAGAGGCCATTCAAATGATCAAGACGGTGATATTCCCTCGATACGGCGTTCCTAGAATTTTAATAAGTGATGGTGGATCACACTTTATTGGCAAGGATTTTAAAGATGCTTGGCAAAGTTGGGAATCGAGCATAGGGTGTCTACGGCCTATCATCCACAAACAAATGGCCAAGCGGAAACATCGAACAAGCAACTCAAAGGCATCCTCATGAAGACGGTGACTAAAGGAGGAAAAGATTGGTCAAAGAAGCTAGACGGAGCGTTGTGGGCATACCGGACTGCACATAAAACACCGATAGGTATGACCCCTTATCAATTTGTCTATGGAAAAACATGTCATTTACCGGTAGAACTAGAGCACGAGGCTTATTGGGCAATAAAGGAGATGAATCTTGATATTGATGCGGCACGGATAAAGTGGAGGATTCAAATAAGTGAACTTGAAGAGCTAAGATTAAAGGCATATCACAACGCTAGCATCTATAAAGAAAGGATGAAGAGATGGTACGACAAAAGATTGCATAAGAAGGAACTCAAGGAAGGAGGCAAGGTCCTACTATACAATTCACGATACAAGGTCTTCGGCAAAGGAAAATCGCAAAGCAAATGGGATGGACCATATATCGTACATTCAGTGTCACCATTGGGAGCGGTAACAATCATGGACGCCAAAGGAGATCAATATGTTGTGAATGGACAACGACTCAAGGTATTCCTGGAGCCTGACGTTGTGTCCATTAAATACATTGACGTCTACACCTTGGATGGTGACCCGGACCGTCAAGGCTAAGCGACGAAAACAAGGTAAGTTTGTAAATAACCTTCTACTTTATTTATTTTCAGCATGCGTGTTAGTAGTAATGTTTGCTTCAAATCATCTTGAATAAATATTGCCCCCTACTCATGACCTTTGGTGAGGATGGAAAATTATGCCAAGTTGATATATGATGATGTTGTCGCTTTGCTCGTCTTTGTGCTTGCTTTATGCATAAATAAGCTAATGCTCTCATTAATGCAATTCTGAAATTAAATTTAAATGCTAGCTTAATCCTTTGTGGAGGTTATGATAAAGATGAAGACCCATAGTTTTTCTCGTGCTCTCAATTTTGGATGGGTTAAAGATGATTTATTTTTGTTTTCAAAAGTTATGCTAACCTTGTCATTAATACCTCTTGCATGTTGCTCAACCTATCCAAAGCCTTATATTTAATTGAGTGCAAAAACTTAGTGTACAAGATTTATTTTTGGGTGCATTGATTCAAGGCTTGATTTCTCTGGTTCGAGACTAAGAAGCTGGTCATTCCGTTTTTGTGTATCTATCTTATTGCTAGCCTTTTCTATCCGTGCATTGTAAGTTTCCACATCGGAAATTTTTCAAACCTCGCCGGATATCCACCCACAAACCCAAAATATATTTTTGTGTTTTACCTCCTTGACCACAACCCAATTCTTGAGTATGGATGAATATTTCGAGGAAGATCACAAGAATGAAGGTGACAAAGATTAAAATTTCATTTTGAGAGACCTCCAGGACGACATAAAGGGTGCGTGAAGGATCCCTAGAAGATTTCAAGTGTTTCTCTCCAGGAAAATTTAGTTTTTTCAGTACCTACCTTGGCACAAAAACTTCGTCACCTCTTTGCTCGAGGACGTGCGATCGTCTAAGCATGGGGGAGCTTCCAAGAAGGTAGGTACTAATGTAGTCTAGAGTTTAGGGGAGTAAAAAAAAGAAAGAAAAAAAGAAGAGAAAAAAAAGAAGAAAAAAAGAAAAAAATGATGAACACAAAGAAGAAAGAGAGAGAGAAGAAAAAAAAATATGTGTATATATATGTGTGTGTGTGTGTGTGTGTGTGTGTGTGTGTATAAACTCCCCGACTTTCTAGACGCATTAGGAATTTCAAGAGGATTCAAGATCAAGACCCATACTCATCTTTCCAACCATGTGCAATCCGATAACGAGGACTTTGTTTGTGCCTCGGGATCACTCTTTGCCATTTGCACATGTCCACTTATCTCAAAAAGTGTGTGTTCATCTCTCCCCCCTCCTTGAAAACATTATTTGCCAATGACCTTTTTGACGAGGCTTGGTAAATCCATGAGAAGCTTGTCTTGTTTCGATAATATCTTGATTATAATATCTTGGTAGGACTAAACTTTTCCCAAAGCTCCAGATAAAGCCTTCCACTTATATAAAGTTTTGAGAGGGGAAAGGAGTAGAACAAATAGGCTTGAGAGACAAGATGAGATGAGAGTTCATGAGCAAGATGCAAGGAGGTTTAAATTTTTGAACTTGGTTTGGCTCTTTCTTCATCTTACACTTCATTTCAAAATTTCTGAGATTCATTCAAAATTTGGGAGCATGATTATTTACTTGTGGAATGAGCCTATTCGATATCCACCCTCCGTAGGGATGAAGGCTAGTACACTGAAACTCTAACAAATAAATTTAGAGAGCATTATGTTTTCTTCATGTATGATCAAGTGCAGGGTGTGAACAATGAATGGCAACACTGATATCCATTGAAGGCTTACTCGAGGACGAGCAAGGTTTAAGCATGGGGGAGTTGTTGACGGTCGACTTTAACGCTCCTAGCCATGAGTTTACTTTCAATGTTGGCATTGATTTGATATCCGATCTAATGGTACTAACCCCCTTGATATAACAAGTTCGCTCTTGCATGTGGTTTTTGGAGTATGTTGTTTATGCAGGATTTAAGCACCAAAATAAGTACTTCCGGGTAAACTTTATCAAGCACTTTATGAGAAGATAATGAAGCCCGGCACAAGTCAAGACTCGAAGTGAACATGACTCCAATTGACCCAAGGACCAAAGCATGAAGCCGTAAAACTCCAGGGACCTAAACAGAAGATGCAGGAGCTTGTGCAACAAGTATCCTTATCTAAACCGCGGAGAAAACAACGTCAAGGGCGCACATGCAGAAGGGAGTTAATCAGCAATTACACGAGGAGCTTGCACGTGAAAAACAGGGCCGAACCGGGCCAAAAAGGCCCTGGGCCGACCGGCCTGGCCCATTTTCGGCTCGGTTCGACCTCCCCTTTGGCCTAGTACCTCCTCGGGCTATTAAGAGTTTGGACGCAAAGAGCCACAGGGAGATTCATTCGTCATCCGCCGCCACAAGACCGAGAACAAGAAGCAGATTGGATCGCGAAGGGAGCACTCGTGGCCTTCATCTACTTCGGATGATTCTACACCATGACAAGCGCTACAATGTGTAACATTATGGGGTAAAGTCCTTGTTTGTCCTATGGGTTGAAGGGGGATCTTGAGATGTAATCACCAAACCTTTGTTTTGGATCTATTTGCTATCATATTCTTGTTGATGGTGCCTCAATCTTATTTGCCGACTGGCTTGCTTTGGGGATGCATCACTCGTAGCTTCATGTATCGTGTTCCTCTTGTTCTTTATGCGATTACCGTCGTGTAGTGACATTGCGCGGGAGGGAAAACATATCGAGCTTGGTTCGCACACTTAGTCTTGCATACCTAGAACACATCAACGTCTTGTGCACTTGGTGTTCGATCACGGATTACCCTCATGTAGTGACTAGTACGCGAGAGGGAAAGGGTTGAACTCGGTGCACCTTTACCTTTGATAGATTAGATCGGGTAGTTCTTGCTAGGTGGTTACATCTCCAAGTGATCCTAGATCCCTTGGACAAGCTTTCTACACTCTTGTGATCTCTATACCTTTGCTCTCTACATTGTTTTATTTAATCTAGATTAGATTAATTTAAGTTCTTTACTTATACATACCTTCATTCGATAAAGAGTTTTAAATCAACGACATTAGTGCTTAGTTGAGCGTAGCAATCTACTTGTTCCACGGATTGATTAACCTTAGAGGATACTCTAAGGGAAGGATACTCTAAGGGAAAAGCTACAACCGACCCGTGCGCTTGCGGATCATAATTTGACGCGTTATTTAACCGTCAACAAGCACCCTCACAATGACGCGGCTTGGACAGCGTACCTGATGTGGTACATCCTGAGGACCCGGACGTGGGTGATGCACGTTCCTTCTGCCCCGCCACCGCCACCGATCCCGAACCACCACCAGCTTCTTCCGTCCGGCACATACCCGGTGCGACGAGATCAAAACGCTGACACAGCGGTGAGTTTGGGGGGTTCAATCATATTTTGTTCATATTATTATTCATTATAATGTGTGCTACTAATTTCGTCTGCAGCACGACGCGCTAGCGGAGTTGCTGCGGATCGTGACGGGCGCCCGGACGCGGTTGAAGACCATGGGACCTCTGGAGTATGACCTGATGTACCAGAGCATACAAGCAATCACCTCGAGGTACAGTACGGTGGTTAACTAGGGGGTACCGAGACCGTATCGCTGTATCCACGTCACCTCGCGTCGTCCTCGAGCTCCGCCTCGACTGCTCGTTCATATCAGTCGTCGGCGACCTTTTCACATCCACAAGCTGCTTTCTCGGCGCCGATGGCGCCAGCTCAGCGGCCTTTTGAGGTCTACGGTTCAGGTACATTTACTCCTGTGCTTCTTAACTAATACACCGAGTTGTTGTGTGTTATTGTAATATTAACATAATCGTACAGGGCGGCCTCTGATCTATCCGATGAGACCGGTCCTTCCACGTGGCTCGACCGGCATATACGGTGCCACCTGCAGCAGGAAACATTCCTTCCTCGTCCGCTGCAACTATTTTGCAGCAGCCAGGTGACGTCCTTAACTAATTCAGTAATACTATTAATTAAATACGATAAATATGATAAGTGCTTAACTAATAATATTCGTTGCAAGCTACGACGTGACCGCCACTCCTGACTCCGCCCTAGGTGACGACACGCTGGGGTTCGACCTCGACGAGTACTTCACGGGCCCTGACATGATTGGCGGATCACAGTTACCAGATGCGCCACTCCACGGGACGCAGCAGACATAGGTGGCTGCAGGAGAGGCAGAGGCGGTTGCTGGGTCGTCGCAGGTAGCCGAACAGGCACAGGCGGAGGCAGGGTCGTCGCAGGTGTCGATGGCGACACCGCCTCTGGACGATGATCGACGCCGGATCATCAGACCATGTGAGCCCGTCACGTACAACCAGGACCACACGAGGGCTCGTGCTCGAGCACTTAGGGGGAAGCGGGGCAGGCAGATTTAGATTCAGTTGTGTTTTTTTACAACATTACTTTGATCATTTTTTTACTTGATCGTGTATAAACTTTTCACTCGTTGTTTTATTTTAATCAGCTTTTTATATGCAACAAGTTATTTTAATTTCTATTTTTATATGGTTGCTCTAATTTAATTTTATATGGAAATGATAAAAAACTTTATTTAACAGTCAGCTGTCGTACCATACGGCGTTTGGACCTAAACGCCATACAATACGGCGTTTGCCTCTACGGCCACTCAGGCGACGGAAAACGCCATAGTCGGGGTCCTACCGCCGTGGGACACAACGTTTGGAACATAACGCTCTATGTTACGGCGGTTAGGATCCTGACACCGTATGATACGGAGGCTGGTGTATAGATTTGGTAAATTTGTTTAGGAGCATTTATTTTTGGAAAATCGATGAAAAATAGATATAAAAAATACATAATTCAAACCTGCTTGCCTGATGTCGAACGCGGGCGGACGTCGAATTCCTTCGTGGGCTGGTTTCCCAGATGGGCCGGTCCGTAACCTCCTCCCTCGGTACGATCGGCGCTTCAGCCCAGAGAAAACAATATGCAATGACAAATTCAGCCCACGGTTGGCTCAATTGAATTTCGCGTTTTTTTTTTGTGGAAAGTCCAAATAGATCGAGCAGAAAATTATATTCGATTCCTCCTTTGTAGTACCTTGCACGAATCTGAAATGTGGCTAGGACGTAGTAGCATTTCAATCGGATCCAATGGCGTATCAATGATTCGATTTGGTTCGACGAAATCCAGGCATTTTGAAAAAGTTTGCTGTACAGAAGCTTAATAGGAACATGCTAGAACAATGGCTTTCAGCTTTCGCGCGACAGATGCTGAACTTGAGTTTCTTGAGGAGGAATTCAGTTGAAGTGATTTCGCACGCACCGTACTATCAGGGCCGTCAAAATCTCGTCAATCTTGTAATCGTCAATTCGTCGTGTGCACTCACTAGAATAAATTTGATTCTTTTTTAACCACAAACCCATCCATCAGCAATTCTTCTTCAATATATATAGTACACTTGCTTTGCAAGAAGGCATCTCGATCGATGGCGCCGAGACCACCAAATTTTAGGTAAGAGAATTAAAAAAACCAAACAAGAGATCGCAAGAGGAAGAAGACGACCTCGTCGATCGCCGGCGACGCCAACAACAACCGCGTCATCTGGTCGATTCATCTCCCTCGAGGCCTCGACGCCCTCGACGCCCGCCCGCCGGCCGGCGCCACGGATCTCGGTTCGCCGCTCGCGCCGGCCCGGCCGGAGCCTTTTGATCACCGCCGTTCCGGGCCCGCCCCGCCCGGCCGGCCGGAATAGTTAATGGACACACGCACCTAGCTAGCTAGCTACAGCGACCGGCGCCGCCGCCGGCCGGGCAGGTCACTTCCTGACGCGGCGTAGCGCGAGGTACGCGAGCAGCCGGTACCCGAAGAACATGGCGACGAGCGCGGCGACGGAGGCGCCAGGTCCCGCCTCACCGTCGACGGCCTCCGGCGGGAGCAGACGCCGGAGGTGGCCGCCGTACTGCACGGTGATGAGGAGGCGGTAGCAGTAGTAAGTGAAGGAGGTGTACTTGGCCCACACCATGAACCCCGGCACGTTGTGCACGTAGAAGCCGCCGGTGAGGAGGTAGGCGAGCATGATGACCGTGACGAGCGTCGACGCGCGCTTGGCGTCCATCATGACGGCGCCGACGGCGAGTCCCAGCCCCCCGGCGACGAGGACGTAGGAGAGGATCACCACCAGGGTGAGCGCGAACGCCACCGGCGACGAGTTGAGCCCGGACATGAGGTAGACGACGACGGTGAAGGCCGTGGGCAGGGCGAGCTCCATGGGGAGGTCGCCGGCCATCCGGGACATGAAGTAGGAGGAGAGCGCGTACATCCCGGAGGCGCGCTCGCGTGCGAGGACGGGACGCTCCTGCGGGAAGGCGAAGACGGCGTTGAAGGAGGCGAAGACGCCCCAGAAGATGGAGATGAAGAAGAGGAGGCCGAGCCGGTCCTGGACGTCCACCGGCGACGACCGCCACCACATGGCGCCGGCGACTAGCGCCGGCGCGATGATCTGGAACACGCGCAGCGACGTGAACGTCTCGTGCCGCCGCTCCTTGAGGCTGCGGCGGAGCAGGATCGTGAACTGGTTGGCCCAGCTCGTGCAGCACCCGCTGCAGCTCTCCACCGCCGGCTGCGGCAGTGGCTCGGCGGCTCCATCCTGCGCGTGCTCCGTCGCCGCGGCGCCGGCGGTGGCGTTGATGGACGCCTTGACCCTTGGGGCCAGCACCTTGTTGTAAGACGAAAGCAACGACTGCTTCACGTTGCCGCCTTCCGCTGTGAAATTGTAATCGGCTTGAGCAAAACCTGCAAAATTTAGCAATTAAAGTAGTCAGATAATACGATCATTTTTAAAATAATTATACTAGTATATATATGTATGATGCAACAAAATGGGAAAGATGCACAATAATGCTTCAATAATTGGAGATAATGCCGTATTCTTTTCGTTAAATACCGAGATAATGCGATGATGTTACGCATCCCTTTTTCCCATTTCTCTTCGACACACCAATAATTCTACACGTAGCGCATCCTCTACCGTTCAATGAAAAAGAAAGATGGAAAAAGCGGCTATATATACATATTTGCACACCGATCTCTACAAAAAATTGACACCAAATGTGATTTGAAATCGGCGAGGTATTTCTACGAAAAAGATCAAGGCCGGAGGATCCAAAGGCGGGTCGATTTGCCATGGTGCTTAGCTGTGGTGACATGAAAGGCCCGGCCGGCCGGCCTGTGTGGATAGATGGATGGTGCACAAGCTTTGGTGTTGATGTGCTGGTGCACTCACTGAGCGAGCAAAAAAAAAATGTTAAAAAAGATGCAGCGAGCCAAAAAGGAGAAAGTGGCCCTCCATTCCAAACCAAAGAGGGCAATCTTGCACCAAGAAGGGATTCCTCCTGTCTAAAGCCGGCATGAGAGCAGGGGGGCATATATTTCCAAGTCTAGTGAGACAGGCACGCACTTAAATTGGAACCATATCCATATCACGCCCTGATCATGCTGCAGGAGTCTAGTGTAAAATCATCTGCTCCTGCACATGATCCAGCATAGTGTGCATCCAGATCCAACTAAAAGCTGCCACAGGTGTCGGAGATCGATCGATCCAAATTTGCATCAGCAACTAACACCCCTAATAGAACCCAGCGATGTGTGTCTTATGCTATGTTCAGGCCTCCCTCCGGGTTAGCAGGCGAGTAGCCGGGCCGGGAGGGATGTAGCTTTTTGCTGTGGGAGTGTGATGATGACCAGTGGGAGTGCCCTGGCTAGCTAATCCCCCACTCCGGTGACAGGTGTCCCTTAGCCTTGTGATTTTTCAACCATAAAGTGCTTTGCATGCTAAAGTTGGAGGACACTAGCTAGGGATCGATGGCACTGGCAGGCACTCACCCCGGCCCTCTCCCCACTTTTTTTTTATTTTTCAAAATGCATTTCTCTCTCTCTCTCTCTCTACACCTTGTGTGTTGGGTGCACTCCACACTCACTCACCAGGTGTTTTGCTTGTCCACAATCTAATGATGAGTCCAATACTCCAATCCTCCTCACAATTGCATAAAAGGGGAGCAAGAACACACAAACCACACCCATGGATGTTTACTCTATAGTCCTTCTGACTTCAACTCCACACCACATCCAATTTGATCACCCTATCCCCAATTCCCCATTCAGTTGCATGCCAAACTTTGCTTGTTCTAGTGGTTTGGTCAATCTAGTAATCCTCTCTCATGTTAGGCACTAGTACTACCATATAAAAGTAGCAATAACAACCATTTTTTTGTTCCTAATTAAATCAGTTTTAATTTCTTGATTAGTTGAGAAAAAGGAATTAAATACGTGTCCCTAGCCAACTACTTTCCCTGTTGTAGTAAGGAGTAATATGCACAGTAGCTAGCTCAGTACCGTTTGCGAGGTCGAGCATGAAGTCGGCCGGGTTGACGTGGAATCCCGGCGCGAAGCCGACGGAGGCGAAGTAGTCCATGGCGTCGCGCCCGGCGCCGAAGTAGAGGCAGCTGCCCTCGGCGAGGAGCAGCACGGAGTCGAACATCCGGTACACCCGCGACGACGGCTGGTGCACCGACATCACCACCGTCCGCCCTTTCCTCGCCAGCGCCGAGAGCGTGGCGACAAGGCGCGCCGCGGCGGTGGAGTCGAGCCCCGACGTGGGCTCGTCGAGGATGAGAAGGCTCGGGTTCACCAGCAGCTCGTGCCCGATGCTCACGCGCTTCCGCTCCCCGCCGGACACGCCGCGCACGAACGCGTTCCCGACGATGGTGTCGGCGCAGGCCGCGAGACCGAGCTCCGCGATCACGGCCTCGGCGGCGGCGGCCTTCGCGGACCCCGGTGCGGCGCGGGGCAGGCGCAGCATCGCGCAGAAGACGAGCGTCTCCCGGACGGTGAGGTGCGGGTGGAGCACGTCGTCCTGCGCCACGAACCCCGTCCGCCGCTGCACGCCGCGGGTCGGCGCGCGGCCGCCGGCAAGGACGGTACCGGAGTGGCGACCCGCCAGGCGCCCACCGAGGATGGAGAGGAGCGTCGACTTGCCGCTCCCCGACGGGCCCAGGACGGCGAGGAGCTCCCCCGGCCGCGCCTCACCCGTCACGCCCTTGAGGATCGTCCGCTCTTCCACCCCGGCGCTGCCGGCGGTGGCGCCGCCAGTGTGCGAGGAGATCCGGCCCGGCGGCGCCGCCTTGGACGCCGCCGATTTTTCCGTCTTGACGCGGTACGTCACGTCGATGAACTGCGCCGACATGCATGAACTCGTTGGCTTGGGATCGAAATAGCAACGCAAACGAAGAAGCTATACTAGCAGAGCCGCCGCCGCCGTCGTCGTGTGGGTTACCTACCTGGAGGTTGAGCGGCGTGCAGGCCGTGGTGAGGAAGCAGTCCATCTTCGTCTCCGCCGCCGCAGCCGGACACGCCTGCGTCACGGCGACGCCGGTCGTGGTTCCGTGCGTGTCCTGGGCGTTGGGAGGCATTGGTGGCGGCTCAAGCTTCCCTGCTTTGCCGATCGACGAGGAACAGAGGAGCACCTAATAACCGCTCACGCAGAGCAACCGCTAATCCGCCGGAGAAAGAGGTGGTGGCGCTGGCATGCGGTGGCGGAGGAGGAGGAACCAGTGTGGTGAGGAGGCGGCGGAATGGAAGGGGACGGCGAGGTGAGGCGCGGTATATAAGGAGGGGGCCGGTGGTGAGGTCCACGTCACGGCGGGGGCGGAAGGGGCACGTGGCGGGCGGCGAGGGAGAGCGGAGTGGAGCGGCGGGCCCACTGGAGTGGCTTTTGGACCGGGGTCCAACCATGTCCACCCAGCAGACGGCACCGGCGGAGAGGGGGAGACAGCAGAGGAGAAGTGTACACGTCTGCTACTCTCTGCTCGGCGAGGAAGGAAGGAAGGCCACACGAAACCATGGCGGGTGGCTGGGTGGGGATAAGTGGGGCGGCCGTCGTGAGCGAGAGGAGGACGAAGCACCTGGCGCGGCGGCGGCTCGTGGTGCCGCCGGCAGCCCGAGGGAATCCTAGCTACTGTCCGGCTGCAGTAGTTCAGTGTGTAGCAATGTAGTTTGCTACCATGCATCATGGGAAACAAAAAACATAGAATTGATTTCTGATCAAATGACTAGGATCATCTTCCAAAATAAATGTTTCTTTAATCTAAAATTTCAAACACAATAATATTATTGGTACAAGTAAATATCTATACTGTTATTGAAAATCGGACCCTTGCACGAGTGCATCATAATTCATAACCAAACAACATCAATTGATCATTTGATTGGCTCTTTCCCACCCGACCTCTCCAACCCGACCGCAGTGCTAGCACCGCCACCCTCCTCCTTGTCCCCTCATCCCCGTTCATCCATCTCGACCTCCACATCATCGCTACCCTTGCCGACCCTCGTGACACTACCGCCCTCCACCTCGCCGTCCCTAATTCCCGCGCCGCCCCGACACCTGCGCCCCACGTCAGCGCAGCCTCATCCAGCACGACATGCCCCCGCGCGTTGCGTGCTAGGGATGACGTGCTGGGGGTTGCTGCTTACCGGGAAACCACGTCATCTGTGCTCACTTTCTGTGTCATGGAAGGAGGGAGGAGGATATATATGAGAGAAGATAGAGATGAGAGGTGGAAGGTGTAAGATATATGAGAGAAGGAGTAAGTCCTCAATCACCAATTTAGCTCGTGGATCCAAACACATGTTACTAAATTTACCAATGCGACCTTTATAAAAAAAACGGAACATTTAAATTTCGCCAACTAAATTTTAGACGGGTTTGGATCTTTCAATTGTTATTATCATCAGCAGGAGCTGAACTTTGACCGTCCTGCACTAGATAGAGGTTTCAAGCAGCAGGGGCCAAGCAGCATCCAAAGCGGCTCAAACTCCACTAGCCGTGCACGCATGTCCATGCATGGTGGCATGAATTCCAGGCCGTCCCATGCTTGGAAACTAACCGAAGGGAGAAAACGATCCCTCGGCGCTCGCACGGCAGCAGCCAGCAGCATGCAGGGTCAGCACCAGCGATCGACATGCATGGGCGGGTCAAAAGGTGCATGCATGCCACCTAGACCACCCCTGCACAAACACCGTTGAGTTGAGTAGTCCCTTCGCGGATCCAGATGCGTTCGTTCATTCATGCTGGATGCAGCATGCATGAGTGATGCGTCCTCCGTCTGCAGACTCGTCGGCGACGTCATCACCTCTCTCGCTGCCGTTGCTGCTGCTGCTGCAATCCAGCTATAGCTAGCTGCTTCATCGATCCGATCGACACCGTCAACTGAAACCTGAACCGCTGTCGTCTGCGATTCCTTTAATTTTTCGATCGTCTGTCGAGTGTCGACGGCCGGATCCGTTGCATGGGCTAGCTAGCAGGGAGCAACGCGTGTGCTGGCTATACGCCTATACCAAATGCAATAAAGCTACGTATTGCAGTTGCAGGCAGGCTGTAGCTACTGTTTGCCACGTACACACACACATCATCCATCCTGCAGCTAGGAGCGAGTACGTAGTACACTAGTACTCCTAGACGTACGAGTAGCATGAAAATGCACGCACGCACACTTGAATGCGACGACGCCGACGCGCGTTTCCGGGCGTGGCCTCCGGCATCGATCCGTCCTCGGTCACAATACCCCGGCAGGAAACCTGGACGGGCGCGTGACGACGTGGCCGCATGCGGACAAAGTGTGCCCATGCAATGTAGAGTATACACATTGACGCGTGACGTCTGTGCCACCTCGCGTACGTCAGTTGCTGTAGCTAGCTAGCGACAGCTCTCCCGGCCTGCTCTTCCACCACTGTAAAAAGTAATTAAGCACTGTAAATAATAATTAAGCAAAAAGGGATAAGAATGGTGTGTGGTGGTCGATCGAGGTACCCCTAGCTATTATGTTTTGCCACATTGAGACAATCTGGTGCCCTCGAGGAGAAGCAAACCGAGGACAATTCCGGGGGATAAACAAAACAAGCAAGCAGATCGATCATCAGGCAACTGCTCTGCCATCGCTTGTACGTTACGTAATTCCGTTTCCATGCGTTTTGGATGGATGTACATGTCGTGTGCTCCCGGCACTGCTAGCTAGCTACCCTGCATGCAACAACCCAACACATGCATCATCCATGCATGGTCCCTGCTGCCGTGGCGCAACGTGACGCGAGGCAGGTGATCTTCTTCTCTTCGATCCGATCGGTCCGTCGTCGTACGTCCATGCATGCATGCGTGCATCATGTGCCAGGCCTTGATCCACCCCAGCGCTACCATAAACTGCATCGATCTCTATCTATCCATATGGACTTTATTTTCAATTTACGTGTATCAAGTCAGCAGTATAAGGGGAAGTAAATACACGGAAAATACTAAATTAAAGGAACGCACATATAATTTGTTTTAAAAAATGCAAAAAAGAATCTTATATAAAACTGAATTCGTTTTATCTGTTTAGTCGGTTTACGGGCCATTTAACCCATTATTAATAGGTTCTTTAGTCCAAATAAAGAGCTGATAAACAGATCCAATATGCCTCGCTGTTAATTACATGCTTAATTTGGGGCTATATATCCACATGCTACATGATAAATATTTACTAGTCTTTTACTAAAACAAGGCAAATAATGTAGGATATGTTTGTTCATCATATGTTCTGATCCATTGCAACATCATTATTGAAACTCGTTTGACTCATGTCGATGACGACCTGCATTGTAATGAAGAGGGACCAATAATGATGATCACCAATTATATATTCAACTATTGTTGCGTCGCCATCACATGGATCAGCCTAGTAAACTCGATTGACCTATAACTGAGAGTAGTCCGACAGTCCGTGAATGCTAGATCCATTGTTGATTGAAGGTGTTGTCATATATGTCTATAGTTTGATCAATGTCGTAGTAACTATTAGTAAGTTCAAGAATATAGGTTCCTTTGCATGACAATCTGCAACCCTAGCTACGAATGAACTAAGAAATTAATGACAACACGTTAACGTTGTTGCATATATACCAATCATCGGTCAAGTATATCCAGTTTATACGTTTCTGACCTATCGTTAGTGACATCATGACTCAATTGTTATGAATAAAGCTATATACAAAGCAAATCCATCTAGGGCCAAAATGTCCCTTATTTCCTATGACCCTAGAAAACCAGTCTACATTTGAACAGTATATATAGTTAGGGATACGGCTCAGTTAGTTGTTAAGTACTACTATAGGAACTAATCGACTTCATCTCCAACCAAAGATGTTTGTCATTATTATAATTTCCCTTCTTATTAGTTTTCCTAGACGCCATGTATCCCATGGGCAATACTCCCTCCGATTCCAAATTACTTGTCATTTTGATTTTTCTATATACATTACTTTTGTTATGCACTTAGATATATATTTATGTCTAGATACATAACAAAAAGAATGTATCTAGAAAAGCCAAAACGACAAATATTTTGGAACAGAGGGAGTTTTTTGTACATACGAGGAAAAGGTCTCTGACCGATACGATATTTCCTCCAAAATCTCTCCCGTTTGCACAAATCAATTTATTCACACTAAAAACCTCATGAATCATGATACGTAAATGGCCACACTTATCAGTCACAAAACATCTTTTTATAATAGTCACTATATTACTCTCGGTCTATGATCTTAGTGTTGTACAAAGTGTGTGTATATATATGTGTGGGCGCAATCATCAACATTTCAAGGTTCGGACCAATAATGTCCTAGATTTATTAGACGGTGACGGATGTTAGTGTAGACTTATTTCAAATCTCTTTTTGGCGAGAGGATCAACAACTACTTTTATTAGATAGTAGGCTTGACACATTTTGCAGCTGTCTTAATTAGGAAGAGAAGACGTTGTCCGAGGTTTAATAATTACCACTCCTCCCGTCATAAATTACTATTCATTCTATATTAGAAAAGAAAAAATGAATAGTAATTCGGGACGGAGAGAGTACCTGATATTTAGGATATTGGTACTGTTTTTTTTACCTGCAAATACTTGCCATTTTGAACAAAAAAACTCGGTCCCAAAAATACACTTCTTTACCCGTATTATCAATTATAATATTTTAGAAAATTAAACACATACTTTCTTTTAGGCAACTCTCTGCATGACTTGTGTTTGTTGAAATAAAAATTTATACAGTCATAAATATTCAAATTTTAATAGTTGGACAAGATACTTATCCAAAATGACAAGTATTAAAGGGTTGAATAAAACTTTGATCAATGATTTGTAAAACATGTGTTGGGGAATCGGGTAAAAACCTTTTCACCCTCGAAACTTCGGAGAAACCGAAACTTTGGCGAATTCGTGAAAGTATTCGGAAGTGAGTCAGGGAGAAAAGTTACCTTTGTTTATTTTTATATATATGATTCACTAACCCCCTAAGCTTGTGCGAAACGATCGCCGAACGACCATTGGATCGCAGGTCTGTCTCTTGTTTCAGGACAACAGAAACTTAGCAGATTCGGGAAACTATGGCGACGGAAACTTCGGAGATATTTGCAGAATCAAAGAACTCCACTTCGGCTGTGACTTCGGAAACTCAATTCGGGGATCTTGATGGTTGGTGACTTTCGCGAATGGAGATTCGAAGGTCGAGGGAAGACTCAGTCAAAGGCGAGGCTTCAAAAGTCCGGGTTTGAAGTGTGAACTAGTGGCCGGCTTGTAAATATGTGAAATTAGCTCCGCAAATCATGGGATGTAAAAGACATTCATATACATGTTCACACTTGGAATATTCCCTAGATTCGAGGGTATTATCGGAATGTAAAAGTCCCTTCGCCTCCCTATAAAAGGGGGCTCGAGGGCACGTGTAAAGGGGTTCGCAACTTTTGAGACGAGTATAAACTTTCGGGGATTCCTTGTCCCCTCACTTTTCATACTTTCTTGTATTCGTTCTGGAATATTGTGTTCGGGGACCCCATCCGATTTTCGGACCCCCCAACATTGGCGCCCACCGTGGTCGCAGCCGAAAAACAACTCACGATGCCTCCACAGAAGAAGTCCAAGAAGAATACACCCACTGAAGCTAACCAGGAAGATCATCATGCCGAAGAAGACAATGGAAACTCTCTCACTGCAGAACCTTCGCAGATCTCAGACCAAGAAAGGAGGGCAAAACTCGAAGCTCTCTAGAAGGCACGAGCTGAGAAAACGGCTCACACTCTGGAACCATTTACTGAAGAAGAAGCTGATGAGGAAGATGACCAGGCTGTCGACAGAGAACTAGAAATAGTGCACCAAAAAGTATTGTTGGTCCAGAAGGAGAAAGAAAGATTTGTGAATCAGCTGGAAGCAAAAATGTGACGCCCCAGGTTTTTAATTAACCTTAATTGTCGGTCAAACCTGTTGACTGGGGTCAAATCATGGTCAACTTGGGTCATCACCACGAAAACCTCACCAACACTCACCCATTAGCATCTTAAGCAAGTCTAGCACACTCTCCTTGGTCAAAACCCTAGCTAAGGGGGACAAACCCCTTGATGTCTTTGTGTCATTCTGGAACTTTGGCCACGTTCTCCAAATTTTGCCTAAACACGTAAAAATCTACCAATACAAAAGTTGTGCAGAATCACCAGGGACACAATTCATCTTCAGGGTGGCATTGCTAATTTTGAGTGGAAAAGGTGCAAAATTGCCAAGCAAACTCAGGATCACTGTTCACCGAGACATGAAAAATCCTCAGATTGGCATTCAAATTTCTCTTTCAATTTGAATCCTTTTCACAATCGGTTTCAGCCATCTTGTAGAGGGTTAACTCATCTTTAAATGACCTATCTACGATTTGATGGGATTACATTGAAAATTTTGTGCATTGCACGGCCCAACAGGGGCACATGCAAGAGCATCGGGGCCGGGAACGCCATGGCGCGACGTCATGCGCGCGCGTGCGTCCACGCATCGCCGCCGCGCCGCCGCCGTGCGCCGCCGTACTACGGCCGGGCCTCGAAGTCTGGGCGTGCGCTCGGCGTGCGTCAGCCTCGCACGCACCTCCAGGAGCCGCCTCGGCCGGAGGACCCGCGCGCCACGCGGCGTGCACGCGCTCACCGTGGCACCGTCCTTGCCCGCCGCGCACGCACGCCGATGCCGCCGCCGTACCGGGCCTTAAACGCGCCGGGGATGCTTAGCCACGAAGCGAGATGCCCTGCGCGCGCGCGTCGGCTATAAAAAGGCACCCCCTCTTCTCCCGCGCGTGAGCAGCGCCGCCCGCCGATCCGCCATTGCCACCGCCGCGAGCTCGCACCCCCGCAAGCTCCCGTCGCCGGCCAACCCATCCTAGCCCTTCCCTAGGTCCCCCTCGAGCTCCCACGGCCGCGTGTTGATCCTCCCCAGCGCTAGCCTCGCCGGAGACCGAGCCGCAGCGGGTGCGCTGCCACGACCTCGCCGCCGCCGCTCGCCGGAGTCGCCCCCGGCCGCACCTCCGCCACCAATCAGCCTGTGGTGAGCCCAATCACACTCCAGGGCCACGTGTTGACCTCCCCCGGCCCTGCCTCACCGCCGGCGAGCTTCCCTCCGCCAGCAAGGGCACGGTTGTAAATCGCAAGGGCATGGTTGTGAACCCAGGGACCCGGTTGCAGTAGAAAGAATCTTAGTTTTCTTGCAAGTGAGTCCAATGCCTTAGAAAAAGCCTAGAAATTCAAAGAAAATTCAGAAAAATGCAAACCCAATTTTGTTGGTCTCAGTGAGAGTAGATCTACAACTTCTACAAAGCATGACCATAGTTTTGACTTATATATTTTGAATGAAAATTCAAATTCAGTTTGACACCTTTTTGCTATAATTCAAAATCTAGAAAGGCTATGGAGCTGAATTTTGGATATGTTTCTAGAATTGTCCTGTTTAGACTCTGGACCAAAAATTACACAAAGTTGTTGAACAGATCTTTTGTTATGAATTATTTTGTATTTATGCTATTTCTGCTTTACTAATTTTTGTAGCAAAATATAAATTGAATTTTTGTGCTCAACTTGTGGTAATGTTCATGTTATGCCTAGAAGTAACTTTCCTGAATTTATCATGAAATTATCTCTGTTAGAAATATTTAATCTTGTTTTATGCTTAGATTTACATTTAAATGCTTAGTCCAAGATTCAAATATGTTGGTGATGCACATGCTGGTGTTCTAATCTTGTTTTAGGCCAGAGTAGCCGTAGGGTTGATTTTGGATGCAGGAGCTTTTTATTTATTTATTTATGCATTTCCCTTAATTTAAATAGCTAGGAAATGTCACCTTTGCATATATAGGTTTTGTAGCTCTTTTAATGTCCAAGCTTGATCCAGTGGTTGCTTAGTAGTTTTTAGGCCAGCAAGGACCCCTGTCCTTGTTGTATGTTTTGTTTGTGCTTTTAAAAGTTAGGGAGCACATGAGCTTGTTAGTAGGAATTAATTAAGAAAATAGATCCTTTAACTTTGTGACCCTTGTAAATAGTTACATAACTTAATTTTGAGATCTCTGAATACACCTTGCTGTTTTAAGAATTTAATTTGAAGTTATTTACATAGATGTGCACACTTTTGCTATTAAAAGATTGAATAATAAATCTCACATGAAATAACAATCATGAAAGTAAACATTAATGAATTGTTGGTCAAAGATTAAACCCTTGTCCATAATAACCTTAATAAACAGGATTTAATAATTAATTGTTTGTTAAGGTGAATGTGGCCAACAAGAGTTGGATGAAATAATTAATCTATCACTCCACCTGAACCCTGCATTGCATTCCGTGTAGAACTCCCTGACAGTAACTACGCGCTCGTGCTGGAAGCCGAGGAAGGATGAGCTGACGCGGAGCTGCAGTGCGTGGAGGTGATCGACGACACCGAGGACCCTCAGGCTAACCCTGCTGACGTAGGCAAGCCCCGGTGCTTTAACCAAGTGTTTTTGAAACTTTATGCAACTATCTATGGATGATTGTGCATTTACGTTCAGGAGTTGAAATGAAACCTTAGATGCATGATTCCTAGGTACCTATGTCCTTACTAGTATGATAGGTCGGTAGCTGCTATGCTATAGGACCGTTACAAGTCGAGTGATGCTTGTCACTCGCGAGAATAGGTTCTTATGTTGGAATCATAAGATCTCCTTAAATGGATTGCTCATGTGGTAAGAGCATGGGATGTGAGCTCCGGTCCAATGGCTTTCGTGGGTTAAGTGTTTGAACGTACTAAGCACTTGTCGGAAATGGGTACGGTAAGCCTAGTACCTTAACGAGACGGTAAGGGATTTTACTGTGACTAATCTTGGGATGTGTCCCCCGGCTAGCTACCGGTGGTGCATGTGCAATGCTGGGTGCCTTGCGGGGTATACCAGATAGCCGGTACCGAAGATTGTGGCCTTTTATCCCGAACCAAGGACCTTTGGGAACCGCCTGGTGGTTGTCCTCGCGGGGGCACCCTACCGTGTGTTTAGGTCTACCTTGCAAGGTTTAAATCAATCGATTGTCGGCCTCTCACCGTTATCTGAGACTACTTACTCCACTGGCCATGAGATCCCTAATGATGGAAGTTGATGAATATTATGCTTGATTAATTGTCTTGCACAACTTATGCTTGCAATAGTTGGCTAATTTAGAAAAGAATATTCAACTAGAACTTGTGCTAAAATCTTGAAAGTAAGGACATACTCTTTGTTGCTTTTCAGCAAAAGAAACCCCATTGGCCAAAAAGCCTTTCATGTCTAGAGTTGGTGATGTAGTTGTCACCGACGGGTAAGTCTTGTTGAGTATTAGTATACTCAGCCTTGCTATAATCTGTTGCTTCAGGTAATGCCTTTGCTGATGTGTGGCCTGGAGAGATCCCGCCTGGCTGGGAGCTGGAGTGGGTTGAAGACGATGAATGAAGGCATCATGGCAGGCCTCCCGTGATGTTTCCTCGTGCCGTTTAGTTTAATTCCGCTATTTTCAAAACTCTGAACTCCATTATCATGTCAAAGACTTCGGTTTGTGATAATTAAGCCCTTCGGGGTAAATTCAGATGTTAATCATATGTTGTTCTCTGGACTCGCCTTCGCGTGAGTTTTAATGCATATATGTCGATCCTTGTTGCTTTGTAAGTGATTTACCGGGCGTTAACCCGGCAACTAACGACAGGATAATACTTTATTATTGCTTAATGACCAAAGTGGATTAGTTTAGGCGATAGTACGGTATTTTCCTGGGCGGGTTGTCAGAAAAAAGAAGAGCTTCGGAGAAACTGGAGAAACTCAACCAGGCAAAAGAACAAATAGAAAAAATGCAAAGAGAAATTGATGAAATGAAAGAGCAAGAAAACAGCTCATTATGGCACGATTCGCCACACCAGAACTCAGGCCAGCACAAAAGAACGCCAAGAGAAAACTTCTTCACAGGCAATGGAATCTCGCCATTCGCAGATACAGAGTCGCCACTTTCACTAGGGCTGCAAACAGCACCATGGCCACCGAAATACAAACCAGTTTCTCTCCCAAAGTACAATGGATATGGGCATTCTAGGCAATTCATCATGAGCTATGAAGCAGCTGTAAATTCGGCAGGAGGAGATGATGTTGCATTGGCCAAATCTTTCATTATTGCTTGTGAAGGTCCAGTCCTCAATTGGTATTCCTTGTTGCCTCCACATTCAATCTGCAGCTGGATTGATCTCAAGACGAAATTCATTCAAGCATTTCAAGTGTTTCATGAAACTTCTGCAAAACCATCAGACCTCTTCAATTGCAAGCAAAGAGACAGGGAGCCACTGCAGAGCTTCGTGAGAAGATTCATGCAACAAAAGTCCCAAATTCCGGGAACAGATGACAAAACAACAATCCAAGCACTTATCAAAGTTCTGACTCTAGGACCAACAGCTTCGCACTTAACCAGAAAAGAACCACAGAGCATCGAGGAACTTTTCGACGAACTAGAACAATACATCAAGTCTGACGAAGATCATCGAAAAAGAGTTGCCGAGCGAAATCAAGCAAGGCAAGGCAATAGAGGAACAACATGGAGGCCTCAGTTTCAAACTCCACGAAGCATCAACAATGTGGAAAATCCTCAATTCAACCAGGACAACAGACCAAGCACAAGAGGAGGCTTCCCATCAAGAGGAAGGGGAAGAGGAAGAGGACTTCCGAAGATCCAAAATCATGACTCAAGAGATCCATACTTCTACTGCAGATATCATGGGAGAGGTCACAGCACCGAAGCTTGCCCAGAAACTAGAAAGAACATAGCAAGAATCCAGCAAGAAAAAACCATGATGAACATTGCCTCCACAATACCAAATCAGTTCCGTCAAAACTTCTAGCAACCGCAGCTCATGGGTCCACAGCCAGCGCCAATTCCTATTCAGCAATTCCAACAAGCACAATCGTCATGACAGCCTTCGCAACAGTTCTTCCCTCAATCTCAGGCAATACAAACCATCCAGCAACCACAACCAATTCGTGAAATGCTGCCGCCACCACCAGAAAATTCAGCAAACCCAGAATCAAGTTCAAGAAGCCACAATCCGAAAGCATTGCCTTCTTTTGGAACCATCATGCCTATCACTGGAGGCTCAGCCATGGAGTTCGAAACAAAAAGGCAGAGAAACAACTACTTCAGATATGTGAACACAGTCATCAATGACGGTCCAGCAGCGCGTCCAGAATGGGCCAAAGTGCCCATAACATTCACCGAACAAGACTTTAAGCTGAAGTCCACTGACCACAACGATGCCATGGTCATCGAGGTGAACATCGCCGGATGGGTCATCGGAAAAATCCTAGTGGACAATGGAAGTTCAGCTGATATTCTATTCATGAAAATCTTCGAGAAAATGAGTTTGAGCCCACACATGTTACAGCCACCAGAATACCCTCTACTGGGTTTCGAAGGAAAGCCAATCAAACCAGCGGGAAAGATAGCTCTGCCAGTATCCTTCGGAGATCTTGACAGTGCCAGAACTGAAACTCTCATTTTCGACGTGGTTGACATGTACCATCCGTACCTCGCGATTTTCGGCAGATGATTCATTAATAAGTTCGATGCTGTGATAAGGCAACAGTTCCTATGCATGAAAATCCCGGCACCAAAAGGAGTCATCACCGTGTTCGGTGATCAGCAAGAGGCCCAAAATATAGAAAAGGGCCACACACCAGGTCAAACCAATGTACATCACCTGAACTCCACCGAAGAAAAGAAAGAGCCATATGTTGAGGCCAAGAGAGATAAAGAAAAAGTTGAGATAGCCGCCGATGGCGAAATGAAGAAAGTATATCTAGACGACATGCCAGATAGAGCAGTAGTGATAGGGGCTCATCTCAGTCCCGAAGAAGAGAAGGAGCTTGTCGAGTTCCTAAACAAGAACAAAGATGTTTTCGCCTGGTCAGCAAAAGATTTGCAAGGTGTTGACCGAGACATTATCGAACATGCCTTGGACACAGATGAGAAAATAACTCCGAAGAAACAGAAACTCAGGAAAATGTCCGAAGAAAAGGCCAAAGCAGTAGAGGCTGAAGTGCAGAGGCTTCAGGATGCCAAAGTGATTAGGGAAGTCATGTATCCTGTTTGGCTAGCTAACACTGTGCCAGTAAAGAAGAAGAATGGGAAGTGGAGAATGTGCATGGACTTCACAGATTTGAATAAAGCTTGCAGGAAGGATGACTTCCCTTTAGAAAGGGTGGACAAGGTCGTTGATGACGCTGCAAATAGCGAAATGCTATCACTGTCGTACAGACATCCCTGGGCCCACTACTTAGGTGGGTATTGGGACCGATTACTCCGTGGGCCCCTGGGACTACTCGACTTGGGCTACACGACACCTGCTGGCGTGGAGCGCAAGGCCTACAGAGGAATAGTACTCGGTTAGGAAGCTAGACATGCCCGGATCCATCTAGAGTACTCCTAGCCATACACGACTAGTACTCCTCTGGCAAACTGACTTGTAACCCTGCCTCCCGGACTATATAAGGCGAGGCAGGGACCCCTATCTCATCATCCGCATCATCTTGTAATCACACCCAATCAATCCAGAGCTACGCAGCATACAGGACGTAGGGTATTACGCACCTCGCGGCCCGAACCTGTCTAAATTGTGTGCCACGTGTCTCTCCTTCGAGTTCCCGATCTCGGCGAGGCCACATTCATCTACCTCGGGTACTCCCCTTGGTAGGTTACCAGTCTAAAACACCGACAGCTGGCGCGCCAGGTAGGGGATCTCGCCGAAGATCACATGGCGAACTCGACGGCTTCAATCGTCATCAAGCCAACTGCCGCCTTCAACCGCGGTGACACCTTTGTCTTCGGCTCCTGGGTCTGCACCGCTGACGGCGCTGGATCCTTCCAGCGCTACCTCACCATGACCCCGGACCCGGAGACCGGACTCGTGACGCTTCCCGAAGCCATCACGAGCCAACTCGTCGAGAAATTCGATGAATTTTCGCTCTGCAACCAAGTCGCCGACTTTGAGATTGGATCCGCCTCCAACTCGAACTCGACGTCACCCTGGATCGAAACATGCGAGCCAGCTCCCGAGCCATCGTGTGGGACGGTTCTCCTCCACGAGCACTTCCCATACGGTCTCTGCAACTCTAGCAGGGCCCATGCGGAAGCTCTCACTGCACGTCAGGCCGGCAAGGAGATCGTCTCCGAGTCCTCCTCGGACTCCAACACCGTCCCCGACTACAACTCGGACTCCTCCTACAAATTCGACTTCGGCCTCGACCCGATCGAGTCCGAGTCCGAGCTCAACTCCACCGAGGAACCGCTGACAGGTCCTGCCGCTGGCTTGGTCATCACGTCTACTCCTGCCGGCAGATTTGTCTACTGGCCCGACCGCAAGCCCGCAGACCTGATCAACGATAACTCACGCTGTGTCGCCTACCTCGAGACACTCCCCTTCCAGGAAGGGACACTGCTGAACCCGCTCGAGGAAGAGCACACGCCCACCGAGGTGGCGACTACCGACTCCGGCCTCTGCACTCCTGACCGTGAAGTCTTCATGGTGGCCGGGGATGTTGGAACCTCGGAAGACCGACCCGACCGGTACCTTGATGACATCTCAGAGGATGAGTTGTCCGCAAACGCACCTCCAAACGAGACTACCGAAGACAAGAACGCCCGGCGTGACCGCAACAGGAAGCAAAACGATCGACGCCGACGTCTCCAGGAAGCTCTCCCCATCCGGAACCTCAATGAGGCTCTGGATCAAGTCGCCAACCGGGTACACACCACCCCTGAGCAATGCTTCATGTCTATCACCACGATAGCACGACAGGCCCAGGGGAACCGCGCAGGCGAAGTCATCGCCAAGCTTGCTGAAGACGCCTACTTCATGTGGGTCGACAACAGGGTCGCCCCAGTTCCTCCCACTGGAAACCACGAAGCCATTAGTCGCAGCCCAGCAGACGGCGGATGCAACCGCGTCCGTGGTGAACACCAGCTAAATCCCAACTGCTCTAGGGCCTCGGCCGGAGGACCCTCACAGGGCGGCAACAGCCAGGCGGGCGCCGGCGGTAGTCGCGGCGGCGGCGGTGGTGGCGGCAGCAGCGACGGAAGTTCATCCCACGGCGCCGGCAGAAGAGCTGGTGGCGGCGGCGATCACGGAGGCCGAGGCCACGTGAATAGCCACACCACCGGTAACGCACGCGGCGGCTATGACGCTCGCCACAGGATCGACGAGATCCGCCGCAAGTAGGCTACTGAAGCAAGCGACAGCGACGGCTTCCCCGCCTACTCTGTAAGACTTTGCAACTTGCTTCTTCCTGAGAAATTTAAACCTCTCAGGACTACCAAGTACGACGCAAAGCAAGACCCAGTTCAGTGGCTCAGGTGCTATGCCCTGGCCATCGAAAACGCTGGTGGCAACAATGACGCAAAGTGCCTCTTCTTCCCCTTCTGTCTGGATCAAGCTCCACTCACATGGCTTGAGTCACTCGAAAAGAGCTCGATCGACGAGTGGGACCAGCTGAAGGCTCAGTTCACCAGCAACTTCACGGGTGCCATGGGGCGCTTGAGTACCCGCATGGACTTGGCGATGGTCAAGCAGGAACAAGGCGAGACGCTCCGCCTGTACATGCGGCGCTTCTTCGACAAGCGCGCGACCGTGGTCGACGTCACCGACAAAGAAGTCATCGACCTCTTCCAAGATGGGCTCTATCACCGTCGCACCTTCGAAGACTTCGGTCGCCGCCGCCCGAGTTCCATCACCAAGCTCAAGGACATGATCACATCATGGGCCGACGAAGAGGACAAGGCGAACGCCAAGTATGACTCCATTCGCGGCAAGAGCAAAAACAACACGGGCGGCAATAACAACAAGGATCAAGGGGGTCGCAACAACAACAACTACTCGGGTTCCAACTGCAAGCGCAAGCCAGACAATACAGTCACGGCTATATAGCGCCCTGCGAAGGACAACTCGAAGAAGACTTCTGGCGGCTTCAGAGACTTGCTCAAAGAGAAGTGCCCATGGCATCTGGATGGCAACCACACAACCGACCAGTGCTACCAACTATGGCGAGCACTCAAGGACATTCCCGAGCCACGTCCTCCTCCTGACAAGAAGGGCAAAAAGAAAGTCGACGAAGGCAACGGTGACTTCCAAGAACCCGACAAGACGATGAATGTCCTCTTCGGCGGACTACCCACCAGACGATCTCAGAAGCTCACCCGACGGGAAGTTTTGAGCATTGAACCAACGGTGGCGACACCTCTAAGGTGGTCGGAGGTACCCATCACCTTCTCCCGCGCGGATCAATGGACAAGCTTCTTAGAGCTAGGACGTTTCCCACTCGTCCTGAAACCAGTAGTCGCGGGCTCCAGACTCAATAAGGTACTCATCGACGGCAGGAGCGGACTCAATGTCCTCTTCACCAAGACCTTGAAGAAGATGAAGCTCGACATCACCGGCATGCTCACCAAGAGCGCGTCACCCTTCTACGGCATCGTCCCTGGTAACGCGGCTATACCACTTGGCTCAGTGGTCCTGCCAGTTACCTTCGGGGATTCAAGGGAGAACTACCGCACCGAGTACATCAAGTTCGAGGTTGCGGACTTCGAGACCTCCTACCATGCCATCCTCGGCAGACTGGCCATCGCCAAGTTCATGACGGTGCCTCACTACACCTACTTGGTACTCAAAATGCCAAGTCCTGCCGGAGTACTCACGCTGCAAGGGGACTTGAAGATTTCTTTCGACTGCGACACCGAAGCTGTGGAGCTCGCAGCGACAAATCAAGTACCCAATGCAATGATGGAGATCTTCGCTGCGTCCAAGAAGCTTGCCCCAACAGAACTCGAGATACCCGAGAAGACCGACATCGCAAACAAGCCTCAGCCAATAGAGGAAGTACAGGTAAAGGCCATCGACCTCGGGACGGGCGACAGCAGCAAGACTACCACGATCGGGGCGGGCCTCGACCCGAAATAGGAAGATGCGCTTGTTAGCTTCCTTCGGGCTAACCGAGACATCTTCACGTGGAAGCCAGCGGACATGCCAGGTGTGCCCAGGAGGCTGATCGAGCACTCACTCAACATCGACCCTAAAGCTACCCCCAAATGACAACACCTCCGCCGTTTTGCCGACGACCGATGGGACGCCATCAAGAAGGAACTCGCCAAACTACTTGCGGCTGGCTTCATTCGAGAAGTCTTCCATCCTGAGTGGCTCGCCAACCCCGTCCTCGTCCGCAAGAAGAACACGAACGAGTGGAGGATGTGCGTCGACTACACCGACCTCAACAAGCACTACCCCAAGGACCCCTTCGGGTTGCCACGGATTGATCAAGTCATCGACTCCACGGCGGGCTGCGACCTGCTCTGCTTCCTCGACTGCTACTCCGGCTACCACCAGATCGCTATCAAGGAAGAAGACCAGGAGAAGACCGCGTTCATCACCCCGTTCGGCGCCTACTGCTACACGACAATGTCGTTCGGGTTGAAGAACGCTGGTGCTACCTAACAGCGAGCTATCCAGGCCTGCTTCAAGAAGCAGCTCAACAAGAACGTCGAAGCCTATGTGGATGACGTGGCCGCCAAGACCAGAAACTCTGACACGCTCATCGCCGATCTTGAAGAGACTTTCACATCCCTACGAGAGTACCAATGGAAGCTCGATCCCAACAAGTGTGTCTTCGGCGTATCATCTGGGAAACTACTCGGCTTCATCATCAGCCATCGCGGCATCGAAGCCAACTCCGAGAAGATCTCCGCCATCACCAATATGAAAGCTCCAACCTGCATCAAGGATGTCCAGAAGCTGACCGGGTGTATGGTGGCTCTGAACAGATTCATCTCGAAGCTTGGAGAACAGGGACTACCCTTCTTCAAACTACTCAAGCATCAAGAGAAGTTCGTGTGGACCGCAGAGGCTGATCAAGCTCTGGCACAGCTCAAAGACTTCTTGTCCAAGCCACCGGTCCTCACAGCTCCTCGCAAAAAGGAGCAGCTGCTGCTCTACCTCGCTGCGACTACTCACGTGGTCAGTACTGCCATCGTTGTCGAGCAGCAGGAAGAAGGCCACGCCTATCCAGTCTAGCGACCAGTCTACTTCATCAGCGAGGTTCTGTCAGAGTCCAAGTCAAGGTACCAGCCGGTCCAGAAGCTACTCTACACAGTACTCATCACCTCGCAGAAGCTACGACACTACTTCCAGGAGTACTCGATTGTCGTCATCACCGACTACCTGCTCGGCGACATCCTCCGCAATCAAGATGCTACTGGAAGAATCTCCAAGTGGGCGGTCGAACTTGGCGCCCTCAACATCGACTTCAAGCCACGCACCGCTATCAAGTCTCAAGCACTAGTCGACTTCATGGCAGAATGGCGGGAGAATCAGCTACCAACTCCTACAGAGCGACCAGAGCACTGGGTGATGTACTTCGATGGCTCACTCAAACTCGAAGGCGTGGGCGCAGGGGTACTCCTGATTTGTCCAAAGGGCGAACAACTCAAGTACGTCCTGCAGATCTTCTGGAAGGTCTCAAACAACGAAGCCGAGTACGAAGCCCTACTGCATGGGCTCCGCCTCGCAATCTCACTGGGCATCAAGCGGCTACTAGTCTACGGCGACTCCACAGTGGTCATCAACCAAGTCAACAAATCTTGGGATCGCAACAAGGAGAACATGGACGCCTACTATCTGTAAGTCCGCAAACTCAAGAACAAGTTCTATGGTCTCGAGTTCCACCACGTCATCCGCGACAACAACATTGCAGCGGACGTCTTGTCGAAGCTTGGCTCTACTCGCGCACAAGTATTCGTTGGAGTCTTCGTCCACGAGCTTCACGCGCCATCCATCCCGGAGCCGGCGCCAATGACCACTGACCTTGTGCCACCACAGCCCGGTCAGGAGGTCATGCTGATCGACGTGGACTGGAGACAACCCTTCATCGACTACATCCGCGAGCAGAGGGTCCCCTCCGACAAAAACATGGCCGAACAACTCGTCCGCCGAGCCAAAACCTATGTACTTGTCGGAGACAAGCTCTACAGGCGGGGTGCCGCTTCTGGAGTACTCATGAAGTGTGTACCTCGGGATGAAGGCAAGGACATCTTGGAGGAGATCCACAAGGGCGTCTGCGGCAACCACGCATCTTCTCGTACGCTGGTGAGCAAAGCTTTCCGACGTGCTTTCTACTGGCCCACAGCTCTGGCCGACGCTGAAGAACTCGTCAGAAAGTGCCAAGGATGTCAATTCTTCGCCAAGCAGCAACACGTCCCGGCCTACAAGCTAGTCACCATACCACCAACCTGACCCTTTGCCTGCTGGGGGCTCGACATGATTGGGCCTCTGCCAACTGCGCCAGGAGGATTCAACAGAGTCTTGGTGGCCATCGACAAGTTCACCAAATGGATCGAAGTCAAGCCGGTTACCTGCCCTAAGGCCGACAGAGTACTCGACTTCTTGGATGAACTCGTGCATCGCTACGGGCTACCCCATTGCATCATCACAGACTTGGGTTCCAACTTCAACAACGACCAGTTCTGGGAGTACTGCGAGAACAGCGGGATCGACGTCCGGTACGTCTCAGTCGCCCACCCGCGCGCCAACGGCCAAGTTGAGCATGCCAACGGGATGGTACTCGACGCCCTCAAGAAGCGATTGCACGATGCAGCTAACACCAAAGGAGGCAAGTGGATCAAGGAACTACCCAATGCACTCTGGGGGCTTCGTACTCAACCTACCAAGCCAACAGGGCAGTCGCCCTACTTCCTGGTCTATGGCTCCGAAGCTATTCTACCCGCCGACGTGATGTGGGAATCCCCGGTAGTAGAACAATACGACGAAGGCATCTTAGAAGACAGCAGACGGGTTGACATCGACAGCCTCAAAGAAGCCCGCTGCGCCGCCCTTGTCCAATCAGCAAGGTACCTTGAGGGTATCCGACGCTACCATGATCGCAACGTCAAGGAACGCTCCTTCAACGTCGGTGATCTAGTCCTCCGTCGTATCCAGAACACGGACGGACTACACAAGCTCAGCTCTCCATGGGAAGGTCCCTTTTCAGTCTCCAAGGTGACCGGACCAGGCTCCTATCGCCTCCAAACACTTGAAGGCAACGACATCAGCAACTCATGGAACGTCGACCAACTGTGTCGCTTTTACGCATAGCGTTCGACTACTCCTCTACGGGTCCATCCTATACGGCTACCAACGGACTCTTCGTTGTAAGCGGCCTCTCGGTCCTAGCACTAGTCTCCGGACTACTCTTCTCCAAGATCCAGTGTCAATGGCTACTAACGGATCTTGGGCTGCTCAGAGCAGAAGGACTCTGGCGGCAGTCTACAGACCATGTACCCTAGATCCAGCCTATACGGCTACTAACGGATCTTCAGCTGTAAGCGGCTCAAGGGCCCTAGCAAACACTTAGCCGTAGGCGGCCTACGGGTCCTGGCGACTACTCATTTGTAACGGCCCTGGCCACCCAGGTGTACTTCTTTATCAGTAATAAAGTTTGATTTTACTCAACTCATTTACTGTGCCTTCCAACTAGGCAGACTCTACCGAGTACTACTACTCATCACATCGCCCACGGCTTGGTACTCCGCACACTTCGCTGCAAAGTGGCGGCTTCGAGTACTCCTTACATATACAAGACGTGGACAACTTTCATTGATAAAATCAAACAAGTTCCTGACTACTTTGTTTGTTTTACATGAATTGCTCTAAGCTACCTCTACAGGTACATCTACTGGAGATTCAGCTTCTCCGCCACCTGCTCAGCAATGGGCGCCATCTCTTCAAGGAGAGCCTTGTACTGCTCATCAGTACAGTTCGCCGCAAGTCCACCAGCTACCACATCCACAGGTGCTTTTGGGAAATATGACTTCATATACGCCAACACCTGGTTCGGGATCAACTTCGCCAGATGCTTGACGTATGTCGCCAAGCGTCCGGGGGCTTCCTTTAGCATGTCTACTAGTTGCACAATCTTCGGCCCGCCTGGATGAGGCACTAGTAGCCTCACAATGGGCAGCGCGGCTTCCTCAAGCTCTTTCAGCTGGCCTCAGATTGCGCCCATGTGGGACAAATATAAGGCTTTGGATAGGTAGAGCAAAATGCAAGAGGTATTAATGACAAGGTTAGCATTACTTTTAAGAACAAAAATAAATCATCTTTAACCCATCCAAAAATTGAGAGTATGAGAAAAACTATGGGTCTTATCTTTATCATAACCTCCGCAAAGGATTAAGCTAGCATTTAAATTAATTTCAGATTTGCATTAAAGAGAGCATTAGCTTAATCATGCATAAAACAAGTACAAAGATAAGCAAATAGGCAACGGTCATCATATATCAACTTGGCACAATTTTCCATCCATATTAAAGATCATAAAATGATGGTGAAATTTATTCATGGTGATGGAAAACAAAAGACTACTACTACCACACACATGCTGAAAATAAAATAGAAAATTCTCGCACACACAAATTTGCACACAACTGAAAAATAAAGAAAGGGAGAAGGAAAAATCAAACCGTATTAGAAGCATTATCTCTTCTTCCTTCCTTCACTCTCTCCTCCAATGGTTGATCCTCCGTATTTATGATGAAAACGAGCTTGGAATGCCTCGGAGTATATGGTGGTGGAGCGGATGAACGAGTTGAGCGTCGAGGTCGAACGGGTGGCTCCTCCGTGTGCCCTTGCGGTTTGTCCCACATGGACAAGCTTCGTGTACTCCTCATGACTCCAAGGAGCAGCGTGTCGCTCCTCGACGGTGACACATCCTCCTCCATGCTTCGCGGGGACTCAGAAATAGAGTGCCTCCGTGAAGAGATAGATGGCGCCTCCGACTATAATGATCATGTCCTCCTTCCGAGGACGATGTTCATGGCCTTTTTCGTCGTGCCTTGCAGCACATATTCACAAACAACTCTCCCGGGGTGTCGGTGTTTTAGACCGGCAACCTACCAAGGGGAGTACCCGAGTTTGATGAATGTGGCCTTGCCGAGATCGGGAACTCGAAGGAGAGACACGTGGCACACAATTTAGACAGGTTCGGACCGCGAGGTGCATAATACCCTACGTCCTGTATGCTGCGTAGCTCTGGATTGATTGGGTGTGATTACAAGATGATGCGGATGATGAGATAGGGGTCCCTGCCTCGCCTTATATAGTCCGGGAGGCAGGGTTACAAGTCGGTTTGCCAGAGGAGTACTAGTCGTGTACGGCTAGGAGTACTCTACATGGATCCTGGACATGTTCTCAGGATATCATCAAATAAGGGTGCGAAGAGAAGACGAGGAGAAAACAAGTTTCATCACTCCCTTAGGAACCTACTGCTTCGTCAGAATGCCAGAAGGTCTGAAGAATGCAGGGTGCACCTTTTCAAGAATGATAGCAATAGTGCTTCATCCTCAGCTTCGGAGAAATATTCTAGCATATGTCGATGACATAGTCGTCAAAAGCATTCAAAGAAGAGACCACATCAGTGACTTAGCAGAAACCTTTGCGAACCTTAGAGCAGCAAATCTTAAGCTAAATCCTGAGAAGTGCGTTTTCGGCATTCACAAGGGAAAAGTTTTGGGGTGCTTGGTTTCGACAAAGGGTATTGAGGCAAATCCTGACAAAATCAAGGCTCTAGTTGAGATGCAAGATCCTGTTTCGGTGAAAGACGTACAAAAGCTGACAGGGAGAGTGGCCGTCCTTAACAGATTCATCCCCAGAGCTGCAGAGAGAAGCTTGCCCTTCTTCCAAGTTCTCCAAAGTTCTAAGAACTTTCAGTGGTCTGAATCTCAGAAGCAAGCCTTCCAAGAACTCAAAGATTAATTGTCAAACATGACTAAGCTATGCCCTCTAGAGCCAAAATCACCACTCCTACTGTACTTGTCTGGTTCTAATTCAGCCGTGAGTGCTATACTAGTGCAAGAGAAAGAGGAAGAAGGAAAATTGAAACAAATTCCAGTATACTTTGCTTCGGAAGCTCTTTCGAGATCCAAACTTTTTTACTCTAAATTAGAGAAGATAGCGTACGCAGTCATTATGGCAGCAAGAAAATTAAGGCACTACTTCGAGGGTCACAGAATAAGAGTTATCACGAATCAACCGATGAATGATTTGTTCACAAATAAAGAGGCATCAACTCGAATCATCAAGTGGGCTGCTGAAACTATCAGAATACACCGTCGACTTCGAAAGAAGAAGTGCAATCAAATCGCAAGTCTTGGTAGATTTCGTCATGGACTGGACATCGCCAACTCATAATCCTGGCGAAGATATAGTCACACCTTGGGTGGTGCACTGTGATGGGGCTTGGTGTGATAAAGGGATTGGAATATCAGCAATTGTAACATCTCCAGCAGGAGTCGTGATAAGATACGCTGCTCGGCTTGATTTCGCGGATGATGTACACTCTACGAACAACTCAACTGAATACGAGACTCTGCTTCTATCTTTGAGAAAGATGAAAGCTTTGGGTCAGCAAACCTTTATCATCAAGACAGATTCCAAAGTCATACAAGAACACATTGAGAAAGAGAGCGAAGCAAGAAATCCTGTTCTGGTGAAATACCTTGAGAAAGTCAGAGAAATGGAGAAGCATTTCAAGGGCTATTCAGTCCATCATATACCAAGAAATGACAATAACGAATCAGACAAACTAGCGAAAGCAGCAGCTCAGAACCAAGTAATGCCTCCGGACGTGTTCTTCGAAATCATCAAAGAACCATCCATCAAAGATCCAAAGCCAAAAACTGTGAACATTGTAGAAACTCACGATTGGAGAGCCGAAATCATGGCATACTTGAGGGGTCACTATGAACCACAAGATGAGTTGGAGGAAAAAAGGCTAAGGCAAAGAGCAAGAGGATACACTGTAGTGAATGGGGAACTTTACAAGTCCGGAGTCACCGAACCATGGCTAAGGTGCATAACCTCCGAAAAGGGTGTAGAACTTCTTAAAGAAATCCATAGTGGATTTTGTGGTGCACACATAGGCACAAGAGCACTAGCGGGCAAAGCAATAAAGCAAGGATTCTTTTGGCCCTCCATAAACTTTGATGCAAAGAAGCTGGTTCAGGAATGCGAAGCATGCCAAAAAACAACGAATCAGCAAAACCTACCATCTATGCCAGTGCATCTAATTCCACCATCATGGCCTCTGCAAAGTTGGGAAATGGATTTGGTCGGCCCATTGCCAACAGCTCAAGGAAACTGGCAGTTGATTACTTCACCAAGTGGGTGGAGGCGAAGGCATTGGCGAATATCACAGCACCAACAGTTCAGAAATTCTTCTGGCAAAACATAATCTGTAGATTCGGAGTACCAAGAGAGTTAACTGTTGACAACGGAAAGCAATTCAACTGTTATTCTTTCAAGGAATATTGTAAAACTCTGGGCACCCACGTGAAGTTCTCTTTAGTCTATCATCCGCAGTCTAATGGGGCTGTTGAAAGGGCAAACGGGCTAATCTTTTCGGGAATCAAGAAGTGTCTATATGATAAGAAGAAAGGCAAGTGGATAGATGAATTGCCGAAAGTAATTTGGTCTCACAATACAACAGTGTCAAGGGCAACAGGTTTCACAAATTTCGCTTGCTATTCGGCACTGAAGCAATGACACCGGAAGAAATCAGGAATGAAAGCTTGAGAGTTCAGAAAGCAAAAGAAATCGAAGAAGTTGACATGAAGGTAGAAAAGGACATGATCGAGCTAACAATCCTCGAAGCTTCAGACAACATTGAAAAATACCAAAGGGAAACCAAGGCATGGAAGGATAAGAAAATAGTCAGGAAAGATATCAAGAATGGTGACTTAGTGCTGAACAGAAAGAAAAATTGGGAGAATCCCGGTAAACTTCAGGAATCTTGGGAAGGACCCTACATAGCAAAAGAAACTAGCATGCCGGGAGCTTTCCGCTTAACAGACCAAACCAGCGAAGAACTGCCACATTCGTGGAACGCAGACAACCTAAAAAGGTACTATCCTTAAGAATCATGAAAAGTAGTTAGATTTAGCATTCAGTATTTCCTTTCGCAATTTTAGATTCCATAAAATTGTAAAAACCTGAACCACGGGACTATAAGTGGTTTCGGGAACAAAAATATTTACTTCTCGCTTTTACCTTAGAATAAAAAGGACCGTACTCTTTTCCTTGCAAAGGGGGCCCTAAATCAAGGGGTAAGGTTTTTAACGAGGCAGATCCTATGTAAATACTCTTTGTGATATATATGAAAAGAGCCTTCCCCCAAGTTTTGTGTCTTACGAAATTCCATCGTGTGAAAGAGAAAGTTCTTGAAAGGCTCCGTGATAGCCAGAAATCCCATCATGTGAAAGAGAAAGTTCTTGAAAGGCTCCGCGATAGCCAGAAATTCTCTTGAAAGGCTCCGCGATAGCCAGAAATTCTATCGTGTGAAAGAGAAAGTTCTTGAAAGGCTCCGTGATAGCCAGAAATTCCATCGTGTGAAAGAGAAAGTTCTTGAAAGGCTCTGTGATAGCCAGAAATTCCATTGTGTGAAAGAAAAGTTCATGAAAGGCTCCGAGATAGCCGAAATTCCATCGCGTGAAAAGTTCGCAAGAGGGCTCCCTAATAGCCGAGATTACAAAAGTGAAAGAGAAGTTTTAAGAAAAGGCTCCTTAATAGCCGAAGGCTCCGTGAAAGCCTAAGATCCCACCTTAAAGGGACATCCTACCGAAAGGCCTGAGACAACAACAAGTTGTGGCCTAGATCCCACCTTAAAGGGACATCCTACTGAAAGGCCTGAGACAACAACAAGTTGTGGCCTAGATACCACCTTAAAGGGACATCCTACCAAAGGGGCAGAAACAACAGAAAGTTGTAGCCTGGAAAGTCTAAACATCTCAGCTTCAGATTTTCGTGAGAAAACTTATGAAGTAGAAAATAATTTTTTCAGTTGTAAAAACGAATTGGCATAGTGGTAAATATCCTCGAACAAATATATGAAGTTATGTCTGTTCAAACAAGTTTTTTCGGCCGAAAATGTTATTTTATGAGCCAAGGGGCTCAATTTGTGAAGGTTGAAGCAACTGAAGGTTGCGATATCAACCTAGGCAAGTTTGCCATATAGTCACAAGTCCACAAAATTCATGAAACAAATTTTGTCGACTTACGTTCTGATGAAATACAAATCGTTACACAACAAGAGAAAACAAAGGTAACCAAAGTGAAACATCCATGAAATTTTGCATGAAAACAGCAAGGTGGGAAGGGTGACGTTTTTTCTTAAAAAACGAAGTTTATTGCCTTAGTTTCATACAAAATTTCATAAAAGCACAAGTTACACAGCTTCGAAGAGCTGAAAATTCAAAAAGGAAGTTCAACGATACGGCCTGGCTCACGGCCCCTGTTTTCGGCAATGTCACTAGCATAAGCAAAGCTGCAATCGCCAGTCATGGGGCTAAGGGGCTCCGTCTTCATGGAGGACCGCGAACTCGAAGCTTCAGTAGCGAGAGCATAACCATCGCGTTGAAGAAAAAACCAACTAAGTTGAAAACTACGCATCGAGAAGTACTGACAACATTCAAGCCAAAAATCAGAGAATTCGCATCCAGGATGAGCTTCTTTGTACAACCGCCAAGCTTCACCGCTAACTACTTGATCCTGACGATGGATTCGCAAAGGTATCACATCCTACACAGGCCCACCTTGCAGGACCTGTGCAGGTTAAAATTTACAAGACAAGAGTTTAGAAGGAGGGTCGCAGCCCGCAAATGTACAAGTTGCAGTTTTTTAGCATCAAAATCAACAAGTTCGGATAAGTGTCGCCTCATCCAACAATGTCAACCTTCGGAGAACTAGTGTGTCGATCAGAGCTCCCGTCCTCTCCGCCATCTTGGTCGCCACTGCTGCTACTGCTGTCGCCACTATCTTCACTTCCCGAACCATTCTCATCATCGCCTGAGTCATCATCGTCAGATCCAGAAGTCGCTTCTTCGGTTTCTTCAGCTTTGGCGCGTGCTTCTTTCTGAATCATCTGAGAAGGGAACAAAAAAAAGTTAATACTTTCAAGAAAAGATGCCTATAAGACGTTAAAAGTTCAACAAAGTTTAGAAAGATAACCTCCTCAAGCTTATCACGAGCAATCTTCTTTGCAAATTCTTTTCCACTCGCAATCCAAAATTCTCTCGCGAATTTAACCTTTAGAGCTCGGACATCCTCATTGGCACGGATAGCTGAAGTACCCGCGGCATCTGGAAATCACGAGAGTGCTCCACGAAATTTCGGAAGGTCAACACAGTCGAAGTCATAGAGAAGCTTGAGAAGGCTTTCCACTGAAAAAAGAGCAGCGAAGTCACTAGCTCCTGAGATAACGTTTGGAAGAGCCTGAAACTCTTTCAGCATCTAGTCCAGCAAATCAGAAATTTCATCACTTTCAGGAAGTGGGCTTGGACGGGTGCCGAATTGCTTCAGAGCTTCCTTGTACTCTTCAAACAGAAGTCTCAGGTTTTGCTTAATCTCATCAACATCCTTATTCGAAGTCTCACTCCGCTCAGACAGAGCCTTCTCGAGATCCTGAATCATCTGTTCTTTCGTGCTCAAAGTCTTCGCGAGATCAGAATTCTTCGATGAAAGCTCAACATTAGTACCACGAAGCTCGTCGATAGTTTTCGTGTTCTTGTCAGCTTTCTTGCGAAGATTTTCAATCATCTTTAAGTCATCTTCGCGAGTCTTGTCAAGTTTTTCAAGATCTTTCTTTGAATCACGAAGAGCGGCTTCAGCAAGTCCTTTCTCGTCTTGGCATTTCTTCAAAGAATCTGCCAGTTCTGCGATTCACTGCTCTAGATCAAGACTTGAAGCCTGAGCCTTGTTTAAATCACTCTTCAGCTTTCGAGATTCATCAGTAAGCTTTCCGATAAGTTCCTCCTTTTCGAGGAGCCATTCAGAGACAACTTTGCCAACAATAGATGCCTTCAAATCATAGATGTTGTTGAACTTAGAAAGGTCTGATGAGGAAAGTTTTTGGACGTTCTCTTCAAAACCTACGAAAACCAGAAAGGATCCAGCAACAAAACATGTAAGGAAAGCAAGAAGATCAACAAAATATAAAGATGAAAGTAACATACAAACCTTTTTTATTAAGTGTCCCTAAGGAAACTTGGACCGCAGAGTCAGAAATCGTCAAAGGTTTCTGGAGTGAGGAAGAAGTTTGCTTCTCAGCAGCAGAGATTGTTTTGCCAGTCAACCGAAGTTTCTTCTTCGGAGCATCTCCTCCTGTTTCACCCATAAGTTTAGGGGACTTCCATAGCAAAGAAAACTTAGGAACACCACCATCTGCATCAACCACCTCACCGCTAACACTTAACAGTTCACCTCTAAAAAACGTACCAAAGCTCTCATTGTAAGCTATAACTGAGGGGGTGGGATCTTGATCATCGGGGATTTCTTCACGATTTCCAATCAAAGACGGGTCTTCAACCAAGTCACCGCTTTTGCTCACTGTGCGCTCCAAGTCTTCGGCAAACTTTGGAGAGGCCTCATCTTTAGTAGCAGGAGCTTGGGAAGAACCAGCATCAGCTTCAGCAGGAACCGCAGAATCACCAGGAGTTCCCCGAGCTTCAGGGACAATGTCTGAAAAAGTTTCAACATCAACAAACTCATTCTCAGAATCTGGAGTACAGGCACGACGAAATCCGAATCTTAACTCACAGCACAAGCAAGAAAAGAAACCTATTTGGCGAGGTTCGTCAATCATCTCGTCATCAGAAAAAGCCGAAGGAACACGCTGTACAATAGTAGCAACAACCTTCTTCACAGCCTTCTTAGACTTTTTCCTGCCTAGCTTCGCAAGACTAGAAGCCGCTTGAATTTCAGTGTTGGAAATATCTTCGGAAGCTTTTCTCTTCCTTTTGCTGGATTCCAGAGACTTAGTCTTTGCCGGATGAACGGCAGGAGAAGAAGTGTCTCCAGCACTGCTTTTAGCCTTCTCTTTCTTTGAAGCCCTCCTTCTTCGAGCCTTAGGAGGAGCAGCCGAACAAACTACCACGACAACAGCCGGAATCTTCTTGTCTACACCTGGCGGGCGAGATCGCAGGGCGGTCTCAGCGCCAAGTTCTGAGAAGACACGATTCACCCTCCTCTTATGCTTCACAATGCTCTTGAAGGCTTTATACTCATTCAGAGTAGATTCGCCAACCATTTCGTTAACCTTTTCTTCAACTTCAAGAATGAAGTCTTCAAGGCTCTGACCATCTTTAAGTCGTAAGTTGAATCGTGGAAATGGCACTTTCTGAGAAGCCCAATCCACTTCGAGAAATTTAATTTCTGAAGGCTTCCAGCCGTCTGACAAAGGCCAAACTTGAGCTGCAACAAATTCTTCAATTACATCACGACCGCCAAGAATGGTGCTGGCTAGGAAGAAAGCATTTTCGCAGCTCTTGAAACTAAGGGCTCGGCTGTTATATGTAGCAGTGCTAACAGCAGTCACCGGTGCCATCGGGGAATAGAACGGATAGGCTGGTCCAGTGTAGCCAGAAACTTTAGACATATCGACCTTCACATAGAACCAGTACGATCGCCAGTCTCCGGGCAAGTTAGTCTTGCTACAAGGTGCATGCTGGATGCGGGTCAGGCCTTGATGCGTATTCTTCCTCGGGTGTTGAAGGTACAACATGCATAATGAGCTTCATAGTATTTTCCGTCGTCAAGTTTAAGAATATCCTTCTCAGTCACAAGCTCGAATAAATGGGCGAATATGTCAGCACCAGTAGTACATCTGAAAGTCTTCATGATCCAGAAAAACTTCGAAAGTTCCAAGAAAGAATTCGGCGTCAACTGGTGCATCTTCACAGAAAACTTCTCAAGGATAGAAGGTAGCTGAGGGTCACAAGGAAATTTAAGTCCACAGGTGAAAAAATCCTTGAAAACAACGACTTCATCAGCTTCAGGGATAGGGATCTCTTCGCCAGAGGGAGGGAGTCCGTCACCAACAGGGAAAAATCCGGCCTCCTCATACTCTTTAATAACTTCGGCCGTAACCTTCGATTTGCCGAAAACATAGGTTGGTGAGTAAGATGTAATCTTGGCAGCAACTAGATCACTCAGGTCAGCTTCAACGTTAGAAAGATCTTCTCCACCATCAGATTTGCTCCCGGATTTTATTTCTCCATCTTCGCGACTGCCGGAATCGCGAACGGCTTCAGCAGCCGGATCATTTGTACTGGGGGGAGCATTTTCTTCCATCGGTGGAACTCCAGCAGCAGCTAACTCCTCGGAAGTCATTGGTCTAGCAGTACTTTTGGTACGAGCCACCTTTTCGAAGAAAAGTAAATATAAAACATATGTCACAATACGAAAAACGAAAGATCTACGAAGTAATTGGATGTTGCTCGAAAAACAAAAGAAAGGCGAATAGAATACCTTTAAAGACTGAGGAAGTCGCCGAACTTCGGGCGTCTTGAGACGAGAAGCCTTTCTTTGCGAATACTTCAAAAAGCGCGGAGAAAGTGGCGAAGCGGTGAAATAAAATTACTGCGCCGGGCCTCTATTTATAGGGGAAGGGGGGTAGTTTCAAGAAGACTTCTCGAGATGACCGTTGCGCGTTTTAGGGGGGACACGTGTACACTCCGACGTTCCGAGGGTGACGTTTTTTACCGAAATTCTGAGAATTGTTCGTGAAAACGGATCATCGAAGTCAACCCGCTTCCCCGAGGGGCTAGTATTGGGGAATTGGGTAAAAAACTTTTCACCCTCGAAACTTCGGAGAAACTGAAACTTTGGCGAATTCGTGAAAGTATTCGGAAGTGAGTCAGGGAGAAAAGTTACCTTTGTTTATTTTTATATATGATTCACTAACCCCCTAAGCTTGTGCGAAACGATCGCCGAACGACCATTGGATCGCATGTCTGTCTCTTGTTTCAGGACAACAGAAACTTAGCAGATTCGGGAAACTATGGCGACGGAAACTTCGGAGATATTTGCAGAATCAAAGAACTCCACTTTGGCTGTGACTTCGGAAACTCAATTCGGGGATCTTGATGGTTGGTGACTTTCGCGAATGGAGATTCGAAGGTCGAGGGAAGACTCAGTCAAAGGCGAGGCTTCAAAAGTTCGGGTTTGAAGTGTGAACTAGTGGCCGGCTTGTAAATATGTGAAATTAGCTCCGCAAATCATGGGATGTAAAAGACATTCATATACATGTTCACACTTGGAATATTCCCTAGATTCGAGGGTATTATCGGAATGTAAAAGTCCCTTCGCCTCCCTATAAAAGGGGGCTCGAGGGCACGTGTAAAGGGGTTCGCAACTTTTGAGACGAGTACAGACTTTCGGGGATTCCTTGTCCCCTCGCTTTTCATACTTTCTTGTATTCGTTCTGGAATCTTATGTTCGGGGACCCCATCCGATTTTCGGACCCCCCAACAACATGATAGCTTCAAGTAATAGAATTAAAATGTTATGAGGCAACCTCTTCGAGTTTCATAACATCTATCTTACATAAACATATGTATTATTATTTTTTAAAAATTTAGGGTTAAAGTTAACAAAAAATTTGACTAGCTAGCAAGAATCCTAAAACGACAAGTCTGTTCATAAAAAACACTTATCGGAAGGATCGTGCAGATTAAGTTCAGTAGCTTTTTCATCAGAGACATTAATCAAGTACATTACCAGAACAGAGAGACGTTGTCATGCGTTTGGATAGACATACATATCGCATTAGCAAGCCGTACCGAGCACATGATTCGAGCTGCAGGCTGCGGCAGAAAGTGTGGCCGGTGATGGCCAGTTCGTCACGATCTTGGTCCATGCATATGATCCATGTGCCCACCGTAGTACCTCGATCTGACTTTAACGTGTGTCGTTCCCGCGGCTTGGAATAATGCTGAATACGGTTATTCTTGATCCAAGAGTCTCAAAACCTTTTCGCACAATATATATGATCTGAGATCAGGTATGCAGATCTCCCTACAAATTAAAGTAGCTGGAAATATGTGACATGCATGTGTGTGAACTGTGAAGCAGTAGCCCCGGGGGATCCATGGAGTGCATGGCCGGTGGAATTTGCAGCTGATGGATCAGTGACATGAAAGGAAAGCGTATATGTCCATGCATGCACCTAGTTTAATTAGTCAATGCAGAATAATGCACCTAGCTAGAGATCTAAGAACAATATATGTGACACGGACATTTGGAATACTCTGGAAACCATTCTCAAAATATTGTAGTCTAGAGTTGCCATTCTCAAAATATTGTACTACAATAATGGACCTAGCAAGAGATCTAAGAACAGTGCATGCCACGCACATTTGGAATACTCTGGAAACCCTCTGGCTAGAGTTGTCATTCTCAGAATGTCGCCCTTGTTTGTTTGAGCTTCGTAGCAGCTTCTTAGCGTGAAAAGTTAGAAATTCAAATAAACAGCTAGCGAATTTCTCGTGCAGCTCCCGGAAAGCCAAAATCTCCTTGAGTCTAGGAAGTTAAGTTCGTGTTTGATTCCCATAAGTCACCTGACTTCAATGCAAATAAGTCATATGTGGAGCTAACTTATTAAGTTCATAAGTTACTCCACCTTACTTATGTCACTTTTCCTCTCCCACTCCTGGTGGGGTGCATCATAACACAAGACTTATATAAGTCATTGTAACCAAACACAACCGACTTAAATACAAGTGCCTTAATAAGTCGTAGGGACTTATGGGAACCAAACAAGGTCTAAACAATTGTTGTGTTGTCATTCTCAAAGTATTGTAGGTCTTGTTTGTTTGAGACGGAAAATCGTTAGACGAATCCATTACGCATAATTAATTTGTCACTAGAGATTGCTTAATGTAGCACGACATTGTCTAATCATGCATAATAATTAGGCGCATTAGATTCGTCTCGCGATTTGAGCTGGGGTTAATTATGGAATGAATTTTTTTATTAATCCACATTTAATACTCATAATTAGTGTTCGAAGTTTGATGTGACACGTGGTTACAGAATATTTTGAAAACTAAATGGGGCTAAGTACATGTGGTAATAATACAAACCATTTCATTTTGAGTTTGCTTTCAGCTGAACATAATGTACTCTTTAGCTAAATAGATAGATTGCATCATGATATATTCATGTGAGAGATTAGTTAAAACTCGACATGATTAATGGCACACTACGTACCATCCATCGCTCCTTAGAACCTGGAGCAAATCATGCATTCAAGTCTAGCTGAAATAAAGTTGTACAGTACACGTTGATAACTAGGTCAATTGTCTCATTTGTTTTAGACACTCATGATTAAGTTGTTCTCCATATAAAGAACAAAAAGGATTGATCAATGGGCGCCCAATGACACGATTGCATTTGATTTAATTCCTTTCTCTACAGAATCTTTTGCTTTTTACGGTGTACTACATGCTAACCACCTAGAACATCGCCTATATCTTGCTTTAATCCACGCACTCACACCTAATATATTCTCATATTTGAGAAATGATAGTATTAAAATTTAATCGTTCTTAGAGCTGAGTTACCTATAATATGCATATATACATATATGCTATACGTACAGTACCATATCTCAACCTGATATGGTCCTAGCTAATTTCAGTGGCTACATCTAATCCACCGAGGCGCAATGAGCAAGGTTCCCAAATCGTACAGTGAGCAATCTGGTATCATATCTTGAATGGGATCGGTCGAAGAACTGGTTAAAGCAGCTTCATTTTGTGAGGCGAGGATGAGCAAATATATTCAAGCAAAATCATCAATGAGAGCAAATTGATGAAGATATATTATTGGTGGGGCCTTGAACTGACAATTCTTATATCCTTGGTGAAATATATATTAAACCCACTAATATATAATCATAAAGTGATAGTAAATTAGTACAAAAACCTCTCGCTCAAATTATTAAATTTGAAACAGACTGAGATATAATCCTTGTGGTTATACGGACATCAGATCCAAACCACTCCCTAATGATTTAGCTTGCGCCTTAGTGTTTGAGGACAAATCTCCAATGTGGTATTAGGCATCAGCATCGCTGGCTTGTAAAGTGCTCTAGTTGTTGGGATGTTGAGTAGGCAGCATGTTCTTCAAAAAAAGTGATATTGGTTGGAATATCTGAGGATACGAGTGTAGTAATGTAGCCAACCACCATGTGTGTGAGTCGCTTCCTTTTTACTCCAATGTGCATGATGAAGCCTACATATAGATATACTCTCTCCGTTCCAAAATATAGTGCATTTGACTTTTTTTAACCTCAAATTTGACCGTTCGTTTTGTTCAAAATATTTATGCAAATATATTCAAATTTAAGCCAATCTCGAAGGACTTTTATCAACAAAGCAAGCCACAATAAAAAATATGATATTTTGCACAATTTCTGAATAAAAGACGATTGGTCAAACTTAGGATAAAAAAGTCAAATGAACTATAATTTGGAATGGTGGGAGTATATATATACTAGTGCATGATCAGACGGATGCATGGCGCTATGATGACCCCCTAACTAAGGACCATAAGGTCTCTGATGGACTTTTATTCACTCTTTAATCTCAAAAAGATAAAAGAGACCAGATGCACATTTTATTTTTTCCTTTTTTTGCTAATACTTTTCCTATTTTTCTTGGTTGAGAAACAAAACTAGAAGAGAATCAAAGCCAGGCTCTTACCATATCGCTGAATACATTGCATGCAATGTGTGAAGCACATAGCAGAGTTGAGGCATCATCCAGCAGTGCAAAAAAGGTTAGGAAAAGGCATGAGTTAATTAATAACAACCAAAAACAGACGATTAATTCTATAGATGCAAAAGGCAGGGCACGATGCTTGGATCGATGGTCAAGCAAAGAACATGATACCAGAGGAGAACTTATTAAGATCGATCTGCCGATCGAGATGGACTAGCGGCTCGATCGTTCTAAAATATGGTCAGAAGTTCATAGCCATCCATACGTTCAGGACTATAGCTTTTTGTCTATATGCGCTATAGCTACTTGATGCCTCTCTTTGTTTGCAGCTTCTTTAAGATGGGACCATCATACTCATCATCTGTTAAGTTGTTTTAACCATCCATTATACATTATGCTACAGTTCATAGTACCAGCTAGCGATCTTGCTCGATTGGCCAGTAAGCTATTCCATTGGCTGGCACCATCAGACACAAAAAGGGATCAACTATTGTAATGAAGTGATTTCGGATGGCGGAGCGCAAATGCAGAGGTCAGGATCTCTGTTTTTTTAATTCTTTAGGAAAGAAAGAAAGAAAGAAAGAAAGAGGGAAATGCACATTACCCTAGTATCTGACTATATATATGCTATCACATTAAAAAAAAATATTTACTTTCAACTTGGTTCAGCACTATGGCGGTAGTCAATCACAAAAAAAAAAAAAATCAAAACTCTTCACCCCCCAAAGAAAACCCAAAATAACTATATTCCATGACGATAATATTTTATGATATAGGCTTTTAGCCAAAATTATATCCCAGAGATGATGCTAAGACAATATAGCTCCATTGGCTCTGATTGCTTGGAAGAAAATCAGATGGCTAGTCGGTACCTTTCCCACCTACAGCAGCTAGCCTCTGGATCATGAGCCATGACCATGCAGTCAGAAGACAGATGCCGAACATGCAGGAAGCTAAGATAAGAGAGAGGAGTGCAAAAGAGGAGGACTAAGAGAGCATAAATTACACCATCATGCAAGCATGGGTCGATAGCAATCCTGAGATGGATCAATCCGATCCAGCTCCATGACATTGCTTTTGCCCAAAGCGTCAAAGGAATGAACGCAGAAGGTGCACGCACGTCCAGGTGTGTGGCTGATCGTCGTCCATGGCGGCACCCCGGCCCGGCCGGCGGCGTCCAATCTCACCGGAAAGGATCAGGACAGCCGTATAGGTCGCCGCGCGCCGCACGTCGTTGTATCGGCAAATCTCGCTTTAGCCATCCCCTCATTGCCAAAGTGACGCTTGCTTTGTTTTTCCACATCATAAAATGCATGCAAAAGATGCTGAAACTTCTCGCTTTGTTTCCTCACAACAAAACACGTGCAAAGGACGATTGAAAACCTCAGAAACGAAGCAGCTCTCTCGCTTGATTTTTTGTTCTAATACAGATATTTGAAAAACCAATATCAATTTGCCAAACATTTTTGTACATGTATGAAATGTTTCCAGTGGCAATATGTTTTGTGGGTAATCGTATCGTTCGGCGCCGCCCAAGGTGAAAACTGAGTGAGGGCACTATTTAACAAATTCCTAGATGATGAAGTTCGAACATGGTGGAAATTTAATCTATTACCTTGACATGGTTCAGCTAATTAACTCTGGATACCCAAGAGGGTAAAGTCTTTGGATTCAGGCGGGGAACGGAGGGTTGGCAGAGTTCGTGCTCTTTTGCTTGTTGGGCCTCATAATTAGTTAGGTCTCTAAGATGGCATTAGGTCGTTTAGGCACATTCTAAAAAAAAATGAATGTTTTATAGGCCGGCAGATCCATAGGAGACATGATTGCTGAGCTTTGAGTGTTGTTGTAATATGTGGTATGCTACAAACGTTGCAACCGTTGATGGACTGACTTCGACCCAACCCCTATATATCAATGCATTCAGTACGTCTAGAGATGTCTTTAATTATGCACCGATCAGTCTCACCTATTGCACAGGTAAAAGACATCTCTAATTAATATACTTTGCTTAAAGCCATCTATTGCATTAGTGTGATCAACGTGCACACCCCAGTACTTTGCCCTTCGTTTCACTGATAAGCCAAAGTCAACTCTAGTCGTATTGTCACCACATACACGTGTTAGTCGTGTTGGCTGAACTGCTAGCTGCTCAAAGCTGTTGTTCTCAACCAATGGCCGGCTGCTGGGATATGCACACAGTTGCAACTTGCAAGACATGGCAGTTCAACGTCAAGTACACTCGCAGAACTTTTAATAAGCTCTTGATGAATTTCAAGTCTAGCTTGGATCTTTTGCTTTTTGCATGTAACAAGTACGGCTTCGTGAGCAAAGGATACAGTCTATTTTGTCAACTTGTCATGCATGCCATAGTTCGTTCACACGATCTCCTGAAATGTCAACACTCAACAAGCCCACAGCCGCCGGGGCCCACTCCAGCACTCCTCCGGGCTCACTGAGCAGGGCAAAAGATGCCGCGTTGCTGGCTTGAGCGTCGCGCACCTCACCCGAGCAGAGAGAGAGCTAAGCTACAGCTGCTGCACCTTTGGGACCAGGAGGATTCGTCACACAGTACTCCCTCTTCCTAGGCATGCATGAAGTGAAATTGCTGCTAGCTCCACTCAAAAAGTGCCACAGAAGAAGATGCAGAAGTTGAAAGCTAAAATTCCCAAGAAAAATGATGCCGATTGCGCGTGCCAAACACGTACCCTGTTAAAGAAACGGTCAACACGAACGGGTTTAGGAATAATTGTCTGTGATAATGATAATGAAATGTTCAAGATGAAGTTACCGGTGAACGGAGCGTAGCTCGGGTGTTAAGGTTTCTTATGGCAAAACTTGTCCATCCATGTTGGAGTCCTTTTTCAATGGAAGGAAAAGTTTTCTTTTAAAAAATCATGCCAACTGCAGGCTTGCTCTACAAATAAAGGATCAATAACAACTGGATGTAATAAACGGTTTTCAATGTCCTGCTGCAATTAAAATATTGCGTATGGGTTTTAGGGCTAACCATTTAAAGTAAACATTGTGGAGGGCAAGAGTATGAAAGGGATTTCGAAAAACCAGTATGTTGATTATATAGTCATATATGACTCTTCCATTCAAATAAAGTTTATATGATCATTAATTATGAGCTCTTTTAATAGCCATCTACATTGTATTATAGTTGGATTTTTATTAAAATGCATATGAATGTTCTCTTTTTGGTAGTGACAAGATGAAAAATTAAGTCTAACAGTCTAACCATATGCATGTACTCCCTCCATTTCAAATTACTTGCCGTTTTGACTTTTCTAGATACATTCCTTCTATTATGAATCTAGACATAAATATATATCTAGGCAGGGGCGGAGCCCAAGGGGGGCGCGCAGGGACCTGGCCCCCCCTGATGCTGCCGTAAGACCCCAGGCATCATAAGAAAGTTTATAAATTGTTTTGGTAGTACAAGAATTAGTCCTTCAAGTAAGACAAAATTAACCCAAACCAAATATCAACCTCACCATCATAAAGTTAGATTGATCGGTGGTGATGAGAGTACCTCGATAGAGCATTATAGATGCACGAAAATTACTCCCTTTGCAGTTCTTTATTTTTTTCCAACCATTAGATGATGTATATCCTTCAGAGTTATTGTCACTTCCTCTGAATTCTTTTGGACACATGTCACGAAGAGAAGGAAACAATTGATTCATGATTATTGAGAAAAAACATATAATTGCTGTGTAGCTTCTATGTTTTTTAATGTTTCGTATTTAAAGATTTCGTACGAGATTATTGTCTCGGCCCCCCTATAGTCAATTCATGGCTATGCCCCTGTGTATCTAGGTGCATAGCCAATATATAGAATGTATCTACACAAGTAAAAATGACAAGTAATTTGGAATGGAGTGAGTTAATCTCCATGGCTTCATGCAGGGACCGGGTATTTCTGAAATATGTGTCTAGCCGACGTGTGTGTAGTGTGTAAAACATTAAATGCACTTGTAGTTTGATGCTTGCTGGATTTTTTCTCTCTCTTGAATCTTGATGCGTGCAAGAGTTGTGCTATCAAGCTGTTTTCCGCTGCTACATTCCTTTAATTGTTTCAACTTCCAAAGATAGTCGGAGAAGATCACACGTCTTGTACATCCTCTCTCTCTCTCTCTATCGATTTGATTCCATACATGTGTGGTTGATCGCTCACGTAGAGACCCTTATCTTACGGCTCACACAATCCCAAGTTCCCAAGGCTTTGTTCCGTTGCAACATCTGGCTTTGGCAAGATTGCGTTGCACTCTACTTTGTACCTTCTACATGTAGCAAAAAAGCAAAGCTCCAAAACACGGCCGTCGTCTCTTTCATTCCCCTTGGCTGCGCGTAATTGACTTGTGTTGTTTTCAGCCGCATATCATGCAGGAGCATGCATGGCCCAGCTTCTTTTGCGTCGCCATTTTTTTCTCTTTGAGGAAAGCTGGCTAAAGATGGCTGGCCAAAGCTGTGGCGCCAGCTCAATGTCTCGTATCTCTCGCCGAATCTTCGTCCTGGATGATCTGTGTGGCATGCATGGATGTGCTTCCTGGAATATACAAGTAGTTGCTACCAGCAAGGGATGGAATCATGGATGGATCTATCATTGATGTGGTCCATGATCCAAGATACAAGGTGAAAATATCTTGCTTTGTTCATGACAGAGAATAGGATCAGTACACATCTATTCAGAGTGAGCAAGAACTTCAAACATGATGACTAATGATATGTGAGCTATGTGTGTGGCACGTGTAATTTACGTTATGGTTATCGGAGTTTTGTTTAGGGTTAGAAAGGTGCCTTAATATATGCTACACTTGGATCCACTGCTAGATTATTGTGGGAGAGTGAGGTCAATGATTAGTCACATCCTCCCATGCATGGTTTGTGTAACTCGATTTTCCTCTTTTAATATATTCTAATATAATGATGTGTAGCTCTCCTGCATATTCGAAAAAGAAAGATTAATCGCGCATCCCATGCTACGACGCGTGTCGTCTCTCTTGACTAGTGCTCCTTAAGATACTCGACGTGCTTAGTGCTACTAGTACTTGTCAAAACTTGCGCACAAGCCCATCACTTGACAACGATAACTCATGGATATATTGTGCTGAATGCCCGACACTTCAACATGCTCTGAAGTGTAGCTGCTATAGCGTCTGGTTTTTAGCTGGCCCGATCATGCATGCATGGAATTGTTTGTTAGAATAAGGTTAGGTCAAAGGCATAAGCACATTTGGCCGTCCAAAATAGCTGGCTAGCAAGCTAATTCGTACTGCCACATTTGGTGGCAGAAGAAAGGCTAAAGCCGGCCGGATAGTTCTATACTCTACTCTATCTAGCTCCAAAGATAATGCTGAAGATCAAAAGTTGGGAGAGGATGTTTTTCTCTTTTATTTGAAGAGGAAAATTCTTGGCTTTGGGATGAAGGATCTTTCCGCGTGTACTATGGAATAGCATGGCTTTTTCTCCAATGATAATATTGCAAAAATTATAAGAGAACGCATCTCACTTTTGTAAGGAAAAAATTCTGATATATATCTATCGCGTCTAACTATCTAGTGCCCAAGGTACTCACTTTCCAAATATTTGCCTGTTCTAAAATGAGCTTATACTTCCCTTTTTTTCCTCTTTTGCGGCAACACTCTAAAAATAGTATAGTCCTAAGTAATAACAGGGTGCTTATTTGCTCAACATATACTCCCTATGTATTTTTTGTACGCATACTTATAAACACCTATAAATTTTTTTTTAAAAGAAGTCAAATAGTCTGTTCGACAAATCGGCTTCTACTGATTTGCGGCTGATTTGTTGTGAGAAGAAAATACCGCACAAAGAAGCAGAAATACTGTAGCAAAGGAGAAGTCGAACGGTCACGGGTCACATATATTTGAAATGGAGGGAGTAGATGCACATGTTCCTCTGTAGTGCTCCATAATAGATACTCATGAGTCATCCTAGTACATCAAACAAAACCCATTGTTTCGCACTGCACCCAGAGACACCAGATGGCGCCAAGATAGCGGCTGTTCAGAAGCATCAATTGTACAATGCATATATGCTTCACTACAGGTGTTGGGATTTGAACAATCTGCATGCGTGGCAGGGAAATGTAGTATGTTTCTATCCTGAACATCATCACAACATTGGAGCCCGCCGACCGAACAAATATGAACAATCCAACAGTAGGTGCTGCTGCTGCTGCTGGCGTTGTCCTGGTGACGAAAACACTGAACTGACGAGAGAGCAAGAAAAGATCTGTGGAGAGAATACATTACGTGTCGATCAGGTGGGAGAATTATGCTCTCGAGACCACGGGGAATCGCGAGCTACTGCATCGATCGTCAATTTGTCATGCTTGGACGCCAAGTGCTCTTGATCAATACCTTTTTTGCATTGGTTCATGGATTGGATACGATCAGTGGCCCCCCTAATAACCAATTGATCAATCATTGGTTGGTTTATGCTCCGATCGAGCTGTAGCAGCTAGACATCTGGTAGATGCGAGTCAGGTGCTTACACGTTGCCGCAGGTCGTTGTAGCTAGATCTTGCTGTTGCGTCTGGCTATCTGTCTCTCGTTTCCCAAATTAAAGGCGCTTGACATGTAACCATCCTCCAAAAGCACCTTTTTTTTTGCACAGCTTTACTACAATGTGTGTCATCAGTGAAAGATGTGATGGTACGTATAGTAGATCAAGAGAGATGCACTAGATATATAGTATGCATTTTGTAGTGAGGGCATGTTTGGTTCTCATAAGTAGGGTGACTTAAAGTGAAAAAGTGCAAAATAAGTCACCTGTGAAACCAAACAACCATGACTTAAAGTGGTGTGACTTATAAGTCCCATAAGTAGCTCCACCCCTACTTAAAGTGACTTATTTCCACCTTTTTCCTCTAGTATCTTGTGTGGAGCCCACTGACTTATAAGTCACTGCAACCAAACAGGACTGACTTAAAGCCAACTGACTTATAAGTTGGGTGACTTATAAGTCAGGTGACTTATGAAAACCAAACGGGACCTGAGATTAGTTCTTTTTGCAATGGTGGTTTCAAGAAAATTATCTGTCTGCTGGACATCTGCTGCTAGCAGCTTTAAAATCTTTGTGGCCTAAAACGTGTTTTACAGTAAACAGGTACAGAAACACTGTACATCTGAGCAAGCAGCCGCGTGCAAAGCCCATCTCAGGATACGCTAGCTGCACGTTGGTTTGTTGGTCTGCTTTTGTCGGGTGTCTTTTGATAGCGTCGCTACACCTGGATGGCAACCTTTCCTCGTGTACCGACCCGGGTCGCTACACGTGTGGAAGCCATGAGGTGCTACTTGTTGTTGTTGTTCATACATGCTGTTGCACGACACCAATGTCCACCCGGCCCTACATGCATGCTGTGGATGGCAGCGACGTTACGGTTTTCCTGGTGATGACAGCTCGAACAGCACCCAATGCAACTAACGGGCCACATGCAGAAACGTTTCGAAAGGTGATCGATCGGTATATGAGTTCTTCATATGTTTGGTCTGGTTGTTCATACTTGCAGTGTTGCAAGGACTTTAGAACCGATCTTGTAGAGTTTGTGTTATTGTGTATTCATATTGGTGAGAGTATATGAGTTCGTTTGTGTGATCAGTATATATAATTTTTTTTCTCTATTATGTTTTGCAATAGAGACCTTTTATGGTGGTTTAAAAATACCCGTCATTATGTTTGTTTACTGAAGTCAGCAGAAGAGACCTCCACCTATTTTTTTTTATATATAAAGAGATATGTACATTTACAAGACCGAAGGCTTAAGGGTAAAAAGAGAAAAACATTTTACAGACTACTCAGCCAATTGTTTAAGGGTAATAAGCACACATTGAGTGGATTTCTACACACTTCTCCTTCCACATACTCCCGTCATTCCAAATTATAGTTCAACTTACTTTTGTTCTAAACCAAATTTCTCTAAAGTTCTAAGTTTACCTTAAAAACATCAACGTCTATAATATTAGATTAGTTTCACTGAACCCATTATGAGGTATATGTCTTTATAGTGCATTAATTCTTTCAGTATTGTAGATGTTATTATTTTTTTCTGTAAACTTGATCAAAGATAAGTTTAACTTATAAGGAAGCTAAAGTGAAATATAATTTAGAACAGATGTGTATATATTTTGATTCCTGTTTTCCCGATGAGGCATTATACCATGTAATTAATCCCTAATTATTGATGCTTTAGTGGTCATAGCATTTCAAAAGGTTGAGCATGTAATAATGTCTATTTCGGTTTGTGCCATGATCACTAACAAAGCCTTTTGCAAAAATGTACTATTTTTGTGTTCGAACCAACAATATGCTCTGGGTCCGGCCCTGACGTTTCGGCATCACATACCAATGCAAAAGCGATAAATAAAAAGTTAAAAAAAATCTTGTGGGAGCACTCAGCAAAAGGATTTTGATGTGGCGGACCCCGCCCTAGCATAAACCATGATACACCAGTAATTTATACCACACCAAGGTAAACGATGACATGCGCGGTGATGTCATTTTCGGACCCCTCCTTCGGAGCAGCAGTACAAAAGCTCAAAGCTAAAAATGTGCCTCCTTTTCCGCTTTATTTATGTATTTCCAGCTTATTACGCCTTGCTTGATCCTACTGGCCACTTAATTAACGACAGCGGTGACATATTGTGTGACCCAGCTGCAGCCTATTGAGTGATTAAGCGTCAAGTAATTTCTATAAAGTAGCTGATCACCAACCAGTCACTCTATTGGGTGCGTGTGTTAACCCTAATTACGTATGCGTATTATATGAATTAATCGTTGTACGATAGAGCCACGTGTGCTTCCTAAGATTGTCAGGACTGTGATAAACCATATGTATGATTGATCTCATTTTCACGCATTGGACCACAGTAAGTGGGACATTACTTTTGTGGTAAAGATATTGTACAGGATTAGACTAATGTAGTAATGTGGTCCAGTAGGAGACATTGAGAGGTAGCCTTGGCGTACACATGGATCAGATCAAACTAAAGCGTGTGTGTTAAATGCTTAACCACACCGGCCCCGTATTTTTTTTAGAATTTTAATTTGCATTTCACTTCCACCTCCACCGTCTTTGTTTTATGGAGCTTCATGGGTTTCTTTTTTTGGAGACAATGGAGCTTCATGGGATAATCATCGTAGCACAACACACATCCTTTTCTGCCTTTGACCATGTAATCATATTTTCAAATGATGTGCATTTGCATTCGTGTGTTTGCAATCGTGTCTAGCGTTGACATGTCGGATCAAATTAACTATTAATCCAAGGTTGACTGCTCGCACTTGCTACCTAATTAATCCGCCCAAAAGGTAGTGTGTAGTGCCTTTTACTATATATATTTGAGAGATTCTAGAAGTCAAAGTGATTCAAAGCATGTCTCAACTGGGCATATTACTGATATTTGTAGACTATTAACTTTGTAGTGTTATAAAGTACTTTCAAGTTAGGTCTACGCATGCTTAATTGAATTTTAATTACTGAGAGTTACATATTGTCGGAAAAGGTTAAGATGGTATTATACTATGTTGGCATTTTTAAGTGATTGAAGAAGAATTTAATTATCTAGCAAGTTCTAGTGCAATTCACTCAATCATATATACTTTATCATCATCATGAGGAATCCTGCAACTCAGAATTGCGTTTAAATTAAATTTTATTTCTTATAATTAGCAAGAAAAGCAGGTGTTATATTTTGTCAAATGGTTGATCAAGCCACCCAAATAATGAAAAGATAAACAGTAGTGCTACAAATCCACAAAATGTGCTTCCTTGTGCCTTTAATTTTTCAAATGCTGTCAACAATGGGCCTTTATGGTTTTGGAATCTTATCATTAACGAACATGGCTGCATCATTTGATTAAGCAAATATCCTCTTTTCCGGATTTGCATGCAATGCTAATTAGCCCTCAACCACAAGGGCTAAAGCAAGATGCTCTGAACAAGTACTGTAAACCAACCAATACGAGTAGAAAATGACTATAGCTACTCTTTCCAAACACTGGTAGAGAGAGGACTTTCAGTCCCGGTTGGTAAGGGGTATAGGTCCCTCAAGTCCAACCGGGACTGATGATGAGAGACAAAAGGGGGTCCTTTAGTCCCGGGTGAAGGAACCGGGACTAAAGGGGGTAATACCAACCGTGACTAAAGGGGGGGGGGGCACGCCAGCGTAAAAAAAAAATTGAAAATCCCCGGGAGGCCCTCACACACGTGCACGTCGGAAGTCACAAGTCACGCGATTTTTCACGTGAAATATACACGTGCGCGGGTGTGGGGATTCGAACTCGTGACCTCCAGCCTCGCGCGTAGCTTCCTCACCATCTCACCTACATAGCACATCTGACTGAGTAGAGGATGCTATCCTCTTATAGTAACTCGTGGGAGACCCTTTAGTCCCGGTTGGTAACACCACCCGTGACAAAAGGCCCCCCTTTAATCTGGGTTGGTGTTACCAACCGTGACAAAAGGGTCACCCCCTTTTGTCACGGTTCGTAACACGAACCTAGACTAAAGGGGGGGGGGGCTTTTGTCACGGTTGGTGTTATCAACCCGGACTAAAGGGGGTGAGCACTCATGGCATTAGTGACCACGTCGATGAAACCCCTTTAGTCCCGGCTCCAAAGTTGAACCGGGACTAAAGAGGCGTACCAAAGCCTCTATGTCTACCAGTGAAAGTAACCTACGAGGTGGTCAAACTAAACACAGGCCCTTCTCTTGTTCTTGGTTCCTGTGCACGTCCCACGGCTTTGGGCTCGTGCCCCCCCCCCCCCCAAGAAAGGCACTCGGTTAGCCAAACTATATTTAAAATGTAAGCCTCATGGAAAACATTTTCAAATAGTACAATATACCTTAATTAATTTGAAGGATCTGCGCCCAAAGTTACCATGCATAAGTGTTATTTCAAGAGGTTTGTTACAAGTACAGTAAGGTATGGAGTAAATGTGGTACTTGCTGATACTTTCCATTCTTATCCTTCTTTACCCCAAAAAGATAGATTTCCACATAATTAAAAGGGTATCATAGTAATTTCTCACTATTTTTTGTACTTTCCTTTAGATACTTCTTGATACTTCCACCATTAGATTTCATTGGATGAACGACTCTTATTAATTTCAAGCACTTTAAAATCTCCTTGGTTTTAAGTACTCTTCTTCTGTCTCACTCTTTTTTTTCATAAATAAAAATATTTATATTTTCTTTTGTGTTCTATTCTAGCTTATGTAGGGACCAAATCCAAAGATGCCCATTTCATTTCGTGGGTTTTGGAAGAATTATACTCTCTATAAACGATTTTGTCTAGCAGCATCTTGTTTGGACCATATGCAAAAATAATTGAGCCTAATAAAGTAAATATACTTCACTAAGAGTCTTTTTCTTTATTTGTTACCAATGTTAAACTTTATGTCTTTTTAAGGTAACACATACTGAAAAGTGTTATATATACATTGGCCTTTAATTTTTCTCCTACTAATGAATAATGAGGATGGAATCTAGTACTCCAAAGAAGAATCGCGGCAATATTTATTAGTTACCAATGAAATCTTTCATATGCAACTGCGGTGACAAAATATTCACTGGAACATAAGACTTAATATAATTCATCTGGTGAAGCTGCACAAATTAAAGCTTTATCAGAAGTGGATCAAAAGAAAATTAATTATCAGACCCCACATGTATATTTTTGCACAACAAAGTCATTATTTGTCTGTTGAAAATTGTAATGTAATCAAAGATAGGTCTTGTGTGGCACATCAACCTAGCATTCAGCGTTATCAAAAGAGATGAAAGTACCAAATCGATTAACGCAGAGTAATCCGAGATGGACATATATTGGCTCTGTTCGATTTCTATTATTTTGGCTTCTTGTGCAACACTTGTCTTTAAGAACAAATCTGCCGTACAAATCAACGCACATTACTTTTCTCTCAGAAGAAATCTGCTTACAAGTCAGCACAAGATCTGCCGATCAGAGTTATTTCTATCCTGATCACATATAAAAAACTGAGGAGTCACATATCAAAATAAACAAAAAAGATAAACTATTATTTCACCAGGCTTTTTATGCAAATTAAGTGACTTTTACATCAAGCTCGAAACAGATATAGAAACTGTAAGTGACAATAGAGTAATGTGCTTATATATCTCACAACCTTGCATTGAATCATCAAATAACCAACAATGCAAGCAAATCAACTTTGCGATCCGAAATGGTGGGATTGTCTGATGATGCTGACAGTGCAATTTGGCAAAGCACTGGATGATCTCTAGGTAGATATATAAGCACACATATCTATCGCTCGTTTGCAGCACACACATCGTATTAGTGTAGGTGCCTTGCCTAGCTGTCTTTAATGGTCGGCCAGAAAAATTGCACATCTCACTGTCCAGTAGTTACTCTGTGGCTGGCCATGTCAAAGTGTTTTGAAAGAAATAAACATCTTTTTATCCTTTATTTTTTCTCCGCTATTCATGTGGGATTGATGTATGGACTGATTGGTCCATCAAGCAAATCTTTATTCGGCTCTTTATTCGTGCATTGCCTTTGATTCAGCAAATGTGGCACTGGGTGGTAGGGAGAAAAGATTCACATATGTATGTACATCGAATAATGTGTGCTACGGTGTAGCTAATGAGCACTGCTTTTGAAAGGGATAAAGAAATGGATCAGGATGGACTTGCATGAGCTGCAACTTTTGCATTTCAAGTCTATCTGCTGCCAAGGCGGGGAAAATATCAGACGACGGCCTCTCGTGCCGACAATGGACGCTTCCATGCAGGTCTATCCTCGTAGACACTAGATTCAGTTTATTATGTTCTTGCATGCACTGGACGTGCTCACTAAATTAACCATTAATTATCTGCCACTGTTAACCTCTGATCGGTCCATAATGGTATCATATAGGAGTAGTGTAAAGCTGTGGACCATACGGTGACATTCTTGCACCATTAGTGCCTTTTCCATTAACATTCGGCTGTAGTTCTATATTAACCCATGTCTCTTTCAATTCTATTTTGGAGACTTACTAATTTTATATCCATGCCTACCATGCCGCGAGATAGTATAATGTTTCAAAAGTTTGTCAAACCATCACACAAAGCAGTATGTTGTATTTCATTGACAAAAATCAAAAGTTTTCCTGAACCGCGTTGACTGGCAAAACCGATACTCTCTCCGCTCCAAATTACTTGTTATTTTAGCTTTTCTAGATACATTTCTTTTGTTATATAGCTAAACATAAATATATATCTAGGTGCATAACAAAAAAAAATTTAAAAAATCAAAAGGACAAATAATTTGGGACGGAAGGAGTAGCTTTTGTGTTGGCCTACACCAGGCTCACATAGTTCCCACCTTTTCTGTCACGATTCAGATCCTCTGCAGAGGCTGCCGCGTGGGCCCGACCGACGCCAGGGCCCGCGTGCAGTGAGAGCTGCACTCTGCAGTCGACTGCAGAGGAGCTTCTCCCTTCTGTCAATGCCAACTCAGATCGACCAACAAAGGTACCAACATGATACGAGAATGAAAACGAGACATACATGAGTAGATATAAAGTTTGCATGCTCGATATAGTCCTCACGAGAAGAACGTTACCACACATATGCATAGGCAAAAAGTATGTGTACGTGCTGAACAAAAACCATAGATCGTCTCTCGACCAATCCATGCCAAGCTAGGCAACATCTATCCATGAACAATTAATTGTCTTCTGCATGCTGGCTTCAGTTTGTTGGTGCGCGCGTGTGGTGACCACCAGTCCACCACTACCGCACGCACGCCGGCGTAGTCGCCGGGAAATGGCCTGGAAGACACGTCGAAAAAGCGCGGTGGCGAGCGGGGCACGCGGCAGCGGCAGGGTGGCGCCGGGTCCGGTCTTGTGGGAATCGGCTCAGGTTTATGTTGGACGCTGACAACGTCCACATCACCGAGATGTACATAGTGGGCGCTGTGTTGTCGTATGCACGAGAACTGCACGGGATTTATATAGTTGGGATAGTTCCGGGCATATACTGATTCTAAAAGCAGCTGATATTTGAATGCTAAGCCAACGTCAGAATATAGATGTGTATATGTTCATCCACCTCGATCGACCAACGAATTTTAGCACTTTTGTAGCTTATTACTGGGAATTCTTCTGAAATTTCCTAGCTAGGACACTGCATGCGAAATGGATCAATTATTCCTGCTTTTCGCTTTAGCTGGTTGGGAGAATAAAAGGCCGTCGATGCGGTGGTGATATGATTTATTTCGTCATTGTTGCTGATCAAAGAAGCATTTCATGATATAGACAGGCGCACCGATTATCGGTCGATCCATCGTGTTCCTGTAGAATGGTTTGATGCATCAGGTATCCAGTGTAAAGAGGATCTATATCTCAAGCAGAGAGTGGACAGCACGGAGACTTTTGCACGTGGAAAAGAACCGGATCGGATGTCCCCTAGAACAAGCTGCAGATGCACGTTGCTGTGGCTAGGAGCGCGTGTAGTGCGCATGCACTTACATGGATTCATTCATATGGGTTGAGTGCGAATAGTCTCTCTTGGTGAGCTAGCAAGGTTGTCAAGTTTCTTCTGGTTTGGCCAGACCCAGTAATGAGTGTGTCGTCCATCACTAGTTGATGGTCAAGCGGCTATAATATGACCATTCAACGTACAAGTGCTGTGTCATCGATCAATTTTCCATTGAACCGTGAGATGGGACGACCTGATCATGACTAGGTACCAAGAAATGTATAGTCCAATGATGACAAAGATTTGAAGAAGTAAAATCATGAAGAATTACAGTGCCAACGATGTTATTGTTTCCAAAAGATTGGAGGGGCATTTTTTTTAGCACAAAAGATTGGAAGAGCATGATCGTAAGTGCGTGATGAAGGCCTCTCTTGACTTCATTAATTTTGAGCCCAACCCAACTCTCGGCCAAGCTACGCTAGCTTCATATCCATCTGAAAAATATATCGTTGACTGTTGTTATCCATCTGCGCAGATCATCTGAGTGCCGGTGGCGGCGGCGTGCATGTCGTTGCCAGCCTCTGTCTGTCCGCCGCTTCAGCCATGGTCAACCAAAACCCACCGTCTGATCGATGATGGAGACGACGACCTGCAGGTGGTGCATTGTATCATGGTGTGCGCAAGCAAGGGGGCTTGATGGGTTACGTCGCATCATCACTACTACATAGCCAGCTAGGTATCTTAGCAGTGGTAGCTACACTCACGAAGGTGTCGCTCAGGCTTTGTTGTGTCGTTGTTGCCTGATCGACAGGCACTCTGTCTCTTATATGTTGCCTACAATTTTCTTTTTGTAATGGAAGTTTTATTAATTTCAAGACATTACATCAAGTGGAAGTGATGCACACAGCCAAACAAAGAAAAAATAGAGCATAATCCAAACACTCTGATGACATTCAATCGTTAAACTAGACCGTCTGTTGGGTAAAGAATCATCTGTGCCAATCGTAATGATGCCACAACAACTAAGTCATGCGAAATTGGCTTATGTACTATACTATACCCGCGGAGTGTGTAATCAAGAAAACAACCTGCGAGGAAAAAGAGTTATATTTTTTTTCTTAAATATTATATCATTTCCATAACGACCAACATGTAGTAGCCACTCATAGCAGAAATAGCAGCTTTAGATCTTTTCCAATACCCAGTAGTCAACATGTAAGAACACAGAGGCTGAGATAAACCTTACGCCACACATATAACAGACCATACAGCATAATTTTAATGACATTTAAAGAAAATATGTTTAATTGTTTCATCCCTGTGACAAAGGTAACAGCATTTTCTTCCATGTCAATTACGCTTTGCTGAGGTGTTGGTCATGTTGATTACATGTCACTCCATCAACTTGTGCTCCTGCAAGGACTACGAATTTTGAGGAGCTAGGTTTATATAGGCCTTATACCTAATAACCACAATTATTTATCTTACACTCTCTCCTATATTTGTTAAATTTCTAATACAATACAATTAAAGATAATTATCTCTATCTCAGCATCGTCCACTGCCACTGCACACTTGTCAAGTTTCGCATGTTCAAGGTTGATGCTGGATGGGCCAGAAGAAGTCGAAGCCCATCAGGGCCCACTTATTGCTCTTCATGGGCCCACAGGGCAGAGCAAAACCATTGCGTCACTTGCCGTTACGTTGATTCCCCTTTGCAGTCTCTCGCCTGTTCGAACGGGCTCTACAGTCGCAATCGTGTGGATGCGACGCCACGTGTCAGCTTGAATAAGGCGAGGCGAGGTGCGACGATGTCCAAACAAGACGCACAACACTTCCCTTTTCTAGAAATGGAAAAGGAAAGACCATGACAATTGTTGTCCACCATGAGTACTCTTCAAAAGAAATACTACTCCATAGCCTAAAAGGATATTTACACGCAGGTGCATGGAGTTTAGTTTTGGCTATGTTCATGCAGGATTTGAGCTGTTATCGATGCCCGCCTTTGTTCCAAACATAGTCGCAAAAGATAACGCGTACTGAGAACATCTATTATACTCCTTGCGTTTCAAATTACTTGTCCTTTTGGATTTTCCAAATATAATTTTTTTTGTTATGTATCTAGATATAAATATATATTTAAGTGCACAATAACAAAAATGTATTTAGAAAAGTCAAAATGACAAATAATTTGAAATAGAGGGAGTAGATCGATCTGTATTTTTCTAAAAAAAAAATCAAATTTGATCACGACATGGGACTTGTCTTAGGGTTTACACCATCCCAAGTTCCCAAGGCTGGGATCGGTGCAACATCTGGCTTTGGCATGATTGCAGCAAGCTCACGCTAGTACGTACGTTTGTGCGTTCTATATCGGACAAAAAGCAAGTCCCAAAACGCGGCCAGTCAACAAGCACAACAGGGCGCACCAGCTACTATGCAAAACAGATTCTTCTCCTGCTGGCTTAATCTGCATCACTGCATGAGTAATTTGACTTGCATTTGTTTTGAGCCGCATATCATGCAGGGCACGCAGGAGCACACGTCCCATCCGCTTATTCTACTACACCACCACCATGTCCATTTTAGCTTTAGCAAAAGGTAAAGCCTAGAGGATGGAGAAGGCCAGAGATGTGGCAGCAGCTCAAGGCCCCGTATCTGTCGTCGAATCTCCATGGGCGGCTGATGGCGGTATGCTGTTGATGTGTGTGTGCTTCACAGAATATGCTGTGAACATAAAACCATGGGGTTTTAATGGTGCATGCCTAGAATTAATCATGCATGGATGGATGGACAGTGATAACCATGGAAGATACAAGTGGACACGTGTAACATTATTATGGAAATTGTTTATTGTTTCGATTGTTCTGATCATTGCAATGGTACATCCAAGATTAGCATTTTTTTTTTTGCTGAGGGTTTGTACTGTCCCATATCCTTTTTTATTTCATAGATGTCTTTCATTCTACGCATTCATCAACAATGTTAAATACATTGTGGTCTTGAACCCTAAACTCTGTGGCCTGATACCCCTCTTGAGGGTTCACAAGTCGGAACTTTTCCTGTTGGATATGATCCGCCGAAGTTCTAACGTGTGTCTTGTGGGGACGCCTGGAGGCCCACGGTTCGGGTTATGTGTTTTGCAGATTTGTTTCCGTATTTGACTGTAGTCAGTTTCCATATTATGGAGATTGTTTTGATCATTGCAATGGTACATCCAAGATTAGCATTTTTTCTGAGGGTTTGTACTGTATCATATCCTTTTTTTTATCTCATAGATGGTCTTTCATTCTACGCATTGATCAACAGTGTTAAATACATTGTGGTCTTCAACCCTAAACTCTGTGGTCTGATACCCCTCTGTTGAGGGTTCTCAAGACAGAACCTTTTTCCCTTATCTAAATATATTTGTAGTTCCTTGTTTGGTATTTGTCTGTGATTGTCCGTGGCTGATTCACCATTACCATTTTGAGAATGACTTATATTAGGGGCGGAGCTAAGCCTAAGGCCACCCAGGCCATGGCCTTAGGCCTGACCCAAAAAACCTCTTTATACTTTCTATATTTTTCTATGGCTAAGTGAATACTTTTGTATAATGACCTTAGTCTTCATCGGCCCAATTTGCTACGTGGTCCAAACAAATCACACTCGCCCGGGCCTGCTGCTTTCCTTCTCCAGTTCAGTACGCACAGTCCGACCAACCGCGGTGCTCATGGCCTCAAAAAATAAAAAGAAAAAATGGCGGTGCTCGCTCCCTCCATCCCTCGCGTTGTGACTCTCTCCCTTGCATCGCGGCAACCCTAGCTAGCAGGCGGCGGCGCCAGACGACACCTGCGCGACGCAGCGGCCCTCAGCAGGGCGGGCGGCCTCCGGATTTCCCCTCCCTGCACGGCTGCACTCGAGCACTTTCCCACTTGGGCATAGGCAGGGCACCGAGTCAGCCAGTCCCCAAGTGGCCAAGCCGACGTCGGCGACCTGGTCGGTGGAGGGCGGAGTGGCGGACCATCTTCGCCAAGCATTTAAACAAGTCAATTTTGTTTTGAGTTCCCAATATGCGGAATCGTCAATTCCCATGAGCATATTGTAGATTGAATCAGGAGCTGATATTATCTATGTACTATTTTGTAGATTGTAGACTAGCATTAGTCAATTGGTGTCAATGAATAAGAGGAGTAGGACATTGACATTTTTTCTCTCTTACAACTCTAATCCCCCTCCCTCTCATGTGTAGGCTCGGGTGTCCTTTCAACTGTGGTATGCGAGGAGCTAACGATGGACCAGACTGACACTAGTTAGTTATTTATTTTATCAAGTTTGTTATACCAATAGATCTTAAATTGTGATGTACTAGTCTAAATCTTGCATTTTAAGCAATTCTATCATTATATGAACTATCGCTACTGTAGTTACCGTGGTACAAGTGGCCCTAGGCGTCAAAATCTGCAGCTCCACCACTGACTTATACTATACTCCAACAAAGTATAATGTCACTTAAAAAACATCAGTAATTAGAGTTTGAAAGAGTGTTTGATCTCAGAAAAGGGTGACGTGTTGAAACATATATAATTGATCGAATAATCGGTGAAGGGAAATAGGGAATAATAAAAGGGTAAGATAAGATCCTGCCGAACAAATGAACAATTAAAGACACAAATAGTTGTTGTCCTTGTGACGAAAACTGGTCATCAGGTGCTCAAACAAAAGCATGCCCCTGCAGTGGTGCCGATTGATGGAGCACAAATTGACGTGTCAGGATCGATGGACTATATGGAGGGACAGAATTATGCTCTGGATCAATCACCAGGAATCCCAAACTTGTAATGCTTGGAAGCAAAGTTCTCTATCTGCTAACACACTTGGCTTTTGGCTTTGTTCATGGACGGATCCCAGTGGCCTCAATCATTGGCCAATGTATATGCTCACAGGTAGAACAAAAGCTTCGATATCTAGATGCTTACACGTTGCTGCGAGATCTGCGTTCGTTTCCAATGCAAGACGCTTGGCAAGTAGCCATCCTCTAAAAGCAGAAGCTAGCCTTTTTTTCCCTTTATAGTGCCATCATTGTAAGAGCCAACTAATGACTTTAATAACGAACATATCGCCAGCAGTGGTGTCAATTGCACCTCATCAGGGATGAACATTTGCATGGCTGTCGATCGCGCAATCTGGCGAATTTTATTTGGAAATGGTGATCAAGATAGCATATCCTGTGTGGGTTATTCGATCTAGAGAGATTAAAAAAAACTTCTTTTTTACGTAATTTCCAAAGCATATCTGCGAGGAGAAGCACCAGCATATGGTCATCTGCATACGTAAGTGTAGGCATGTCGTCGAGCTCATCACATAGCTGGCTGACCCGTTACGATCTCAGCTAGCTCCATCACTGATCGGATCAGGATACGCTGCACCTGCACGTTGATCTGGTCCGCTTTTGTCGGGTCGGTCGCCTTTGCACCTGGACGGCCAACCTTTCCCGTGTACCGCAGCTGCCGGTGCACGTGGAAGGCCTAGCCCCAGCTGAATTTGCTCATGCACAGCACCTACACAGCCACCTGCGTAGACGTTATCAAAAGTAATCTCAAGTGCTCCCTAAAAGAATAGAGGATATTTTGTGTGGAATTAGCTCTCCTTCCACAATTAATGACAAAAACTTCACCAATGATCTCGGTTAAAATATTGTTAAAAAATGATATATCTTTTTTAAACCACTGAATCAGACGACTAGCATGCATGCCGATTAATAGAACCAGCAGGGAGCTCCGGTTATTCGCCAAGAAAAAGGTCACAAAAGTAAGAGTTTCCTGTCCGTTCCATGGAACCGTCCAGAATGATTGAGTGTCTTCGATTCAAAAATGAATGATTGAAATGTCCATAATTTCTAGGCCATTCTTTGTTAGGATATTGGTACTTAATAGGCTGCTATCGTGCCGTTTTCGCTGGGCCTGCGAGCCCGCCTCTCTAGTTGGGCCTGCGTACCTGTTACGTCTTCTACTTATACCGGAGAGAAGGGGAGAGTGGATCGATCATTTTGTAATCAAACAACTACTAGTTCTTCTTCCTCAAGCCGCCGGCCATGGTGCCGTGCTTCCTCCTGCTCTGTTCCCTTGCTATCTTCCTCTGATTCCTGTGCTTCCCTCTCTTATCCCCCCCTGCTGTTGCTAACATTCTTTTTAAAGGTGTTTGATACCAAGGTTAAATTATTCTGGCCAAATTAATTTGGGCATGGTTTTACCTGGAATGGTCCTGAGATTAATGTATTCATAACTGATTGTCACTTTTTGGCTACAATATGTAGATTTCAGCAACATCATTTCTCATATTATATATCTTGGATTCCAGCTTTCCAAATCAGAAGCATGCATAGTTTTCATAGCCAAATTGTTACATGATCAAATGCCAAAGTAAGAGGAAAAAAAAATCTTGTGAGGGCATTTGCAAAGAAAGATTTTGTAAGACAAATTACTAAATTACTAATAACGCAAACCATTCACACACTGCTGTAGTGGATGTATACTTAAACAAAATAGATATAAAGCATTGGCCACTTGCAAAAAAGATGACCATAAGGAAATGTTGCTAACTAGTATTGTAGTGCGGATATAAGCATTTCTCTAATTATATGTTTCGGATTCCAGCATTCCAAATGAGGCTCATACCATGTAATCTAGGTCGGTAGTTGTCACATATAAAAAAGTTCATCAGGCATCTGCCACCCATTTGTGCCATGATCACTAAGTATGCCTTTTGTTGAGAAAACATAAAAATTGATTTTCACTCCCACCAACTGTGTGTGCTCTGCTGGGTCCGGCCCTGACGTTTCAGCATCACATGCCACGGTAAAGGTAATGGCAAAGCTAAAATCTTGCGGGCGCATGCATTTTATATACAAGATTTGCTGTGGAGGACCCAGCCATAGCAAAAACCATGATAGGTTACTAATACATCCTACCAAGAAAAATGACATGTGCAGTGATGTCATTTTCTGATCCCTTCTTCGGAGCAGATTCGATCCTTTTGTAGATCTAAATTTGTTTAATTGGGAACAAAAACTGAAAGATAAAGTGTCTTCATTTCCTTCTTTATTATATATATGAAGTTTAGACACCAATTGATCAATCCTAATGGCCGCTTACCGGCAGTGACATTGTGCCCCAACTACAGATCAAGTGGTTAATATTGAAGCAATTGTTAATCAATTATCCACCAACTCTTGTCTCTATTGGGAGTGTGTGTTAATACTAATTAACTAATGAACCTTTCGACGACTAATAGAACGAGCCACATGTGCACGGCAAGGTTGTCCCAATCGCTATACTAGGTATAATTGATCTCATTCTACATTAGAATTTTTTGAGTATCTAGAACTTTGTGGCAAAGATATTGTGCATGACCAAAGTGATCCCACAAAACATTGAGAGGTAACCTTGTTGTACACACGGATTGTTACAGAGCAAAACGTGCATTTAAAAGGGATGAACTGCTACCAAGCCCATATTTCTATGATTTGTTAGAGTTAATTGTGGCACCTACTCATGAGTCATCCTTTTGCGCCTTTTGACTTGTGATCATGGTTTTATGATACATGTACACCTTTGCATCTGTGCCTAGAATTGACATGTCACTATGCCAAAAATGATTTGTACTGGCGGGTAAAAGGGGTCTTTGCTGGCGGGTGGAGCGCCCGCCAGCGACCTTGTGCTAGCACAAATCGTCTCTGTGCTGGCGGTTGTCCGCCCACCAGCACAGAGACCTAGTGCGGATTTTTTTTAATTTTAACCTTTTTTAAAATTATTTTTAAAAATAACCCCTGGAAATTTTTTTTGCACCAGGTGACCCCTTTGGCCGCGCCGGCCGGCGTGGCGCGGCAGCTAGCCTTTGCCGCGCCACATGCAGCAGCGCGGCAGCTGTGCCACGCTGGCGAGGCGCGGCGCGCGGAGGCGACGTGGCCCCGGGCCTGCCGCGCCACATGCAACGGCGCGGCAGCGTTGCCGCGCCACCCCGCCTGGCGCGGCAGCGGTAGGCATACAGCCGCGCCGCGGCTCCCTTTCTTCCTCCTCCCTCCTTTCTTCCTCTCCCAGGCCCCGACAACCGCCGCCGCCTGAACCGCCGCCGCCGGCCGCCGCCCCCCCATTCCGGCCCCAAATCCGTGGATTTGGGGTGGGAAAAGTGGGGGAAATCGTTCCCCGCGTCCTTGTGAAGGTATTCCCCTACTTCTCTCCCTCTTTTACTGTTGCATTATGTAGATCGGAGAAGATTTAGGTGACCTAGGGTTAGCTCTAGTATTTTGAAATTTAGACGAAATGCAATTTTGTTTAATGTAAATGATGATTAGTTCATACGCAGTAGTATCTCTGCCCGTGTTATTGACGTGTAGAACATGTTGCATGAATCGATTTAATGTTGTTGTTGGTGTTAATGTTTAGTGTACTTGATAATGGGTGAAGGTATTACATGGATGCATGTTTATTAGTGGGAATACCTAACAATTTTGTAGAATAAGACAATATGCATAATGTGTACATAGAGATATATATATATAACTTATTGAGATAAATTTATTATTTGTTAGGTACCATGTTTACTTTACATGTGTATATCTTTGAACACTATTCTAATTTTGCATTTATATTTATAATAAAATGTCTATTTTAGTAATATGTAGTTATGAAACAAGGTAGTTCATGAAGTTGTTTAAATTTTGTAGATGGATTGTTTAGTTCGCATGTTTCATGGGGGCCTAGTTAAAGAAAATGGAGAGTTTGAGAATATGTCAGAGTTAGTGGAAACATTTGATGGCCCGCCAACCTTTAAGGATGTAGTTGATTGTGCAATGGTCAACTATGGAGTTGGAATGCATGAGGTGACATTTAGAGGTCGTTTTGATTGTGGGAAGGCTAGAGCTCATTATGTCTTGATGAGCTTGTCAAGTGAAGAAAATTGGAATCGGTATAAGAAGGTAGTTGGTCAAGCTAATGTGTCATGTCTGGAGGTTGTGGTAGATATTACTCGTGGGCCTAGTGGTAATGTTAACATGAATGAGGAAGTCCCGTTGGAGGTTCAAAATGGTACATAAGAGTCTACAATTTTAGAGGAGGACTTAGGTTCTAGGGAACCTCGTCGGGAGCTTGGGATGTTGGACGATGATTTTCCCAATGATTGTTTTGAGCGGGAAGAAGAAACCATGGACGAGGATGATATATCTGACAGCTCTGAAGAAGGTGAGTCTCAAGATGAGTCTGATGAGGAGGATGTGGAAGAGCAAAATGATGCCAATGCACATGCGGCTGAAGCACTCCTTGGTTTACGTGAGGTTCACTTGGATGGTGTTCAACATGATGATGTTGGAGGACCCTCGGTGAACCATACAACCGTTGAAAGGGAAGTGCACATAAGTAGGCCGCCGGTCAACACTACAAATGGTGATAGTGAACAACACCTACCTAGGCTCCCGGTCAACACTAGAATTGGTGAGAGTGATGAACACACCCCAGCTCAGTACGAATTTGGACTCCCTTCTGTTCGCAATGACAGAGACTTAAGTAGGATCGATAGAGCCATTTGTGATTCTACTATGTTGTTCACAGAAGGAATAATGTTTAGTACTAAGCCTATGATACATGAGAAAATGTTGTTTGACTCCCTTGAGGAACTTAAGTTTTTCTTGGCTGACTATGCAGTGAAGCATTATAGGCCTTTCACTGTTGTTCATTCGGACAGGAATCTTAGGTATGAAGTAATGTGCAAACAAGGGTGCATGTGGCGTGTATGGGCACGACTGCAGAGAGGGACAGGGAAATGGAAGATTACAAAGGTTGTGGAACCTCACACATGTCGTTCGAGTCAGGTGAAGGGAGTTCACGCACAATTGACTGCAACTTACATTGGAAGGTGTATCTTAGGCGTTGTTCGTGAAAATAGTGATGTGACGGCCAGCAGTTTGATCGAGTCCATATTGTTGTTTGCTGGATATCGTGTGAAGTATTCTAAGGCATGGCGGGCTAAGCAACATGCAATTGCCTTGCTTTGGGGCGATTGGAAAGAGTCATATGCAAAAATTCCAAGGGTCTTCAGAGCCATGAACCACTTCAATCTTGGGGTTAAATGGTTCCCTTACATGACCGGGTTGCGTGTTCGTGATGGTTGTGTTTTGAAGCCCGTCCTTCTATGTGTTTTTTGGTGCTTTCCACAATGTGAAGTGGCTTTCCAACACTGTCGTCCGGTGATACTTGTAGACGGAACCTTCTTGACCGGCAAGTACAGAGGTACACTCATGATGGCAGTTGCTGTAGATCCTGAACAACAACTTGTGCCTTTAGCTTTTGCCTTGGCCGAGAGTGAGAATGACGACAGTTGGTCATGGTTCATGAGGCTCGTTCGCTTTAACATACTTGGTCGAACGCGACAGGTATGTATGATCTCAGATCGCCACCATGGCCTCATAAAATGTGCGAGCGACCACATGGATGGGTATCCACCACTTGTTCATAGGTGGTGCATGAGGCACTTTGCCGCCAACATGTGGCGTCGTCAAAGGAACAAGGAGGTAATAGGAAAGTTGAAGTTACTATGCTCAGTACATACGGAGGAAAAATTTAAGGAACTGCACAAAGACTTACTTAAGGACTTGAACGAGAAAGCTAAAGATTGGTTGGAGTATGAAATGGAGGATAAGGACAAATGGGCCCAAGCGTATGATGAGGGGGGTATGCGTTGGGGTATCATGACAACAAACTATTCTGAAAGTGTGAACAACGTATTTAAAGGAATAAGAAGTAGACCCGTCTCGGGGATTATTGAATACTCATTTGAAAAATGCAATGCTTATTTTGTGGACAGATGGCGGAAGACACGTGATTTGTTGGATAACAGGGGTAAAATAGGATCCTTTGCAGATGAGAAAATGTATGAAGCTGCTTTAAGATCCGTGAACCAATTTCCACAACCATACGGTCCAGATAGAATGATTTATTCTATTCGAGGTTCCACTACTACTAATGTTGGAGGGGAGAGTCATGGTGGTCGACACTATAGAGTGGACCTCCGGGTCGGTAGTTGCACCTGTAACGGTCCTCAATTGTTGCATCTTCCTTGTTCTCACTTGATGACAGCTTGCAATGCTAGAGGTCTAGTGTAACACCCGCGTTTTTAGCCCTAATAAATCACCTGCTAAATCACACGTGTTTTCAAAACTTTTCTGCTGAGCTCGACCTTATCCTAAAACCCTGATCATCAACCCTTTCACCCGACAGTAACTTCCCCTTTTACCCGAGTTACCCGACCGTAACTTTTCTTTTTACTCGGGTCAATCGACCGTTGCTCGACACCATCATTTCTCCCATCGTCCTCCTCACCCAACCCACGTCCCGGCGAATACCTCGGGTTCGCCCGGACCGCCCGACATCATCATCAACCCGCTTTCCGACGCTCGGCACAGATTCGCTCGCCCCGGCACGAAGTCGCTCGTCGCGTGATTACCGCAGATGGCGAGAATCGTCCGGCAGCGTGACGATTCGCGCGGACGACGGGAAAACCCAGAAAACCCACAAAAATCCCTTTCCTCCTCCCTCCTAATTTTTTCCTAGCATTTTCCTAATTTTTCTAAACCCTTTTTCCTTTCTTTTCTTTCTTTTCCTATTTTCCTTTTCTCTTTTTTTTCTTTTCTTTTTTTCTCCTTTTTCTTTTTCCCTCCTTCTTTTCCTTCCTTTCTTTTCTTTTCTACTCTCCTTTCCTTCCTCTCTCTTCTCCGTCTTCTACCTTGGACCCGCAGGTCCCCTGCCTGGCCCCTGGTGCGCCGCATGCCGCGCCGGCCTCCCTGCGACGCGCGCCAGCCCGCGCCCGTGCCGCGCCAGCCGCGTCGCGCCACGACCGCGCCCGGCCGCATCCGGTCCCTCACCTACGCACGCACACGGCCGGCACTGCCGTGCCGCGTCGGCTCCGGCCAGCCGAGACGTGACCGCACGCCGCTGCCACTGCCCGACCGGCCTTGTCCAACAGCGCCGCCGGCCGGAATCCCGCTGCCATCGCCCCTTTACTCCGCATGCCCGAGCTCCGGTGCAGCCGCGCCGTCCCATCGCCGAGCGTCGCCACGCCATTGAACGCGCCGCACCGAGCTCCGCGCCGTCGTGCGTCGTCCACCTGCGCCGCGCCCCGCGCCTCTGCTCGGTGCGCCGCTCCCACACGCGCACGCCGGCTCCCCCCCTCCTTCAACCTCGGGCCCGCGTTTCCCCCCCCCAGCCTCCTCTACTCAGGCACCCTGGGCACAGCCAGCCCGCCAGCTGGCCGGAGCCAGGCCGCGCCGGCCGCGCCAGCCAGCGCCCCGGCCGCGCCCGCACCTGCCCGTGCCGCCACCGCGCCGCGCCACAGAGCCGCAGGCCGCCGGACCCACGACGCGACACGTCGCTGCCGCTCGACGCCGCGACCGCCATAAATGCGCCGCTCGCCCGGTCAAGTCCGAGCGCCACCGCCGTCGCAAGCCGCTGGCCGCTCCGCGCCAACGCCGCCTGCCATCACCTCGCCACCGCGTCACTGACCGACGGGTCTTGTCCAACTGCGCCGTGCGCCGGCTCCTCCCTGCGACGCGCCTGCGCCAGCCCGCGCCCTTGCACTCGTGCCGCCGCACGCGCCGTGCGCCGCGCCCCGAACGTGCGTGCGCCGCGCCGCGCGCCGTGCTGCGCTGTGTGCGCCGGCAGCAAGGGCCCCGCCCGAGAATCCCGTTGCCATCGCCGCCTAACCCCGCACGCCATCGCTCCCTTTCCCCGCGACAAGACCGCACAGGCAGGCCGGCAAGCTGCCGTGCCGCCCGTCACCCCGGCCCCGCACCATTACTCCCCTACGCCGGCCAAACCACCCCGCCGTCGCCGGGAAGATATTTCCCCCGAACCGCCTCAAGCTCCCTATAAATAGCACCTAGGACTCCTCGACGTCCCTCACCTCGCCACTGAGCCCCACAACCCTCCCTTGCTCCACCACTACCACCATTTGCGCCGCCGCCGCTAACCGCCGCCGCCGCCCGTTCCTTGCTGCGGAGCCACCTCCACAAGCCGTCCCCGACCAAGGTGAGAGCCGGGATAGGTAGCCCTTGTTCTCCTCTCTGTGTCCTCCCTACCCCCGGCCGCCGCCGACCCCGGTGCGCCGGCAATCACCAGCGCCGGCCGGACCGGCCGCGCGGTCTGCCCCTCCCCTGCCTCTGTTTTGTTCGAGAGGAAGGAGGTGGCCATTTGGCAAAAACCCCCCTGTCCTCTTCTCTTTTCCACCCGAGCCCCCCCCTCCTCTATTCTCTCTCTCTCTTTTTCCAAATGAAACCCTAAACCTTAAGATATTCCACCAAAACAACCCTACCCCTTTTAATAGGCCCCCAGGCTATTATAGTTAGACCCTCACCCTATCTAAAAATTATAATTAGGTCCTTTTCTTTTAAACTAAATTACTAACCGGCCCTTAAATAACCCTAGACACCTCCTTTAATCCCATCCTTTCATGCGCGATTTTAATTCAAATTGCGCCCAAACTCCCTCACACCCGTACCGGGTATACCGCCACCCATCCTTCACACAAAACCCCCTACATAATATTTATTTCCCTATTTTATTTAACTATCCTCGAGCTCAGCCGGAGAAATTGTGTGTGCTTATATTGATTGCATGCTTGCCTGTGTGTGCGCTATAGCCGACGAAGTGAACGAAGGAAGGTACCCCAAGCCGGAGATCGGAGCCGACTACTGCGAGCAGGAGCCCGAGATCCCGAACGCCGAGCCGGCACTCCCCGAAGACTTCGAAGACGGCAAGTTCAATCTCATCCTTTGATGCATGCTTTGGTCCCAGTTTTATAAACACAACCCTATGACATGTTTTATAAACTGCATATTGTTTTACTGTTAAAACCCGGTAGGATAGCCACCCTTGATTGCCATGATTGAACTTTGTTTGGCCTAAATAATTGCTTTAAAAATGTGTGAGTGCTTTAAAAATGGGAATGGGATATTTTGGAAAATGAGTAAAGCACTGGGTAGACGGGATGGACGCGTGTGTCAGGAGTATGGGTGAGCTCGTACCTTTGTGGTTGAGCGTGTTGGAGATGTCCATCTTGTCGTTAAGGACCGGGTTGCGTGACATCTCACCTGACCCAATTATCGTACTACCACTCGACCGTTGTATGTGGCAACGGCTTAGCATAAATCCCACCAGTTAATCTACTTGCCATCAGGAGTGCGGGTGAGCAGCGGGAGATCAAGGAGTAGGGGTACGATCTGTGTGAGGTACGCCCTGGTTATGTGAGATGACCCCTTGGTTGCTCCCGTGGTGGCTCGTAGGGTTAGCTAAGGTGGGTAATGGCTTTGATAGGATCCGCACCGGCACTAAGGTGTCCGTGTGACGGTACCCTACTTGTGGGTAAAGATGTACAACCTCTGCAGAGTGTAAAACCTATTCGAATAGCCGTGTCCACGGTATTGGACGAGTCACGGTGGGGTCACAAAACTAGTGTTTGGGTTTGGGATGATTTTCATGACGAAAGTTGATTTCTGGAAAAGTGTGTGGCTGTGTGCCTAGGCTACTGCGGACGGGGAATCCGGTAGTCCTCATTGGTTTTCACAAAACAACTGAGTTACTTGAGTTATAAAAACTGTTTGCGAAAACCTTTTTGAAAACAAACCCTTGCATGAGTGAATGCGTTTGCAAAATAAACCTTATCCTGATCCTTGATATATCCTGTGCATGATCTGCTTATTAGCCCCTCCGTGGGTGGGGTTGAACTTGTTGAGTACGTATGTACTCACCCTTGCTTAATTAACTGTTTTTCAGAGGAGGATCCCGACTTCGTTCCCGAAGACGTCGAGTAGGTCGTTGCCCTACACCCAACCGTGCCTGTGGACTCTGGGTCGCCACAGAGAGCTTCCATGGCGTGGTACTCTGATGAGGCCTTAGAAGCCTTTGCTGTTGTAGTTTGGTCTTTAGCTTTTGTGTTGTTTCTCGTGGCAGTGGCGCTTCCGTGCCCACTATGCCGCCGTGATGTAAGGGACTGAACCACCTGTTGTAATAAATGTGTTGCCAGCCTCCTGGGACTGGTATTTATGTCACATTTAGTCACCTCTGATGAGGGGACGCTTCAGGTGGTATCAGAGCCGTAGGTTGGCCGTAGGACGCGACCCCTAGGACCCGAGACCTTCTTCTAAGCCTTTCTCTAAACCTTTTCCCTGCTTAGCTCACCTTTCCACAAATCTCTTACCTTAACCCTTGCCTGGTTCCAGATGGCCAACTTGGAATGGAGTGGAGGCGTCTGCCCCGCAGAGCCTGGCCTCCCTAAGTTACTGCTACTCAGCCTAGAGCGCATCGGAGTAAGGGACCCACCGGAGTACCTCTATCGGGAGTATGAACTCAGAAGCACCTTTCGGTGTGAGGTGATGATTTTCGTGTCTAGGAGCACGTTGTACCCCGATGTGAGCCCCTGGTACACCAAAACCACCGGGTATCGCTTCGCCGACACCTACCACAAGGCCGCCCGAAAAGCCCTTCGCCATCTGCGAGTGATCTACAAGCACCACCTCCGTCAGACCCCAATGGGATTCTTTCCGCCTGCTGGAGGAAGAGGTCGCTCATGGATCGCCCGGATGAGGAGACTTGGACGCGAAGAAGAAGAGCTAGAGGACACAGTTTCTCACCTATCCATCTACCTCACCGGCCTAGATAAGCTTTACCGTGAAACAGCAGCACAACTGAAGGAGCAAACTCGCAGAGCAGAAGGAGCAGAAAAAGCATTAATAGCACAAACAGAGAAGGTGGTAAAAGCCGAAGAAAAAGCAGAGATCGACCAAAGAGCCTACGAAGGTTTATGGCAGGCCTTTGCTAAAGCTCGTGAGGAAGCACGTCAAGCCGAGGAGCGAGCTGCACGAGCTCGAGCAGATCTACGGAGCCTAATTAACTCAAGTGAAACCAAAAATGGGTGGATATCAGAAGAAGAAGAAGAAGAACCCATGGAAACCCATTGGGATAAAGGCACCCAGACCGAGGACGTGATATTGGAGCAATGCCTTCCACCGAAGAAGCGTCGCATTCAGCCTGAGGAAGAATCCCCATAAGAAGAGTATGGAGTGCCTAGGCTAGAGCTATCGTCATAATAATAAGTGTACCCCTGAGGAGTGTACCCAACCTTTGTGAATAAATAAAACTATCTATCTTTTGTACTCTACCCTTTGCACAACTTGTTCAACTCTACCCTTGTTTTCAGATGGCCGAAGATGGATGGACCCAAGGCGTGTGCCAGGAGGAGCCTGGTTTTGCTCGCCTTCTTATCAACTCCCTGGAGCGCCTCGGTATCACTGAGCGCCCAAGGTACTACAGTAGAGAGTACGAGCAACTCGGCACTCTTCGCTGTAGGGTGGTCCTCTCCATCGCCAGAAGCACCCGCTACCCCAACGTCGAGCCGTGGCGCGTGACCGCCACAGGTTTTCGACATCGGGATACCTATCCCTTGGCCCTCCGGAAAACTCTCCGTTACCTGTGCAGGATCTACGAGGAACACCTCGTCCCTACACCGATGAGGTATTTTCCTCCCGCCATCAGAACCCCAGTTTGGCAGGCCCGCATGAGAAACCTGGAACGACGCCGCCACCAAGAAGACCTGCTGTACCACGTAGTTGCCTACCTTGTCTCCCTGGATAAGCTCTTCGATGACCAAGCCAAGCACTTGAGGGAGCAAATCAGTCGGGCCGAGCAAGCTGAAGTCACAGTGAGGATGCATCAAGTCCGAGTGGCCCAAGCAGAAGCAAGGACCGCAGCCGCCATAAGCAGTGAAGCCGTTGCCCAGGAAAGCCTCAGGCGAATCCAGGATCAGCGCATACAGGAATGGACCAACAGTGGAACACCCGTTCCGACTGTGGGAGAAGCACAAGTCCTAATTGGGACACCCCTCATAGGATGGGGAGGAGTTCCTGAGACTCCAACACCGACTGTAGCCGCCGAGCAACCAACATCAACCGCCGAAGAAGGAACTTCCGCCCAGCCCCAAGAGAACGGGAACCCCCAGGATGATGACGGTGATGAGCTGCTCATTCCACTGGAAGCACACTCCACCCCAGAAGATGGCTCGCCCCGCGAGTAGCATGCCCCAGAGGCCCTTGCCAAGGAATGAAGCCGTGCTGGTCCGAGCTTAGAGCCGCACCCTTAGCTTTTGTCGTAGTGCCTTGTCGTGTAGTGTACCAGCGTTGTATCAGTCGAGTAGTTCGGGATGTATCCTCCTCTCATGGTTGAAATGAAGTTGGTTGTGCTTGTGTGTCATGTGTGCTTGTTGTGTGCTTGACGGCAGGAGTCAGATCCTGTCTTTTCAAAAGCCCGTCTTAATCAACTTAAACATCACCTAAAATCTCTTAGGAACCCGCTTCCCTACAGATGGTTTCAAGGCGCCCCGCCGGGAGCTTCCAAGGCTCCGGTCGTATGGACCCAAACGCGGAAGGATCGCATGCTGAACGAAGGGAGCACCCTAACGACCAAGAAGTATATCAGGACGAAAATGGAGGAGAAAACATGGTTCCGCCTCCACCACCACCTGCCGTAGACCTGGCGCAAGTGTTGGCCAACCAGACCCTGTTGCTGGAAGCCATAGCCAATGCCATCACCCGCCCAAAGCCCCGTGTCCTGGGCATGAATGAGAAACTGATAGAATTTCTCCGGACAAAGCCACCCACGTTTGGTGGATCCGTGAATCCCTTGGATGCAGATGACTGGCTAAGGGCCATCCTAAGGGAACTAGAGCCATTCAACTGTGAGGATCGGGACAAAGTTCTTTTGGCCACCCACCAGCTCACTGGAACAGCCTTAGCCTAGTGGGAAAACTACTGTGCAGCGGCCAAAGATCCCTCCGCCATCACTTGGGATGAGTTCGTGGAAGAGTTTCGTCGCTACCACATCCCAGAAGCTACACTGAAGCGCAAGGCAGATGAGTTCCGTGAACTCCGCCAGGGCAACAAGTCCGTGGAGGAATACACTTATCAGTTCATAGAGCTGGCTCGTTATGCCCCAGAAGAAGTGGACAAGGACTCCAAGAAGCAGGAGATGTTCAAGAAGGGCTTGACTCCGGAGCTAAGGACTCTGCTTACCCCTCAGATCTACCCTGATTTCAACACACTTATGAACATGGCCATCCTCACAGAAAGAGCCAAAGCAGAGGAGAAGAAAGAAAACAAGCGCAAGTTTATGGAGCACAAGGCTCAACAGCAGGAACGTTCCCAGAGGCAGAGAAGCTTCGGACACCCCATGTCCAGATTCCAAGCCCCCATGCAGTACAGAACCCAGTCACAAGCCACGGGCTCTCAAGGCCCCAGAACCCAGTTCAAACCGTACAACAATCAGAACACCATGAAGCCTCCACAGAGCAACACTAGCCAGGTCACTGCCAACAACAACAACAACAACAACAACTCCAGGGTGTGTTTCAACTGCCGTGAGACCGGACACTTCATCGCCAACTGCCCATATGCCAAAAAGCCAACAGTTTCAGCCTTCTCCAACTCCGTGAATGGGCCGAGACCGGTTGTATCTGGAGCCAACCGCGTGCCAGTTCGCAGCAACAACAACAACTTCGGCAATAACAACCAGCAGATGAGGCAGCCCCAGCAGTCTTATGGACGAGCCCGCGTCAACCACATCAACGCACAGGAGGCTCAAGAAGCACAAGGCGTAGTGCTCGGTGAGTTCCTGGTCAGCTCAGTCTTGGCAACCATATTATTTGATTCAGGAGCATCACATTCATTCATATCCTCAAGTTTTGTGGAAAAACACAACATACCTACAGTACTACTAAAAACACTCTTGTTAACCCGAACGCCCGGAGGTGACATCAAGTGTCAACTGGGTTGCTCCCGGGTGAGAATCATTTTAAGTGGGGTAGAGTTTCTAGCAGACTTAGTAGTACTGAAGTCCAAAGGGATAGATGTGATTCTTGGATGGATTGGTTAACCCATCACATTGGCCTTGTAAGTTGTGCTGATAAAGTAGTACACCTAACCAGCCCAGATGGTTCACAAGTGACATGCCCGAGAAAACAGATCAGACATAATGGTTTCTAGCATGGAAACCAGATCCCTAGGAGAAGTCCCAACAGTAAGAGAATATCAGATGTGTTTCCCGAAGAACTCCCCGGAATGCCACCAGATAGGGATATAGAGTTTGTTATCGACCTCATCCCCGGAACCTCTTCCATAACCACGAGACCCTATAGGATGGCAGCCCCCGAGTTGGCAGAGTAGAAGAAGCCACGTGGGAGCGAGAAGACGCGCTGAAGAAAGAGTTTCCCCACTTGTTCAGGAACTAGCCGAATCTCGAGGACGAGATTCATTTTAAGTGGGGTAGGTTTGTAACACCCGCGTTTTTAGCCCTAATAAATCACCTGCTAAATCACACGTGTTTTCAAAACTTTTCTGCTGAGCTCGACCTTATCCTAAAACCCTGATCATCAACCCTTTCACCCGACAGTAACTTCCCCTTTTACCCGAGTTACCCGACCGTAACTTTTCTTTTTACTCGGGTCAATCGACCGTTGCTCGACACCATCATTTCTCCCATCGTCCTCCTCACCCAACCCACGTCCCGGCGAATACCTCGGGTTCGCCCGGACCGCCCGACATCATCATCAACCCGCTTTCCGACGCTCGGCACAGATTCGCTCGCCCCGGCACGAAGTCGCTCGTCGCGTGATTACCGCAGATGGCGAGAATCGTCCGGCAGCGTGACGATTCGCGCGGACGACGGGAAAACCCAGAAAACCCACAAAAATCCCTTTCCTCCTCCCTCCTAATTTTTTCCTAGCATTTTCCTAATTTTTCTAAACCCTTTTTCCTTTCTTTTCTTTCTTTTCCTATTTTCCTTTTCTCTTTTTTTTCTTTTCTTTTTTTCTCCTTTTTCTTTTTCCCTCCTTCTTTTCCTTCCTTTCTTTTCTTTTCTACTCTCCTTTCCTTCCTCTCTCTTCTCCGTCTTCTACCTTGGACCCGCAGGTCCCCTGCCTGGCCCCTGGTGCGCCGCATGCCGCGCCGGCCTCCCTGCGACGCGCGCCAGCCCGCGCCCGTGCTGCGCCAGCCGCGTCGCGCCACGACCGCGCCCGGCCGCATCCGGTCCCTCACCTACGCACGCACACGGCCGGCACTGCCGTGCCGCGTCGGCTCCGGCCAGCCGAGACGTGACCGCACGCCGCTGCCACTGCCCGACCGGCCTTGTCCAACAGCGCCGCCGGCCGGAATCCCGCTGCCATCGCCCCTTTACTCCGCATGCCCGAGCTCCGGTGCAGCCGCGCCGTCCCATCGCCGAGCGTCGCCACGCCATTGAACGCGCCGCACCGAGCTCCGCGCCGTCGTGCGTCGTCCACCTGCGCCGCGCCCCGCGCCTCTGCTCGGTGCGCCGCTCCCACACGCGCACGCCGGCTCCCCCCCTCCTTCAACCTCGGGCCCGCGTTTCCCCCCCAGCCTCCTCTACTCAGGCACCCTGGGCACAGCCAGCCCGCCAGCTGGCCGCAGCCAGGCCGCGCCGGCCGCGCCAGCCAGCGCCCCGGCCGCGCCCGCACCTGCCCGTGCCGCCACCGCGCCGCGCCACAGAGCCGCAGGCCGCCGGACCCACGACGCGACACGTCGCTGCCGCTCGACGCCGCGACAGCCATAAATGCGCCGCTCGCCCGGTCAAGTCCGAGCGCCACCGCCGTCGCAAGCTGCTGGCCGCTCCGCGCCAACGCCGCCTGCCATCACCTCGCCACCGCGTCACTGACCGACGGGTCTTGTCCAACTGCGCCGTGCGCCGGCTCCTCCCTGCGACGCGCCTGCGCCAGCCCGCGCCCTTGCACTCGTGCCGCCGCACGCGCCGTGCGCCGCGCCCCGAACGTGCGTGCGCCGCGCCGCGCGCCGTGCTGCGCTGTGTGCGCCGGCAGCAAGGGCCCCGCCCGAGAATCCCGTTGCCATCGCCGCCTAACCCCGCACGCCATCGCTCCCTTTCCCCGCGACAAGACCGCACAGGCAGGCCGGCAAGCTGCCGTGCCGCCCGTCACCCCGGCCCCGCACCATTACTCCCCTACGCCGGCCAAACCACCCCGCCGTCGCCGGGAAGATATTTCCCCCGAACCGCCTCAAGCTCCCTATAAATAGCACCTAGGACTCCTCGACGTCCCTCACCTCGCCACTGAGCCCCACAACCCTCCCTTGCTCCACCACTACCACCATTTGCGCCGCCGCCGCTAACCGCCGCCGCCGCCCGTTCCTCGCTGCGGAGCCACCTCCACAAGCCGTCCCCGACCAAGGTGAGAGCCGGGATAGGTAGCCCTTGTTCTCCTCTCTGTGTCCTCCCTACCCCCGGCCGCCGCCGACCCCGGGGCGCCGGCAATCACCAGCGCCGGCCGGACCGGCCGCGCGGTCTGCCCCTCCCCTGCCTCTGTTTTGTTCGAGAGGAAGGAGGTGGCCATTTGGCCAAAACCCCCCTGTCCTCTTCTCTTTTCCACCCGAGCCCCCCCCCCCCTCCTCTATTCTCTCTCTCTCTTTTTCCAAATGAAACCCTAAACCTTAAGATATTCCACCAAAACAACCCTACCCCTTTTAATAGGCCCCCAGGCTATTATAGTTAGACCCTCACCCTATCTAAAAATTATAATTAGGTCCTTTTCTTTTAAACTAAATTACTAACCGGCCCTTAAATAACCCTAGACACCTCCTTTAATCCCATCCTTTCATGCGCGATTTTAATTCAAATTGCGCCCAAACTCCCTCACACCCGTACCGGGTATACCGCCACCCATCCTTCACACAAAACCCCCTACATAATATTTATTTCCCTATTTTATTTAACTATCCTCGAGCTCAGCCGGAGAAATTGTGTGTGCTTATATTGATTGCATGCTTGCCTGTGTGTGCGCTATAGCCGACGAAGTGAACGAAGGAAGGTACCCCAAGCCGGAGATCGGAGCCGACTACTGCGAGCAGGAGCCCGAGATCCCGAACGCCGAGCCGGCACTCCCCGAAGACTTCGAAGACGGCAAGTTCAATCTCATCCTTTGATGCATGCTTTGGTCCCAGTTTTATAAACACAACCCTATGACATATTTTATAAACTGCATATTGTTTTACTGTTAAAACCCGGTAGGATAGCCACCCTTGATTGCCATGATTGAACTTTGTTTGGCCTAAATAATTACTTTAAAAATGTGTGAGTGCTTTAAAAATGGGAATGGGATATTTTGGAAAATGAGTAAAGCACTGGGTAGACGGGATGGACGCGTGTGTCAGGAGTATGGGTGAGCTCGTACCTTTGTGGTTGAGCGTGTTGGAGATGTCCATCTTGTCGTTAAGGACCGGGTTGCGTGACATCTCACCTGACCCAATTATCGTACTACCACTCGACCGTTGTATGTGGCAACGGCTTAGCATAAATCCCACCAGTTAATCTACTTGCCATCAGGAGTGCGGGTGAGCAGCGGGAGATCAAGGAGTAGGGGTACGATCTGTGTGAGGTACGCCCTGGTTATGTGAGATGACCCCTTGGTTGCTCCCGTGGTGGCTCGTAGGGTTAGCTAAGGTGGGTAATGGCTTTGATAGGATCCGCACCGGCACTAAGGTGTCCGTGTGACGGTACCCTACTTGTGGGTAAAGATGTACAACCTCTGCAGAGTGTAAAACCTATTCGAATAGCCGTGTCCACGGTATTGGACGAGTCACGGTGGGGTCACAAAACTAGTGTTTGGGTTTGGGATGATTTTCATGACGAAAGTTGATTTCTGGAAAAGTGTGTGGCTGTGTGCCTAGGCTACTGCGGACGGGGAATCCGGTAGTCCTCATTGGTTTTCACAAAACAACTGAGTTACTTGAGTTATAAAAACTGTTTGCGAAAACCTTTTTGAAAACAAACCCTTGCATGAGTGAATGCGTTTGCAAAATAAACCTTATCCTGATCCTTGATATATCCTGTGCATGATCTGCTTATTAGCCCCTCCGTGGGTGGGGTTGAACTTGTTGAGTACGTATGTACTCACCCTTGCTTAATTAACTGTTTTTCAGAGGAGGATCCCGACTTCGTTCCCGAAGACGTCGAGTAGGTCGTTGCCCTACACCCAACCATGCCTGTGGACTCTGGGTCGCCACAGAGAGCTTCCATGGCGTGGTACTCTGATGAGGCCTTAGAAGCCTTTGCTGTTGTAGTTTGGTCTTTAGCTTTTGTGTTGTTTCTCGTGGCAGTGGCGCTTCCGTGCCCACTATGCCGCCGTGATGTAAGGGACTGAACCACCTGTTGTAATAAATGTGTTGCCAGCCTCCTGGGACTGGTATTTATGTCACATTTAGTCACCTCTGATGAGGGGACGCTTCATCTAGACTATGAAAATGCCATGTACATGTCTCCTTTGTTCTTTAGAGAACACACCATTAAGATTTGAGAATCCAGCTTTGAGCCGTACCTTGATCCGTCACAATGGCCTGAATACGATGGCCCAGAGTACGTGCCACTGCCATCTTTGAAGAAAATGAAAAAGGGTAGGAGGCAAAAGAAGCGTTTGAAAGGGGACATGGACGCGTGTCAAGGAAGGCAAGCCGCTGATTATGACTTCAGTGATTTTGAAGCTGATGCGGACAAGATGGAGTATCTTTGCTCAAAATGTCACAAGGAAATTAAAAATTGCAAGTGTTGGAAAAAAATCAAAGGGCAAGAAATCGAAGTCCACAAAATCAACGGAGACAAATACAAGGAAGGGTGCTTCCAACTCGAGGGTAGGTGTGAGGTAGTATGTTAGTAGAAAAAAATTTTTGTATGCAAGCAATATTTTTTTACATTGTCCATTGTGTCTACTTCTATATACTTAGCTTCAATTTATTTATCATTGTTACTAACTACATTTAATTTTTTTTCAGGATGGCACACCCAGTGTACCCGCTCCTTGAGGCTGCATATGATGGTAGCCATCGTGCACACCTTCTCGCCGACCTCCACGAGGTATTTATATAATCTTCGTCATTTCCTTTACAATGTTCAGGTTCTTTTTTTTTGGACTACACATTGCTAATGTTGGAACTATTGAATTTTTTTTCAGGACTTGAAGCCGTTGAGGGTGCGAGAGCACTTTCCACTTCCTTGGGACGAGAGATACACCCCGTACTTGGCTAGAGCGGGTTTCTTGGACATTGCTCTCGTGGTGGTTCGTGGGCTGCATATGATGGACGGCCCGTTGTTGTCGGCCTTGGTGGATCGATGGCGTCCGGAGACCCACTCTTTCCACCTACCTTGCGGGGAGATGACAGTCGGCATGCAGGATACAGCCATGATCCTTGGTCTTCCACTTGAGGGGCTGCCAGTGAGTGGGATCATTCAGAGTGCTGGTTGGCGTGACATGGTGGAGTTACACATTGGGGTGAGACCACCAGATGCTGATGAGGGGGATGCATCGAAGAAGACCTCCGGCGTCAACACAGTTTGGTTGAGGTAGCACTTCACCGTATGCCCCCAGGGAGCTGCTGAGGCTATTGTAGAGAGGCACGCACGTGTTTGGCTGTGGCACTTTGTTGCCACGTTCTTGCTACCAGATGCTGCGGAAAACACTGTGTCTTGGATGGTTCTGCCACTTTTGGGTCAGGATTGGGACAATATCCGTGGCTACAGTTGGGGTTCGGCGGTTCTGGCATGGCTGTATAGACAGCTATGTGATGCCTGTAGGCAGAGTGGACAGGACGCGAACCTTGGTGGATGCGCTTACCTCCTGCAGATTTGGATTTGGGAGCGTATTCCAGTAGGCCGACCACACCGTGGGCCTGTTGAGGTACGTACAAATCTTTTGTTCTTTATTCATGCAGACTTCAATTACATTATATTCATCATTTATTCATGTTTCAATTTTTGGTACTTTTTTGCAGGCATGGACTCGGCAGGATTCTCGACCCACATTTGGATTTGTGTGGAAGACAGCGACAGCGGTACGTGGTCCTCCGGGGAGGAGATACAAGTTCTACACAAACGAGTTGGATTGTCTTACTCAGGCACAGGTAAAAACCAATGTCACCCATGTCCACCAGTTCGTGTTCATTTTCAAAATTATGATTCATCACATATTCTCTAAGTATCCACTATTTTTGTAGGTGGAGTGGCTACCGTACTGCCGTGACTTTCCTGAACACGTCCAGTTCTCACCCATGTGTTTCAGAGACAGACTTCTGTGGAGGTCAACGGTGCCACTCATCATATATTATGTTGTTGAGTGGCATTTGCCAAACAGGGTGCTACGCCAGTTTGGGAGGGTACAGCCGTCGCCTCCAGAGCTTGTATCCACCGTTCCAGCCTTGCACAAGTAAGAAATCAACTCGATGCATTTTTCATTATTCTCAGTTGCCATAAGTTGGTTTGTAAATATTGTGACAACCAATTTTGGTATTTCAGGGTCAACAGGAAAAAAAGATACAAGGAGAATGATTGGACGGTGAAGCATGCTAGGTACTTAGACTTTTGGAACAATCGCCAGAGGATGGATCCTCAAGATGGCCCTGCTTGGCGTGCTGGACCACATAGGGAGTACCTGAGGTGGTACCATACCTCTACAAGAACAAGGATCAAGCCAGCTTTGACGGACGAGCACATTGAAGATGCCCCCTCAGACTCCGATGACGACATAGTGGATGAGTACGACACCCTGACACGTGTGGGCACACAGCCAGAGCGAGCACCTTTGCACGACTACTTGGTAATTTTATCCCACGACAATGTTGTTTGATCACTCTGGTTTCTAAAAATTTGTAGGTGTAACAAGATTTTTTTTGTAGGGACAACAACTTGCAAGGCTTGCCGATGAGGGAGGAGTGGCCATGGAACATGCAAGTGCATCCGAAGGTGGAGCCCTATGCAACTTTGCAGAGGTAGTATTAGTTTTGAAAAAATTAATGCTTCAGTATATCCATAGTGAACATATATTGAATATGTACTGAATTTGTACCAAATGCATGGTGCAGAGGGTCCGTTGAAGCTGCAGGCGTATGGCAATGAAGTTGAACTGCATGGCGGCCCCAGATGTTGCCCACGGCGGCAATGGTCAGGGCACTTCTTCAGGATCCCGCCATACTCCAGTCCACCACGGGGCTAGAAGCTCCACACAGACCCCATCTCGCAGCAGCGCTCGCACCGCGTCGGCATCTGCAGGTCGTGTTGTTGCTAGTGGCAGCCGTGGTCGTGGTAAGGCAATTGCCACCCCTCAGCCAAGTGATGAGGACGATGGAGACTACTCCTCCTCAGATGCAGGTGCTAGTGAACATGGAGACCCCACGTACCAGTCAGAGATTCTGATGGATGCCTTGTTTGATGCCCCACGTGCTACTCAGACATAAGGAGAGTCGAGTCAGGTAATGAATGTAATCACATTTCCTTCTAAGTCGTCAATTGTTAGTACCTTGCATTTTATAGTGTTATGTCCAATATTTGCAGCCCCATCCACCTCCTGCGAAGAAAGCCCGCGGGCGTCGTCCCTGTGGGCCCGCGGACGTTGGCAGTCCCAACGTCTTGGACACAGAACCGGGGAGGGATCGTCGACCGAAACAAATTTTCAGCCCCGAGGACCAAATCCGCCACCGTCGTTGAACTTATGGACTTTCTGTGATGTTTGTGTGTGTCGTTGAACTTCGTGTGTGTCGGACTATGTCGGAATTGCCTATGCATGTGTTGGGATTAGGATGTTGAAGTTACGGACTTTCTGTGATGTTTGTGTGTCGGACTATGTTTGAACGTATGCACTTTGTATGGAACTATGTTTGTTGCATGGCAATTGTGGCCATCATGGCTTTTGGATGAGTGGAGGTGGTCTGTGGTTTTTTGTGCAGGTGCGTCGAGATGAGAGGGCAACAGAAACCAGAAGAAAATGCTGTCTGTGACTGGCATCAGGCTTGCCGCGCCATGCGCGAAGGCGCGGCAACGTGCCCTTTCCGCGCCAGACGCGGTGGCGCGGGAGACCTGGGAAACATGGGCTCGGGTAGGGATCATTACCCAGGGTTGTCGCGCCATCCGTCTTGGCGCGGCAGTACCAGGCTTGCCGCGCCACCACAACTGGCGCGGCAACACTGCCCACCCGCGCCAGGCGGTGTGGCGCAGCAAACGGGCCCCACCACGTCCGTGGTCGACGTGACGTAAGCAGGCCAGTGCTGCCGCGCCGTCGCGCATGGCGCGGCAGCATCAAGTTGCCGCGCCACTCGTTCGATATGAAGTTTGGCCGGGGGGTTGTACTGATAGCTTTGCAAGTTAAGTGAGGCAGGGCAGTCTTGCCGCGCCATGGAGGCTGGCGCGGCAGGGTTGTGTTGCCGCGCCATCACCGGTGGCGCGGCAAAGGACCACCATACTTCCCCTATATATAGGAGGAGGTTGCTAGCCTGCACTCCTACCTCACCTCCATTCCTCACAGGCAACCTCCACTCCTACCTCACCTCCATTCCTCCAATCGTTTGGTAGCCAAAAGAACCCCCAAATCCGAGATGGCAAGAGGGTTCATGGACGTGAGGAGGGCCATGAAAGCAATGGAGGGGGCGTACCCAAATGATCCCAATAGATCCATACTCAGTTTGAATATCCGCCCAAAGGACGAGATCCCCCCAGAGTGCCATTGTGGCATGAATGCGGGATGCAAGGTCTCCCGTGAAGATGAAACGTATGGCAGGCGTTTCTGGTGCTGTCAAAACATTGATCAAGCTAAAAAGGAGCTTGCGGCATTGGCAGTAAGTGATATCGTTACGTAGCATTGTAGCGACTTCGTGGTGTTGACTTCTGCCTTTATATTTACGTGGCCTATATTGTAGGGAAGCAGTAGATCTGTTGCTCCAAAGGTGACAAGGGCGTGCCACTTCGAGCAGTGGATCGATGACTTCATCAGTGGTCCAGATGCCGCGCTTTTGGCAAGGGGGAAGAAAATCGATGGAGACCCCAGCACAGCAACGCGTTTGAAGAAGGAATTTGACGACTTCAAGAAGTGGAGCGATGACTTCATCAATGGTGCATGATTGTTGTTATGTATAGTGTGTGCCATTGCTTGTGTGATTTAAATTTCCTAAGGCGTGCTAGGATTAGTATTGGCACATGTGCCATGCATGCCACTGCAAACTTGTGTGATTTAAATTCCCTAAGGCATGCTAGGATTAGTATTGGCACATGTGCCATGCATGCCACTGCAAACTTGTGTGATTTAAATTCCCTAAGGCATGGTAGGATTAGTTATGGCACATGTGTCATGCATGCCACTGCAAACTTGTTATGTAAGGGAAATGTCTAATGAAATAGCAATGGCGAGAGTGTTGAAATAGCAATGCGTACTTCCATAGACTTTTCAGTTTTGCAGTTGAAATGATGCCTCACTGAAAAGGCTAGGGATTCCAAGGAACCTAGGGTTTCATGAGTGCATAGGCTTTTTTCAGGGTGTTGTCAAATCAAATGTTGTACATGACATGCTGGCTCACTGAAAAGGCTAGGGATTCCAAGTAGGCCACTGTTTCATGACTGCAGAGGCTTTTTTCAGGGTGTTGTCGCATCAAATGTTAAAGCACGGGTACATGACATATCGTGCCTCTCACTCAATAGGTTAGGGATTCCAAGCAGGCTAGGGTTTCACGAGGGGGTTGTCAATTAAAATGTTGTAGCACAGGTACATAAGAAACACAAAGTTGCAAATGGTGCCACTAATAACCTACGTAAACATGTGCCATTTGCGAGTACTAACTTGCCATAGGGAAGTTTACAAAAGAATTACAACACTAATAATCTACTGGTACGAGAACTGTCCGGATAACATAGAGCGAAAACCACTGGATTCCTAGGAAGGCATGTAGTAGTTCCCAAATGGGGGTGGAGGTGGGGGTGAAGGTGGTGGGGATGGACTTGACGGTGGAGTTTTCTTCCTGTGACATCTGCAGGTGCATAACGCGTCGTCGCTAGATGGTGGATCGGGAGGAGTCAGTGCCTCCACGAGCTCATGCTTCAGCTTCTCGATGTGTCCTTCTAGGTACGTGATGTACTCTTCATATGGATGAATAGCTGGCGGATCGACCCATGCTGCGAAACCGCAGTTGTTAGGGTCATACGAGTACTGCAAATACCAATAGTATGTTACTTATCAAAATAAACTGATGGAAAAACTCGTGCTAGTGTTGCTTACCCACGCACGTGGACAGTGCCAAAAGTGACGACCGGAGTAGTAAAGTCCAACTCCCTCATAAACTTGCATTACACACAACTCATTGTGCATGCATCTTGGCCACTTCACTGGTTTCTTCGAATCGTACGGTCTCACATCACGCAAAGATCGGAAATAACTCTTCTCTCTTGGTGGGAAGTACTCCTTACACTCGGGGTCCTGTTCTGTCCACAAGTCTGGACCGAGAGAACTATCCTCACCTGACAAGGGATCCATTGCTGGTTATTGTGAATAACAATGGTTAACTGAAGGGTGACATATATAGGGAAAGAGAATAGGTGGTGGGCCATTTGATCCGTGGGAGAAAACACACCCTACCCCCTACCCTACTACATGTGATGTGAGTCCGAGAAAACACACCCTACACCCTACCGCGCCTATATAAAGGGCGACGGCGGCCGCAGTACCGCCCCACCCTGCCGCCTCCTCCCTCTCCCCACGGGCTCATCTTCCCTCTTAGGTAAGTTTCCTCTCTTTATTAATTTAATGTAATTGGTTTAACTAGTTTTCAATAGTTTCATTACTTTGGGATTTTAGAAAGTAGTTTTCAATTTCAAAATTACTTTTTTAAATTGAGTTTACTTAGTTTATTTATTTTAGAATCATTATGTTGTGTAAGAACGTATGCATGATATCGTTTTTATTTCACATGTTCATTTTTTGTAACAATAACTAGAGATGTCTACTGCTGCTGCCGGAGGGGGGGGAGGATGGTAATGGTGGTGGTCATCCGAAAGGGAAAAACACAAATACAACACCTGATGCGAAGAAAATGAGCACGTTAGAAAGAGGCATGCTTCGATATATGCAAGGAAAAACTGCAGATGCCATTGCAAGAGGAGAGGAACCTCCTTGGAATGCTCTTTATGCTCAACCAGACATGCATCATTATTTGCAATGAAAAACTGCAGATGCCATTGCAAGAGGAGAGCAACCTCCTTATGGTGGTCTTTATGCTCCGGGTGGTCTTTATGGTCCATCAGCAGACCCGTGTGTTGCTAATCCACCAACTAAAAAAGCTACCAAGAAAGGTAAACCTTCGTCGTCACATCGCAAGGATGGCTAAATACTGGCACTTTGTATGATGTTGTAGTCTTTAATCATGCTGTGTTGTAATATTTGAACTACTATTTCGTTTGCTTCATGGTACTGTAATATTTTCTATAAGAACTGGATCATATTGTGATTGTGTTGTAATAATGGAACCAATATTCCTCAATTTCCTATTTTTTTAATCTCCTACTCGATTATTATAATTTCTTTGTATTATAATTTCCTACTCGTACTCCTTTGTACTCTCCTACTATAATTGAGTTTTTTGTGCTTCTCCAATTTGTGAATAAAAACTCATTCAGAACTACATCACATAACAAACTGTTTACTTAATACAACACAACCAAACACACTTGTTCATTGAAAAATAGTCCACTACAACACATGCAATTGACACTTGAGGACCATTAATCATCCTCCCACAATCCTCTTACCTTTTCTGTCGGCCTGTGCCTTTCTTGCCGCTTCATCTCTCGACCTATCCCTGGACCTCTCCGTCAATGCCTTCCACTCCTCTTCCTTTTTCCTCTTCTCACTCTTCTCGTCTGCAGTCAACGGACGTATCCCCCGTTCTAAGAACTTCTCCCTGTTACAACGCCAATATGCCACAACCTTCTCGTAGTTGGCGTAACCAACTACAAATTCCAGCTGCACTCCAGTTTCATGAACCATCTCATCACAAATTGGACCACTTAGATCCTCCTCTTCCGGTAAGGGCACACCATATTTTGCTCTTATCTTGTTTCTAATAGTTTCAGTTTGAAACCTCCTCCCAGGTTCAGCAGTGCGTCCCAACTCTAACATTAACTCACGACGACCAAGAAATTGCTCCCAATCACAAGTCCTTCACTCCTGAAAAAAGAAGGCCGTATCATACATAATGAAATCACAATGAAGACAACAACAATCGTGCTAACAAAAGCAAAAAAGGAGGCCATAGCATGCTCACCCAATAGTCTCCATATGCATTGCCACAAAACATCCCAAAACCTAGCTCAGATGGCACAACACCTTCCGTGGCTACTATGCCGCACTTGCACCGTGAAGGTGGATAGCTCAGGCAAGGCCAGGGCTTCGTCCCGGACTCGAACTCTTTCACTTCAGCTTCGGTTGGCCACTCGGATCTTGGTCCATGTATGTATTCATTGAAGTCACACCTAGGCCACCCACTCTGAATTGCACAACAACCATTACTAACAATGCGCCATGCACATTTATAAAACTCAAATGATAAGAACGATATGGAATATACTTACAAGAGTCTTTAGGGAGCAACGAAAAAATGGTGTAAACTTATTCGGAGCCTCAATGTTTGGCCGTTGAAGATACGCACGCACTCCACAATCACACAATGGAGGGTTGTTAACTCGCTCAATGGCGGCCAACTGCTTCTCCTCATAGGTCATCGGTGCAGGATTCGGTGGAGGAGGAACCCATCGTTGAAACTCATCATATGGCTTCAAGACATGACTCGTATACGGGAAGAGACGTATCCTAGGATCAAACTTGTCCGGTCCGTCTATCCACTGCAAGAAATAACAAGGAGCTGCCGGGGGTGGTGCTTCCCTAATCCAACAACAGTAGAAGGCTCTACCAGCAGTAGTAGCACACCTAGATTGTTTCACATAAGCTGGCACACCACATAAACAATTGGGCACAGGGAGAGCTCGAGGCACAGGAGCGTCTTCATCCCACTCATCGGGAAACCTTCCTTTACCCCTCAAAATGGCACAAAAACGTGGGTTTTGGTGGCTCATGTCTACTAACTCTGCAACAAATAATATTGAAATGAAGAATTTCAAATATGGTACAACAACATATGTAACATAAACAATATTAAAAATCAAACCTACACTAAAGCATCTAGTAATGCAACGTATTCCCACAATCAAAACGACCTCTAAATGTCACCTCATGCATTCCAACTCAATAGTTGACCATTGCACAATCAAGTACACTAAACATTAACACCAACAACAACATTAAATCGATTCATGCAACATGTTCTACACGTCAATAACACGGGCAGAGATACTACTGCGTATGAGCTAATCATCATTTACATTAAACAAAATTGCATTTCGTCTAAATTTCAAAATACTAGAGCTAACCCTAGGTCACCTAAATCTTCTCCGATCTACATAATGCAACGGTAAAAGAGGGAGAGAAGTAGGGGAATACCTTCACAAGGACGCGGGGAATGATTTTCCCCACTTTTCCCACCCCAAATCCACGGATTTGGGGCCGGAATGGGGGGCGGCGGCCGGCGGCGGCGGTTCGGGCGGCGGGGTGGTCGGGGGCGGGGAGAGGAAGAAAGGAGGGAGGAGGAAGAAAGGGAGCCGCGACGCGGCTGTAGGCCTACCGCTGCCGCGCCAGGCGGGATGGCGCGGCAACGCTGCCGCGCCGTTGCATGTGGCGCGGCAGGCCCGGGGCCACGTCGCCTCCGCGCGCCGCGCCTCGCCAGCGTGGCACACCTGCCGCGTCGCTGCATGTGGCGCGGCAAAGGCTAGCTGCCGCGCCACGCCGGCCGGCGTGGCCAAAGAGGTCACCTGGTGCAAAAAAAATTTTCCAGAAGTTATTTTTAAAAATAATTTAAAAAAAGTTAAAATTAAAAAAAAATCCCCTAGTGCTGGCGGGCGCTTAAGTCGCCCGCCAGCACTGAGGTTACATGTCATGCATTGACTAGCATCCAAGGTTGACCGTGCATTGTCTACCAAATCTAATCCGATTGACAGATGCATTTTAAAAATATCATAACAATGTCTTTTATTTTCAAGGGGTTCTAGGCCCTAAAGGTCAAAGTGATGCAAATTAAGGGATGGTTCAACTTGTCACGTAACTTAATTTGTTTCTCCTTATTTGATCATCAAGATTTCAATTGATTTTTAAATATTATAGAATTTGTATATTTTAGATAAAGGGAAGTTCTATTTCATCAAGCAAATGAAAGAGGTCCTGGTCTCTTCATCAAAAGATGAATGTGACCATTGATTATTTGAATTTATATATAGTAGTACGGAATACACTCAAGTCAGGTCCACGTATATAAATGGCGAATCGTGCTGAGTTTAATTTTCCAAGATACGATAAAAGCTAAAATATAAGATTAGAATGTGTTTTAAAATTATTCGAGGGATATGACTAACAGATTCTTGTAAAATTACCTAGTTAATATGTTTTATGAAGATGAATCATGGTCACAGGTTTGATATATTAAAGCACCAATATTGGTGATAAGAATCGAAAAAAGGGAAAAGAATGTATTCTCTTGGGGTTTGATAAGCATTGTTGGTATCTTATAAAAACGAACATGCTTCCATCATTTGGGTACAGAAATATTCCTCATTCCTGATTTGCAATGCTAAGCTCCATGGGCTAATACAAAAATTAATACAATGGTGTACGCACTGTGGCTGATCATTCAAATTAAGTGTAAGAAATGGTTCAAACATATTTTTTTTTAAAAAAAAGGTTTAAACTAAACATAAGACCTTTTCCCTATGCACGTTCTAGGGCTAAGAGCTCTCTTGTCCCACAAATAGCAAGATCCCCCTTCAGTCAAAAGAAGGATCATGTTGAATTCTCTTGTGTCTTTTTTAGCCAAACTGTTTAAAAGACATTGGACACAAGATTAAACATTTCGAAATTATACAGCACAAATATATAGATTTGTGAACAAAAGTAGTTCGTGCCATTCCATCCTTGCCATGATTTGTACAAATAATATACTGTAATATATACGAGTGTTGAAATTCACATTTTGAATACCAAGTTTTTTGAAATGTTTGAATACGATGGTAATAAAGTCGAATTCACTACATGCTTTCTGTAGCTATGAAGGCAGATTTGTGAAGACTACAAACTTATATTACAAACCACCACTCAAGGTATATATATGCATGGCTAGAGCTAGCTAGGTCATGAAGAATGATTGAGAATGGGACAATTTCTAACTCAGTCACTAGCCATAGAAGGAGGGCTTTGGAATAAACAGTTTTTTTATTTCATCGCACTGCTAGTTGGAAAAATTATGCCCTGCATGATTTTTTTGACATGATCATATTGATGGGATGGTGCTAGCTTTTTGTTGCGCATGTGTGAGAAATAATTGAGTCCAATAGTTATCACAAAAAAAAAGATTTTATATGGTTGTTTTTGTGGTGGTTTAAGGGTATGTGAGACAATTTGATACAGATCACAATAATATGTATGGACATTATTTTAAAGGTGCCACATCCAAATTTGTAGTAAACACAAGGCACACAGCTAGACTATACCTTCATTGTCTCAATATACTTATTCTAAGAAAACTTTATTTTTGTTGTGTAATTAATTGTGCTATTGTAGCTTAGGGAGGGGTCGATCGAATTAGAAACTGCACATTTTGTTTACAAATAACCATACCATCCATGATTTGTGCCATCATGGTCGGATATATACTTTTCAGAAATATACAAATTAATTGAGCTCAATAATAGTTACTATTCATCAAAGGAGATAGATTTGACAGAGTATGTATATTATTCTTTACAAAATATTCCAGTTTAACTTATTTTTAGTTGACAGTGGCTCTGAATCCGAATGACCATTATAATAAATACTTATTTTTATTTCTATTGGATAACTAGGAGGCTAATATGTATACCGCTCCAATGCTGTATGACATCCAAAGAATACTGACCTAAATTTATGGTTTTCATATACAGTCAACATACAACTACAACTCACAAATACAACTGCAACATATATACTTATATGGTTTAGTAAACTAATAGGACCAGTAGGCAAGTATATATGCTAAGAAAATTTGAAACTGCAACTAAATTTGTAGTCATAAAACCTAACTTCATTTGGTTATACACACATGCTGGGACGCCTTTTTTTTTATGTAGTATGAGTTTTTTTTTAGAGAATGGACTTATTTCATCCTTCTGCATAATGCAAAGCATACAACCTTTGTCATTATTACAACATTTCTGCTCGAAGCTGATGTCTCAAAGCAACAATGTAATAAGTCGCACCATGTTTGATGTATCGATAAAGACAAGCACCTCTAAAGATAACACTAGTGTGGTACATAATTTGTCTGCTTAAGTCAGTACAGAGCTTATCCAAGGATGGATTTAAAGAAAATGAACCGACTCACATATATATCGGTTTCATACAGAAAAGGCATTTATATTACTTTCAAAGACGGATAATGCCGAAAGTAATCGAACTATGGTCATGTATGTCGCAACCCTGCATTTAGAATCATCAAAAGAACAAAAGTTACTAAATTGACCAATCGAGTAATCCAAGATGGTGAGAATGCGATACGAACCACAAGCGCAAAGCTAAAGAGTCACACATCCAAATCACGAAGATATCCCATTTCACTTGTATGCAATAAAGTCTCAAAGTGACCTATAAATCTTTAGCTAGAGACGGGTAAAAACCGCAAAGTAACATGAAGAGTCGTGTACTTGCATCACAATTCACAACCCATGAAAATCATATGAATCACACCGACCCGACAATAATGCTATAGCAAATCAACTTCGCAATGACATACTAGTGGGATTTCGATATCTAGGTAGCAACATATTAACCACTTGATATCAGGTGCATCCGTGTACGTATGCGTCATGCGTGTGTGCATATATAGCTTGCTCCCAGAGAGAAGCGTACTACCTTGCCTAGCTCTGAAATCTTGGTCGGCCATAAATATTGAACACAGTTAATTTCATTGTCCAGTCACTATCGGTCTGTATGGCCGGATCAAAGAGATTTGTAAAGCAGAAATGAAGCAGCTTCGTCTTTATTTATCTTCAAAGTTTTACCGTTCTTCTAGGATCAAAAGACTGAAAGATATCCCTAATGAAATAATATTTATTCGCCGCCTCTTTATTACTCGTCCATTGCATTTGCTTCACCAACTGTACGTGCACTACGGGATTCCGCAAGTTTGTCATGTGCCTAATGTTTGTCGTGGGCGTAACGCCTTGCACACGGCAAACAAGTTGGCCGAGGCTCACGGCACTCGACAAACAAATTGGCCGTGGCTCACGGCATTCGGCAAATATGATGTACGCGGTGGGTTGTTTGTTTGCCGTGAGGCTGGGTCGTGGCACACGGCAAACTAGTGGTTTGCCGAGTGCCCGAAGTTTGGCTCACGGCGAATGCTGAGTTTCCGGTATTGAATGTGGTGGAAAAGATTCACAACAAATAGTGTTCTAAGTACAGCGTAATGAACACTGCTTTTGGCAGGCTTAAAGCAGAAGTGGCGCGAGATCGGCACGCAAATTGCAATTCAAGTCTATCTGCTGTTGAAACGGGAAAACATCAGAAGGCGACCTCTCGTGTCAGCAATGGACGTACGCTACCTTGTTCTATCCTTGTGGAAAAAGTAAACCTTATTATGTTGTTGCACGCATGTATCGTCCACCATTATCTTCCTCTGTTATCCTCTGATGATCGATCCATAATGATATGTTTAGCCAACAAATTAAATAAAGCAGTGGACCATAGGGTGACATCCTTGACGTACCATGCATCTTAGTGCTTGCTTTGACGTGCGACACTATGCAATGGCATGCATGGTGGTGCTGGTCGCCGGAAATGGCCGGCCTGTAGGAGGGCACGCAGCGGCGAATGGGAGGCGGTGGGGGTGGCCCCCCCGGCTTTGTGGGAGATGGAAATTGATTGGAATATATTGATCTGTCCGTCAGGTCTCCATGTCGGATGCGATGGCGTAAGCCTGCGAGTTCTCTATATATAATCTACTAATCGTGGAAGCGGTATATATAGTGGACGAAGACGCTCTGCGTTGTCGTATGCGCAGCGCGTGATGCACGATCTGACTATACCGTGAAGTGAATTGAGTAGTATGGTCTATTGTGATGGATCACATGTACTACATACTCCATCCATTTCAAATTGTAGATCATACTGTTAAATCTAGATTCATAATTATTATAATGTATATAGACATAAGTATATATATTGATACATAAATCTCTTGAAATGCCAAAGGTAACTTGATTTTCTCTTTGGTTTTTTTCCCTTACCTTGTCGAGAAGGTACCTTATATATATACCACAATGTTCAGAAAGTAGTGTAAAAGAAGAGGATCAATAATGCCCCTTTACGACAGGCTGCAGAGGGCACACGCACGTAGCCATGTAGCTAGACGGGTGTGTTGCACTTTCAGGACTCTCTACACTGGGTTTGGTTTGGTCAGCACTCAGCATGCAGGGCCAATGACCACACGCGCCTATAGATCAATGGTCAGAGCTAGCTATATATAGCCGCAACAGTATGTAGGTGATGTTTTTATCATGGCACTGTACAGTGCCGCGTTTGTTCGAAAGACGCACTGTACAGTGTTTGGTCCGCGCAACTATCGCGTTAGTTTGCAATGCAACAACACGATATATGCAAGTGCAGCACATTTGCGCGTGGGGACCGAAAACAAGTGCAGGAATAATGTCCTCTGCTACTGTCGTCTCATTGTCATGAAGCAAATAATGGCCCGCGTGCCGCGTGCAGTGCATGATGATATGGAAACCCCCTCTGTGGATCGGATGGATGGTGGAAACCCCCACTGTGGACAACGCGCAATATAATGCAAGAACCCGCCGATCGATGGATGATGTGTTAATTTGTCCGTAGCTGATCTGATTTGTGCGTCCCGGCCAGAATCGCACGCGACGTACGCGATCGATCGACCCGCAGCTAGTCAGCGCAAGATGGAGATCGAGCGAGACGCTGGCGATCGAGAATCACACTTGAGAGCGTCGAGAGTGACGCTACGACACGTACTCTGCTTAGCTCCTCCTAGCTAGGTTTTATTAATATTAGCATAGTATAGTCCCTTCTCAAAGATTGTCCACTTTACTTTCTTTCCAACCAAACTATTTGAATTTTCACCAAATTTACAATGCACAATATCAATATTTATAACACTAAATAAGTATGTTATGAAAATATATTTCATAGTGAATATAATGAAACTTGCTAATCGGAGGCTAACACTAGAGAAGCACCAGCACAACCGTACAGCGCGACGCATTTGTTTTGAGAGAAAAAGTACTGCTGACTGGCTGGTATCTGGTGCTAATTTGTTTTGAGAGAAAAAGTACTGCTGACCGATTGCTGATAGCTGATTTGTTCTGAGTGAAAAATACTTCTAAGTGGTGGCTGATACGCTAGACGAATAGGGCGAAAAGCATGCAGCTAGAGAGCGAGACGATAGAGATGACGTAGACAGGAGCGGAGCTACGATTTCAAGTGAAAAAAAAATGATCTTATTAGAAAAAATGTCGTGCCCTAAGCCCCTAACGCAATATATTTGGATGGAGGGCTCTGAATGTAGCCCAAGGCATAAGGACATCAGTATCGCTCTGAGAAAAAAAAACGCATCATTTTGGTTGCGGCCCATATAAAACGAACATTGTAGTCAATAGCCCCCGAAACTGGTGGCCCATTGCAGACATTTTGCTTCCGTACGGCCGTACAGTCTCGGACCGATTAAAATCCGTAGGCAAAGTTATCAGGCATTGTAAGTTGGGCTGCTGCTATCCAAACTCCAAAGACCAGCTTCCCAATTAAAACCCGTGTGCAAAGTTATGAGGCATCTGTACTTCAAAAACCAAATCCACCCCACGGTTTTCATTAAGTGAAGAGAACCGAATCCCGACTTAGAAAACCCTGGAATCCTGACTTCACCGGCGAGGGGATTTTTTTTAAACCAGTTTCGTAAATTCGCTCAAACGAGAAATCGAACTCGGATCTCCTGGTTGCGAGTGTACCTCAGCACCCTCTAACAAGTAGGCTAGAGGACTTTTGATCTGTACTTCGAAAACCCATTTGCAGGATTTTTTTATATTTTTTATTTGATTTTAAAAAATAAATGCTCCCAAACAAATTTACCAAACCTATACACCTACCGCTGTGTCATATGGACCCTGCCGCCATATGACACGGCGGCATGTGTATAGATTTGGTAAATTTATTTGAGAGCATTTATTTTTGAAAAATCAAAGAAAAAATATAAAAAAATCCATTTGCAGAGTCAACTTTTTCCCCGGTCTAATTGAAAATCCGACACGGTTTGCTGCCATTATTTTTCAGACTCCCGCCCTTTGCTAAAAATCATAAAGGTAGAACATTAATTGTTACTCCCTCTGCCCAAAAAAAAAACATGTTCCTAGGAAAAAACTAATTCACAATGCAACAGTCAAGTTCCTGCTACCATTGTTACTTTTACAAACTAGTACATCTTTGGTACGGAGATATCGGGAATGAAGATATTCAATCTAAAGCATATTGATAATGATCAAACAACAGTCAAAATGATGTTTTCAGTGGTGATAACGATGTTTATTAGTAAGAAAAACTATTGACATAACACTACCAATTTAGTTTTGACTAAACACGCACAAATCAATGCGAGAATGAGCCTTTTTTGGATTACACTAGAATGAAAGGGAAGGTTATTTTTTAAAGGATTTAGGGGAAAATAGAATAGAGTCATTCGGAATAAAGTCTATTTCAGAAAGTTGTACTCCCTCCGGTTTGGTAAATGAAGTCGTTTAAGACAGCAACACAGTCTCCAAAGTACAACTTTGACTTCTTATTTTTATAAAAATATTTATTAAAAACTAACATATGCATACTTTTATGAAAGTATTTTGCAAGACAAATCTATTCATGTAGTTTTCACATTTCCAAACTCAACAACTTAAAAGTTATTCATGATTTATATTCCCAATGTTTGACTCAAAACTTGGTCAAAACGACTTCATTTACCAAAATAAAGGGAGTATGTGGCTTTAGTTCAAAAGAAAAAGGAAGGGAATCCTGGGTTGGGGATGATTTTCAGGGCCGTGCTACGCTGGGAGAAAGCGAGTCGATCGAGGGGAGAATCAATTTGGCCTAGCTTGGACCCGCTAACAAAATCTTGAAGCAAAACAACAATATTCGAAACAAAACTATTGAAGCATCCTAAGTCATTTTCATTTTGTTTATATTGTGCACTCGTTTTCCCATTTATCCCTTCCTTTATTATGTTTGAATTTGGTCCAATGTTTTTGTAAGTTGTAAGTTAAGATCATGAGTAAATTTTATTATTTTTTGTTGAAATACCATGAGACACATTCCAAGCTCAAGAAAATTGTTGTGCCATCTCCAGTTCTTATGTAAGCATATTTGCATGTGTAATAAACAAGATTTCGGCAAAGAAACTAACGAGATTGTCAACTTTTGTTGATGTTATGGTTAAAATGTTTGTGCAAAGTTGTTACGAGTCGATAGGTTCGCCGAGGCTCTACAAAATCTCTAGGTCCGCCACTGCCGACATGGGAGGGACCGGCCGCGGAGGAGAGGGGCCCGCCGCCGTCATGAGGGTGAAGAGGAGGAGCCATGGAGCCGGGGGAGAGCGAGAGGCGGAGAGGACATGTGGTTGGAGGAGGATTTTTTTTTGTGAGAGTGGGAAGAAGAGAGTAAAAAGGAGAGGATGACGTGTCGGTCCCACATGTCAGTGTGTGGAGGGGAAGCGAGTTGTTAGGATTTGGAGAGTGGAAATGAAGAGTCTTCTTGAAGTGAGTAACTCAGCGTGGAGAGGAAAATTTATAGCGAGTGAAATGAAGAGTCAAAGGCTAATTGAGTTATATTAACAGCACACGCAATGCAAACTATTGGATTCATGCCCGGTGAGGCCTTGTTCGGTCGACACGGTTTTGACCCCCAAGGGGATTTAACCGAGGGAGGGATTGAGTGTATCGCTCCCATGTCACCCGAACCCTGTTGGGCTAAATCCCTCTCTCCCTCTAATCCCTTTCTTCAAACCATGTCTTCGGTTGTGTCTTGGATTAATAAACTCAAGTACTCAACAATGCACATGACCAGTGCTATACAACAAAAAAACACCCGTATCAAATCAGCACAAGAGACAGTACAACATCCAGGCAACTTAAGTATACAAAATTGCAATGACTTGGTGTTTAATTATGCAACATATACAAGGCCAATGATGAAAGGAGTAAATTGATGGAAGTCAAAACGAATTGAAAAAAAACGCATTCACAAAGGCCATACGGCATATTATAGCTTTTAATCATACAACATTGCACATGTCAAATGCCAAAGGCGAAAACTGATGCTGGTCTACTTTAACTCTGACTTCTACCCACCTTTTCCACTCCTCGAGAATCAAATTGTCTGATAGAGGTCACTGCACATATAAGTTAATTTTAGAATGTACTCAGAACATACCTGCAGTACTAAATTGGAAGAGTCCAAAGAGCTACAGGTAGCAATTACACTAGCAGGAATATATTGTTCTTAGGAAATGCGATCTGAATAATAGTCACTTACCAAAGTGCTTTTCTAATGTTCCATTTTCTTGTGTTATATAACAGTAGCAAGGAAAATCAAACCGAAGTGATGCCCCTTCAGCAAAACTAAACGTACTTCTCACAGAAGTACAACCTCCAACAGAAAAGAAATAGAGCAAGAGCAGTAGAGCAAGAGCAGCATTCTCAAGAAAGAAATACCATATCTCACAAGGCACAATCTATTACACGGCAATTTGAGGCTGAGATTGCAACGCAATCATAATCAGAGCTTATGAATTGAAGATACTTTCGGTGAGGCCTTGCAGGTCTTCTCCGCATGTGCCGCCGCCTCACAAACGAACAAGAGATAACAAGTAGGTGTCAATTAGAGCTTATGAATTGAAGATACTTTCAGTGAGGTGGTTGGACTAAATATAGCATAAGTAATTAGGAAGAAGGTATTACTCATGATGTAACTAGGAAGAGTTTACATAAAAACACATGAATGAGGTCATTAGAAAAGAATTATAAGTAGTCACTGTAATCAGCACAGGGCACATACGTTAGATTGAACAAGAGTTGCATATGGCAAGAAGCTGCTGGTGATACGAAGCTAGGATATCAGCTCAGAACTTTGAGAATATGAATGTTAGGCACAAAACTAATAAATAATGGCCAAAATTAATCTAGTTCATTCATTTATATCACTTTACAAAAATCTAGATGTAGCAGGACCTATGTGTTTTAACTGCCATCATTTCAAGTAGGATCATGAACAGTTGGTTAACTTGCAGGATATAACCATATGTTATGATAGAGCAATAAAGTAAAGTGATTTATTTCTCTGCATACATGTTTAGCACCAGTAGCTCTCTGAACATTCTGAACCTAACTCATCAGCCAATGCCATCACTCTGTTTCTTTCTCCTAGAAAACACATGAATCTGGTTCTTTTTCTGTGCTTCCAAACATCTTGTATCATGAACCTAGCCAAACATCTTGTATCATGAACCTAGCACCCATTCCATGCGCCCCCGCATCATGAACATGAGATTGCCAAAATCCAACGAGCATAGTGCCAATGAAATTGAAAAGTGCATGAAAGATCTGGACACTATACCTACAACATCGAATGTGGGGGCGCAGCAAAATCAAGAACCCTAGCACCCAAATCAAGAACATAGCAGATGAATCATCGAATGCCGGGGGGGGGGGGGGGGCAACAAAATAAAGAACCCTAGCACCCAAATCAAGAACATAGCAGATGAACCAGAGGGGGGGATCACCGTGTCACAGTCACCTCCGCAGACCTGCCCTTGCGAGTATCCACCGTCACCGGCCAAGAGGAGTTACCGTAGGGTCGCCTCTGGGAGGGGTCGCCGGTGCTGACGGACAGTTGGAGATGTCGCGGCACGTCTCCCTCGCGTGCTCCTTCGCCCTCTCATCGCAATTATCCACCGCAGCTGCCGGGAAGAGACGCCGTCGGGAGGGTCGCCTCTAGGAGGGGTCGCCGTAGACGGCGTTCGTCCATCCTCCTCCTCACCCGCTCCGCCTCCGCCACCCACGCGTTGCCCTTCCCCTCGCACAAGACGGCGCCGGCGGGGTTCGTTCCACGACGGCTGAGGAGATGTTTCGTTCCCAGGTTTTTTTTGAGAGGAAACAGAGTTCCATTAGATATGTGTCGCAGGCAAATCGTTGGACACTAACAAAGCTACAGAGTCTGGTAGACGGTCTTGCCACAGCAGAGGACCATTTCTACAGTTCAGGCCCATAGCCGCCAGAGTATCAGCAATCACATTACAGTCTCTGGACACATGAGAAATAATACATTCAGCAAATTCATTATACATAATAGTTTTGATGTCGCACAACACAGGGCCTATGCCCAATCTGTCAATGCCCGGTTCAGATAAAGCCTTTGCAATTGAAATTGCATCAGTCTCCAGAGTGACGCGGCTCATCCCTAGTTCAGCAGCATGCTCAATCCCTTTCATACAAGCAATTGCTTCAGCATGTTGAGCAGACAATAGAAAATTTACTGAGCCAGCACCTACAACAGCAACATTGCCATAGTGATCTCTAATAATAAAACCCCACCCAGCCTTGTTTGATCCAGGAATAAAAGACCCATCACAATTGATCTTGTAGACATCTTCTGGTGGAGCTCTCCATTTTGGTCTGGAAGCTGAGTTTTTAGTTGGCCTTCCAGAATGTATTGTATCTTTCCATACCTGAAAATGGAACAAAGTTTCATTAATCACCTCTTGTGCATTTCTTTTTCTTTCACCTGAATTTGCCTTATTGCGTGCAGACCACCAACACCACATAAATAATATTATTTTACATTGGCAGTCAGCATCAAAACTCAAAATTTTCTCCAACATTGCCCTCAGTGAATTTTCAGCCATTAGCATAACTCTCTTGTCCTCCATACCTAGCAGTTGCTAGCAAAGTTTAGCCTCCTTACATTTAAAAAAGAGATGGCCTAAATCTTCGTCAAACCTTGAGCACATTGGACATAATGTATCGAGGCGCACCCCCCTTCTAGAAATATTTAACTTCACCTGCAACGCATTATGAGCCACACGCCAGACAAACATTTTGATTTTGTTCTGTACATTCAGATTCCATATCTTATTCCAAACAAAATCACTTCCTTGTGCATACGAGGTTGATGCATCACAATTATTTTGGTGATCCCTTATCTTTATGCCTAGAGCATAAGCAAATTTAACAGAGAAATTTCCTTTAGGATCTGGATGCCATGCAGGGAAATCTCCCCTCTGATAAGAGATTGGAAGAGACAAAATGATATCTGCATCTTCTGGATAGAAAGTATCCCGAACAAGCTATTCATCCCAATCTCCAGTAACCGGATTGATAAGTTCTGACACGTTCTGGAGTATGGATGCACCCTTTGGAGTGATAACCCTTCTTGTATCTTCTCGAGGGATCCATGGATCCCTCCAAATATTAATAGAGTTTCCATCCCCAATCCTCCAGATCAAACCTTTCTTCAGTAGTTTCACCCCCTTCAGGATGCTTCGCCATGTGTAGGATATTCCTCCTCTTGGCCTGGCTTCCAGTATGCCACCTTGTGGACAATATTTGGCACAAAGGACTTGAGCACACAAGGTATCAGGACACACTAATAGCCGCCATGCTTGCCTAGCCAACATGGCTATGTTAAACACATATAGGTCTCTGTAGCCCAGACCACCATTTCTCTTTGTTCTTGTAATTTTCTCGCAGCTTACCCAATGAATTTTGTTAACTTTATCCTGTTGACTCCACCAATACTGCCCAATCATTGATGGCTTGGTTAGATCAAAACAATCCCTTAGTTAGATCAAAACAAGACATGGCATAGGTTGGTATGGCTTGTGCAAAACAAGACATGGCATAGGTTGGTATGGCTTGTGCAACAGCTTTGATCATAATCTCCTTTCCTACTTTTGAGAGGAGTTTTTCCTGCCAACCCCGAATTTTGGTCCAAATTCTTTTCTTGATGTATTCAAATGTGCGCTTCTTTGACTTGCCGATGTAAATCGGCAGACCCAGGTACTTCTCATTGTTGGCAGTATGTTCAACCCCAAATGTTGCTAGTACCTGATCCTTCACATGTGCCGATGTATTTGGGCTAAACATTATAGAGGTTTTCTCCTTGTTAATCATTTGTCCTTACACATGCTCGTACATATTCAAAATATGTTGCAGGCAAGTAGCACTGGAGGCTGTTGCATTGATGAGCATCAAAGTATCATCTGCAAAAAATAAATGGCTGATTCTAGGTGCACCCCGACAAATGCGAACCCCATGAATTTTGCCATTCTCTTATGCATCTTTAATTATAGCAGAGAGAGCCTCTGCACATATGATGAAAAGGTATGGAGATAGAGGGTCTCCCTGCCTCAGTCCACGTTGTGGCTTAAATGGTTCAGTGTACTCCCCATTTATTTTGATCCTATAGCATACAGAGGTAACCCACTTCATAACCAGTTGTATCCACCTCTGCACAAATCCCATCTTCCTCATCATTTTCTCCAGGAAAAGCCACGCAACTCGGTCATAAGCTTTACTCATGTCAAGTTTGATAGCTGCACAACTTATTTTACCTCTTCTTTTGTTTCTAAGATAACGAGTCATCTCATAAGCAAGGAGAACATTATCAGTTATTAATCGTCCTGGCACAAAAGCGCTTTGTGAAGGAGGGATAATATGTGGCAGAATTTTCTTCAAACGATTAGCCAGGACTTCGTTCCCAGGTTGAGGTGAGGGCAACCGGTGGGTTTTGGCAGGTATTGGACCTCCGGAGGGGGTTAAACGAACACATACTTTTTTGTGGGCCGGTATTCGTCCCAGGCCGGGTGTCCTCCGTGGATTGGGCCGCATTCCCGGTCGGGAATGGGCTAACCTAAACGGACGTGGCGTCATGCCTGCGAGTGCTCCAATCCCGTCCCATTCCACTGTGACAACCCGCCCAGGAAAATACCGTACTATCACCTAAACCAAGCCACTTTGGTCATTAAGCGATAATAAAGTACCATCCCGTCGTTGGTTGCCGGGTCAACGCCCGGTAAATCACTTGGAAATCACACAGAGGATCGAACATATATGCATTAAAACTCACGCGAAGGCGAGTCCAGAGTACATTACACAATTTGAATCCGATTTACCCCGAAGGGTTTAATTATTACAAACCATTGTTCATGACATGATAAGTAAAGGTTCAGAGTTTTAAAACAGCGGAAAAATAAACTACGAAATGATAAACATCACAGGAGGTCGTCCGTGATGCCATCACTCGTCGTCATCCACCCATTCCAGCTCCCAGCCGGGTGGAAGCTCACCAGGCCAAACCACCTGCAACGACATTTACAAAGCAAGGCTGAGTATACTAATACTCAGCAAGACTTAACCGTCGGGTGATGACTACATCACCAAACTCTAGACATGAGAGGCTTTTTGGCCGGTGGAGTTCTTTTGCTGAAAAGCAACAAAGAGTATGTCCTTACTTTCAATATTTTAGCTCAAATTCTAGTTAATTACCATTTCTAAGTGTGCCAACTAATTCAATCAAGAATTGTACAATACAATTAATTCAAGCAGTAATATTCACAAAGTTCCATCATTAAGGGATATCATGGCCAGTTGATTAAGCAGTCTCAGATAACGGTGAGAGGCCGACAATCGATTGATTTATAACCTTGCAAGGGAAACCTAAACACACGGAAGAGTGCCCTCACCAAGAGTTCACCAACCAGGCGGTTCCCAAAAATCTTCAGCTTGGAATCAAAGCTTACAGTCCTGGGTACACAGCTATCTGGTGTGCCCCGCAAGACACCCAGCTTCACACATGTACCCCCCTCCCGGTGGCAAGCTAGGCAGGTGAATACTCAAGATTAGTAAGGGTAAGTTCCCGCACCGTCTCATTAAGGTACTAGGCTTACCGGTCTCATTCCTGACAAGTGCTTAGTACGTTCAAAAGCTTAGCCCACGAAAGCCACTGGACCGGAGCCCAAATCCCATGCTCTTACCACATGAGCAATCCATTTATAAAGATCTTATGATTCCAACCTAAGAACCTATTCTCGCGAGTGACGAACATCACTCGACTTCTACCGGGTCCTATAGCATAGCAGCTATCGACCTAGCATACTAGTAAAAGAACATAGGTACCTAGGGGTCATGCATCTAGGGTTTCAATTCAACTCCTGAAACGTAAATGCACAATCATAGCAAAGATAATTGCATAATTTTAAAAGGAAGGGTTAATGATCTGGGGCTTGCCTTCGCTGGCAAGGTTGGCCTTGGGCCCTTCTGGACTTTGGTCCAGGTCTTGCTCTACAGCGACGTAGTGCACGTCTCCGTCAACTCCTCCGTCTCCTCCTTCTGGCACAAGCGTACAGCTACCGTCGGGAAGGTCTACACGAGGATGCAAATGCAAGATTTAATTGACGGTTTTGATTTAATTCATCACAAAACAACATATGACAACCACGGGGTGCATGGTTAACCACATTCACCTAGATAAACACACATTCAGCATACTCTTCCAATAAGGGACAATATGAGGTTCTTTATTAATTATTCTTTTTGATAGTGACTGTGTACACATTTATATAAATAAATTAATTTAATTTCACAAACAGCAAGAGTGGTGATACTTAGCCTTTAGCATGATTTACATCACAAACATGAGGTCATTAGGTGTGGGGTTGGTGATTTTCCAATTTAATTTAATATTAAGCTTAATTGGATTCCATAGCTTTTATTCATAAAATAAATTCATAAAATTCAGTGGGGGTGTTTCTGAAGCACTAAAAACCTAAACAAAGCCACTGCACACACATGCACACTTAGGAGAGCTATGAAATTAATTATACTGAAAAAGACAAATTCTAGCTACCAAAACATGAGAAATGCATATAAAAATAAATACACAACAAATGAATTCCAACTTTCTCTCACTGATACTTTGACTCAAATCAAGGCTGAGAAGGCAACAAACACATCAAGAGCTACTCTAGATCTTGAGCTATGCATTCACATTTAAAACTAAGCATAAATCAAGAATAAATATTTTTGTTAGTTATAAAATCATGGTTAATTCACCAGAGGTGCAATTAGGCATACAAAAATTACATGCAGAAGTTAAGCAAAAAAATCTAATTATTTTTAGCTACAAAAATCATTTAGACAGATTCAGCATAAATATAAAACAATTCATAAAAAAAGATGTACATAGTAACTTTGTGCAATGTTTGGTACAGAAGCTAGGCATGACATAGCTCACAACATATCCAAAATTCAGTGACAAATCACTAGTAGATTTTGAACTACAACAGATCTAGGTTTAACAGATTTCTATTTTTCATGCAAAAACTATCAGGCAAAAGTAGGGTCATGCTTTACAAAAGTTGTAGGGTTCTTCACAAGGAAACCAAAAAAATTGTGTTTGCATTTTTATGATTTTTCTACAATTTTCTATGAATTTTAAAAGAATCTGCCAAAAGCTTAACACTATTTAAGATCCACTTTGCAGCGGGGTCCTCGGAAGGTTTTGAGTTTTCACAGATATGCCCTCAGCTCTCACACATATGCCCTCGAGCACGAAATGCCTTACAGGCATGCCCTCGGCGGCGGCGGCGGCTCGCCGGCGGCGAGGGGCGGCCGGAGAAGGTCAACACGTGGCACAGGAGTGTGATTCAACGTACCTAGGCTCGATTAGAGGCCGGAGTTGGGGTCAGGGGTGCTCCGGTGAGCTCGCTCAGCGGCGGCGGCCGCTGCGAGTTGAAATTCCGGCGAGGGCGAGGCAATGCCGGGCAATGTGTGGCGGTGTTAGCTCGACGGTGACCTAGGGGTGGCGCTGGGGGTGTGGGTCTGCGGTGGGGGCGGCCGGAGAAGCGAACTCCGCAGCGGGGCGGCAATGGCGGGACGGCGGAGCTCAGGGAGGCGGCGGGGCGCGTGTACGCACGAGGGAGAAGGATGACGGCCTTTTATAGGCGGGATCCCTTTGCTTCGAAGCAACGAGGAATGGTGAGGGGGGACCCGGCCGGCGTGGGGATGCGCGCGGCTCGGCCGGCGGGCGGCGCGGCGAGGTCCCGGCGCGGGCGCGGGCCCCAAGGCGCTCGGTCCGCGTGCAGCCTCAGGAGTCGCGGCTCGTGGCGCGGGCCAGCGTGGGAGGGCCCGGACGCCGAGGCCATGGGGACGACACGCGGCGGGCGCGCGCTCGTGGGCGCGGCGCGTGGGGGCGCGGCGTTGCGGCGCGACGCGGCGTCGCTCGTTTTCCATTCCGCTTACACAAGTTTGACCTCGTTTTTCTCCAAATTCTCAAATAAAACCCCACACAACTTTGAATACCAAAGTTGTAGAGCATCTATAGGAGATCATTTTTCGTAAAGGCCGACCTATGTTTTGATCAACCGTTTGAGCATGAACTGCAGGCAAAGTTGCTGTCTTTCATGGCGCTAGTGAATACTAAATACCGAGTTTGACTAAGATTTTCACCAATTTCCACTCAAAATCTCAAATGCCGCCAATTATGAAAAGTGTGTCCCTCGAAAGGACGAACAACTTTTGTATTGGCCGATTTTGAAGTGTTTAAGTGAAAATTTGAGAACGCGGCAAAAGTTCCGGGAGGGCTCAAAGACAACAGGGGTTTTGACCAACGTTTGACTAGGGTTTGACCAAGGTTTGACCACAAGGGTGTGTGGACTGGATTAAGAGGGTCATTAGTGATTGTTGACCAGGTTTTCGAGGTGATGACCCAGGTTGACCAAGGTTTGACTAGAGTCAACAGGTTTGACTCGGTCATTAGCACTAATGATGCTAATTAAAAACCTGGGGCGTCACAGACCCTTCGATGTCGCCTCATCTCGCTCGCTGGTCACCATATCACAGTAGTATATCGTTGTTGCTGGGACGACATGGGAATCGAATAAAGTTATTGCCATGCGAGAAAAGGCATCAAATCCGGAAGCAAAAGGAAGAAGAAAATCTATGGCGACCTCGCTCACCTACTGGCCCCATTGCCGTTGGTGGCCTGCTGCCATATGCCACTGCTGCTTCACTCCATCACCATACCAACATCTCCTGTTGTTGTGCCATCTCCTGTTCTTATGTAAGCATATTTGCATGTGTAATAAACAAGATTTCGGCAAAGAAACTAACGAGATTGTCAACTTTTGCTGATGTTATGGTTAAAATGTTCGTGCAAAGTTGTTACGAGTCGATAGGTTCGCCCAGGCTCTACAAAATCTCTGGGTCCGCCACTGCTGACATGGGAGGGACCGGCCGGGGAGGAGAGGGGCCCGCCGCCGTCGCGGGGGTGAAGAGGAGGAGCCGTGGAGCCAGGGGAGAGGAGAGGCGGAGAGAACAGGTGGTTGGAGGAGGATTTTTTGGTGAGGGTGGGAAGAAGAGAGTGAAAAAGAGAGGATGACGTGTCGGTCCCACATGTCAGTGTGTGGAGGGGAAGCGAGTTGTTAGGAGTTGGGGAGTGAAAATTAAGAGTCTTCTTGAAGTGAGTAACTCAGCGTGGAGAGGAAAATTTATAACGAGTGAAATGGGGAGTCAAAGGCTAATTGAGTAATATTGATAGCACACGCAATGCGAACTATTGGATTCATGCCCGGTGAGCGGTTACCGGTGAGGCGGTGAGCCATTATCACGGACGTGGCGTCATGCCCACGAGTGCTCCAATCCCGTTCCATTCCAGCCTTCGATGTCGCCTCGTCTCGCTCGCTGGTCACCATATCACAGTAGTATATCGTTGTTGCTGGGGACGACATGGGAATCGAATAAAGTTTTCGCCATGCGAGAAATAAAAGGCATCGAATCCGGAAGCAAAAGGAAGAAGACAATCTATGGCGACCTCGCTCACCAACCGGCCCCATTGCCGTTGGTGGCCTGCTGCCATATGCCACTGCTGCTTCACTCCATCACCATACCAACCTCTCCCCACCCCACCGGCCACCACCACCCACCGTTTACTTATTATCCTCTGCAGCTGCCCCATCTCGACCGCCTCCCGAAGCCGTAGCCATCCACCACCACCACCATGGCTACCACCTGCAGTGCCTTCCTCCTCCTCTGCGCTGCCGCCGCCGCCTTCGCCGCGCTGGCACCCACCCCGTCCTCCGCGGCGGACGAGTTCACGACGTTCAAGCTCTACTTCCACGACGTGGTGGGCGGAACGAGCCCGACGGCGATCCGCATCGCGCAGGCGCCGTCCTCCAACTCCTCCTCCACCTTCTTCGGCGCGGTGGTGGCCATCGACGACCCGCTCACCACGGGGCCGACCCGCGCCGCCGGCACCGAGATCGGCCGCGCCCAGGGCACCTACACGTTCGCGGACCAGAAGACGTTCGGCCTCCTCATGGTGATGAACTTCGTCTTCACCGCCGGGGAGCACAACGGGAGCAGCCTCTCCATCCTGGGGCGGAACGAGGTGCTCAACGACGTCCGCGAGATGAGCATCGTCGGCGGCAGCGGCAAGTTCCGGATGGCGAAAGGGTACGTCCAGGCGCACACCATCGACTCCGGCGCCACCTCCGGCGCGACCGTCGTCCAGTACACCGTCAACGTCAAGGCCTAGTATGTGGTGCTTGGTGGTGGCTAGTAGCTAGTAGTACTGTAGTAGAGCTCGCTCACCGGCCGCCGCGCCGGCGGTTGCTGATGGTCGCTGTTGATATGGTTTTCAGTCTTGCTTGTATCGACTTTCTAGTTTCTACTTACCTTGTCGTAACGTACTTCAGTAGTTCAGTGTCACACTCTTACTCGAAAAGAAAACAAAAAGCTTAAGAATTCATCAGTTATTACTGAATGGGATTCCAATTGGTACATATATAGACGAACAACTAATTTGGAAATTTGCAGTCTCGGATTTAAATTTGTCGAGAGTAGAGGTTGATTAGGTTCGGATTTTTTATCCGGACAACTCCAACCGGCTGCAAAAGGACAGTAACATGAGCTGTCGAGCATGTGGCCGTTGATGATGGCATCGACTATCCAACATGTGTGTGCTGCGAGAAAAAAAGCAGGTAAAGTGGTAGGTGAGCATGCTGGTGGAGCTGTCGGTAGGTAACTCTCACTCGCTTTCCAGATCCGATCCAGCCCAGTGGGGTGCTTTCATCGATTCTCCAGAACAAAAGCTGCTTCAATTGTAAAAATTGCAAATAAAATATAATAAATCTGCCTACAAACGAAGGGGATTTGAAAGGCCCAGCTGTATTTTTACAATCTCTACTTCATTTCCAAATTTCAATCTCATATGGCTCCGATCTTGGGTTTTCCTCGGATACACAGGAGACCTGCTTTTCGTTTCATTGGTTACACTTTATGCAACGCGGAGCAAAGTTCAGAAGTAACGTGAGGTTCTCCTAAAAAAAAAAGTGACAACCAACAAGAGGTCCCCGGGGGGGGGGGGGGGGGGGGGGCGTCAAGTTACAGGCTTCCTAATTTTTTGAGAATGGGAAGTTACAGGCTTCCAACCACGCGGTCGTGGACATCAACCGTTGCTACACATGCTCACCTTTAAAACCATAAAAAAATATGGAACAAACTTTTGATGAATAAAATTTTGGCATTAATTTTTCAAACACGAAAAATTTTGAAATGCAAAATTCAGAGGAAATACTAGAACAAAATGAGGATAAATAAGTTTTAAACAAAACTCAAGAAAAGAATTGGAAAAACTTGAGAACAGTTATAAAAACATGACACAAAAATCAAGACAAAAAGGTTTTGAAACTCAAAAAAAAAGGAAAATCAGAAAACAACTTTTGAAGAAAAAATCAAACAAAATTGAGAAAAACTTATACAAAAAAATCTGACTAAAACAAAGAACCAAAATTTTTGAAAAAAGAACCCAAGGAAAAGCAGCAAACGAAATTAAGAGGAAGGTTTAGAGAAAAAATTAAAAAAAGGAAAATAATCATCAGTGTGTGTTTAGAGTTGAAAGTAGCTACCTTTGCGATGCGTGAGCTCACCTCGACCCAACGTTGCCGCTCCCCAAGGCTCGCCGCCGTGCCACAAGGACACCTGGATCCGCCCCGCGGAGCTCATCGAGGCCTACCCCCAGCAACTGCGTGCGTTGGTGGACCAGAGGCGTTGGGCACATTGAAGATGGAGGCCCACAATGTGGTCGGAGACTGGCAATGGGGCAAGGGGGAGTGGGGACGGTGGTGCAGCATAGGCGCTAGGCACGTTGAAGAGACTAACAACGTGGTTGGAGACTAGCAGTGGGGCACGGGGAGATGGAGGCTGACAGCATGGCTGGGAAGTATGAGAAGGAGAAAACGGAAAAGAAAACGTTAAGAGAACAATAAAAGAAGGAAAGAGAAAAAGGAAGGATATTATGAACATTTCATCTTCTTATCCATATTACATTATTACATAGCTAGGAGAAGTTGTTTTGTCAAACCCTTTTTCAACCTCACAAACCAAAACTAAAAAGAGCTAGTTCACCAGCAAAGTCGGAGCCGAAGCCGTTTCTGTCATAGCCATAGCTCTGCCAAACATAATAAAGAGGCCCCACCCTTTGTCCAACAAGCGTACCCCATGTCATTGTCTGTTCACTATTTTTTAGTTTCTACCCCTCAACTTATCTCTTCATTTTTTGAGTAAACCTTCTCCCTTAACCCTCCTTCTTGCATCCTGCCGACGGCCATGGCCAGGGATGCCCACAGCGGAGCTCGCTTGGCTGCCCTGCTGGCCCACGACGGATCTCGCCAAGCGATCGCGCTGGCCCCACGACAAAGCTCGCCTAGTGGCGACCGCATTGGCCTACGGTGAATCTCGCCTAGCCTAACAATGACCAGTGGCGGAGCTTGGCTGGCCTGCCACGTCGGCCATGGAGCTAACCCCGCGTCACGTCGCCCTTGGGAAGCTCAACCTACTGCCTCTGGGGTGCCCCGATCCTCGCTCACACGCGAGTGACGGAGGTGAGATGACGTCCAAAAGGGACGAGTGTGTCCACCAATTTCGATGGGGTAGGGACGTCTCGAATCTGGAGGGTATATTCCCTCTTAGGGATGTCCCCACCCCACCTATCTCTCGACCAAACGTGGACGAATATAGTGGGATTGTCCCAGCCCACCTCTCTTCGTCTCTCTATCCAAATGCATAATAATTACTTCAAGGAACGTGCGTGAGTTACCATCCGTTCGATCCCCTTCTCCTCTTCCCATCATCTTTCTCCTCTTCGCAATCACCCACTGTTGTCGGTCAACTACCGTGCCGTTGAGTAGACTTGACAGGAGAGTGGACGGGCCGTGGGGGAGTGGTCAATCGGTTGAGGTGGTGGTTGATATTGGTGGGGCAAGGGCCAGGTTACGGATTATGAGATGCTCCAATGGCTACCAGAGTTAGAGTAAAAGGCCGGGGGTAGTGGAGGTCTAGCGGCCGTGGTGGTTTGGCTACCAACAGAGATGAAGTGGTGTGGGAATGACGTCAGGCATGTTCAGATAGACTCCTGGTGGGCTACGGCTGGCGGCACACGTAGGAGGTGGAGGGGGGTTGATGGGTCATGGGATTAGGAAGGATGTGGTCTAGGGGAAGTCATGGACGGTGGGTGGGCAACAATGTGTCGCGCCATCAGCTAGCGGAGGTGTTGGAGGAGGAATGGAGGTGGTGATCGGCCGGAGGATCGGAGGAAGATGCACTAGCAGAGAAATGACCTTCTATTTTCAACAAAAGTTCGGAATGAATTGACCCCGTACTAAAGACAGATCTAAGTTTATGTAGTTCATGTATACCCCTTTAATAATCTTGGTTTATTTGTAACACAAACTTGGACTAAATGTAAGGCTTTAGTTCTGATTTATAACATAAACCAAGACTAAATCCTCACTTTTGCTGCCAGTTGAATTTGTAACACACAAATTGAGACTAAAGGGTTTTTCACAAGTCACTTCTTCAAAATGAGAAACCATATCTTGTTCCATCACACATGTTGTGTATGTGAGATGGTAAATAATGACCGCACGAGGTTTGAGGTCATGGTTTGAATCCCTCGCACCACACATGTGCATATTTCACGTGAATAAATTCCATGACTTATGACATGCTAGTGAGCTTTCCGGGATTTTCTAGTATCTTTTTCTACTAGTGAAGATGGGCCGGAAGCTCCTACCTAGATTCTGAAAGCTAGATATATATGTAGGAGTTGTAGATATTTCTTAAAATTATCAAGCGCAGGTTGACGGACTAATGACTATGTTCCTCAGTGTTGATTAAAGGGTGCATTTCTAAGTTTTTCAGTCGCACAAGTACTCATGAGAAATGACTTTCTGGAAGCTACCGTTACGGCAACAACCTGCACTACGGTGGGATTTTTCGGAAGTTGTTTTTTATGTGGGTTTCTCGGCTTCCACGGGTGATAGCAACAAGGTTCTTGGATGGAGCATCAGCCTGCTGCTGGGTGGTGCAACGGCGGCTCCGGCACTGGACTACTCTCTCCTGCCATGGAAGGGGCTGGAAGCAAAGAACAAGATGCTGAAGAATCTCGCCAGGTGGTTGCCAGCTGCAACTATTTCCACACTCACCGTTCTAGCAGGTGTAACAGCAGCTTTGCCTTGTGCTCCAACGCCACCGCCGGCGCAACGAGAGTGAGGAGGCGCAGGAACAAGGATGGGATCCCAAATTTCTTGGCATCGTAGAAGTTTTTAGGCAAAGTTACACCATCCGAAAGGGCATCCTTAATTAGTGAAATTAGCTCATCAAAACAATCATCACTGGCCCCTCCAATATTCTTGATGTTAAGGAGCCTAACAAGAAACTGTAGATTTGAGAACTTGCACCCAAGATACAACTCCTTACTAGCATAATTGACTAGCTTATAATAGGGCGGCGTGGAAGATGCAGGCGCGGCCGCCGGAGAGCCTTGCGCGGGCTTGCCTCTGTGCGGTGGGGAGGAGGTGGTGGCCGGAGCACGACGCCGTTGGAGGAAGGAGCAGCCGCCAGAGGGCACGGCCGGAGGCCGGGCGAAGCACGCTGCGCATTGCCGCCGTCGCACGAGGAGAGTAGGGCTATGCCGTCCCCGCCTGCCACCATGCCACCGCGGAGGAGATGCGTGCGGCACAGGGGAGGGGCGAGGAGCAGAAGGCGGAGGAGATGCGTGCGAGAGAAGGTGCCGGCGGGGTGGATTTGGCGGGGAAGCAGCTGGTGCGGCGGCTGCCGCCAGTTGCCGCGTCTCCCCCATCTCGATCCACCGTCCTAGAGGTCGCGGGCTGCGCGTGCGAGCTCCTCCACTGGGCCGCGGCCAGCGAGCTCGCAGGGGTGGGGCTGGAGGTGGCGCGGCCGCCGGAGGGACGCGATCGGAGAGGCGAGGCCGGAGGTGGCACGACCACCAGTGGGAGAAAGGGCCAAATGTGGCCAGCATGAGAAGGAAGAAGAGGATGGGAGAGGATAAGGTTGTGCGCATTTTGCACATTGAACCCTGAAATATTTATTCATTCGCAGTCCTTGAATGGAATATAGGTTTCCAGTTTTAGCAACACTGCTGGAGAAGACAACTTTGTGGGACCTAAAATTTTCTCTTTCCTGGACCTAAAACAAGTTTTAGGTCCCCAGTTTTACCAACACTACTGAAGATGCTCTTACATGGACAAACAATCCTATTGTGTTCCGGTGAGTTGGCAAAACCAAATTCAATGAATCTTTTAACTCCTTCACGAAACTCATCCGTGGACCTAGGTGCTCTCATCCACCTTTTATCCATATTTATCAACATAGGTAGCATAGGTGTAAACAAAATAAGATTGAAGCATTCAACCACATACATGGTTCATAGTTGTAGTAATACAATGCAAACACATAACAACAACAGAAAGAGATCAAAATTTAGGTAGCCCTAAACAACATAAATGAGAAGAAGAGAACGAGAGGGAGGGATTCTCACCTGGGACAATGATCTAGTGATGCACACAGTGAGCTTGTGGCAGTGGGGTCAGGGGACGGCGAGGGCGACCGCGTCGGGGACGGCGAGGGCGACCGCGTCGGGGACGGCGAGGGCGACGTTCGGTGAGGGCTATGGCGAGAGCTTGATGTGACCATGCTTGTCTATAAATGTGATCTTGCTTGTCTATATCTGTGATGTGAGAATGAAAGCAAGCGTCACGGATTTATGAAGATAGCGCAGGAAACAAAGTTCACCGTTACCACAACAAAAGCTATTTTTTCAAAGTTCAAGAGTACTACACACAATTGTTGGTGCCGCCATGATCATCCCATCACCCTCGATGCTGATTTTTAAAGCCACTAAGCTCTTTCTATTAATCATTAGGAAGCTAAGTACAATATCAATCTAGACGGAAAGAGCTCAGCCTTGAGGCTGCTAGTACCCTCGGAGGTTTGAAGGAATCTCAGAAAGGGCGAAATCTAGGAATCTCAGAAAGAGCAAAATCTCGAAATCTCAAAACAACTGGAAATCTTGGAATCTCGGAACCAGCGAAATCTTGGAATCTTGTAGTGAGCAAACTCTCGGAATCTCGCAAACCTCGAGCGAAGTCTCAGAATCTCGGAAATCCCAGAATCTAGGAATCTCGAAACGACCAAAATCTCGAAATCTCGGAAAGAGTGGAATCTCGGAATCTTGCAAACATCGATTATCACAACAAACAATATTTTTCAAAAGATCGAAGGTACTGGCTATGGTTGTTGAGGTCATAATTACCATCCCATCACCCACGATGGTGATTTTGTCACTTATTGTGAAACGCAAAAGTCACGGGAGGCATGAATCATTACCATCGAGACTTGCTGTTAGCACCTACACATCGTCAAACATCATGATTTGTGAAAAGGTCTGAACTTAGCATGTAAGCATCCATGCAGCACCAATCAACACCTTCGAAGCTAGCCAGGAATCCAAGGCTCTAAAGAAAGTGTAAAAATTATTCAAAAAAAGTGGAAGGTCGCGCTTCATAAACACAGTGAAACCTCGTAGTTCAAGTTGCGCTCGGAAATCTCGAAAGGAGAAAAATCTCAGAATCTCAGAAGAACAAAAATCTCGGAATCTCAGAAGAACAAAAATCTTGGAATCTCGAAGTCTCAGAAGGGGAAAAATCTCTAAATCTCAGAAAAAGAAAAATCTCGGAACCTCAGAAGGGGAAAAATCTCAGAATCTCGGAAGAAGAAAAATCTCGGAATCCCGAAACAAGTGAATTCTTCGAATCTTGAAATGAGAAGAATCTCGAAACGAAAGGAATCTCGAAATCTAGGAACGAGCGAAATCTCAGAATCTCGAGACGAGTGAAATCTCAGAATGGAAACTTTGCCCAGCAGTTGGAAACTCGATGACACGAGAAGAAATCTGGAATCTTTAGCAATGAATGGAACCTCGCCAAACTTCAAGAACCTGTGAGCCGAGAGACAAGGAAACTGTGATAAAAGAAAAAATCCTCGAAGCTATCTATCAAAGTGACCAAAGTGAATATTCTATGGTTTTCGTATATTGCTCAATTGCACCTACGAAGGTTATACATACTGCTATATGTGTATCACTAATATATCTATTTTGCAGGTCGTATCCTTTAAAATATATATTATTTAATCATATTTACATATTGTCATCTCTCTTAGAAGTTTTTGTTATGTTGAAAACTTTTTCTAGAACACTAGAGGGGTTATGCTTATAAACTCACTTTGTTCCTTAGAAAATTTTCTTGTTAACCTACAGGACCTCACTAGTGTGAGTACTTGTTTTCAATGAAATTTTCATCCCCCATAGAACTAAGTCCAAAAATAATAGTCAAAAGCAACTTAGGGTTGCTATATCGACTAAAGCTGAAAGTAAGTCCACAAAAGCTTTCGTTCAAGCTTTTGTCGACTTATCTGTTTATTTGTGATGATATCATACTTTTGATTGAAATATCCTTCAAAAAATACAGATGTTTCCTCAATTGCAGGTATATTGGTTTTCATCGAATTGGGACATGATATTTTTTCAGATGTACACTTCGTCTCATCATCTATTGGAATCATGTTAACAACTTGGCTTTCATCATCCATTGGGATTATCTCTTTTGGTATTCATCAATCAATGGACTCTTGTGAAAGAATGGTTTTCAAAGCATCAAGTTATAACCTTCATGATTCCGAACATTCTCAGAACTTAAATAAATCTATGCATATCCAAGCATTTCATTCATATGTGTCAACATGCATCATAAGCATCGCATTACATGAATACATCTCTTGCATGAATCAGAAAGGTTACATTACAAGGAAATAAGTTTACATTTTTCTGCGGTATTAGTTTCAAATACTTACTTTCCGTATTTAAATTTCAATGTGAAGGGCCTGAGACAACAATAAGTTGTGGCCGAGATCCCAGAGTAAAGGGATGATTCCATTGAGATCCTAGAGCGAAGGGACAATTCCATGAAAGGGCCTTGTGAATTCGTATGTTTTGAGAATTTTCAAATGAGGTGAATGATTCCATAAAAGGGCCTCGTGATGGCCGAAATCCCAGAGTGAAGGGATGATTCCATGAAAGGGCCTCGTGATGGCCGAAATCCCAGAGTGAAGGGATGATTCCATGAAAAGGCCTTGTGATGGCCGAAATCCCAGAGTGAAGGGATGATTCCATGAAAGGGCCTCGTGATGGCCGAAATCCCAGAGTGAAGGGATGATTCCATGAAAGGGCCTCGTGATGGCCGAAATCTCAGAGTGAAGGGATGATTCTATGAAAAGGCCTCGTGATGGCCGAAATCCCAAAGTGAAGGGATGATTCCATGAAAGGGCCTGTGATGGCCGAAATCCTAGAGTGAAGGGTTGATTCCATGAAAGAGCCTCATGATGGCCGATATCCCAGAGTAAAGGGACAATCCTACGAAAAGGCATGAGACAACAACAAGTTGTGGCCTAGATCCCAGTGTAAAGGGACAATCCTATGAAAAGGCCTGAGACAACAACAAGTTGTGTCCTAGATCTCAAAGTAAAGGGATGATTTCGAAAAAGGGCATGAGAATGCTTTAGAACTCTGCTAATATATTATCTTGATATATCCATTCTCATGTGATGATTTGTGAAAAGATGCAGCAATTCCGAGGCACCTCAGCATAGACAACTCATGAATCATTCATGCACTTGCATGTTGATGCTAAGCCAAATGTCCAAATCCAAGGAAACATGTAATTTGAAACTTCGGAGGAGTCGTGTGATGGCGGAACATCCTCAAAATAGTGTGCGAGGCTACTATTCAGAAGTTTTACGAGACCACGGAACGGTTTTGAGCTTCAGAGTTCCAATCTTCTATATCTCGTAGGATGCACGAAGGATTAGAGGAGCCTGTGGTTTACTCGAAGGAAAAGAAGGAATACTTCAGAATTATTATATTTAAAACTACTTCATGAATTGATAACTCAATAACCCTCGAAGGAGAAAAGTCATTGAGATGTTTCAGGAAAGTGCAAAGTTCTGCGAAGTCGAATGTTTCGAGAATCTGAGAAGAATGCAGGAAACTGAGCAACGGGAATCTTATTTTCTGTTTCGAGGCCCAAGGATGAAGACTTCACAAGTTCACTATTGCATAGCTAGCATCGAGTAATGAACCATCTAAAAGGAGGAGAAACACCATGATACTAGCATTCCTCAAGTATGGAAACTTTGCTCAGCCGCGGGGAAACGTGGAAACTTAAGAAGAAATCCATATTCTCAAACAATGGAAATCTTTCCTCGAAGCTATTTGTTACCAGAGGCTAGGGGCTAGGAGCTGCCGCTTGAACAAATGACTGAAGCTTACAAATTTCTCTACAATTAGATAAGTTGCCCATTATCCTTAAGCTATAATCAAAATTTGTTCCTTCTTATGATTATGCAAATTTTACATGACATGAAAGTTATTCTAGCTAGAAAGTTATTATATCTACGAAATTCTTCTTGAATTTTATTATATCTAAAACTACTTCATGAGTTGATTTTAAAGTTTCCAAAAAACTTCATAACCCTCGAAGGAGACAAATCACCGAGATTTCCATATTTTTGTTACTTTTTGAGATGTTTCAGGAAAAAGATGAGTTTCAGGAATCTGAGAATTTTTGGGAATCTGAGAGTTTCTGGAATCTAAGGAAAAGGAAGAATGTTGAACTTTCAGGATCCACTCTCATCTCCAAAGCCCACTAAAGCTATCAAAATAAGTACATAGGCATTTATCCGAAGCATCGAGGCGCAAGGGGCTCACCCCCGGAATCTTTGTCGACCTCAACATCATCATCTACCTCTACAACAGTGCAAGGGGATCACCCTCGGAATCTTTGTCGACCTCGACACCATCATCTACCTCTACGACAGCGCAAGGGGCTCGCCCCCGGGATCTTCGTCTACCTCGACATCGTCTCAATGGGCTTGCCCCAGGAATCTCTATCATCCTCGACATGGCCATCAATCTCGACATTGTCCTCGTCAACCTCAAGTATTCCGCTCTATTGGCTTGAGGGGCTCAACCAGACTACTTCAACTACATATGGAGTTTCTCTCACGAACACCAGGCAAGAGGGGCGGGGGTGTACTGGAGAACCAGTCCATCCTAGTTGCATGGTGTTCATGAGAGAAAGCTTGAAGATATTGAAGCTGCCTTTAACGACAACTACACCAACTCTTGAAGTAAGGTCTCCTAATCAAGGCTGAAGAATGAAACTCCAGAACGAAGCTAGACACTTAGAGACATGTAATTTAGAGTTAGAACATGTAAACTCGAGAATGTGCATACTCTTTTCTCCATACCTTTTTTCCGACTGGGTTTTTGGGATGGAGTTTTTAGTGAGGTGCACACGGGGAAGTTGTAAAGTTTTTCCTTTACAACTGAAGTTTGAATTGTAATGGGGCCTCTTTTATACAGGAGCAACTATTAGGTCTTGTTGTACCGGTCAAGACCAAATAGTTGAGAGGCTAATGTTGGCGGTGCGCCTTAGGAGGGCTAAGGCTAGGGACCCCATTGTGTATAAAAGAGACCCAAAAAAGGGATATAAGGGCATTTTTGTATGGGCCGAGGACCTAATTGTAGTGTCTAGGGACTCGGTTGTATGGTCAGGGGCCTCGAATGTAAATAACGAGGACCTGGATGTAATTCTTGACCCCACCAATGGAAATAGTAAAAATGGCCACCTCCCCTCTCCCTATAAATAGACCCCAAGGGGTAGAGGAGGGAGACTCTTGGCTTGGTATTCATGTGTTTCTCTTATTCATTGATCTCAAGTTTCTTCATACTTCTCCTCTTTCTACCTGTTTGGGAATCCAAAATCCCAACAGTCTCCTTGCTGTGGTGGCTGCCATATCCTGGCTGGTTCCAGGATGACAGGATGCAACCCCTGATGACTGCCAAATCCTGGCTGGTTCCAGGATACAACCGGTAAGCAGGCAGGTTACCGTAGGGGTGGCCTACAAATCTATAACGGGCGTTAATTAAAGCTCATTACAAAAACTGATCAGTGAGTAACGGGCTTCATTTGGACACCCGTTACAAACATGCCAACAATGTAACGTGCAGCATAAAAGCCCGTTACCAATACTGACTGGTGGGCTCCAGAACTTGGCCCATTCGTCGAGATATATAGAGGAGATGCAGGTTCACAGCAAGCGTCACCTTTAGTTGCGACAGAGGAGACGCGCGTACACAGCACACTTCTCCTTTAGTCGAGAGATAGGAGACGTAAGTACACAGAAAGCGTCTCCTTTCGTCGAAACAGAGGAGACACATGTTCACAACACACGTCTCCGATGTTGAGTTCATGTAACGGGCTCTGCTTTGCTGCCAGTTACCAAAGTTCCCTGTGGACCCAGAGAAACAGCCATTTCACGGACCGGTGACTAGTTGTGGTAACGGTCGTTTGATGCCCGTTAAGAATACGTGTCATCAGTAACGGGCATCAGCCCGTTACCTTTCTTCGCTCATTTGTAACACTTGATCGGTAACGGGCGCTTTGCCCGTTCATAAAGGCCATCTATGCCCGTTACCAAAGTGAGTTTTTCACGTAGTGTGGCACAAGCTGCCAGCACAAAATCCTTTGTGTTGGCGGGCGGCACCTGACAGCATAAAGGGCCAATTCTACTGGCTCCAAGTTGCTGGTGGTTGTTGCGCCTGTCAGCAAAGACCGAGCCACCAGGACAAATCGTTTTTGGCCTAGTGTCTCAATTTGGCCATCGGATGGGATCTAGTAATTGAGATTGGAGTTTGAATAGTTTGCACACAAAGGTGATTTTCATATGATACGTTGCCTTTTTTTTTAAAGCAGCAGAACTCCTGTCCGTGTTGAGTCGGTATTTGAGTGGGTCAATAGGAGCTGCCTGCTGCGGTGACCAGGTCCGTAATTGAGGATTATATAGGCGATCCAAAGTGACTTTGCCAATTGCCATTCTGAAGATTGCAGTTATTACCAACTACCTAGACAACCAGTGCTGTGCTCATCCCATACAAAGGAAAGAGAGAAAATCTCCTCAACATAGCACACCATATCAATTATGCCCAGTTCAGCCTTGGCGTGCACCTTACTGGCCATCACCATCTGCTTCAACGGAGCCGCCCTTGTTGCTGCGCAACAGTTCGTGTACAATGGATTCAAAGACCCCCGCCTGACCCTGCTCCTTGGCGGCCAGGCTTCCGTCACAAAAGATGGCATCCTTTCTCTTAATAGGGGTTCCGTCATTGGTGGTCATGCCTTCCATCCGGTGCCCCTTCTGATGATCGACAGCGAAGGCAGGAGCAGCAAGCACATGGCTTCTTTCTCTACCACTTTTGTGTTCACCGTCGCATCATACTCCTCCGGTGGCTCCGTCGATGAGGTCATGGCATTTCTGTTCTCATCGACCACAGATTTCTTCGGCCTCGTCCCAGAGCCGAGTAGTTCAAACTTACCAAGAACAAACAATAGTTTCTTTGGCATATTGTTTGGGGACGATCTCAACAAGACAGCCGTTTCTTTCGGCTCGGCAGGCTACCGTTACGGCAACAACCTGCACTATGGCCTTACGCCAAATCACGAGACGCTGAGGCTTTCCAGTGGCAAACCGGTGCAGTTGTGGGCGGACTATGACGAAAGATACATGGAGCTCAACGTCACCATGGCCTCCGTACACGAGCCTTCTTCACCGCTGCTGTCCGGCACCGTCAACCTGTCTAGCTTACTGCTGTGGGATAATTCGGCCGTTGTTTTTTACGTGGGTTTCTCGGCTTCCACGGGTGATAGCAACAAGGTTCTTGGATGGAGCTTTAGCCTGGATGGTGCAACGGCTCCGGTACTGGACTACTCCCTCCTGCCATGGAAGGGGCTGGAAGCAAAGAACAAGATGCTGAAGAATCTCGTCAGGTGGTTGCCAGCTGCAACTGTTTCCACTCTCACCGTTCTAGCAGCTGTAACAGCAGCTTGCCTTGTGCTCCGACGCCGCCGCCGGCTCAAGGAGAGTGAGGAGGCGCAGGAACAAGGATGGGAGCTGGCCGAGCTGGGGCCCCGCCGGTTTCCATACAAGGACCTTCGTAAAGCTACCGATGGGTTCAGCAGCGAGCAGCTGCTTGGGCAAGGTGGCTTCGGGCGCGTCTATGGAGGGGAGCTCGCCGGGTTCGGCACGCGCGTCGCGGTGAAGCGGATATCCTCCGATTCCAAGCAGGGGCTTGTGCAGTTCACGGCAGAGATCTTCATTCTTGGCCGCCTCCGGCACCGGAACCTCGTGCGTCTCATTGACTATTGCCGTCACAAAGATGAGCTCCTATTGGTCTACGAGCACATGCCCAATGGTAGCTTGGACAGGTACTTGCACGGTCAGCCTAAGCTCGCGCTTAGCTGGTCCCAGAGACTCCACATCATCAGAGGAGTCGCCTCGGGCCTTCTCTACCTCCATGAAGACTGGGAGCAGGTCATCGTGCACCGTGACGTCAAGGCGAGCAATGTGCTACTCGACGCAGAGATGAATGGGCGGCTGGGTGACTTCGGCCTAGCGAGGCTGCACGATCACGGTGCCGAGTCGGTTTATTTTCTCGGCGATAAAAAAACGAGAAACGCGAAAATCACGTTTCTCGGTTGGGAGCGGTTTTTTATTTTATCACCGAAAAATCGTCCGAACCAATTAATACAACCTCCCGACCTTTCATAACTCTAAAATTTATCTCATTTCTATGCATTACTTTCATGTTAGGTTGTTTGGAAACAATCTAAGATTGTTTTGTGTATAAATTGAAGATTTTTTCTCTAAATTTTATCCGAAAGGAAAACGAAGAATCCGAAAAATTTTCGAGAAATCCGATAAACACGTTTTAACCTCCGGTTTTTTTTCCAAACCGGTAAAATAAACCTTGGTGCCGACGCGCTCACCACGGCTCACGTCGCCGGCACGAGGGGGTACCTGGCCCCAGAGCTGATGAGGTTCGGCAGGGCCACCAAGGCAACAGATGTCTTCGCTTTCGGCGCCTTCATCTTGGAGGTTGCCTGCGGGAGGCGACCGATGGGTGTCAACGCGCGTGGCGAGCCGCTGGTGCCCATCGACTGGGTGCGCCAGGTGTGGGCGTCCGGCGGCGGCATCGTCTACGCCATGGACTCGAGGTTGCGAGATTGTGTTGCTGATGAGGCAGAGCTGGTGCTCAGGCTAGGCTTGCTGTGCTCGCACCCTCTGCCGACTGCAAGGCCCGGGATGCGCCTCGTCATGCAATACCTCGATGGAGACCTGCCTCTGCCGGAGTTTATGCCGGATTATCTTACTAGCACGGATGCTTACGAAGTCCGTGTTGCCGAGTCGTCACGCTCGGGGGCGATTAGCATAACAAGTCTTTCTGGAGGTAGGTAATCTGCCTCCATCCATCTCTCGGTCAAGGTATATAATTATCAGTGTAGATGCTACTGCTTCTGTCATCATTATCGTTGGACGGCGGAATCTCGGATCCGGTCCATGTGTGGCAACCTTGTGAAAGAAAAAAAAACCGTCATTGTTCCCAGCCGAATTGTGTAATGTGGATGGGATTCAGTATGGCCGGAGACAATTTCCCAGCTCTTGCTTGCCTGCTTCTGTCATCATTATTGACTTATTGTTGGACGGCAGAAGCTCCGATGCGGTCCATGTGTCCCAGCCGAATTGTGTAAAGTTCAGTAAAAAAATAATTTATAGGCAAGGCCATGGCCAGGGGAACGAATTCAGGAGATCAGCAAGTTTCAACAAGTTTTTACTTTTTTCATTCGTCAGATCAGATTTTCGGATGCTAATTAAAATTATTAAACATAATAAAAAACTCATTTCATAACTCCGGTAAATTCACGACACAAATCTATTAAGTCTAATTAGATCACGATTAGACAATGGGAAAATTGGTCTCATTGCATCGAAAGATCATCATATCCGGAAAATACCATCAAAAGTTCGACGATCCGTAAAATAGCATCTGAAGGATGCAACGTTACCCGAAAATATCATTTTGTCAGGTTTTCCCTCGCCTCTGTCAAATGAGCTCTCGATCTCTGTAAAAAAAAAAGACAATGGCATCGTTGACCTACCCGAATACAGAGCGGTGACCGGTGACGGCGGAGCTGCAGACTGAGCGCGCAACGAGCGGGAGCGCATGCCGGCTCACTAGTCGAGTCCACGCCCGCCGTCGTTCCACGTCCGTCGTCATCCATGCGCCTGGCATTGCGCCGCCTCCACTTGTACCTTGAGGTCCTCGTCCTCCCTGGCCGCCCCTCTCCCTCCACCCGAGAGCTCCTCCAAGCCACCCTTGCTGGCCGCCAGGTCGCTCCGCCGCCCTCGAGCCCCTCCCGAAGCTCCCCAGTGGCAGAGATCCGCCTGTTACCCACCGGCGAGCCACAAAGCTCCTCCTTTGTGGCGCCGGATCTGGGGCACAGGTGGCGCCGCCCATCCTCTTGTTTCCCTGACCGCGGGGCGGCGAGGCCGATCGGCTGCGGCGTGCCCAGGCAGGGGCAGAGCGAGGTCCGGTCTCCGGCACGTCCAGGCAGGGGCGGGGCGAGAGCCGGTCGGCTGTGGCGCGCCCTGGCAGGGGCGGTGCGAGCTCCGGCCTCTGGCGCGTCCACCACAACTGGCTTCCACCGCAACGGGCGATGGCGGCCTCTGCAGTGAATGGGAGGAGCAGGGTGCGCATAACAAGATCCGGCAAGGTAGCTTCCAGGGTTGCTCCACCCGCCCTTGCCAACTCGAGGTGGCTGGTGAAGCAGGGACCTACGGCGGCGCTCGGAGCTACTTCGCCCTCGCTAGTCAACCATCCCTCCCCTTCTCTCCCTCCTCTCCGGCGGTGGAGCAAGGCACTTGGAGTCGCTGATCGAGCATTGGCGCCGTGCTGCATGATTTCCTCTTGGTGGCCAGTCGCTGGCGCCGCTGACGTCCGAGCCCGAGCTCCGCCTCTCGCAGAAGCGGAAGGGGATGGACTCTCCGCCGCCTGGTCGCCGCCAGGAGCGCCCGCAATCGCACAAAGAGGCGACGGTGGGGGCGTGCGATAAACTCCTTCTTGGTATTTGCTAAGCCTACAGAGAAATGAATGATCCGCAAGCGCACGGATACCGGTGAGCACTTCACCCGGGGTGATGGGTTTTAAAATATCGTATCCACAGGGAAGATGGGATGGATGTATCGGTTGACTAAGGATGGCAGTAGACTACTTTATGAGACTTTGATGGTATGACACATACTTTAACATGGGTAAGCCAAATGATAAAGTAATGATAATTTAGGCAGTTAGAGGCATACGTGGAGCATAGAACATACTACTTCCTAGTTAGATTAGAATTGGATTCACTTAAGAGGCACAAATTCTATGTAGCATACAAAGACTTAGTTATTCATCTATTCTATTGTAGCATATCATCACACATAGCATAGTCATGGATAAATGTGTGCACCCCGAAGATTACCCAAGAAGATCAAGAACGAAACATGATCCTCCCAAGAACCATTATCGACTAGTCTTATACTCAGGGGATGGATTGCAAAGGACTCAATAGGCCTGTCACACCTACGATCTACCACACGACCCGGAGCATAAGGTGAATCCACAAGTAAATCATATCTAAGCACAATGCTTACATACTTTCTACTACCTAGTATACTCGCATAAAATACTAGGAGCTCTACGAATAAGTGTGTGAAATTACCATTAATCATGACTATATCAAATATACTACTAGAACAAAGTAAGAACTTAGCAATTGCACACATAATATTGAAATAACACATAGTCATTGAGAAACAATATAAGACTGGATCTTGATGACTTACATATCTGGAACTGGAGCAAAGCTCAACTCTACTCGAATCTAACTTTTTATCTACAACTAGGTTCTAGATCTAAGAATTAGATCTGGAACTATGAAGTAGCTATCCTATCTCTTGTGTATCCTCTTCTTCTCCTACCCTGGCGTCTTGATAATGATCTTCTTGATTGCTCTGATCGTCTCTCTCCTCCAGGGGGTCTGGGGGCTGCTTATATAGTCCGAAAGAGGTAATCCGTCACCGTAGGATCAAACCGACCTAAACATGTGGTTTAGATTGACCCTCATAGGCGGTGGAGGAACCATCCAGAAGTAGGGCTGAGTTGGCGTCCGGGAGGGGGGACCGGTCGGCCCCACCACAGAGCCGGTCGGCCTGTGGTGGGCCCCATCTGGGCCCCACCTTCGCGTGGTGTCTTCTCGTTCCTTCTAGATGCTTATTTTCTTGTAGCTCACGTTGGTTAAGTTCGGGAGTCTTCCGGAGCCTTCTAAATTTCATTCTTTTCGTATTTTCTTGAATGGTCCCTGAAATTATTCAATTCACCAAAACTCGTGGAATTCATTAGTCCAAAGCCCTATATTACTGTTGAATTATCTTTTTAATCCTTTTTCATGTGTTGTTGATGCATAAAAATAAGAGTTAGTGAGCATCAACAAACTCCCCCAAGCTTACCTCTTGCTAGTCCCTAGCAAGACTCGTTGTTACCAAAATAAATTCTTCTCCAAGGTAGGATGAAAAGATAGACTTTTAAGACTGCTTATATCTGCTTGAGAACATGGGGCTTTTATCTCTACTTGGGTCTTGGGTAGATGAGAGATAGAATAATTAAGTCAAGCACCATGTTTCAAGTTCTTGGTTTCACTATAATTCTGGAGCTTTGCAGAAGATTTTCAAGATAAAACTCAGAGTATTCCTGTATGACATATGACAGCGATGTGATGATATATTAAATCTTTTTGCCTTACCCTTTATTTGCTTCTTTTGTTCCTGAAATATATCTCTCCTTTTAGCAATAATTTTAAGAGAACCTTGGGTTACATGACAATTGGAGAGGTGGGCTCTACTCGCCCCGGACTTTTGTCCATTTTTCTCTCTCCTTAGAGATGTGGGCTCTTCTCGCCCTCGGACTTGTGTCCATTATTCACCTCTAATTTTATTATTTAGGGAGGTAGGCCCTTCTCGCCTAGTATGACACTTGTCCCTTTGTCTCCCTCTCTTATCTCACTTTTCTCTCTCTTTTTTTTATGTCATGCCCAAGTCTCTTGAAAGCATAGAGAGATATATAACAGGAACACTCTAAGCATATCTTCAACAAGACTCTCTCTTTTTTTTAGAACTTAAGGTCTTGTGTCATACAGGAGACTCGTCATACAAATTTATGATTTAAAAGTAAATCTCCAGAATTTAGTATCACTTTGAACAAGATAAACAACAGCCCAACTTAATTATATCATATCAACCAATCACCTAGACCTAGATCAAGAAAATACTCCCACAAAATCTCAAACTCAAAGCATGTTTTAAAAATCTAAACAATTGTATCCATGTCTTGGGAGAATTTAAAGATGGTAATCTAGGCATTGAAGCATTGAAGAGCATTTGTCTATCATGTCCATTAAGCATACTTCTCTAATTCTTATTTATTTGAAGCAAGGGAAAAATATTTATTCATTTTATTATTATTTTAACACACCATAAACTTATAAAACTTAAACAAACCTTAAGTGAAAACATAAAAGTAGGTAAATAATACTTACCTCGGGGACACTCCTCCTTGGTATGCGCGGCGAGGATATGATGGTACGGAACCTTCATATGATTGATAAGCGGCGTCTTCAGAGGGTTGGTCAGTTCCGGCGTAGTTTGATGATGAAGCTCGTGCTGACGTTCGCGGGGGTTGCTGCTGGACTGGTTGTGCCTGAAAGTTGATCAAGAGAGATTGCACATAATATATACCCAACCCCGGGTTAGGTAACAGGATTGTGTCTTTATTGCAAATATAATACAGTTGCCCTTGAATCCTTTTGACCCATCTCCCTTGGCGAAAATAATCATAGCCGATGATCTCTCTAGGAGTGTCAATGTTGATGATGGTAGCATCTCCTAGAATGCCCAAATCATCGGCTATTCGAGTGATTAGAGAGGTGCAGCTCACTTCTCCAACTAGGTTGGGGAGTGAAAGCCAGTGCTCTACTAGCAGCTTCATAGGGGAGACAACTTTTCTTTTCACAGCAGCATACATGAGTTGCATGTCTGCCACTCTCACACTGATGTTGTCATTTCGTGGAAAGAAGACAAGGCTTATCCACTTATGAAAGAAATGGAGAGTGGGATGCTGAATTTCGCTAGTGCGTGGTCTATGTGTATTTTGTCTCCCTGAAACGTCTGCCCAAAGGTGCAGCTTATCAAAATCTTCAAGTGATGTGTCTAAGTCTAAAGTGCATCCTTGTGCAAACCCCAGGGCGTTGCTTAACCTCCTCCAAGACAAAGTGTGTTCTTGACGAAAGAGCCGGAAGGTTACTCCGTCATCAGTGGTTTTTAAGGTGCATAGAAATTCTAGTGTGAGGAGACGGCAACCCCGTTTAGAAGTGTTGTAAAAGGTAGTCCAACCTAGCAAAAGAAACATTTGAGCAAACTCGACTTCCATACCCGTTTCTTGCATGAACTCCTCATCAAACATGGGTGTGAGGATAAAAGTGCGTTTCTTCAACTTCTCATACCTCTCCTTCTCCTCCCCTCTCCTTATGTGAAGATGAACATCACTGGTTAGTATTTTCCTTTATGATGGTGATGCTGATGGAGAGGGATTGGAGATGGGTGAGGGAGACTCCTGAGAGTCAACACTCATTGATCATTGGGAGTTGGTCCTAGAACAAGTGCGTCCAAGGATTCTCCCGAACATGGTGCTTTACACGAGGGTATGAATGTGATTAGTGCGAAACTACCCCTGAAAAACTTCCTTTCTTCCTAAACCTCCTTACTCTCGTGGCAGCACTACACTAGCGCGAAATGAAGTTTTCTGAGCTTGTGAATGTGTGAAGAAATAGGCAGGAGGTGGCTGTTTTTATAGAGCCAAGGGGGAAGACCGGTCGGTCCTGTGGTGGGGCCGGTCAGCCCCACTTGGGCCCCACTCGGGTGCCCTCTCCTCCGTCCATTTCTTGCTGCAAACCCACGCCAGAATAAGTGGATGTTGAGTGGTAATAACTGAGGCCAGTGGAAGAGAAGATAAGGTGGAAGGAAGTGATGATTTGATTTGTATCCCTATGGCAAGTGGGTCCCATGCGTAAGGGTAAATAAAATGCATGAACAGAAAAAATTTGACAGTAAAAATACTTTTATGCCACCACGAAAGATTATTATATGGGTTTTGACACACTGTCAAAATTATTTACCATGGGGCGTGAAAGAGTTCTTACTGTAATAAATATGGAAATGCAGAAAATATATTTTTGTATTTTTACCGGTTACCTTTGGCGAGGGTTCGTAGTTTAAGTCCTCGAACGGGACTTCCAAATCTTCTAATCTTCAGGTGGATCCTCCGTCTTCGGAGAGAATAGTCCTTCTAGTGACATCTTCTCTTGATCGATCATGTTCGCGTTGATGCTGAGCTCTGGTCTGGGTTTGAAGGCAAACTTCTCTTCCTTTCCATTGATCTCGAATGTGATCTGTCCTGCGCCTACATTGATGCGTGCGTTGGCAGTGCTCAGGAATGGTCACCCGAGGATCAGTGAGACCCTGGAGTCTGGGTGCATATCCAATACCACGAAATCAACTGGCACCATGAACTCTCGGATTTTCACTGGAATATTCTCGGTGATTCCTGATGGGCGGCGAACTGATTGATCTGCTAATTGTAGACACATTGATGTTGGAACCAAGGTAGGGTGCTTGAGCTTGTCGAAAACAACCTTGGGCATCACAGTGACACTTGCTCCAAGATCACAGAGTGCATTGTTGAAGTATTGATCCCCAATGGAGCACTCTATAGTGGGGCATCCTGGATCCTTTTTCTTGACGAGTGATGTATTCAGGATTGCCGCACTACATTCTTCAGTTAACTTGATGATCTCCATAGTTGGCAGAGGTCTCTTCTTATTCAGGATATCTCGGATGTACTTAGCATATGTCGGAACTTGCATGGCGTCTAATAGAGGTATGTTGACATAAAGCTTCTGGATTACCTCTATGAACTTCCCGAATTGATCATCAACTTGGGGTTTTCACATTCTTTTTGGATATGGTATGAAGTTGGTGTCGTGGAAATCTTGTCTTGCTAGATCTTGTTCTTCGTACACAACTTCTTCTACATCATTATCCTTCTCTTTTGGAACTTCGGCTGGTGCTACGGGTGCTGCAGAGGTTGCAGGTGCTGTAGGTGTTCTAGCCGACGGTCTTGCTATGCCCTTTGGATATGGTGGATCAGTTGTTTGCTTCCCACCCCTTGTTCGGACATTGAATACCTGTTCAGGGTTAGTGGTAACAGGCACAACAGACAATTTCGATAACTTTGATTCTAGTTTAGCGTTAAAGATAGCTTGATCTTTTAAGATGGCAGAGAAACTATCAATTTTAACATTTATGTCCTCTAGAATCTTATCATTAGCAACAAGCTTCTTAGAGAAATTATCATTAATTCTAACTTGTTCTTCAATTAATTCCCGTAGTGAAGGTTGCTTGGAATTATTACCTGGATACTTACCTGCGTAAGTCGATCATGGTTGTAGGTCTTTTCCTTGGGTTGGTGCTGACTTGTGGACCACCAAGCTTGAATTTCTTGAAGCATTCATAGAGTCTTGTAAAGCTTGTCGATCCTCTTTGAAGTTGGCTCGTTCCTCAAGCCGGTTCAACAGCACGTCCATACCAGCTGATACTGCTTTCAATTCTTCATCTTCTTGTACTTCTTCACTCTGATGACAGTGTTGGGTGTTCTTCTGGGTCCAGCCTTGATTTTCTGATATCTTGTGCATAAGTATGTCGGCTTCTCCCGGAGTGAGTGACAAGAATGATCCTCCAGCAGTTGCATCTAGATGTTCAGACGCTTTTTGGTTTAGTCCATGGTAAAAGCTTTGTAAGAGCATCCATTCTTTTATTCCATGATGAGGACAATCTGATATATATTCTTGCAAACGTTCCCATGCCTCTGGAATTGACTCGCCTTTCTGCTGCTGAAAGTTGGTGATTTTTCCACGTAAGGCATTAGTCTTGCCTGTGGGGAAAAACTTTGATAGGAAGGTTGTAGAACATTCCTCACATGTGTTGATTTTATTGGAGTAGAACCATTGTCTCGCCCTTCCCCTTAGTGAAAATGGAAATAAGCGGAGTAGGATCGTGTCCTTTGGAATGTTCTTGATGGAGATGGTGGTGCCTTTCTCCAGAAAGTTATGGAGATGAGTGCTTGCATCTTCATGTACCTTTCCACTGAATGGATTAGCTTGCACCATGTTGATGAGGCTAGGCTTGAGCTCGAACTCATGGTTGATTTGAAGTGTTGGTCCAGTGCGAACGTTATTGATGCTTGGAGCAGAGAACTCAAACAACGTCTTTTCAACCATGGCTTCAGGAACTTGGTGTAAAGCTTCCTTGGTTGATTTGACTCAAATAATCAAAGTGTGGTGAATCAGAATCAAACCTGTTAATACCCTTCAAATAAGATAGACAAAAATAAACAAGGGTAATTCTGTTTGAGCAGAGGTGCCAAATTACAATCTCATCATAAAGTATCTAGCCATCGATTTTCAAAAAGGTAGCCATCCAATCTTCCCCGGCAACGGCGCCAGAAATGCTTGTTGGTATTTGCTAAGCTTATAGAGAAATGAATGATCCGCAACCGCACGGATACCGGTGAGCACTTCACCCGAGGTGATGGGTTTTAAAATATTGTATCCACAGGGAAGATGGGATGGATGTATCGGTTGACTAAGGATGGCAGTAGACTACTTTATGAGACTTTGATGGTATGGCACATACTTTAACAGGGTTAAGCCAAATGATAAAGTAATGATAATTTAGACAGGTAGAGGCATACGTGGAGCATAAAACATACTACTTCCTAGTTAGATTAGAATTGGATTTACTTAAGAGGCACAAATTCTATGTAGCATACAAAGACTTAGTTATTCATCTATTCTATTGTAGCATATCATCACATATAGCAGAGTCATGGATAAATGTGTGCACCCCGAGGATTACCCAAGAAGATCAAGAACGAAACATGATCCTCCCAAGAACCATTATCGACTAGTCTTATACTCGGGGGATGGATTGCAAAGGACTCAATAGGCCTGTCACACCTACGATCTACCACACGACCCGGAGCATAAGGTGAATCCGCAAGTAAATTATATCTAAGCACCATGCTTACATACTTTCTACTACCTTGTATACGCGCATAATATACTAGGAGCTCTACGAATAAGTGCGTGAAATTACCATTAATCATGACTATATCAAATATACTACTAGAACAAAGTAAGAACTTAGCAATTGCACACATAATATTGAAATAATACATAGTCATTGAGAAACAATATAAGACTGGATCTTGATGACTTACAAATCTGGAACTGGAGCAAAGCTCAACTCTACTCGAATCTGACTTTCTATCTAGAACTAGGTTCTAGATCTAAGAATTAGATCTAGAACTATGAAGTAGCTATCCTATCTCTTGTGTATCCTCTCCTTCTCCTGCCCTGGCGTCTTGATAAAGATCTTCTTGATTGTTCTGATCGTCCCTCTCCTCCAGGGGGTCTGGGGGCTGCTTATATAGTTCGAAGGAGGTAATCCGTCACCGTAGGATCAAACAGACCTAAACATGTGGTTTAGATTGACCCTCATAGGCGGTGGAGGAACCTTCCAGAAGTAGGGCTGAGTTGGCATCCGGGGGGGACCGGTCGGCCCCACCACAGGGCTGGTCGGCCTGTGGTGGGCCCCATCTGGGCCCCACCTTCGCGTGGTGTCTTCTCGTTCCTTCTAGATGCTAATTTTCTTGTAGCTCACGTTGGTTAAGTTCGGGAGTCTTCCGGAGCCTTCTAAATTTCATTCTTTTCGTATTTTCCTGAATGGTCCATGAAATTATTCAATTCACCAAAACTCGTGGAATTCATTAGTCCAAATCCCTATACTACTGTTGAATTATCTTTTTAATCCTTTTTCATGTGTTGTTGATGCATAAAAATAAGCGTTAGTGAGCATCAACAGGCGTCTAGGTCAAAGAGGGCACCGAACCGGTCCCGGAATGGGCTGGGCCGACCGGCCTGGGCCGACCGGCCTGGGCCCATTTCGGCCCAGTTCGGCCTCTGCTTCCTCCCGGTTGCTTCTCGTGTCTTCTAGAATTTTCCACTTCCTGCATGTGGGCCCTTGGCGTCACTTTCTCCGCGGTTTGGATAGGGCTCCTTGTCGCACAAGCTTCAGCATTTTCTGTCCAGGTCCTCGGAGTTTCACGGCTTCATGCTTCGGTCCTTGGGCCACTTGGAGTCATGTTCACTTCGTGTCTTGACTTGTGCTGGGCTTCATGATCTTCTCACAAAGTGCTTGATGAACTTTCCCGGGAAGTCTCCCTTTTAGTGTTAAAACCCTGCGTAAACAATAAACTCCAAAAACCACATGCGAGTGCGAACTTGATATATGATGAGGGTTAGGATCGTTAGTTTGGATATCGAATCAATGCCAACACTGAAGGTAAACTCATGGCTAGGTTGACGAAAATTCACCGTCAACATCTCCCCCATGCTTAAACCTTGCTCGTCCTCAAGTAAGCCTTCGATGGATATCAGTGTTGCCTTTCATTATTTAAACCTTGCACTTGATCATACACGAGAAAACATAATGCTCTCTAAAATTTAATTCGTTATAGTTCCATAGTGAAGCCAGCCTTCATCCCTACGGAGGGTGGATATCAATTAAGCTCTTCCCACAAGTAATTAGTCATGCTCCCAAATTTCAAATGAATCTCAGAAATTTTTAAGTGTAGAGCAAGATGAAGAAAAGAGCTAAACCAAGTTCAAAAATTTAAACCACCTTGCATCATGCTCATGTACTCTCATCTCATCTTGTCTCTCAAGCCTATTTGTTCTACTCCTTTCCCCTCTCAAAAATATATATAAGTGGAAGGCTTTATTTGGAGCTTTAGGGAAAAGTTTAGTCCTATCAAGATATTATAATTGAGATATTTTTAAAACAACACAAGCTTCTCATGGTCTTACCGAGACTCGTCAAAAAGGTCATTGAAAAATAATGTTGTTTCAAGGAGGGGGGGGGGAGAAAAATACACACGCTTTGAGATAAGTGGACATGTGCAAATGGAAAAGAGTGATCCCAAGGCACAAACAAAGTCCTCGTTATCGGATTGCACATGGTTGGAAAGATGAGTATGGGTCTTGATCTTGAATCCTCTTGAAACTCTTAATGCATCTAGAGAGCCGGGGAGCTTTATTATTATTATTATTATATTTTTTTCTTTTTCTCTTTTTATATATGTACACATTTTTTTCTTCTCTCCTTTTCTTTCTTTTGTTTCATACTTTTTCTTTTTCTTTTTCTCTCTTTTTTCTCTTTTTTTATACTCCCCTTGAACTCTAGATTACATTGTAGCTACTCCTTGGCAGCTCCCCCCCATGCTTAGACGATTGCACGTCCTCGGGCAAAGAGGTGGGAAAATTTGTGTGCCAAGGTAGGTACTAAAAGATCTATGTTTTCCTGGAGAGAAACACTTGAAATCTTCTAGGGATCCTTCACGCAACCTCATGTCGTCTTGGAGGTCTCCCAAAATTATACTTCAATCCTTTGCACCTTCATTCTTGTGATCTTCCTCGAAATATTCGTCCATACTCAAATGATAGGTTGTGGTCAAGGAGGTAAACACAAAAAGATATTTTGCGTTTTATGGGTGGAAATCCGGTGAGGTTTGTGAAATTTCCGATGTGGAGATTCAAAATGCACGGATAGAGAAGGCTAGCAATAAGATAGATACGCAAAAACGGAATGACCAGCTTCTTAGTCTCGGGCAAGAGAAATCAAGCCCTGAATTAATTCACCCAAAAATAAATCTTATATACTAAGTTTTTGTACTCGAATAAATATAAGGCTTTGGATAGGTAGAGCAACATGCAAGAGGTATTAATGACAAGGTTAGCATAATTTTTAAGAACAAAAATAGATCATCTTTAACCCATCCAAAATTGAGAGCATGAAAAGAAAACTATAGGTCTTATTTTTATCATAACCTCCGCAAGGGATTAAGCTAGCATTTAATTTAATTTCAGGTTTGCATTTATAGAGAGCACTAGCTTAATCATGCATAAAACAAGTACAAAGATAAACAAAGTGGCAACTTTCATCATATATCAACATGGCATTAACTTATTATCTTTACTAAAGGTGATAATCATTGTGGCAAACTTCATTCATGTTGATTTAAAGCAAACACTACTACTAACACACATGCTAAAAATAAATAAAAATTGAAAATGCTACGCACACACAAATTTTCATAAAAGCTGAAAATAAAGAAAAGAGAAAAGAGAAATGAGAAAATCGAACCGAAATTGAAGGCATCATTATTATTTTTCTTCTTCCTCCTTCTCCATTCTTCATCTTCCGGTGGTTGAGATTGATGATCTTGTGCGTTGTATCCTTGCTTGTAGCATGATCGCGCCGGTCTCTTCTTTTACTTGACTTGGTTAGGATGTGGTAGGGACCGTTGCAAGAAAGATCCTAGGGATGGCCCGATCTTCACGGCAGTAGGTTTCGTAACAAGATAAATTGCTGCAAGCAGCGGGTAAATGCTTTATACCTGACAAAGGTTGGATGTGACCAAGCGTCGGGGAGAAGTTACCGAAACCGCGAAGACTTCGACTCGATCTCCAAACGACCACAGAACCACAAGCCAGAACTAATCCACACAATCCGGCGTAGCAAAGCTGGAATCTGTAGAGCACGAAGTAGCGAAACCCAGAGGGATCTCTTCACAAGTCCAAGAAGAACAAGGAAGAACAAGGGTGTGCAAGGCACTCAGCAGCTCAGCTGCAAGAAAACCATATGTGGTTCTCTATTCTCAATAATCAAACTTATTTTTTTAGTAGTACATAGGGGGTTATTTATACTAGGAATAACCCTCCTAGATGGGTGTGAAATCGAGATGGAAATGAAGAGGCTAAGCATGTGAAAAGGCTCCCCAGAAATCAACTCCCGAGGTGAACTCGCGTGGCTGTTGACCTTCTGTGCAGCCTCCACTAAATCTGTCATAACTCTTTATTGGGAAGTCCAATGGACATGCGGTTTCTTGCATTGGAATGTTGACTTCAAGACGGTTCCATGAAGTACTCATGTAGCTCCAGAGCTATCGGGATTGAAGAGTTATGATCAAATCATTATGCAGGTCCGAACATGTCCGAACTGATTGTCCGAACTGATCTGTCCGAACTGGTCCGAACTGAACTTGCTGGATCATCCTTGGTCCGAACTGATCCACTTGTTTCTTCTTCTTTGCTTCCTCTCCGTGTATAGTTGCACCACCCCTCTCACATATATACCTAAGTACAACCAATGTAGAACATTTAGGTAGTATAACATTCTCAGATATGTTAAAGTTAATTTCAGCTAGGGGAGAATACACCTCTTGTTGTAGTTTGTTGGCACGACTTCGTGTAATTGGTCGTTGGTTTATATTTATTGGTGTGTTGTCTTCATCCACTTGTGTAACTCTTGGGATGTCCACATCATCCTCCCCCTCTTGAAAAGGAGTCGTCCTCGACTCTTCCACCCAAAAGAATGGAGAAAGATTGGCGACGTTGAAACTTGTACTAACACCATATGTACTTGGAAGATCAATTTCATATGCATTGTCATTGATCTTGCGAAGCACTTTGAATGGTCCATCAGCACGTGGCTGCAGCTTGCTCTTGCGTTGGTCTGGGAATCGATCCTTGCGTAGGTGCACCCAAACCAAGTCTCCTTGTTCAAACACAATCTTTTTGCGACCCTTGTTGGCGTGCTTCTCATACATCTTGGTCATCTTCTCAATGTTGGATTTTGCTCTTTCATGGAGTTTCTTAACAAATTCAGCACGCTTGCTTGCATCGAAGTTCACACGTTCCTGCATAGGTAAAGGTAATAGATCGATGGGAGCAGCAGGTTTGAAGCCATATACAATTTCAAAGGGACTAAATTTTGTGGTTGAATGTACCGCCCTGTTGTATGTGAACTCCACATGAGGCAAGCTTTCTTCCCAAAGCTTCAAGTTCTTCTTGAGGACAGCCCGCAACAATGTTGACAAGGTGCGGTTCACAACTTCAGTTTGCCCATCAGTTTGTGGGTGACAAGTTGTGGAGAACAACAATCTTGTCCCAAGTTTTCCCCACAAGGTATTCCAAAAGTAGCTCAAAAATTTGGTGTCACGATCAGACACAATAGTTCGCGGCACACCATGTAAGCGCACAATTTCCCTGAAAAATAATTCAGCAATGTGTGAAGCATCGTCGCTCTTATGACAGGGAATAAAATGAGCCATTTTACTAAAGTGATCAACCACAACAAAGATTGAATCTCTCCCCCTTTTAGTTCGAGGTAAACCGAGAACAAAATCCATAGAAATGTCTTCCCATGGTACACTAGGAATAGGTAGAGGGGTGTATAAACCATGAGGGTTCAAACGGGACTTAGCTTTGTGGCAGGTTACGCTGCGTAGCACGTATCTCTCCACATCTCTTCGCATCTTTGGCCAAAAGAAGTGATCAACCAGCACCTACTCTGTTTTCTTAGCACCAAAGTGACCCATTAGTCCTCCGGCATGAGCTTCCTGCAAAAGCAAAGGACGAACAGAGCAATCTGGGATGCAAAGTTTGTTAGCTCGAAATGAAAATCCTTCATGCAAATGGAATTTTTCCCAACCCTTGCCAGCACAACATTTTGAAAATGGTTCAGCAAAGTATGAATCAGTAGCATACAAGTCTTTAATACTTTCCAAACTAAAAATTTTAGCATCAAGTTGGGTCAGCAAAGCATGACGTCTAGACAAAGCGTCTGCAACAACATTATCCTTCCGTTTCTTGTATTTGACAATATAAGGAAAAGATTCTATGAATTTACTCCATTTAGCATGTCTTTTGTTCAGTTTTAATTGACCTTTTAGATGTTTCAATGATTCATGATCAGAATGTATGATGAACTCTTTAGGTAAAAGGTAGTGCTGCCAAGTTTCCAAACTCCTCACAAGAGCATAAAGTTCTTTATCATAAACGGAATAATTCAGAGTTGGACCACTTAGCTTTTCACTAAAATATGCAATGGGTCTTCCTTCTTGCATGAGCACGCCTCCAATCCCTACACCACTTGCATCACATTCAATTTCAAAAGTCTTACCGAAGTCCGGAAGTGCAAGGAGTGGGGCTGTTGTCAATGTCGTTTTGAGCTTGTTAAATGCCTTCTCTTGTGCTGCACCCCAATGGAATGGCGTGTCCTTCTTTGTTAACTCGTTGATTGGGGCAGCAATGGTACTGAAATCTTTAACAAACGGTAGAAGCCGGCAAGTCCAAGAAAGCTTCGCACTTGGCTCACATTTTGTGGAGGCAACCATTCACGTACAGCCTTAATCTTCTCTTCATCAACCTCCACACCTTGAGCTGAAACAACAAAGCCAAGAAAGACTACCTTGTCAGTGCAAAAGGTGCACTTGGCAAGGTTAGCAAACAAGCATTCCTTCCTCAAAACAGCAAGCACACATTTTATATGTTCAACATGTTCATCAAGAGACTTGCTGTAAATTAATATGTCATCAAAATAAACAACAACAAATTTGCCAATGAATGGCCTAAGCACATGATTCATTAAATGCATGAAAGTACTAGGTGCATTGGTCAATCCAAAAGGCATCACTAACCATTCATACAGCCCAAACTTGGTTATGAAGGCTATTTTCCATTCATCTCCTTCTTTCATTCGAATTTGATGATAGCCACTTCTCAAATCAATTTTTGTAAAAATGATAGCACCACTAAGTTCATCAAGCATGTCATCAAGCCTAGGTATGGGATGTCTATACCTTATTGTAATGTTATTTATGGCTCGACAATCAACACACATTCTCCATGAGCCATCTTTTTTAGGAACTAAAAGAACAGGAACTGCACAAGGTGAAAGACTTTCTTTAACATACCCTTTGTTGATGAGCTCTTGTACTTGGTGCTGAATTTCTTTGGTTTCCTCTGGGTTGGTACGGTATGGTGCACGGTTTGGGAGAGAAGCACCAGGAACAAGGTCGATTTGATGTTCAATCCCTCTCTTGGGTGGCAGCCCTGGTGGTACTTCCTCCGGAAACACATCTTCATATTCCTGTAGCACCTAAAAAACAACACTAGGCAAAGTAGAGGGTAAGTCGTTAGTGGAAAGAAAATTGTCTTTGCACAGGAGTACAAAGAACATGGCATTGGGTTCACTCAATTCTTTTAAATCCCCTTTCCTAGCCATCATAACTAATCCCTCTTTTCCCTGTGGCTCGGTTCTTTGCAGCTGTGGAGTTTTATTTGGCTGTGGAATCACTCCCTCACTATGTATGTGGCTCACTCGTAAGTGGTTCTCGCTCTCTCGCTGTTTTCATTTCAGATCATCCTTCAAGATTTCCTCCGGCGACAAAGGAAGCAAAGTGATGCGCTCTCCTTTGTACATGAGAACAACCTTGTTAGTACGACCACAAATCTGAACATCACGGTCATACAGCCATGGTCTTCCCAGCAGCAATTGGCATGCTTGCATTGGCACCACATCACACTCCACTTGATCACTATATCGCCCAATAGAAAAAGGAACAGTCACAATATTACTCACACGCAGTGTACCACACTCATTCAACCATTGAATCTTGTATGGAGAAGGATGACGCCGCTGTTTTAACCCCAATTTCTCAACTAATTCTTGACTTGCTATATTATTGCAGCTGCCATTATCAACAATGATCCGACAAAGCTTGTCCTTGATCATGCCTCGAGTGTGAAAAAGATTGTGTCGCTGATTATTTTCTTCTTTCACAGCAGTGACACTAAGCACGCGTTGAGAAATAAAGCAATTATTATCACCTTCATCAGGTTGAATCTCAGTCTCATCATTCCCAATTTCTTCATCATATATTGGAGCACCGTCTTCATCACATTCAGATTCCCATTCACCTCGCTCAATCACAAGCATAGTCCTTTTACTAGGACACTCAGCAGCAATGTGCCCACTACCTTGGCACTTGTGACAAACAATGCTTCGGCTATGCGAAGATGATGCAGCGACTAATGTAGCCGAAGGAGCTGCTGCACTTGTAGCAGGACGACGATTTTCTTGCTGATTTGCAGGTGAAGAAGCACTAGAGAATGTTGTCTTTGCAGCACCAATGGATGGAGAGGACCTAGCTGCAGCACCTTGAGATCGAACACCACCAACAGAGGTACCGGGCTGCTGCCGGCGCCATGGAGTTGAGACAGATCGACCCCCATAGGACCGCCCACGTCCTTCTTGCTGAATTTTCCTCTCGGTGCGCATAGCTTGATCAACAAGATCTTGCAAAGTTTGATATGGAAACATCTCCACAAAACTTGAAATATCATCATTGAGACCATGCAAAAATCTTGCCATTCTTGACTCTTCATCTTCTCTAATATCAGACCGAATCAAGAGCAACTCCATTTCTTTGAAATATTCGTCAACTGATTTAGAACCTTATTTCAGTGTTTGTAACTTGTTACGGAGGTCACGACGATAGCTTGATGGAATAAAGTGCCTCCTCATCACACGCTTCATTTCAGCCCATGTGTTGATATGATCACATCCCAACACAAGCTGATTTTCTTGTATTTGATTCCACCAAGTGAGAGCATAACCATAGAATTCAATGGAAGCAAGGCTAACACGTCTCCGATCAGAGAGATTATGCACTCTGAAAATTTGATCACACTGCTCTTCCCAATCAAGATATGCATCAGCATCTTCCTTTCCTGAAAATTTTGGAACACTGAGTTTAACACGAGCAATGATGTCCGGATCAGCCCTATGGTGACCACGACGATTGTCACCATCATGACCAGCAGCATGACGACGTTCGTGGTGACGTTCAAATGGTCCACGGTGTGCAAAAGGATTCTCATCATCATCATACTCCTCCTCATGGCTGCCCTGAGATTCATCTTCATCATCAAAGCGAACACGACGATCATGATCACGATCACCTCCTGCACGCCGATTCTCATGACCAGCACGCCTTCCACCACCACGATCATCATGACCACCTTGAAAATGGTCACGAAAACCACGCCCGAAACCAGAATTTTCATCACCGGATTCATCATGGTGATGTGGAGCTCTTCGTCTCGCAGCAGGAAGACATTCATCAAGCATCCTCTCCATTGCCTCAACAAGCGAGTTGGCCATATTGCGCTTCTCAGCCCGTGAGACAGGGGGCTCATCATCTCCATGGTTCCCACCATGAACACTTGAATCAGATCCTGCCATGTTATGGTTTGCAAGATATAGTGGAATAGGAAAAATATGTGGAAACACACAACCTCACCTCTTGCTTACCCAAGTTCTTACTCGTTCTCAAGGACCGTGAGTGTGCTGAAAGTGGCGTAACCAAACTTGTGATGAAGCGGTTGAAACGATACGAATCAAGAGCCTCGGTTACGGATTTTTGTGGAGCTATAGGTGGCTGTTCAAGGGAGGCTATGGTACTATAACCAAGTGCAACAAACCATCCAAACAAGATGTAAATGTTGCTGTCCAGAATCAACACCAACTTAATATATGAACATGAAACTTTGATAACAGATCCGCAACACAACCCCTTGCAACCTTTCAAATCTCCTTTCTTTTTTTTTCTCTTCTTTTTTTTGCTCTTTCTTTCACACTTTTTTTTGATTTTTTTACTAACAGCAAACACCAAACAATCTATGAGGGGTGCGGATAAAAATTAAACAAGAGTACGGCGGAAGAACAAATGCGGTGACTAGCAACGTGATGAATGGAATGAACACAAAGTAACAGTACCAACAAAATGGCTATAGGATTTTTTTGTAGGGTTTTTTAGTGGACTGTAGGACATAAACAAAATGATATAGCAGATGATAAAGGGTGGGAGGGTGGGTAATAACCAAAAACTACCGTGACAACGATAGCTCTGATTACCACATGGTAGGGACCGTTGCAAGAAAGGTCCTAGGGATGGCCCGATCTTCACGGCAGTAGGTTTCGTAACAAGATAAATTGCTGCAAGCAGCGGGTAAATGCTTTATACCTGACAAAGGTTGGATGCGACCAAGCGTCGGGGAGAAGTTACCGAAACCGCGAAGACTTCGACTCGATCTCCAAACGACCGCAGAACCACAAGCCAGAACTAATCCACACAATACGGCGCAGCAAAGCTGGAATCCGTAGAGCACGAAGTAGCGGAACCCAGAGGGATCTCTTCACAAGTCCAAGAAGAACAAGGAAGAACAAGGGTGTGCAAGGCACTCAGCAGCTCGGCTGCAAGAAAACCATATGTGGTTGTCTATTCTCAATAATCAAACTTAGTTTTTTAGTAGTACATAGGGGGGTATTTATACTAGGAACAACCCTCCTAGATGGGTGTGAAATCGAGATGGAAATGAAGAGGCTAAGCATGTGAAAAGGCTCCCCAGAAATCAACTCCCGAGGTGAACTCGCGTGGCTGTTGACCTTCTGTGCAACCTCCACTAAATCTGTCATAACTTTTTATTGGGAAGCCCAATGGACATGCGGTTTCTTGCATTGGAAAGTTGACTTCAATACGGTTCCATGAAGTACTCATGTAGCTCTAGAGCTATCGGGATTGAAGAGTTATGATCAAATCATTATGCAGGTCCGAACATGTCCGAACTGATCTGTCTGAACTTGTCCGAACTGAACTTGCTGGATCATCCTTGGTCCGTACTGATCCACTTGTTTCTTCTTCTTTGCTTCCTCTCCGTGTATAGCTGCACCACCCCTCTGACATATATACCTAAGTACAACCAATGTAGAACATTTAGGTAGTATAACATTGTCAGATATGTTAAAGTTAATTTCAGCTAGGAGAGAATTCACCTCTTGTTTTAGTTTCTTGGCACGACTTCGTGTAATTGGTCCTTGGTTTATATTTATTGGTGTGTTGTCTTCATCCACTTGTGTAACTCTTGGGATGTCCACATCAGGATGAGGCGCCATGAAAGCTTCGTTGGGCGCCATGTATGGTGGAGGAAGTGGTGGCACGGCTGCCCCACTCCCCCATACTTAGGATATTTTTTTCTTTCTCTTTTTTTTCTTTCATACTTTTTCTTCTCTTTTTTTTCATACTTCTTCTTTCTCTCTATATTTTTTTTCTTTTTTTTCTTTCTTGTTCGTTTTTTTATATACTCCCCTTGAACTCTAGATTACATTGTACCTACTCCTTGGCAGCTCCCCCCATGCTTAGACGATTGCACGTCCTCGGGCAAAGAGGTGGAAATATTTTTGTGCCAAGATAGGTACTAAAAGTTCTATGTTTTCTTGGAGAAAAACACTTGAAATCTTCTAGGGATGCTTCACGCAACCATGTTGTCTTGGAGGTCTCCCAAAATTATACTTCAATCCTTGGCACCTTCATTCTTGTGATCTTCCTCGAAATATTCATCAATACTCACATGTTGGGTTGTGGTCAAGGAGCATTTTGTGTTTTTTCATATTTTCAGCATTATTGCTTCCTCAGTTTAGTTTTGTATGCATATGTAGCGATACATTGTAAATATTGAGCAGGTCCGTAAACACCACATGCAGCGCTCAGGCACACAACCTGAAGGAGCTCCCTCGGTGGCCTTCCTAAAAATAGTGTGGGTGTAAGATAAGCTAATTAACAGCTGACTATAAATTAGCCAAATCCGTAATACATTAACATATTTGCACATTACAAATGGATATGGTTAAGGACACACTCATTGAGAAGCATCGTCTCTTGGCAATTCAAGGTCTCTTCGGATTCCTCGCGGATGAGGTGGTTAATCTAAAAGGAAAATATTATTATCACAGACATCTAATTGACCAACCGGGACTAGAGGCTGTCTCTCTACCGGTGAAAATTGATAGGGTCCACAAACCTTTACACTACTTTTTATCTTTACCTATTTATATATAATTTTTTTTAATATTAAACGGAGGAAGCAATCCTTCATGTTTTCTACCGGTTGGTTTAGTTCCGTCATATTCTTTTCACGTTTTTCCTCAGCACACCACCGATTCATAAGCCAATGATGGAACCACATACGGTCACGTTTTCCGTCCTTGGTATACATACCCAGAGCCACGATACACAGCGGCAGAGCACAAGAACCTTGCACCTTGGAGGTTAATTGGAGCCCAGCCAAGTAACAGTCGTGCCGCAATCTTCGTCGTCCTCGACTCCTCTTCGGCTCCATGCGGAACTGGACGGGTCATGGCGCATGAGAAAGTGGAATAAACTCAGCAGGACCAATCCATATATTAATTAATAGAAGAACGATGATGTGTTGCTGCGATCAAGAGAAGATCCTAATTAATGTCCTGTTATTGTCGAGAAGAAATAATACTTGTTGCTTCGCGGCGCGCGGCGCGGCGAAAGCTACACGGGGCACCTCGACAAGCGCGTAGCGGGCAGCAACCATCCGGCTCTTGCAGGCGCTTCAAGCGGGTGCTTCTAGGCATCACTTCAGCGGCAAAAAAAAAAAAAAAAACATGTTGTCACTCAAGGAAATCAGCACACCGGGAAACAAAGGCGCAGCATGCAGGTGTTGTAGTGCGGGTGGGTGAATGCATGCACGTAAAAAAGTCAAAGGTAATGATGTCTTCGTCATTTAAAGTCATTTGAAACTTAAATCTATAAGTCACAAACCAAACATCAAAATTAAATTCCAATTGCACCATTGGATTTCCGACAATAAAAGTTTCGAAACAAGATCTCACTTGACTATATTTTGACAAACTTTTTTATTCATATTTTTTAATTAGGATTATATATTCTATTATAGCCAGAACAAAACAAATGAGAAGTGTCAGAACAAATGAGAACAACTGCCAGAACAAGTTTGTATGCCATCTCGAACAAAAAAAATGTAATGTCAGAACAAATCAGAATAAGAGTCAGAATAAGTTATTACTGTAAAGAAACAAGTTATTATTATAGTCACAACAAGATATTACTATAGCCAGAACAACTTATTATTATAGACAGAACAAGTTTGTATGCACTACAAGAAAAACGCCGACTAGTGACGCAAAAAAAGGCCGTTTCTCGTCATAAACCGCGATTAATGACGCCGTTTGTTACGAAAATGCTCCATCATTAATCGAGCGTCACAAACCGCGATTAATGACGAGATCTTATTTCCCGGCGTCATGAGTTTAATGACGCGTATAAATTTGTAACACAAAGGCGTCATATGGTACATGCTACGTCTGACCGAGATCCATCGTGGCTCCGACGTGGCAGGGGTTATGACGATTTCGGTTCGTCACAAATTGAGGCCCGGTCCATGTAAGAGCCTTTGTGCGCCTAATATTATTGGGCTAATTTTAACCCGTTTCACGTTTTCTTTTCGTGTTATTTTTTTGGTCATTCCCGAAATGTTTGTTACACAGTATATTGGGCTATTTTATTTTGGGCCCTAGCAATCTAACGAACTTGGACCATATTGCATTATGCTTGGACATTTGATTTTGGGCATTATCCACAGGGCCTTTCCTGGGCCTCGGCCCATATTGTTTTTTTAGATCAGCCCATATTGCATTTCGCAGGGCACTGTATACTGTTCTGTCTGCTGCTGATCGCCAGCATATAATCAGACAACAAAACAAAACATTTCCCACTTCCATATAATTCACACCACATTCAGGGAGTAGTTCAACCAGTACAATTGTGCAATATACATCAAGTTAGCATCGAATCGAATGAACATACAACAAGTCATCAGCAACACAAGTTCACTAGGACCACACTTCAGTTGAGAGGAGGATAAACCTGGCTGAAATTTATCAAGCCTTGGATCAGATTATGCATGTCAGTTGTGCTCTTCTTCAAAGCTTCAAGCGCTTCTATTTCAGACTTCAATGTTGTCTCCTGTTCTTGAGCCTTCAATCTCAGTTCGCTCATCTCGACTTCCTGTTCAACAATCTTCTGCCGTAGTTGTGCCCCCCCTTGCTTCTCATTGTTAAGTCCAGCTCGTATTTCCTGAACATGAAGTGCAGTAGTAACCCTAGTCCTTTTCATAGAGGGCGGGCGAATGCCAGCAACCTCCCGAAAAGTCCTAGATTGGACAACTTCCGCCACTTCTTCAGCAGCAGTCTTTCTTGGTTGGTCGCCTTGAGGTTCAGCGACAATTTGTTCCATGCGAGCCTAAAAAAGGAAATAAAATGAAAGGTTTAAAATAAAATAGTCACACATGTTTCTAGTATTGTTGCATAGAAAAATGCAAAAGTAGACAAGTACTTAGAATGGCTGCCTGTACTGGAGCGGTGAAGCCATTCTTGCTGCAGTGGAAGGACTTGAAATAATCAAGTGGACTTAGCCCTTCTCCTTCAGCAGTATACTTCTGCCTCTAAATATGTTTCGAAAACAGGCATAATTAATATCAAAGTGCTAGCATTGTAAAATGGTTCATGAAATGAACTACAGAGAAAAAACATGACTTGTTCATCTGCTTACCACAAGATTAGCTTGTACAATGTAGCTTCGAGATCCCGTGCGCTGATGGTACTTGACCTTTCCTCGATTACCGGTGTTTGTACTACACCTCGCCTTTACAATAATAAGAACTCGTGTAAGAAATAAGATTAAGAACAATATATAAGTAAATGAAAATGTGGTAGTGGCAAGTTGAAGTTCTATCATACCCTGTGCTCAGGGTATGAACACATGTTAACCAGTGCCTTCCATTGGGCGTCGGTCAGATTGGGCACAGGAGATTTAGTTGGGACTGCATTTGCTGGAATATCATTGAAGTACTTTTGCTTCAGGCGATACCTCGCCTGTCTCTGTATCGACTTCAGCATGTCAGTGCATGCCACCCTTACAGGCTCACTGGTGGTGTCAATGTCGAATTGCCCCTAGCACAAGACAATTATCAGAAAAATAGATGACAAAAATGGATGCAAAGAACTATGGTAGTAGATGAGTGGACATATGCACACCGCTAGTTTGCCCATGTAGTTCTTGAGATGGTCTTCAGTCTTTTCATCATCTTGCTGGTTCTTCTTTGGCTTGTAGTCCTTCCAGCTAAGAAGGATCGGTATGTGCCTACGCACTATGATCCCACCTTCTGATGCAAACTTTGCAGCTTGCATTGGTGCCTCTGGGCGTTTAAGCCCTTCTTGAATGTGTATAGGGATCTTGCCATTTAAACCTCGGCTAATTCTGTCCAGATCTCTGCCCAATCTTCTTGAATCCCACGACCCCTGTTGTGCTCTGGAAGGGCATGCATCACCTAACAAGTTTGTTACAGCCATACAAGTTAATAATTGTTCGGTTGGTAATTAGGACATTCGAATATGAGATCAAATGACTTGCCTTCTGCAGTCATCATGTCAATGATGTTCTCATCATGGGTTGCTGTTGCTTGGCCTTCAGTGGGCAATTCTTGTGTATCAAGAGTTGTCCCACTCCCATCAGCTAAAACCAATTCCCTTTCCTTGGTCCTAGTCAGTCTAGGAGGCATTCTGGTAGGGTTATCTGGTGCCCGAATTCTCTTGGTCCCTCTTCCTCCACTGACAGGTAGGCTATGATTGACCTGATTACACAAAATTCAACAAAGAAAGAGAAGATCAGAAGCAATCCTGCATAACTAGTACATGAAATGAGTTCATGAAAAGACTACCTCTTGTTGACATGTCTTTGGGTCAGATTCATGTTCATCAGAAGGGTTGTACTCCAAATATGAATCGTGTATTGTTGTATCGTTGGTACCCTTTCTGCTTGGTCGGTCAGCTGCTAAAAGTGCTTTCATTTTCTCGATGCCAAGACTAGAGAAGAAATTGTGATTCTTCAAAACATTCATGTCCCTCTGCCGCTCGTAATCGCCGCGCTCGTCTACTTCTGTTAGGAAAGCAGAGAAACTTCTGCAAGGTTGGCCTACCACTGTAAATAAAACTAGATCTAAACACTTCTATAAGAACCAGTAGGATGTTCCTAGCCGAAACAAGATCCTGAAAAAGATGTTCCTAGTCAAAACAAGATCCTGAGAAGAAGTAGTGTAGACATGGGATCTGTCAGATCTAAAAACTTCTATAAGAACCAGTAGGATGTTCCTAGCTGAGCAAGATCCTGAAAGGATGTTTCTAGTCAAAACAAGATCCTAAAAAGAACTAATGTAGACATGGGATCTACCTGATCAAAAAAACTAGTGCAAACATGAGATCTGTCACATGGGAAAACACGCAAGTACGAATCCACCGGGGAAGCTGAACCGTGGAGGAAAATATTGTACCTTGTTCTAGATATTTCCTTCGTACGACCTTCCCTCCTGGTGCCATTGTGTCGTCGCCGCTGCTACTACACAGGCAAATGGGAAAGGGGCTGAAGCTATGAGCGGTAGATTTGAGATGATGGAGGAGAGGAGGTGAAGATTTGGGCTGCCGGCGGGGAGGGAAGGTGAAATGGGGGCGGAAAGATTTGAGATGGCGAGGAGAGGAGTAGAAGGGAGGGAAGGGACGGGGGCGGGGTAATTTATCCAATTCGGTGGAGGGCCTTGTCAGATTACCAATATACCCTTTCATTATGGTGGTGACTGAAACGGGGTGCATTGGGAAGGGGGAAGCAAAAAGAACATTTAACATCTACTTTGCCCGAGCGTCCAAAATTCCGAATATTTGAATCGCACGCCGGTTTGTTCTGAGGGCTGGTCAGCGCTATATACTGCGGCAAAGGATGTTCCTCTAATCAAGATACTACTAGATAGGATATTCCTTGACTAGGAACTACTCATTTTGTTTATGTACTGCTCCCCTTATATTGATCAACACATCCCTTCCTTCGTCGATTCGATTCGCCTAGTACTACATGATCATGAGCACGTCACGTTGCATACTCCTCGATCATGCCCACATTGGAGATCAACACAACCCTTCCTTCGTCGATTCGATTGGCTTAGTACTACAAGATTATGAGCACGTCACATTGCATACTCATCGATCATGCCCACATTGGAGATCAACACAACCCTTCCTTCGTCGATTCGATTGGCTTAGTACTGCAAGATTATGAGCACATCAAGTTGCAAACTCCTCGATCATGCCCACATTGGAGATCAACACATCCCTTCCTTCATCGATTCAATTCTTAGTACTACAAGATTATGAGCACGTCACGTTGCAAACTCCTCGATCGTGCCCACATTGGAGATCAACACATCCCTTCCTTCGTCGATTCGTTCGCCTAGTACTACATGATCATGAGCACGTCACGTTGCATACTCCTCGATCATGCCCACATTGGAGATCAACACATCCCTTCTTTCGTTGATTCGTTTGCCTAGTACTACATGATCATGAGCATGTCACGTTGCATACTACTCGATCATGGCCACATTGGAGATCAACACAACCCTTCCTTCGTTGATTCGTTCGCCTAGTACTACATGATCATGAGCACGTCACGTTGCATACTCCTTGATCATGCCCACATTGGAGATCAACACATCCCTTCCTTCGTCGATTCGTTCGCCTAGTACTCCAAGATTATGAGCACGTCACGTTGCAAACTCCTCGATCATGCCCACATTGGAGATCAACACATCCCTTCCTCTCATCAAACGTCGGTATTGTGACATGATTCAAGGATTACATTAAAAATTACAAACAAAAGCATGCGTAGGGAGTGTTGGGTTCGTTTTATGCATAGCACGACTCATGCATTGCGTGATGTCGAGGCCGTATAACTCTCCGTTTTGGTTGTAGGAATCCCGCATTGATCCAAGCCATTAATCCAATCGGAGGATTCAATCATATGGAAGTCGCAGTCTTTAACGTCACGACACAAGTACGATGTTCTACTCTGGAAACGAAGTGCTGGTACCTGTATCTCATTCTGCAACCCGGTACAAGAGTATTGGGAGTCTTCTGACTCTGGTACAATTTCATCTTGGTCAGCAATTGTGAAGACCTGAGCACAAAGCCCAGGCAAAATGATTATTTATAGCTGGTTCGCACACGTGAAGAAAAATATATTGTTCAACTCGAATACAACAATCAAATGGAATCAATGACAATAAAAGGAATGTTTAACATTCTACCTCTTTTTCATCGGTGTTCGAAGGAGCTAATGTAACAGGATTATGAAGAGGGTCATCGGGAGCCAGAGCTGGAGCAGGAGCAGGAGCAGGAGAGCCTTCTTCGGTAGCAGGAGCAGGAGCTGAAGCAGGAGAGCCTTCTGAGGTAGCAGGAGCTGGAGCAGGAGAGCCTTCTGAGGTAGCAGGAGCTGGAGCAGGAGAGCCTTATGAGGTAGCAGGAGCAGGAGCAGGAGCAGGAGAGCCTTCTGAGGTAGCAGGAGCAGGAGCAGGAAAGCCTTCCGACGTAGTAGGAGCTGGAGCAGGATTAGCTGCACGAGAGCCTTCCGAGGTAGCTGGAGCAGGATCTTCCGGACCATTTGCTGTTGCCGCCAAAGGATCTTCCTTATTCGTTTCCTCTGTTGCAATATCAGATAGAACCTTGAGTATTGTTGCATCTGCTTCCTTTTCTTCTTTGGAATCCTTTTCTGTCATCCATTGTGAACCAATTGCTGAACTGTGAGGCAGCTCATAGACTTTAGATGATTTACCCAAGTTAGCAGGAGGTATGAGTTAAAAGGGAGTCTGACCAATAGGTGCGAGTAGACCGGGCGGTGGCGGTAAGCCGTTAATTTGGTGAAGGTGACTGAGTGAAGCATTCACAAAATTCTCCATAGTGCGCTGGTGCTGTGTTACCATTTGTGCTATCTGCTCCGAGTGTGCGCGGTTTAACTCCTCCTGCTGTGCCGTCCTCATCTCCATCATTGACTGGAACTTTCTCTGGTCGTGCTGATTTTCAAGGATCAGTTTCACAAATTAGGAAGAGTCCATTGGCTCACTGGATGTTGCTGGAGTGACTGGAACTATTTCTGTTTTTTCAGTGGGTAGTGATGCACCATCATGTACTCGGAGATGTCTCACTGGAGACGCCTCATTGCCTTCACTGTCTGAGGAACAAATGTCATTAGGAGATGGCTCAATTGTAGCCCTTAGGCCATGACGTCTGTCTCCTAGTCTCACAGGCCTGTATTCCTTGAAATGTGTCTCGGACATCATGTACTCGGGACGCCAATCTTTGGGTCCAGTTCGCACCTTTTCCCCATCTTCATCTACTCTGGTAAGACTACTCAGCATGAAGGAGATCCAGTGAGCATACGACATATTTCGGGCCACGGTCAACCCATCCAAGATAACATCTTCAATCTTGGCTAAAATGAAGTCCACGATGTCGAAGGGCCGGCCAGTCATGACGTGAAGGAGAAGCCACTGTTGAAGACTAGTGATCGACTCTGCATTGCCAATCCGTGGTAACAATGTCTTCTGTAGTGCCCGGTGAACCACATTTGCCTCAGGGGTAAGCATGTCAGGCGTGCAATATGCTCGCCTACCTGTGAACGACTCAACAAAAAGTCCGGCCATCTCCTCGTCGGACGGGAACGACCCACCGAGCAAACTACGCCGAGGTGGTTCACGATCCCCGTAGACAATATTATGTAGGGATGTCTTATGGTCGTACTTTCCTATTTCAAAATCCCTCAATCCAAGTTTGTCAGCAATATGGTGTCGGAAAAGAGTATACTGGTGTCCCTGAAACATGAACATGATGTATGCCCTAGTATCGGCAATGTACACAGTAGCATAAAAAACTGTCACCCAATCCTCAACATACTTATGATGCATTGAGACCAAATCAGCCAATCTGGGATGATCATCGAAGTATGCCTTAACATCCCCTCCCGCGGCCAACGTCATATGATCCCAATTTATAACCCTGTGCTGGTACAGTTTCATGGGCAGGTATTTGTAGTTGTAATAGAAAGTTTGCTGAAGGACATTCCTAAATCTTGGTTCGTCCCGTTTGTCCTTGGTTTTGTCCCACCAATGCTTCTCAGGCACCCATCTAAGACCTTTAATCATTTGGTAGGTGTGGTTGCGCAAGTCCATCATCTTATGCGGCTCTTCCGGTGGAGGGTGAAGTTGTACCTATTTCTCCTTCCTGGGATCTAGCGTAGGAAACTCTGAAGGGCGGGGCGGGCGACGGCCCGGGGTTGACCCACCCTGTGTGCGGCAAGAAGGCGCCGCGGTTGACCCACCCCGTGTGCGGCAGGAAGGCGCCGAGCTTGACCCACCCCGTGTGCGGCAGGAAGGCACCGAGGTTGACCCACCCCGTGTGCGGCGTGTAGGGGCAGAGGAAGAATACCGCGCCGCAGGCCTGCACCTTAGCCTCGTTTGAGGACCAGACATGCCTTCAGAAGTCAGCTGCGACTTTCGTTGTCGCTTCGCCGGAGGAGGATCAAGCGCCTTTCCATCTCTCTTGCCACCATCTCGTCCCATCTGCAATGAATTTCTCGAATTAGTGCCATTCCAAGAATTCGACGGCGGATTGCGGTATCCGCTGGAGCCTGGAGGCAGACGCATACCTCTGATTTTGGCGACGGATTGAGGTATCTGCTGGAGGCTGCTGCAGGCGGCGCAGCCCTACCAAGGTGTGTGTAGTGCGCTGTTGGCACCCTATGACCAGGAAATGGGAAGCGTCTTTCATACCTGTAGTTTACAAGGAAGTTCCTCTGTTCCGATGTATACCAGACCGGACCATCCTCCGGACGTATGTCGATGAGTATGAAAGTCATAACAGGATGGTCCTGTCGTACATAATACAAAGAACCGGACAATCCATTCGCATACTTAGTCGATCATGCCCACATTGGAGATCAACACATCTCTTCCTTTGTCGATTCGATTCGCCTAGTACTACATGATCATGAGCACGTCACATTGCATACTACTCGATCATGGCCACATTGGAGATCAACACATCCCTTCCTTTGTCGATTCGATTCGCCTAGTACTACATGATCATGAGCACGTCACGTTGTATACTCCTCGATCATGCCCACATTGGAGATCAACACATCCCTTCCTTTGTCGATTCGTTCGCCTAGTACTACATGATCATGAGCACGTCACATTGCATACTACTCGATCATGCCCACATTGGAGATCAACACAACCTTTCCTTCGTCAATTCATTTGCCTAGTACTACATGATCATGAGCACGTCACGTTGCATACTCCTTGATCATGCCCACATTGGAGATCAACACATCCCTTCCTTTGTCGATTCGTTCACCTAGTACTACATGATCATGAACACGTCACGTTGCATACTCCTCGATCATGCCCACATTGGAGATCAACACATCCCTTCCTTCGTCGATTCGTTCGCCTAGTACTACATGATCATGAGCACGTCACGTTGCATACTCCTCGATCATGCCCACATTGGAGATCAACACATCCCTTCCTTCGTTGATTCGTTCGCCTAGTACTACATGATCATGAGTACGTCACATTGCAAACTCCTCGATCATGCCCACATCAGAGATCAACACATCCCTTCCTTTGTCGATTCGTTCGCCTAGTACTACATGATCATGTGCACGTCATGTTGCATACTCCTCGATCATGCCCACATTGGAGATTAACACATTCACATAGCCGAACAGGACATTCCATTGTTTTATAATACAACGTACCGGATAATCGGCATCCCCATGCGCGATCGTATATTTTGTAAAGATGCAATAGGAAGTTCCGATGCTACATAATATAGTGAACCGGATAGTAGGCACCTATGGCAGGTTTAATATTCAGGAAAGTACACTTCAACTACATATAAATCATAAGGTCCACATGATTTCAGTTCGGATCGACTTAAACATTTACTGATTTGATATCCTAGTCGTCGTCACTTTCATCGGCAGCATTTTCATCTTCATCGACGTATTGCCATAGAGTTTCGTCGTCCTCATCTTCAGAATTGAATCCATCCACATCAGACAGCTCCTGCTGACGAATTGTGTCAACTTCAGCGGCTGCAACCACAGTCTCCTCGCCAGTAATAGGCACCGGAACCTCTGAACCATCACCGAGACCATCATCAAGTATAACATCATGCAAGGTTTGGTCAATTTCATCATCTTGATATGCAAGTACCATGCCAGTGGGAGCTATGTCCTCCTCATTTTCATTATAGCTCCACAAATGCATGTGCTCAAATTTTTGCACCACTCTCCATGGGTGTTGTAGTAGGGTGTCTGGCAAGTAAAAGACCTTCATTGCTTGTTCAGCAAGAATGTAGGGATCATCTTGGTACCAGTAATCTCCAGTATTAAGGCTTGTGAAGTAACCATCATTTCTAATCTTCGGTTCCTTCTTGGTCCCTTCCAGATCATACCAGTCAACCTGGAATAAAACAACAGTTCGATCTCTGTCAAGCCCCGAGTTGTACCGCAGCTCAATAATGTCTCTTAGTGAACCATAAAACTCAATTTCTTTAATATCTTTATGTGATCCTGTAGTCATGATTCCACTATTCTGTGTCTTCCTATTTGCCTCTCGGGCCTTGGTGTGGTACCGGACACCGCCTACAATACATGCTGTATAAGTTTTTGCTCTCCGGTCTGGTTCAGCTGATAATGCATATAGGTTGTCATCGCTCACTGGATTGTTTGTAATCTATACAGAAGAGCCATAGTTTTTTTTTAATATAGTCTTATGTAAAGGTCCTCACAAGGTAATATAAGCTAGCTACCAAACAAAAAAAAATGAATACTAACATGCGATCTAAACCAGTGCCGAAATTCTGTAGCAATTCGACGATCAATATCCTCGTCCGACACACCTTTCGCTTTTAATTCATTCTTGAACACTCTGCAAAGCAGTACCGTCTCAAAGTTAGAACGAAATAATTGTAGTTCTATCATTGCAATGGTGATTTACTTACTCGATATATGGCTGCACCTCTTCGCAATTGTTTAGCACATACCAAACCACCTTGTCGTACTTTGACCCAAGCCAACAAGTGGTCCCTGCTCCAAGTACTTGAACATTGTGACCGAAACAGGATGTTCCATCTACAGACAAATCAGCATTCTCTCTGTTCCTTCCAACCTGATTGAATCGTGTGGCCACATCATCAACCGCGAAGTACCTAGAGCAAAATGTCAAGGCCTCATTAGCAACATATGCTTCTGCAATGGATCCTTCAGGCCTAGCTTGGTTTCTCACTGAACGCTTCAATGTGCATAGCCTTCTTTCGACGGGATACATCCATCCATATTGTACAGGATCTCTCAGGATTTCTTCCTCAAGCAAATGGAAAGCCAAGTGGACCATAACATCGAAGAAGGAAGGAGGAAAAATTTTCTCAAGCTTGCACAGAATTATTGGGATATCAGTTTTCAGTTTTTGCAAGACATCCAACTTCAAAGTTTTGCAACATAGTTGCCGAAAGAAGTTTCCTAGTTCTGCAATAGCTGTGTATATCTCTTTGTCCACTAAACCGCGAAGACAAGTCGGCAAAACCCTTTGGAGTAGGATATGACAATCATGAGTTTTCAGTCTTTGTAGTTTGCATCCATCTGCAGCAATACACCTAGCTAAGTTTGAAGCATATCCATCTGGGAACTTCACCGAACTTATAAAATCACAAAACTACTTTTGTTTCGTTTTTGAAAGTACATACGGAGCTTCTGGCATTTTGCATGACTCACCATCCTCAGTTGCCACCATGTGTAGATTTGATCATACGCCCATCTCTTCCAAATCAACCCTAGCATTGATGGTGTCCTTTGTCTTCCCAGCAATTTTAAACAACGTTCCAATAAGGTTTTCACATATGTTTTTCTCAATGTGCATCACATCAAGGTTATGTGCCAACTTCAGAGATGACCAGTATGGCAAGTCCCACAAACAAACCCTTCTGCTCCAGCACTGTCTGGATTCCCGCTTCCTTTTCTTTCCTTGAGGTAGAGGATGCTTTCCTGGTCTAACGTCTTTAACCTTCTCCAGTTGCTGCTTCAGCTCCTCATGTGTAAATTGCTCTGGCTTTTCTCGGTTTTCAACAGTTTCATCAAAATCTTCTCTCTTTCTTCTCCATGGATGGTCAGTTGGAAGGAAACGATGATGCCCAATGTAACATATCTTGTTCTTCAATCTCCTTGAGCAAGGATCCTTGTCGCAACGCACACAGGCAAAATAGCCTTTCGTGACTCGCCCAGACAACGTGCTCAATGCTGGATAATCATGTATGCACCAAAGAACCGCAGCACGCAGTTTAAATCCTTTACCCTCAACAGCATCGATTGCCCATACACCCTTCCAAAGTTGCTGCAGCTCTTCGACGAGAGGTTCCATGAAGATATCAAAATCCTTTGATGGAGAACTCGGCCTAGGGATCAATAAGGCCATCATGAAGTTTGATTCTTCCATGCATACCCATGGTGGCATGTTATACGGCACAACAAATACAGGCCACATACTATATGAGTTGTTCATGTTGCCAAATGGATTGAAACCATCGGTTGCAATACCAAGTCTAAGGTTCCTAGCATCTTTTGCAAATTTTTTCCATCTTTTATTGAATTCTTTCCAGGCCTCACCATCAGCTGGATGTCTAAGCTCATTGTTCACCGATTTTCACTTCGACTCGTGCCATCGTGCATCCTTTGCTGTTTTTGATGAAAGAAACATCCTCTTCAGCCTGGCAATCAGCGGAAAATGCCTCAATACCTTTTGAGGAATGCGCTTGTTGGTGTCTGCATCCTTCCATCTTGAATCCGCTTCACAACATACTGGGCACACATCAAGTTTGACATACTTCTCTTTGCGAAACAATATACAATTATTTTTGCAAACATGGATTTTTTCATAGCCGAGTCCCATGGAACGTATGTACTTCATTGCCGCATCGAAAGAGTCTGGAAGACACGCTTCTGGGAATCCTTTTTGTAACAAATTCATCATTGCATTGAATGCGACGTTGCTCATCCAACTGAAGGACTTTATATGAAGTAACTTGATAACAAATGTAAATTGTGCATATGAAGATGTCGGTGACACCTTACGGTTCAGATGTTCTTTTACAAATTCATACATTTTCTCACTGAGCACCTGACCCTTGCCCAAGTCAGCAATCAATTCAGACATCCCATCATCTCCAGGGCCTTCATCCTCCTCCATACCCGATATGTATTGATTTTCCTAGACCGTTTCCTGATCACCACCATCCCGTGGAGCTGCATTATCCACATCCCTCTCTGCATCCGGCAGAATTGTGTTATCCTGTACATTTTCATCATCGTCAACCATATCCTCCAAAGCTTCTCCATGATGGATCCACCTAGTGTAAGTGATTGCCATCCCACTCACAAGTAAGTGAACTCCAATTCGCTCTATAGTCCCTGTAGAGTTATTGAGGAATCGACGACACGGGCATAGTATTTCTTCGTCCTCAACGTATCTTATCCGAAGAAATACTAAGAAATCCTGGATCCCTTTCTCATGATCGGTGATAAAACCAGTACAACCGGTTATCCAGCGTCTATCCATCTGGAAAGTTTTTGGCGAATCCAACTCAAAATTACTGACCACAGAACGAATCAAAAAGGAGAACATTCTGCAAAATGAAAATTTCCGGATTGAACACAAAATTACTTACCAGATTGACACGCCGCTGCAACAAGTATCACCCAGGTTGCGCCCATAGGAGTGAGCAGCTGTTGGAAGTCACAAATCACCGCCAGAATGATCCGTTTTGGTAGCCTACTCACCTCCCCGTTCTTCGTTTTCCCGTTTCGGGGCAGCGGGGTGCGGGAAAACTTTTTTTTGCTACAACGCGGGCTTTTCTCCCGCCAACTTATCAGAACAACCGCTCTGTGCTGTGGTTGGGGTGGAAAGTGTTTCTCATTAAATTGACACAACCAAGAGGTGGTGCAGTGGCAGATAGTGCTGTCTTGTTCCTATAGGTCTCTAATTCGAACCCTTGCTATGGCAAATTGTTTTTGCAACATTTCGTGACCAACAGTAGGAAACAAGCAGTTTCGCGATCATTACTCAGGAAGGTCCTTGCAGCAAAACATCAACATAACGGACCAGCAAAACATCAGCAAAATTAATTCAGAATGGTGAGTATGCTCGACTCAATTTGAAACAGATTAAACCAAATCGGCATAATAAGATAAAATCTCATAGCACTCATCACCACAACGTTCACACCACCAGCAAGTAGCAAACACAAAAATACAAACAAATTCATCATCACAAAGTACACACCACCTATGAACCGTCTAGCTAGCAGTAACATCAGACATGTTTTATCGATTGTCTGCAGCTCAGTCAGAGTATATTTGCTCTTTCTTTCAACAGGGCATTCTCTGCTAACAATTGCAGATTCTCTATCAGTTGGTCATTCTGCTGCCGTAACAATTGATTAACATGGCCCCTCTCTTTGGTCAGCTCTTCCATCATGGCAATGTTCTCCTGCTGTAACAATGCCATTTGATTCAGATGGTCTTTCTCCTGTTGCAGCAATTGATTCATCTCTTTCAGTTGTTCATTCTGCTACTGTAACGATTGCTCATACAGGTGCTTGTAATTTAGAGCCTCTTGCAGGTCTCTCTTCACCTTCTGCAGCTCAGCTTTAGTGGATTCAAGCACCTCCAGAAGCTAGAAAAATACAAGAACCTATCAATCCATCAAACTATGCAAACTGAAAACTAACTGAATCAACTTCTAACACCAATTGCAGTTCATATCTGAGTGTACGATGAAATCAGCTCAGCTATTCAGTGGATTGAAGCACCTCCAGAAGCTAGAAAAATACAAGAACCTATCAATCCATCAAACTATGCAAACTGAAAACTAACTGAATCAACTTCTAACATCAATTGCAGTTCAAATCTGAGTGTACGATGAAATCAGCTCAGCTATTCAGTGAATTCAAACACCTCCAGAAGCTAGAAAAATATAAGAACCTATCAATCCATCAAACGATGCAAACTGAAAACTAACTGAATCAACTTCTAACACCAATTGCAATTCAAATCTGAGTGTACGATGAAATATGAATCTATTGTATATGGTCATCCATCCTCTAGATCCCCAAACTAGATATCCCCATCCCTAGGTCGATAGGAGAAAATATAGTGGCTCAAACCAGAGGACTAACCTTGTCGTCCTGTTTCATGAACTCGTAGCCGGGAGGTGGCGCATAAACCACCCTCTCATCACCGCCAGAATCCGCCATTCCTACCACGAGCCGTTGTAGATCTGCGCGTAGCAAAAGTCGAGAGTCTTTGCGAAGGCAGTGAAGCGTTTCGCCTGCGAATTACTGATTTATATTAAAGATTCAAAAAAAATGCTTACATGTGGGACTCAACTGAATTTTATGACGACTTGGAACACTCTATTTTTAAAATAATGCTTACATGTGGGATCACAGTTGGTTTATGACGCCGCTTACATGGCGAAAATGCTTACTTGCGGGACCCTGGAAAAATTTATGACGACTTGGAACACTCTATTTTCGAAAAAATGCTTACATGTGGGACCCTACTGAATTTTATGACGACTTGGAACACTCTGTTTTTAAAATAATGCTTACATGTGGGACCGATGTTGGTTTATGACGTTTTTCAGAGCTTATGGCATCACAAAACAGCATGGAACAGTGAAAGCCCGGCTACAGAACCAACCGTAATGACGAAAGTTTTTTTTGTCACTAAATTTGCTCGGAAGTGAAATATTATGACGAGATCAGCCATGAACGTCATAAATCAATGACGCTAAAATGTGGTTGCGTCACTAGTCAACGATTTTCTTGTAGTGATGTCATCTCGATTAAACAAAATAAAGTGTCAGAACAAATAAGAATAACCGTCAAAACAATATACTATTATAGCCAGAACAAGTTTGTATGTCATCTCGAACAAAAACAAATGTAGTGTCAGAACAAGGGTCAGAACAAGTTATTATTATAGAGAGAACAAGTTATTATTGTATCCTGAACAAGATATTATTATAGCAAGAACAACATATTATTATAGCCGGAACAAGTTTGTTTGTCATCTCGAACAAACAAAATAAAGTGTCAGAACAAATTAGAACAACTGTCAGAACAAGATCCTATTATAGCCAGAACAAACTTATCGTGAAGAACAGATATTTATAGAAGACGAAAAAATATGTAAAAGAGAAAAATCATAAAGAATAGGAAAAATAACAAACATGAGAAAGATGAAGGGATGAAAATAAATAAATAAATAAATAAATAAATAAAGAGAAGAAAGGGAAAATAAAATGAATAGAGAAAGAATAATCAAGAAAGGGGAAACGGAAAAATAGAGAAGGAGAGAAAAAAGAATATATGAAATAACATGTAAGAAAATAATGGAAGAAAAAAATAAAACCAACTAAATTATAGAAGAGGAAAAAATAATGAAATAAAAATAAAAATAAAGAAACAAATAAACAAATATTCACTAAGGTGCAAAAATTCATTAAAAGGAAACAAATATTCACCAACAGAAAAATATAAAAAAGAAAAAAAGAAAAATAAAAAAGATGAAAATAGAAATAAATAGAAATAAATAAAGAAAAAGAAACAAGAAATAAAAAAGAAACAAGAAAAATAAAAAAGAAACAAGAAAAAAGGAAAAAGAAAAGAAAAGAATAATAAAAAGAAAGAAATAGAAAAAAAAGAAAAAAAGAAAAAAGGAAAAAAAAACCCGCGGCCCCCACGGCCCCGCGACGCGATGCTTCGCGATTTTGTCGCTGAAGCGACGTATAGTCACCATGACTTCAAGCAGCTCGCCGTTTCGACAAACGACAGCAGGTCAACAACAAGGCTCGGTATTAAAGTAAATGGGGGTCACAATTTTGGCACGGGTCAATAAAGTCAAACATGAGCTCAAAAGAAAGTCAAACACGAGCTCAAAAGAGGGGTGGTCATGAAAGTAAATAATGGAAGAAATACCCTATTCTGGGAGGATGTGTGGATGGGGGAAATCCCTCTCAAACTATCCTACCCCCAACTATATGAATATTGTGGAGACAAGAAAAGTCCGGTGAGCGATTACTTTAAAGATGGAGGGTGGTGCATTGATCTTAGGAGGCCACTAACTCCAATTGAGGCGGGGAGATGGGAGGAGCTAGTGGAAAGGCTGAGTGAGATACAAATAAATGGGGACATAGATGAGATGATCTGGAGACTAAAGAAATCTGGACGCCATTCCACAAAGTCGATGTACAGATGTCTGTCTCTCAGTGGGGGTTCCAATAGGCGGATGGGGAAACTGTGGAAAAGATGTCTGTCTCTCAGTGGGGGTTCCAATAGGCGGATGGGGAAACCGTGGAAAAGTAAACTTCCAATGAAGCTCAAAACCTTTATGTGGTTGGTGGACCAAGACAGAATTCAGTCCGGGGCAGCTTTAAAGAAAATGAAATGGAAAGGAGATCCAAACTGCATTATGTTATATGTGGCAAGCCGGAAAATGCTGATCACATCCTTTTCTGATGTATACTTGCTAGATTTGTGTGAGAATGCCATAGACAAGCACTGGGTTGGGATAGAATTCCGGGGGGTCTGCAGGATTTTTTGCAAAATTGGATGCCACTCGGCGGGGGGGGGGGGGGGGGTTGTTATGAAGTTGTTGGCACTAACAACCACTTTTTCGGTACTTTGGACTACTCGCAACAACATGATGATTGAGGGGGCGTTTTTAAGAGACCCGGCTAACGTGTTGTTCAAAATATATGCGTATATGCAGAGATGGCGTGGAAGGCTCGGGTGCACTGACAAGGAGAAGCTGGAAGTGCTAATAAGAGGTCCAGGGATGGACAGAAACGTTTATGGAGAAAAGAAAAGATGGCCCGCCTGAAGAACCTTTATTATATATGATTTACCTTTGTCTTTTTCAGCCGCGATGGTCTTAGTTTAAGCTCTGGGTGTTGGCTAGCTGCTTAAGCTAGGTCGTGCGAATGGGTTTTTGCAAGCTTCTGCTGCGCTTCTAAAGTTGTAAGCTGGAATCCCCAGCAGTTGTTGTGGTCTGTAAAAACGTTATTTGCTTTCTATAAAAACAGGGTTAAGCCTTTAAAAAAAACAAGGCTCGGTATTGCAGCTAGATTCAGTAGAGTAGCGCGCGAGGCAGAACCAGGGCATAGCCGTAGCGCCGACAGTGGCATGTGGATTGTGGACATGTACATGTGCTGAACAATCTAGCCTGGGCGACCATGAGGAGCTGCAGGCAAGAATAAACCACCACACACTAGCACAATTGTGTGCGCAGATAAGCCGTTCGACAGAGCTATTGTGTCAGTTGTGATGCTCGGCATACTAAGCGGCAAAGGGCGCAAGGGATGGTGAGGATCTTGTGGTGTGCCCGGTACTTCGTATTTGATTAGTTTATGCAGCACTTGAGGGTGCCTTTGGTTGGGCTTTTAGCTGCTTTGACTTTTGCCAAAAGCCAACAGCCCAACTAAAGGGGTTGGCTGCCATCCAAAGCCACAGCCAAAAGCAGTTTTTGCGTAGTACAAACTTGAAAGCAGGTCTCCCCTGCTTTCAGTTGCTTTTGGGTCACAAAATTACCCACCTGTCACTGATTATGTAGGTACCGGTTCATTCTTTTCTTTCTCTCTCGTCTCCTACCCCCTCCGTCTCCTCTGCAACACACCTCACGCCACGGCCGCCGGCCCGAGCTCCACCCCCTCCGTCTCCTCTGCGCCTGGCGTCGTACGACCCGGCCTCGACCTCCTCCTTGAACCTGCGAATCACGTCGTAGGCGAACTCGTTGACACTGGTGAGGGAGCGATGGAGCACGCGCTCGTTCCCGACGCTGAGCGCGCCACACGGCGGTGGGCGTGAGGAAGCGCGCGATGGTGACCTCGGTGGCGTCCTCGAAGGCGCGCGTGAAGGGGATCTCGGGGAGGTCCGGGCGGAGGCGGCCGCCGCCTCCGGTGAGGATTGGGGCCCGAGCTCCGTGGGTCGTGGTAGGCCAACGGCGAATCCCGCCGTGGTGGGCCGCGGGCGAGCTCCGTCGAATCCCGCCTTGGGGGGGGGGCGAGCTCCCTTCTCCCCTGCGGCAGCAGCTCCGGCGGAGGCAGCCGCCGCCTCCGGCGAGGATTGGGCCCGAGCTCTGTCAGGTCGCGGTAGGCCAACGGCGAATCCCGCCGTGGTGGGCCGCGGGCGAGCTCCGTCGAATCCCGCCATGGGGGAGGGGGCGCGGGCGAGCTCCAGCGGCCGGCGGCCGGCGACCTGCGGCCGGCCCGTCTCCGGCGGCCTCCTCCCTCTGTTCTGCATTCTTGAGATTTGGCTAGAGGATGAAGAAAGGGACATGTGTGCATGACATGTGGGCCCCGCTTGGAAGTGAGGGGACTTTTCCAAAAGCCATAGCAGCTCAACCAAACAGGCTTCCATTCATCCCACAGCAGCTTTGCTAAAGCTACTTTTCCGAAAGTCACAGCCCACAGCACATTTTGCAAAAGCCACAGCCCAACCAAACACACCCTGAGTCTCGTCGGCCATCATCCGGACCTTTTTGCCCGCTGAAAACTATCATCACGCTCCTTGTCCTCTAGCACCCGCAAGCATTTTTCCCGTGCTCCATCATCTTCATGTTCTCTCCTGCAGTCCTGCGTACAACAATTTAAAAAAAAGCAAGTAACATCACCTTTCACTCAAGGGAAACAAGGATACTATGATGTAACCAGCAATAAATAGACAATGCCTCGTGTGTGCCCCCTGCTTCCAAAGACCTTCATAAGCTAGAGCTAGATCAATATGTACTAAAAATAGTTACTACCCTGTCTTTAAATATATGTCGTTTAGGACAAATTAGTTTACAAATTAACTAATTTGCTTGTCCTAAAGGTCAAATATTTAAGAACGGAGAGAGTGTTGACACTCAAAATTGGCACCTAGCCGACCAGGCAGGACAAGACCGGTCTGACCGGTCCCTCACACCGGTCTGACCGGTCATGGTTCCTATAGCCGGTCCGGCACGCCACACCGGTCAGACCGGTGTGCCTAACCGGTCTGACCGGTGCTCCCTGTGTCCGAGTTACAACAAGGAGTCCTGATAGAATTAGACTTGTAAAAGGATTTCCTTGCAGGGCAAGTCCTCCCACCCCAATAAATATGAGGGGTCGTGGTCGATTGAGGGTATCATCCAATCGATCAAATCTATTTACCTTTATTTGTCTCGTATTTACTTTTACCTCTTCCCAACTTTTCCAATCTTCTACTTGTTGTTCTTCCTTCGTCTCCGTGACGTCTGAAGGCGTTCTAGGTGGCCTTGCCGACCCTAGAGCAACCCTACGTGCGTCTCCCCGACGGGATCCTACCCGGACGACGTTCGGAGGTCTTTTGCCGGATTACCCCGGCAAAGGTCTGACCGGTGACCCTCACCGGTCTGACCGGTGCGCAAAGGTCTGACCGGCGACTCACACCGGTCTGACCGGTGCTGCGTATTGTTGGCCGCAAACCTGCGCCAACAAATTGGCGACTCCGCTGGGGAAGAAGATCTGGCTATTTTAACCGATCTATCCAACTCCGGCGACATGTCTCAGTGTGAGATAAACAAGGGCAACATCATCGACTTCACGGATGAAGAGCTCTCACCTGAAGATCGTCAAGCTATGGAGGACTTCATGAAGCAAAAGGCCGAACGAGATCGCCAAGAATTAGAAGAGCTCATGAAGAAGAAGGCTAAAGAGGATCGGCTTCACTACTTGTCGCACTTCAAGAAGAATCGCGAAGGCAAGGTGAAGAAGATCAAGGACATCACCTTCGACACTCCACCACCTGAGGTACCACCCAATGTGAGCACATCACTGTCTCCATCCTCTTTTGTTACCGTCAATGATCTTACTACCGTGATGGATAGTTTTCGTTTATCAATGATTCAAAATATGCAAAATATGGTAGATAAGAGTCTCGTTAAACGGGTAGAGGGTGATGATAATATTGCATCTGGCTCTAAAACTGTGGCACCTCAGACCCCACCTATTAATTCATCGGCTGCACAAACAATTAATCCTCAGTATGGTATGCCGTTGAATTATTTTGCGGGACAAACACCACCGCTGCCGTTTGGTCAGAACAGACCAGTCAGACCGATGGGTCCGACCGGTCAGACCGGTGCCGGCGCTATGGTGCCTTTTCCCTTGTCTCCGGAACTTATAGTTACTATTCCTCCTGTTCAGGCCGCTTCTGGCCGATCTGGTGGGAATGTTTCAGTAGCTCAAGGTGTTCCAATTATGGTTCCGTTTGAGACAGGCGTTGGGTATGGTTACGCACCTAATCCCCAATTTAATAGCCGTTTGCAACACCACACTTCTGGCTCATACATACAGCCAAATGTGGGGCAATCGAATGCTTCCACTACGCCAATGCCAACCACCATCCAGGAAGTCATCGATAGGTTTAATGCTAATCTTGCTAAACAAATGAAAGATGACTATGGGATAGAAGTGAAAAATAAAAATCTTTCATATAGAAAACCGTATCCTTCTAGTTTTGATTCGGTTCCCTATCCTATTGGTTGGCGTTGTCCTGAATTTGTAAAGTTTAATGGGGATGATAGCAAAACTACGTGGGAGCATGTTAGTCAATATCTTGCTCAACTAGGAGAAGCTAGTGCCATAGAGGAAATAAGAGTGCGTTTATTTTCTTTATCTTTAACTGGCAATGCTTTTTCATGGTTTGCTTCATTACCTGTTAACTCTATTCGTACTTGGGAACAATTAGAACAAAAATTCCATGACCACTTTTATAGCGGAGATAATGAGTTAAGGTTGAGTCATTTAACATCGGTTAAGCAAAAGCATGATGAACCTGTTACTAGTTACATTAGGAGGTTTAGAGAAACCAAAAACCGTTGTTATAATCTTGTTATCTCCGAAAGGGATCTTGCTGAATTAGCTTTTAATGGTTTGCGATCCCATATTAAGGAAAAATTAGAAGGTTATGAATTTATTGATGTTGCCCAAGTCTTAGTAAGAGCTTTAGCTCATGAAAGCCGAAGCAAAGATACTCGGCTCAAATCTGATCGTCCTAATATACGTATGCTAGATTCTGAAACATCGGACGATGAGAGTAAAGAAGTGTGTGCTGCTGAATTTACTTGGTTACCTAATGATAAAGCAAACACTTGTGCTTCTCTTAAGCCGGCTCATAAGAGTCGGGATGAGATGAAATTTACTTTTGATGTGGCTAAGTGTGATAAGATATTTGATGAGTTATTTAAATCAGGTAAAATTAAAATATCTTACACTATACCACCTATTGATCAACTAAAAAGACGTGCTTATTGTAAATTTCATAATTCTTTTTCTCATGCTACCAATGATTGCAATATTTTTCGTCGGCAAATACAATCGGCCATTAATGAGGGTCGTTTGAAATTTCATGAGATGCAAGTCGACGAAAATCCTTTCCCTAATAGCGCCTTTGTTAATACTCTTGAGTTGTCAAATCCTAAGGTGCTTATTCGGCCGGATCAAGCCGAAAACGCTAAAGGAAAAAATGTGATCATTGGAGAGTAAAGATACGACAAGAGGCAGCCTCTGGAGGTGATCCCCAAGGTTTCAGCGACTTCAACACTTGGGGGGCAAGACAAGATCAAGACGACTGGTACTGCGTCGACCGGCCTGACCGGTGCCCAGACCGGCCTGACCGGTGTCCAGACCGGTCTGACCAGTGCTTTAGTCCGGTCTGACCGGTGCCTCCAGAAAGGTTCAAGATACTCCAAGCCCAAGAAAAAAGCAAGGCCGAGTTTTAATGAGATCCTGGCCAAATAGAAGAGGGAAGGAGCTAATAAGGATCGAAGTAATCAGCCAAACGGTGCTAAGGGCGTAAAAGCACCACCAAGACATAAAGGTATTCATCACCAACGAGGTAACTTTTCACAATATCCTTTTGTTGGATCTGTTATGCCATCGTCTTGGTATTATCCTTGCTATTATTCACCTGCTGATTATAGTAGTATGTACATGAATTCATATTTGATTCAATATCCTATTACATACTCAAATTATAATGCATTACAAAGACCGATTGTTTGCAATAGCAATCTGGTCAAAAATAATGTGTGTACTACTATTAAGCAAGGTGAGAATAGCAACAAGAAAAATGCTAAGGAGATGCAGCCGAGGTGGTGTCCCTCAGGCTTGTCCCACACTCAAAAAAGGAGGTTGCAAAGACTACGCAAGCGAGGAGCAATGGAGCAGCAGATTGAAGAGAAGCCAGCCAAGTCAACACGGACTCGAAAGGAGTGGAGACCGAAGCAGGCGTCATCCTCGACTTGAGTAAAATATGTATACGGCCGTTGTTTTGTTAAACATCGTCCTAAGTGTTTTTTAGTTTAGAAAGATATTTTTTGGCACGTATCCTTTGCCAAAAAACAGGGGGGCATATGTTGACACTCAAAATTGGCACCTAGCCGACCAGGCAGGACAAGACCGGTCTGACCGGTCGCTCACACCGGTCTGACCGGTCGCTCACACCGGTCTGACCGGTCATGGTTCCTATAGCTGGTCCGGCACGCCACACCGGTCAGACCGGTGTGCCTAACCGGTCTGACCGGTGCTCCCCGTGTCCGAGTTACAACAAGGAGTCCTGATAGAATTAGACTTGTAAAAGGATTTCCTTGCAGGGCAAGTCCTCCCACCCCAATAAATATGAGGGGTCGTGGCCGATTGAGGGTATCATCCAATCGATCAAATCTATTTACCTTTATTTGTCTCGTATTTACTTTTACCCCTTCCCAACTTTTCCAATCTACTACTTGCTGTTCTTCCTTCGTCTCCGCGACGTCTGAAGGCGTTCTAGGTGGCCTTGCCGACCCTAGAGCAACCCTACGTGCGTCTCCCCAACGGGATCCTGCCCGGGCGACGTTCGGAGGTCTTTTGCCGGTTTACCCCGGCAAAGGTCTGACCGGTGACCCTCACCGGTCTGACCGGTGCGCAAAGGTCTGACAGGTGACTCACACCGGTCTGACCGGTGCTGCGTATTGTTGGCCGCAAACCTGCGCCAACAGAGAGTATAATATAAGTAATTCAGTTGCATCAATATATAGATCAAAATGTGCCTGAAATATATTTCATTTATAGTAAGACCACATGGCTAATAAAATGGAATGGAACTTGGATGTAAAGTGCACTTAGATCCCAGGTGCATCAGCAAGAAATTGCTAAATGAGCATGCGTTTTGAACTTACAAATCTATACATTAGCACTATGGCATTATTGAAGACCCGTGGCTTCAGAAAGGTACATGACCCTTAGGCCTGAACCAACAGAAGCTAACACTGCACGTCAGCACCTAACTATCTATGTTGCCAGTTTCAGACTCCATTCAACAGAAGAAAAATTTAGAGATGAGAACATATAAGTATATTGGACGGTTAGTTAACCAGATATCTAAGCCCACAATTTAGAGCTGTTGGGGAATTGGGTAAAACCCTTTCACCCTTGAAACTTCGGAGGTGTCGAGACTCTGGCGAATTCATGGAAGTGTGCAGAAATGAGTCAAGGAGAGATTTCACTTTCTTGATTTTTATATGATTCGCTAACCTCATGATCATGGGCCAAACAATCGCCGAATGACCACAGAATCGCAGATCTGTTTCTTGTTTTCAGGGCAGCAAGAGTTTCAGAGAATATCACAGAATCAGGAAGCTATGGCGGCAGAAACTTCAGAGATATCCACAAGGTCGAAGGACTTCACTTCAACTGTGACTTTGGAAGCTCGATTCGGGAATCTTGGTGACTGATAACTTTCGCGAATTAAGAGCCGAAGGTCAAGAGGAGACTCAGTCAAACGCGAGGCATCAAAAGTCTGGGTTCCAAATGTGAACTAGTGGCCGGCTTATAAATATGTGAAATTAGTTCCGCAAATCACGGGATGTAAAAGACATTCACGTATGTGTTCTCACTTGGAATATTCTTTAGATTCGAGGGTAATCTCGGAATGTAAAAGTCCCTTCGCCTCCCTATAAAAGGGGGTTCGAGGGCACGTGTAAAGGGATTCACAACTATTGAGGCGAGTACAGACTTTCGGAGATTCTTTGTCTCCGTGCTCCCACTCACTTTCGCGTGTTCATTCAGGAAACTTTCTTCACTCGTGTTTGGGGGTCCCTTCTGATTTTCCGACCCCCAACATTGGCACCCACCGTGGTCTCAGCCGATAAACAACTCACGATGCCTTCACAGAAGAAGTCCAAGAAGAACACATCCGCTGAGGCTGACCAGGAAGATCACCACGTCGAAGAGGACAATGGAAACTCTCGCACTGCAGAACCTTCGCAGATTTCAGACCAGGAAAGGAGAGCAAAACTTGAAGCCCTCCAGAAGGCACAAGCTGAGAAATCTTCGCATACTCTGGACGCACTTGCCGAAGAAGAAGCTGAAGAGGAAGATGATGAGGCTGTGGACAGACAACCAGAAGCAGTAAACCAAAAGGTGTTAATGCTTCAGAAGGAGAAAGAAAGATTCGCGAGTTAGCTGGAAGCGAAGAGAAAAGCTTCGGAGAAACTGGAGAAAGAACAGCTAGAAAAATGCAAAAAGAAATCGATGAAATGAGAGAACAAGAAAACAGTTCACTCTGGCGCGATTCGCCATTTCAGAGTTCTGGTCAGCACAAGAGAACCGCGAGAGAAAACTTTTTCTTGGGCAATGGAATCTCGCCATTCACGGATCCAGAATCACCACTTTCACTCGGATTGCAAACGGCACCATGGCCACCAAAGTACAAACCAGTTTCTCTCCCGAAATACAATGGATATGGGCATTCTAGGCAATTCATTATGAGCTATGAAGCAGCCATAAATTCGGCAAGAGGATATGATGTTGCATTGGCCAAATCTTTCATCATCGCTTGTGAAGGTCCAGTTCTCAACTGGTACTCCTTGCTGCCTCCACATTCAATCTGCAGTTGGATGGATCTCAAGACAAAGTTCATACAGGCATTCCAAGTGTTTCATGAAACTTCGGCAAAGCCATCGGACCTCTTCAGTTGCAAGTAAAGAGATAGGGAGCCATTGCAGAGCTTCGTAAGAAGATTCATGCAACAAAAATCCCAAATTCCGTGGGCAGATGACAAAACAACAATCCAAGCATTAATCAAAGGTCTGACTCCAGGACCATCAGCTTCACACTTGACCAGAAAGGAACCCCAAAGCATTGGAGAACTTTTTGATGAACTCGAACAATACATCAAGTCTGATGAAGATCATCGCAAAAGGGTAGCTGAACGAAACCAAGCAAGATAGGGCAATAGAGGAACAGGATGGAGGCCTCAATTCCAAACTCCACGAAACATCAATAACGTGGAAAATCCCTCATCACAGTTTAACCAAGACAACAGGCCAAGCACAAGAGGAGGTTTTCCGTTAAGAGGAAGAGGAAGGGGAAGAGGAGCTCCGAAAATCCAAAATCATGATCCAAGAGATCCATACTTTTACTGCAGATATCACGGAAGAGGTCACAACACCGAAACTTGCCCAGAAACCAAAAAGAATGTAGCAAGAATTCAGCAAGAGAAAACCATGATGTCCATTGCCACCACAATGCCGAACCAGTTTCATCAGAACTTCTGGCAGCCGCAGCTGATGGGTCCTCAGCCAAGCCCGATTCCAGTTCAGTAATTCCAACAGGCACAGTCGTCATGGCAGCCTTTGCAACAGTTCTTTCCTCAGTCTCAGGCAATCCAGACAATTCAGCAACCACAACCAATTCAAGAAATGTTGCCACCACCGCCAGCCAATTCTGTAAAGCAAGAGTCAAGTTCACGAGGCAGTAATCCGAAAGCATTGCCTTCCTTCGGAACTATCATGCCTATCACTGGAGGCTCAGCTATGGAGTTCGAAACAAAGAGGCAGAGGAACAACTACTTCAGATCTGTGAACATAGTCATCAACGATGGTCCAGCAGCGCGACCAGAATGGGCCAGAGTGCCGATAACATTTACTGAACAAGATTTCAGGTTGAAATCTACTGACCACAATGACGTAATGGTCATCGAGGTGAATATCGCTGGTTGGGTAATCGGAAAAGTCTTGGTGGACAATGGAAGTTCGGCTGATATACTATTCATGAAAACCTTCGAGAAAATGAGCCTGAGCCCACACATGCTACAGCCACCAGAATACCCACTGCTAGGCTTCGGAGGAAAGCCAATCAAGCCAGCGGGAAAGATATCTCTCCCAGTATCCTTTGGAGATCTGGACAATGCTAGAACCGAGACCCTCACTTTCGATGTAGTAGACATGTACCACCCTTACTTCGCAATTTTCGGCAGAGTGTTCATCAATAAGTTTGATGCCGTGATACGACAACAGTTCCTGTGCATGAAGATCCCAGCACCTAAAGGAGTCATTACAGTGTTCGGTGATCAGCAAGAGGCTAGAAACATAGGGAAGGGCCATACGCCTGGCCAAAGCAATGTGCATCACCTGAACTCCACCGAAGAAAGGAAAGAACCCTATGTTGAGGCCAAGAGAGATAAAGAAAAAGTTGAGATAGCTGCTGATGGCGAAACAAAGAAAATATATCTAGATGACATGCCAGATAGAGCAGTAGTGATAGGGGCTCATCTCAGCCCCGAAGAAGAGAAAGAGCTTGTCGAGTTCCTGAACAAGAATAAAGATGTTTTCGCTTGGTCAGCAAAAGATTTGCAAGGTGTCGACCGAGATATTATTGAACATGCCCTAGACACAGATGAGAAAATAACACCGAAGAAACAGAAACTCAGAAAAATGTCTGAAGAAAAGGCCAAAGCAGTGGAAGCCGAAGTGCAGAGGCTTCAAGATGCCAAAGTGATTAGGGAAGTCATGTACCCTGTTTGGCTGGCCAACACTGTGCCAGTAAAGAAGAAGAATGGGAAGTGGAGAATGTGTGTGGACTTCACAGATTTGAATAAAGCTTGCAAGAAAGATGACTTCCCCTTAGAAAGGGTGGACAAGGTCGTTGATGATGCTGCAAACAGTGAAATGCTCTCACTCCTGGACATGTTCTCAGGCTATCATCAAATAAGGGTGCGAAGAGAAGACGAGGAGAAGACAAGTTTCATCACTCCCTTCGGAACTTATTGCTTCGTCAGAATGCCAGAAGGTCTGAAGAATGCAGGGTGCACTTTTTCGAGAATGATAGCAATAGTGCTTCATCCTCAGCTTCGGAGAAATATTCTAGCATATGTCGATGACATAGTCGTTAAAAGCATTCAAAGAAGAGACCGCATCAGTGATTTAGCAGAAACCTTTGCGAACCTTAGGGTAGCAAATCTTAAGCTAAATCCTGAAAAGTGTGTTTTCGGCATTCACAAGGGAAAAGTCGTGGGCTGCTTGGTTTCGACAAAGGGTATTGAAGTAAATCCCGACAAAATCAAGGCTCTAGTTGAGATGCAAGATCCCGTTTCGGTGAAAGATGTACAGAAGCTGACAGGGAGAGTGGCTGCCCTTAACAGATTCATTCCTAGAGCTGCAGAGAGAAGCCTACCTTTCTTCCAAGTACTCCGAAGTTCCAAGAACTTTTAGTGGTCTGAATCTCAGAAACAAGCCTTCCAAGAACTTAAAGACAATTTATCGAACATGACCAAGCTATGTCCTCCAGAGCCAAAATCACCACTTCTACTGTATGTGTCTGCTTCCAATTCTGCCGTAAGTGCTGTGCTAGTGCAGAAAAAGAAGAGGATGGAAAGTTGAAACAAATACCTGTATATTTCGCTTCAGAAGCTCTTTCAGGATCCAAACTTTTTTACTCTGAACTAGAGAAGATAGCGTATGCATTCGTTATGGCAGCAAGAAAATTGAGGCATTACTTCGAAGGTCACAAAATAAGAGTTATCACGAACCAGCCGCTGAATGACTTGTTCACAAACAAAGAAGCATCAACCCGGATTGTCAAATGGGCAGCTGAGCTATCAGAATACACCGTGGACTTCGAAAGAAGAAGTGCAATTAAATCGCAAGTCTTGGCAGATTTCGTCGTGGTCTGGACATCGCCAACACAGAACTTCAGTGAAGATATAGCTACGCCATGGATTGTACACTACGATTGGGCTTGGTGTGACAAGGGTGTCGGCGTAGCAGCGATCATAACATCTCCAATTGGAGTTGTAATAAGATATGCCACCCGACTTGACTTCGCAGATGATGTGCCTTCTACGAACAACACAACTGAATACGAGGCTCTACTCCTATCTCTGAGAAAGATGAAAGCTTTGGTCCAGCAAACTTTTATCATTAAGACAGATTCCAAAGTCATCCAAGAACACATCGAGAAAGAGAGCGAAGCAAGGAATCCAATTCTGGTGAAATATCTCGAGAAAGTCAGAGAAATGTAGAAGCATTTCAAGGGCTACTCAGTCCATCATATACCAAGAAATGACAATAATGAAGCAGACAAACTAGCGAAAGCAGCAGCTCAGAACCAAGCAATGCCCCCGGACGTGTTCTTCGAAATCATCAAAGAACCATCCATCAAAGACCCGAAACCAAAAACTGTGAACAGTATAGAAACTCATGATTGGAGGGCTGAAATCATGGCATACCTGAGGGGCCACTATGAACCACAAGATGAGTTGGAGGAAAAAAGGCTAAGGCAAAGAGCAAGAGGATACGCTGTAGTGAATGGAGAACTTTACAAGTTCGGAGTTACCGAACCGTGGCTAAGGTACATAACCTCCGAAAAGGGTGTAGAACTTCTTAAGGAAATTCATAGTGGATTTTGTGGTGCACACATAGGCACAAGAGCACTAGCGGGAAAAGCAATAAAGCAGGGATTCTTTTGGCCCTCCATAAACCTTGATGCAAAGAGGCTGGTTCAGGAATGTGAAGCCTGCCAAAAAACAGGGAATCAGCAGAACTTACCATCTATGCTAGTTCACCTAATTCCACCATCATGGCCTTTGCAAAGGTGGGGAATGGACTTGGTTGGGCCATTGCTGACAGCTCATGGGAACTGCAAGTTAGTAGCAGTTGCAGTCGACTATTTCACCAAGTGGGTGGAAGCGAAGGCATTGGCGAATATCACTGCACCAACAGTTCAGAAATTCTTCTGGCAAAACATAATCTGCAGATTCAGAGTCCCAAGGGAGTTAACTCTGGACAACAGAAAACAGTTCGACTGCTACTCCTTCAAGGAATATTGCAAGATGCTGGGCACTCATGTGAAGTACTCCTCAGTTTACCACCCGCAGTCCAATGGGGCTGTAGAAAGGGCGAATGGGCTGATCTTTTCGGGAATCAAGAAATGCTTGTATGATCAAAGAAAAGGCAAGTGGATAGATGAGTTGTGTTGACGGCTGTTAAGTGCCTACTTTAGCCATCAATTTACTCTTGAATAAAGGAGCAAGAGGCATTTCTTACACGCATTTTAGTTAAGAATAATGTAGTTCCACTTGTCCTTGGAGATTATGTGATTGCAGGAAAATAAGCATAAAAGAAGTGGCAAACTCACCTTCCATATGATTCATGCCACGTCACCTCAAGGAATGACTGCCACCTCAGGTGTCATGCATGTAAGCTCAGCCACCTCAGGTGCCACGCATGCACGCCATGTCACCAATCCAAGGGCGGCAAGCCCCGACGAATCAGAGCGTGACACGTGGACTTCACATGGATCCATGGGCCCACCAGAGCACCTAAACCGCCTCAAGAACACGTGTACACCGGGGACCGACTTAAGGGCCCACAGGACAGCCACCCTGAGGAAGCACACCCCGAATGGGGCCCACCTGGGATCGGCCGACCCTAGGATCGGCCGAACCGACCTTGGGTCGGTTGATCCTGGGCTTCCACGTGGCGCTTGTCCATTGGTCCTAGAGGCCATCCCCGGGGTGTTTCACTCCTTCTTGCGCCGGTGCTCTGGCCTATTAATAGAAGGGGAGGGGGCTCATTTCTAAACCAACACATCTTACTCCTCCTCTCTCACTTTTGGTTTCTAAGGCTAGGAGGTAGGCTAGAGTAGTTCTACTTCAGGTTCCAAGTCTACTTTGGGATCTAGGTATGAGTCCTCTTGTATCTTTATTTTATTGTATGACTTTGATCTACTTCAGTTATTCAACTATTTCATATAAAGTTGTGCTTGTATACATGGGTGATTTGTTCATGTGTTCTTCGATCGTTCATCATTTAGAGGCTCATGTTCTTGATGAACAAGGCCTTTCGATCCAGTTGATGAGTGACTTATACATGTTTTCGGTGTTTGTTCATAAGTTAGAGGCTCGTGTTCATCACGAACACGACCCTTTGATCTTGTTGAATAGACATAGGAAAGCCCAAATCCGTTTGTGTGCTAAGCCTAGCTTGATCTAGTTAGATCCCATGTTCGTGTTGCATGAAGTTCGTGCTCAAGCTACGGTACTCGGTGTAATTGGCCGGTTTATCTGGCAGCTCTGACCTGGGTCACAATAGCCCAGGCCAGTCAGGGTCCTGCTAACAACGTAAGCGTGGTGCTTGGGTTGTGTAGCTACGTTGCTTATGAGTGTATCCCACAGTTTGTCTTGGGGTAGGCCGCGGTGGTGACAGCCGTTGGACCCTTCTGGAATCCCTCACGTTCGGATACACTATAGGAGTCTAAAGTCTAACAACCGGAGTCGTGCGTAAGCGACACGGGAGGTTAGCTTCCTGTTTGTACCTGGGTGCTTGAGCCAGCGGTCATGCGATGCTGGTGTGTCTAACTCGTCTGACTAACTTTGTATGTTTAGTACCTTAGAACCTAGAACTAACTCGTATGTTGCCTCCTAAGCCTAGGACCTTTAGAGAGAGTGTGTTTGTGTGTTCACACTACTATCTTATCTATCATATCTTACCCCTGTACTTGAGTGTCTGGTTCGTTCCCGTCTATGATTTATACTCCTTGCAATAGAGTTGAACTTGTTAATCCTCCTAGCCTTCCTTGGATTCGATACCCTTTAGAATACTCCTTTGGGGAAATGCTACAATAGTACTTCCGTGCGCTTGCGGACTCTTGTAGTCGTTAGGATTACCATTTGGATATTTCTGGCATCGTTGCTAGGAACCCATAACTTAGCATCGAGGTTAAGAAATACCAACAAGCATTTCTGGCGCTGTTGTCGGGGAAGGCTAAGGATAACATGTCAACACTTTGCAATGTTTATAATCATGACAGGAATAAAACAGTTCTCAATGCAGGCTAACTTTGAATGTCTTCTTTGTCTATCGATGATGAAGACAGGTAGTGTATGACTGGTTTCGACTTGCCGCCGAACTTCACTGAAGATCCTGAGTCACTCGTAAGGAGAGCTCGAACTCATTTCGGTTCTCCCCAGTGTGTACGTACGGAAGTCGACCCAGCTTCCTTTGTGCCATCTGCATCAACTCCTATGGCCAATCAAGAGAAGACTCTTCACGAATATTCTGCTCCCTCTGCTGATCAGGTGCCTACTGGCCCCGAGATCAATACCGGGAATGGAAACTTCGAGATCAAGACTGGCCTCATTACGATGGTACAGGCTAGCCCATTCTGCGGCAAGCCTAATGAAGACGCGAGCGCCCACTTGCAACAGTTCCTGGAGCTGTGCAGTACCTTCACTATACGAGGAGTGGAGGAAGATGCCATTCGTCTGTGGCTGTTTCCATTCTCACTCCTGGGAAAGGCGAAGCAGTGGTTCTATGCGAACCGTGCAGATATTGACACCTAGGCAAAGTGCTCAGCAACGTTCCTCACGAAGTTCTTTCCGTTGGGCAGGACCAATACTCTCCGGGGGAGAATTTCAAGCTTTCAGCAAGCAGCAAATGAAACCATTCCAGAGGCTTGGGAGAGGCTTGGGAGAGGCTTCAGGAGTACATTCTGGCTTGTCCCCATCATGGGATGGACAACTGCTTATTCTTCAGAGTTTCTATAATGGGCTGACTCCGACAGCCCAAGGCCATATTGATGCTGCTGCTGGAGGGGCTTTCTTCTCTCTCACTATCGTTGAAGCAACTAAACTTATCGAGAAGATGGTCTCCAACCAAGGGTGGAGTGATGATCGACTCCAGCCACGTCAAAGGGGTACACATACTGTCAAGGAAGCGGATATGCTGCACACCAAGATGGACCTACTCATGAAGAGAACGGATGCTCTGACCAGTGAGAAGGCTACCATGGCCATCACTACTCAAGCTATGGATGCTCGCATGACCTGCGAAGTCTGTGGTGACACTGGGCATTCAGGGAATTACTGCCCCGCTACCCTGGAGGATGTGATATACATGAACGGCAATAACAATGGTTATCGTCCACAAGGAGGTCAAACGTGGAATCAATCACGCCCTTACTATCAGGGAGGTAATCAAGGTAATGCTTACAATCCCAACCAACCTTCCCAAAAAGATCTGGTTTTCAGGCAAGCTAAGATTAATGAAGGTTTTAATAAGAAAACAGCTGCCTATGATAAGGCTTTAGAAAGCCTCAACATTAAAATTGATAGCCTTTCTTCTACTCTTAAGAACCAGCTGAGCTTTAATAAAATGATAGAAACCCAGTTGGCTCAGTTGGCTGCTTTGGTTCCCTCTGCTGAGGATGGGAAGATTCCGGGGCAACCCGTGTCTTCTTGTGAGAATGTTTGTGCAGTGTCCACCAGATGGGGTAAGCCATCTGGGAGGGCACGAGCTGCTGACTATGCAGGGAGACCCATACAGCAGGTTCTTGATCCATGGGAATCTTCAGCAATTGTGCACAGGAAAGATCCTGGTTATCCGGCTATCACTTGCACTATATACTACCAGAAAATTAGGAATGCCCTCTGTGATCTTGGTGCGAGTGTCAACCTCATGTCCAATACTATGTTCAAAAGATTGGGATATCCTGCTCTTACCCCAACCTCGAGGACAGTTCAACTTGCTGATGCATCAATCCGGTATCCGGAGGGGATTGTGGAGAGTCTACTGGTATTTGTCCAAGGTTCTTGCATCTTCGCGGATTTCGTGGTCCTTGATATGCAAGATGATGCAGAAATGCCACTCATTCTTGGGAGGCCGTTCCTAAGTGACGCTCAGGCAAGGATCAATGTGGAAAATGGGACCATCCATTTACGCATTGGGAAGAAGAACTTGATGTTCCGATTTCGACCAACAGAAGAGCAATGCTATTTAGTGCAAGGAAATGATGAGCAGACCTGGGGGTGGACGGAGCCACAACCCCAGCTCACACAACCTCTGACCACACCAAGAAAATCAAGGAAGGCACGGAAGGTGTGGCGGCAGGTACAGAGATCGCACCCCTCTACTTCTCGGGAGTGGGGTGATGAGTGGAACTGATCACCGAGAAAAGTCCCACTGTCGGACTTAAAAAGATGAGTCCTTTCGCCAAAAGGTAAAATTGGTGAGCTATCTCATATTTCCCTTCCAAAATTTAATTTAATTTTTCCCGATGCATGTTTGAATTTTCCATCCTTGCATTTGCATGCTAGAATTTTTCTAGCCAAATTTCCATTTTTAAATAAAAATTCTAAAAATAAAATTTTGGGTTGGAAAATCTTTGAAAATTCATTTGAGCAAGTTTCTGGGCAAATTTGGACCGAGACACCTAGGCAGGCCTTCATGTGACCGTTGGAGAGCCGCTGCAAAAAGCTGGAGGCGAGCGGACCCGAGGTGGGTTCGGCCGACCCCACAGGTTAGCCGACCCAGCCTAACGGCTAGCCCGGCCCTCCTTCCTCCAACGGCTCCTAGCCGTTGCACACCGCCCATGTCTCGGTGCCTGGCTTCAATGCCTATAAATACAATGGGGTTTGAGGGGTGTCTTCACCCATTGCAACACTCTCTCCCTCTCTTGTTTTTGCTCTCTGGTTTTCGTGGATTTTTTGCTCGAGATTGAGGTGCCAAGTATTCTCTCTAAGTGCTGCTGAAGTATTGATTATTGGTGGAGCAAACTTGGTAAGAATTTCATTTGGTTTCACTAACCCATCACCGAGTTGCTCGTGTCGTCCGATAGTTGTGCAGGATGAGTTGGGCCTCCGGCGCATTCCGGAAGTTGACTCGCTCACGCCGTCCACGCGACGGGGGGAGCTCATCTCGCCATTCCGAAGCTGCACCGAGCTCAATGTCGACCGACCGTGAAGAGGAAGGAGAAGAAGAGCTACCCACGCCACAAGCCGATGAAGTGTACGCCGTCGACGCCGCCTTCATCGACTTGAGGAGTGATCACGAGAGACAAGCCTACGCTCTCATCAAGGACCGAGTCTTCGCCAACACCAAGGAGTTCGACCCAGACCTTTTCGAGAAAACAGGTATGGACTCTGAGTTCGATTCCATTTGGCAAGCTCTAGGATGGGAGGATTTTGTCCCAGTTCAGGAGGTTGGTTCTAGACCTACCACCATCCAGTTCCTCTGCACTCTTCAAGAGGATGCGATCGGTATTTCATTTCGATTTCATGGAGTTCCGTATCGAGTTTCGTGGAAAGATCTTAGTCGCACCCTCAGTTTTCATCGTCGCTGCGCTATTTCTCTTGAGCAAGCTTGCGCTGGTTTTAATCGTGAAAGTTTTTGGGAAGAAATCTCTAGTCGGCCTGTTCACGACACGTTAATACCGAGGTGCAACGATATCTTGCATCCCACTCTCCGACTGTGGCACAAGTGGCTCGCCATCACTCTCTTTCCAAGGGATGATGTACGACCCGTGCGCACTGACAAGATGATGATCTTATATGCCGCGGTCAGACGGATCAAGATCTCCCCTGTGCAAGCTATGATTCGGTAGTGGTTAACAAATTTTAAGATGACGGGTTCTATTGAGTGTACGTCTCTGATTTCTCGCATCGTCACGAATATTGGGATTACGCAAGGGCACAACGTGCCCTCCATTGCTAATCCCCGGACTCAGATTGACGAGGCTTATTTGACTCAGGGGCATATTCTTAAGAAGGGTCCGGATGATTCTTTGGTTTTCTTTTACCCGGGCCATACAAACCAAATCCAGTTACCTAATCCGGATTTCAGGTTGCACGGCCAGGGGCCACTGACCGTTCCTCCCGAGGAACCTCGTCGTTCTAGTGTCTCTGGTGAGAGGGTAACTAGGAGTGCGTCGAGGAGAGCAGCCGGAGCACAACAGCCGCCACCACAGCCGTCTTCGCAGCTGTCGCCTCAGCCACAGCCTCAGCCTACCACACCTCCGTCTGGTGCATGGACCTCTACCGAGTACATGCCTGGGGGTACTTCCGGATATGCTCCCGGTTGGGACCAGCCCATGTACCAGCAGGGTGCGAATAGCTCGGCTTGGGCTAGCGCAGGCAGTGGCGAGTGGGCCGTCCCTGCTGGTACTGCCTACGGAGATGTGACATCTTCGTCGTCCGGATTGCGCTCGTCATCTCGTGGGGCCACCCTCACTCAACAGATGAGCGAGCTCAACATCCGAGTTGGCGACATGGAGGAGACCGTGCACCAGCACGTCGAGTCCACCCGGGACTGGCAGCGGATGTCTGGCGAGAGACTTCACGCCATCGAGCTAGCACATCAGCAGCAGCTGGAGGAGCAGAGGGCCTACTACCGGTGGATGGGATTTCCCCCTCCACAGTAGTGAGCCTGAAGCTAGCTTGGGAGAGGACCCCCACTCTGAGGTAACTTGTATCTTTATTTTCAGAATCTCATATGCTAAAAACACATAAAAATCTGCAAAATTAAAAAGACCAAAAATATTTATTTGCTTTCTTAAATTAGTTTGCTTTCATTTGCGCGGTAAGAATGCTTTCTGTCCTTCATGGTCGAAATGATGAATAGTTGCTCTGTTTATTCCTTTTGTATGCCTTGCTACAGCTTAGTACCCTATCTTAGTTTTGAGTTTGTTGGCTTGTGTGATCAAACCTTGGCTTGAAACTTGTGGGTAGCAAAAAGCATGACCTTTGCCTAGGTTGTTGTGAGGTATGATATGGTATAATAGGGTTGCTATGAGCCTGTGCTAAGTGATGTTTGATATCCGGAGTTTTCTTTTGAAAAATGACAAAAAGATAAGTTCCTCAACGATGAGAAATTCCTATCCAAAGCCATATGTAGATCCTAGCTGTTGTTAGCCTCCACATATGCTTCTTGTTTTCTTCATTGAGTTTTGTCGAATTGTTGTGACCCTCGGCGAGAAACTTGTCATGCTCCCATGATCAAGATCACGTACACAGCCACTATATGCTAAACTTCTACACCGGAAGTTAGCACCCATCATTTCATCCATCCCTCATCCATTCCACTAATAAAGCTCTGCGCATTGTTCCATGATTACTCTCTCTCCTAAAATATTCAGCAAGGACTATGGGCTATGCGGAAAAAAAAGAGAAAAAAGGGGTACATGCTCAAGAGCATGAAAAAAAAGAAAGAGAAAGAATAAAGAAACATAGCCCAAGTCTCAAAAATTTCAAAAGGAGAAGGGAGAATCATATGCAAAAAAAGGAGTTCATCATCCATCCACCATACACACACACATGCACATCTTGATCAGGCTGTATGACTTATTGCTCCCAAGGATCCGGTTTTCGACTCGATAATACATGAGAAACAGGTATGCCACATGTTTTCCCTACCTACATCCCCACATATCAGCTTATTAGAAGTAGGTGGAGAAAGAAGGCAAATCAATGCCTTGGTGAGGAATCATACACACTGAGCGATCCGAGAGTATCATTCGAGGAACTTCGATTTCTTTGAAAAAAAAATTAGCAAAAGCTCCAGATTGACGACTGATCGAGGTACCTGTGATTAGTAATTTCTATACAACCGTTCTATCTTTCAACCGCCCAGGGCAGGTGAAGCTACAAGCCCCATAGCAATCAAGCATAAGGTAAGATACATGCTAACTCATTCAATTCTTGATAGAGTACCTAGTCGTATGCTTGTCATAAACTAGGAATACAACATCGTAGCAACTCCTGATCGACCAACCTAAGTCCTAAGTATCTTGCTCGGGACGAGCAAGAGGCTAGCTTGGGGGAGTTGTTGATGGCTGTTAAGTGCCTACTTTAGCCGTCAATTTACTCTTGAATAAAGGAGCAAGAGGCATTTCTTACACGCATTTTAGTTAAGAATAATGTAGTTCCACTTGTCCTTGGAGATTATTTGATTGCAGGAAAATAAGCATAAAGGAAGTGGCAAACTCACCTTCTATGATTCATGCCATGTCACCTCAAGGAATGGCTGCCACCTCAGGTGCCATGCATGCAAGCTCAGCCACCTCAGGTGCCACGCATGCACGCCATGTCACCAATCCAAGGGAGGCAAGCCCCGACGAATCAGAGCGTGACATGTGGACTTCACATGGATCCATGGGACCCCACAGAGCACCTAAACCGCCTCAAGAACAGGTGTACACCGGGGACCGACTTAAGGGCCCACAGGGCATCCACCCCGAGGAAGCACACCCCGAATGGGGCCCACCTGGGATCGGCCGACCCTAGGATCGGCCGAACCGACCTTGGGTCGGTTGATCCTGGGCTTCCACGTGGCGCTTGTCCATTGGTCCTAGAGGCCATCCCCGGGGTGTTTCACTCCTTCTTGCGCTGGTGCTCTGGCCTATAAAAAGAAGGGGAGGGGACTCATTTCTAAACCAACACATCTTACTCCTCCTCTCTCACTTTTGGTTTCTAAGGCTAGGAGGTAGGCTAGAGTAGTTCTACATCAGGTTCCAAGTCTACTTTGGGATCTAGGTATGAGTCCTCTTGTATCTTTATTTTATTGTATGACTTTGATCTACTTCAGTTATTCAGCTATTTCATATAAAGTTGTGCTTGTATACATGGGTGATTTGTTCGTGTGTTCTTCGCTCGTTCATCATTTAGAGGCTCATGTTCTTGATGAACAAGGCCTTTCGATCCAGTTGATGAGTGACTTATACATGTTTTTGGTGTTTATTCATAAGTTAGAGGCTCGTGTTCATCACGAACACGACCCTTTGATCTTGTTGAATAGACATAGGAAAGCACAAATCTGTTTGTGTGCTAAGCCTAGTTTGATCTAGTTAGATCCCATGTTTGTGTTGCATGATGTTCGTGCTCAAGCTACGGTACTCGATGTAATTGGCCGGTTTATCTGGCGGCTTTGACCTGGGTCACAATAGCCCGGGCCGGTCAGGGTCCTGCTAACAACGTATGCGTGGTGCTTGGGTTGCGTAGCTACGTTGATTATGAGTGTATCCCACGGTTTGTCTTGGGGTAGGCCGCGGTGGTGACAGCCGTTGGACCCTTCTGGAATCCCCCACATTCGGATACGTTGTAGGAGTCTAAAGTCTAACAACCGGAGTCGTGCGTAAGCGACCTGGGTGCTTGAGCCAGCGATCATGTGATGCTAGTGTGTGTCTAACTCGTCTGACTAACTTTGTATGTTTAGTACCTTAGAACCTAGAACTAACTCGTATGTTGCCTCCTAAGCCTAGGACCTTTAGAGAGAGTGTGTTTGTGTGTTCACACTACTATCTTATCTATCATATCTTACCCCTGTACTTGAGTGTCTGGTTCGTTCTCGTCTATGATTTATACTCCTTGCAATAGAGTTGAACTTGTTAATCCGCCCAGCCTTCCTTGGATTCGATACCCTTTGGAATACTCCTTTGGGGAAATGCTACAATGGTACTTCTGTGCGCTTGCGGACTCTTGTAATCGTTAGGATTACCATTTGGATATTTCTGGCATCGTTGCTAGGAACCCATAACTTAGCATCGAGGTTAAGAAATACCAACAAGTTGCCCAGGGTAATCTGGTCTCACAACACAACAGTGTCGAGGGCAACAGGTTTCACGCCTTTCCGTTTACTATTTGGGACCGAGGCAATGACACCAGAAGAAATAAAGAATGAAAGTTTGAGAGTTCAAAAGGCGAAAGAAATCGAAGAAGTTGAAATGAAAATCGAGAAGGACATGATCGAGCTTACAATTCTCGAAGACTCAGAAAACATTGAGAAATACCAAAAAGAGCCTAAGGCACGGAAAGATAAGAAAGTAGTCAGGAAAGACATCAAGGATGGTGATTTAGTATTAAAAAGGAAGAAGAATTGGGAGAATCCCAGGAAACTTCAGGAATCTTGGGAAGGACCCTGCATAGCAAAAGAAACTAGCATGCCAGGAGCTTTTCGCTTAACAGACCAAACCGGTGAAGAACTGCCGCATTCGTGGAATGCAGACAACCTAAAGAGGTACTACCCTTGAGAATCATGAAAGTAGTTAGATTTAGTATTCAGCATTTCCTTTCGCAAATTTAGATTCCGTAAAATTGTAAAAACCCGAACCACGGAGCTATAAGTGGTTTCGGGAACAAAAATATTTACTTCTCGTATTTACCTTAGAATAAAAAGGACCGTACTCTTTTCCTTCCAAAGGGGGCCCTAAATCAAGGGGCAAGGTTTTTAACGAGGCGGATCCTATGTAAATACTCTTTATGTTACATATATGAAAGGAGCTTCCCCCCAAAGTTTTTGTGTCTTGCAAAATTCCATTGTGTGAAAGAAAAGTTCGTGAAAGGCTCTGTGATAGCCGAAATACCATCGTGTGAAAGAAAAGTCCATGAAAGGCTCCGTGATAGCCGAAATTCCATCGTGTCAAAGAAAAGTCCGCGAAAGGCTCCGTTATATCCGAAATTCCATCGTGTGAAAGAAAAGTTCCTGAAAGGCTCCGTGATAGCCGAAATTCCATCGTGTGAAAGAAAAGTCCGTGAAAGGCTCCGTGATAGCCGAAATCCCATCGTGTGAAAGAAAAGTTCGAGAAAGGGCTCCCTGATAGCCGAGATTTCAAAAGTGAAAGAGAAGTTTTGAGAAGAGGCTCCTTGATAGCCGAGGGCTCCGTGAAAGCCTAGATCCCACCGTAAAGGGATATCCTACTGAAAGGCCTGAGACAACAACAAGTTGTGGCCTAGATCCCACCATAAAGGGACATCCTACGAAAAGGCCTGAGACAACAACAAGTTGTGGCCTAAATCCCAGAGTAAAGGGATATCCTACCAAAAGGGCGGAAACAACAAAAGGTTGTGGCCCGGAAAGTCTAAACGTCTTGGCTTAAGATTTTCGTGAGAAAATTTATGAAGTAGCAATTATTTTTTTCAGTTGTAAGAATGAATTGTCATAGTGGTAAACATCTCCGAGCAAATCTATGAAGTTGTGTCTATTCAGAGAAGCTTTTTAGCTGAAAAAGTTATTCTATGAGCTAAGGGGCTCAGCTATTTTAGTGAGAATAGCAAGCGCACAAACTGGTTGAAGCAACTGAAAGTTGCGATATCAACCTAGGCAAGTTTGCCATATAGGCGCAAGTCCACAAAATTCACGAAGCAAATTTTGTCAACTTACACTCTGATGAAATGCAAATCATTACGCGATGAGAGAGAACAAAAGTAAGCAAAAGGAAACATCCATGAAATTTTGCATGAAAACAGCAAGGTGGGAAGGGTGATGTTTTTTCTTAAAAAACGAGTTTGTTGCCTTAGTTTCATACAAAATTTCATAGAAGTACAGTTACAAAGCTTCAAAGAGCTCTTAAGATCAAAAAGGTAGTTCGACAATGCGGCTCGGACTCCGTCCACGATTTTCTGCAACATCACTAGCATAAGCAGAGCTGTAATCGCCGCTTATGGGGCTAGGGGGCTCCGTCTTCACGGAAGGCCGTGAACTTAAGGCTTCAGTAGCAAGAGCATAACCGTCGCATTGAAGAAAATACCAACTTAATTGAAAGCTACGCATCGAGAAGTATTGACAACAGTAAAGCCAAAAATCAGAGAATTTGCATCCAGGATGAGCTTCTTTGTACAAAAGCCAAGCCTCGCCACTAACTATCTGGTCCTGGCGATGAATTCGCAAAGGTATGATGTCCTGCACAGGCCCACCTTGCAGGACTTGCGCAGGTTAAAATTTACAAGACAAAAGTTTAGAAGGGGTTGCAGCCCACAAATTTACAAGTTCGCAGCTTTTTAACATCAAGAGCAAAAGTTCGGATAAGTTTCCCCTCATCCAACAATGTCAACCTTCAGAGAACTGGTGCGTCGATCAAAGCTTTCTTCTTCTTCGCCATCTTGGTCACCACTACTGCTACTGCTATCGCCACTTCCTTCACTTCCCGAACCATCCTCCCCATCGTCAGTGTCATCGTCCCCCTAAGATTCAGAAGTCGCTTCTTGGATCTTCTCAGCTTTGGTGAGCATTTCTTTCTGAATCATCTGAAAAAGGAACAAAAGAAGTCATTAGTATCAAGAAAAAAGACGTCTACAAGACGCTAGAAGTTCAACAAAGTTTAGAGAAACAACCCCCTCGAGCTTATCACGGGCAACCTTCTTCGCAAATTCCTGTCCGCTTGCAATCCAGAATTCCTTCGCGAATTTAACTTTCAGAGCACGGACATCTTCATTAGCTCGGATAGCTGAGGTACCCGCAGCATCTGGGAATCGCGAGAGTGCTCTATGAAACTTCGGAAGGTCAGCGCAGTCAAAATCGGAGAGAAGTTTGAGTAGGCTTTCCACAGAAAAAAATGCAGCGAAATCGCTAGCTCCTAAAATAACGGTTGGAAGAGCCTGGAACTCTTTCAGCATCCAGTCCATCAAATCAGAAATATCATCACTTTCAAGAAGTGGGTTCGGACGGGTGCCAAATTGCTTCAGAGCCTCTTTGTATTCCTCAAACAAAAGTTTCAAGCTTCGCTTGACTTCTTCAATGTCCTTGCCCAAAGTCTCGCTCTGCTCAGACAGAGCCTTCTCGAGATCTAGAATCGCCTGTTCTTTCATGCTCAAGGTTTTCCCGAGCTCAGTGTTCTTCATTGAAAGCTCGGCATTAGTGCTACAGAGCTCATCAATAGTCTTCGTGCTTTTATCAGTATCTCTGCGAAGATTTTCAATCATCTTAAGGTCATCCTCACGAGTTTTGCTAAGTTTTTCATGATCCTTCTTTGAGTCGCGAAGAGCACCTTCAGCAAGTTTCTTCTCTTCCTGGCATTTCTTCAAAGAACCTGCTAGCTCAGCAATTCATTTCTCCAGTTCGAGGTTTGAAGCCTGTGCCTTGTTTAAGTCACGCTTCAAGTTTTGAGATTCATCGTTGAGCTTTCCAACAAGTTTCTCCTTTTCATTGAGCCTTTCTGAGACAACCTTACCAACAATTGTTGTCTTCAGATTATAAATATGGTTGAATCTAGTAAGGTCCGAGGAGGAGTGTTTTCGCACATTTTCTTCAAACCCTGCGAAAACCAGAAAGAATCAGTAACAAGATTAGTGAGGAAAGTAAGAAGATTGGCAGAAAATAAAGATGAAAACAACCAACAAACCTTTTGCATTAAATGTCTTCGAGGGTCCTTGGATGGCAAGGTTAGAAATCGTCAAAGATTTCTGAAGTGAGGAAGAAGATTGCTTCTCAGTAGTAATAGTTGTTTTGGCAGTCAAACGGAGTCTTTTCTTCGGAGCATCTCCTCCTGTTTCACCCACAAGTTTAGGGGACTTCCACAACACAGAAAACCTAGGACTACCACCGTCCGCACCAGCCACCTAACCACCAACACTTAACAGTTCACCTCTAAAAGACGTACCAAAGCTTTCGTTATAAGCAGTGACGGAGGGAGTAGGGTCTTGTTCGTCGAGAATGTCTTCGCGAGTCCCGATCAAAGAGGGATCCTGAAGCAGACCACCGCTCCGACTCACCGTGCACTCCAAATCTTATGTGAACTTTGGAGAGGCTTCCTCACCAGCAACAACAGTTTTTGAAGTTCCAGCATCGGCGGAAGCAACGGCAGAAGAATCAACTGGAGCAGCCCTAGCCTCAGGAACAGTGTCTGAAAAAGTTTCAATGTCAACAAATCGTTCTCAGAATTCGGAGTACAACCACGATGAACACCGAATCTCAATTCATAGCACAAGCAAGAAAAGAAACCTGTACGGCAAGGCTCATCCATCATCTCTTCATCAAAAAGAGCCGGAGGAATACGCTGAACAACAGCAGCAACAACTTTCTTCACATCCTTCTTAGATTTATTCCTGCTTAACTTCGCAAGACTGGAAGCCGCTTGTATCTCAGCATCGGAAACATCTTCGAAAGCTTTTTTCTTCCTTTTGCTGGATTCCAAGGACTTAGTCTTCGATGGGCAAATGGCAGGAGAAGAAGTGTCGCCAGTGATACCTTTAGCCTTATCTTTCTTCGAGGCCCTCTTCCTCCGAGTTTTAGGAGGAGCAGCAGAACAACCGGCCACAGCAACGGCTGGAACCTTTTTGTCCACACCTGGTGGGCGAGATCAAAGGGTGGTTTCGGCACCATGTTCAGAGAACACACGGTTCACTCTCTTCTTGTGTTTCACAATGTGCTTATAGGCCTTATATTCATTCAAGGTGAATTCGCCGACCATATCTGTAACCTTCTCTTCAACTTCGAGGATGAAATCATCTAGGCTCTGACCATCCTCAAGTCGTAAATTGAATCGCGGAAATGGCACCTTCTGGGAAGCCCAATCCACCTCAAGAAAAACAATATCTGAAGGTTTCCAACCATGCGACAAGGGCCACACTCAAGCTGCAACAAACTCTTCAATAGCGTCGCGACTGCCAAGAATGGTCCTGGCAAGGAAGAAGCCATTCTCGCAAGCCTTGAAACCAAAGGCCCAGCTGTTAAATGCAGCAGTGCTAACAGCGGTCACTGGGGCCATTGGCGAATAGAACGGGTAGGCCGGACCGGTGTAGCCAGGAATCTTAGACATATCAACCTTCAGATAAAACCAATAGGATCGCCAATCTTCGGGCAAATTGGTCTTACTGCAAGGGGCAAGCTGAATGCGAGTAAGATGCTGAAACGAATTCTTTCTTCGAGTATTGAAGGTGCAGCAACCATAGTCAGCTTCGTAGAAGTTTCTGTCGTTGAGCTTGAGGATATCCTTCTCAATAACAAGCTTGAAGAGACGAGCGAAAACATCAGCGCCAGCAGTAGACTTGAAAGTCTTCATGATCCAGAAAAACTTCGAGAGTTCCAGAAAAGAATTAGGTGTTAGCTGGTGTATCTTCACAGAGAATTTCTCGAGAATAGCAGGAAGAAGAGTATCGCATGGAAATCCGAGACCATAGATGAAGAAATCCCTAAAAACAACAATCTCATCTGCCTCGGGAGAAGGGGTCTCCTCTTCAGAAGGTGGACGACCATCACCAGAAGGAAAGAAACCAGCCTCTTCATATTCTTTGATAAGTTCGCTGGTAACTTTGGACTTCCCGAAGACAAGGGCCGAAGGGTATGAACCTTTCGAGGAGATCAGCTCATTCAAATTGACTTCGACATTAGAAAGATCTTCACCACCATCGGATTTGTTTCCGGATCGTATCTCTCCATCTTCGCGACTGCCGGAATCTCGAATGGCTTCAGCAGCCGGGTCACTTGTACTGGGGGGAGCATTTTCTTTCGAAGGTGGGACACCAGTGGCAGCTAATTCTTCGGCGGTCATTGGTCTAGCAGTACTTTTAGTACGAGCCACCTTTTCGGAAGAAAAATAAATGCGAAACACATATTAATTTACAGAAAGCGAAAAATCTATGAAATAATTAGATACCGCTCAAAAGTATAAGGAAGGCAAGTAAAATACCTTGGAAAACCGAAGAAATCACCGAACTTCAGGGGTCTTAAGACGAAAAAGCTTTGCGCTGCGAATGCTTTGAAACAGCGGAGAAAGCAGCGAAACGGTGAAACAAAGTTACCGCGCCGGGCCTCTATTTATAGGGGAAGAGGGGGGTAGTTTCAAGAAGGTGTCTCGAGATGACCGTTGCGCATTTCAAGGGGGACGTATGTACACTCTGATGTTCCGAGGGTGACGTTTTTTTACCGAAATTCTGAGAATTGTTCGTGGAAACGGATCGTCGGAGTCAACCCGCTTCCCCGAGGGGCTAGTATTGGGGAATTGGGTAAAAACCTTTCACCCTCGAAACTTCGGAGGTGTCGAGACTCTGGCGAATTCATGGAAGTGTGCAGAAATGAGTCAAGGAGAGATTTCACTTTCATGATTTTTATATGATTCGCTAACCTCATGATCATGGGCGAAACAATCGCCGAATGACCACAGAATCGCAGATCTGTTTCTTGTTTTCAGGGCAGCAAGAATTTCGGAGAATATCACAGAATCAGGAAGCTATGGCGGCGGAAACTTCGGAGATATCCACAAGGTCGAAGGACTTCACTTCGGCTGTGACTTTGGAAGCTCGATTCGGGAATCTTGGTGACTGATAACTTTCGCGAATGAAGAGCCGAAGGTCAAGAGGAGACTCAGTCAAACGCGAGGCATCAAAAGTCCGGGTTCGAAGTGTGAACTAGTGACCGGCTTGTAAATATGTGAAATTAGTTCCGCAAATCACGGGATGTAAAAGACATTCATGTATGTGTTCACACTTGGAATATTCTTTAGATTCGAGGGTAATCTCGGAATGTAAAAGTCCCTTCGCCTCCCTATAAAAGGGGGTTCGAGGGCACGTGTAAAGGGATTCACAACTTTTGAGGTGAGTACAGACTTTTGGAGATTCTTTGTCTCCGTGCTCCCACTCACTTTCGCGCATTCATTCAGGAAACTTTCTTCACTCGTGTTTGGGGGTCCCTTCCGATTTTCCGACCCCTCAACAAGAGCTAAGATCATATATCATTAGACCTCTGACCAACTAATCCAAATTATAATTGACTTCTTTATCTGATATTAAAGCTATCTCACTGATCTAGAAAGCCAGCAGAATCTTTTTTGCGTCATCCTCACTATGGATCTATCATGAAGGTTTAGGCAGGTTCATGCAAAGATCAAAGAAGCTCACTCAGTCAGGCATAGACAAAAGGAAAAATGCAGGATATTTTGTTTTGGTATGTTCACTATCAGTTTTACGTTCAAAAAAAGAAAGTAGTTTCGCTACCAGAGAGGTCCAGCAAATTTAGATCCATAGTGGCCAGTGCACCTGCGGCAGCAAGAGGAGGGATCAATACCAGGAACGGCAGGCAAGGCAACAGGGACAAATGGGACCGAAAGAAAGAATAGATCCCAGAAACCCATACCTTCCTTACTCATTGCTTGGGGCACGGCCTGTCATCACCGTTCTGCATGATGCTGTCATTGCCATCCTGCAATTGCAAACCGCGGCTCCGTGAGGGAGGAGTTGATCTTGGCATGCGGCGGAGGGCAACACCAGATACAAGAGCACGAGAGAGACGAAGATGGAGAGAGGAGAGGGGAACAGAGAGGGCAGGGGATAAGTTTGGCGTCCTGCACCCACGTGGACAGATGCGCAGTGAGCGGTAGCGCGCCATGGAAGCACCGACGAGGATGGCTGGATCGGTCTGTATCTATTTCGCTCCGATGGGCTAGCGTGATCGACCGGGGAAGGGGAGAAGCCTGACAGAGAAGAAAAGAACAAAACAGAGTAGACGGGATTGACAGGGACAGAGTAACGACGACAAGCGGGTACATAGGCGGGGTGGGTCCGACGTGGGTACGCGGTGGGTGAGTAATGCGATGTCGGGTAACAAAAACATTACAATTTTGGTAGAAGCACGTTCCAAATTGTGATTTTTATGGTCTTCCACCCTATCCACTCCCCAAAGTGTTGGGGAATTGGGTAAAAACCTTTCACCCTCGAAACTTCGGAGATATCCAAACTCTGACGAATTCATGAAAGTGTGAAGAAGTGAGCCAAGTGGAGACTGCGCTTTCATGATTTTCTATAAGATTCGCTAACCTCCTAATCATGGGCGAAGCAATCGCCGAATGACTGCGGAATCATAGATCTGTTTCTTGTTTTCAGGACAGTAAGAGTTTCGGAGAATATCGCAGAATCGGGAAACTATAGCGGCGAAGACTTCGGAGATATCCACAGGGTCAGGACTTCACTTCGGCTATGACTTTGGAAGCTCGATTCGGGAATCTTGGTAACTGATGACTTTCGCGAATGAAGAGCCGAATGTCAGGAGGAGACTCAGTCAAGCGCGAGGCATCAAAAGACCGGGTTCGAGGTGTGAACTGGTGGCCGGCTTGTAAATATGTGAAATTAGTTCCGCAAATCACGGGATGTAAAAGACATTCATGTACATGTTCACACTTGGAATATTCTTTAGATTTGAGGGTGATCTCGGAATGTAAAAGTCCCTTCGCCTCCCTATAAAAGGGGGTCCGAGGGGCACATATAAAGGGATTCACAACTTTTGAGGCGAGTACAGACTTTCGGAGATTCTTTGTCTCCATGTTCCCGTGCACTTTCGCGTGTTCGTTCGTAAACTTTCATTCACTCGTGTTCGGGGGTCCCTTCCGACTTTTTTGACCCCCCAACATTGGCGCCCACCGTGGTCTCAGCCGATAAACAACTCACGGTGCCTCCACAGAAAAAGTCCAAGAAGAACACACCCGCTGAGGTTGACCAAGAAGATCACCACGTCGAAGAAGACAATGGAAACTCTCTCACTGCAGAACCTTCGCAGATCTCAGACCAGGAAAGGAGAGCAAAACTTGAAGCCCTCCAGAAGGCACGAGCTGAGAAAACTGCGCATACTTTGGAAGCATTCACCGAAGAAGAAGCTGAAGAGGAAGATGACGAGGATGTGGACAGACAACTAGAAGCAGTAAATCAAAAAGTGCTAATGCTTCAGAAGGAGAGGGAAAGATTCGCGAGCCAGCTGGAAGCAAAAAGAGCCTCGGAGAAACTGGAGAAACTTAACCAGGCAAAAGAGCAACTAGAAAAAATGCAAAAAGAAATCGAAGAAATGAAAGAACAAGAAAACAGTTCACTATGGCGCGATTTGCCATACCAGAGCTCTGGCCAGCACAAAAGAACCCCAAGAGAAAACTTCTTCTCGGGCAATGGAATCTCGCAATTCGCAGACCCAGAATCGCCACTTTCACTAGGATTGCAAACAACACCATGGCCACCGAAGTACAAACTAGTTTCTCTCCCGAAATACAATGGATATGGAAACTCTAGACAGTTCCTTATGAGCTATGAAGCAGCTGTGAATTCAGCAGGTGGAGATGATGTTGCACTAGCCAAATCTTTCATCATTGCTTGCGAAGGCCCAGTCCTCAATTGGTACTCTCTGCTACCTCCACACTCAATCTGTAGTTGGATTGATCTCAAGACAAAGTTCATCCAAGCTTTCCAAATATTCCATGAAACAGCGGCAAAATCATCAGACCTATATAATTGCAAGCAAAGAGATAGAGAGCCATTGCAGAATTTCGTAAGAAGATTCATGCAACAAAGATCTCAGATCCCAGGAGTAGATGACAAGACAACAATACAAGCGCTAATCAAAGGTCTGACTCCAGGACCAACAGCTTCGCACTTGACCAGAAAAGAGCCTAAAAGCATTGAAGAGCTCTTTGACGAATTAGAACAATACATCAAGTCTGATGAAGATCATCGAAGAAGAGTAGCCGAACGAAATCAAGCAAGACAAGGCAACATAGGAACAGAATGGAGGCCTCAATTCCAAAATCCACGAAACATCAACAACGTGGAAAATCCCTCGTCACAATTCAATCAAGACAACAGACCAACCACAAGAGGGGGTTTTACTTCAAGAGGAAGAGGAAGGGGAAGAGGACCTCCGAAAGTTCAGAACCATGACCCAAGAGATCCATACTTTTACTGCAAATATCACAGAAGGGGCCATAGCACCGAAGCGTGCCCAGAAACTAAAAAGAATATCGCAAGAATCCAACAAGAGAAAACCATGATGTCCATTGCCTCCACAATGCCGAACCAGTTCCGTCAAAACTTCTGGCAACCACAGCTCATGGGTCCTCAGCCAAGCCCAATTCCAATTCAGCAATTTCAACAAGCACAATCATCCTGGCAGCCTTCGCAACAATTCTTTCCTCAGTCTCAGGCAATTCAAACCATTCAGTAGCCGCAACCAATTCAAGAAATGTTGCCGCCGCCACCAGGCAATTCATTGAAGCCAGAGTCAAGTTCGAGAGGCCACAATCTGAAAGCATTGCCTTCCTTTGGAACTATCATGCCTATCACAGGAGGCTCAGCCATGGAGTTCGAAACAAAAAGGCAAAGAAACAACTACTTCAGATCTGTGAATACAGTCATCAATGACGGTCCAGCAGCACGACTAGAATGGGCCAAAGTGCCAATAACCTTCACCGAACAAGATTTCAGGTTAAAGTCAACTGACCACAATGATGCCATGGTCATCGAGGTGAATATCGCCAGATGATTAATCGAAAAAGTCTTGGTGGACAATGGAAGTTCGGCAGATATTCTGTTCATGAAAACTTTCGAGAAAATGAGCTTGAGCCCACACATGCTACAGCCACCAGAATACCCACTGCTGGGATTCGGAGGAAAGCCAATCAAACCAATAGGAAAGATACCTCTCCCAGTATCCTTCGGAGATCTGGACAATGCTAGAACCGAGACTCTAACTTTCGACGTGGTCGACATGTATCACCCCTACCTCGCAATCTTCGGTAGAGGATTCATTAACAAGTTCGATGTCGTGATACGACACAGTTCCTATGCATGAAGATCCCAGCACCCAAGGGAGTCATTACAGTGTTCGGTGATCAGCAAGAAGCTAGAAACATAGAGAAGGGCCATACGCCGGGCCAAAGCAATGTACATCACCTGAACTCCACTGAAGAAAGAAAAGAACCCTATGTTGAAGCCAAAAGAGATAAAGAAAAAGTTGAGATAGCTGCTGATGGCGAAATGAAGAAAGTGTACTTAGATGACATGCCAGACAGAGCAGTCGTGATAGGGGCTCATCTTAGTCCCGAAGAAGAGAAAGAACTCATTGAATTCCTGAACAAGAACAAAGATGTCTTCGCTTGGTCAGCGAAAGACTTGCAAGGTGTTGACAGGGATATCATTGAACATGCCCTGGACACGGATGAGAAAATAACTCCGAAGAAACAGAAACTCAGAAAAATGTCCGAAGAAAAGGCCAAAGCAGTGGAAGCTGAAGTGCAGAGGCTTCAAGATGCCAAAGTGATTAGGGAAGTCATGTACCCTGTTTGGCTGGCCAACACTGTGCCAGTAAAGAAGAAGAATGGGAAGTGGAGAATGTGTGTGGACTTCACAGCTTTGAATAAAGCTTGCAAGAAAGATGACTTCCCCTTAGAAAGGGTGGACAAGGTCGTTCATGATGCTGCAAACAGCGAAATGCTCTCACTCCTGGACATGTTCTCAGGCTATCATCAAATAAGGGTGCGAAGAGAAGACGAGGAGAACACAAGTTTCATCACTCCCTACGGAACTTATTGCTTCGTCAGAATGCCAGAAGGTCTGAAGAATGCAGGGTGCACTTTTCCGAGAATGATAGCGATAGTGCTTCATCCTCAGCTTCGGAGAAATATTCTAGCATATGTCGATGACACAGTCGTTAAAAGTGTTCAAAGAAGAGACCATATCAGTGATTTAGCAGAAACCTTCGCGAACCTTAGAGCAGCAAGCCTTAAGTTAAATCTAGAAAAGTGTGTTTTTTGCATTCACAAAGGAAAAGTCTTGGGCTGCTTGGTTTTGACAAAGGGTATTGAAGCAAATCCCGACAAAATCAAGGCTCTGGTTGAGATGCAAGTCCCCGTTTCGGTGAAAGATGTACAGAAGCTGACAGGGAGAGTGGCTGCCCTTAACAGATTCATTCCCAGAGCTGCAGAGAGAAGCCTACCTTTCTTCCAAGTTCTCTGAAGTTCCAAGAATTTTCAGTGGTCCGAATCTCAGAAACAAGCCTTCCAAGAACTCAAAGACTATTTATCGAACATGACCAAACTGTGCCCTCCAGAGCCAAAATCACCACTTCTTCTGTACTTATCTACTTCCAATTCAGCCGTAAGTGCTGTGCTAGTGCAAGAGAAAGAAGAGGATGGAAAGTTGAAACAAATCCCTGTATATTTCGCTTCAGAGGCTCTTTTAGGATCCAAACTTTTTTTAATCTGAACTAGAGAAGATAGCGTATGCAGTCGTTATGGTAGTAAGAAAATTGAGGCATTACATCGAAGGTCACAGAATAAGAGTTATCACGAATCAGTCGCTGAATGACCTGTTCACAAACAAAGAGTCATCAACCCAAATTGTCAAGTGGGCGGCTGAGCTATCAGAACACACTGTGGACTTCGAAAGAAGAAGTGTAATTAAATCACAAGTCTTGGCAGATTTCGTCGTGGACTGGACATCGCCAACTCAGAATCCTGGTGAAGATATAGTCACGCCATGGGTGGTGCACTGTGATGGGGCTTGGTGTGACAAGGGTGTCAGCGTAGCAGCGATCGTAACATATCCAACTGGAGTTGTAATAAGATATGCCGCCCGACTTGATTTCGCAGATGATGTGCCTTCTACGAACAACACAACTGAATACGAGGCTCTACTCCTATCTCTAAGAAAGATGAAAGCTTTGGGCCAGCAAACTTTTATCATTAAGACAGATTCCAAAGTCATCCAAGAACACATTGAGAAAGAGAGCGAAGCAAGGAATCCAGTATTGGTGAAATATCTTGAGAAAGTCAGAGAAATGGAGAAGCATTTCAAGGGCTACTCAGTCCATCATATACCAAGAAATGACAATAACGAAGCAGACAAACTAGCGAAAGCAGCAGCTCAGAACCAAGCAATGCCTCCGGACGTGTTCTTCGAAATCATCAAAGAACCATCCATCAAAGACCCAAAGCCAAAAACTGTGAACAGTATAGAAACTCATGATTGGAGGGCCGAAATCATGGCATACCTGAGGGGCCACTATGAACCACAAGATGAGTTGGAGGAAAAAAGGCTAAGGCAAAGAGCAAGAGGATACGCTGTAGTGAATGGGGAACTTTACAAGTCCGGAGTTAGCGAACCGTGGCTAAGGTGCATAACCTCCGAAAAGGGTGTAGAACTTCTTAAAGAAATTCATAGTGGATTTTGTGGTGCACACATAGGCACAAGAGCACTAGCGGGCAAAGCAATAAAGCAGGGATTCTTTTGGCCCTCCATAAACCTTGATGCAAAGAAGTTGGTTCAGGAATGCGAAGCCTGCCAAAAAATAGCGAATCAGCAGAACTTACCATCTATGCCAGTTCATCTAATTCCACCATCATGGCCTCTGCAAAGGTGGGGAATGGACTTGGTTGGGCCATTGCCGACAGCTCAAGGGAACTGCAAGTTCGCAACAGTAGCAGTCGACTATTTCACCAAGTGGGTGGATGTGAATGCATTGGCGAATATCACTACACCAACAGTTCAGAAATTCTTCTGGCAAAACATAATCTGTAGATTCGGAGTCCCAAGGGAGTTAACTATGGACAATGGAAAACAGTTCGACTGCTACTCCTTCAAGGAATATTGCAAGACGCTGGGCACTCACGTGAAATACTCCTCAGTCTACCACCCGCAGTCCAATGGAGCTGTAGAAAGGGCGAATGGGCTGATCTTTTCGGGAATCAAGAAATGCTTGTATGATCAAAGAAAAGGCAAGTGGATAGATGAGTTGTCGAGGGTAATCTGGTCTCACAACACAACAGTGTCGAGGGCAACAGGTTTCACGACTTTCCGTTTACTATTTGGGACCGAGGCAATGACACCAGAAGAAATAAAGAATGAAAGTTTGAGAGTTCAGAAGGCGAAAGAAATCGAAGAAGTTGAAATGAAAATCGAGAAGGTCATGATCGAGCTTACAATTCTCGAAGCCTCAAAAAACATTGAGAAATACCAAAAAGAGCCTAAGGCATGGAAAGATAAGAAAGTAGTCAGGAAAGACATCAAGGATGATGATTTAGTGTTAAAAAGGAAGAAGAATTGGGAGAATCCCGGGAAACATCAGGAATCTTGGGAAGGACCCTACATAGCAAAAGAAACTAGCATGCCAGGAGCTTTTCGCTTAATAGACCAAACCGGCGAAGAACTGCCACATTCGTGGAATGCAGACAACCTAAAGAGGTACTACCCTTGAGAATCATGAAAGTAGTTAGATTTAGTATTCAGCATTTCCTTTCGCAAATTTAGATTCCATGAAATTGTAAAAGCCTGAACCACGGAGCTATAAGTGGTTTCGGGAACAAAAATATTTACTTCTCGCATTTACCTTAGAATAAAAAGGACCGTACCCTTTTCCTTGCAAAGGGGGCCCTAAATCAAGGGGCAAGGTTTTTAACGAGGCGGATCCTATGTAAATACTCTTTATGTTACATATATGAAAGGAGCTTCCACCCAAAGTTTTTGTGTCTTGCGAAATTCCATCGTGTGAAAGAAAAGTTCGTGAAAGGCTCAGTGATAGCCGAAATTCCATCGTGTGAAAGAAAAATTCGTGAAAGGCTCAGTGATAGCCGAAATTCCATCGTGTGAAAGAAAAGTTCGTGAAAGGCTCCGTGATAGCCGAAATTCCATCATGTGAAAGAAAAGTTCGTGAAAGGCTCCGTGATAGTCGAAATTCCATCGTGAAAAAGAAAAATTCGTGGAAGGCTTCGTGATAGCCGAAATTCCATCGTGAAAAAGAAAAATTCGTGAAAGGCTCCGTGATAGTTGAAATCCCTTTATGTGAAAGAAAAAGTTCGCGAAAAGGCTTCCTGATAGTCGAGATTTCAAAAGTGAAAGAGAAGTTTTTGAGAAGAGGCTCCTTCATAGCCAAAGGCTTCGTGAAAGCCTTGATCCCACCGTAAAGGGACATCCTACCGAAAGGCCTGAGACAACAAGAAGTTGTGGCCTAGATCCCACCGTAAAGGGACATCCTACCGAAAGGCCTGAGACAACAACAAGTTGTGGCCTAGATCCCACCGTAAAGGGACATCCTATCGAAAGGCCTGAGACAACAAGTTGTGGCCTAAATCCCAGAGCAAAGGGATATCCTACCAAAAGGGCGGAAATAACAGAAGATTATGGCCCGAAAAGTTTAAACGTCTTGGCATAAGATTTTCGTGAAAAAATTTATAAAGTAGCAATTAATTTTTTCAGTTCTAAGAATTAATGGGCATAGTGGTAAACATCCCCGAGCAAATCTATGAAGTTATGTCTATTCAGAAAAGTTTTTTAGCCAAAAATGATGAGCTAAGGGGCTCAGCTATCATTCGTGAGAATAGCAAGCACACAAATTGGTTGAAGCAACTGAAAGTTGCGATATCAACCTGGGCAAGTTCGCCGTTCAGGCGTAAGTCCACAAAATTCGTGAATCAAATTTTGTCGACTCACAATCTAATGAAATGCAAATTGTTACGCGTTAAGAGGGAACCAAAGCAAGCAAAAGGAAACACAAATGAAATTTTGCATGAAAACGGCAAGGTGGGAAGGGTGACGTTTTTTCTTAAAAAATGAGTTTATTGCCTTAGTTTCATACAAAATTTCATAAAAGTATAGTTAAACAGCTTTGAAGAGCCACAAAGTCAAAAAGGTAATTCGACAATGCGGCCTGGACTCCGGCCACGATTTTCTGCAACATCACTAGCATAAGCAAAGCTGCAATCGCCGCTTATGGGGCTAGGGGGCTCCGTCTTCACCGAAGGCGCGCGAACTTGAGGCTTCAGTAGCAAGAGCATAACCATCGCATTGAAGAAAAAACCAACTTAATTGAAAGCTACGCATCGAGAAGTATTAACAACAATAAAGCCAAAAATCAGAGAATTTGCATCCAGGATGAGCTTCTTTGTACAAGTGCCAACCTCGCCACTAACTATCTGGTCCTGGTGATGAATTCGCAAAGGTATGATGTCCTGCACAGGCCCACCTTGCAGGACATGCGCAGGTTAAAATTTACAAGACAAAAGTTTAGAAGGCGTCACAACCCACAAATATACAAGTTTGCAGCTTTTTAACATCAAAAGCAAAAGTTCGGATAAGTTTCCGCTCATCCAACAATGTCAACCTTCGGAGAACTGGTGCGTTGATCAGAGCTTTCTTCTTCTCCGCCATCTTGGTTGCCACTGCTGCTACTACTGTTGCCACTTCCTTCACTTCTCAAACCATCCTCCTCATTGCCAGTGTCATTGTCCCCCTCAGATTCAGAAGTCGCTTCTTGGACCTTCTCAGCTTCGGCGCGCATTTCTTTATGAATCATCTGAAAAAGGAACAAAAGAAGTAATTTGTATCAAGAAAAAAGATGTCTATAAAACACTAGAAGTTTAACAAAGTTTAGAGAAATAACCTCCTCAAGCTTATCACGGGCAACCTTCTTCGCAAATTCCTTTCCACTTGCAATCCAGAATTCCTTCGCGAATTTGACTTTCAGAGCACGGACATCTTCATTAGCTTGGATAGCTGAGGTACCCGCAGCATATGGGAATCGTGAGAGTGCTCTACGAAACTTCAGAAGGTCTACGCAGTCAAAATCAGAGAGAAGTTTGAGTAGGCTTTCCACAGAAAAAAATGCAGTGAAATCGCTAGCTCCTGAAATAACGCTTGGAAGAGCCTAGAACTCTTTGAGCATCCAGTCCATCAAATCAGAGATATCATCACTTTCAGGAAGTGGGGTCGAACGGGTGCCAAATTGCCTCAGAGCTTCCTTATATTCCTCAAACAAAAGCTTCAAGTTTTGCTTGACTTCAGCAACATCCTTATTCAAAGTCTCGCTCCGCTCAGACAGAGCCTTCTCAAGATCTAGAATCGCCTGTTCTTTCGTGCTCAAGGTTTTCGCGAGGTCAATGTTCTTCGTTGAAAGCTCGGCATTAGTGCTACGAAGCTCGTCAATAGTCTTCGTGCTTTTATCAGCATCTCTGCTAAGATTTTCAATCATCTTGAGGTCATCCTCACGAGTTTTGTTAAGTTTTTCGTGATCCTTCTTTGAGTCACGAAGAGCAGCTTCAGCAAGTTTCTTCTCTTCCTGGCATTTCTTCAAAGAATCTACTAGCTCAGCAATTCGTTTCTCCAGTTCGAGGTTTGAAGCATGTGCCTTGTTTAAGTCACGCTTCAACTTTTGAGATTCATCGTTGAGCTTTCCAGCAAGTTCCTCCTTTTCGATGAGCCTTTCAGAGACAACCTTACCAACAATTGCTGTCTTCAGATTATAAATATGGTTGAATCTAGAAAGGTCCGAGGAGGAGTGCTTTCGCACATTTTCTTCAAAACCTGCGAAAACCAGAGAGAATCAGTAACAAGATTAGTAAGGGAAGTAAGAAGATTGGCAGAAAATAAAGATGAAAACAACCAACAAACCTTTTGCATTAAAAGTCTTCGAGGGTCCTTGAATGGCAGGGTCAGAAACTGTCAAAGATTTCTGAAGTGAAGAAGAAGATTGCTTCTCAGCAGTAATAATTGTTTTGGCAGTCAAGCGGAGTTTTTTCTTCGGAGCATCTCTCCCTGTTTCACCCACAAGTTTAGGGGACTTCCACAACAAAGAAAACTTAGGACTACCACCGTCCGCACCAACCACCTCACCACTAACACTTAACAGTTCACCTCAAAAAGACGTACCAAAGCTCTCGTTGTAAGCTGTGACTGAGGGAGTAGGATCTTGCTCGTCGGGAATTTCTTCGCGAGTTCCAACCAGGGAAGGATCTTCAAGCAAACCACCGCTTTTACTCACTGTACGCTCCAAGTCTTCGGCAAACTTTGGAGAATCCTCATCATTAGTAGCAAGAGCTTTGGAAGTGCCAGCCTCAACCTCAGCCTCAGCGGGAGCAGGGACAGTAGAATCACCAGGAGTCCCCCGAGCTTCGAGGACAATGTCTGAAAAAGTTCCAACATCAACAAATTCGTTCTCAGAACCCGGAGTATAAGCATGACGAACTCCGAATCTTAATTCACAGCACAAGCAAGAAAAAAAACCTGTTCGGCGGGGTTCATCAATCATCTCGTCATCAGAAAGTGCGGAGGGAATACGCTGAACAACAGCAGCGGAAACTTTCTTCACAGCTTTCTTGGATTTCTTCCTGCCTAACTTCGCAAGACTGGAAGCCGCTTGCATCTCAGCGTCGGAAACATCTTCGGAAGCTTTCCTCTTCCTTTTGTTGGATTCTAAGGACTTAGTCTTCGACGGGCAGATGGCAGGATAAGAAGTGTCGCCGGTGCTACCTTTAGCCTTATCTTTCTTCAAAGCCCTCTTCCTTCGAGTCTTGGGAGGAGCAGCCGAACAACCGGCCACAGCAACGGCCGGAACCTTCTTGTCTACACCCGGTGGGCGAGATCGGAAGGCGGTTTCTGCACCAAGTTCTGAGAACACGCGGTTCACTCTCTTCTTGTGCTTCACGATGTGCTTGTATGCCTTATACTCATTCAGAGTAAATTCGCCAACCATATTCGTGACCTTTTCCTCGACTTCAAGGATAAAATCATCTAGGCTCTGATCATCCTCAAGTCGCAAGTTAAATCGCGGAAATGGCACCTTCTGAGAAGCCCATTCCACTTCGAGAAAAACAACATCTGAAGGTTTTCACCCATGTGACAGTGGCCAGACTCGGGCTGCAACAAATTCTTCAATGGCATCGCGGCCACCAAGAATGGTGCTGGCAAGGAAGAAAACATTCTCACAATTCTTGAAACCAAGACCCCGGCTGTTAAATGTCGCAGTGCTAACAGAGGTCACCGGGCCCATTGGCGAATAGAATGGGTAGGCCGGTCCAGTGTAGCCAGGAACCTTAGACATATCAACCTTCAGGTAAAACCAATAGGATCACCAATCTTCGGGCAAATTGGTCTTACTGCAAGGGGCAAGTTGAATACGGGTAAGATGCTGAAATGCATTTTTCCTTCGAGTATTGAAGGTGCAGCAACCATAGTGAGCTTCATAGAAGTTCCCATCATTGAGCTTGAGGATATCCATCTCAGTAACAAGCTGAAACAGACGTGCGAAAACATTAGCACTAGCAGTACACTTGAAAGTTTTCATGATCCAGAAGAACTTTGAGAGTTCCAAAAAAGAATTAGGTGTCAACTGGTGTATCTTCACAGAGAACTTATCAAGAATAGAGGGAAGAACACTATCACAGGGAAATCTGAGACCATAGACGAAGAAATCCCTGAAAACAACAATTTCATCCGCTTCGGGAGAAGGGGTCTCCTCGTCAGAAGGTGGACGACCATCACCGGAAGGAAAGAAACCAGCCTCCTCGTATTCCTTGATAAGTTCGGTGGTAACGTTGGATTTTCCGAAAACAAAGGCCATGGGATATGAAGCTTTCGAAGAAATCAGATCACTAAGATTAACTTCGACATTAGAGAGATCCTCGCCATCCCCGGACTCACGACCAGATCTGATCTCTCCATCCTCGCGACTGCCAGATTCTTGAACAGCTTCGGCAGCCTGAGAACTTGTGCCAGGAGGAATGTTCTTCGATGTCGGAGGAACGCCAGCTTCAGCCAACTCTTCGGAAGTCATTGGTCTCGCGGTACTTTTGGTACGAGCCACCTTTTCGAAAGAAAAACAAATGCGAAACACATATTAATTTACAGAAACGAAAAATATATGAAATAATTAGATACCGACCAAAAGTATAAGAAAGGCAAGTAGAATACCTTTGAAGATCGAAGAAGTCGCCAAACTTCGGGAATCTTGAGACGAAAAGCCTTGCGCTGCGAATGCTTCAAAAGTGCGGAGAAAGCGGCGAAACAGTGAAACAAAGTTACCGCGCCGGGCCCCTATTTATAGGGAAGAGGGGGGGTAGTTTCAAGAAGGTATCTCGAGATGACCGTTGCGCATTTCGGGGGGACGCGTGTACACTCCGACGTTCCGAGGGTGACGTTTTTTACCGAAATTCTGAGAATTTTCGTGGAAACGGATCGTCGGAGTCAACCCGCTTCCCTGAGGGGCTAATGTTGGGGAATTGGGTAAAAACCTTTCACCCTCGAAATTTCGGAGATATCCAAACTCTGACGAATTCATGAAAGTGTGAAGAAGTGAGCCAAGTGGAGACTGCGCTTTCATGATTTTCTATAAGATTCACTAACCTCCTAATCATGGGCGAAGCAATCGCCGAATGACCGCGGAATCGCAGATCTATTTCTTGTTTTCAGGATAGTAAGAGTTTCGGAGAATATCGCAGAATCGGGAAACTATAGCGGCGAAGACTTCGGAGATATCCACAGGGTCGGAGGACTTCACTTTGGCTATGACTTTGGAAGCTCGATTCGGGAATCTTGGTAACTGATGACTTTCACGAATGAAGAGCCGAATGTCAAGGGGAGACTCAGTCAAACACGAGGCATCAAAAGTCCGAGTTCGAGGTGTGAACTGGTGGCCGGCTTGTAAATATGTGAAATTAGTTCTGCAAATCACGGGATGTAAAAGACATTCATGTACGTGTTCACACTTGAAATATTCTTTAGATTCGAGGGTAATCTCGGAATGTAAAAGTCCCTTCGCCTCCCTATAAAAGGGGGTCCGAGGGGCACGTGTAAAGGGATTCACAACTTTTGAGGCGAGTACAGACTTTCGGAGATTCTTTGTCTCCGTGTTCCCGTGCACTTTCGCGTGTTCGTTCGTAAACTTTCATTCACTCGTGTTCGGGGGTCCCTTCCGACTTTTTTGACCCCCCAACATTAAGCCGGCCCGATTTGGTGAGAAATATTTTCAATTATTTTGGGTCTTTATATAGTATAGATATAGATACCTGAAGCGAAGCGAAAATCCGGTAGAACTTCGCTGCTTCCTCCACCCCACCCCTCCTCTCTTCCTTCTTCTCTCTACCCTCTGTTTCTTTTTTCTGAATTTTTAGAACATTTACACAGCTGCGAAATCTTGGTAAAAAAGAAAAAAATAGAAAAAAATTCTAAAGCAGCGACTGCTTCTTGCTGGCTGCATGAAAGCAAGGAAGGAGGAAGGATGGAATGATTTGCAGACGAAGCAAGGCGCATAAAGGTATACTATGAGAATGAGATGGCGACAGGATGCAGAGCATATATGCTGCCCAACTCCATCGCACGCACGCCAACGGCCACATGGCTCTCAACCACATGGGCGTCGCAGCCATCAACCTCATCGCCGCGCTGCTCTCCATCCCCGTCATCGCGACCGGCATCTGGCTCTCGACGCAGGCGGACAACGCCTGCGTGCAGATCCTCCAGTGGCCTGTCGTTGCCCTTGGCGTCGCTGTCCTCGCCGTCGGCCTCGCGGGCTTCGTGGGGGCCTTCTGGCGCCTCCCCTGGCTCCTCCTCGCCTACCTCGTCGCCATGCTCGCCCTCATCCTCGCGCTCGCCGCCCTCGCCGTCTTAGTCTTCGCAGTTACCACCGGCTCCTCAGGCCGCCCGGTCCCCGGCCGGGCCTTCCTCGAGTACGACCTCGACGACTACTCGGGCTGGCTGCGCCGCCGCCTGGACACGCCAGGCCGCTGGGACCGGATCAAGGCCTGCCTGGCCGCCACGCCCACCTGCTCCGACCTCAACCAGACCTCCTCCTACGACACGGCGCAGGGCTTCTTCACGGCCGCCTGGCTCAGCCCTTTGCAGTCGGGATGCTGCAAGCCCCCGACCAGGTGCGGCTACACCTTCGTCACCCCGACCTACTGGATCAGTCCCATCAGCGCCGCCGCCGATCCCGACTGCGCCACCTGGAGCAACGAGCAGGCCAAGTACTGCTACTCCTGCGCCTCCTGCAAGGCGGGCCTACTCCAGAACCTCCGCAGGGAGTGGCGCCACGCCGACATCATCCTCGCCGTCGATGCTGCCGCGCTCCTCGCTGTCTACGCCATGGGCTGCTACGCCTTCCGCACGGCAAAGACCGACGAGCTGTTCCGCCGCTACAGGCAGGGATACACATAACTCAATTTGGTTTCGTCACATGTATGTGTTGTTGATATAGAGCAAATATATACTCACATCATGAACATAAATTACAACGATTAACTACTTTCTTAAACACTTTGGAGATTCCGAGATGAGTGGCATGTGATTCTGGCATTCTGCTCTCACCCAAAATTGGCGCAAGTCGACCAGGCTGGGTCCAGCCTATAGAATTCTAAATGGACCAGGCTCGATGCGCGCACTAGGCACGATCGATGGTGCCTAAGTCCGGCCCGGCACGACAAGTTGATAGTGCTTGGGTTGTCACTCCGGCCCATAGTGCCAGCCTAAGGCACGACTCGATTTTGACCGGTCCATTAACAATTTTTTCCATCTTACTAGCAACAGTGCTCGCGCGACACGTGCGTGGCATAAATTTGTGATATAATAGAACAATTATTTTTACACTCGAGATACACAGTCAATAATAACCTTGGATCTATAGACACACATAAATAGGTTCAATATTATATTTTAGCTATGCTATCTATACTATTTATTCAAACTTTAACAATCCCAGGAAAGGCGTGGTGAAATTTGATATCGACATCAGAGCTCGCCATTGCGCCCCAGCGCAGGATCCGCATCGCGCGGGCGGTGGCTCGGGTAGTTGGGCGGATCGGTGTGCAGCGAGGGGAAGGGATTTAACATTGTCGGGAAAAGAGCGGTGAAATTTGAGATCGATTCGGATCAATTAGGCGCATAAAAATGATAAGTCAAGGGGGGTGTTTAGGGGCTAATTTAAGGTGGCAGGGATCTATTTGTGAAAACCTCAAGAGTCCAGGGGTTTCGGTGGAAAGGAAATAGAGGAAAGGATGGCTGTGGGTGGAAACAGAAAAGAGAGGGAGGGGCTTATGGCAAAGTTGCCATCTCCCTCATGGGAAAATAGAGGAGGCGGATAGGAGTTGGCCGGCTGGCCGCCGGCGGCTTCCATCGGCGACTCTCGGCACGGCGACGGCCGGGGAGAGGGGCAAAATGGAGAGGGTGACGAGGGCAACCGATCTTTCTCTACTATGATATGTAAATATCTTTTGCATTCCCACAACATCGCCATGTCTTGATTACGAATGCAGTGCTTTCCATATTTACATGAAACTTGCCCTTGATCGCAAAGCCTACCCTATGCTTTTACCAGCATCATCATTTATATGCGCTCCCCGCCCACCTCCTCTCACGATGACCTCCATACCCCCATGGGGATGTGGAATCAGGTCAAGACGAGAGCATGTTACAAAGGTGTGCGCAGGTAGCCAGAGTTGACCGGATCCATGTCCACCGAGCTAAGTTCCATGGATCGTTGACATTGGGACATGCTCAACTCCTGTTGACTCCACACCGGCTGCCTCCTCACGACTTTGTTCCGGTTCCCCCTCCAATGCATGCACTATCACTTTGCCGCCTCTCCAATGTAGGTATCTGCAAGTTCTTCTGGATGCAGTTATGATATGATACTATCACTTTAAGTCAAAGATAATAATGAATTCTATGGCCCTCAAGGCAAGTGTGTGGGGGGAAACCATAAATATCAGAACAAAGCATGCTTTTTCCTCAGCCATATAAACTGATAGTTTATCAACCAATCTCATATGTCCTTTCTCTAGAAACAACAACCATCTGGTAAGAGAATGACATCCATCAGTTCTAAAAAAACAATTTATGGAGAACAGACCGTCTCATGTATGTTACAGGAGTACAAAGGTAACTCGCTAATATCAACAACACATATATCAACAGTTTAGATGTATTACACAAAACAACAAACAACACTCTGCAAGTAGAAATGCATTAAAGTGGAAGGAGACCCATACCACTATACCATGGTGTCCCCACGACTGGCTAACAAGATGATTCATCATTTCACATCTTCATCGTTCGAGCACTCAGCAAAGAACATGATAGGAACTGCGTTAGAATAATGCAAATCTCGTCAGGCTCACCAGGAAGTTGATGTGTGAATAATGAGTCTTTCTTGGACGCATCATTTGCCTACGTTCCTATTTAATCCACATATGACATGAAGGTCGAATGCAGGTCCCTACGCAGAACAGGGTGAACAGTAAATCGGCTATTGTTAAGTACAGTCACATTTTGATAATACTAAAAAGTTAGGAATTAACAAACTCACCCCGGTTTGTTGTGTATATTTCTTCACGCAGCATTAACCTTTGCAATGGCAAAGTGTTCTTCCTTTTTTTTGCGGGGTAGCAAAGTGTTCTTCCTCCTTGAAATCGTTCTAAATCCATGACAACACAGGATCCCCCTTGGAAAGTTGAGTTCTCTGAGCTGCACCATGGGGAGTGGTGCGAGAGGAGCTGCACATCCAACACAATCGGCTCTGTCTGCAGAGAAAAGGTAAGAGCAACTCCAGAAGCCTGCAAATTGAGCCCTCCAAAACTCATTTGCAGGCCCAACTGCAAAAAATAGAGGTCCAAAATTGGCACTCAACTCCAGCAGAGATATCAATTCAGGCCTCTATTTTGAGGTGGACCCCACTTGTCGGTCACCACGCCGCACGCATCCAGCTCCCTCTCGACCAAGACCGCCGCCGGCGCTCTGCTCCACCTTCTCTGCCTCTTGCCGCCGTCGCCCCAGCTGCACGGAGCTCCGCTGCCCCTGCGCACAGAGCTCCCCTGCACTCGGAGCCGCGGCATGCGAAGTTGCGCTCGCCGCTCGAAGGCGAGCCCCGCCCGCATCTGCCCCAAGGCCAAGACGTGCCTCTTCCGCCGGCGGTGACCGCGCTAGGGCGCCGCTAGATCCGGCGCCGGGTAGTGGTTGCTTAGAAGTGAAAATATTATGACGAGATCAGTCAGGAACGTCATAAATCGATGACGCTAAATTGTGGTTGCGTCACTAGTCAACATTTTTGTTATAGTGCAAGGAGGTGGGAGGTACAAAAGAAAGACCCAACTAAGCAACTAATGTCATTGTAGGTAGAAGACCCACAATAAACCAACAATCAATACAAACAACCAGCTCAAACAAGGCCATAAGGACAAGCATCATTAAGCAAACAAAAAACTTCACCAGTCAGCACACCGTCAAAGGGACGATGCTGTGACAACTCCCCGAGAAAATACCGTACTATCACCTAAACCAATCCACTTTGGTCATTAGGAGACAATAAAGTACCGTCTCGTTGTAAGTTGCCGGGTCAAAGCCCGGTAAATCACTTGGATAACACACAGAGGATCGAACATATGCATTAAAACTCACACGAAGGCAAGTCCAGAGTACATTACACAAATTAAATCCAAATTTGCCCCGAAGGGTTAATTATTACAAACCATGGTTCATGACATGATAAGTAAAGGTTCAGAGTTCGAAAACAGCGGAATAATAAACTAATGATACGGTAGACATCACAGGAGGCCATTCATGATGCCATCACTCTTCGTCATCTACCCATTCCAGCTCCCAGCTGGGTCGAATCTCTCCAGGACAAACAACATCACCTGCAACAACATTTTATAAAGCAAGGCTGAGTATACTAATACTCAGCAAGACTTAACCGTCAGGTGATAACTACATCACCAAACTCTAGACATGATAGGCTTTTTGCCTGAGGGGGGGGGTCTTTTGCTGAAAAGCAACAAAGAGTAGGTCCTTACTTTCAATATTTTAGCACAAATTCTAGTTAATTATCATTTCTAAGTGAGCCAACTATTGCAATCAAGAATTGTACAATACAATTAATTCACGCAGTAATATTCACATAGTTCCATCATTAAGGGATATCATGGCCAGTTGATTAAGGAGTCTCAGATAACGGTGAGAGGCCGACAATCGATTGATTAAACCCTTGCAAGGTAAACCTAAACACACAGAGCGATGACCTCACAAAGTTGGCACCGACCAGGCACTTCCCAAAAGTCCTCGGCTTGGGATCGAAGCTTACAGTCCCGGGTACATGGCTTATCTGGTATGCCCCACATAGTACATCCAGCCTCACACATGTACCCCCCTCCCGGTGGCGAGCCGGGCAGGTGAATACTCAAGATTAGTAATAGTAAGATCCTGCACCGTCTCATTAAGGTACTAGGCTTACCGGTCCCATTCCCGACAAGTGCTTAGTACGTTCAAAAGCTTAGCCCACGAAAGCCACTAGACCAGAGCCCAAATCCCATGCTCTTACCACATGAGCAATTCATTTATAAAGATCTTATGATTCCAACATAAGAGCCTATTCTCGCGAGTGACGAACATCACTCGACTTGTACCGGTCCTATAGCATAGCAGCTATCGACCTAGCATACTAGTAAAAGAGCATAGGTACCTAAAGATCATGCATCTAGGGTTTCAATTCAACTCCTGAAACGTAAATGCACAATCATAGCAAGGTAATTGCATAAGTTTAAAAAGAAGGGTTAATGATCCGGGGCTTGCCTTCATTGGCAAGGTTGGCCTTGGGCCCTTCTGGACTTTGGTCCAGGTCCTGAGCTACGTCCACGTACTGCAGCTCACCGTCAGCTCCCTTGTCTCCTCCTTCCGGCACGAGCGTATAGCTACCGTCGGGAAGATCTACATGAGGATGCATATGCAAGATTTAATTGACGGTTTTCATTCAATTAATTATAAAACAATATATGACAACCATGAAGTGTATGGTTGGCCATATTCACCTTGACAAACACATATTTGGTATATTCTTTCTATTAAAGTAATGTTGGGTGGTGCTTCATTATTTATTCTTTTTTATAGTGACTGTGTACACATTTATGCAAATTAATTAATTTAAATTCACAAAAACAGCAAGGGTTGGTTCTCAGCTCACAAGTATGTTCCACAACACACACATAGGGTCACTAAGTGAGGATGTGGTGATTTTCCAATTTAAATTCATTATGCAGCTTAATTTGGCTTCCAACGTTTTTATCCATAAATTAATTAATAAAACACAATGAGTGGTGTTTCCTAAGCTCTGTAGACCTACACAAAGCCACTGCACAAAACTTCACCTTTTAAAAGAGCTATAAATTAATTATACTAAAAATGACAAATTTTAGCTACCAAAACATGAGAAATGCATATAAAAATAATTAAGCAACAAAAGGATCTCAACTTTCTCACACATGACCTCTGGTCCAAACCTAAGCTATGAAACCAACAAATGTAGCAAGGGCTACTCTAGATCTTGAACTATGCATTTACATGTAAAACTAAGCATAAATCAAGAATAAATATTTATGACAGTTATAAAATTGTGATTAATTCACCAGAGGTGTATTTAGGCATAAAAAGATCATATCCAGAAGTTGGGCACAAAAACTTATTTATTTTAAGCTATAAAAATCATTATGGCAGATATAGCTTAAATGCAAAATAAATCATAGTAAAAGATCTACTTAGTAACGTTGTGCAAATTTTGGTGTAGAGCCTAGAAATAGCATGGATCACAACATATCCAAAGAGCAGCTCAAGATCACATGTAAATTTTGAACTACAGCAAATCTAGGTCAAACTTATTTCAATTTTTCATGCAAAATCTATCACTCAAAAGTAGGGTCATGCTTTGTAAAAGTTGTAGATTTGGTCACAAGGAAACCAACAAAATTAGTTTTGCCTTTTTATAATTTTCCTACGATTTTCTATGATTTTTCTAAGATTCAGCCCTTCACCATAGATCTAGAAGAAACAGTTTTACGAACAGGTCCTCGGATTTCGCAGATAGACCCTCAAGATGAAAACTTAGATTGCAATTGGGTCCCTGGCGCCATGGCCGGCGGAGGGAGCTCGATTCCGGCGAGGGGAAGGCTCGGCTCGGCCGGGAAAGGGCAGAGGAGGCACGAGTGATTACCTGGGGTTCGATTCCGAGGGTTGGTTGTGGCGGAGGAGCGGCTGGCGGTGGTGCTTGGCGGTGCCGGCGGACGGCGGCTGCGAGCGCTGCTGCTCCAGTGCAACGGCGTCTCCGCTGGAACAAGGAGCGAGCCGGAGAGCTTCAGCAGGGGCCAAGGGTGTTGTAGGGTGGCTCGGAGGTGGGTGTGGTCGACCGGAGCAGGGAGCTTGCCGTGAGCGGCCGTAATGGCGGCCGGCGGCGGTGTCTGTGCGGCGGCGGCGCAATTGCTCGCGCGGGAGAGCGTCACTTCACTTAAATAGGCAGATGTGGGTGGCTTCGACGCTAAGGAATCGCTGGGGTGGGGGTCCGGCGGACGGGCGTATCGGCACGCCACGTGGAAGCGGTGAGGACAGCGCGGTAGGGGTCCGGCACGCGAGTCCCGAGGAAAAGGGCGCGATGGAGGGGCCCGGACCAGGACTGTCCGCACGTGCCTCGTGTTCTTGATAGCAGGGCTGGCTCGGACGCCGAGGCGCAGCATCGCCGTGCGAGGCGCGTCGCGCGCGTGCGCGGGAACGCCGGGGCGGGGCGCCGGCGCGACAGCGACACTCTAGAGCGCGGCCGGAGCAATTTCCAGCCGGTCAACGCGATTTGACCAAGGGAAAACTCCAAAAATTTAAACTGCGCTCGAAAAATTTTGACTACCAAAGTTGTAGATCAAGCTACCCTCTACAACATTTGCAAAGGTCAACATATGGTTTGGTGATTGGTTTGGCTTGGAACGCGTCGCAAAGTTCAGCATTTGCATGGCTCAAATCACTATTTATTTGGCCTTTGACTGAGTTTTTGCATGTCTTGCAATCAAAATCTCAAATGCCGCCAATTATGAAAAGTGTGTCCCTCAAAAAGACGAACAACTTTTATATTGGCCGATTTTTGAGTGTTTAAATGAAATTTGGAGAACACGGCAAAAGTTCTAAGAAAGGTTCAAGGCACTAGGGGATTTGACCATGCTAATGCGTGTTGACTTGCGTAAGATGATCATTAGTGATTGTCGGCTAGGTTTTCGAGGTGATGACCTTGGTTGACCAAGGTTTGACCAAAGTCATCGTGTTTGACTCGGTTGACTAGGTCATTAGCACTAATAATGCTAATTAAAAACCTAGGGCGTCACAGATGCTGCACATTGTTAATAGGGTTAGAAAGGATCCTCCTAAGCTTGGTTGTGATGCTTGCTTCTTCAAACACTAAGGGTTGGCTTGAAGAGATGAACTTGTAGCTTCATTCTTCGGATGACTTGAGGAGGCTTTAGGTCAGGTGGCACAGATCATCTACCATTTTGAATAAAAGAAGAGTAGGATGTCACTTTGGAATAAGATTATAAGAATCAAAGAAAAGAATCCCAAGCGAGAGATTCAAATGGGAAGATATATATATTGAAAACAAATTGGAGGGGTAAATATGTGTACAAGGATAAGTATAAATAAGAATATCAAGGAGGATTTGAGAAAAGAAAAGGATCAAAGAGTGAGAATAATTCCCAGAATGGTCAAGGGTAAGGTAGTAATTGTTTTTATAGCAAAACAGACCTTAGGAAGCAACCATTTCATCTAAGCTTACGTCATATAGTCGATACAGCTTTGATACCACTTCCGTCACACCTGGTTTCGGAAAAGAAACCAAGTGCTACCTATATGTATGTCAAAATCTAGTTTCATACATATAGTGACATCATTAGTGAACAACGAAAACAATATCATATAAAGAAAGAGAGATTATCACAGATTTACAACAAAATCCTGAGAAACAAGGCACCAAACTTAACAAGCAATCGACTGGGGTTGTTGTTGACGGCTGTTAAGTACCGCTTTTACACCGTCAACTCCTGCATAAAATAAATGAAAAGTGATCGTCAACACTAGAATAGGGGTTTATACTGACAATCTCCACAAGTGTTGGTGTTTCTAGCTTTCATTGCAGGATGTACCGAATCGTGCGTTAAACGATGTATTCACAGAGCAAGAGAACCAAAGACTTATATAGGGTGCCATTGGAAATAGTGTCAAATGCCAAATTGGACTCCACCATTGTGACGAGCTCGTCGAGATGATCGAAATGGATATATCATTTGCCTACTTTGGAGTTCGGATGAGAGAGATATGCACAAGATATCGTGTGGCCCCGGTGGGACCCACACCAGGCCACGTGGCAACGTGCTGCCACACAGGCGCCCACGTGGCCATGACACCTCATCGATCCAAAGAAGCACACTCTCGGCCAATCAGGAGCAAGCACGGGGATCCAAGGGCCCACAACCATGGGATAACTGGCTAGAAACACCGTGAACACCCCCATACCCACCTTGGGACCCACCTGGCAGTCACCTGGACGAAAACCGGCGTGATCGGGGCTACCTCGGGAACGGCCGACCCCCCAGGTCGGCCGACCCCACCTTGAGGCCCCTCGCGCCGCCCTTCCATGTGTCGGCTTGTCGTGACCAACCAAAGGCGGTGCCAGGTGCCTGCCCGAATATCCCTTCGAATCCTGCAACTCCTTCTCATGGAAGATTCACCAACTTGGCCCCCACTCCTTTGCGCCATGTGTCACCACCTCATTGGTGCCTTGGTGGCACCCAAGGCAGCCTAGGAACTTGTCTTGGCACTATAAATAGAGGTGGAGGGGCTAGAATAGAGACACATCCCATTCCTCCTCCCTCTCTCATTTTCTCTCTTGGAGATGAGTCTCTCCTCTCTATGTGTAGGTGTGAGTAGGTGCTAGGTAGAGGGTGATGTAGGTGAGAACCCTGTTTGTTCTTCATTTAGAGCAAAGTGAGTATTTATGTATTTCCTATTTAGACTAAAGTGATATTCTTGCATGAGTGACATGTTCTTGAGTTCTTCATCTGTTCATCATTTAGAGGCTCGTGTTCTTCGTGACACGACACTTTGATCTTGTTGACTAGGTGAATAATTCTGCATTCTGTTTGTGTGAATTATCTGGTTAGATCTTGTTGGAGTACATTAATCAGTGGCAAGTCGTTCTTCCTGTCGCCTCTATGATTCCATGATGATCGAGACCTAGTTCTGCTCGCGGGTTCGTCGCTCCGTACTTGCACGGAGTGCTATAGTGTTGTTACGGGTTAATAGACGTAGTCGTGCTATAGTAGTGATCGACGATGTAGGCGTGGTGCCTGGACTGCTGGTTATCCTTTGTTTGCCCCGTATCCCATGATTAGTTAGGGGTAGGCCGCGGTAGTGACAGCCGTTGGACCCTTTGTACTCCCCCACGTTCGGATACAGCGTAGAGTTTTCAGCCAGAACCGACCTGTTACATCCAGGAGGGAAGTAGTGCCCGAAACGAGTATTCCTATCCCGAGCTTGCGCCCTTCTAGAATCAATACCCATAGGAAGCACCTCATCATCCCCCTACCACAGCAGGGGTTTGGTGTCCTTGGACCATCCTGCTAGGATAGAAGCTAGTGCACGTCGTTCCTTGGATTCGATACCCTTTGGAATACTCCTTAGGTGAAGTACTACGACGGTGTATTGAAGGACCGAACTGGCAACCAGAGAGGGGGGGAGTGAATAGGAGCCGATAAAAATTCTTCTCGAAGGAGATGAGAACTCCAACAAGACGAACACGGCTTCAAAAACACGTCTCCGACTCAAATACCCAAGTTGGCCAAGACCACGTAGCCACTAGAGTGCTACTGGTCCTAGGAACCAACAACCACCGAAGCCAACCCGAGAACGCAGTGGAACAAGCAACTCGAGCAGCTACTGACCACACCGGTCAGATCGGTCACCTGCACCGGTCAGACCGGTCCAGGCCGGATCTTCCAGACTGAGCCGCCGGAACACCCGACACCCTCCAGAGACACACCGGGTCACCCTGGACCTTGAGCCGGGTCACTCGAGCGAGACTTGGCAATTTCCACAGAAAAGCCCCCGCACCGGTCAGGCTGGTGCAGCTCACCGGTCAGACCGGTCTGAGCCTGGAAATCCCAAATACGCGAACCTGACCCCCCGAGCTCCAAACTGAACCAAACTCGAAACAGCAGCAACACAAGACACCAGGGAACTCACCGACACGTTCACCCGAGCAAAACCCAACTGGGGATCGACACCGGTCAGGCCGGTGAGAGGCACCGGTCAGACCGGTGTGACCTGAGCTCTCGGGATGAACAACAACCCGCGGGTCAACTCCCCCAAATCCAACTCTCAATCTCCTGATTCGCTCCACGGATTCGCACAAGACTTTGGGGATAGTAGGAACACATCATGGGCACTCCATAGCCAAGATTTGGTCCACCAAAACTTGCTAGAACAAGAGGAATCGAATAAATCCCACCAAGAACGCCTCTAACCCTAGAGAGGAGAAAACCCCAAAATCGAGCCCCTTTGCTCACGGATTTGGGAGGGGAATCAAAGTGAAAAGAACCACAAAGAGTTCAAGCATACATCCCCCACCAAATCCCAAAGAGAAAGGCCTCGAATCCGCCACAAGAAATTCGCTAAGAAAAGGCTCTGAAAATCACCAAAAAAGAAAAATGGAAGAGACACAACCAAGCCTTGAGGAACCACGCCGAATCATCTATACATACCATGAAGGTTCATACAAGGTCTAGCTTGCCGCCCGATCATCCTTCCCTCTCACAAGATCTCACCGTGAAGCTCTCAAGCTAGTCCTAGAAATTCCAAAGGAATATTGGAAGAGGAAAATAGCAAAACAAAATGAGCTAGGGTTCCAAGAGATGGTTGCCATCCTCTCACCACTTGGGTTATATGGAGGCAACCGAAAGACGAAACTACCCCTAAGGCCTAACACTAGGATACACGCCCCCGAAGGGCACTTTGGGAAACTTTGTCGTCGCACCATCGGACGGATGCCCGGTGACCGCACCCTGCGTAGCCTCGACGCACACCATGCCATCCCGACGCGTGTCCTCCGCTTCGAAGTCTCTGGACTGCGTCGTCGCACACCGGTCAGACCGGTGTCCTCCATAGGTCAGACCGGTACCCACCGGTCAGACCGGTCAGACCCACCGGTCAGACCGGTCCTGGTGCTGCTGCCTCCGGTCTTCGGTCTTGGCTTTGTGGATCAACCAAGGAACCCAGCGGTTTTCTGGTGAACCACTGGAAACCCCGCGAACTCGGTGTAGCCTCCGCCAATCACCACTCATGACTCGGCTCCCACGTAGTCCCGACTCGACCTTGGTTTTGAGGCTCAACCAAGAAACAGTCCACGACTTCATCTTGCCGTTCTTGCCACCATGCAGCCCGCACTTGACCCTGCTGGCCACAGGGTCCCTCGAACCAAGCCTACTTGTCTTCTCCACACCTGGAGGCCTCAGCGGCAACGACCTTTCGCGCTTGTTCTTCACCTGCACCAACACCAGTCAAGCCACAACCTGCACGTGCAATACTTAGCCAAGAATCAGTCCACACCACGTTGTCAATCACTCATCACACCAGGAAGCGACCTACCACCGGTCCTCGAACCACACAGGCTCTCAATCTCCCCCTTGATGAGTGCATTGACAACACACACATTTGGTAACCAAAGAGAAAAGGAAAAGAAAAGAAACGACTAAAAGAAACTCCAACAAGCGATCGAAAGCCAAAGGAAAGGCAAAGAGCAAGATCACTTGAAGAAGACAAGTCTCGGTCCCCTTAGGCAAGGGCAACGACTCGACACAACCAAAACAAAAACAAGCTCAAGCAAAGAGCGAAAACCACCAAACCAAAGCTCGAAAACCACAAAGAGCTCCCCCTGCACACATGCAAGCTCCCCCTAAACCAATGCAACTCCCCCTGGACGAATGCATGCAAACCACAACGCAAAACAGAGCAGCTATTCCAGCCTTGCTCTGACCGGTCAGACCGGTCAACCTCACCGGTCAGACCGGTGAGCTAGATCGCCCAGCACCTGACACTCACACCGGTCAGACCGGTGCACTCCACCGGTCAGGCCGATGACCACCTGGGAAAAACTGGGAACTGCACGAGCTGAAAACTAGCTCGAAACCACTTGGAAACCTTCTAGATGCATTCAGTAGACCAAAACATGCTCAAACTTCTCCCCCTTGTTGACAATGCATGAATCAAGACAAAAATGCAAAAAATGCAACCTAGAGCATCTCAAATAGTTTAGCACCTCATGTCATGTCAAAGCCACCGAGCCATGTGCTTACTTCTAAAAATGAGACTTCTCATTGGTAAGCAACATGCAATAGTTTAGCACCCAAAAGCAAGTTAAATTAAGCACATATGACATGGGAGCACATTTTCTAAGCAATTTACATTTCATTTTCAGATTCATATTTGGTACATGAAATGTCTTTGTGACAAAAAGGAACTTATGCCCCTCCACAAGATAAAGCATGGGGGCTAAACATTCATGATGGCAAATGAGCCTTTGGCCCCAAATGATCAAAATAAGCTGTCCAACAACAAATTAAGCATAGCAAAGCCACTAAAACATGTCAAGATCATATAACGGCATTTACTCACAAGAGAGCATACATGTGACATTTTTCAAAAACATAGCCATCAACCATGGATAGAAATCAAGATCATCAAGAGCTAAGCCAAACTAACCATAGCTTACCAAACTAGCTCACAAGGACATATATATCATACCATGGTGAACAATGTATATAGGAGAAGCTTTTCCTACTCAAAATATATGATACAAAATGCAAGCAACCTAAGATACAAAGATGCCTATACATCATGTTACATATGCCATGCCAAATGCAAGAAATGCACAAAGGAAAGCTATACATATGATACAAAGGAGCTCCCACACACCAACTCAAAAAATCAAACAAACACCAAGCTCCCCCCGCAAACGAGTGAAAGTTGCTTGATCTAGGGGTTTGGTGAAAATATCAGCTAGCTGGTCATGTGTGGGTACATGGATCAAAGCGATTTTCCCTTTCTCTACGTTGTCTCTCAGGAAATGATACCTCACTTCTATGTGCTTGGTTTTGGAATGAAGCACTGGGTTCTTTGCAATGCTTATGGCATTGGTACTATCACATTGAAGTGGGACATGGGTATACTCCTCACCAAAGTCACTCATGGAGTATGTGATCCAAAGGAGCTGAGAGCAACAACTAGCTGCGGCCACATACTCTGCCTCGGTAGTGGATTGAGCAACACTCGATTGTTTGCAGGAAGACCAAGACACCAAATAGGAACCCAAAAACTAGCAAGTCCCAGAAGTGGACTTCCTATCTAACCGACACCTGGCAAAATCCGCGTCTGAAAATCCATGAAGAGCCAAAGAAGAAGACGCGGAGTACCAAAGGCCGAAGTCGGGAGTATGACGCAAATACCTGAAAATGCGCTTGACTGCTTGCCGATGCGAAGTCCTCGGAGACGCTTGAAACCGAGCACACAGACATACCGAGAATTGGATGTCCGGCCTCGTCGCCGTCAAGTACAGGAGTGACCCGATCAAGCTTCGGTACTCCTTTTGGTCCACGTGTCACCTTCCTCGTCCGCATCAAGAGCTGTAGTCACACTCATAGGCGTCGCCATGGCCTTGGAGTCCTCCATCTTGAACTTCTTCACAATGTCCTTGGTGTACTTGGCTTGGTGCACAAATGTTCCTTCCTTCGACTGCTTGATCTGGAGGCCGAGGAAGAACTACAACTCACCCATCATACTCATCTCAAATTCCCTGCTCATGTCTTCTGCAAACCTTGCAAACAAAGAGTTAGACGAGCCACCAAAGATAATATCATCCACGTATACCTGCACAATCAGGATCTCTTTGCCCTGCCTGAGGAGAAACAAGGTCTGATCGACCTTCCCCATCTCAAACCCTCTCTCAAACAGGAACCCCCTCAACCTGCTATACCAAGCTCTAGGCGCCTACTTCAACCCATACAACGCCTTCCTCAACTTGTACACCCAGTGGGGGTACTTCTCACTTTCAAACCCCGGTGGTTGCCTCATGTACACTTCTTCCTCCAATACACCGTTTAGGAAAGCACTCTTCACGTCCATTTGGTGCAATTTGAACCCTTTAGCCACAGAAAAGGCTAGAAGGATTCTAATTGCCTCCAAACAAGCTACGGGAGCAAAGGTCTCCTCGTAGTCGATCCCCTCTTTCTGACTATACCCTTGTGCCACCAACCTCGACTTGTTTCTCACCACTTCTCCTTTCTCTCCCTCTTTATTTTTCCACACCCATTTTGTCCCAATCGGCTTACACCCTGGTGGAGGATCCACCAACTCCCAAACCTGGTTCCTCTCGAAATTCTCCAACTCCTCATGCATCGAATTAACCCAATTATGATCAGATAGCGCGTGTCCAATGTCTTTGGGCTCAAAGGTAGCAACAAAAGCAGCATGAGCGAAATAGGAATTGTTTCGAACCCTCGACTGTGTAGTACGTTCATTGATGTCACCGATGATCCTCGAAGCTGGGTGATCCACTTGAACTCACCGGGGAGGTTCTCGCCTTGATGCTACCTCCCCCTCAGCAGCAGCTTCTCCTTGATCTGGGTTTGTCGTTGTAGGTGTGGAAGAGGGCCCGTTCTCGATCGTAGTCGAAGTAGTAGGTACATGCTCAGCCGCGGGCACCACACCGCCATCTTCATCATCTCCATGTTCATGCTCCTCCTCCTGAAAGATCTCCTCGCCAAGTTCATCGTCACCTGCACACTCAAAAACAAGCTGACTACGTGGCTGTGTCTCGTCGAAGGTTACCTCGCAAGTCTCCACGATTTGGTTAGTTTCAAGATTGAGCACATGAAATGCTCTAGAATGAGATGCGTAACCAAAGAAAATACCATCAACTGACCTAGCCTCGAACTTGTACAACTTCTTTCCTTTCTTAAGAATGAAGCATTTACAACCAAAGACATGGAAGTGACTCACCTTGGGTGTGCGACCGTGCATCAACTCGTAGCAGGTTTTCTTCTTGTGGACCCTAAGGTAAATCCTGTTGGACACATAGCACGCGGTATTGACCGCCTCAGCCCAGAACCTTCTCAGAGTCCTATGCTCGTCGAGCATCGTCCGAGCCATCTCGCACAAGGTTATGTTTTTCCTTTCCACCACGCCATTCTGGGGAGGTGTATACGGACTCAAAAACTGGTGTTCAAGACCCAAGTCATGGCAAAAGGTTTCAAAATGAGAGTTTTTAAATCCGAGCCATTGTCACTGCGGATCGCTCGTATGGCATCTCTGTGCCTCTCGTTCCTCAACCTCAAGACAAGATCTCGAACAAAACCAAACGTCTCCCCCTTCTCCTCCAAAAAGAAGACCCAAGCATACTGAGAGTTGTCGTCCACCACAACTAGGACGTACCACTTCCCACCCGCAGATCGCAGACGAGCTGGGCCAACAAGGTCCATATGGAGCAGCTCGCATGGACGCTCTATCATCACATCGGTGAGGGGCGGGTGAGAAGAGGCTACCATCTTGGCATGCCAACACGGTGCACAAACCAACTCTTTCTCAAACCTCAACCGTGGCAATCCTCGGACCAAATTGAGTTTACTCAAGTGTGACAAAAGGTTAAAGCTCAAGTGACCCAACTTCCTATGCCACTTCCACAACTCACTCGAAGAACCAGCCAAAAAGCAACGAGCCACACCAGAAGACTGAGAGAAATCTGCTCGGAACACTTGACCCTCGGGAACGATCATGCAAACTAGGTCCCCTCGAGAATCCAAAATCCAAGAACCACCAGGCCGAAACAACACTTCAAAACCCTCATCCAACAACTGGGACACGGAAAGCAAATTGAACCCTAGCGATTGAACAAGAGCAACACGCCTGAGAGTGACCTTGTCACTTACCTTAATCTCACCTTCTGATAGCACACGCCCTCGCCCATTGTCCCCAAAGGTGATGTATGTCTTGGACACCACCGGGACGAGACTTGAGAACCAACCCTTGTCTCCGGTCATATGCCTCAAGCAACCGGAGTCAATCAACCAAACGTTCCTCAAGTCTCCCACCTAAAATTCAAAAACGAGCACGTGAGTGAACAAACGACTCAGCACTAGGGTTAGTACCAAAAGAGTAAAACCAGTGCTGAGACATTTGCTCCAAAGTGGGGTTAACACAAACCAAATCATCACGCCTATCAAAGCTACCACCATGAAAACCACCACGGGAACCACCACTAGGGAACCAACCCTGTCTAGCTGGAGGGGAACGAAAACCACGAAAAGAAGACCGTGGACCGTTCCTCCTCTCAAACTCAAAGCTACGACTCCTCCCACCCTCGTATTGAGCACGAGGTGGAGAACGTCTAGCAAACTGACCACCAACAGACTCTCCATGCCAACCACAAGAACCACGACCTCCTGAACCAAACCGAGCATCCTCACAAGCACGGAAACTGAACTGCTGTCGGCCTAGACCAGCACCGGTCTGACCGGTCCCCCTGACCGGTCTGACCGGTGGTGCTCGGTCAGCAGCATCACCTGCCACCTTTCGATCTCCCCAAGCCGGAACTGTCCTCACAATCGCCTTGGCCCTGGGCATTTGCATACGAGGCTCAGGTACACCATTTGAGGGGCGGTACCTGTCCTTGTTAGCCCACTCCTTAGCCATTCTCTCCTCACGCTTCCTCTTGAAGCAAAACTCACCCTTGTGACCATCTCTCCCACAATAGTCACAATGAAACCGTATGGGCTTAGGCTTAGGCTTGGGTTGGGGCTGCTCACTTGATTTCTCCTCACTCGGCTTCTCACCCTCTTTCCCAACGAACTCATTCCCCAAGTCACTCTTGAACTTGATGGGTTTTTGGAAATCATTTGTGGGGCGAGGAAATATGGGAGGATTTGGGGTTGTGTCAAGTTTGTTTCTCAGTGGGTTGGGCTTAGGAGCATAGGCATTTTTGTGGAAGGTTTTTGGTGGAGCTTGAATATCACCAATCTTCTCTCCTCCCTCACCACTACACTCTCCAATCTTCTCCGAACCAAGCGCTTGCCCATCATAGCGCTTGTATGCCTCTATCATCATCCTAAGTTGTGGTTCATGACCCGACAACCAACCCATCATTTTTCTCAAGTCATCATTCTCATCCTGCAAGCGATCCACATAATGTGCAAGTTACAGATTCTTCAAAGCATGCAATTCACAAGTAGAGCAAGAAGTGGGAATAGGTTCTTTCAACTTAGCCTCAAGCGAAACAGTGTAAGCATGCATCTCATCAATCTTTCCATGCAAAATGGGGTAAGAAGTGCAAGGACCTAGCAAAGCAGGTCTAGACTTAAGCTTAGCCACTTCAACCCTAAGCACATCTAGTTCATCACAAGTAGAGGCATGCTTATCCTTAAGACTAGTAAGATTAGCTAGGTACACAGAGCAATCACAACAATCAATCTCATCAGAAACCACAGGTGAAGCCTTAAGCGAATCTATCTCAAGCTTAGCATCAAGGTTCTGGGTTTCTAGCTTAGCTACTCGGTTCCTAGCATCTTCTAGAGAGGCCCTAAGCTCCTTCCTTATCTTCTTTGCATCTCTAAGCATGTCATCGCGGTTATCCAGCAACTTGCCAAGGCGCTCATTCTCCTCACACAAGAAGGGAAGCTCATCACGTACCTCATCCTCGGAGTCAGAATTCGAGTCGCTCTGGTGACTCTTCTTGCTGCCGGAGCTACAAGCCATGCCGCAGAAGCCATCTCTCGTGTAGCAGCTCAGCCCGCTCAAGTTCTTGGATGACTTCTTGTTCTTGTGCCGATCACCTTCATCTTCACTGCTACTCGATCTCGAGGAAGAGTAGGCGGAGCTGGAGTCGACGTCGCTCGCTCCAACCATCGCTCGGGCCTTCCTGCCGCGGCCGTCCTTCTTCCTCGATCGTCGCTCGTCCTTCTGCTTGTTCTTGTGCTTGTGATTGCGCCTTGATTGGTACTTGCCATCCTTGTTCGACCGGTGCTTGTAGCCGTCCTTGTTCTCCATCTTCTCCAGACAGTCGGTGACGAAGTGTCCTGGCTTGCCGCACTGAAAGCATGTCCGTGGATTCTTCCTTGTGTTCACCTGGTTCTCGTGCAACCTCTCGAACCGCCTGGTCAGCAACGCCAGCTTGTCCTCTCCAAGCATGTCGAACTCCTCATCTGGCAAAGTCATCAAAGAAGACAGAGAATACATCCTGGAGGATGCGTTAGCGTTAGACTTAGCACCTTTGCCACCAACGAGAGCAAGACTATGAGAGTCAGTCGGGCTCTCAAGACGGGCAGTCATACCCCGATCCAATTCAACTGACTTGAGCTTAGAGAATAGCTCGTTCACGGTTAGGGTGTCATACTTCTCGGACTCAAGAATAGCCTCGACCTTTCCGTCCCATACGGTGCGATCCAACGAGTGCAAGAGCTTCACGGCTCTATCATGATCATCGTATGGGAGCACGGCCACATTGGCTCTCATGTTGTTCACCACAACCGTAAATCACTGGAAAAGGTCATTGACGGACTCGCCGGGGAGATAAGTGAAGTTCTCGTACTCTCTCCGGTAAGTTGCGTACATCCGAGCCTGAACCTGAGCATTCCCGGCATGAGCATCCTTCAACTGCTCCCAAATCCTACAAGCTAAGTCCTCTGTCTGAACCCGATCGAATTCGGACAGACACAGAGCACGAAACAAGTAGTCGACCGCCTTGTTGTTGGTGTCAAACATATCTCTCGATCCTGGAGCAAGGAAGTTAATCGGATGAACATAAGTTGTGTTCACCGTAACGTCCCAAAGGATCTGTCCCTTGCCACGAAGGAACGCAGCCATCCGTCTCTGCCACATTTGGTAGTTCTTCCCATCGAAGTGCGGAGGACCCGATCCCCGTTCCTGGTACACCATCTTTGGATCTTAGACTGGTTAGAGCCTCGAAAGACCCGAACCAGCTCTGATACTAATTGAAGGACCGAACTGGCGACCAGAGAGGGGGGGAGTGAATGGGAGTTGATAAAAATTCTTCTCGAAGGAGATGAGAACTCCAACAAGATGAACACGACTGCCAAAACACGCCTCCGACTCAACTACCCAAGTTGGCCAAGACCACGTAGCCACTGGAGTGCTACTGGTCCTAGGAACCAACAACCACCGAAGCCAACCCGAGAATGCAGCAGAACAAGCAACTCGAGCAGCTACTGACCACACCGGTCAGACCGGTCACCTGTACCGGTCAGACCGGTCCAGGCAGGATCTTCTGGACTGAGCCGCCGGAACACCCGACACCCTCCAGAGACACACCGGGTCACCCTGGACCTTGAGCCGGGTCACTCGAGTGAGACTTGGCAATTTCCACAGAAAAGCCCCCACACCGGTCAGGCCGGTGCAGCTCACCGGTCAGACCGGTCGGAGCCTGGAAATCCCAAATACGCGAACCTGACCCCCCCCCGAGCCCCAAACAGAACCAAACTCAAAATAGCAGCAACACAAGACACCAGGGAACTCATCGACACGTTCACCCGAGCAAAACCCAACTGGGGATTGGCACCGGTCAGGCCGGTGAGAGGCACCGGTCAGACCGGTGTGACCTGAGCTCTCGGGATGAACAGCAACCCACGGGTCAACTCCCCCAAATCGAACTCTCGATCTCCCGATTCGCTCCACGGATTCGGACAAGACTTTGGGGATAGTAGGAACACCTCATGGGCACTCCATAGCCAAGATTTGGTCCACCAAAACTTGCTAGAACAAGAGGAATCGAAGAAATCCCACCAAGAAGGCCTCTAACCCTAGAGAGGAGAAAACCCCAAAATCGAGCCCCTTTGCTCACGGATTTGGGAGGGGAATCAAAGGGAAAAGATCCACAAAGGGTTCAAGCATACATCCCCCACCAAATCCCAAAGAGAAAGGCCTCGAATCCGCCACTAGAAATTCGCCAAGAAAAGGCTCCGAAAATCACCAAAAAGGAAAAACGGGAGAGACACAACCAAGCCTTGAGGAACCACGCCGAATCATCTATACATACCATGAAGGTTCATACAAGGTCTAGCTTGCCGCCCGATCATCCTTCCCTCTCACAAGATCTCACCATGAAGCTCTCAAGCTAGTCCTAGAAATTCCAAAGGAAAATTGGAAGAGGAAAATAGCAAAACAAAATGAGCTAGGGTTCCAAGAGATGGTTGCCATCCTCTCACCACTTGGGTTATATGGAGGCAACCGAAAGACGAAACTACCCCTAAGGCCTAACACTAAGATACACGCCCCCGAAGGGCACTTTGGAAAACTTTGTCGTTGCACCATCAGACGGATGCCCGGCGACCGCACCCTGCGTAGCCTCGATGCAGACCATGCGATCCCGACGCGTGTCCTCCACTTTGAAGTCTCCGGACTGCGTCGTCGCACACTAGTCAGACCGGTGTCCTCCACCGGTCAGACCGGTACCCACCGGTCAGACCGGTCCTGGTGCTGCTGCCTCCGGTCTTCGGTCTTGGCTTTATGGATCAACCAAGGAACCCAGCGGTTTTCTGGTGAACCACTGGAAACCCCGCGAACTCGGTGTAGCCTTCGCCAATCACCACTCATGACTCAGCTCCCACGTAGTCCCGGCTCGACCTTGGTTTTGAGGCTCAACCAAGAAATCGTCCACACTTCATCTTGCCGTTCTTGCCACCATGCGGCCCGCACTTGACCCAAGCTTACTTGTCTTCTCCACACCTGGAAGCCTCACCGGCAACGACCTTTCGCGCTTGTTCTTCACCTGCACCAACACCAGTCAAGCCGCAACCTGCACCTGCAATACTTAACCAAGAATCAGTCCACACCACGTTGTCAATCACTCATCACACCAGGAAGCGACCTACCACCGGTCCTCGAACCACACAGGCTCTCATGTATCTGTGCACTTGCGGATTCGTTCGCACCCATCGGTATACCCGGGGTGGATCTTACGCTCACACTAGGTGCGCAACTAGTGGTGATGTTAAAAAAACCAACAGTTGTGTACGCTTAGCACCATCTTCTGTACTTCAGGCACCTTATTCTTCTGAGTAACGGTTTTGCAAGGATGAATACTTATGGTTGGTACTCAGCAAGGCCACAAAAGTTAACCAGAAAGAAATTTCAATTCATCTTTAAGTTCAATAATCATGTGAGGGACCAAGCCGCTTTTGACCATGAGCACGGTTGATGGATCAGTTTTACACTCTATAGAGGTTGTACACTTTCACCACAAGTCGCGTAAAAGTTCCAAAGAACTTTGAACCCAACCATGCTATGCTGATCAGGCACAATACCACACTTCCGAGGTGTGATTACATAGGGACGCTACGAGGCCTTTACAAAGATTCCCTAATAAGAAGCAGCCCACTGGAGTTTCAGAATAGAGTGAACCATAACCCTCCCTATTGGTTAGCACCTTAGCTAAGGCTGCTACCCCCAAAGAACCGGGCTATACCCCTGCAACTCAGTTCCCCCTCTTTTCCTTTTAAGTAAGACCACTTCAAACTAGAGTCTTTAATTAATTGGCCAAGGCCAGAGCCCTATAGTCCTTGCGGTTGTACTGTCTTCCTGGGTGGTCCTCCATGTTCCGTTTAATTCATAGTATTCTTGTTTAAAGCACGAGTAGAAGTATGGTTAGAGTCACTTTTCTTTCTCCAACGATAAGCTACTCTTATGCTCTTCCACTCTTGCTCTTTGAAACTCTTGATCTTCAAGACTTCGAGCAGCAGCTCTTCTATTCGAAGCAAACATCGAGCACAAAAATGCAAAGCAGACAAACAAGAACAACTAAGAACAATATTGTCGGGCATTGTAACACCCTGATTTTCAAAAATTTGAATTTTAATAAAATTTGCTAGCAACCTTTATTGTTGTAGGCACTTAATTATTTCCAAGATAAAATAAATTAATCATAGGAGTTTATTGTTGCACTCATGCCAATGCATTGTTTTTGTGTGTTTGAATTCAAGTTTGAGTTTGAATTCATGTGTTTGGTGCCTTTTCAAAAATAGAAAACCCTTTCCTTTTATCTTCCTTCCTCCCTCCCTCTTTCTGGCTCGTTTTGCTTTGAAGCCCAGTGTCTGAAGTCCTGAGGACGCCCCTTAACTTCCCTTCCCAATCGCTCGCGCAGCTCCGTTGCAGCCCAGCTCGGCCCGTCGGCTAAAGTCCGGTGGTGCCCCCTCATCTCCTTCGCCCGGCCACTTTTGCACCGCAGCAGGCCGCAGCCCAGCGCTCGCTCCTGGCCTAGCAAGGCCCGTTCCACCTCTCCACCGCCCGCAGTCGCCTACACGCGGGGCCCGTATGTCATCCCCCTCCTCCCGCCGTCTCCGACCGGGACGCCGCGTGCCGCCCCGAGTCCGTCCCGCGCACGCGCCCCTAGGCTTGGCCCGCACGCCAAGGAATCTACTGGCCCTTTATAAGCCGCCGCCGCCTCGTGCTTCGTCCCCACCCCAAACCCTAGCCGCCACCCAAGCTTCCGCGCTGACGCCTGAAACCCTAGCGCTGTCGCCGAGCTCGATCCGCCTCGCCGCCGCCTCTCCGCCGTCAAGGAGCGCCTCTAGAGCTTCGCGTGGACGAGGGGAAGCTTCCGGTGTCGCCAACCCCTACATTGCCCGTACGTCTTCGCCGGAGTTCTGCTGCCGCCGTCTTCCACTTTGTCGAGCCGTCCGCTGTCGTCGTCGCCCGTAAGCCTGCGTCTTTGCCCTAGTTAGATTCGTTGTGCCTTGCGCTACGCTCTGGTGCTGTCCGCGCGCTCGATCGAGCACCCCTACTCGATTTGGCCCTACGCCGGCGAGTTCACCACCTTGCGCCGCCGCTTGCCACGCTGCCGCCGGCCAGTCGCCGCCGCCTGCCGTTTGCTCGCATCCGTGCTTGTCGGATCTCGATCCAACGGATCGGATTAGATCCAATCTAAGTCAAGTTACGGTCAACCCCGAGTCGTACCCTGTAGTTTGGCAAGAAAGCCCCTACGTTTTTAAGTTTTACAAGCCGGTCTTTCCACCGTATAAGTTTCTTTACAATTTAGTCTTGTTTTCTTCGTTTTAGCCATGAAGCTTTAGTTTTCTTTGCAGATAGGTCCTTCTGTCTTCGTTAGTGCATAACTTCGTCGTTTTAGCTCCGTTTTTAGTGTTCTTTATATCCATGCGATCGTATCGACAAGTAGATTAGTTTTTTGTTGTTTTTGTTTCTGTTTGCTATGATTGGTGTACTGTTTCTTAATTAATTGTATTGTATGCTTGTATGTGAATGTGTGGAGCGTAGTGAACGATCCGTTCGTGGAGTACGCTGCCGTTGAAGATCAAGAAGACTTTGAGCAGCAGCACGCTTGGGTAGAAGGCAAGTCCTTGCTGCATTCCCTTTTGTCCTATTACAACATGCATTTTAATTACATAGTTATTTACTTATTGCTTGCATTAATTTGATGGGACCTATGCTTAAGGTTGGACTAGTGTTGTTTATCCTGTGCCTTGATCAACCGGGTTTACTTTATGTTGGGTAGCTTTGCTAGAGCATACTTTGGGTGGTTTAATGGAACAATCTTTAATCTTGATTTATTTCTGCTATTCATTCATGTAATGCAAGAACACTATGCTTGTTTGGTCGGAACATGGAGCGACTACCCAGGAAAACCGTACAACCACAAGACATATGGCTCTGTCTTGGCTGAATAACTAGAAACTTTGATGTTGTAGCAACCTTACTTGTAAGGGGCCAATGGGGAGGCGTTGTCGGGTATGGACCTGCTCTAGCTGGGAGTTGGGTTTGTTCATTTATGGTGGGGTATTGACCCGCTAGGGAGCTTTATGCCCTGCTTCGACCTGAAACCTAGTGGGTTGTTGCACATTGGGGTATCTTCGTAAAGGCCTAGTAGCGTCCCTATGCAGCCACACCTCGGTAGTGTGGTAATGTGCCTACTTTTGCATAGCGTGGTTGGGTCCAAAACTCTTTTGAGTTTTTACGCGACTTGTGGTGAAAGTGTACAACCTCTGCAGAGTGTAAAACTAACTAGTTAGCCGTGCTCACGGTCAAGAGCGGCCTGGACCCTCACATGAGTAATTCTATGGAAGATGGAACTATAAACTTGTGCATTGCATTCTATGGTTCTTATGCATTTATTAATTCGGGTTTTGGTATATACTTACACTTGCTAGTAATAGTTGCTTAATAAAACTTGACCAACTGAAATGCCAATCTGCTATGAAACCACAATCCTTCCACCATAAAGCCTTTGCATGTTGTATAGTGATTTTCCCTTGTTGAGTACGACATGTGCTCATGCTTGCTGTTTTATATTGCATCTACACAACCCGGTTGCTGCTCAGACGGACATTTTGAGGATTTCCCTGGTGATTTCGATGAGTTCTAGGCGTTCGCTCCTTCAGTCAGCTGCCTGTGGTGGACGTCCGTGTCTATATTTCCGCTGTTGGCTACTCGAACGTGTGTTAGTTTAAAGACATTCGATCATGTAATAAAGTTAATACTCTACTTTCGTTATGCACTGTCTTTTGGTTATCACTATGTCGATACATGTGTGTAAACTTGATCCTGGTGCACATGTATTCAATGCATTCGGGTTTGCCTTTAAATCCGGGTGTGACAAAGTGGTTCCAGAGCCGTGTTGACTGAGTAGTCTTGCTGAGATGCATGCCATGTGACATAGGCAAGAACCCTTTCTTCACCTCTTCCATGTTGAACCTTTTCAACACTTTATCAATGTAAGTGTCTTGGCTTAATCCTATAAGCCTTTTTGATCTATCTCTATAGATTTTGATGCCCAAAATGTATGCCGCCTCACCTAAGTCCTTCATCAAAAAACTATTTTTCAACGAGGTCTTAGCGGCCTCAAGCATAGGAATGTCATTTCCAATCAGCAATATGTCATCCACATATAAGATTAGAAATACTACAGAGCTCTCCTTTGCCTTCTTGTAAACACAAGGCTCTTCTTCACTCTGAATGAAGCCAAACCCTTTAACCACTTCATCAAAGCGAAGGTTCCAACTCCGAGATGCTTGCTTCAATCCATAAATGGACTTTTGAAGTTTTCATACCTTTCCAGCATTGGTTGGATCAACAAATCCCTCAGGTTGTGTCATATACACATCCTCAGTCAGATTCCCATTTAGGAAAGCTGTTTTGACATCCATCTACCATATCAAAAAATCAAAATATGCAGCTATAGCTAGAATGATTCGAATAGATTTAAGCATCGCTACAGGGGAGAATGTCTCATCGTAGTCAGCTCCTTGAACTTGTCGAAAACCGTTTGCAACAAGTCGAGCTTTATAGATGTGAACATTTCCATCCATGTCTCTCTTCTTCTTATAGATCCATTTGCACTCTATGGGTTTAACGCCATCTGGCAGGTCAACCAAGTTCCAAACTTGATTGTCACCCATGTAATCTATATCAGATCTCATGGCACTTTGCCATTTCTCAGAATCTGGGTCCATCATTGCTTCCGCATATGTCATAGGTTCATCATTGTCTAACAACAATATGTTGCGCTCTCCCGTAATCATGAGATAGAGCTTATCAGTTGCGCGATGTGCCCTTTCAGACCTTCGTGGTTGTGGTGGTGCTTCTCTTGCCACGGGCATCTCAACTCGCTCAGCTACATTAGCATCACTTGTGAAATCTTGCCCAAGTGGCTCATCTTGAACTTCTTCAAGATACACCTTTTGTCTACATTTCTCTCTTTTAAGAATCTCTTTCTCTAAGAAAACACCGTTCCGGGCGACAAACACTTTGCCTTCCAACCGGTTGTAGAAATAATATCCCAAGGTTTCCTTTGGGTATCCCACGAATATGCACTTGTCCGATTTGGGTGTTAATTTATCTGATTGAAGTTTCTTCACATAAACCTTACAACCCCAAATTTCAAAAGAGACAAACTGGGAGTCTTACCAGTTCACATCTCATATGGTGTCTTAACTACAGACTTAGACGGTACCCTATTTAAAGTGAAAGTTGCAATTTCTAGAGCATAACCCCAAAATGATAATGGTAGGTCCGACTAGCTCATCATTGATCGGACCATGTCCAACAAAGTTCGATTACATCACTCAGATACACCGTTTCTCTGAGGTGTTTCACATGGCGTAAGTTGTGGAACAATTCCACAACTCTTTAGATGACTGCTAAACTCGTGGCTCAAATACTCACCTCCACGAATAGATCGCAAGGCCTTGATTTTCTTGTCACATTGATTTTCTACTTCACTCTGGAATTCTTTGAACTTTTCAAAAGTTAACTTGTGCTTCATTAAATAGACATAGCCATATCTACTTAAATCATCAGTGAACGTTATGAAGTATTTGTATCCACCTCTAGTTGTCGTACTCATTGGTCCGCACACATCTATATGTATGAGTTCCAGCAAGTCTGAGGCTCTCTCAGGAAAACCTGAGAAAGACATCTTGGTCATCTTGCTTGGCAAACAAGCTTCACATGTCTCATAAGATTCAAAATCAAACGAAGTTAAAAGTCAATCAGTGTGGAGCTTCTTCATGTGATTCTCACTTATATGACCCAAACGACAATGCCACATGTAGATTGGACTTAAATCATTAGGCCGAGGCCTTTTAGCACTTATATTACAGATAGGCGCATCATCAAGACTTAAAATAAACAATCCATCCACAATGGATGCAAAAGCCACAAACATTCCATTCTTAGAGATCACACAACCATTGTTTTCACTCGTAAATGAATAACCATCCTTCATCAAGCATGAAGGAGACACAATGTTTCGACTCAAACTAGGAACAAAATAACAATTATTCAATTCCAAAATAAATCCTGACGGGAGGTGTAGTTGCATCGTTCTGACGCTCAATGCAACAACTCTTGCATTATTGCCTACGCGGAAATCAACTTCTCCTCATTCCACGCTTCTACTTCTTATCGTTCCTTGCATTGAGTTGCAAATATGAGCAACTGATCCGGTATCAAATACCCAAGAATTAATATAAGAATCAGCAAGGAAAACATCTGTAACATAAACATTAAGTGTACTTGAAGTGGAAGTAACCTTACTTCCCTTGCTTTTAATAGAAGCTAAGTACAACTTGCAGTTTCTTTTCCAGTGACCCAGTTCATGACAGTGAAAGCACTCATTATCAGCAGCTGATCCAGCTTTAGCCTTGAGCGTTGGCTTAGATATAACATATTTAGCCTTGTCCTTTCTTTTCCAAGAATTACCTTTCCTTTTAAAGGTAGGTTTGTTCTGGATTGCCATCACATGGCTACTGCCCGCGCTTTTCTTAACGTCACCCTCTACTGGTAATGGGGTGCCTAGAACTCCTTCCCTTTTCTTAGTCCTGAGAACAATTCTCAGGTTACGGATCCAATCCGTAAAGTTTGTTCCACTTAACTTGTCCTTCTCAAGGACCAAAGCAAAGTAAACGATGTGGTGTTGCTAGGTGCCATTAATGTACAACAAAATAATGCAAAATACTAAGACAACACATCCATGATGGAGTAAATTACATTAATCATTTAAAAGAATCTACTCCCACTAAAATCAATATCCCTCAATTGATACTTAGTGATTTAGGACCCACAACTAACAAGTCGACTAGTGAGCTTTAGCATCACCGCTAGAAGACATGTAGATCGGTAAGCAACTCTTTGCCAATCATATCACATATGACTCCTGTTGTTGGGTGACATCTCTATGTCTCGACGCCCAACCTTTATGCCCCAAAACCCTTAACCGTTAAGATGGCTTTGATCAAGTAACCAGACCTTATGCTGTAAGTATCCGATACGAACCCATCTAGTCGAGGAAAACTGGTGGCACTCTAATTTCATAGACCCACCACCAATTGTACAAGACTCGTGAAAGTGCAAGGTTTTGGGAGGGCATGAAACTTAAACATTACCGAGGGATCATTCTACTTCTACCATCGCATGCAGAAAAATAACCATTATCGTCACATATGTAGAAGTAAAACAATAAGAACGACATTCACATAATGACACGGTATGGCCCATTAATACATGGTGATCTCCATCACCATTGTTCTGTCCATCATGATGATCTCCATCTCCATGATCCATGTATGCCATTCTCCAGTGATGAGTCCTCCAAGAACATTCTAACATATGCTAGTAAAGTAAATTACACAAGCGCGCGTTAGAATCATCACAAGTTGGCACACAGGCCATTACATCAAATTGAAAATACATATGGCTCAGCCGTATTGCCGTACGCATGACACGCAAGTCATGAAAAAATTACACACATGCATCACATACACATACGGGCCATACCGATCACAAAACCTGCAAAATAGATTATCGTAATTTCGACGTCCAAACTTAAAACGCTCGAAACTCCATCTTGCCAGCCGAATTTGGCAAATCTAATTTTGCCGAGACCAGGAAAGTTGGTTGATCACATATGTAAAATTTTCTGTAGATCAATTTTCGTATAGAAAACATCTCCATCCGAGTTAACCATGAAAAGTTATGGCTGTTTTACCGAACATGTTTTCTGGTTTTTCCCGGGCCGGTAGCAGATCCAATCTGCCGCCGCCGCGCATTGAATGCTCCTGGCACTTGACCTAGCTTCGATTTGACCAATCCAATTGATCTTCTCCTCACATGACTGGGTTTACGTGTATCACTTAACTCTGATGGCGGAATTCCGACCGGTAGGAGTAATTCGTTACACGACCATCACGGCAAGAATAAGAAACCGATCAAAATTTCGATCTACATCTACGCATATCAGCATATGCACACATCCTAAATCTAAAACTTAGCAGCTATGACTCTGGTACCACTTAAGGGATACGGGGAGGCTACGCTAGCACAAACAAAATTTCCCTATAAAACAAGATCAATTGCTGTTATAGATCACGAGATTACCACTAGACGCACAGATGCAGCAGAACCATCTCGATGTAGACGAAAACGTCAGGGTAGCAGGCAGTGTAGTTTCTCACGTCCACCTGGTCCTTCACGTGCGGTTCGTCCATGTGCTAACAACGTAGCACCTACAATATATCCACACGTACGGTAAAGGAACGTAGATCGTAGATGTACTAGCACCTCACGAACGATCACGAACTGGAGGATATAGATGGAGGTGGGGATGCATGAATCACTATTCACCCACGGTTACTGTTCACCCTGGGCTACTGTAGCGCCGCGGCTACTGTAGCAAAAAGGTGATTAGGGTTTTCCCTCTCCCCACCTTTGTATATATAGAGGTCACTAATAGGCTTTTCAACCTTTGCGACCCATTAAGACTCTAGTACCCTAATGGATCAAATCCATCAAGCTCATTAGTGGATCCAATCCAATTGGTTCTAGGGTATATATTCAACAAATGCACACAAGAGACGTACGCAGGCACGACTACATTGACATCCGGCTGCATCGACTCGCCGTACGACTACCTTAACTACTTCAACTACTCATCTCGACTAGTAAACTAGTCGAGAGCGGCTACCACATCATCAACAACTAGTTGGAACCAACTCCGACTAGTTGACTTCAGCAACAATCGTCACAGCTCCATCGTCGACACTCGTCCACGAATCAAGCTAAGTCACTTATTTCGATAATTATTTTTTCTGTGGCTTGTTTTCCACATACAGGAACTAACACCAAAGACTACTTCGTGTACGCCTCTCGAAGGCTACTTGCCAACAGAGCTACACCGTGCCAATTATTCCTTGGGGATCTTGACCGACTGGCATAGGCTTGGTGCATCAAATTAGGAGGCTTTTGCCACGACGTTTCGTGTACTGAGTGCTGGAGGCGCATAGCGGCTTCACCCTGAGGTGGCACCGTGCACAACACGCGCAATCTTGCTCTCCACCATGAGGAACAATGAGCAATCGTGCTCTCTCTTGTCGCCATGCCGACTACCTTTGTCTACCTCTTAATTGGTCTCGCTTCAGTAGCACATGCCTCAATTTGTGCAAAGCCTCGGTGTCGGTGTTTTAGACTGGCAACCTACCAAGGGGAGTACCCGAGGTAGACGTTTGTGACCTCACCGAGATCGGGAACTCGAAGGAGAGACACGTGGCACACAATTTAGACAGGTTCGGGCCGCGAGGTGTGTAATACCCTACGTCCTGTATGCTATGTAGCTCTGGATTGATTGGGTGTGTTTACAAGATGATGCGGATGAGAGATAGGGGTCCCTGCCTCGCCTTATATAGTCCGGGAGGCAGGGTTACAAGTCGGTTTAGGGAGGAGAGTACTAGTCGTACACGGCTAGGAGTACTTTACATGGATCCGGACATGCCTAGTTTCCCAACCGAGTACTAGTCCTCCGGTTGCCTTGCGCTCCACGCCATCTTGCACCATGTAGCCCAAGTTGAGTAGTCCCGGGGGCCCACGTAGTAGTCGGTCCTGGTACCCGCCTGGGTAGTGGGCCCTGGTATGCCCACACGACAAGCCCCCGAGTACTTTGTAGTCAAGCAGGACGTTTTCGAGTAATCTTGACGGCCTTGGCGAGTAGTCCTTGAGCGTCCCTGAGTTCCACAAGCCGAAAGTCCTCAAGAATGCTCGAATCATTCTGAGGCTGGAAGGTACTCCAGCTGATCTTTGAGTAGCCTTGAAGTCTTCTCGAGTAGTCCCCAAGCGTCCCCGAGTGCTTCTCTCGAAGGTCTTCAATAGTACTCGTGATGTCTTGATGAAAAACCATATGGAAAATGCGATTCGAAGAATCGCATTCCATATGGAATGTAGCCCCCGAGCCTTAGGTCGAATTGTAGATTCAAGCTGAGGGTCAATCTGAAGTCCTGCCAATCTTATCTCGAAAAATCCAGAGAAAAAACCGAAGGACACGTGGCACGGAGCCCCCGAGCATTGAGTCGAGTACTTCTCTCGAATTGAAGGGTCATCTTGACTGTACAATGTGCCCGGAGTGGGTCCTTGATCTGGTTTAGCCCACTGATTCCAATGGTCGAGGTCGAGCCCCCGAGATTGAGAGCTTTGAGTACTGGAACATGAAGAGTCAACCTGCCTTGCTGAGTCAGCTGCCTGGAACTTCGCCGCCCGCTTAGAGCTGAGCCGCCCGGTGGTTTATAAATAACAGGGCAACCCCTTAGGGTTTTTCACTTCCAGCAGTTGCAGTCTTTGCTATTAGATCTGAAGAGCCCCCGCCTCCAGTGTTGTTGCCGCCGCCGCCGCTTAGTAGATTAGATCTACTTCAGTGCCACCGCCGTAGTCTGCCCCTCCCCCCATAGCTCCCGAGCGAATGTGAGTGAAAACACACGTGACTGGTAGGATGAAGGCGTCGCCGGCAAAGAGCACGAAGACGGGCGCATCGAAGAAGAGGAGCCGCGATGAGGCCGGTGATGCCGGTCAGTCGTCGTCGTCGCCGCCCCACTCCAAGGGAATGCGAGCAACTTCTTCAAGGGAATGCTTCGGTACTATGGAATCGAGTACCTCAACCTCAACCCCAATGGTATCTTCCACGTCTCTATCTTCGTCCATTTTTGTGAGGCATTTGTGGGGATCAAGCCCTGCTGGATCTTGTTCCGGAAGTTCTTTCGGTTGAAGCCTCAACCAAGCGCAGACGACCCCCGAGTAGCTGGAGGCGTCGGGGTACAGATGCGGGAAGAAGCCGCCGGGCAGTACTTGCCTTACAAGCTGATAGACTCCAACCAAGATTGGAAGTCGAAATGGTTCTACATCAGCAACCACCGCCTAGAATTACCGAAGCCGAGCGGGCACCAGCCAAAGCATGCGCCGTGGTGGAACTCAGAGCCCACCATGCAGGAAGGCCTCCAGCTGCCTGCGCTGCTGGAGAAGATTAAGGCCTTGAGGAAGGCCGGACTGAGGGCTGAGCATGTGGCCTTCAGTTTTATGAAGAGGAGAGTGCAACTACTGATGGCACGAGACCATCTCGGCTACGAGTACACCGGCGCTGAAGATTCCTCTCGGATGCCCAGTGAGTAGATTGATGATGACGTGATCATCGAGCGGCTAGGAAAAATCTTCAAAGATATGCCCACGTTCACGCCATAACCCGTGCCGGAGTACTCCATGGCACACCCGCCAAAGGAGGTTAGTAGTCGTGGCTAGAGCCCTCGAGTACTAATAGCTTGTGTAGTTGTACTGATTTATTGCTTGATCCTGTAGGATGACCTTCAGAAGTTCGTCTCCATCCCGCTGTCCCCCCCACGGCTCGAGAAACAACCTCAGGGGAAGGCAGAGCTGAAGATGAAAGAGCGTCGAGTAGTCAGCGAGGACAGTGATGCCGTCGTCATCGAGGATACTTCCGATGATGAAGATGAGGAGACACTGCATCAGCGTTTCCAGCTACGCTCCAGGTTTAGCCGGCCTGGGATGTTGCACGTGCCGGTCAGTGAGCCACCGGCTAGTCTCGAGGCAGACTTGCCGTTGCCGCCGAGGAAGCCCCGCAATGTGGCACGCAAATGCGTCGTGCAGAAGCTGAAGCTGTCTGAAGCCACTAGACAAAAGGTGAGCACCGTGACTAGAGTAGTCGAATACCTGTCGAGTACTCTCTCACTGACGACTTGAGTTGCTTTATTGTAGGACATGCCTTCCCCGGATCCCACAGCCTGGGATGAGGAAGAGGACTGGGATACAGTTGGGGCGGCGACTAGAGCAAGTACCAGCCTGCCTCCAGCTGCTGAAGATGTTATGCCTGGCGAGGCACATGAGCAAGCCGCGACGGTGGAGACCCATCCGCAGCTGTCGGTAGAAGAAGTTCAAGGCCCTCCTCCCACTGCGGCCACGGCCGTTGAGCAGCCGGAGGAGAGGGAACAAGAGCCTCCTGTTGAGGCAGGAGCTGCCAGCGAGCCTGGCATTGTTGACATTACCAGCTTGCTGGGCGCTCCAACCATCACAGTAGTGCGGTCAACACTGTGAGTACACGGAGACCCCGAGTAGTCATTTACCGCGGTGTTCATGTTGCTGATTCAATACTTCTCATTGCAGGAAATCCACTGACTTTTCGTGGGACGAGGCGGAGACTAGTGCGCCGGCTGATGGTGTGGACCACTCGACAGAAGCGCGAGAACCCACACCACCGCCGCGAGCCGAGGCGGGAGCTGAACCAAGACTTGAAGAAGCCACCTTCGTAGAAGGTGCGTACCTTATTCTTGCGGGTACTTATCGTGTAGAATGGTTGTAGCCACCATATGTTGCTGACTTGATCTTTACAGGGCCACAAGCCGTAGGAGAGGTGATCCCCGAGGCAGTAGCCATGGGAGTGGCTACTGTCGAAGCGACGGCTACTGAGCCAGTTGTCGAGTAGGCGACGACTACAGCCCTCGAGCCTAGGGTGGATGTACGGGTTGACCCACAACCCGAGTAAAGCACTGAAGTTGTCGTCCGCGAGGTGATGGTGGAAGATGCAGCACCGCTCCGCTCAACACCAATGTCGGAGACTGGGACCTCGAGCCGCGGAGACCTCGACCCGGCCGTTGTGTCTCTGAGCATGGAGTCATGGCGTCGCACGGAGCAGTGGGTCAAGGAACACTATCGATACCCTGAGTAGTCTTGCGGTGTTGAGTACTGAACACTGATGAAGCTTTGATCTTGTGCAGAACCTTGTAGAGAGATCCCGTCAGAAGACCGAGCTCTTGAAGGGGTATGGTGACACGGTCATCCACGAAGAAGCACTGGAGAAGGAGTTGGACGAATCAAGAAAACACTCTGCGCTGCTCTAGTCCAAGCTTGACAGCGCCTTCGCCTAGTACCACAACGAGGTACAAGATATGCAAGCGAAGAGGGATGAGCTGACTAGGTAAAACAAGACTCTGCGCTAGAAGAACAAAGGTAGGCCTTCCGCCGCAGTGATTGAGTACTTGTTATGGTGCTTATGTGTAGTCTGACATTGTTAGCGAGTTGTCCGCAGGGCTTGAGGCGTCTGTCGAGCGGCTGAAGGCTTCCGAGATAGATCTGAAGAACATCGTGTACCGAGAGACAGACCGCCGAGAGGTAGCCGAGTATAAGTACGCAGAGATGTGTCATGAGTTCATTAAATGGGTGGAGCTTTGTGAAGCCTCCGATCTTGACCTTTTGCATTGTTACAAATCTCTGCAAAAGCTCAATGAGGATTGTGAGAAGCTGCGGGCGTCATTGAAGGAGCTTGAAGAAGCCACGCACCCGATTGCCAGGCTGTTGGTTCCACATCCAGGCGGGCCCAAGAGAGCACCTTTAGTGGATAGACTGAAGGAAGCCCCCGGGCGCTTGGCGACGTATGTCAAGCACTTGGCGAAGTCGATACCGAACCAGATACTCACCTTCATGAAGTCATACTTCCCCAAGGCGCCGGTGGATGTGGTGGCTGGAGGTCTTGCGGCGAACTGCATAGATGAGCAGTACAAGGCTCTGCTAGAAGAGATGGCGCCCATCGCAGAACAAGTCGCCGACAAGTTGAACCTCTAGTAGATGTACCTGTAGAAGTAGCTCATGTACAGGGGTAGTTGATGTAAGACAAACAAGTTAATTAAGAACTCATTTGAATGTAATTGAAGATGTTTCACTTCTGTGTTGTGATGAGTACTCGTTAACGCGGCTTGCAGCGAAGCTTGCGGAGTACCAAATCGTTGAAGAGACAATGAGTAGTAGTACTCAGTAGAGTCCGTCTAGTTAGGAGACACAGTAAACAAGTTGTGTAGAAGCAAACTTTATTTCTGATAAAAGAGTACACCTGGATGGCCAGGGCCATTACAAGTAAGTAGTCGCCAGGACCCGTAGGTCGCCTATGGCTAAGTGATCGCTAGGGTTCGTGGACCGCTTACAGCTGGAGATCCGTAGGTAGCCGTTGAAGCTGGATCGGAAGAGTAGATGATCCGTAGACCGCTGCCAAAGCCCTTAGGCTGTGTGCAGCCCGGGATTCGTGAGTAGCCATTAACACTGGATCTTGGATGAGAGTAGTCCGTAGACTAGCGGTAGGACCAGGAAGCCGCTTACAGCAATGAGTGAGAGCCAGGTGTGGTTCGAGGACCGGTGGATGGTCGCTTCCTGGTGTGATGAGTGATAGACAACGTGGTGTGGACTGATTCTTGGCTAAGTATTGCAGGTACAGGTTGCGGCTTGACTGGTGCAGGTGCAGGTGAAGAACAAGCGCGAAAGTTCGTTGCCGGTAAGGCCTCCAGGTGTGGAGAAGACAAGTAGGCTTGGTTCGAGGGACCCGGTGGCTAGCGGGGTCAAGTGCGGGCCGCATGGTGGCAAGAACGGCAAGATGAAGTCATGGACGGTTTCTTGGTTGAGCCTCAAAACCAAGGTCGAGCCGGGACTACGTGGGAGCCGAGTCATGAGTGGTGATTGGCGGAGGCTGCACCGAGTTCGCGGGGTTTCCAGTGATTCACCAGAAAACCATTGGGTTGCTTGGTTGATCCACAAAGCCAAGACCGAAGAACCGAAGACGGAGGTGCAGCAGCTCCAGACCGGTCTGACCGGTGGGTACCGGTCTGACCGGTGAGGAGCACCGGTCTGACCGGTGTGCGACGACGCAGTCCGGAATCTTCGAAGCGGAGGACACGCGTCGGGATCGCAAGGCTTGCGTCGAGGCTAAGCAAGTTTGCGGTTGCTGGGCATCCGTCCGATGGTGCGAAGACAAAGATTTCCGATTTCACCCTTGAGGGGCATGTATCCCTAGTTAGCTAGTAAGGGTATTTTAGTCTTTTGGTTGCCTCCGTATAACCCAAGGGGTGAGAGGATGGCAGCCATCTCTTGGAACCCTAGCTCATTTGGTTTTCCTATTTTCCTTTCCTATTTTCCTTAGGATTTTCATAGGACTAGCTTGAGAGCTTCATGGTGAGATCTTGTGAGAGGGAAGGATGATCGGGCGGCAAGCTAGACCTTGTATGAACCTCTTTGGTATGTATAGATGATTCGGCGTGGTTCCTCAAGGCTTGGATATGTCTTTCCCGTTTCTCTTTTTCGGTGATTTTCGAAGCCTTTTCTTGGAATTTTCGTTCATCGCTCGATTCGTCGATTTGAGGGTGTTTCTCTCCGGATTTCTTTGAGGGGATCATGGGTGTGTGCCTTGTGGCTCTTTGTGGATGATCTTGACCCCTCAAACACCGGATTTGGCCTTCGATTTGTTGATTTTCGGATGAACCCTAGTTCATAGTGTTCTTGGCAAGGTTTCGCGATTCCGGGAGTTGTAGGGAGTTTGAGACCGAAATTTTTGGGGCATATCCTCTCCTTGGGGTGTTCATCATCTTCCCAAAATTTCGTCTCAAGACTCCAAGTGGTTTGGGAGATCCATCGATCGAAAGTTTGGGGCTGTTTCGCGGGCTGAATTTTTGGGGGGGTTGTACTACCGACCCTGTGCAGGTAATACCGATAACCTGATTTTCAGCTGCCAGAGAGTCTTTATCGGTAGTACCGACCCGAGGTCGGTAGTACCGATAGTCGGAAGTACCGACCTAGTGTCGGAAGTACCGATAACCTGGTTTTTAGGCACTAGTAAGCCCATATCGGTAGTACCGACCTAGGGCCGGTAGTACCGACATTTTCTGCTGCAGTTTGCCTCGCGCTAGCTTTTTCTCTCGGTTCTTTTTGTGCTTGCTTCTGCTTTGTTCCTAGGCTTGATCTAACTTGTTCCTAGGGTCAGTAGGTTCGTTGTGACTACGTGATCTTGGCAAGTGTGTGCGAGATTCTTTGGAAGTGATTTGGGGTATAGGCTGAGTTCTTGGAGAAGAATTTTTATCGGCTCCCATTCACTTCCCCCCTCTCTGGTCGCCAATCCGGTCCGTCAATTGGTATCAGAGCTTGGTGCCGGATTCTTTGTGACTTTAACAAGTCTTGAATCCAAAGATGGCGTACGTAGAGCGGGGCGGTCCTCCGCACTTCGATGGGAAGAGTTACCACAAGTGGGCGGCTCGTATGATGATCTTTCTTCGTGGCAAGTTGTTGGATTTCATTGTTCTTGACAAGACTTATGTGATTCCTCCTGAGATCCATACTCTTATGGTGACCGATTCCAACGCAAAGGCAAAGTATGAGGCGAATGCAAAAGCTGTTGATCACTTGGTCCGAAGCTTGTGTGATCCCGAGTTTGAGCGTGTTCGTCATTTGAATCTTGCTTGGCAAATTTGGGAGAAGTTGTTGGTTGCTCACGGTGGTGATAACCATGTGAAGGCTCGCCTCTTTGTCTCTTACCGGATGCAATATGAGAACTTTACTCAACTACCCGGTGAGGACATTGATGCTATGTTTCAGAAATTCACCGCCATTGTGAACAACATGAAGGCCAATGTTGAGGATTTTCCTCACACCGAGCACGATCAAGCTTTGAAACTTTTGCATATTTTGGATCAAAATGTTTGGGGTGCTAAGGTTGAGGCAATCAAGGAATCCGGGCAATACTTGACCATTGAGTTGGATGATCTCTTTTCTAAGCTCAAGTCGTCCGAGGTCGATAGGAGGTTGCAATCCAAGCATGAGGGCGCGACTGATTCACATAGTCTTGCTCTTGTGGGCGGATCAAAGTCCAAAGCTAACACTAACCCCTCCTTTTGACAGTTTTCCTTGTCTTCTCTCATGACCATTCCAGATGAGGAGTTCGACGTGTTGGGTGAGGATGATCTCGCCTTGCTATCAAGGAGGTTCGAGCGGTTGCATGAGAACCGGAGGAATGCAAGGCGAAGCTCGGGGACGTGCTTCAAGTGTGGCAAGCGTGGCCACTTCATCGCCGAGTGCCCTGAGGCGGAGGAGAATAAGTACAAGACGAGCGAGTACAAGGCGCATCCAAGGCGTGAAGACAAGTACTCCTCGAAGAGCAAGCACTACAGCAAGTCCAAGAGCAAGGACAAGGACAAGCGAAGGTCGAGGAAGGGCGGCGGCCACAAGAAGGACAAGGCAAGAGCCATGGTGGCCAGTGCAAGCGACGTCGACACAAGTTCAAGCGACGCGCAATCAAGCTCGAGCAGTGAAGATGAAGACGCCGGGCGGCGCAAGGGCAAGAAGAATGTGAGCCGGAACCTCAGCGGGTTGAGCTGCGTTGCACTTGAGGGCTTTTGTGGCATGGCACTTAGCTCAAGTAGCAAGAAGAGCGAGAAGGAAGACTCCGACTCCGACTCCGAGGATGAGGTAAACCGTGACCCCGACTTTTTGCTTGCTGAGATCACTAGGTTGAATGGATTGATTGATAACCGCGATAGTGTGCTTAGAGATGCTAAGAGGATGAGGAAAGATCTTAGGTCTCAACTTGAGGAAGCTAGTGAGAAAGTAGGAGAGTTAGAGTCTAAATTGCTTGAACTAAAACTTGAAAATGACTCTTTAAAACTTATTCCTACTGTTTCGGATGAAGTTGAATGCTCTGAATGTGATGCTTGGTTGAATGAGATCAAAGTGCTTAATGAGAAACATGCATCCACTATGTCTAAACTAGATGCTCTTAGGACTGAGTATGATGAGCTTAAGGCTAGACCCACTCTACTTGGTGCTTGTAAATCATGTCCTACTTTGCATGCTAAGCTTGTTGATGCTCGTTCTACCATTAGCTCTTTGGAAGCATCTTTGAAATCGCCTGTGGTGAATGCATGTTCTAGCTGTGATGATGTTAGTGTGCGCAATATTGAGCTTACTTCTCGCTTGGATGTCATATATGAGGAAAATGATTATCTGAGGAAGGTGTTGGGTTGGTTGTCTGGGCGTGAACCTCAATTGCGTATCATGATTGAGGAGTTCAAGAGAGCCGATGGTCGTGGTTTGGGTTTTGAGAAGTTGGGGGAGAAAGTGGGAGAGAACAGTGGGGAGAGTGTGTATGAGAAGTGTGTTGAGTCCACTCCCAAGTTTGAGATGATTGGAGACATTCAAGTTCCACTCCCAAAAGCACCCAAGAACTCATTTACACCAAAGCCAAACCACCTTTGCAACAAGCTTGACACAACCCAAGATCCACCCAAATTTCCATCCAAGGCCAATGACTTCCAGAAACCAGTGAAGTTTGTGAGTAAGAAGAGTGTGAGATCTAGTGAGAAGCCAGAGCCAAAGCCAAAACCCATCCCTTTCAAGTGTGAGTATTGTGGCAAGGAGAGGCACCTTGCGGAGTTTTGCTACAAGAGGAAGAGGGATGAGAGGCTTGCTAGGGAGCAAGCGAACCAGGACAGGTACCGCCGGTCTTATGGTGTGCCTGAGCCTCAAGAGCCACTTCCACGGGGTGTGGGAAGTGTGAGGAGTGTTGGTCGGGTTGGGGCTCAGAGTGGTCGGTTCCCACAGAGAATTGATGGTGAGCGGTTTGATCGGAGAGATGGTGGTGTGCCTGCTGGTGAGAGGTTTGGTCAGGCTCGTGGTGGTTTTGCTGGACGTCCCCCTACTCGTCCTCAGTACGGGTTCAAGGGAGATGATCATAGCTTTGGGTTCCAGAGGAACTACGGACCACGTTTTTCCCCTCCTGGTGTTCGTATTCCTCCCATGGGACATGGGAAGTCTGGTGGCAAAGGGATGATGATGTTTGCTAACCCCTCTTTTGAGCAGATGGCTCGACACTGGTTTAACTTTCTTTGTGCTAACCCCAGTGTCGAGTCGTTGGCTCATTCTCGTTCTTGTTTCTGACTACAGGCAGGAGGCTTGGAGAACATTTGGTTGATCGACTCCGGATGTTCCCGACACATGACCGGAGATAAGCGGTGGTTCTCCAGCCTCACCCCCGTGAAGGAGAAGATCTACATCACGTTTGGGGACAACGGACGAGGAAAGGTGATTTCTGAGGGTGTAGTGCAAGTGTGTGACAAGGTAACTTTGAAGCGAGTTGCTCTTGTGAAGTCTTTGGGCTTCAATTTGCTTTCAGTTTCCCAGTTGCTCGATGAGAGTTTTGAAGTGCGTTTCAAGTCTGGTGAGTCTCGTTTGTTGGATTCTCGAGGTGATCTTGTCTGTATGATCATTCCCGAGGGTCAGATTTTCAGGGCTGATTTCTCTCGTTCTTCTGGTCCTGCTCATTGTTTGATGGCTGGTTCTTCGAGTGAGTTGTGGAAGTGGCATAGGAAGTTGAGTCACTTGAGCTTTGACCTTTTGTCTCGCTTGAGTAAACTAAATTTGGTCGTGGAACAGGTGGTAGGCGCTTTGAGTCTGGTGGTGTTGAGTTTGCTGGACGTTCTCCACCTCGTGATCAATACGAGTTTGGGAGAAGTCGCAGCTTTGAGTCTCAGAGGGGCTACGGACCACGCTTTCCTTTTCGTGGTGCTCGTAATCCTCCAGTGAGACGGGAGTGGTTTTCCCATGGTAGTTCCAGGTTTGATAGGTTTGATAAGACGGATCGCAGTTTTGATAGGCGCGGTAGGATGGATGTTGCTAATCCTACTTTTGAGGAGATGGCTCGGCACTGGTTTGACACCTTTGGTACTAACCCCAGTGTTGAGTCATTTGCTCGCTCTCGCTCTTGGTTTTGAGTTGCAGGTGGGATGCCCGGAGAACATTTGGTTGATATCGGGGGTGGTTCTCCGGCCTCGTACCCCGGTGATGACATGGAGGTACATCACTTTCGGGGATGGTGGACAAGGACGGGTGAATTCTGAAGAAATGATAAAGATAAGTGAATTTGTGTCCTTCAAGTGTGTGGCTTTGGTCAAGCCACTTGGTTCGTTTCGCTCCTTGCCCTATCTCATGTGTGTAAGGTGAGCTTTGTATGCTCTTTGACCTTAATGCATGAGTTTAGGGGGAGCCTGTGTGCTTAGTGTGCTCTTTACTCTATCATGTGTACTAAGGGTGAGCTTTGTATGCTCTTTGGCCCTAGTGCATGTGTTTAGGGGGAGCTTGTGAGTTTTGCGCTCCTTTGCTCTTTTGCCGGTGGTGTCGAGCCCTTTTTGCCTCCCCTCGAGGAGCCGGTCGTTTGTGAGCTTTGTGTGTGGGAGCTCCTTTGTAGCATATGTATAGCTTTCCTTTGTGCATTTCTTGCATTTGGCATGGCATATGTAACATGATGTATAGGCATCTTTGTATCTTAGGTTGCTTGCATTTTGTATCATATGCATTGTTTAGGAAAGGCTTCTCCTATATACATTGTTCACCATGGAATGATATATATGTCTTTGTGAGCTAGTTTGGTAAGCTATGGTTAGTTTGGCTTAGCTCTTGATAATCTTGGTTTATATCCATGGTTGATGGCTATGTTTTTGAAAAATCTCATATGTATGCTCTCTTGTGAGTAAATGCCTTTATATGATCCTGACATGTTTTTGTGGTTTGGCTATGCTTAATTTGTGGTTGGATAGCTTATTTTGATCATATGGGGCCAAAGGCTCATTTGCCATCATGAATGTTTAGCCCCCATGCTTGATCTTGTGGAGGGGCATAAGTTCCTTTTTGTCGCAAAGACATTTCATGTACCAATTTCAAATCTGAAAATGAAATGTAAATTGCTTGAAAATGTGCTCCCATGTCATATGTGCTAATTTTAATTTGCTTTGGGTGCTAAACCGTTGCATGATGCCTACCAAAGAGAAGCCTCATATGTAGAAGTAGGCACATGGCCCGGTGGCTTTGACATGACATGAGGTGCTTGTGGGTGTTTATGATGGTCTTATGCTTAGAATGGTTGTCCTAGCATGAAGTTTGTGTGGCTTTGCCATTTTGACATGTTTTGCTCATGTTTAGGTCTTTGCTCATGAGAGGGTGATTTTTCGCAAAATTGCTCAACTCTATCTTAGCTTCGCCCAATGGTTGTGAAACTTGGTGATCATGAAGTTGATGTCATTACGAAGCTATAGAGTATCTAACTTGCTCATTTGGACATGTGTAGCATCCTTTGTTGAATTTTGTCTATTTGAGAAGCTCTAGGTTGCATTTTTTGCATTTTTGGCTAGATTCATGCATTGTCAACAAGGGGGAGAAGTTTGAGCATGTTTTGGCTTGCTGCATGTATTTAGAAGGTTTCCAAGTGGTTTCGAGCTATTTTTGAGCTCGGGCAGTTTCCCAGGTGGCATCGGCCTGACCGGTGAGGTACACCGGTCTGACCGGTGTAGTTCCCAGGTGCTGGACGATCTTGTCCACCGGTCTGACCGGTGAGGGTGACCGGTCTGACCGGTCAGAGCAAAGCTGAAGCAGCTGCTCTGTTTTGCGAGGAGGTTTGCATGCATTTGTCCAGGGGAGTTGCATTGGTGCAGGGGGAGCTCTTTGTGGTTTTTGAGTTTTGGTTTGATGGTTTGTGCTCCTTGCTTGAGCATGTTTTGTCTCGGATGTGTCGAGCCGTTGCCCTTGCCTAAGGGGTCCGACACTTGTCTTCTTCAAGTGATCTTGCTCTTTGCCTTTTCTTTGGCTTTCGATCGCTTGTTGGAGTGTCTTTTAGTCGTTTCTTTTCTTTTTCTTTTCTCTCGGTTACCAAAACGTGTGTGTTGTCAATGCACTCATCAAGGGGGAGATTGAGAGCCAGGTGTGGTTCGAGGACCGGTGGATGGTCGCTTCCTGGTGTGATGAGTGATTGACAACGTGGTGTGGACTGATTCTTGGCTAAGTATTGCAGGTACAGGTTGCGGCTTGACTGGTGTAGCTGCAGGTGAAGAACAAGCGCGAAAGTTCGTTGCCGGTAAGGCCTCCAGGTGTGGAGAAGACAAGTAGGCTTGGTTCAAGGGACCCGGTGGCCAGCGGGGTCAAGTGCGGGCCGCATGGTGGCAAGAACGGCAAGATGAAGTCATGGACGGTTTCTTGGTTGAGCCTCAAAACCAAGGTCGAGCCGAGACTACGTGGGAGCCGAGTCATGAGTGGTGATTGGCGGAGGCTACACCGAGTTCGCGGGGTTTCCAGTGGTTCACCAGAAAACCATTGGGTTCCTTGGTTGATCCACAAAGCCAAGACCGAAGAACCGAAGACGGAGATGCAGCAGCTCCAGACCGGTCTGACCGGTGGGTCTGACCGGTCTGACCGGTGGGTACCGGTCTGACCGGTGAGGAGCATCGGTCTGACCGGTGGGCGACGACGCAGTCCGGAATCTTCGAAGCGGAGGACACGCGTCGGGATCGCAAGGCTTGCGTCGAGGCTAAGCAAGTTTGCGGTCGCTGGGCATCCGTCCGATGGTGCGAAGACAAAGATTTCCGATTTCGCCCTTGAGGGGCATGTATCCGTAGTTAGCTAGTAAGGGTATTTTAGTCTTTCGGTAGCCTCCATATAACCCAAGGGGTGAGAGGATGGCAGCCATCTCTTGGAACCCTAGCTCATTTGGTTTTCCTATTTTCCTTAGGATTTTCATAGGACTAGCTTGAGAGCTTCATGGTGAGATCTTGTGAGAGGGAAGGATGATCGGGCGGCAAGCTAGACCTTGAATGAACCTCTTTGGTATGTATAGATGATTCGGCGTGGTTCCTCAAGGCTTGGATGTGTCTTTCCCGTTTCTCTTTTTCGGTGATTTTCGGAGCCTTTTCTTGGAATTTTCGTTCATCGCTCGATTCGTCGATTTGAGGGCGTTTCTCTCCGAATTACTTTGAGGGATCATGGGTGAGTGCCTTGTGCCTCTTTGTGGATGATCTTGACCCCTCAAACACCGGTTTTAGCCTTTGATTCGTTGATTTTCGGATGAACCCTAGTTCATAGTGTTCTTGGCAAGGTTTCGCGATTCCGGGAGTTGTAGGGAGTTTGAGACCGAAATTTTTGGGGCATATCCTCTCCTTGGGGTGTTCATCATCTCCCCAAAATTTCGTCTCAAGACTCCAAGTGGTTTGGGAGATCCATCGATCGAAAGTTTGGGGCTGTTTCACAGGCTGAATTTTTGGGGGGGCGGTACTACCGACCCTGTGCAGGTAATACCGATAACCTGATTTTCAGCTGCCAGAGAGTCTTTATCGGTAGTACCAACCCGAGGTCGGTAGTACCGATTGTCGGAAGTACCGACCTAGTGCCGGAAGTACCGATAACCTGGTTTTTAGGCGCCAGTAAGCCCATATCGGTAGTACCGACCTAGGGCTGGTAGTACCGACATTTTCTGCTGCAGTTTGCCTCGCGCTAGCTTTTTCTCTCGGTTCTTTTTGTGCTTGCTTCCGCTTTGTTCCTAGGCTTGATCTAACTTGTTCCTAGGGTCAGTAGGTTCGTTGTGACTACGTGATCTTGGCAAGTGTGTGCGAGATTCTTTGGAAGTGATTTGGGGTATAGGCTGAGTTCTTGGAGAAGAATTTTTATCGGCTCCCATTCACTCCCCCCCTCTCTGGTCGCCAATCCGGTCCGTCAATGAGTCCATGAGTAGCCGTTGAGGCTGGACACATGGATGAGTAGTCGAGCGACTACGTGTAGAAGCAACACAACTGGTCGACCTTCCACGAGTTGTTGATGTCTTCGCCTTCGAGTGTCTGGAGACGATAGGAGCCCGGGCCGGTCACCTTGGATACTGAGAAGGGACCTTCCCAGGGTGCGCTAAGCTTGTGTAGTCCGTCCGTGTTCTGGATACGACGGAGGACTAGATCGCCGACGTTGAAGGAGCGTTCCTTGACGTTGCGATCGTGGTAGCGTCGGATACCCTCCAGGTACCTTGCTGATTGGACGAGGGAGGCGCAGCGGGCTTCTTCGAGACTGTCTATATCAACCCATCTGCTGTATTCTGAGATACCTTCGTCGTATTGTTCTACTGCCGGGGATTCCTACATCACATCGGCGGGTAGAATAGCTTTGGAGCCGTAGACCAGGAAGTAGGGTGACTGTCCAGTTGACTTGGTAGGTTGAGTACGAAGCCCCCAGAGTGCATTGGGTAGTTCCTTGATCCACTTGCCTGCTTTGGTGTTAGCGGCATCGTGCAATCGCTTCTTGAGGGCATCGAGTACCATCCCATTGGTGCGCTCCACCTAGTCGTTAGCGCGTGGGTGGGCGACTGAGACGTACCAGATGTCGATCCTGCTGTTCTCGCAGTACTCCCAGAACTGATGGTTGTTGAAGTTGGAGCCCAGATCTGTGATGATGCGATGGGGTAGCCCGTAGCGATGCACGAGTTCATCCAAGAAGTCGAGTACTCTGTCGGCCTTTGGGCAGGTGACCGGCTTGACTTCGATCCACTTGGTGAACTTGTCGATAGCCACCAGAAATCTGTTGAATCCTCCTGGCGCAGTTGGCAGAGGCCCAATCATGTCGAGCCCCCAGCAGGCGAACGGCCAGGTCGGTGGTATCGTGACTAGCTTGTAGGCCGGGACGTGTTGCTGTTTGGTGAAGAATTGGCACCCTTGGTATCTTCTGACGAGTTCTTCAGTGTCACCCAAAGCTGTGGGCCAGTAGAAAGCTCGTCGGAAGGCTTTGCTCACCAGCGTGCGAGAGGACGCGTGGTTGCCGCAGACGCCTTTGTGGATTTCCTCCAAGATGTCCTTGCCTTCTTCCCGAGGTACGCACTTCATGAGTACTCCAGAAGTCGCACCCCACCTGTAGAGCTTGTCTCCGACTAGTACGTAGGACTTGGCTCGACGGATGAGTTGTTCTGCCTCGTTCTTGTCGGAGGGGACCTTCTGCTCGCGGATGTAGTCGATGAAGGGTTGCCTCCAGTCCACGTCGATCATCATGACCTCCTGACTGGACTGAGATGGCCCAGGGGTAGTGGTCGTTGGCGCTGGCTCTGGGATGGATGGCGTGTGAAGTTCGTGGACGAAGACTCCAGCGGGTACTTGAGCGCGAGTAGAACTAAGCTTTGATAGGACGTCTGCTGCAACGTTGTTGTCGCGGACGACATGATGGAACTCGAGACCGTACAACTTGTTCTCGAGCTTGCGGACTTCTAGGCAGTAGGCATCCATGTTCTCCTTGTTGCGGTCCCAAGAGTCGTTGACTTGATTGATAACCACAGCGGAGTCGCCGTAGACTAGTAGCCACTTGATGCCCAGTGAAATCGCGAGCCGGAGCCCATGTAGTAGAGCTTTGTACTCAACTTTGTTGTTTGAGACCTTCCAAAAGATCTGCAGGACGTACTTGAGTTGTTCGCCCTTTGGAGAGATCAGGAGTACCCCTGTGCCCGCGCCCTCAAGCTTGAGTTAGCCATCGAAGTACATCACCCAATGCTCTGGTCGCTTTGTTGGTGTGGGTAGTTGATTTTCCCACCACTCTGCCATGAAGTTGACTAGTGCTTGAGACTTGATAGCGGTGCGTGGCTTGAAGTCGATGTTGAGGGCGCCAAGCTCGACCGCCCACTTGGAGATTCTCCCAATTGCATCTTGGTTGTGGAGTATATCGCCGAGCGGGTAGTCGGTGATGACAGTGATCGAGTACTCCTGGAAGTAGTGTCGTAGATTCTGCGAGGTGATGAGCACTGCGTAGAGTAGCTTCTAGACCGGTTGGTACCATGCCTTGGACTCGGACAGGACCTCGCTGACGAAGTAGACTGGTCGCTGGACTGGGTAGGCGTGGCCTTCTTCCTGCCGCTCGACGATGATGACAGTACTGACCACATGAGTAGTCGCAGCGAGGTAGAGCAGTAGCTACTCCTTTTTGCGAGGTGCCGTGAGGACCGGTGGCTTGGACAGGAAGTCTTTGAGCTGCGTCAGAGCTTGATCAGCCTCTGCGGTCCACGCGAACTTCTCTTGCTACTTGAGTAGCTTGAAGAAGGGTAATCCCCATTCTCCGAGCTTCGAGATGAATCTGTTCAGGGCCGCCATGCACCCGGTCAGCTTCTGGACATCCTTGATGCAGGTTGGAGCTTTCATGTTGGTGATGATGGAGATCTTCTCGGGGTTGGCTTCAATGCCGCGATGGCTGATGATGAAGCCAAGCAGTTTTCCCGTGGGTACGCCGAAGACACACTTGTTGGGGTTGAGCTTCCACTGGTACTCCCGCAGAGATGAGAAAGTCTCTTCAAGATCGGCGATGAGCGTGTCTGAGTTCCTTGTCTTGACAACCACGTCATCCACGTAGGCTTCGACATTCTTGTTGACTTTCTCCTTGAAGCAGGCCTGGATTGCTCGTTGATAGGTAGCGCCAGCGTTCTTCAACCCGGATGACATCGTCGTGTAGCAGTAGGTGCCGAACGGGGTGATGAATGCGGTCTTCTCCTGGTCTTCTTCCTTGATTGCAATCTGGTGGTACCCGGAGTAGCAGTCGAGGAAGTAGAGCAGGTCGCAGCCTGCCGTGGAGTCGATGACTTGATCAATCCGCGGTAACCCGAAGGGGTCCTTGGGGCAGTGCTTGTTCAGGTCGGTGTAGTCGACGCACATCCTCCACTTGTTGGTGTTCTTCTTGCGGACGAGGATGGGGTTAGCGAGCCACTCAGGATGGAAGACTTCTCTGATGAAGCTAGCCGCGAGTAGTTTGGTGAGTTCCTTCTTTATGGCATCCCGTCGGTCATCAGCGAAGTGGCGAAGGTGTTGTCGCTTGGGGGTAGCTTTAGGATCGACGTTGAGTGAATGCTCGATCAGCCTCCTGGGCACTCCTGGCATGTCCGCTGGCTTCCACGCGAAGATGTCTCGGTTAGCCTGGAGGAAGCTGACGAGCGCGTCTTCCTATTTGGGGTCGAGTCCTGCGCCGATCATGGTAGTCTTGCTGCTGTCGCCGGTCCCGAGGTCGATGGCCTTCACCTGTACTTCCTCTGTTTGCTGAGGTTTGTTGGAGGTGTCGGCCATCTCAGGTATCTCGAGTTCGGTTGGTAAGTCCCCTTGCAGCGCGAGTACTCCCGCGGGACTTGGCATTTTGAGTACCAAGTATACGTAGTGGGGAATCACCATGAACTTGGCAAGAGCTGGTCTGCTGAGGATGGCGTGGTAGGAGGTTTCAAAGTCCGCAACCTCGAACTTGATGTACTCGGTGCGGCAGTTCTCCCTTGTCCCGAAGGTACCTGGCAGGACCACTAAGCCAAGTGGTATAGCTGCATTGCCTGGGACGATGCCGTAGAAGGGCGACGTGCTCTTGGTGAGCATGCCGATGATGTCGAGCTTCATCTTCTTCAAGGTCTTGGTGAATAGGACATTGAGTCCGCTCCCACCATCGATGAGTACCTTGGTGAGTCTGGAGCCTGCGACTACTGGGTTCAGGACAAGTGGAAAACATCTTGGCTCAGAGAAGCTTGTCCATTGATCCACGCGGTAGAAGGTAATGGGTACTTCCGACCACCTGAGGGGTGTCGGCACCGCTGGTTCAATGCTCAAGACTTCACGCAGAGTGAGCTTCTGCACTCGCTTGGTGGGTAGTCCACCGAAGAGGACGTTCACCGTCTTGTCGGGTTCTTGGAAGTTGCCATGGCCTTCATCGACTTTCTTCTTGCCCTTTTTGTCGTGAGGGTGTCGTGGCTCAGGAGTCTCCTTGAGTGCCCGCTGGAGCTGGTAACATTGTTCGGTGGTGTGGTTGCTATCCTGATGCCATGGACACTTCTCTTTGAGCAAGTCCTTGAAGTCGCCGGAGGTCCTCTTAGAACTGTCCTTCGCAGGGTGTTGGACAGCCGTGATAGTGTTGTCTGGCTTGCGCTTGTGGTTAGGACCCGAGTTGTTGTTGTTGCGACCCCCTTGATCCTTGTTGTTGTTGCCGCCCGTGTTGTTCTTGCTCTTGCCGCGGTTGGAGTCGTACTTGGCGTTGGCTTTCTCCTCCTCGTCGGCCCATGAAGTAATCATGTCCTTGAGCTTGGTGATTGAACTTGGGCGGCGGCGACCGAAGTCTTCGAAGGTGCGACGGTGGTATAGACCGTCTTGGAAGGAATCGATGACTTCTTTGTCGGTGACGTCGACTACGGTCGCACGCTTGTCGAAGAAGCGGCGCATGTACTAGCGAAGGGTCTCGCCTTGCTCCTGCTTGACCATCGCCAGGTCCATGCGAGTACCCAGGCGCCCCATGGCGCCCAAGAAGTTGCTGGTGAACTGTGCCTTCAGCTGGTCCCACTCGTCGATAGAGTTCTTGTCGAGTGACTCGAGCCATGTGAGTGGAGCCTGGTCCAGGCAGAAGGGGAAGTAGAGACACTTGGTGTCGTTGCCGCCACCAGCGTTCTCAATGGCTAGGGCATAGCACCTGAGCCACGGAACTGGGTCTTGCTTCGCGTCGTACTTGTTGATCCCGAGAGGCTTGAACTTCTGGGGGAGTAGCAGAGCGCGAAGTCGTGGAGAGTAGGCGGGGAAGCCGTTGCTATCGCTGACGTCGGTAGTCTTCTTGGCGTGGCGTATCTCGTTGATCCTGTGGCGGGCGTCGTAGCCGCCACATTCGTAGCCAGAGGCGTGGCTGTTCGCGTGGCCTCGACCTCCGTGATCGCCGCTGCCGCCGCGTCTTCTGCCGACGCCGTGGGAGGAGCTACCTCCGCCGCCACCACCGCCGCCGCTGGCGCCGCCCTGCGAAGGTCCTCCCCCCGTAGCTCTGGAGCGATTGGGAGTTGGCTGGTGTTCACTGCGGACGCGATTGGGTCCGACCTCTGCTGGAGTGCGGCTGCGACTAGCGGCTTCGTGGTTTGCGGCTCCGGCAATCCTGTTGTTGACCCGCATGAAGTAGGCATCCTTGGCGAGTCTGGCTATGAGGTCGCCTGCACGATGCCCCTAAACGGCTTGTCCTATTCTGTTGATGGACATAAGACATTGCTCAGGGGTAGTGTGGCTTCTGTTGGCGATTTCGTCTAGAGCCTCGTTGAGGTTGCGAATGGGTAGAGCTTCCCGAAGCCGTCGGCGCCGATCTGCTCGCTTCTTGTTGCGATTGCGCCGGGCAGTCTTGGCTTCAGTAGTCTCGTCTAGGGGTGCGTTGGCTGACTCCACGTCGTCTGAGATGTCCTCGAGGTACCGATCAGGTCGGGCCTCTGAGGTTCCGGCTTCGGTCGTCGTTACGAATACTTCACGGTCGGCCGTGCAGAGGCCAGAGTCAGTAGTTGCCACCTCGGTTGATGAGTACTCCTCTGCATTTGGGGTCAGGGGTGTCCCCTCCTGGAAGGGGAGTGTCTCGAGGTAGGTGACGCAGTGTGAGTTGTCGTCGATCAGGTCTGCGGGCTTCTTGTCGGGCCAGTAGACGAATCTGCCGGCAGGAGTAGACGTGATGACCAAGCCAGCGGCAGGACCTGACAACGGCTCCTCGGTGGTGTTGAGCTCGGACTCGGGCTCGATCGAATCCAGTCCGAAGTCGAACTCGTAGGAGGAGTCCGAGTTGTAGTCGGGGACGGCGCTGGAGTCCGAGCAGTACTCGGAGACGACCTCCTTGCCAGCCCGGTGCGAGACGAGCGCATCCACGTAGGCAACCCTATCTCGCGCCCCCGCCGCCCCGTCCGCCCCAGCCGAGCAGCCCTGCCCCCGCCCCCGCCGGCGCCGGCGCCGGCCCGCCCCCGCCCCCGCCTTCCCGCCCCTGCGCCCCGCCCCATCCGGCACCGGCCCGCCCCCGCCTTCCCGCCCCACCGCCGCGCCCGGCCCCGCCAGCGCGGCTCGGCCCCGCCGCCTCGCCCCGGCCCGGCCGCCGCGGGCTGGCCTAGTCACCGTGCTCCCGCCGCCGCGGCCCAGCCCCGCCGGCGCGCCCCCTCCCCGCCTCCGCGCCCCGGCTCAGCCCCGCTCCCCCGCGGCCGGTGATCTGTTTTCGGGTAATTTCTTGCTTAACTTGCCTGCAACTGCACAGTTCATCCATGCCTTGCTTCTGGATCTAGTGACTAGTAGCAGACTAGTAGTAGGAACTGTTAATTCCATATGATGTCAGCTAGTATTTGAGCAAATTACTTGTGTAATATAATGCTATATGATTAGCATGTGTGGATTGCATTATTGTGGCGTGAGACAGTACATGGGTAACCTTTAATTTGTTGTGTGCGACTGCGACCTTTAATTTGCTACATCTTGCATCGGTATGGAAATCAGAAGCAGTCTATCTTAGTCTGAGAAATACATTTCTAGCTGTCATATCACAAATGCGCCAAATTACTTATAAATATTAGTCCACAGCAGCCAGATAGCTTTTGTTGACTTCCCGTCATGCATGCACACATGGAATAGTCCTTGCTATCTTCTGTCTTGTGACATATATTAAAGGATATAACTGAGCCTAGTTACTTGATGATTTGTGGATGCAGTATGCGAAATAGAAATTTTAGGTCGCTTTATCTTCATTTCCTTTCTATTGCATCCTATCAGATCATTCTCGCTGTCATTATTTGCTACTCCAGTTTGAAGTAGTTAGTTCTCACGGCTAGTTCATATTGTGGATGTGTGGCCTTCGTGTCGGAATTGTGGATGTGTGGCCTTCGTGCCCTATATGTGTTATCGGCCATTGAGCCGGCTTCTTTCTTGCAGGTTTTGGAAACCTTCCCGTGCAGGGGAGGTTATGCCGAAATTTTGTGCTTATAGTGTTGTTTTTCCTGTTTTGCAGAGCAAGACCTGTCGGAGGGAACCCGGAGCACCTCGGCTACCCCGATCGTCTTCGTCGGCACTGCGGTCCTGCCTGCACAGCGCCAACTCGTCAGTGCATCGACTCACCACTGCGCTACTAGCCTGTCTCCACCGCCACCCTAGGTATAATTGAGCTCTTTTCCTTACCGTTGTCGTACATAGATCGGTGTAGCCTAGTTAGGTGTCTCCCATCCGAAACAGATACAGTTGGAGATATGCGAATCTTTGTATATCTTTATGACCGTATCTGTTTCGGATTGTCCACATTTTTTGGACAGCCTGCGGATGCGTAGATGTGTTAGTTTCCGTGTTCTGCTCGGATCCGAGACGGAGTTTCGGCACTACCTCCCCGTTGTTCCCCGGATACACACTCTCCCTTCCAGGACGTGTATCGGGAGAGCAGTGTCACACCCAGTTTTAAAGGCAAAACTGAATGCATTGATTACATGTGCGCCAGGATCAAGTTACACACACGTAATGACATTGTGAATACCAAAATCAGTGCCACACGAATATAGAGTTATTACAAGACCAAAAGTCTTAAACGAACATAAATAATGAGTTCTCGCAGCGGATAGAGATGCCTCCACAGGCAGCTGACTGAAGGCACGCACACCTAGAACTCCTGGAAGTCACCGGGATAGTCTTCAAATCTCTCCCAGTCTGAGCAGCAATCCGAGTATTGTAGATACAAGAAAATAGACAAGCGTGAGCACATGCCGTACTCAGCAAGGGGAAAACAACATATAACATGCAAGGCCATATGGTAGATGGCTAAGGTTCAAGCAGATTAGCATTTTAGTAGGTCAAGTTTTATTCGTAACATAATTACTAAAGAGTATAATTTTATACCAACCCACAATTAATATTAAGCATAAACATCATAAGTAAAGATAGAGCAACGATTTAATATCAAATTTCATAACTTAGTCATGTGAGGGTCCAGGCCACTCTTGACGGTGAGTATGGCTAACTAGTTAGTTTTACACTCTGCAGAGGTTGTACACTTTCACCACAAGCAGTGTAAAAGCTCCGAAGAACTTTGAACCCAACCATGTGGTGTTTGCAAGGCACCATACCACACTACCGAGGTGTGGTTGCATAGGGACGCTACAAGGCCTTTACAAAGGTTCCCCAGCAAGTTGTGACCCACAAGGTCCGGATCAGTTAGCAAGGTATAAAGTCCCCTAGCAGGTCAATACCCCACCATAGAAAATAACTCACCCAGCCCCCTGCTAGAGTGAGTCCATACCCCGTAGTACCACCGATCCCTTGTCCTTATCAGGTAAGAACACCCCAAGCTAAAGTTCCTAATTATTCAGCCAAGACCATTGCCCGTTTAGTTCTTGTGGTTGTACTGCTTTCCTGGGTGGTTCTCCATGTTCCGATTAACAAAGCAAAGGTGATCTCGTAATTAAAATAACATAACGGAACATAGAGCATAAAGATATCCAAGTTGATTAACACCATCCCAGTTAAGCATCCTAAGCAATAGCTACCATCAAGATTAATTTAATAACCTGGTTACAAGGCAAAGATCATAAAAGACTAGGCATGATCCTTAGTAGGTTCCCGTCAAGTTAATGCAAGCAATAAAAATAAATATGATGAATTTAATGCATGTTATATAGGACAAGTGGGTATGCATCAAGGAAGACTTGCCTTCAACAAGACTCTGCTGCTGCTCAAACTCTTGCACGTCTTGATCTTCAAATCCTTCGAACGCTTCACTCTCTACGTACCACAACATTCACATACAAGCATACAACAAGAATAAATAAGAAACAATCATCAAACAGTACTAACAGAACAAAACAATGGCATAAAACTAATCTATGCTTCGAGACAATCGCATGGGCATAAAGAACGCTAAAAACAGAGCTAAAACGATCAAGTTATGCACTAACGAAGGTACAAGGACTTTTCTGTAAAGAAAACTAATGATTCAGGGCTTAAACATAACAAAAGGACCTAACTGTAAAGAAACTACTACTGCGGAAGAACCTATTTGTAAATCTAAGAAGCGCAGGGGCTTTCTTGCAAAAAGGCGAAGACCGGGTCGGTTTGACCGGTATTGACCCCGGTCGGCTAGATCTGATCCGTTGGATCTAGATCCAACGGCTGGCGCAAGCAGCGGCGGACGGCTTAGGTCAGATCAAACAGGGATTGTCGGATCTTGATCCGATGGCTGCGGTCGCACGCAAGCGCACGGACGGCGGCGACCGGACGGCAAGCAGCGTTGTGCTGCAGCGGACGGCGGCGGACTCGTCGGCGCGGCTCGGGATCGAGCTAGGGTGCTCGTTAGGGCGCGCGGACAACACCAGGAGGTAGAGCGCGGCACAGCAAAGATAACTAGGGCGGCGCGAACGGCTCGGGTGAAGCGGAGACGGCGCGGGACGCGGCGAGGTGGAGCGGCGTGCCGGCTCAACTCTGGCGAGCGCGGTAAGGTGATGCGGGGCACGAGCTCGAGTTCAAGCGGCACCATGGTCCTCCTCTCCTTCTTGCGCAGCTCCGAGATGCCTTCACGACGGCGGGGAGGCGACGGTGGAGGAGATCGACGAAGGCGGCGCGGCTAGGGTTTCCGGCGGCGGCGGCGGCGCAGGGCACGAGGTGGCTAGGGTTTTGGGACAGCGCACGGGTGGCGGCGGCGGCCTTTAAATAGGCCGAAGACGACACCATGGCATGCGGATCACGCCTAGTAGGCGCGTGCGAGGCGTGCGTGGTCGGGATTTCCCCGATTCCCACTTCGACATGGCGCGAGGAGGAAGATGACGGGTGGGACCTGCGTGTGGGCGACAGATGGAGAGGGGAGGCGGCGCGGGATGCTTTGGGCCGAAAGGCCGGCTGGGCCGCAAAGGTAGGGTGCACCGAGCGAACAGAGCGGAAAAGATCAGGGGGCAAAAACGAACTTCGACTGTTGGGCTTGAGGAAAAACGCACGCGGGCAGAGAGGGGGAGTTCAGGGTCGTAAACCGGACTTCGGGTAGCTGGGCTGCGAAACAAAACTGGGCCAGAAGTGAGGAAGGGAGGAGATGGGAAAGGAAGAAGGTTTTGATATTTTTGAAAAGATATCAAACAATTGAAATTCAAATTCAAATTTGAATTCCAACAACCAAAATCAATGCACCAGCATGAATGCAACAAACATTAAGCCATTGATTTAATTTAGAGAAACAAATAATGTGTTTGTTTTTTTTCCTGTACTATATTCCCTGTGAAGAATTAAATGTTGGGAAAATTTTAAAATTAAGAGAAAATCGTTGTTTAAATTTTCTTCCTATTCACATCTTGAAATATGGAAATTTCAGGGTTTGACAAGCAGCGGGGAGGTGCTACCGAAATTTCGTCTCGGATCAGAGTAGAGCATGGAAACTAACCTCATCTACGCATCCGCGGGTGGGATTAGGACCTATCCTTACCTATTAGATAGTAGGCACGCCGTGCAGATGCGATTGATGGTTATATTACTGCATTATGTGTATATGCTAGAGAATGGATAACCGTGAGTGGATGTACACGGGATGCCCAAGTCAGGCTCAAGTCACCCGTGAATGGATGGATAAGACCGAGAAATTCTTGGACCATGTGTTTAAGGAAGCCAAGGGAGCGGGAGACACGTTTTGTCCCTGCAGCCAATGTAAAAACAAGAAGAAAAAAAAAGAAAGTCATGTTGAAGGATCTTTGCAAGTATGGATTTATGCCAAACTATACCCGGTGGGTGTACCATGGTGAAGCCTATCATCCCAGAGAGGAGGCCGTGAGACAACGCTTGGAGGCATTTGATGGTGATGGTGGGGTAGCAGGATGGTTAGGTGACTATGAGGATGCAACGTTCGCTGAAAGGCCTATGGAGGACAAGAAGGATGATAAGGAGGAGGAGCCAGAGCCGAGTGCTAAGGCGTTCTTGGCCATGTTGGAGTCGGCACAAAAGCTCCTACATGAGAAGACAACGGTTTCTCAACTTGATGACATTGGGCGCCTACTGGGGTTGAAGTCCCAGCACAACATGACTCGAGCCTGCTTCGATGCTATGATGGCAGTTATTGGGGGACTGCTTCCGGAGGGTCATCATCTTCCGAGCAACTTGTACGAGTCAACGAGACTCCTTCGGGCACTGAAAATGCTTGACGGACTACAACTAGAGAATGACAGCGATGAGGATGAGGCTGTTGACAATTTGGAGGCTCTTGATAGTGATGACGAGACCTATCATCCATATAATCCCGATCATGAAGAATATTAGAAATACATGTAATACTTCTCGTTTTAATACTTGTAAATATTAGAAAAACATGTAATACTTCTCATTTTAATACTTGTAAATACATTTTCTTTGTTTTGCTTCCTTGCTAAGTACTTCTCGTTTATCTAGACTAATACTGGTTTATTTGTTTTAATTGCAGGTGATGGGGCCCACTAGGTGGTGTCGCTCGGCTTACTCGAGACCGAGGGAGCCGGATCCGGAGCCAGCGGTTGGGGAGCCGGAGCCGTCAGAGAGGCAGAGGAGGGCGAGGGGTAGGCCCAGGCTGGAGGCATCGATTGACCACGACCTCAGCTCCTCTCGCTCTTCTAGGGACGACGATGTCCCTCCGCAGATGTATGACGAGGGGGTTCCACACGCGTCCGAGGAGGCGGTTCCGCATGCGTCCGAGGAGGGGGCAGGGGGTTCGACTTCCTCTGCAGCCTCGATACCATATAAGCGAGGTCCCAGCCAGCTCCCGAAGCGACCGATTCCTGTTGACCGCCGCCCACTGATTGCACCCGAGGGGGATAGGTAAGTAACTTCATATGTTCTTCATTTGATATATAGGAAAATCATAATAATAACTAATAATAACTATTATTAACCACTTGTGCAGGAACTGGATACTTGTTGAGGAGGGGGTGGAGGCTCGCAATGTCAATGGGATCTTGGGACTTCTGTGTAGGGAACACTTCCCTGGCCTGGTGTACAAGTCAGAGGATGATGTGGAGGGAGAGTTACCCTCGTTTGACCAGTACGCCCTCTTCCCCGCAGATGAACCGTACAGAAACTTGGCGGATCAGGTGATTTCGGAGTTGTGGGTAAGCCTTTCTCGCTCTACGACCCTCATTTCATTACTTTCATTGGACATTGTTGAAATAAAATAATGGACACCTCGTGTCTTTATGCAGGACTTCTTCAGATGCCAGCCAGGATAGGAGGAAAGGGCGTATCAGGTGGCTTACGCTTCTTGTAAAAGGCGTGTCTCGGACTTGTATTATGAGGCCCGCCTGCAGGCGCACATTGACTACAACGCCACCTACTGTAATAGAAGAATCAACAGAAAGCAGGCAAGAAGTGAGACAGAGACTCTGACAAGGGAGCAGTACCTCTAGGTAAAGAGAAAACATCTCCTATTGATCTCTTTTCATATTACGTATGCCTAATTTGATCTTCTGATGGCTTGTAGGTGATTCCGAGCTGGTGTGCCACCTTTTGCGATTGCTGGGCTGCTATGGTGGAGAAATGGTTGGACGCGGACTGGCAGAAGGCGCACCAAGAGAAAAAAGACCACCGTATGCTGATGCCAGGTGTACCTCACCATCAGGGCAGCGCCAGCCTCAGCAAATACAAAAAGACATATGTAACTCGCCGCCACTTGTCTAATCTAGCCACGCTCAATTCTGCATGATTCCTAACCACATGTTGCCTTTTTTGTAGGAGGCGGCGCACGGTGGCCGGCCAATTGGCCAACTCGCAGCATATGCTCTGGCCCACATGGGCCCGGCAAAGTCCAACATCAAGTACAACCCGGATGCGGGCCCAGAGGCGTACACCAACTCCAGCGTCCACAACCACCTTAGTTCGTACATGGAGGCATCAAGGTTAGTCCATGGGCCAGACTACGATCCGAGGTCCGAGGAGCACCTTGATCCTGAGCTAGTGATGAGGATTGGGCAAGGCAAGAAGCATGGGCGGTTCTACATTGGCGACGGCATCCTCGACACGGCCTCTACTCCTCCTCTCGACCACCTACTAGCAGCGAGCACGAGCTCTAGTGTGCCCATAAGCCAGCGGCCGACAGCAATAGCATCACTCCAGGTAAGTATTCTCACTTTCATTAGTCGTTCTTTGACTTTTACGTTCCTTACCTCTGCATTATTGGAACATTAGTGTCAAATGTTGCAGGCCGAGATGCAGCATCTTCGGGACCGGCAGGAGGCCCTGCTGGCTCAGCGGGAGGCTGAGCGAGAGGCTCAGCTGGCCGAGCGGGAGGCCGAGCGGGAGAGGATACAAGCTTTGGAGGCCCAGACACAAGGTTTGCTCGCATTCGTGCAACAACTTGGGGTGCAGCAAGGTTGGCAGATCCCAGCACAACTGCTTGCACCACCACGACCACCTCCACCACCTTGTCGAGAGTCCACTCCGGTGAGTATGAGTACGATTGTTTTACTTTCTGTGCTAATGCTTAGTGTCAAACCTAGTGATGGCCGTCGTGCCGGATTTGTTGATGTGTCGGCCTTCGTGCCGGAGTTGTTGATTTGTCGGCCTTCATGCCGGAAATGTGGTTGTCGGCCTTCGTGCCGACCTTCTTCTTGCAGGTTTTGGAAACCTCCCCATGCAGGGGAGGTGCTGCCGAAATTTTCAACTTTTCTTTACAACTTAGATTTTTATCTTGTCACTCACGTGCAATTTCTTTTCTTTTTCAGCGGCACTCGGGGGCGTCGTCGAACCATGTTGGAGGGTCGCCGGTGTCGCACGTCGGGCCATCCCCAGCTAGAGCATCGCCAGGATCGCACATTGGGACATCCCAACCCTCCCAGTTGCCGTGAGCCGCCCGCGGACTCGTTTTTATGTATTGCACTTGTGAACTTGGAATAATGTGTACTTTTGGACGTGTGGTTTGTAATATATTGTGGATTCCGGACATATTTGATCGTTTGTTATTTATAAATGTGATTTGTGATATATTGAAGTCGATTTGTGGTTTGTGTAAATATATGCCTTGTTTGTCACACGTAAAAGGAAAAAAACAAAAGAAAAAAAAGAAGGGGGCTTCCCCGAGTGCCAGGGCAGCGGCACTCGGGGAAGACTTTTTTTAAAAAAAACGGCAATTTTCTTCCCCGAGTGCTTGGTCCACGGCACTCGGGGTTGAGGATTAAAAAAAACGAAATTCTTCCCCGAGTGTCGCGCCCGGGGCACTTGGGGAAGAGGTTTTTTTTAAAAAAAATAAATTTCTTCCCCGAGTGTTGCACTCGGGGAAGAGGTTTCAAAAAAAATAAGAAATTTCTTCCCCGAGTGTTACACTCGGGGAAGAGGTTTTTTTTTTAAAAAACCGGGAGATAGCGCCGACGGTGTTAAATTGTCCCCGAGAGTTAGCTTGGCACTCGGGGAAGGCTTCCCCGAGTGCACGAGATTTGGCACTCGGGGAAGGCCGCTTCCCCGTGAGAAGCGTCCCCGGTAGGTCTTCCCCGAGTGTTGCACTCGGGGAAGCCTTCCCTGAGTGTTTTGGGGCCTTCCCCGAGTGCATTTGGCACTCGGGGAAGCCGGCGTCTCCCGTAGTGTTCTAGGCAATTTCTTTTATTATGAATGTAGACATAAATATATATCTAGGTGCATAGCAAATGAAATGCAAATAGAAAAGTCAAAATGACATGTAATTTAGAACGGAGGGAGTAGTTGTATTGTTTGGTTCAGAAACTGCGGACTTCTTCGAATGATAATGGTCTTTTTGTTTGGTCAGATGAATTTTACCAACTCATACATCTAGAAATGATCCCATGGTAAAGTTCAACCAATTTACTTATACCATATGATTACCTCTTATTAGTAGAATAATATATTAAGAAGCCTATTGGAGTGCAAGACAGATAAGAACACATCCAACACACCAAAGTACTTATTCAAGTGATTCATCTAAGGCTTAGCTCATACTTTTTTTGCGGAAGTAATTATTGTTAGGATATGCCTAGATAAGAAATAATGCAAGATTTGAGTACCTTGTGATCAGGTTTTAGAGTGAACCACCAGGTACAAGAGGTGTGCCGGCATCTTGGAGCCTCGGTGGCTCGCCGATAAGTCTTTGACCCTCCGACTTGGTGTGGAGCGGCGTTGATGACCATGTGTGGGGAACATGGAGTCCCCTTCCTTTGTGAAGAAACTCTTTAGTGGAGATGGCACAAAAGTGACCAAAGAACTTGCCATGTTCCTTAGTGATCAAGCCTTTGTGGCAAGTCAAGCTGTGCTTTGTGAGAGACTTGGTGATCGAGAAGTAATACTTTTGTCCGAGTATTTCAACAACGTAGACTAGTGGTGGCTTAGTGCCTACTGATACCGAGGGACAAATCATTATGTCAAGAGTTTGCTTTCCCTCATCCCCTTTCAGCCTTTCTTGCTTTCCGTCATCCCCTTTCTTATGTTTCCACATTTCATACTTGTAAATTGTGTGCCTTTATTACTTTAGAGTATCTTGATAGGATTGTCTACAAATTTCAAAACTTGTTTTAGATGAGAATTTCACACTGGATCAGTCTTAGAATGCACTTTTAGATCGCTCTAGTTTATTTTTGTGCAAAGTACCGAAAGCCATAGTAGTAGGTTTAAAATTTCCTAATTCACCTATCTCCCTCTTATGCTGCGAGCATCGATTCCTTGATTTCCTTCCCATACACCTCTTTCGAACGAGAGTCGACATCATCAGCGGTCGATACCTTCCAATGCAAAGAGACCTCTTTAGAACGAGAGTCAACAATCAACATCATCAGCTATACCTTCCAATGCAATGACACCCGAGAGTCAACATCATTGTACGCCTCCTCTGTTGTCTTCCTATAAGGTCGATGTCGATGCAATTTGTCATCACCTAATTTCCTACCGCTGGAATTTCTGCAACGAGGTACGAGGACGATCGATGACTGTGAAAAATGAGATTCCCTACTTTTTAATAATATAATACAAAGAAAACATCCACAGATTCCGTGCATTGATCGAATCCTCTTGCACGTGTTCTTGGAATGCAAGATTTTCAAGACCTGAAAATGAAAAAGGCATGACTCTAAGGAACCATGAGTCCATATGCCCACAGTAAACCACTGCATCCCAAAAGCCTATTCAAAGAGCATCAGAACGTACAACACGCAAACTTGATGAGAGATTCCTCGGAAAAAAAAGTTGACAAGAGGTGGAAACTGGAAACATGGACAAAACTTTTAGTATGCGACAAGTGTCCCATCAAGCAGGTGAACTTTCACTAAATTTAGCAATCTTTTTTCTTGTGTTTGAGCAAGCCAATCTTCTCAAAGATGATTAAGATTTCGGTGCACATCTGGTCCATGAACATCATGGAATAGACCTATTTGACACGTGATTACCTTGGTAGTTGGTACCCAAAGCCTGCATGGCATTATTTTGATCACGTCCTTTAACTTTACCTCCGGCGTGATAATCTCCCACTCCTTATTTTTTATCACATCCAGTCCGGCTTTTGTGTAGACTGTTCTTGTTCGTTATACTTCTGGTGTCACTCTTATCAACTAAGGCAATGCACGATTTTCTTTTCTTCACCTCGAACAAGCTAATATAGGGCCTGTTTGGGAGAGCTCCGCTCCCAAAAAAAAACAACTCCACTCCATGAAAAAAAAAATCCAAACAGGTCAACCAGCTCCACTCCACTCCAACAAATATTAGCTACACTCCAGTTTTTTTGGGAGCTCCTCAAGAGGTGCTCCAGAAATTTTGAGAGCAGGTGGAGTTGGAAATAATTACCCACTGCCACCGGTTACACCTCCTCATACCCTTTCAAAAAAGAAAATAGAAAAAGTCAACATGTCCCTGCAGCCGCACCGCCGGGCCCTTCCTCCTGCCACGGGCTCGCCGGCTGCCTCGCGGCACCCCGCCGCCACGGCCTGCCGACCCTACCCACCACTGGCCGGCGGCGCGCCCCGCCTCCCTCCCGCTTTCTTGCCGGCGGCCGAGCCATCCCTCTCCTCCCCCTACTCCATCCACCTATGCGCTGCCCCATCCTCTCCTCCATGGGCGGCACGGTGAATCGACGGCAAGGTCGGGCGCGCGGCCATTAGCCCCGCGAGTTCCGTGCCCAGCTCGTCGTCGCGGCCCTGCTCGCACTCCTTCCCTTCCCATGGCTCGGGACGCCTCCACCGATGTGAAGCCCTGCGCGTCGTACGCTGCCGGGTCTGGGGTTGGGGAGGTCGCGCCGCTGCAATCTCGCCGGTCTGGGTGCCCAAGCTCCGCCAGCCGCTGGATCTGGGCCGGGGAGGTCGCACTGCCGCCGAGGTAGGCCCGCCGCCGAGGTGGGCTCGCCGCCGCCCGCCTCCTCCTCAGTCCGTGTGGATGGAGCAGGGAGACGGCGTGGGGAGGACAGGAGGGCGGACCATGGGCGCCGTGGAGGCCGCTGCGAGAGAGAGGCCGTCGTGGAGGCGCCGTGGAGGCCGCCCGTGGCCGGGTGATAGGCCGCAATGCCTGAGTTGTAAGGTGCGAGGTTGAAGATAACCTGTCAAGTGGGACCTGCGTGGAAGTGAGGGGAAGTTCTATGGGCCAATCTGGGCCACTACCTGCACAGTTGGCTGCGGGGGTAGAGTGATGCGGGCCTTTAAACTTTGTGGAGTGAAGCTCTCCCAAACATGATGTCTGAAATTGCTGGGGTGGAATGGAGTTTCAGGAGTGGAGTTTGTGGAGTAGCGGTGTTGTTTATAAGGTGGAGCATTTGCATGTCCTTGAGCAATCGCTTTGGCCTTACCATGATGCTTGTCCTCTGAGCAGTACTAACAAAATTAATACCACATCCTTCTCCTCTCATCGCCTTAGATTATTATATCTTTAATGAATTGACTTTACTTTTCAGGTTTGATTTCCTCTCCTCTAAGCAATCTCACGAAGGATTCTCTCACAAAAAAAAATCAGGCAGACTGAAAATGTGCTTGCCGATATTCACTAAAAAATTGGATGGTCTAGGGCTAACTCCACTGGCACAAATTTATAGGCCATGTTTTAGATCCATGGCTAAAAATTACCCCTACACGATCTAAAGTTGGGGCTAACCATGGGGTAAAAATTAACTAAACTACTAGCTAAACTTTAGTCCATTAGCCCTATACACCCAACTAATTCGGGTTAAAATTAGCTATTGGCTACCAAAAGTCATTTTTTGGTCCAAACTGCCCTTCCTTCCTTTGTCCAGGGGCAAAGTTGACATTTGTAAAAAAATGCATCTATCTATTAGTGATGTACTCCCTTCATGTCAAAATATTTGTCGCCGTTGATTTTTTCTTAGAACTTTGGTCATTTGTCTTATTCAAAAAATTATTACAGATATGTAAAAGGATAAGTCAAACTTAAAATACCTGCAATAGTAAAACATGTAGCAAAAAAATAGATGGTATTCGCATAATTTTTTGAATAAGACGAATGATCAAAGTTGTAAAAAAAGTCAACGGCGACAAATATTTCAATATGGAGGGAGTATATAAAAATGACATAATTTTAACCTGTTAAACTTTAGCTAGGGATAAACATTAGCTTTAGCACATCTAAATAGGGCAGCTAGTTAGGATGCAGTAATATTTTTCAAACTATGGCATCATCTTTCACTCCTTGTGCTAATTAAATTTGATGGCAAGGTGTCCTTATATTGCAATCCAGTTAAGTATTCAACTGCAACAAATATTGACATCCTTTTTTCACAACGTGTTGTTCACTTGTTGGAGGCTCGCTTCATTCAGACCATGTTATGCTAGCTATAGATTAGTGTTTCTCGTGTTGTGGGTTGTTCTCCACCCTCTGTTTTTATGTTTTGTTTTCAATGATGAACATGTTAACATTTCAATTTTTTCGATAAGAGAAATTTTATAATGCTAGACAATTACATCAAGATGATACAATCGAACTAAGCTTATTTGTGGCCTCTGCATAGCTAAAATGCACACAACCTATAGAAGAAAATAAGAAAATGACATGACAATATATGACATATCACGACAAACTACACAACACAGCTTAATCTTCAAACCTTAAAATACCCTAACAATACCTGGACTACGAAAAAATTCTCTAAAAAAACGCCTTCAACAACAAGAAAACGGCATGCAAGTGCACATCATCGTTGCCAAGTCGATTGTTTTATATCATATACTACACCTACCTGAAAAAATATACTACACCTACTGTAACAAACATGTTTTTTTATGTTTATGTTTATCCGAGCACTAACTCAGAAGATTATATGTGAAGCAATGTAAATATGGTTTTGCTAGCTCTGCTTCTAATAGAGAGAAATCATGTCTTTGCTATGGACGTACGTCCAGGGATCGATCAATCTCAAACACGTTGCCTCGTTCTCCATGGTATCAAATTGCCAGTCCTCTTGGTTGTCTCCCTGTTTCATCAAATTTCTCACCCCTGATGCATCATTCTGTTGACTCCTGAATCCTGATGCATCAAATTCCACATGACTGTCCATATTATTCTGCGTATACAATGCTGACTTGGCTGTTCTCTCTGTTCCATCAATGTCTCACCATCAGCTGATGCATCAAACCGTCGACTGATCTCTATATCAGCAGTACGGCATAGCAGCTAGCTTCTTCCACATAGTACATGACAAAGACAAAAATCGCCATGCTGCCGTTGTTCTCCACACGCTGCTATCACGGTGCGGCTTTTCATGACCTCCCCACTGTTTTTTCAACGCTTGTCGTCAGCCTTTTAGAACCCAGCACTCTCTCATCGTATCGCATTTTAGATCCATAGAATCGTAGCCGATCGGGCTTCCCATGGCACGCTGACCACTTTTTTTTTAAAAGAGGTGCAAAGCATATTTTTCATATTAAAAGAAGAGAGAACAATGTTTGAGTTTGAACGAAGAGCAAGCCAACTGGAAAAAACACACAGACGCAAAGCTAAAACAAAAAAAATACAAAAATTACAACGATCTCAGAGGCCGCACGCTAAGAAGGCGGGCAAGAAGAAGGAAGCCCGCACGCGTTCAAGTCTTAGCCTCCTCCAAAATTGCCGGCGCAAGTGACACCGGCATGAGCGTCTCCCTATCGTGAACACTTCTGTTGCGCTCCTATGACGACCAAGTGACCAACCATACAAAGGCATCGAAACCTTTCCTCTGAGCTTTAACGACCAACTTCCGAGCGGAGCACCACCGTACCAAGCAGCAAGGTTTTGCGGGCATTGAAACCGTTTGGCACGCTGACCTCATTGTTTCCTCTACTTTATCCTGCTCGCTCTTGGACTCTTATTAGAATCTCTATCTCTGTGTCATCGAATTGCCTTCGCCTTCTAGAAGAAATCATGCATGACGCCGCAGCCCTGCCAACTGCCATGGCTATGTATGTATAGGAAGCTGGAAGCGTCGCTCTCTTCTCTCCAACCATATGGCACGAGATTCACCGAACTAGTTCGTTGACAGTGGCCATGGAAAACTTAGAGAAATCACTGAACACGTTTGACAATGGCCCATGGAAAACATAGAATTTACTGAGCACGTTTCAAAACCGCGAGGACGCACCCCCGGCCGTGCACTTTAAATAGAGCCATCCTCGTTGCACCACCCCTCATCACCACGCACCGTACCTCCAGCTCACTTGCAAGAACCAGAGCTAGTGAGAAACAATCAAGCAAAGCACCACCTCGATCGACCACCATGGCCGGCACCAGCAGCTTCGCGGCTCTCTCCTGGGTAGTCCTCGTGGTGGCGCTGCTGGCCGCCAATGCGTCGGCGGCGCCGGGCCCGGGGGAGGTAATGGAGACGCGCCTGCGCGTGTTCTGGCACGACGTGGTGAGCGGGGGAACGAACGGCTCGACGATGGTGCAGGTCGCCCAGGGCCCCAACACCAACACCTCCGCCACCATGTTCGGCAAGGTCACGGTGATCGACGACCCGCTCACGGAGGGCCCCAACCTGACCTCCAAGGTCCTGGGGCGCGCGCAGGGCATGTACGTCAGCGCTGGCAGAGACAAGATGTCGCTGCTGATGGCCATGAACTTCGTCTTCGTCGACGGCCCCTACAACGGCAGCAGCCTCGCCATCTTTGGCCCCAACGCTATCGAGCTGAAGGTCAGGGAGATGCCCGTGGTCGGTGGCACCGGCGTGTTCAGGTTCGCGCGAGGGTACTGCAAGGCGAGGACCGAGTGGATCGGCAGCACCGGCGACGCCACCGTCGAGTACAACATCCACGTCCGCCATGACTGAGGATGGACCATATGCTTCCTCGTGCAACCACGCTCTTTTCTGGTTGCTGATTTCTTCCTTTATGCATGGCAGCTCGAATATATGATTTACTTGAATTTGGCACTGGTTTTAAGTTTTGATATTGAAAATAATAATGTGTGATTGCACGTAGCATATGATTATTATTCAAATAAATTAATCATTGTTCATCACATATCTCCACTGTTTGAACGAGATTACGTGAGCGATTATTTGATTTTGAATTAGTCCACCATGTTATTGACAAGCTCTTGCCATAAGTGATGATGTCCAAATACGAACTCGCTTCAAATAATTACCGTTTTGGAACACATGCAGTCAACACAGTTTAATTTTTCATCAATACTAAAATAATACTGTATTTGAATTCACCTCTAATAAATGGTAGTAGGACTAAACATTTCAAGTCTCTTTAAACGTTTCAAATTCACCTCTGATAACGGCGGCTACAAGCTAGGCCTCATGCTGCCATTCTGGCAGGAGGCAGCCGATCGCGGGGACCATGTTAAGGAGGTGTACACTAACGATGATTGCTAATCAAGGCTCCTAAGGGCGCCCGCAAAGGATGTCTATAAGCTATCTACAAGATTCCAATCGTCTTAGGAGATAGAGGAGAGAGAGAGCATAGTATGGCTAGATGTAGCTGCTTTCCCTACAAATGTGGAGCAGGGCCATTAGGGAAGAAATGATTAAGGGTGGATTCAAATGTCTGGAAATCCGAATTATCCGAATTCATATTCGTTAAAAATGCAAATATGGAATTTGTATTCATATTCAAATTGAAAGTGGATGGCAAAATGGAAGCATCCAAATTTGATTAAGAAAAACGAATTTGGATTCAGATATCCAGATTTCTGTCTGATCCGGATTTAAAACAGATATATACAGCATCCGAAAAGACGTCTCGATTTTTTCCAGCGGCGCGAGCTCGCCCGCGCAGCACCATGGCGCTCCCGCCTTCGCCTCACGCCACGGTTTCTTCTGGCGGGAACAAAAGCACCGCGCCCTTCCGCTTTCGCACCATGATTCGGTGCCCCAAGCGCACCAAAATCTTTGCATATATTATCTGCCGCCCGCAGCTCCCTCATTTCTGCCGCCCGCAGCTCCCTCATTTTCTCCCCAGCTAAACAAAAAATCCCCACCACCACACCCTAACCCTACCTGCTCGGCGGCAGCAGCGGCCCCTCCGTTGCGGCTGCTCTGTGCTGGGCCTCCGACTACTCATCACCACGGCTGCGGCCTCCCACTGTTGCTCCTCCTCCGTGAAGGCCTGTGCTATAGCTTCCCCCCTGATTTGAAGGTGCCCTTTTCTTTCTACTTTCTATGTTGGATCTTGAACTTGGTGCTCCTATATTTCTAATTCGTACGGCAACACATAGCAGCATCAAATATTTATGGTCATTCATGTAGAGAATATATAGAAGCTTGTTATGCTTTTGTGTTCTTGAGCTGTTTGTTTAATTTGCCTGGTTACAGAAACTAGATAGCTATAATATTCTGACTAGCCTCTCTAATATCTAGCCTTATGTTTTGACAGAACTAGGACTAAAGGGAAAAGGTGAACTAGATCAATAACCATGGTTTAAAGAAGAGATAAATTCAGGAGCGGGCCCTAAACTTGGCAAGAGGTGCCAGTTAGGCCCCTCTACTTATAAAATGCACACCTAGCTATTGTATCTTGGTCTGGCTGCGACACGGACACCTGCAGTGTGTGCCAAAATCGAACCGTGCGGTGCAAAAGGCGAACCATACACATAGTGGCAGCCGAACCATGGGTGTCAGACCCATCGTTCGGATGTTGCAGACGCGCCGCACCATCAGCTGCTTAACCGAATAAAATACTGTATCCGGCTGTTGGTTGTTGCTTCCACCCATGACCCATCCAGCGACGGAAAGCAGAGGTACTGGACTGCTGGGTTTGGAAGGATGTGGCGGCGGGGGCGGGGGCGGCAGCCAGCTCAAGGATGCAGCGGCGGGGGCGGGCCAACAGTAAGGCTTCGTTTGGCAACAAGTGTTTTGACAGGTATTGAGGCCCAAACCCGCGTCGGGGGGAAACCAGCCCACGACGGGGTGACCTCCCCTGCTTGGCCCAAATGTGTATTTGGCTCTACGTGTGTAGCCAGCAACTCCACCGCAGGCCGAGACGGGAAGACTCCTCCACTCGCGTCCCTCTCCCTCGCGCTGCCTCGCGGCGCCGCCGGTGAGCCCGACGACAACAGGTAATCGTGCTGCTGCCTCCTCCTCCTGCCTTCCCTCCATCTCCATCTCTTGCTAGGGTTGGGCGGCGGCAGCGACGACGGCGGCGGCGGCGATTGCTACCCCCACGCCGGCCTCGATTAAGCTCCTACAGGTGCATATCCCCCTCATCTCCTCCCCTCCCATCTCCTCCTGCTCCCCTGCTTGCACATTTAAACTCATGCTCATGTCCTATCCCAGATCTGAACAGTTTGCAATATAGAATCCGAATTGCGATTTGATTAATTTTGAGAATCCGAACAGTTTGCAATACAGTAGTGTCTTCATTTTTTGAAATAAGAAAAGAGGCTTGAGATTGGTAATGTGGTGACACAGGGTTTTCCTATCAGCAAGTTTATGTGTTCGACTTGAAATCTGTATTTTTTATAGTACATCAATTAGTGTCATTCTATATACTCCAGTGCTCAACACATACGGCAATAAGATTTGCAACACATCAGTAAGCTATAGAGATATATAAGAATAAATAATTACTGTACAATAGTATGATAGTCATACATTTGGGTGTATAATCGGACACGTTATCCTTTTGCATTCAGTCAATGAAGCATTGTTGTCTGGCCACAGTTCCTTCACTGGTTTCTTTTTTGTGCCTCTTCTTCCTTTGAGACTTTAACTTTGGATGCAAGTCACTGTTGATATTATAGGAATTTTAGATGTATACCTTCTTAATGAAGGCTATTTTCTGCTATCTTTAATGGTCAACACAGAAACATAAATTGTATAATATACTTGGATTTCGTGGTCCTATACACTATCACCAATATTTGTTAACATTAGCATTCCGATATGCATACTTGCTGCACAGCATGACTAACTAATGTACAATTTGGTTTAGCAGAAATTAGAAGTCATAACTTTCCTTGTTTTAATATTGAAAAGGAATATATAACTGTTGATATTATAGCAGAAATTAAAGTCATAACTTTCTTACTTAGGCAGTGAGAATTAAGATAGTAGATAGTTTGCAGAATTGTTGAAGTTGGCTGTTCATTAGTGGTTTATTTGATTGAGTACACATTAGTTACATTCTGTTATGGACTTGCTATGAACCTGAAATTTAATATGATGATCTGGCCATTTAATATGGTTGAGGAAGGAAATGGTAAGTACTTTGTGTGCTTTCATCAAATTTCCTGTTATACTTAGTGAAATCACTTGTTTCGAGCAATTACCTTTGTTAATATTTGACCAAATATAGTTTGTTCAGTGCTAATTAGTTCTGTCCAGAAATAATTTGTGTGCATCTTGAAAAGTCAGCTTGTGGTCCTGCAGTTTTTTGCCTACATGTTTTTAGCCTTAAAATTTAACCAATTTGATTTGTCGAGAAATGTTGGCAATGGAGCTGCCCTGCAGCCACCAATGCCGAGCTCTCAACTCTCACACTTAGCCCAGAACAGAGAGGTAGGAGGAAGAACTCAGGTGAGTTCAGAACACACACGCCTGCACCTTGTGCTGCTGTTAGTCAGAACTGAACTACTTTGCATTGCTGCTTCTACTCCCTTTGTAGAGGCCAAAGTCAACTCTGGGTACACAAACTACTCATACCTTCTAGTACCATACTTCTGCAGCTACTAGTACTTATACTAGTACATCTACTTAGCTATGTACAGGACCTTACAAGGGCATGCTTGCCCTGGTACACTTGGGGCGTGTTTGGTTCACTTCCCAACCCAGCCTGGCTCGCACCAGCCAGCCAGGCCCCCTTTGGCCAGGCTGAGTGCATGTAGGGTTGTCTGTTTGGTTGCCTGGCTCTCCGCAGCCTGGACACATGCAGCCGGTGTTTGGTTCCTTGAACCTGTATCGGATTCAAATTGTGAGGATGTAGGAACCATGTTTGGTTGCCTGCATAGAAGTAGATGGAGTTACCACTTTGTTTGAGTGGTAAGATTACCAATAACAAGTCTAGAATTTAGTACAACAATTTATTTTCAATGAATATACATCATTTTGAAAAGCAAAGTTAAAATTACAAAAACTTGGATTAATACTATTACACCTTCCACTAAAATTACAAAAACTTGGATTAATACTATATGTTGACCACTAGTAGGAGCTAGAGCTTGATCAGCAGGCACCCCAATAGCCCCCCACCTCAGGTCCAAGAAACACAAGTTAAAAAAAACACAAGATCATCAGTAGGACACAACATCATTGCACATGCTTCATGCCTCAGGTTTAGAGAACAAAGATTAAAACATGCCTCATACCTCAGGTTTAGAGAATAAAGATTAAAACATCATTGCATATGTCCACGGTCTCAATTTTAATGTAGTGTCTAATAATAACCATCATCAAATTTGTCCAATATCTCATATCAAGAGCATGAAACAATAAACATCATTGCATATGTCCAGGAACATAGAGAGATTCAAGAAAGCAATACCAATTCAATATACACAGAAGAAGCATATGTTAAAATTCTACAAAAATATGCTCTGATTAAAATTGAAATCATCAGAGACACAGACAAATGCTCTGATTAAAATTGCAATCATCACAGATATGGACAAATGCTCTGATTAAAATTGCAATCAGCACAGACATGGATAAATGCTCATATTAAAATTGCAATCATCACAGACATGGACAAATGCTTAGATTAAATTTGAAATCATCATAGACTTGGACATATGCTCAGATTTAATTTGGCAGCATCATAGACTGTGACATATGCTCAGATCCACATCGTCACCATCACGTACTAGGAGATTCACTCAAATTAGGGGGGCAGAGAGAGGGAGTAGATGTCTCATATACCGATAGCCCCAAGCAAAATCACAAGCAGAATCGAGGGAGGACAGATCTGCAAGTGTACAAACAAAAAGCGTGGTTAATTTGCAAACAAATTGAGAAGAAATTGTAGGTAGGAGGGACAAATCACTTGCATGTATATGGCTCAGATCCACATCACTTGCAACACAGTGAGAGATAGAAGAAGTGTGAGCAGACCAAATCGATGAACACCAGAGTGGAGAAGAGGAGGTGGCTCAGATCCACAACACCTACCGGCAGAGCAACGGGGAGAAGAAGTATGAGCAGGCCAAATCGATGAATACCAGAGCGGAGAAGAGGAGAAGGTGGCTCAGATCCACATACCGGTAGAGCAACGGGGAGCGACGATGGGGAGGAGGAGGTAAACACGGTGAATGGCGGCAAAGAGGGAGGTAACCCTAGCAGGCCACAAAACTGGCCCTTGAGTGCGCCTGCTGCCTCCATGGCTGTGCAGTGCACTGGAGTTCTACCAACTCCTTTGACTTTGCTAATGAGGAGATTAAGAGAGGAGCTAATCAATTATATAACAAGAAACAGTTTGTATGCAAGCTTAGTTCACAAATATTGTCAAGATAATTCACAAATGCACAATTTAGATTAATTGATGGTCAGAAATGGACTGTGTTCAGAATTGTCATGCATTAATTATCACTGCATTGCATTTTTCTTAACCACTTGTTATTTGGACTTTGCAGAGGAAGACAACCAGTCGAGTTGTTTGACATTTTTCTCCGGTCAATGCAATTGTAGCTCATAGAGATGGTGTGATCTAACCCAACCGGAGAAGCTAGAAAAGTTGGCACTAATTATCATAGTATCTGTTATAAAAAGTTTTGGAAAATAGTGATTGAATAGTGTTTCTTAAGAGGCAGAGCATCATGTTTTAGACTCTTTTCCATATTTATTTATGTTGGATCATAATTTTGAAGATTTGTACAACTTCTTGTGTGCATAAGTGCCTATGTAATCTGTCAGTTGCAGGTATGCACATGAATTGTGTTACTTGATATCTGCCAATTGCTCATGTTATCCTAGCTGTGTTTCTGCAATTTGGTGCTAATTATATTATATTTCTAATTGAACACATGTTTTAGAAAATGGTGATTAACAGGTGGTGTATTGCTCACCGAGAGGCAAACATCATGTTTCACACATTTTGTTATACTTAATTTATTTATATTCTGGTACGGACATCTTGTATTATACTTTCCAAATGATACAAGCGAGTACGTCACCTGGTAAGACCTACCAACTGAGCACTTCGTAGCTATAGTACTACTAGTACCACCAACCGAGCACTTCGTAGCTATAGTACTACTAGTACCCCTCCGTGTTGTATGGAAAGTAATAATTTATCCAAATGGTACAAGCTAGCAACGAGGGGTATTAACACCAGCCGAGGGGATTGGGTGATAAGCAGGGATTGACCCAAACCCATGCATGGGTTATGTCCCACCTGTGTTCTGCACCCATGTTGCCAAACGAAGCCTAAGTGTATCCGCCGCGGCCGGCGACCGCCAACAGTTTCTTGTACCTGATGCGCCTTCATCTTTCCATGGCCGCGGGCACCAGATTCTTGAGTGTGACGACCATCGCCTCCTCGCGAGCAGCCCGAGCAGCGTGAGCTCCCACGGCGCAAGGTGCTTGAGAGTCACGAGCCCACGACAATCACCTTCTCCTTGTCCCTGGCAGCCAAGCCGGCAGACAACACCGCTTGTGTGCACCGGCCCGACTGAGGGCTCGCGCGAGATGCGCGGCACCGCCGGAGGTCCTGATCTTCTTGAATCGCTCGCAGGACGACCTGGTTTGCACTTCCTGCGGCTTAATTTCTGCATCCATCGTCCGATTGTATCGGGGAAGGAGAAGATTAGATTGGGGAAAGGAGAAGAGAAGAAGGGGAACGAGAGGGGGGCCGAAGGGATGCGGAAGTCCCCTATTGGGGAATTGGGTTAAAACCATCACCCTCGAAACTTCGGAAGTATTACTATTCTCGAGAATTCTGTGATACGGGGAAGAAAGAGTCGAGTGGTGCTTGCTATTTCATAAGTTCTGGGAGTGTCGTCTTTGTTCTTTGTGAACTTGAGTTCGTATAATTCACGGACTATCAATTTTATAACACTCTAATGACTTCGGAGGAATTGTTCACCGAAGGAATGTGGATTCTTGATGTTTGTATGACATTTCAGGAAAAGGATAGCTTCGGAAATGGAAGGCGATTCGGGAAACTTGACTTCAGAGCTGAGTTCGATTCTCCGAAGCTAAGATTCGAATCCTCGGCGGACCTCATGAAAGAAAGAGAAGCCATGAACAAACCAAGTCAAAGTCGTGGCACTAAAAGTCCGGGTTTGAGGTGTGAATAGATGGCAGGCTTGTAAATGTCCGAAGTTAGCACCGCAAATTACGGGATGTAAAAGACATTCATGTACATGTTCCCATTTGGAATATTCTTTAGATCCGAGGGTAGTATTGGAATGTAAAAGTCCCTTCGTCTCCCCTATAAAAGGGGGCCGGGGGGCACGTGTAAAGGGGTTCACAACTTTTGAGGAGAAATACAGGCTTCTGGAGATTCTTTGTCTCCCGGTTCGCGAATTCGTTCTTGTGTTTGTGTACTAGCTTCTTCTCTTACATGTTTGGGGATTCCATCCGATTTCCGAATCCCCAACATTGACGCTCACCGTGGTTTAAGCCGACAGAAAACTCACGATGCCTCCACAGAAGAAGTCGAAGAAGAACACACCTACTGATACATATCAGGAAGACCACCACATAGAAGAGGAAAATGGAAACATTCTAACAACAGATCCTCAGCAGACTGCAAACCAAGAAAGGGAAGCAAAACTTGAAGCCCTCAGGAAAGCACGAGAGGAAAAAACTAGAGAAGTGCTGGAAACACATACTGAGGATGAAGATGAAGATGATGATGCCGTCGACAAACAATTGGAAGCAGTAAACAGAAAAGTGGTAATGCTTCAAAAGGAGAAGGAAAAATTCGCGATTCAGCTGGAAGCAAAAAGAAAAGCTTCAAAGAAACTGGAGAAGCTCAACCAAGCAAAAGAACTAGAGAAAATGCATAAGGAAATAGATGAAATGAAGGAACAGGAAAACAGTTCTCTCTAGCGCGATTCGCCAAATCAGAGCTCTGGCCAGCGAAAAAGAATCCCAAGAGAGAATTTCTTCATAGGCAACTGAGTTTCACAGTTCGCGGATCCAGAATCGCCACTTTCCCTTGGGTTGCAAACTGCGCCATGGCCTCCGAAGTACAAACCAGTCTCTCTCCCGAAATACAATGGACATGGAAACTCCTGACAATTCCTTATGAGCTATGAAGCCGCTGTAAACTCAGCTGGAGGAGATGATGTCGCTCTAGCTAAATCCTTCATCATTGCTTGCGAAGGCCCAGTTCTCAACTGGTATTCCTTGCTACCCCCACACTCAATTTGCAGCTGGATCGATCTCAAGACGAAGTTCATTCAAGCATTCCAAGTATTTCATGAAACAACTGCGAAACCATCAGATCTCTACTATTGCAAGCAAAGAGACAGAGAGCCACTGTAGAACTTCGTCAGAAGGTTCATGCAACAAAAGTCCCAGACACCGGGAATAGATGACAAAACAACAATCCAAACATTAATTAGTGGTCTAACTCCAGGACCAATAGCTTCGCACTTGTCCAGGGAAGAACCACAAACCATTGAGGAACTTTTCGATGAACTGGAAAAGTATATCAAATCTGATGAAGATCAAAGAAGGAGAGTGGCTGAACGAAACCAAGCAAGACAAAGTAGCAGAGGAACAGGATGGAGACCTCAATTCCAAACCCCCCAAAACATCAATAATGTGGAGAATCCTTCATCACAGTTCAACCAAAATAGCAAACCAAGCACAAGAGGAGGTTTCCCCTCAAGAGGAAGAGGAAGAGGACCTCCGAAGGTGCAAAATCATAATCCAAGAGATCCATACATCTACTGTAGATATCATGGAAGGGGTCACAGTACTGAAGCTTGCCCAGAAACCAAGAAGAACATACCGAGAATTCAGCAAGAAAAGACAATGATGTCTATCGCCTCCACAATGCCAAACCAGCTTCATCAGAATTTCTGGCAGCCTCAGATGATGGGTCCCCAAATAACTCCAATCCTACTTCAGCAATTCCAGCAAGCACAGTCAACATGGCAACCTTCGCAGCATTTCTTTCCTCAGTCTCAAGCAATTCAAACCATTCAGCAGCCACAACCAATTCAAGAAATGCTGCCACCACCACCAGCCAATTCAGTGAAACCAGAGTCAAGCTCAAGAAGCAACAATCCAAAAGCATTGCCCTCCTTCGGAACTATCATGCCTATAATTGGAGGCTCAACCATGGAGTTCGAAACAAAGAGGCAGAGAAACAACTATTTCAGATCTGTGAACACGGTCATCAATGATGGCCCGACAGCAAGACCAGAATGGGCCAAGGTGCCAATAGCATTCACTGAAAAAGACTTCAGGTTGAAATCCATTGATCATAATGATGCCATGGTCATCGAAGTAAACATCGCTAGATGGGTAATTGGAAAGGTTCTGGTGGATAACAGAAGTTCTGCTGACATACTATTCATGAAGACATTTGAGAAGATGAACTTGAGTCCACACATGCTGCAACCACCAGAATACCCACTGCTGGGCTTTGGAGGAAAGCCAATCAAACCAGTGGGAAAAATAGCTCTTCCAGTCTCTTTCGGAGACCTTGATAATGCCAGAACAGAAAGCCTCACCTTTGATGTCGTTGACATGTATCACCCATACTTCGCGATTTTCGGCAGAGGGTTCATCAATAAGTTCGATGCCATGATAAGGCAACAATTCTTGTGTATGAAAATCCCAGCACCCAAAGGAGTCATCACAGTGTATGGTCACCAAAATGAAGCAAGAGACATAGAGAAAGGCCACACACCAGGTCAAAGCAATGTGCATCACCTGGACTCCACAGTTGAAAAGAAAGAACCGTACGTTGAAGCCAAAAGAGACAAAGAGAAAGTTGAGATAAGTGCAGATGGTGAAACGAAAAAAGTTTATCTAGATGATATGCCAGATAGAGCGGTAGTGATAGGGGCTCATCTTAGTCCCGAAGAAGAAAAAGAGCTCATCGAATTCTTGAACAAGAACAAGGATGTTTTCGCCTGGTCAGCGAAAGACTTGCAAGGTGTTGACAAGGATATCATCGAACATATTCTTGATACAGATGAGAAAATAACTCCGAAGAAGCAAAAGCTCAGGAAAATGTCTGAAGAAAAGGCCAAAGCAGTAGAGGCCGAAGTGCAAAGGCTTCAGGATGCCAAAGTAATCAGGGAAGTCATGTACCCTGTATGGCTAGCAAACACTGTTCCAGTAAAGAAGAAGAATGGGAAGTGGAGAATGTGTGTAGACTTTACAGATCTTAACAAGGCTTGCAAGAAAGATGATTTTTCTTTGGAAAGGGTGGACAAGGTAGGTGATGACGCTGCAAATAGCGAAATGCTCTCGCTTCTGGATATGTTCTCGGGATACCACCAAGTCCGGGTACGGAGAGAAGATGAGGAAAAGACAAGTTTCATTACACCGTTCGGAACATACTACTTCGTGAGAATGCCAGAGGGGCTGAAGAATCCAGGATGCACCTTTTCGAGGATGATAGAAATTGTCCTCCACCCTTAGCTTCGGAGAAATATATTTGTATACGTAGATGACATAATAGTCAAGAGCATCAAAAGAAATGATCACATCAGCAATTTAGTAGAAACTTTCGCGAATCTTAGAGCAGCAAATCTCAAGTTAAATCCTGAGAAATGTGTGTTCGGCATTCATAAAGGAAAGGTCTTGGGCTGCCTAGTTTCAACAAAAGGCATTGAAGCAAATCCAGATAAGATCAAGGCTCTAGTTGAGATGCAAGAACCCGTGTCAGTGAAAGATGTGCAAAAGTTGACAGGGAGAGTAGCTACCCTTAACAGATTCATGCCAAGAGCTGCAGAGGGAAGTTTACCCTTTTTCCAAATTCTCCGAAGTTCCAAGAATTTCCAATGGTCTGAGTCGCAAAGGCAAGCCTTCCAAGAACTCAGAGATTATTTGTTGAATATGACAAAGCTATGTCCTCCAGAACCAAGATCACCACTTGTGCTATACTTATCTGCTTCCAATTCCGCTGTGAGCGCCGTCTTAGTGCAAGAGAAAGAAGAAGAAGGAAAGTTAAAGCAAATCCCAGTGTATTTTGCTTCGGAAGCTCTTTCAGGATCCAAATTGTTCTTTTCTGAGTTAGAGAAGATAGCATACGTGGTAATCATGGTGGCAAGAAAACTGAGACACTATTTTGAGGGCCACAGAATAAGAGTGATCACAAATCAACCGCTGAATGACTTGTTCACGAACAAAGAAGCTTCAGCACGAATCATCAAATGGGCAGCCGAGCTTTCAGAATACACTGTGGACTTCGAAAGAAGAAGTGCAATCAAATCTCAGGTCCTAGCAGATTTTGTTGTGGACTGGACATCACTGACTCTTGACTCTAGTAAAGAGGTGACCGTACCATGGGTAGTACACTATGACGGGGCTTGGTGTGACAGAGGAGTTGGAATATCAGCGATTGTAACATCTCCAACCGGAGTCATAATAAGATACGCAGCTAGACTTGACTTCGCGGATGATGTGCACTCCACGAATAATACAACAGAATATGAAGCCCTACTTCTATCTCTGAGAAAGATGAAGGCCTTGGGTCAACAAACATTCATCATCAAAACAGACTCGAAAGTGATTCAAGAACACATTGAAAAAGAGAGTGAAGCAAGAAACCCGGGATTGATAAAATATCTTCAGAAGGTTAGAGAAATGGAGAAACACTTTAAGGGCTATACAGTCTAGCATATTCCAAGAAACGACAAAAATGAGGTAGATAAGTTAGCGAAAGCCGCAGCTCAGAAACAAGCAATGCCTCCGGATGTATTCTTCGAAATTATCAAAGAACCATCCATGAGCCGAAGCCAAGAAATGTGGGCAACATAGAAAGTCATGATTGGAGGGCTAAAATCATGGCATACTTGAGGGGTCACTATGAACCACAAGACAAGTTAGAGGAGAAAAAGCTAAGGCAAAGGGCAAGGGGCTATGCTGTAGTCGTGATATGACTACGCTGACCACACCGACAAGCATACCGACTTCTTCAAGCAAGATGACTACATCTCCAACCAAGATGACTACATCTCCAACCAAGATGACTACTGCTTCAAGTCAAGCTACATCAACTACACCCGCTCATGTTTTTGATGGACCAATTACTCGTAGTCGAGCTATGAAGCTATAGCAAGAGGTGCACGTGCTACTTTGTGAATTTCATTTTAATATTGATGAGAATTATATACTACCTAAATCGTGCATGTTGCTATTGCTCAGGTTCTGTTGACACCGTTTTTTGGAAAAACAGGTCAAAAGGGATAAGAATGAGCAGCTGATGAAAATAACAGTGCGATCGGCCGATAGAAGAAAGAGAAGAGCGGTCAGCAGGATTCGCCGATGACCAAAGGAGTCTAACTCTATCGATGGACTGGCAAGTCAACCAATCGGCCGATGGTCAACTAAGGAATTGGCCGATGAGAAGGAAGAAGGCGGAAACTGAGAAGATACGCCAAAGGCAAAGCACGGCGGAGGCAAGTCAATCCACGATTGGCAACGGGTCAGAGACAGTTTTAGGAGAGTTTGACTCCTGCGTGAGCCTTTTTCTATTTTTAGTAGTGATCGTTTTCTTTAGATGCAAGTAAACAGTGTCGTAATCGGCTAGGAGTCGGGTTGTCCTCAGGACATAAATAGCGACCCTGTGTGGTCGAGAAAAAGTGTACACACCAATATCAAATAAATCACCTCCGGGCAAACCCTTTACAATTTACAACATCTACTTTATAGCATCTACTTTTCGGCGACTTCGCCATTGCGTTTTTTCCTCTTTTCTACAACACCGTCCTTCAAGTTCGTCGGGCTGCATCGATCGATCTCCGACAAGCTTGTGAGTACCGTTTTACCGAATAATCCTAGGCTTTAACCTCCGGGCGCATCGCTGAGGTTTCATCTAGTTCTTTATTCACCCCTTACCGATATTAGCTAGATCTACAAGTTTTTGTACCAATTCTTGTTGTATTTTAGCTTTTATCACCAATTTATCCAGCTCGATCTAGATCTTGCCGGCTTCTAACACTACAGCCGAATCGACTCGTTCGAGCGCTGACGTCACGATCGGCCGATCCACACTCTCGCGCCTCGGTCGCTCTCGAGCCGGCCGATCCCGCTTTTCGTATTGGCCGATTGGCTGGTACACATGTCACTAAAGGAACATCGGTTCTCTAGCCGATCCCTAATATTTTTTCCATTGTTAATCAACAGGTCAGATTTGCTGGCACGCCTCGCTACAGACCGGGGAGTCACGTGTGTCACGCGCGAAGGTGACATCCTATTTTCGCGTCAACAGGTTCACCAAGGAGGATGACAAGTATACACCAAGAATGAACCAGAGAGATGGACCACGTCGAATCAGTTCAGCCTGACAGAACCATCAAGAAGAACTAGTCATATCTTTTGATTCCCTAAAGCTATGAAGGCGCATGAGTACACATTGGAAAGCTCTTGAAGTCAACTTTCTAATGCCACCGTTCTCGACTAGTTTGGTGATTCCAGTATGACAGTTGAGTACTTTTAGTGCAGACTGGTCAGAAGGTCAACAGCCAACCTGATGTCCAAGTTTCCGTGCAAAACTGTACCATTCTAAAATATCTTGTGGTACATGTTGCACATGCTGAGAACGAGCATCAAGTTAACTTTCCAATGCAACTAACGGCATGTCTTTTAGAGTTCCCTAGATGGAGTTATTGCCAAAACATTGAAGACTGCGCAGAAGTCCAACAGCCATACGGGAACAACTCAAGAGCGTGGAGGCCTTTTCACATTTCGACTTTTCATTTTCTGTTTCGTGTTTTCACCTATCTAGGAGGGCTGCTACTTGTATAAATACTCCTTTGCTCCATAGCAAATGGAAGACTTTGATAATTGAAATACAGAACCCCTTGTTTAGCTGTGTGCTAGCAAACCCTTCAGAGAAATCTCTACCCCTTGCTCTTGTGATCTTCTTTGCGGGAATACAACAGCGGCGGCTTCATCCGCTCCCAATTGGTGCTCCTACTCCCTTCGAGGTTTCCTCGATAGATTGTAGGTTGTGTTGGTTGGTTCCTTAAGAGTGTGGTTGGGCGAATCCTCGATTCAGGTTGCCGATTAAAGACGGTGGTTGGCTTCGAGTTTTATTTGCCAGGTTGCACTAGTTATCGCTGCTTGCAGCAAGTTATCTTGGCTTCTTTGAAGCTAGTTATCTGGTGATCATCCTACGTCGTGAAGATCGGGACCGCCTTGGTGCATCATCTGGTATCAGAGCTTTCGTTACCACGGTAGGATTCTTTACCCTTAGCTACATATATATTTTGCCTTTGTCCTATCCACCAAAAAGCCACAAAAAAATCTGTTATAGCCTTTTTGTTTCAATCTGTTTATCTTGTGAGTTTGGTTAAATTTCAGTCCATTAGAGTCTTTGTGTAGTTCCTGATCATTTTATCCTTTGCGTGTCCTTTTGAGCCTATTCATATCTCTGAAAAAATTCCCACAAAAATATATATAGTAAACCATTCTATCCTTTACGTAAACTTTTTGCCCTATCAAGATTGCTACTGGTTGTGCTTGGTTCTATCGTCATAAAATTGTGCAAGTGTTATATTCGTTCTTCTCTTAGTGTTGTAGAAAAAAAGTCAAAAAAAAGAAGTGTTCAGAAAGTACAAAAAAAGGTGTTCAGAAAGTTGAAAAACAGTTGTTGGAAAGAAAGGAGCAAGATCAGATTGTTGGTATGCACCAGTATTGAATCTTCCTATTAAAGTTTTGTGACCAGTTTGCTATCATTCTTTTGGTGCAATTTTTGCTAGGTGATTCCCTTTACACCAAGTATCCCTAGCATATTCCTTGTTTGCATCAAATCTGTACTTTTGTGCGTGTGTTGCTACAGTTACTTCATTCATATCTTTTGATCAGCACTAGGCCTTTGATCTCTAGTTTGGATTGTTATTTAACTTTACAATAACTAGATTTCAGATTGCATTCCTTGTGTATCACTCCCCACCAAGCTCCACATATAAGCCATCGTAATCGGTACTCTCTGGTCTTGTTTTTGCCTAGCCTTCACTCTTCAAGTACCACCACATATTATTTTTGTTGTAACCACAAGGATTTCATAAAGAGCTTTGGTTGGTAAGAGAGGTGAGATTGTGAGAGTTCCACATATTATCCTATACCACATATAAGCTTGTTGTTTTGCATATGCATTAACCATGATAGGTCGAAGATACACTAATCTTCCATTCTATGGAAGTACCGATCCAGAGGAGTTTCTTGATTGGCAAGAGAAAATGGAGATTGAGTTTGAAGTTCAAGATTTTTCAGAAGCCAAGCAAATCTCAAGAGTTGTTCTTGCATTTGAAGATTATGCTTTTGATTGGTGGAAATAATATTCACAGAAGCGTCTCATCAAGAATTGGAAAGATTTGAAGAAGGTCATGAGAAAAGAATTTGTCTCAAGAAGTTATGGGTTGATTTTACTTCGTCGTTTGGAGAATGTGAATCAAGGTACTAAAGCTGTCCAAGCATATTATGATAAGCTATATTCATCCTTGCATAGAGCAAATGTTGTTGATGACATGAATGTTGTCCAAGCATATTATGATAAGCTATATTCATCCTTGCATAGAGATACTTTGAGAGAGGTCTCAATGATAACATTGCTGCTGCACTTGAGGGAAAGTATTTTAGAAGTTTGCAAGATCTTCTCAGTTGTGCAATTAGAGAGGAGAAGAAAATTATGATGGTGCAGCAAGCTAAGAACACAAGATGCATTAATTTGTGCGAAGACATTGCAACAGGGTTACAAGCTGATTTGAAGGCCAAAGTGTCATTTGTTGTTGGAAGCAAACAAGCATCAACTCCATGGAAGAAGAAAGGATCTGCAGTCACCAATTGTGAATCAATTGAAGCTAATGCTAAGTGTGCTGAAAATAAATTACTTGCCTCTAGCAAGAGCTTTGTTGTGCAGCAAAAAGAGAAGTTTGTGCCGCAACTTGACACGAGAAGTGATGTGGTGATTGATCATTCCACCAGTTCTAGTGGTACAACTTATCCTAGTGTTATGGCTGCCCAGAATTTTAGTTTGGACTATGAGTTAGAGAAGAATGAAGTCAGTAAAGCTCTCTCTAATGATTGTTTGAAATCTGAGCACAAACCATTTGGAGATGTTGCTGCACATACCATACAAGATGAGAATGGATAGTGCCACGAGCATTTGCAAACAAGAGAAATAATTGAAAGCAAGAAAGAGGTTGTTGCTGCTGATTTACAAAGTGGAGGTGCTTATTTTGTTCAGCAAGAACATGAAGAAACATTTTCTCAGGTTCAGATTCTAAGAGCTGAGGTTCCTACAAGTTCTATGCCTTTTTCAAGTGCCATTTGTGATGAAATTAAGTGCTGCAATATTATTGATAGTTGTGATATGCAGCAAGGTGGTGAATCAGCGTCACTACAAGATTTAGAGTGTGTTTCGACACCTTTTTTTTGAGCTGCATATAATCTGAATGAAAAGAGAGATCAAATGTTTGGTTTGAGTGAAGATTTGGAGAAGAAATATGTTACTAGTGCATCACCAAGTGTGATTGATAGATCTGTCCAAAAGCAAGTTGAACATGTTCCACATGATATAGGGTTGCGAAACGATGTTGTTCAAAGCTTCGATGAGATGTCAACACGTACTACACCATCAATTGTAGTAAGTGAGGGATTATTGGATGGTAATGCTGAGATTAAGTGCTCTAGTATGCCACATGAAGTTAAGATTGAAGGCATAGCTGGAATGGATGATTCCACAGAAATTGTTGTTGTTTCATTGCCATTGGGTGTTGCTAAATTTGGTTGTTCCACTACGACCTTTGCTGGTCAAAATTCATCCGAGGATTTCATTAATGAAAGTGATGATGAAGATGTTGCTACAAATATTGATGTGCAAGTTGTGCAACAAAATCCATGTGATGATGAGAGCCACATAGCCAAATTGAGTGCAAGACAAAATAAAAGTGAGCTGTGTGACTCCACAAAATGTGAGATTGAGAGCATCCACAATGAGAGTGAGAGATATACACCACATAAAAAGTGTGAGCTTGATTTCAAGATGTGTGAGGATATTTATGAATCTAATCCACTCATCCATACTTCTAGTGTTCTCTCTAAAAGTGTACAGGTTTGCAAAGAAGTTGAGAAAAAGATGATTGCTGATCATACAACACCACTTGATGTGAGAAGTGAGAAGATTGCTACTCCACAAAACCAATTTGCTGTTGCCACAAACATGAAGCATGACAATGAAGGAGGTAGAAATTCAGAAGTGCAAACACAAAAACTGAAAAGTAATCAAAATAATACAGATCTGAATTTGCGAGGTAAATTATTCAGTAATCATGATGAAACATCTGCTGCAATTTCAATTGAGCTTGCTAATCTTTGTCCTGATTCTATTCATTCACAAGTCAATTCAAATGCTGAAATTTTGTGAGTTGATAAACTTTGTTCTACTTTGCATAACTCTTGTTCTATTTTGATTGAACCTTGTGATACCTTATATGCTAATAAATTTCACTATGTTCAGTTAATTACTTGTGCTGAATTTTTCAAAAGAATATCTCCTACTAATTGTTTGAGCTACACTATGCTTGATAAACATGTTGAGATTGATCAAATGCTTGACAATGTTTCTATGATAACATCTCTGAGATCTTTGAATAATGTTCATAGCTGCCAGTTTACATTCAATTTGATTATTGAACAAGTTTTTGATAAGTTCTTTGCATGTTCTATATGCATAACATGTGACAAGCTTTCTGAATTTAAAACGAACATGTCGAATGCCAAACATTGTGAACCATATTTTTCTGGTCTTGAAGTGACTAAAATGTTTAATGCTTGTTGTTTTAAGAAAAAAAATATTGTTTCCTTGTTCATATTCTTCATCAAAAGACATAAACGATATGCAAAGTAATGGAATTTTTGGACTAAAAATTTTTCTGTCCACATCAGAGACAAATGAGCTTGGAAGGTATATTTCTAATCTTTTGAATAAATTGTGCAACAAGAATTTTTGTGATCTAAGTAATGCTTGAAATTTTGAAATGTTCGATGTTGCAATGATGAAATATGAGGTTTGAATCAATTGAGCTGCTTAAAAGAAATAGTTGTTCTTTCATCTACTGAGTTATTCGCAGGATCTAAAACACAAAGGAAATATCATCAAGGTTAGGGAAGTGAATTTGATGACTCTGACTCTTTTTCATAAAGTGCATAACCTATACAGATCATGTAATCATTATATCAACACAAATATGGGTTACAAAGAAAGAAAGGAGGAAGATAAAATAATAAGTGATGAAAAATGTTGTATATATATATATATACCCTCTGCTTTTTATGATTTCGTTTCAGGTAAACAAATGCCGAGGACGGCTTTTCTTCAAGGGAGGGAGGATGATATGACTACACTAACCACACCGACAAGCATACCGACTTCTTCAAGCAAGATGACTACATCTCCAACCAAGATGACTACTTCTCCAACCAAAATGACTACTGCTTCAAGTCAAGCTACATCAACTACACCCGCTCATGTTTTTGATGGACCAATTACTCGTAGTCGAGCTATGAAGCTATAGCAAGAGGTACACGTGCTACTTTGTGAATTTCATTTTAATATTGATGAGAATTATATACTACCTAAATCATACATGTTGCTATTGCTCAGGTTCGCCAAGGAGGATGACAAGGATACACCAAGAATGAACCAGAGAGATGGACCATGTCGAATCAGTTCAGCCTGACAGAACCGTCAAGAAGAACAAGTCATATCTTTTGATTCCCTAAAGCTATGAAGGTGCATGAGTACATGTTGGAAAGAACTTGAAGACAACTTTCTAGTGCAACTGGTCTCGACTAGTTTGGTGATTCCAGTATGGCAGTTGAGTACTTTTAGTGCAGACTGGTCAGAAGGTCAACAGCCAACCTGATGTCCAAGTTTCCGTGCAAAACTGTACCATTCTACAATATCTTGTGGTACATGCTGCACATGCTGAGAACGAGCATCAAGTTAACTTTCCAATGCAACTGACGGCATGTCTTTTAGAGTTCCCTAGATGGAGTTTTTGCCAAAACATTGAAGACTACGCAGAAGTCCAACAGCCACGCCGGAACAACTCAAGAGCGTGGAGGCCTTTTCACATTTCGTCTTTTCATTTTCTGTTTCGTGTTTTCACCTATCTAGGAGGGCTGCTACTTGTATAAATACTCCTTTGCTCCATAGCAAATGGAAGTCTCTGATAATTGAAATACAGAACCCCTTGTTTAGTTGTGTGCTAGCAAACCCTTGAGATAAATCTCTACCCCTTGCTCTTGTGATCTCTTTCGCGGGAATACAACAGCGGCGGCTTCATCCGCTCCCAATTGGTGCTCCTACTCCCTTCGAGGTTTCCTTGATTGATTGTACCTTGAGAGTGTGGTTGGGCAAATCCTCGATTCAGGTTGCCGGTTAAAGACGGTGGTTGGCTTCGAGTTTTATTTGCCAGGTTCTACTAGTTATCGCTGCTTGCAGCAAGTTATCTTGGCTTCTTTGAAGCTAGTTATCTGGTGATCATCCTATGTCGTGAAGATCAGGACCGCCTTGGCACATCATGTCGATGGAGAACTATACAAGTCCAAAGTTACTGAACCATGGTTAAGGTGCATAACTTCCGAAAAGGGCTTAGAACTTCTCAAGGAAATTCACAACAGATTTTGTGGTTCACATATAGGCACAAGAGCGCTAGCAGGCAAAGCAATAAAGCAGGGATTCTTTTGGCCCTCCATAAACATTGATGCAAAGAGGCTGGTTCAAGAATGCGAAGCTTGCCAAAGAACAGCGAATCAACAAAATCTGCCGACCATGCCAGTCCACCTAATACCACCTTCATGGTCTCTGCAAAGGTGGGGAATGGATCTGGTCGGACCATTGCCAACAGCTCAGGGAAATTGCAAGTTTGCTGTGGTTGCAGTTGACTACTTCACCAAATGGGTATAAGCAAAAGCTTTGGCAAACAACACCGCGCCAACAGTTCAAAAGTTCCTTTGGCAAAACATAATTTGCAGGTTCGGAGTTCTGAGAGAATTAACCATGGACAACGGAAAACAGTTCGATTGCTATTCTTTCAAGGAATATTGCAAAACTCTGGGCACTCATGTGAAGTTCTCATCTGTTTATCATCCACAGTCCAACGGGGCTGTAGAAAGGGCGAACAGGCTGATTTTCTCAGGAATCAAAAAGTGTTTGTAGGATCAGAAAAAGGGCAAGTGGATAGATGAGATGCCAAAAGTGATCTTGTCTCGCAACACAACAACCTCAAAGGCAACAGGTTTCACACCTTTTCGCTTGCTTTCTGGAACAGAGGCAATGACTCTAGAAGAAATCAAGAACGAAAGTTTAAGAGTTCTGAAGGCCAAAGAAATTCAAGAAGTTGACATGAAAATAGAAAAAGACATGATTGAGCTCACAATCCTCGAAGTCGCTGAGAACATTGAGAAATACCAGAAAGAAACCAAAGCATGGAGAGACAAAAAGATAGTCCAGAAGGATATAAAAGTTGGTGACTTAGCCTTGAAAAGAAAGAAAAACTTGGAAAATCCAGGGAAACTTCAGGAATCTTGGGAAGGGCCTTACATCGTTAAAGAGACAAACATGTCAGGATCCTATCGTCTGATAGATCAAACCGGTGAGTAACTACCTCATTCGTGGAATGCTGATAATCTCCGAAGGTACTATCCATGAAAGTCATGAAAGTAATTAGATTTAGTTTTCTGCATTTCTATCGTAGGTTTAAATTCCGTAAGAAAAAATGTAAAACCCGAGCTACGGAACTATAAGTGGCTTTGGGAACAAAAAATTTTACTTCACGCATTTACCTTACAATAAAAAGGTCCGTACTCTTTTCCTTGCAAAGGGGGCCCAAAATCAAGGGCAAGGTTTTTAACAAGGCGGATCCTATGTAAATACTCTTTCTATCATATATGAAAAGAGCTTTCCCCCAAATTGTGTGTGTTGAGAATTTCCTGATAAGTCGAATAGTTTCGTGAGAAGGCTCCGTGATAGCCGAAATTCCCAAGTGAAAGAAAGGCTCCGCGATAGCCGAAATTCCCAAGTGAAAGAAAGGCTCCGTGATAGCCGAAGATCCAAAAGTGAAAGAAAAATTATGTGAAAAGGCTCCGTGATAGCCGGAGTTCCAAAAATGAAAGAAAAGTTTCGTGAAAAGGCTTCGTGACAGCCGAAGATCCAAAAGTGAAAGAAAAATTTCGTGAAAAGGCTCCGTGATAGCCGAAGTTCCAAAAGTGAAAGAAAAATTTTGTGAAAAGGCTCCGTGATAGCCAAAGGCTCCGTGATAGCCGAAATCCCAGAGTAAAGGGATATCCTACGAAAAGGCCTGAGAAAACAACATGTTGTGGCCTAGATCCCAGTGTAAAGGGATATCCTACGAAAAGGCCTGAGACAACAACAAGTTGTGGCCTAGATCCCAGAGTAAAGGGATATCCTACGAAAAGGCCTGAGACAACAACAAGTTGTGGCCTAGAAAGTTCGAGCATTTTGATATGAAGTTTTTGTGAAAAAGACTATGAAGTAATATCTAATCTAAAGTTCTGTCGATCGTAAGTACAAATTTGTAGGCTAAGGGGCTTAGTTCTTTAGAGCATCACCAAAAAGCATCAGGGCACGAGCAAATACAATAAGAAGGCTTTCATTTAAAAAAGCATCAGGTTGAAGCAACTGAAGGTTGCGATATCAACCTGAGTTTGATCACTGCATAGGCACAAGTCCACAAAATTCGCGAAGCAAATTTTGTCGACTCGTAATCTGAGTATAAGCTTTCACAATAAAAGTGAACAAAGTACATGAAAAGGAGCTTTTTATAAAATTTTGCATGAAAACGGCAAGGTGGGAAGGGTGACGTTTTTTTCTTAAAAAACAAGTTTATTGCCTTAGTTTCATACAAAATTTCAAAGAGTACATTACATAGCTTCGATGAGCTAAAGTTCAAAAGGGTAATTCAACAACATGACCTGGCTCACGGCCTCTGTTTCCTGCAACATCACAAGCATAAGCGAACTCACAATCATCGCCAATAGGGCTAAGGGGCTCCGTCTTCATGAAAGTACGCAAACTCGAAGCCTCCGTTGCAAGAGCGTAACCATCACAAGAAAGAAAAAATGAACCCAGCTGAAAGCTACGCATAGAGAAATATTGACAACACAAGAGCCAGAAATCGAAGAACTTGCATCCAGGATGAGCTTCTTTGTACAAGAGCCAGGCTTCGCCACTAACTATCTGGTCTTGGCGATGGAAACGTAAGGGTATGATGTCCTGCACAGGCCCACCTTGCAGGACCTGCGCAGGTTAAAGTTTACAGAACGAAGTTTAGAAAAGCGGGTCATGACCCACGAATATACAAGTACACAATCCCTAAAAGAACAAAAGCAACAGTTTGAACAAGTTCTGCTTCATTCGTCGATATTAACCTTCGGAGAACATGCACGCCGTTCGGAGCTTCCATCTTCTTCATCATTGCCTCTGCCACTACTGCTACTGCTACTGCTCGAGTCGTCGTCAACTTCAACATCTTCACCAGCCCGACCATCGGATTCAGAGCTCGTCTCGAGAGCTTCACGAATTTCGTCGCTTGCTTCTTTCCTCGTGAGCTAGAAAAAGTAAATAATCAAAGGGATCAGGAAAGGACGCAATAAGCAGGATCAATAAAAGCAAAAAGAAGAAGAGATCAAAAGTTCAAGGAAACGTCACCACCTCAAGTTTCTCACGAGTGGTCTTTTTCGCGAACTCTTTGCCACTTGCTATCCAGAATTCCTTCATAAATTTGATCTTAAGAGCTCGCACATCTCCATGGCTTCGGATAAGTGAAGTACTAGTGGCATCGGGAAACTTCTCAAGGGCACCTCGAAATTTCTTAAAGTTTATGCAGTCATAGTTCTCGAGAAGTTTCAGCAAACTTTCAACACTGAAAGCAGCAGCAAAGTCGCTAGCACCGGATATAACATCAGGTAGAGCCTCAAATTCCGTTAACATCCAGTTCATCACCTCGTTCGCATCATCGGACTCAGGAAGAGGTTGTGGTCGAGCGCCGAACTGGCTGAGAGCTTCACCATACCTCTTAAACAAAAGCTGGAAACTCCTTTTGATCCCCTCAGCTCCCTGGCTCATTGTTTCATTTCTTTCATCGAGCAGTTTTTCAAGCTCTAGAATTCTTGTTTCTCTAACACTAACTACGGAAGCAAGATCAGCATTTTGTTTGAGAAGCTTGGCATTTGTTCCACGAAGCTCAGTAATGGCAGTGGTACCTTCATCAACTGATTTTCGAAGATCCTCAATAATTTTGACGTTGTCATTTCGAGCTTCCTTGAGTTTGTCGTGTTCCTTCTTTAGTCCATGATGAGCAGCGTCAATGAGCTTTTTCTCATTTTGAGAAGTCTTTAAGGCCTCCTTTAGCTCTTTAACTTGAGTTGCTAACTCTCGACTCGAAGATTGAACTTTCTCTAAGTTTTGCTTCAAATCATGAACTTCTTTGTCAAGATCAGAAGTGTGTTGCTCATTCTCATTGAATTTCTCTGATAGCAATCTACCAGCAACGGCCGTCTTTAGACCACGAACGACGTTGAACTTGGAAAGTTCCGAAGGAGAAAGTTTTTGAATAGATGATTCAAAAGCTAAAGAAAAGAGAGAGAAAATAATAAGCTCATGCAAAAGAGGGAACAAGGAAAATGGGTAAAGTTATAAGGCAAACCTTCCGAGTCAAAAATCTTCGCAGACCCTTCACCAGCGGTTTCAGCAATTTCCATGGACCTCGGATAGGAAGAAGAAGTGTGTCCCTCAGGAGCAACAATCGCCTTGTTAGTAAGAAGAGGCATCTCCCTCAGAGCGTCTCCTCCTGTTTCACTCACTTGTTCAGTCATAAATCTAGGAGACATCCACAGCACAGAAAAACTATGAACATTACCATTTTTATCAACCACCGGACACCGAACACTCAACAGCTCACCCCTGAAAGACGTACCAAAAACTTGCATTATATGCGGCAACTTCGGGAATGGGATCTTGACCTTCAGGGATATCCTCGCAATTCTCAATCAAGGAAGGATCTTCAAGAGATTCGCCGCTCCGATCCACGGTGTGCTCCAAGTCTTCAATGAATTTTTGTGACGCCTCGCCAGTAATAGCGAGAGTTCTGGAAGGTTCAGCTTCAGAAGAGATAACGGTAACATGTTCCTCGGAGGTTGTTCGAGCTTCGGGCAATACATCTGAAAAAGTTTCAACATCTACGAACTCATTCTCCGAGCCAGGAGTGCAACCAGAATGAAGCCCCGACCTCAACATGCAGCAAAAGCAAGGAAAATAATCTGATCGACGAGGTTCGTCAGTCACTTCGTCATCAGAGAAAACCGGAGCCACACGACGGATAACCGAAACCTTCTTCACAGCTTTCTTGGCCTTTTTCTTGCCCAAGTTAGTCAAACTAATAGCAGCCGCGAGCTCAGCATCAGAGACACCCTCCGAAGCCTTCCGTTTCTTCTTGTTAGACTCCAGAGCCTTGGTCTTTGAAGACTGAACTGCGGGGCAGTTTCAGAGGTTTTCTCAGATTTCCCTTTCTTCGAAGATCTTCTTTTTTGAGACTTAGAGGGAGCGCCGATGGGCACAGAGCCAGTTGCCCCGGGAGGCTGCATTTTCTTATCTGGGCCAGGTGGCCTCGAGCGAAGAGCAAGATCAGAACCAAGTTCAGAGAAAACTCGATTCACCCTCTTCTTGTGCTTCACAAGAAACTTGAAAGCCTTGTACTCGTTGAGGGTGAACTCTCCAACAATCTCGCAGACTCTAGCCTCGACTTCGGTGATAAAATCATCCAAAGTCTGGTCGCCACGAAGACAAAGACCAAATCTCGGAAAATGAACCTTGCTAGGAGCCCAATCAACGAAAAGTTCAACAATTTTGTTTGGTTTCCAGCCGTGAGCAATAGGCCATATCCGAGCAGCAACAAACTCTTCGAGGACGTCGCGTCCGCCGAGAATGTGACAAGCGAAACCGAATCTGTTTTCAGAGATCATAAATCCAGGAGTTTTGCGGTTGAATGTCACAGTACAAATGGCGTTCATGGGACCCATGGGACAGTAAAAAGTATGGAAGGCGCCTGTTCGGTCCAAAACCTTCGCCATATCAACCTTCACATAAAACCAATGCTGAAGCCAATCATCAGGCCACTTGTTGTTGCTGCAGGGGCAAGCTGAATACATTCAATCTTTTGGCTCGCATTCTTGCGACGAGTGTTGAAGGTACAACATCCGTAATGAGCCTCGTAAAGCTTGACATCATCTAGTTTGATGGCCTTCCTCTGAATGTGAAGTTCGAAGAGCCGAGCAAACACGTCAGCTGAGATCACACAGTCAAAGGTTCTCATGATCCAGAAAAACTTCGAAAGTTCAATGAAGGAGTTAGGAGTAAGCTGATGCATCTTCACGGAGAACCTCTCAAGAATGGAAGGAAGATGACTGTCGTAGGGGAATCGTAATCCAGCGGTGAAGAAATCTCTGAAGACTACAATTTCATCTGCCTCCGGAGCAGGAGTCTCTTCATCTGTAGGAGCATGGCCATCGCCAGAAGGGAAAAACCAGCAACTTTGAATTCCTTGATAGATTCCGGAGTAACTAGGGATTTACCGAAAACTAGAGTGGGAGGGTAAAAATCTTTAGGAGCGACGAGTTCCTCAACGCTGGCGTCCATGTTTGAAATGTCTTCGCCTTCTCCCGACTCAATCTCACCCTCTTCGTGTGAATCAGCAGCCTTAGAAGCTTTAGCTGCAGAGTAGGTGGCCATCACTGATGTACCCTCAGTGTCGGGAGGAACACCAGCTGCAGCTAATTCGTTGGAAGTCATGGGACGAGCAGTGCTTTTTGTACGAGCCACCTACTAAGAAAAAAGACATGGAAACAAAGAACAACGAAGAACAAAAATCAAAAGAAACAGGAAAAGCACTCGAAGACGTAGGGTGACAAGAAAAAGTTACCTTCAGAGATCTAGGATTGCAGAAGAACCAAAACTTCAAAGCACGAATCTTAAAGTGCGAAACTTACGAAGTTTCGAGAGTTCAGCAGAGCAGGGAACGGTAAAATAAAATTACCGCTCGAGGCTTCTATTTTTAGGGAAGGGGTGGGGCAGTTCCAAGAAAGTGCCTCGATATAGCCGTTACATAGCTAAAAAGTCGACGTGTGTATCCTCCAACGTTCCGAGGGTGACCTTTTTTTACCACAATTCGGAGAATTTTTCGTAGAAACAGATCGTGTATCCTGATCTTCTTGAATCGCTCGCAGGACGACCTGGTTTGCACTTCCTGCGGCTTAATTTCTGCATCCATCGTCCGATTGTATCGGGGAAGGAGAAGATTAGATTGGGGAAAGGAGAAGAGAAGAAGGGGAACGAGAGGGGGGGCGAAGGGATGCGGAAGTCCCCTATTGGGGAATTGGGTTAAAACCATCACCCTCGAAACTTCGGAAGTATTACTATTCTCGAGAATTCTGTGATACGGGGAAGAAAGAGTCGAGTGGTGCTTGCTATTTCATAAGTTCTGGGAGTGTCGTCTTTGTTCTTTGTGAACTTGAGTTCGTATAATTCACGGACTATCAATTTTATAACACTCTAATGACTTCGGAGGAATTGTTCACCGAAGGAATGTGGATTCTTGATGTTTGTATGACATTTCAGGAAAAGGATAGCTTCGGAAAAGGAAGGCGATTCGGGAAACTTGACTTCGGAGCTGAGTTCGATTCTCCGAAGCTAAGATTTGAATCCTCGGCAGACCTCATGAAAGAAAGAGAAGCCATGAACGAACCAAGTCAAAGTCGTGGCACTAAAAGTCCGGGTTTGAGGTGTGAATAGATGGCAGGCTTGTAAATGTCCAAAGTTAGCACCGCAAATTACGGAACGTAAAAGACATTCATGTACATGTTCCCATTTGGAATATTCTTTAGATCCGAGGGTAGTATCGGAATGTAAAAGTCCCTTCGTCTCCCCTATAAAAGGGGGCCGGGGGGCACGTGTAAAGGGGTTCATAACTTTTGAGGAGAAATACAGGCTTTCAGAGATTCTTTGTCTCCCGGTTCGCAAATCCGTTCTTGTGTTTGTGTACTAGCTTCTTCTCTTACGTGTTCGGGGATTCCATCCAATTTCCGAATCCCCAACATCCCCGTGAGTTCGCGCGGGCGAGGTGGCCTAGAGTATTTTTTGTTTCTTAATCGTTTGTGGGCCCCATTAATCGATGCTGACGCTGTATGCACGGAACACCCCATGCGTTCGATGTCTAAGTTCAGGCTGGTTCGCACAAGCACTACGGGTGCAAGATTCTATGTACCCTGCACTACATTGGGTAGTTATCCTGGCCACCGGATCCTGGTCCCCATAGTGCATCGAGATGGGCGCCGGGTTTCTGTGTGTGCAGGCCTTGTGAATTACATCCCATCAGTGTACTCGCTTTATGACCGTGTTTGGTTGCCTCGAAAAAAATTTCATGCAAAGGGAATCTTGCACGCATAGAGCACCAAATGAAGTTTATTTGCGAAACCTTTTCACAGATGAGTGTAACTTTGCGCGACAAATCTAATGAACTTAATTAATTAGCGATTTGCTACAGTAATGCTACAGTATACCATTAGAGGGGTGGTACCTGTCCTTGTTAGCCCACTCTCTAGCCATTCTCTCCTCACGCTTCCTCTTGAAGCAAAACTCATCCTTGTGACCATCTCTCTCACAATACCCACAATGGAACTTCATGGGCTGTGGCTTAGGCTTAGGCTTGGGTTGGGGCTGCCCACTCGGTTTCTCACCTTTCTTCTCTCCTTCCTCACCTCCCTTTGGGCTCACAAACTTCACCGGTTTCTGGAAATCATTTGTTGGGTGAGGGAATATGGGTGGATCTGGAGTAGTGTCAAGTTTGTTTCTGAGATGGTTAGGCTTGGGCTCAAACTTGTTCTTGTATCTGTTTGGTGGTGGGATAGGAATCTCTCCAACTCTCTCAACTCCCTCACCACTGTTCTCTCCAAGCTTGTCAGCCCCAAGTGTCTGACCATCATAGCGTTTGAAAGCCGCTATCATGATACCAAGCTGAGGCTCCTGACCCGACAACTAGCTCATACATTTCCTCAGCTCATCATTCTCATCCTGCAAGCGATCAACATAATGTGCAAGCTCCAAATTCTTAACCGCATGCAATTCACAAGTAGAGCAAGAAGTGGGAATAGGCTCTTTCAACTTAGCCTCAAGCGAAACAGTGTAAGCATGCATCTCATCAATCTTTCCATGCAAAACAGGGCAAGAAGTGCAAGCACCTAGCAAAGCAGGTCTAGACTTAAGCTCAGCCAACTCAACCCTAAGCATATCTAGTTCATCACAAGTAGAAGCATGCTTATCCTTAAGAGCAGTAAGATCAGCTAGGTACACAGAGCAATCACAGTAATCAATCGCATCAGAAACTACAGGAGAAGCCTTAAGCGAATCAATCTCAAGCTTAGCATCTAGGTTCTGGGTTTCTGGCTCAGCCACACGGTTCCTAGCATCTTCTAGTGAGGCCCTAAGCTCTTTCCTCATCTTCTTGTCCTCTCTAAGCATGTGATCGTGATTATCAAGCAAGTCAACCAACTCATCATTCTCCTTGCGCAAAGAGGAGAGCTCATCACATACCTCATCCTCGGAGTCGGAGTCCGAGTCACTCTGGTGACTCTTCTTGCTGCCGGAGCTACGAGCCATGCCGCAGAAGCCATCTCCCGCGAAGCAGCTCAACCCGCTCAAGTTCCTGGATGACTTCTTGTTCTTGCGCCGATCACCTTCATCTTCACTGCTACTCGAGCTCGAGGAAGAGTAGGCGGAGCTGGAGTCGACGTCGCTTGCTCCTACCATCGCTCGGGCCTTCCTGCCGCGGCCGTCCTTCTTCCTCGACCGTCGCTCGTCCTTGTGCTTGTTCTTGTGCTTGTGATCGCGCCTCGATCGGTACTTACCGTCCTTGCTCGACCGGTGCCTATAGCCATCCTTGTAGCCGTCCTTGTTCTCCGTCTTCTCCGGGCAGTCGGCGACGAAGTGTCCTGGCTTGCCGCACTGAAAGCACGTCCGTGCTATCCTCCTCGTGTTCACCCGGTTCTCGTGCAGCCTCTCGAACCGCCTGGTCAGCAACGCCAGCTCGTCCTCTCCAAGCACGTCGAACTCCTCGTCTGGCAAAGACATCAAAGAAGACAGAGAGTACATCCTGGAGGATGCGTTAGCGTTAGACTTAGCTCCTTTGCCACCAACGAGAGCGAGAATATGAGAATCAGTCGGGCTCTCGATCTTGGCTGTCATACCACGGTCCAACTCAGCCGACTTGAGCTTCGAGAACAGCTCGTTCACCGTCATGGTGTCATACTTCTCGGACTCAACAATAGCCTCAAACTTCCCGTCCCATATGGTACGATCCAACGAGTGCAAGAGCTTCACGGCTCTATCATGATCGTCGTATGGGAGCACGGCCACATTGGCTCTCATGTTGTTCACAACGACCGTAAACCGCTGGAAAAGGGCATCGACGGACTCGCCGGCGATCTGCAGGTGGGAAGTGGTATGTCCTTGTTGTGGTGGATGACTACTCTCGGTATGCGTGGGTGTTCTTTCTTAAGGAGAAACGGGAAAGACACATCCAAGCCTTGAGGAACCATGCCGAATCATCTATACATACCAAAGAGGTTCATACAAGGTCTAGCTTGCCGCCCGATCATCCTTCCCTCTCACAAGATCTCACCATGAAGCTCTCAAGCTAGTCCTATGAAAATCCTAAGGAAAATAGGAAGGAAAATAGGAAAACCAAATGAGCTAGGGTTCCAAGAGATGGCTGCCATCCTCTCACCCCTTGGGTTATATGGAGGCAACCGAAAGACTAAAATACCCTTACTAGCTAACTAGGGATACATGCCCCTCAAGGGCGAAATCGGAAATCTTTGTCTTCGCTCCATCGGACGGATGCCTAGCGACCGCAAACTTGCTTAGCCTCGACGCAAGCCTTGCGATCCCGACGCGTGTCCTTCGCTTCGAAGATTCCGGACTGCGTCGTCGCACACTGGTCAGACCGGTGCTCCTCACCGGTCAGACCGGTCAGACCCACCGGTCAGACCGGTCTGGAGCTGCTGCACCTCCGTCTTCGGTTCTTTGGTCTTGGCTTTGTGGATCAACCAAGGAACCCAGTGGTTTTCTGGTGAACCACCGGAAACCCCGCGAACTCGGTGTAGCCTCCGCCAATCACCACTCATGACTCGGCTCCCACGTAGTCCCGGCTCGACCTTGGTTTTGAGGCTCAACCAAGAAACCGTCCATGACTTCATCTTGCCGTTCTTGCCACCATGCGGCCCGCACTTGACCCCGCTGGCCACCGGGTCCCTCGAACCAAGCCTACTTGTCTTCTCCACACCTGGAGGCCTCACCGGCAACGACCTTTCGCGCTTGTTCTTCACCGTACCTGCACCAGTCAAGCCGCAACCTGCACCTGCAATACTTAGCTAAGAATCAGTCCACACCACGTTGTCAATCACTCATCACACCAGGAAGCGACCATCCACCGGTCCTCGAACCACACCTGGCTCTCAATCTCCCCCTTGATGAGTGCATTGACAACACACACGTTTTGGTAACCAAGAGAAAAGAAAAAGAAAAGAAATGACTAAAATAAACTCCAACAAGCGATCGAAAGCCAAAGAAAAGGTAAAGAGCAAGATCACTTGAAGAAGACATGTCTCGGACCCCTTAGGCAAGGGCAACGGCTAGACACATCCGAGACACAAACCATGCTCAAGCAAAGAGCACAATCCATCAAACCAAAGCTCAAAAACCACAAAGGGCTCCCCCTGCACACATGCAAGCTCCCCTTGAACCCATGCAACTCCCCCTGGACGAATGCATGCAAACCACCTCGCAAAACAGAGTAGCTGCTTCAGCTTTGCTCTGACCGGTCAGACCGGTCAACCACACCGGTTAGACCGGTGTGCTAGATCTCCCAGCACCTGGACCTCACACCGGTCAGACCGGTGTACCTCACCGGTCAGGCCGATGACCACCTGGGAAAAACTGGGAACTGCACGAGCTCAAAACTAGCTCGAAACCACTTGGAAACCTTCTAAATGCATGCAGCAAGCCAAAACATGCTCAAACTTCTCCCCCTTGTTGACAATGCATGAATCAAGCCAAAAATGCAAAAAATGCAACCTAGAGCTTCTCAAATAGACAAAATTCAACAAAGGATGCTACACATGTCCAAATGAGCAAGTTAGATACTCTATAGCTTCGTAATGACATCAACTACAAGATCACCAAGTTTCACAACCATTGGGCGAAGCTAAGATAGAATTGAGCAATTTTGCGAAAATTTACCCTCCCATGAGCAAAGTCCGAAACATGAGCAAAACATGTCAAAATGGCAAAGCCACACAAACTTCATGCTAGGACAACCATTCTAAGCATAAGACCATCATAAACACCCACAAGCACCTCATGTCATGTCAAAGCCACCGAGCCATGTGCCTACTTCTATATATGAGACTTCTCATTGGTAGGCATCATGCAACGGTTTAGCACCCAAAGCAAATTAAAATTAGCACATATGACATGGGAGCACATTTTCAAGCAATTTACATTTCATTTTCAGATTTGAAATTGGTACATGAAATGTCTTTGCGACAAAAAGGAACTTATGCCCCTCCACAAGATCAAGCATGGGGGCTAAACATTCATGATGGCAAATGAGCCTTTGGCCCCATATGATCAAAATAAGCTATCCAACCACAAATTAAGCATAGCCAAGCCACAAAAACATGTCAAGATCATGTAAAGGCATTTACTCACAAGAGAGCATACATATGAAATTTTTCAAAAACATAGCCATCAACCATGGATAGAAACCAAGATTATCAAGAGCTAAGCCAAACTAACCATAGCTTACCAGACTAGCTCATAAAGACATACATATCATTCCATGGTGAACAATGTATATAGGAGAAGCATTTCCTAAACAATGCATATGATACAAAATGCATGCAACCTAAGATACAAAGATGCCTATACATCATGTTACATATGCCATGCCAAATGCAAGAAATGCACAAAGGAGAGCTGTACATATGCTACAAAGGAGCTCCCACACACCGACTCAAGAAATCAAACAAACACCAAGCTCCCCCCGCAAACGAGTGAAAGTTGCTTGATCTAGGGGTTTGGTGAAAATATCGGCTAGTTGGTCATGTGTGGGTACATAGATCAAAGCTATCTTCCCTTTCTCTACGTTGTCTCTCAAGAAATGATACCTCACTTCTATGTGCTTGGTTTTGGAATGGAGCACTAGGTTCTTTGCGACGCTTATGGCACTGGTGCTGTCACATTGAAGTGGAACATGGGTATACTCCTCACCAAAGTCACTCATGGTGTATGTGATCCAAAGGAGCTGAGAGCAACAACTAGCTGCAGCCACATACTCTGCCTCGGTAGTGGATTGAGCAACACTCGACTGTTTGCGGGAAGACCAAGACACCAAAGAAGAACCCAAGAACTGGCAAGTCCCAGAAGTGGACTTCCTATCCAACCGACACCCGGCAAAATCCGCGTCTGAAAAACCATGAAGCGCCAAAGAAGAAGACGCAGAGTACCAAAGGCCGAAGTCGGGAGTGTGTCGCAAATACCTGAATATGCACTTGACTGCTTGCCGATGCGAAGTCCTCGGAGACGCTTGAAAACGAGCGCACAGACATACCGAGAATTGGATGTCCGGCCTCGTCGCCGTCAAGTAGAGGAGTGACCCGATCATGCTCCGGTACTCCTTCTGGTCCACGTGTTCACCTTCCTCGTCCGCATCAAGAGCTGTAGTCGTACTCCTAGGCGTCGCCATGGCCTTGGAGTCCTCCATCTTGAACTTCCTCACAATGTCCTTGGTGTACTTAGCTTGGTGCACAAATGTTCCTTCCTTTGATTGCTTGATTTGTAGCCCGAGGAAGAACTACAACTCGCCCATCATGCTCATCTCAAATTCCCTGCTCATGTCTTCTGCAAACCTTGCAACAAGAGAGTTAGACGAGACACCAAAGATAATATCATCCACGTATACCTGCACAATCAGGATATCTCTGCCCTGCCTGAGAAGAAACAAGGTTTGATCGACCTTCCCCGTCTCAAACCCTCTCTCAAACAGGAACCCCCTCAGCCTACCATACCAAGCTCTAGGCGCCTGCTTCAACCTATACAGCACCTTCCTCAACTTGTACACTCGGTGGGGGTACTTCTCACTCTCAAACCCCGGTGGTTGCCTCACAAACACCTCTTCCTCCAACACACCGTTCAGGAAAGCACTCTTCACATCCATCTGGTACAACTTGAACCCTTTAGCCACAGAAAAGGCTAGAAGGATCCTGATCGCCTCCAAACGAGCTACAGGAGCGAAAGTCTCCTCGTAGTCGATCCCCTCTTTCTGACTGTACCCCTGAGCAACAAGTCTTGACTTGTTCCTCACCACTTCTCCTTTCTCTCCCTCTTTATTTTTCCACACCCATTTTGGCCCAATCGACTTACACCCTGGAGGAGGGTCAACCAACACCCAAACTTGGTTCCTCTCAAAATTCTCTAACTCCTCATGCATCGAATTAACCAAATTATGATCAGATAGCGCGTGTCCAATGTCTTTGGGCTCAAAGGTGGCAACAAAAGCAGCATGAGCGAAATGAGAATTGTTCCGAACCCTCGACCGTGTAGTACGTTCATTCATGTCGCCGATGATTCTCGAAGCTGGGTGATCCACTTGCACTCGCCGGGGAGGTTCTCGCCTTGATGCTACCTCCCCCTCAACAGCAGCTTCGCCTTGATCTGGGTTTGTTGTTGTAGGTGTGGGAGAGGGCCCGTTCACGATCGTCGTCGAAGTAGTAGGTACATATTCAGCTGCGGGCACCACCCCGCCATCTTCATCATCTCCATGTTCATGCTCCTCCTCCTGAAAGATCTCCTCGCCAAGTTCGAAATCATTTGAATCCACACCCCCTCTCTCATCCGCTCCCCTCTCTCTGTGCTCTTAGATCCAATGGCGGCAGGCCGCGGCTCCGGCCGGCGGGGCGGCGGGGCCAAGTCGCGGCAGTCGAATATGCACTGGCTGCTCCTCGACGGCGACCTCGACGACGGCCCGCTCCCCAGCCTCCTCCCCTTGAGCCGCCGCCTCCACCTCCTTCAGATCCGGCGCGGCCCGAGGGCTCCCTCGCGCATGGCCCAATAAGCGCGAGGCGGCTGAATGCGGCGGCCGGATATGCATAGGGGCCGTGCATGTCCTCCCCACTATTGCCAACTCCGACGATGATTGCTTCAACAAGGTCGACGTGCTGGCCGAGGACGGCGCGAGCGATGACACCGGGTGGGCCGAGGTCGCCGCGGGCGACGACACCTAGGCGTCGACGGGCACCGGCAGCCGGGCGGCATGCTCGACGTCGGGATGTTCGAGGGGCTCGAACGCGAGCTCGCGGCCGGCGTCGACCGTCTGAAGCTCGGGGGATGCCCCTATCATATAGCGTGGTGGCAGGTCGACAGGGGGTGGCGGTCAGATCCGGATGTGCTCGGGGATGACCACCGCCGCTGTCGTGACCTCAGCGCCCGCCGCCCTCGCGAGCTCGGGGATGACCACCTCGGGCCTGGCCACGCACAGCACAAGATCCCCGCCACGCGCGCGGAGGCTCCGACGCAGGTGAGCGACAGAGTCGAGCAGGAAGTTGGCGCGGCACAGGTCGAACCCCGAGGGCGACTTGTCGAAGTCCCGCGGGTCGAAGATGAAGACGGGGAGGAGGGAGGAAGACGCACCGGCCGCGGCGTGGAACGGCTCCTAGTCGTGGAGGAGATCCGCCAGATCCGGCGACGAGCGGCCGGAGCTTGAGTACGAAGTCGCCGCCGTTGACAGGCTCGCTTCAGCTGGCCTTGCCCCGCGCACGTTGCCGCCGTCGAGTTGCAGGGCCGCACGCACCAAGCTCGACTTCCGGGACGCGACCCAACGTCGGCGACGGCATCTTCCTGGGCTAGTGCTTGGGGCTGATGCTTTGCCGGACGGTGGCCTACGGCGAGCGGTGGGGACGGCCCGTGAGAGCCACGTCGTCGAGGGCAGGTGTGGGAGCAAGGCCAGGGCTCCCTGCCGGCCAGCGGCACCTGCGGTGGCGTGACCATCGCCGTCGGAGGCACACAGTGCGGGGTTGCTAGATCCACGGGAGCGCTACGCGAAGGCCCACGGCCGCCGGCCCGCCGTAAGTCCTGGCAACCTGGATTCGTGCGGCACGACGACATGCACGGCGGTGGTTTGCTCAGCGCGGTTGAGGGGCAGAGGTGACCAGTGGTGGAACTGAGGGGGGGCTGGCAGGGGCCATGGCCCCCCCTAACAATATTTTTTCCCTTCTAATAGCTCTGCATGTTTCTTAGCCCAGCGACATCCCAAAGCAGGCTCCTGATGACTTGCTAGCTTGCTGCCCCAACTAATAACGAAGGCCAACATATATAAACATAATGCACGTATCCCTCCCAGAGCCCTGCCTGAATCTATGTCACGAGTTCCCAATTGGCAGTCATCCTGCATGGAGAGCCCGAGATGGCCAGACCTATGTGGTATTGTGGTGACGGCGTAATGCCGAACGGCGAGAGCACATGGATGCAAGGCTGAGGCTGACGCTCGACGACAACGGTATGAGCGACAGCAAGCTGCAAAGTAGGTCACTGGTGACCACGGCGGTCGGCGGTGTGTGACTGTGAGCCTGCAATGGTGGGCTACAACTACATAAGACAGGCAGACATCATTATCATTCTTCCATATTATCGTTTCATAATTAACTACTACTATATAGTTATAGCTAGTTATTGTATGCTTAAAAAATTGAGATTAATTATCAAATTAAAACTGACAAATGTTTGCCTGGCCCCCCCCCCCCCCTAAATTTTCTCTCCAGCTCCGCCACTGGAGGTGACGGCAGCAAGGTGGTCGTCGCCCAGGAAGATGCCATCGCCGAACAAGACGCTGGGTGACGGCAGCAAGGTGGCCGTATCCAGCGGCGAGGCGAGCTCCAGTTCGGCAGTTCCAGATTCTTTTTCGCCTCTTGTTCGGAGGTGTTGCTATTTTTTTTCTCTTCAATCTGTTTCTAGATCTTCTTTCATTATTTTCCTTCGATGTTTCTTTTTTGTTGCGATGTTCTTTCAAATTTTTTTTCGATGTACCGAGAGTCTCACCGGCAGGAAGAGTTGCCTTAATTTTTTTTGTTTGTCTTATTCTTTCGTTTTGTTCAGCACAAGATGAGCACGGGCGACTCCAGCAACTATCATTTCGCTGTTCTTCCTTGCATGATGTTTTCTCTCTCTCGATTTTTCGATGTACCGTGAGGAAGAGTTGGGGCCTGTTTAAGTTGGAGGAAAAGTAGCAAAAGTAACTTCTGGAACTCCTGTAGCACGTTTTGTTTGTTTGTGGTAAATATTGTCCAATCATAGACTAACTAGGCTCAAAAGATTCGTCTCGTGATGTACAACAGAACTGTGTGATTAGTTAATTTTTTTATCTACATTTACTACTCCGAACATATGTCTTTTGGTGTATTTAATGTGATGTGATGGAGAGAGAGTTGAAAAAATAGCAAATTTTTGGCTAAAAATCTGCCAACTAAACAGGGTCTTGCTTTCTTTTCTTCATTTCTCGATGGAGGGAGCAAAAGCCGCAGGTGCTCCCCGTGCTGGACCGTGAAGTGCATGTGACATCAAGTACTCTGAATCGCTCTCTTTTCTCCTGTTTCTTATTCTTCTTGGTGTAAGATTTAAATATGTTTCTTTTCTCCCATTTTCTTTTTTTTAAAGAAGCATATATCAATTTTCGTTTCATTTTGGACATCTCTTAGTATGTTATCGCTTACGCATTTACATATATTTTTCGCAACGTGTATATTGATGCACACTTCATTTACACTTATGAGTACACTATTATTCTTCGATGTACCGCTAAGAGCATGGCATCAATGCACCAAGGTGAAAGGTAGGCATTAGAGGTGTGTAGATGTACATGACAGTGCATTGCGAAGCGGGTGTGGGTGGGTAGTAGATCGGAACCGGTGAATAAAGAAAAAAAATAATAGATGGGAGATGAAGCAGTATAGTTAATAAATAGTGCGAATGGTCAAAAAGGCTGGGAAGTCATGTACGGGTTGGTCGAAATAGTCAAAAAGTGGTGTCAGATAGGCAGGGTGTGTACAAGATGGTAGTGGGTAAAGAGCCTTTATGTCCATCAGAATGGGACATAAAGTGACTTTATGTCAACCTCCAACAGCTACCGACTCTGTGAATACGGCGGGTAAAAAATAAGAATACAAATAAAAATACAATCATATAAGACAAAATGACACGGACCTCGGTATAGCTGGATGGACCGGATTGCTGCAATCACAAGGGCACGGTACACAGGACGTTTAGCGGTGCTCTTGGCTCAAAAACCAGACCGGCTTGCATTGCGCACGTGGCGTGCCACGGTGGCTGCCAACGGCAGACCCAAGCGGATAAGGTGCGGGAAAAAAACAGTCACCTATTTCTTTTTCTCCGACGCAGTCGCCGTCCCAGCCTCCGTCGTCGTGCCTTAGAGCAACTCCAGCAGACCCCCTACTTGAGCCCCAACTCAAAAAGTAGGGGCCGAGAGCAAGAAAATGCACTCCAGCAGAGCCCCTACTCGGACACCAAAAGTAGGGGGCACCCAAATCACACCCTTCGGCCCCTTCTCCCGTGGGCGGCTGGGGAGGCCCCTACTCGACAGCTGCGTCAGTTTTCCTACGCGCGCGCATACGGACTCCACGGAGCGCTGCCATCCATGTCGAATCTCGTGGAGCCGCCGCCGCCGCCCCATCTATTTCGTCCTCGTCGGCAGGGAAGGCGCCAGGCCTAGCTGCGGGGCAGCCGGGGAAGGCATCCCGGTCGCTGGCCAACGACAGCCGGTGGTGACTCGGCCGCAGAGCAGTGGGGAAAGGTCCTACCCAGAGCGCCGCCGCCGGCCTCGACCTCCATCTGCCGACCTCGACCTCCATCCGCCGGCCTGTGGCCGCCAAAATCCGCGGCGGGGAGAACATCCGCCGGCAAAATCGACTGTCGCGCCCAGCGGCCACGGGTGAGCTCGCGCGGACGCCGGCCGTAGGTCGAGCTCCACCAGCGTCGTCGTCGCGGAGCCCGTCTGGATCTCGCGCTCTGGATCTCGAGCTCCACCAGTGCTCGCGCAGGTGCTGGCCGTAGATCTACCGCGCCGTGCGTGGCAGGAGCTCGCGCGGCCGCGCGCCCCGCGCTGTCGCCACCGCGCCCGGCCAAAGGTCACCCTCCCCGCGTCTAGCCGGAGTTGGGGTGTTATTCTGGGTAGATCTCGCGCCATTCACGGGAGCCGGAGCACAGGGAGAGAACAGAGGGGCCGGAGCACGGGGAGGAAGAGGAACGGAGGAGATGTGGGGGGAGAGAGGGGCCGGATATGACCCATTGACGAGGAGGTCCCACATGTCAGGTGAAAATAGGGTCTTCAGAGTTGGGGCTGTTGCTGGAGTTGAGCATAAAATTGAAGCCCCAACAAGTTAGGGGCACCCCTACTCAACAAAGTAGGGGCTCTGAATAGGGGGTATTGCTGGAGTAGCTCTTAGCTCGCCGCACTGCAGCTCGACTTGCCACCGCCGCATCCTGATTCGCCGCCGGCGTCGGCGCCGCAGCCGCCGTCCGATTCGCCACCGTCACAGCCTGATTCGCTGCAGCCCGAGACGGAGGACGACATGGACAGGGACGCGACGGGCTGCCGGTGGTGGTGATCCCCTGCGAGCTGGTGCTGGTGATGTTGTTACTGATAGATGGGTGTTGGACAAGCAGCGAGCCACGTAGAGCCCCGCCCTGCTCCTCAAAGTCAACAAAGCGGATCACGACTCCAAGGTAAAAGCGGTGAAAATGATTACCCTGCACCGGCCAGGCCGGCAAGGGCACGCAGCTCGTCACCCCCGTTTACCCTTGTTGGCTCTTGGGGCGTTGGTAGCGCCAGCCAGAGAAGATGGACGAAAATCTTGGTTGGTGGAGACTTGGAAGGCAACTTGAGCCCGACCGAATTCAGGCACCTCCCCTCATCATCATCATGCCTCCCTGATCTCTACCCTTGCACTCACGGCAGTTTTTATTTTGTCAGCGTCGGTGACAGTGAGGTCCATAGATACCCAGAAGAAGGTGTTCGTTTTAGCCTTTTTTTTTTGGGGACCCTGTAGCTGTAGGCTGCACTGTGCATGCGTACGAAGGGTGTCCTTGCGTTGTTGCACTTGCATAGCATGCTGCCTGCGTTCCTTGCAAACCGGCATGCATGTTCCGCTACCTTTTGGCCTTTGTGTTGTGGTCCCCAAAACCCACGGCAACAAATAAAAGCTCCAAAGCCAAGAAGCCTTGCTTAAGGCCTTGCTTAAGACCTGCACCTCCCCTAGCAGGCTGCCACTGCGAAGGTATGTGCTTGCTCTCTGCTCATCTAGTCATGTACCTCCTCTCTGCTCACCTAACCCTAACCATAACCCTCTCTGCTCTGGATCTGTGTAGCCGTTGAGGAACCGGGGCGCCGGAGGCGAAGGCGAGTCCGGATGGCCGACTCCGAGCCGGAGGTTGAGGTGGGCTTCAACGAGGAGAGGCGTATGCTCGGGATGACCGGAGATTACGACGATGACGATCTACAAGATGATGCTGCAGCGTTCGGCTTCGGCGACAATGCTGCCATCAACTTTTCTTGTATTAGTGTTCCAAAAGTTGATGTTTATACTTTTCAATTTTGTGTTCCAGTTGATGTTCATGTTTCCCTGAGCATTTTGAGTATACTCGTGCCAGGGCCGGCACGGCACTATAGTGCCGCCGTGCCAAGGGGCACGGCACGACATGATTTTGCCCCTGGTCGTGTCGTGCTAGTGCCTTCATCTCGGCACGGCGGCACTACCAGGCACGGCACGACTGTGCCACTGTGCCTGATAGTGCCGTGCCCAGTCGTGCCGTGCCCACTCGTGCCCGTGCCCGTGCCCGTGCCGTGCCGGCACGATGGCCATCTATACTAGCAGCCCGTCTTCATTGTTACAAGTTGTTGATTGATGGTGATGAGGGAACAACGTCTCCACTTCATGCTTGGTAGCTGTGAGTGCAATTTCTTGAGCAATATGTAATCTTTAGGAGAGGCTATGTACTGATATGGATGTATGAAATTTGACAAAAATGAATGGAACTGGTAGATGTTAACAGAAATTGAGTTGTTTTCTGAAATGCTCAAGTACATATTATAAAATGTCAGAAACAGATAGATGTTAACAGAAATTGATATAAGTTTCTGAATTGATATAAATTAAGTTGAGAAAAAGTGATAGAAGTGGACAGAAGTTAAATTGACTGAAATTGATAGGTATTGTTAAATCCATAGCATCCAACATAGTTTTGATGCTAACCTATTACAAAGCTAATGCTGACCATTTCTTATATACAGGTGCATTTAAGAACTAGTCATTTCTTGTTTGATGTAGCGTCTCCTTTCTTTTTGGCAGTTGCTGCCTTCCTCTTCCTTGCTGTAGTCTTGCCTTCGTTTGTTGCAGTTGTTAAATGAGCAGGTCTTGCAATTGGTCGGTTTGAGATGATGAAAGCAGAGTCTGGCAGTGGTTGAGGAGGCAGAGATGAAGATTGTGACCGTGATCCATGCTGAAGGTACATAAAAGAACATGTTGATATCAATGGTTATGACAAAACGATGGAAATAAACAATTCTAACTTATAATGCTTTACCTTCTCCATCATTTGCAGAAGCATGGTGGAGCTAAGTTGTGGCATCGAATTGGAGTAAGTTGGTGTATATAGCACATCAGAACTTGTCCCAGGAGCATTTTGAGAAAATCTTTGGAAGTTGGTATATCCTACATAAACACCAATCAGCAACTAGTTGTTAAGAATGTGGGAAAAAGACAAGTTTCATAAATTACCTATAGCACTGGTGGTTCCATTACTGGTTTGTCAAGTGTTGTACATGATGGACCATCAGCATCATGTGTTGGAGCTGGTGTAGCTTGTGGATTAATTCCATGCACCTCCGGATCATACTCTTCAGGTCTGATGCCTTTTTTTTAAAGAAACAACCTTTTGCATTATGGTTTTCTTGTTTGCAATAGCTACATGTGATGATCACTCCATGCTTGGACAGTTCAGGTCCATTCCTTCCCTAAATTTCAGAGGATTCCTTCCTTCTACACCTTTTTGGCCTACCTACTTTCTTCTCATAAATAGGTGCTCTAACTTCAAGACCAGCAACATGTTCCCATGTGCTCTTATCTCTACATGGCATGATGTTGGTTTCATAGGCCTTGTTGAAAGCTTCCAATGTATAGCAGTCATGCACCATGCTCTCAGGTGGAATCCTCTCATGCCTTAAGCATGAGATGGCATGTTGACATGGGATACCAGTCAGATTCCACTTTCTACATTCACATTCCTTGTTTATACCATTAACTATGTATTGGAGATCTCGATCAAGAACTTGGAACACCCCGCGACCAGCTGGCAATGCATAGCAAACATTAGCATACTCTGCATCATTGGCTAATTTCTTTCTTATCTTTGGACAAATGTGCCCTACAAATTGATCAGTTAGCTCTTGGTGCTTGGTGTGGTATCTGGTCATAAGTTGTTGCTTGATCCTTTCAAACATACTTAGGATGGGCATCTCCCTTGCTTCGAGAATGTATTTGTTGAAAACTTCACAACTATTGTTCAACAAGATGTCAGACTTGGGAAATTCTGCAAAGAATGCCCTTACCCATGTGTTCGGAGTCATTCTCTGCAACCAATTATAGGCATCTTCATTCAGCTCCTTCATCGTGCCCATGTGGTGCTCCCACTTTGCTACTGTACTAGCCCTTGCACATGTCCATAACTGGTTCTTCAAAATTTCACATTTGAATCCTGCATCCTTGAAATTTGAGTACAGATGTCTAACACAAAAGCGATGCTCGGACTCAAGAAAAATTTCTTGAACTGCAAGGAATTATGCCCTTCTGTTTGCTGCCATGAGAGTCCAAGGATAAGTGTTCACAATGCCCAAATCTTGCTTTAAGGTCTTAAGGAACCACTTTCATGTGTCCTTTGATTCAACCTCAACAACCACACAGCAAGAGAATTGGGTATATGCAATCATTGGGATCAATGCCCACATCAGTTAGTATTTGGCCTCCAAATTCAGTTTTGATGTGGCAGCCATCAAGACAAATCAAAGGCCTGCAGTCAGAGAGAAAATCTCTTTTGCAAGGATCTAGAGTCATGTAGCATGTAGAGAAATGGCCCTTAACGCGGTTCAGAAAAAAATGAGCTTCCTGGATTACTTCTCCTAAGCTCATGGGCATAATCCCAAAGTTGGTTATTATATTGCTGACTTTCATCACCATATATCTTTCTCATAGCTAACCTTCTAGCTCTAGCCAACTTGGTTCTTGAAGGAGTCAAATTCCAATCTTTTTGAACTGTTTTTGCAAAGTTGGAGGTACTCATTTTGTCATTAGCTCTGAATGATTCAAGGTACTTGCCAGCTAGCCACTATGGTTCTTTGTTGAAGAAAAGCATGGTGATATGGTTATCCAGAAGCCAATGGCAGCATGCAAGTATTGTTCTCATGTTCTTTGTGCTGCAAGCAAGCAAGTGGAACCACTACTATTCATTTCATGATGAAAGTAAGGAGAGACCTAAAGCATAGAAATTGAGTTTAGATGATTTGATTATGATGAGGAGACCAGTGTTAGAAATACTATCTTGTAATTATCATGCATGAGTACCCAATCATCTTTTGTGAGCATGAGTGTACAAATGACTATTAGATCTTTGCACCCAAATTTCCCAATTATGGGTCACAAGGGTGCTAGGACCAAGATTATGGATATCTACCACAGCGAGAAGAAAAATCTTTTTGACTACTTTTGCAATCTTGATTGCCAATTTAGTTGTACCATGGATCTATGGACTTCCAATGACATCCAATCAGAATAAGGGGTATTTATGTGTGACATGTCATTTCATTGATGATAATTGGAGGATACAGAAAAGGATTAGAAACTTCATGCACCTTAAAGGAAGGCATACATGAGCTAATCTGGGTGCTGCATTTATGCAAAACATGGCCTCATGGAATCTTGATCATAAATTATTTGCATTGACCGATAATGCATCTTCAAATGATGTTTGTTTGGAAAGTCATTTCTACACATAAGAATCAAGGTTCTGTACATTGTGGTGGCAAGTTCTTTCATGTGTGTTGTGCTGCCCATATTATTAACCTAATTGCTAGGGATGGTGCGAGTACAATTTCAGTTGTTATTGCAAACATTCGTGCATTAGTTTTTTTCAAGAGCTCACCTTTGCATGAGGAGATATTTTTTAAGCAGACTGCTGCTTTGGGAGTAGACCAAAGGGGTCTTTCTTTATATGTGTCCACTTGATGGAATTCTACCTATTAAATGATAGCTGATGCTCTCCACTCTAAAAGAGTTTTCCAAAGGATTATTCTACTCCATCCTGAGAAATATAGTAAGCATGCTCCTTCAAACTTAGAATGGGACAATGTTGCTGCCCTATGTCACTGCCTGGAAATCTTTAATGAGGCCACTAAACTTCTCTCTGGGTCTTATTATCCAACAACAAACTTGTTCTTTTTTGAATTTTGTGAAATCAACCTCAACATTATTGAGTGGCTGAAAAACAGTGACTGTTTCATTGCTTCCATGGCACAATCAATGAAAGAGAAGTTTGACAAGTATTGGGAGATGAGTAATAGCTGTTGTATGCTTCTTAGATCCAAGGTACAAGATGAAGGTGGTTGAATTTATTACACTGAGATGTCAGATGACTATGGGTTCGATACTATGTATGAATTCAAAAAGGTGTGCAAAAGCTTTATGATTCTTATGCCTCCATGTATGGTTCTTCTACAAGCAGACCTATGCAACAAACTGAAGTTAGAACTTCTAGAAATGTTAGAACATCTCAATGCTATACGGACATGAATGAGGAGCCAAAGAGAAAAATATTAAGTTCATTTCTAAGGGACAACACTGAACTTGGTCAAGAGCAATCTGAGTTAGATCAGTACAATAATGATCCATTGTTGAGTTGGAAAGAAGGTAACTACTTCGACATTTTGAGGTGGTGGAAAACCCATCCTGCAAATTATCCTATCCTTGCTCGAATGGCAAGGGATGTATTCGCTATTCCTGCATCAACGGTGGCCTCTGAATCAGCATTCAGTGCTAGAGCAAGAGTTGTTCACAAATATTGTAGCCGTTAGGACCCAGAAGTTGTCAAAGCACTTATTTGCACAAAGGATTGGATAAGGCTGTAAGGAAAGGTAATTATCGCTGCTATACTTCTCAACACTATTTGTTCGTAGGTATAATTGGTAGATTAGTCACTGCTGGTTTGCTCCATGTAATTTTTGTTTACTATTTCAGATCCACGTAATGTAACTTCACTTCTTGATGATTTATGCGATCTTTGTGCCAATGCTGATAGAGCTGATCCAGATGGAGGTATGTAGACAATTTATCTTGACTAGATGCTATTTAGATCTCAGATTTATTTTATTATATATAATATCATCTGTGTTGCAGGTGATTCTGATGTTGCTGACCACATTGTCGATCTTGATGTCATTGTGGATCTAGAAGAAGATTAGGATTGCTCGTTCTTTAGGTAACTACTTATTCCTTTTGGATTGTGCACTAGACGAAAATTGTGACCCTGCTGCTGTTTTGGATAGTAGACCATTGAAAGCATGATGTAGGGACTGTAAAATGCGATTGTTGGCCTAAATGTCATTGTTATAAAATATTATGTCAATTTTGTATGATGGATTTTTCCCAGCATGGATCTAGTGTAGCTCAGATCATTGTGTCAGTTATGTGCATGTATGTTCACAAATATTTCTTCATTTTTTGTAGGCGAGCACAGCTGCTTCATCCTTGGTGCTTGCTGTTGTGTTTTTGTTCAGTTTTAGTTCACTTGGAGTTGAAGTTGAATATCATGTAGGCATGTCCTTTGGATTATTTAATGCCAATGGTCACAACAAACTAAAGTTGTTTCGCTTTCTTTCACTTTAATTTGGTATTGTAAGCTTTGTTTTAAACTGGATATGGTACACTACTTTCTATGTACCGGCGCTATCTTATTGCCTTATCGGTCTTGGTTAAATTTTAGAATATCAATTTCGAGTTGAACTGAGTAAATTTCCTAATGCGAATTTGAATTCGAACTATTCGTTTTGCATTCATATTCGAAAAGATTTGTTTTCGAATTTGATTTAAAATGTGGTAAATAGTGACAACCGGATTCTATTCCATGGATATCCGATCTGAATCCATCCTTAGAAATGATGCGGCTTCAACACTCGCGCATTGCGTGGCTTAAGGAAGGTGATAGTAATAGTATAGTTACTTTCATAGGCATGCTGTGTGGCGTGCTCGCAAAAATAAGATAAAAATGAAGGCTCGGGAAGATGGCGAGTGGAGTGAAAATGTGCATGAGCTAAAGGAGATGGCATCTAGTTTCTCTAAAGGTTTATATACGGCTGATCAGGGTGTCATTCCTGATGAGACTTGTTGTAGCTAATGGAAAAAACAAAGGTTAATGATGAGATGAATGATCACCTATTTAACGAGTTTTCTGACCAAGAAATTTATGATGCTCTATTTTAGATGGGTCCCCTCAAGGGTGGTAATCCAGAGGATTTAAAAGATTTTTGACTTATAAGCATGTACAATGTCATTGACAAGGTAATATGTAGAGGTCTTGTACAGCGCACAATACGACCCTGCGGTAGTATGATAGTATTATCAGTTTTTTACTATAGGTAAAATGGTAATTTCTTGAAAATATATTATTTGGAAAAATTTTCCCCTGCTGCCCATTCAGCCGAGACGCACCCAATTCATATATTTCATTTCCTATATTACAACAATATCATTTTACATTTCCAATAATACCCTTATACTACCCATACGACCTATGAATACTACCATACTACAGCTAAAAAAACGGTAGTATAGAATTAATCTCAACCGTCAGATCCTTACATATAGATATTTTTCTATTACATACGAGTCCTTTTTTAATCGGTAGTACACGTCGTATTGTGCGCAGTAAAAGACCTCAATATGTAAGTGGATGGTGAACTTTAGCTTTGCGTGTAGTACCAATTTATGAAGCTAACATTTCTAGATAATGGAAATTTCTTATCTTTAATTACTATTTAGAAATGTCATGCACTCCCTCCATTCCAAATTACTTATTGTTTTAGCATTTTTAGATACAATCATTTTGTTATGTATTTAGACATAAAAATATATATAGGTGCATAATAAAAAGAATGTGTCTAGAAAAGTCAAAATATGATAATAAAATATATATCTAGGATCCTGCTGTGTTACCAACTTTAGAGGTTGGCAGGTTGCACTTGCGCCACCTCTAAAAAGTGCATACTTTTTGTAATAAAATAATATAGGTACGGCATGTTATGATCTACCATCATGCAAGATTTGAGATTGAACAAATCCTTGTGCAAAAGAACAAACAAAATGAGGAAAAGGGCCTTGAATACAGAAGATTCGTGGATGCAAAATGAGCGGTACTGATCCGTTCCTATTTTTACAAGCTTATTTCCTCTTCCTTTTCTCACTTTGAGCATAAGTCCTTGTTCAAGTTCAAATTTTGTACTATGATAATTATTGCACGCACTATCCATCTACGAATGTAACAAAAACGTTGAATGCACTTTTGAATATTCATTTAACACAACTGGAGAACTCGTGGCCGTTCTTTCAGCCAGGAACCAAGATCAATTTAATTAAGTCGACCCCGCCCACAAAAGAGAAAAACTTGCACTTTTTGGTTGAAGATTAATTATTAGGGCCCATATATCAGTACACTACTATCAGTAAAGGCCCAAACTGATCTATAAAAAAATAGGCCTTGTCCCAAACCCTTAAGAAACTGTATACCGGGCCGAGCAGAGCAGCCACACAAAGCAGACCCGGGCCAAATTCTAAATAGCATAATATATATTGGGCTTCAATTTCCCGGTTTGTTCTCGATAACAAAAAAAGCTCTTTTTATGAAACTAGTTGAACTTATTGGTAATAAAAAATAATTCTAGGTACATGAAAAAAAGTGTTAGCCTGATCCAATTAAAAAACACCTTGCTTGCGTGTAGACGATTGTTTTTCTGAAGCACTAATTAAAAGTAATATTTCTTTTTTTCGAAATAAAAACCAAAAGTATTTGATGTAGCCTTCTAGATGATGTTATCCGTGAACCAAATATAATTTATTTAACATTCAAGATATCTAGTAGCTTCACAGCCAGGTTCACAGCCACGCCGTGCCAAGTCGTAGCTTCACCTACTGCGTGCCGCTATCTGTGCGCTGGTCGAAAAAAAAAAAGTCCAGCCACGCCGATCACCCAAAGTCCGTTTAAAAGCGAAATCTGCTAGCGGAATCTCCTAGTAACTCCAAGATCAAACTCATTCGCGTGTAAAAAAGGTAACAATGACCCAGAGAGTAGCGAAGATCATTGTCACAGACTCACAGGCAATGTAGACGTCTGCATAGGCGAGAATGTGAAGTTGACTGACTCTGAAAATAGGACCAAGAATCTTCCAGTCAGCTGAATTACATGCATGCATTTCACAATCCGTATGGAAAAAAACTTAAATTCACTGCATTCTTCTAAAATTTCGATAGATCCACCCTCGTTGCACGGTTGCAACCCTCATCACGTGCACTCACCTTGATCGAGCTCGCAAGAACCAGCATAGCTCAGAAAAATAAAGAAAAGGTAATCAAGAACCATTGTAAATAAATTGTCGTCGTCCTATACCTTCAATGCTTGAACGGAAGTGATCATTTAATTTTGACTTAGATGATGTCCAAATATTTCAAAATATTTACCATATTTCAAAACTCTTTAAACATTTCAAATTCAACAAACTCTAATAATGGTAGGACTAAATTATTCTTCAACAGTAGTTTTTTAATGTGACACGTATTTACTATATTACTACTACTACTACCTCAGGTCCAATACTTATTCAAATTTTGTACCAAAATATAGCTATTAAGTTCCTAAGTAGTTTATTTGGTATAAAAGATCTAAAATACTCTATGGGCATGCAAGTCGATTATGGCATGCACAATTGATTTGCATTCACGGGGGCATGCAAAAGGCTGCCACCAATTAAATAGGAAAGGTATAACTGTTCCAATGAGGGTAATATAGATTTTTAATGTACATCTTTGATCTGTTGGAAAAGCTATAAGGGCCTCTATTTTGAGATGGAGGGACTATTACATTACGATGAAACTAATATATTCTTGTTTCTTGTTATTCAACTGACAAATCGAACCTCGTTCAGACCTTATGGTTGCTCCTTCTCTGGCTACTCCAAAATAAGTAAGCAAGGACATAGGATGGGACTGCGGCGCCGATAGATCTCCCTTGCATCATGCCGTTTCGCCTTGCGGCCTCACATCGATCTCCTCTTCCTCTCCTCTGACTGGGGGTAGACTGAGCAAGAAATTAAGATCCAATTTGGTTTTGGTTTGCTAAATTTAGTCTCATTTAGTCTCTAAACTACCCAACAGGGTGACTAAACTTTAGCCCAATAATGAATATTGGGTCTAAAGAAGGGGGAATGAGATGTGGCTAATTTTCAAGAGAATGAGAGGGACAAGAATGGGAAGAGGAAACGACAAGGAATGGCGGTGGCATGTAGGTTGTTGGGGAATCAACCAAATTAGGTCACCCTCGAACCGTCAGAGGAATGAGTCTCTAGTTCGAAACCGTAAATGGCCAAGTTTCAGGTGAATTTCTGAGAGCGGTTCTCTGCGAATAAGGCTAAAAAAGGTTTCTATGTGTAAAAGTCGAGGTTCCAGAAGAAAACCGGTAAGTCGAAGTTGGTAAGTATACGATACTCAACATTTTCCAAATTTGTATGAACCTCTGAGTAACAAATAATACTCCCTCCGTCCCATAAAAAAGTGCAATCTTAACTTTTGAAAAAAAATCTCACAAAGAATGCAATCCTAGAAAATGGATCTAATTATCTTCCTAATTAAGTGGTCAGATTTGATTTGCATGACAAAACTTACTGCATTTGGCAAACAAATAAGGGTATTAGAGTCTTGTTATTCCTCCACTAATCTGTCCTAAAAAACTAAAATTGCACTCTTTTATGGACGGAGGGAGTACCTCTTTTTTGTGAAGTAAGAGGAAGTGACGTCACTCTGGTTGAAAGTTACCCAAACCCTGAATTTCAACTAACACTTACAAGGAGCGAAGTCTCCCAAATATCTCTCTTTCTTTACATGGTCATGGGGTGTGAAGATGGGGGATATGTGAAAGGCCCCAGATGATTTGCGTGGCAAAAGGGAGTTGACACAAGTCACCGGAACCTGAGGAAACAAGAAAATGAGGGAATCACTAGAAGCGACGTGAGCATCCTCGGAGATGACGTCAGCACGAGAGAAGTACCTGGCGAGGGAGTTGATTGAATTCTGGGAATTGTGGTGATCTTCGGAGACTGAATTGGTCAATGTCGTGACAAAAAAGGAAGGTGAACGCGTGAGAAGCGTGAGCTCTCACGGGCAATAAGCGTGATCACCTTAGACATTTCTGTACATCAATATTCCTCGAAGACGCCGAATGTGCGAGGGTGTTTTCGGGATGTAAAAGTGTCCTGCGGGCACTATAAAAGGGGAGTCCCTACCCCCGTGTAAAGCAGTGATCTCTTTTTCTCGAATACTGAGACGCTTTTTCCACTTTGTACTTTCTGTTTGCGTGTTTGAATTTTTCTAATACCCAACATAGTTCAGAAAATGCTATCAGGTTTTCGGCACATATTGTGACCCATTAAACACAACAAATCCACGAAGGGGGGGGAAACGGGATAGTGACAACACAAATCTCAAAGAACATCAATTGGATTTCGACAGATTTGTTTAGAAAAAATCTTTAAAATCTGATGCACTTGATGTTCCTTTAGATTTCCCTCCACTTGTAAATTTTTTTAAAAAAATGTGTGAAAATCAACCTGGGATCAAAAGTTTCCGCCGCAACATAAACATAATGTTTCATACAATATTCAGTGTGAAACATACAGAGACAATAGTTACAACATCGATATTTAATTGTTGCAACATATATACGTCGAGCTGTTGGCTTTTAAAAAAAAATCCAGACGTGCGTACCGTTGCATTACCATTGTTCTATTATTTCCCTGTTTTTTTAGTACAGTGTAGTGTGGCATGAATTTATTTATCAGACACACGGTTATGTGCAGCCAGTGGTAGCACTAATTAACCGGCACACGCATGTTGTCGTCACTCGTCCGCCATGGCGGCGCCGCGACGTTGCCGACGAGCATGTATGATGTACTTGTACTTCTTTCAGGGTGAGCATGGTGTGCACTCGTACTTTAATCGACATGTCAAAAGATAAGTGCCGGCCATTGTCCGCCGATGATGCTGTGTCAGCACAAGAGTGCTAGCCTCCTCCGTTTCTTCCAGCTATACGGTCAAGGTCGATGCAATTTGTCGCCACCTAAAAGAAAAAAAAACAAATTGGACTGAAACCATAAACCTATGGCCGGATGGTACTTTGCCTTTGCTCTGTGCATGACTCATCTAGAGCTAGAATTCCAATATGAAAGTCGTCTCTTTGCACTTCTGAAGCATAACAAATTGATTTTCAAAGATGAAGTCATATCTTGTTGTCTAAATATTCCAGCGCATGATGATTATGATTTCCATGAAGATGAGTTGAGATAACTGATTTTTAAAGGACTCCAGAGTTTGGAATAATCCAGAAACAGAATCATCAACCTGTAGCCCAATAAGATTCTAGCAAAGGCTTGGAGAAGTCACAATGCAGAAAAAAATGCAGGAATGATTCATCAATAGCTCGGAAATTGAATTGATTTCCTCTTGACAAGCTACTTTGTATTTAACATGTCTTTTAGGGCCAGCCGGAACAAGACTTATAGCCATTTAGTGTATGTCAACATTATATTGAAGGAAAACGTGAGACAAGTTGATTGTTTTATATGATATACTACATCTATTCTTATAAAATAGTTATGTTGCCGGTTTTTTCAGTTTTGTGTTTGCTATGACTACTGGGATAAAAAATTAATAAATAACTAATCAATAGTATGAGAGAAGTATTAAAGAAACTGTGAAAGTATTTGGAAGGAATTTGTTTTGCTAGCTGATGTAAAAATATTGTAACATGTTTCTATGTTTAAATTTATCCGAGCACTAACTCATAGGATTATATGTGAAGCAATGTAAATATGGTTTTACTAGCTGGCTCTGCTTCTAGTAGAGAGCAGTCATGGCTTTGCTATGGACGTCCGGGGATCGATCTGAAACAGGATCTCAAACACGGTGCCTCGTCAGTCGTTCTAGATGGATATATTCGATCAAATTGCCGTTCCTCTCGGTTGTTTCTCTGCTTCATCAATTTCTCACCCCGGCCCTGAGGCTTCATTTTTTTACTCTAGTTAGCTCAGCATATCACATCGCAAATTCCACGCGACTGAGCAGCCAATGTCGTTCACATTTTGTTTTTTCAACGCTTATCATCAGTCCTTTAGAATCCAGCACTCTCTCGTCCTATAGCATTTTATATCGATAGAAATGATAGCTGAGCTTCTCATGGCTGACCTTATTGTTTCCTCTCTTATCCTGCACGCTCTGGGAATCTTAGAATCTGCTCCCTCCGTCGTCAAATGTCCTTTAAGTTGTAACGAATCGGATGCCCTTAGCCTAAGAGGGGGAGGGAGTGAATTAGGTTTCTTAAAACCTTAACCTATGGCTTCACTACTTTTGCATAAAGTAAAACTAGAACATACTACCTAGATGTGCAACTACGGTTGTTCTAGTGTGAAACTCCCATCCCAAAACAAGGTTTGCAACCTATAGTCAATCCTAGCATGATACTACTCTAGGAAAGTAAAGGCAAGTAAGGATTGCAAGAGAGTAATGCGGAAACTTAAGGAGGGATGAGAGGAAGCAAACTCTTGACACGCGATTTATCCCGTGGTATCGGTAGGCACTAAGCCACCCCTAGTGCACGTTGTTAAAGCACTCACACAAGAGTATTGCTTCCCGGTCACCAATTCTCTCCCAAGAGCACCACTTAACTCGCCACAAAGGCTAGCCACTTAGGCACTTGCCAAGCTCCCTTGATCACCTTGATGCCGCCTCCACTAAGGAGCTTCTCCACCAAGGAAGGGGGTCTCCACGTCCCCCGCACCAAGTGTCCTCGCCGCTCCACACCAAGCCGGAGGGTCGAAGACGATTGCCGGTGAGCCACTTAGGCCCCAAGGCTTCCGGCGAACCTTGTACACCTTGATTCACTCAAGAATCACCTCACAAGGTTGGCACAACCTTGCACTCACTCAGCTCTAAGTTAAGCCTAGCACTAAGCACATACACTAAGCATATGCAAGTCTATGGATGAGCAATTAAACACTTGGATGGATTTGATATGATCTTCTAGGTGTTTTGAACTCCTCTGCACTTCCACACAATCCAGCCACCTCAAATGGGTGAGTGGAGGGGGTATAAATAGCCCAAGGCATCCAAAGAGCCGTTGGCTAACGGCCACTGAAAAAGGTAGCGTCGGATGAACTGATGCTATGATATTCCAGGGCGTCGGTTCATCCGGTGCCCTCCACGTCACTTAGCCGTTGCATCTCCGCTGACACAACTGTTCCGACGCTATGCTCCGACGGTGTGTCGGATCATCCGGTGCTGAAGGACTTCTCGCCAAAACGTCTCTGTCTGTTTCTTCGTGACCGTCGGATAGACCGACGCTTCCTCTCACCATGGCGTCGGTTCATCCGGTGCTTAAGGCTTCGTCTTGGAGCGTCTCTGTCTTGATTCAAATGAAGCATCGGATAGACCGACGATGTCCTCACTTAGACCGTCGGATCATCCGGTGCTACTGACTTTGTTGCTTCTTCTCTGCAATTCATCCGGCGCATCTAGAAACTGGACCGTCGGATCATCCGACAGTGTCATCTTCATTTTGCCTACTACGCAGTGTACCAAGTACTCCGACGCTATGCACCGATGGTACCGTCGGTTCATCCGACGGTGTGTTTTCTTTTCCTTTCTTTGCTCGGTTTTGACCCTAGAAAAATAGACTATCTTCTCAATTTGGCATGTGGTATTTTTGCATCCTTAGGACCTAGAAAGATGTCATTAGTCCCATTGATCATGTTGTCATGAATCACCAAAATCATACTCGAACTAATGGCATATGAGGCCATGTTCGCTACATAAGTATAACTTACGTTTTGCATATTTATACTATTTTTTTAATAAGACAAATCGTTAAATGTTGAAACCGTTGTCTTCTAGCTTAGAGAAATCACCTTCCACGTGTTTGACAATGGCCATGGAAAAAACTTACAGAATTGACTGAACACGTTTCAACATCCCTGCCGTAGCTTAAATAGAGCCATCCTCGTTGCACCACCGCCCCTCATCACCACGCACCTCCAGCTAACTCTCGCAAGAAACAGAGCTAAGAAACAATCAAGCAACTAAAGCTCCAACTCGACCGCCATGGCCGGAAGCAGCAGCTTAGCGTCTCTCGCCTGCCTCGTTGCGGCGGCCATGCTTGCCTCTACGGCGGCATCGGTGGCGGGGGAGAAGGAGACGCACCTGCGCGTGTTCTGGCAGGACGTGGTGAGCGGGGGCCCGAACGTGTCGACGGTGGTGCAGGTCGCGCAGGGCCCCAACTCCAACGCCTCCGCCACCAAGTTTGGCGCCGTCACGGTGATCGACGACCCGCTCACGGAGGGCCCCAACCTGACGTCGAGGCTCCTGGGGCGCGCGCAGGGCATGTACGTCAGCGCCGGCAAGGACTCGCTGTCGCTGCTGATGGCTATGAACTTCGTCTTCAGCGACGGCGCCTACAATGGCAGCAGCCTCGCCATCTTGGGCCCCAACGCCGTCGAGCTGAAGGTCAGGGAGATGGCCGTGGTTGGCGGCACCGGTGTGTTCAGGTTCGCGCGAGGGTACTGTGAGGCGAGGACGGAGTTGATCGACAGCGACCGCGCCACCGTCGAGTACAACATCCACGTTCGCCACGACTGATCGATGGTTGCTGGTTGCTGATTTCATATGGCAGTTCGTATATATAATTACTTTCTTGAATTTGGCACTGGTTTATTATAAGATTTGATATAGAGAATAATAATAATGAGGGATTGTATTGTAGCATATGATTATTCAAATAAATCATTTGTCCTCACAGTCACATACCTTCACCGTTTGAACGGGATTACGGGAGCGATCATTTAATTTTGACTCGTCCACTGTGTCCTTGTGAAGCTCTTGCTATATGTAAGTGATGATGTCCAAATACGAACTCTCTTCATATAACTACCGTTTTGGAAAACATGCAGTCAATGAGTCAACACACTTTAATTTTCATCATGAATACTAAAATGATACTGTATTTAAATTCACCTCTGAATGGTAGGACTAAACATTTCAAATCTCTATAAACGTTTCAATTTCACTTGCGATAACGGATTCACGATGCCGTTCTGCGCGACGCATGTTAAGGAGGTGGACACTTACATGATCGCTAGCAAAGTCTGGAGTTTTTTTTAAAGAACTGAGATCTCTACATGAAGTAAAATTGAAGCACCCCACTAGATCTCTACCCTTCGTTTTCCTTACAACAGGCACTGTCCACTGTTTCGGAAAACTCCATCGTTGTGGAACGCCACATCCGAACGTAAGAACCACAGTCCCCACCAACAGAAGACACCACAGACGTGAAGACCACAAAAGAGGCATTGTATGCTCAACCATTGTAGGGAGTAAAAGGCGCCGAAAGCACATCAACCATATCTTCTGAAGGTTGAACTGAACGTAAGATCTGACGCCGTCGTTAACCATCACAAACGGTAGCTGGAAGAGCAGATCCACTACCACCAGTAGTAGCACCAATGACTGGAAAGATGATTCCACTAGTGGGGAAAACAGATCTAATCTCCCCTAAAAAGATCAGATCAACGTACTTCGATCCCTTGACGAAGAACGTGATGTCTTCAAAGAGAACGACACATCGCTTGGAGGAGATCTAGAACGAAATAGAAAACCAGGTCAAAAACATTGAAAGGATGATACAAGACTTAACCTGATCATCGTGGATAAAACGAAAATTATAGAAAAATCCTAACAAAACAGTAGTAGATCTGCTAAAAGATGAACCCCGCCCCCTTGCCACCGGCTAGAGGCCGAAGACGAGGGGAAATGGGGGCCAAGGGCAGCGGCAGGCGATGTTTGGGGGCAGCAAAAGCAGAGCTTTGATAAGTTATGAGGGGCTGGTTCACTAACAGAGGGGATGTTGCAGTACATGCTAAACAAGTTCCCTAATGCTAATAACATTGTGGGTGACTGATAGTGAAGTATATCGTGAGGGGGAAACGTGAGACGTACCCCCTAGTGGGTAGTGAAATAGAATGTGAAACGGTGCTGACGTTGTAGATTTTTATCCAAGACTTGTATCTTATGATGATGCCATGTGAATGGCTAGAAACATGTGAAGTATATGACTAACCCAATAATTAAAATTTCGTGGGCTAGGGACTGGAGCAGGCTACCATGAGACAACTCTACTTAGGATACTCCACCTATAACTACGCTATATTTAGAGTTAGAAACACTTTGTTTCGTCTTTGTGGCTTTGTTGATATGCTGTGTAGGTGAGATGGTAAGGACCATTGATGGTAATTAAGTGTATTAAGAACCATTGAGATATGTTGTGTAGGTGAGATGGTAAGGAATCTATGTTCTTCATTAAGTTCGCCTATGAAGAACCATTGATACACTTATTTGATTCGCTTTATGACATTCCTACATGCTAGTCACGATTCAAAGCATGTCTAACCATATATCATTTGAAACATTTTTATAATCGTGTCAAAAAAGTATCTTTACGTGACTATAGACATTATTTGATACGCTTTGCAACGTCTATAGAAAATAATGATGATTTAAATTGTGTCTAACATCGTGTCTTTTGAGATGATTTCAGTAGCGTGATAAAAAAATCTCTATAAAGACTACTAATGATATAAGTATGTCTAATGTCATGACACTTTGACATGTTATCAAAATCGTGTCAAAAAACATCTTTATGCACCGGCATAGAAATGCTTTTCAGAGTGTGTTGCTACTGTAACGTAGCCAAGGGGGTTGTAGTAGTGGGAATAACCAATTTGTAGGGTGGTTGGAGCATTTCAGGAGTAACTAGAACGAATCCGGGTATTTGGAGTTATGAAGGTGTGGCAGGTACTACTGTAGCAAAACTGCAATGATGTAGCACTCCCAACCGCTGTTTCAAACGGTGGTAGAGATACTACATTTTCAGAAAATCATAACTTTTTTTGCTTAAACTCAGGTGGAGATAAACTTTATATGAAAATTGTAGCTTTCGACGAGATCTACAACTTTGTAGTTCACATCTTTTCATTTAAATTCATCTTCAAGCCCAACTAACCGATATACTATTCAGATCTAAAATTTTGATATTTTGCACACATGCCCAATCACTATCATTGGACTCAGCCCAATACTGTGCTAGTTTATTTTTGGCTCAGTTATTGTTCACACCAAACAAGCTTAATTGGACTTTTTAGCAAAGTGTATTATTTCTGTCTGCGCTACATCAGAAATGTGCAATGGGCCATATTTTATTGACCATCAAGTTCATCTGACTAGATTCAACAACCCAGCTTATCGGGGGCTTTCGGAGGTCTCGGAGTAGCCAACTCTCCCGTTTCCTTCTCTAGGAAGGAAACTCCCTCTCCCCCTCTCCGTCGCCCGGCCCGGGCCCCTCCCGTCCGCCTCCAGCGAGCTCGCCGGAGCGCGCCGGGAGGGGGCCCCGCCACCTCAAGCTCGTATTAGTAGATTTTCTTTTTGCTTTTACCCTTTATGGTTTTCTCCCGTAGTGGCTCTCGCCGCCTTGCCACGGCCCTCGTCCTCATTGTCGCCGGAGCTATCTCCGGTTTCCTCATCGCCGACGCGGTCTGCTTCAAGGTGAGTCGTAATAAAATGAAGTCGCAGCCTACAGCTTCTTCTCCACCTCCCTTCCGCCGTCGCTGCCGGTTCTCCCCCCACCCCTCCGCCCAGATCTGGTTGATTTGGAGGTTGATTGGAGCTTCTCTCGAGTGGATCTGCCTCCTGGCGCTGCTGTTGCAGTCCCTGCAGTTCCCGTTTTGGGCGGCGGTTGTTCCAACAAACTCCTCCCCATCAGGGAAGCTGAGTTCACCGTTGTTGAACGCGCTGCTATGCTCGTACCTCCACCTCGTCGCCGATGTCCACGACACCGACATCGTCCCTGGATCTGCGACTGTCAACAGTTGTTTCGGCGCGACCTCATTACCGTCGAACGCGCTGACTCGTCTTCGCCCCGCCTACACCCGCCTCCAAGCAGCAACTACTACTCCAAGATCCCATCAGATCCTCCATCACTGGTTGGGTAGTGAGCCACCCACCGGCTCTATGGACGGCGACCCTCTCCTCACCGGCAGCTTCTTCAACTACATCCTCTGTTGGACGGTGATGTATCTACACGACGCCGCCCTCGACCTCTACAAGCCTACGCTACGCGAGGCCCCTCCGCATCAACAGCACCATGTGTCTGCGACACCCCTAATACCATCCGCCGGCGACCAGCCCACCGACGATGACTCTGGATCTTCGTCCCCCAGGGACCTCGTTGTATTTTGGCCTTTCGTAAAAGGCTTAGTTGTAACTTTGCTGCTTTAATAATCTAAGTGGTATTCGTCAAAGAAAAAACAACCTAGCTTATCTACTTAACCTGGGTGGTGACTTCTGAGGATCCGAACGGTATCCTCTATTAGAGAAATCCTTCGAGATATTTTAAATGGTCTTCATGCATTATTTTCATTTCGGTTGTTAATTTCATACTAGATGCTCCTGATAACTTAAGAAAATAATCTTATTATATTTGTTATCACTCAAAAAGTCTAACTGCGCACCGTGTATGTAAATAAAGAAATTAAAGAAACACAAATATGGTGTATATTTGGAAAGATAGCAAAAAAGTATATGAATATAAAAATGACAGCACGAATGGAGCCAACTTTATTCATCACACTTTCGACGTGGAGTCGTGGACCACTCACCATATCAACTCTTCTATCTGTTTGTTTTTTTTTTTTTCCTTGAGCAGACGTGGACTGCTAACCAACACAACAATCAAATGCCGACGGCCACAAAAAAGTTGGCAACCACTTTGTCCCTTTTCGGAATATCAAGGCGAGCGATTTTTTTACCAAAAACGACGAAGAATTGAAGCCATATCATTGCAGAGAAACAGGGCCTGGACAATTTGACAGGAACAAATCACGAGCTCACAAATTGCCACTCATGGCGTGCTCTCGATCGATGCTAGTACTTGGCACCAGCATGGTGCATGAGCACGAAGAGGTCGATCTCGTTGACGTCGGTCTCCGGCGTGGGCTTGCTGATCATCTTGAAGAGCATGTACCCGCGGCCGAGCCTGAACTTGCCGGTGCCGCCGACGATGGCGCGCTCGATGGTGCCGGTGAACCCGAGCACGGGACCCTGCACGGAGAGCGTGCTCCCGGCGTGCTCGCCGGCGGTGAACACGAGCGTGATGGAGGAGAGGTACCCGGCGCCGAGCTGCAGGCTCGTGCCGAAGAAGACGGCCTGGTACCGGCCGACGAGCGGGGAGGAGCGGTCCGGGCCGAGGCGGATCTCGTCGTCCACCACGCCGATGCTCCCAAACGAGGAGTTGGCGCCCAGCGGGGACTGCAGCACCGCGGCCGCCGTCGCGTTCGCGCCCGTGTACGTCTCGTGCACGTAGAGGTGGATGTGGGTGAGGCCGCCGCCGCCGTCGTGGTGGCCGGCGGCGTTGCCGCGGACGGCGGCGAGGGAGGAGGCCAGCAGGGAGAGGAAGAGGAGGGGAAGCTGTAGCTTGGGTGGTGCGATGATGGTGACTGATGATGCGGGTGCAGGACTGGAGGACCATGCGGCTTGCTTTATGAGCGTGCGCGCACATGGGTGCCTGCAGTTCATCGATGCCAGCTGCTTGCCGGCCGTCAGCCAGTGAGCTTCGCTGGCTGGTTGGTGGACCCGCGGACAACAAGGCGGCTGGTTGACAATCCAATTATCTATATCTATACTACAAGCAAAAATAATTGAAAACATTTCTTATCTAATTCGGACTCGTCTTGCCTCTCACAAATAATTTGATGTGTGCAAATTCTTATGAGCTTACCATCTTGTAAAAATCAGATGTGCATTGACCATAAAATTTTTAGATTTTTTTAGGAATTCAGTATATATTTAAGTCTTTTTCCGATCCACCCATCTAACTTTTAGCTAGCTAAACTTAATTTTTTAGCTAGATAAATTTTAGCTAGGGATGTTTGAAGCCACCAACTAAATGATTCTAAACTACCCCTCCCACTTAAAAACATACTTTAATAATGTGTTGAGATAAATTACATAGCTTTTCCATTTACATCGATCTAATAAACAGTTCGTTTCTACGTGTGTGTTATATGAATATAAAACACGTGTGTATCGCACGTGCATTTTACTAGTATACTATAAGGAGCGAAAACAATTAAAAATCTTTCTCACTCAATTCGGGCTCACCTTACCCCTCACGCGGACCCACCCGTCATGTAATTGATGGACCAAAAAGGTGGAACAACCATAAAAATCATAATTTAGGAAGCGTTTCTGCAAAAAAATGTAATATTTTTGTCACCATAATGTTTCTTAAGGCAGTCCCAATAGTATATTTATTGTGGTTTCTATCTTCACTAAATGAGACACTACCTCAGTAAAATGATGACATGACATGCTAATTAAAGAAGAAAGAGAAGCAAAACTCAAGAAATCGTTTCCTCACTGAGAAACGAAGTCTTCCCTCGGTACGATGCAGGTAGAAACGAGAAAATCCCCGTTAGGGAGAAACGACCGCTCTCCTAGGCCATCCTCCGGATCTTGTGTACCTCGCTGCAGCCGTGCACATCCTCCGCGGCCCCGACCTTCACGTGCGCCACTCGCGTGCAAGCTCTAGTTGCCGCCGGCTGCTACGCTCGCGAAGGAATCATGGAAGAAGAGCCTCGCCAAATCGGAAGCACTGGGGACGGGGACGACGGACCGAGGGGTGAGCAGCCTCTGGCCTCCGCATGCGCCTGCTGCTGCGGGAGAGCTCGGCCAGGGAGCGAGCCCGCGCGCCGCCGCTCCCGGCGACGGGGAGCAGCTCCCCGCGGCCCGCGCGCCGCCGCTCCCGTCGATGGCAGCAGCTATGGGAAGCAGCTCCTGGAGGACACCCGCGCCCCGCCGCTCTCTGCAGCAGCTCCTGGTTCGCGTGCCGCCGCTCACGAGTCACGTCGATGGGCAACAGCTCATGGAAAAATTCTCAAAAGAAAAGGCAGCTCATGGAGAAGGGGAAAGAGATAAGATTGCAGGGGAGTGTGGTGTCCGCACGTGAAGAAGAAAGAAAAGGCAGCAGAATGAGTGGCCGACGGCACTCGTGTGGATAGGGCTGAATGCACAGAGCCGCAGAAGATCCGGAGACCAGAGAGCGGAATAGTTAGATGATTGGGCAATTTTTTGTCTGAAATTTGTTAGAAAATTTTGCATTATTAGAGATAGTTTCTTGGTACGGTATCCTATGCTATAGAAACTATAGTGATTTTTTTCATTGAGACTGCCCTTACCCACGCATGTATATCCACCAGTAGGCCCACAACCTGCGATCCCCGTTCCATCAATGAGTGGCCTTCCCCAACCGTGTCCGGCCACGGTCCGGTCTGGTTTTAACGAGTTAAAAAATAACTCATATCGCTGGCTGCTCCCGCGACGACACGACACACAGAAGTTCCGACGCGGAGAAGCTGGAGCTAGCACGGAGGCGTCAAGGACGAAGAGGAGCACGACGATCGTCACCGCCGCCACCGCAGGGCACCACATCTGGAGAGTGGGCGGCGGCGCCATCCCTCCGCTCGCCCCGCTCGCGCCGCTGGCAGAGCGGACCTGCGCAGGAGGAGGCCGTGGCTGGGGAAGGAGGCAGCGCCGGCGCGGAGGGACGCCGTCGGGTCGACCAGGAGCTACATCTAGCATGCGGGCGACGGCAGAGGAGGAATCTTCGACCCCGCCACCTCGAGCTCGGGGAGGAGGAGGTCGCGCCCGCTGGCCTCGACTCCGGCACCGGCCGCGGGAGGGGAGGGACGAGGCGGCGACCAGGGGTGTGGAGGTCGCGCGCCGCTCGATCCTCGTTGGATGTCCTCCTAACGATCCTACCTGCCCACGGTACCCGGCTACCCTCCGTGCTCAAACTTCACCGCTGTTCCCGTTTAGACCGAGCTCAAACCCAACCGCTGTACCCGACCCCCGCTGCACGCACTTACACCCCTGGCGATCCACCGCTGCCAATGCCGATCCGGGCATGACTGAAGCAGCCAAGACACAACGACGCCAACCATAGCCTGAAGATGCGCTTGTGCAGCGAGCAAGAATGTTGCTGGTGGCCCTCTGATTCCTCAACCGCTGGTAAATCCACTCTACTTCCTATCGTGTCCGACGTTGGGATGTGCGGCGACGCTGAGGTCGTCGACGTGCGCTGAGCACGGCTGTTGCTTGCATAAGCGTGAGTGCGAGAGGATGTCGCCACGCGAGCTAGAGGCATGAAACAGCAGCAGGCTCCGGAGGTGTCTCTTACATGTTACAGTGGTGGAACTGCAAGTAAGACGTTCGAGGAGGGTGCACAATGACGTGTGCAGAAGCCATTCGACGAAATGCCTCTGAAGACGCACAAATGCATATGCTGTCCGTCACGCTGTCATTCACCTCACGGTAAGCAGTGAACACCAATACCCCAACTATTTCTCTTCGTTCCTTGCTTTTGAATGGGACGTACAATGTGAGCTATTAAAAATCTTTATTGAACAAAAGATTTGTCATCCAGCATCGATGTTTTTAGTGGTAGCAAAATGGGTTAATTTTCTTCAACCAATTGGTATGAGATAAAATGATCAAATTCGATATTGAGGACTTGAGTCAACTAATATTAGAGAGGACCTATTGATTAATTTTTAAATTTATTTATAGCTGGAAGTGAGTCTTTCCTATATGCAAAATTTTTTGAAGGACTCAAATTCACTATTTGCAGTGATGGAACTCACGTTAGAGTTGTAGACCTAATATCATAATGTGTGTTGTAGACTGCTAGATGTAGTTGCATCCAATGCCGAAGAGGGCGCAACTACTGGTTGGTTGGCATCATGACTATATGCTGAATGCTTACAAGTAGAAGGAGATTTGGCTGTCCGTTTCTAACTTTTGTTTTGGTTTCCCTGAACATGAATTATTGTGTTGATTTATAGCATCTGGCAAGGTCTACGCAAGGCAGCAGATTCGTGTCATAGAGAAGGCATTTCTGAACAACATGGAGTGGAACCTCATTGTTGCCTCCAAATTCATATTCCTGATTAAGTTCGCAGGAGTTGCTAGATGCCAGGAGCATTACCAGTAAAGAGGTAAAGAAAATACTGCTATGGTTTTTTCCCGATAGTCTCTCACGGATTTTTTTTTCATGCTATTCGTGAGCTCATCTGATTCTTTCTTTTCATGAAGGGAAAATGAATAAAAAATGTATATGAAAATAATACTGGTAGAGTAGAGACCTTCAGTCCCGGTTGGTAAGGGACTTACTCCCTCCGTCCCATAAAAGAGTGCAATTTTAGTTTTTTTTAAGACAGATTAGTGGAGGATTGGAAAGACTCTAATACCCTCATTTGTTTGCAAAATGCAGTAAGTTTTGCCATGCAAATCAGATCTGATCACTTAATTAGGAAGGTAATTAGATCTATTTTCTAGGATTGCATTCTTTGTGGGATTTTTTTTTCAAAAGTTAGGATTGCACTTTTTTATGGGACGGAGGGAATAGGTCCCTACGTGACCAACCGGGACTAATGACAAGAAACAAAAGGGGGAGGGGGCCCTTAGTCCCGGGTGAACCAAATGGGACTAAGGGGGCACGCTAGCGTCAAAAAAATATTTGAAAATCTCTGGGAGGCCCCCACACACGCGCACGTCACAAATCTTGTGATTTTTCACACGAAATATACGCATGTGCGGTGCGGGGATTCGAACTCGTGACCTCTAGCCTCACGCGTAGCTTCCTTACCATCTCACCTACACAACACATCTGACTGAGTAGAGAATGCAATCCTCTTATAGTAACTCATGGGAGACCCTTTAGTCCCGGTTGGTAACACCAACCGTGACTAAAGGCCCCCCTTTAGTCTAGGTTCGTGTTAGGAACTGTGACAAAAGGGTCACCCCCTTTAGTCACGGTTGGTGTTAGAAGTTGGATCCTCCAAGCATGGATAAGAGCTTATGATGGTATTGGATCCTCAAGGTCAAGTGTGTATCCTTGGCAGTGCAGCTGAAATATGTATTCTATTTGATGCTTTTTTTACATAAATTTTATTTGATGCTCATGGTTACATGCAAGATAAAGAAGTGTTTTAAGTCGAATAAATTATATGCCTATTCCTTATTTTGCATTTCGAGTATCTTTAAATAATGGAATCAATAACATACGTACTTCCAGGGTTATTTTCTATCCTTTAATTTTTCCTTGTTTCTTTCATTCTGAAATTCATGGCAGGAACCTGTGTTCTACCATGTAGTTCATGATGAGGAAATTATGCAAGATATTAGAAGTAAAAGTCCATGATGTTTACTAATTAGCATATTAAGATGCAACTGTATATCTACCTTGTTCATCGATGGAGCTAAGAAGAGACTTGATAATAACACAGGGATGGCTACTTGTATATCTACTTTAGTATATTGAAACAGAATCGCTAAACGAAGAAGAGGACGATGACAGCTCCCAAGAAGAAGATGCGGACAGTGAATGGAATCCAAAAGATAAGGAAGAAGATGAAGAATATGAATATGAAGAAGCACCAGAGGATGAGGAAACTGAGCATGAATACGAGGACGAAGAAGAGGAAGAAGAGGCCGATGATAGCTCCCAAGAAGAAGATGAGGACAATGAATGGAATCCAAAAGACGAGGAAGAAGAAGATGAAGAAAATGAATATGAGGAAGGAACAAAGGATGAGGAAACTGAGCATGAATACGAGGATGAAGAAGAGGATAGCGAATCAGATTTTCAAGATGGAAACGAGTCGGAAAACGACGAATCCTATGAGGATCAATATGGCAAAAGTAAAGAAGATGACTATCAGGATGACGAAGATGATGTCATGGAGGATAGCAATTCAAACGCAGATGACGAGGAGTACACAGAAAAACCAAAAAAGTGGCAAAAAATAGCACACGTCAATGACAACAAGGTAAATAAGAATAATTAAAACTCATCTGGTGAAGAGAGCAGCGACCACGAGGATAGTTGATCACCACTATTTTATCAATTATAATACAATAGGAGTATTGCTTTAGATATTTATTATTAATGTATCATCAAAGTCATATTTTGGGGGAAATATGATATCGCACTACCAGTAAGCATGAAAAGAATGATATTGTTTTCTTTTAAAAATCAACCAAGAAAAAATTATATAATACATATGGAATACAATAACATGATTATTTCTTAAACGTGCTAAAAGAAAAACAATAAATTGTTCATTAAGCATAAAAATATTAAAATAATAATATCGCAACAATTTATATTTATCTCTTTTAATCATGGTAAAAAACAATCCAAAAGAACTAAGAAATAATTGTTCAATTATAATTGCAGGCGCGAAAAACATGTGATGTGCACATTCAGGCCGCAAAAATTTTAAAGGCAGTTGTTCAAGAAATAGGAGGATCTGAACAAATTTATCAAGACGTATCTTGGTGCATTTCGCCTAAGGAATATGAAATTCAATTCTACGTTCCATCAAAAGTTGGAGTGGATGGTATGTGTTGACATTGCTAACGTCATCGACTAGAAACGGATATAAGATCCATCTCTATCGACGGCACCAGAAATGCAAAGGTATATCTTAACATGATGCTAAGTGTATATTAGATGTTGCTTTCAGATTAAACTAAAAGGTGAACTCCGACATGATTCATAGAACAACTCGATATAGGTTGTCAACCCTGACAGGTGTGCGAGAAAACGCATGGATATGGTACTCTTACATATGCCTTGGATCTCTAGAAAAGAAGATATATATAAACAGGGAATCCGCAAGCGCACAGATATGAATATACCATTGTAGCATTTTAACCAGGAGTAAAACCAGGTATCGTATTTATATTCTACCACAGGGAAAGAAGTCTTTCTAATCCATAATAGCTAATATATGCTCATCTCTCAGTTTTATAATGTAGAGTGGCCAAAATGTATCAATTGCTATAAACAGGGGTAAGTCACATAAAGATAAAGATATTGATAGCAATGTTCAAGTCATAACATCATGAGCAGCTAGAAAGTGTCATTATAGCAAGAGAAACATAGCAAAGTCTAGTTAGAGAGGATACTCCTCGGTAACTCTAAACTATATGTCAATGCAAACTATGATTAGTGCAAACATTTAACAATCATGGAAGAAGAACTATTATATTAATGCATGGGGAGACTATCCAGGAGGATCAAGGCCGAAACTTGAAACAACCCAAACAGTATAAGGCTCCACTAGTCCTATACACGGGGGGTGGACTGTGAAGGACTCAATAGTGCTGTCACCACCACGATCTACCACACGACCCGGCATATAGGGTGCAATCGCAGATAAATACAATATAAGCACCACGCTTACACTGTCTTTATCGTTCACCCATGGTAACAAATGATCTAGGTGAGGGCTATACGACTCCATACATGAATATAAAGGCAAATCAACTATGCTAAACATGTAATCATAATAAACACCAAAGCATATAATGTCGAATATAATCATTGATAAGAACATATGTCTGTACAACAAATGTAAGGAACTAGATAAGAACTTACAAGAGCGAAGCTAGATCAGTATCTCGATCAGCCTCTAGACGATCAGGAGCCAAGTAGACGCCTTGCCTCCTCCTAGATCTAGACTAGCTAGCTACTCTGCTATATGGTGTTTCTAGGGCGTAGTATCTCTGACTTGATGACTTGATCTGGTGTATGCAAACTCAGGTTTCCAGATGCCTCTGCCAGGGAGCAGGGGGGCTGCTTATATAGCCCTGAGGGGTAGACGTGCGCCGTTTGATCAAACCGACCTAATGAGTGGTTTAGATTGATCCTCATAGGCGGTGGAAGAACCTTCTGGAAGTAGGGCTGAGGTGGCGCCCGGGGGAGGCCGACCGGCCCCACCACCAGGCCGATCGGGCTGGGGTGGGCCCCCCTCGGGGCCCACTTCGGCCAGGTGGTCCGTCGCTTCTTCTAGATGCTTCTTTCTTAGGTGCCAAGTCTCGTTGAGTTCCGGAGCCTTCTGGAGTCTTCTAGATTGGATTCTTTTAGCACTTTTCCCGAATGGTTCCTGGATTTATATAATTTACCAAATCTCCAGAAAAACTATTAGTGGCACCCTATTCTAAGTTGATATTAACATTTATGCCCTTTTCTCATGTTTAGTTAACTTATAAATATATAGGATAAGATGTGTCAACAGTATGGCAAATGCTGCGATATGTGGGATGATGCCAGAGGGAACTACCAAGGAGGATGCATGTGAAGAAATTGCACAAGATGCTTTGGAGTTGCTCCAACATGAACATGGCATTAACGTTCTAAACCATAATTCTACCGAGACATCATAGATACAAGGGAGATGTGCTGCTCTGGTGGAGAAGTTCAATGAGAACAAATATATATATGATTTCATACGATCCAAGAGTACCATGGTAGTAGATGGTATAGCGTTCGCTTCAGACATTTTCATTAACAGAGCCCACGAAGAAGACAATGCAACTGAGAAGATCCCTGTTCAGGAACACATGTCTACAGTTCTAAGAGTCTGTGCAAAGGAACTAAGAGAAATAAGCTAAAGATCAAGGGACCAGCTGGACAACCAAGATAGGCTCATGAAAATGCTACAGCACATGTCAAGAAACGAACTACAAGCTACAGCACATGTCAAGAAACGAACTACAAAGGCCATACGTTGAGTACAGTGAATTACACTTCAAGGTGGGTAAAATTATTAAATAAGGTTATCAATTGCAAGTTTCGTATGCTACAGAAAATATTACGTTGACAAATTCAATTCATGTTGACAGGTGGGAGCAAATAAAGTAATTAGTGCCCTAACAATTGTTCCGGAGGAAGCGGCATCAAAGGCTGGTTTGAGGATGCCAGTCGTAACGACTAAGGAACTTAATGGAGGTTATTACATAGGAAGAGTCGAGCTAAAACAATTGGTGTTTGGTTACAAAAAAATTTTCAAGAGCGGTATTGATTCAGACAAGCGCGAAGCCATCTCCACAGCGACAAGAAATGCAATTGGGTTCCTGATAGACAAATATGGTTTGAATATAGTAGATCCAAGCAACTATGCGGCAACACATCTCACAGAAATACAGAAGTCAATCAAAAAAGAGATTGTTCACCTGGCAAATGGTGCTAGAGCGTACGAAGATTGGGCATGTGAAGCCATAAATGATATCCACAAGTTGGCTGACAAGTACAATGGTTCTGTAAGTCAGAGAGATGCCGACATCAAGAGTCTGTTATTTTTTATCTGTGTTGATCTGAGTCGACACCTAGACCTAGTCCAGAAGCTTCGCAAGGATGCAAAATAGAACACAAAGAATTGAAAGAGTTAGGGTAGAAGTGAATTTTAGATAATTTATTCTATTTTTGTGATATCTTTCAAAATATGAAAATTTGAATATCGATTTGATATATTAATGAAAATAAAAATAAAAACAGAAACACGTGCGTGCCGCACGTGCACTTTACTAGTTATGAAAATGTGGCTATGGAATTAGTTGAAATATATTATACTTTCCTTTGTGTCTGGACATTGATACCACCTAAAATGTGTCTGGACATTTATAGCATCTAAAAAATGTAGACTCTGTTCAACAGATATTATGTTGATTTGTATGGCATATTCCTCCCTCCTCGCCGTTGCCGCCGGCGTCCTCCACCAACCCTTGATCTGGGCCCAGGTCGCCGCCGCCCCTCTCCTCGGGACCCGGGCTTCAGCGGCACTGTGGCCTTGGTGGGCATTGGCGCGGCCCTCGACGCCGCCTCTCCCTCTCTGCCGCCTATCCTCCGCCGGCAGCGTGCGTGCTCCGTGGAGGACCTCGTTGCCCTAGATCTAGGTTGGGTGGGCCCAGCGGCATCGGCCCCTCTCTCCGCGCTGTCGCCGCCGGCGTCCTCTGCCAACCCTAGATCTGGGCTCGGGCCGCCGCCCCTCTCCTTGGCGGCCGCTGCTACGTCCCCACTACCGGCTGTCGTGCCTGCGGCCTCTCCTCGATCCGCCACTCCACCGAGCTCCTCGATCCGCCCCGCCAGACCATCCCTGCCAACCTCCTCGCAGCGTCACCGCCGGCTTCCTTGACAACGCCCTCGTCGGCCTCCTCGACGGCGCCCCTGTAGGCCCATGCCCCCGCCTAAGGCCGCAACCCCTCCTTCGTGCTAGAGACCGTGGCACCCTTCCCCCAGCTGGCGGCCACGAGACCTCCTCCACGTCGGCGGCCGCTGCTATCTTTCCCCAACCGGCAGCCGCGGCCCCTCCTCTGCACCGGCGGCCGCAGCTCCCTCCCTCTAGCTGGCGGCCGTTGTCCCTCTCCCACGTCGGCGGTTGCGGCTCCCTCTTCCTGCCGGCGTGTGCGGTCCCTCACGGTGGGCCTCCCATCGGGTCTCGAGGTTGGGCAAGGCGCTGTTGTTGTTGAGGGCCTTTCGACGGCCATCTTGCGCCAAGCCTCCTAGGGTGGTTGCGTGGAGTCGGTTTGGAGTCCTGTTGGTGTAGCTTACCTCACTGGAGGGTTGTTGCTACGACCTCAATCCAACTTGGACTGCAAGGTCAAAACATGTTCTGTCCCTTCGTGGAAAGACGGACGATGGCGGCGACCTCGTCGTTCCCCCCTTGGCGGCATCGTCCTTCATGACTTCCTCGCCAACCCCCCTTTTTGGCCTCTAGTTTGTTAGGCGTCCAGTGATGAAGCGTGTGCTCCTAACGCTCGTGTTTGCAGTAGGCTACGCGTCTTTGTATCGTGTGTTGTATGGTGGTGGTGTGGGTTTCTGTCTCCATGCTTGTCCCTTCAGTTGAGGTCGGTTTGTTGTTTGCGCTTTAGGTCTCTCCTAAAGTCGCGTCTTTGTAACTCATTTTTCTTCTCTTAATGAAAAACGTGTTTTGCACATCTTAAAAAAACCCGAGCCATGTTTAACCTCTTCATTATACAGCAATGGCGTAGCTCGGAATTAATTTTTTAATTGTTGATGGGGGCCAATAGTGCTAATTTATCTAAAAATTTGATAGAAATCAAACCTTTTAGTGGAGATGTACAAATCATAGGGGGCCATGGCCCCTGCCAACCCCTTGACTACGCCACTTATGCTGGATCCCCACTGAAAATTCCATGACGGTAAACTGGAGCCCAAGGCTAAGGTACCAAACTGACATGTACTTTCTCATATGTACGGTTCATGCATCATTTTTTTCCTGCTTCTTGTACAATTTTTTTCGCAACAAATTTATCATACAAATCAACCGAAGCCGAAGAACTAGGCTGTGCAATATAGCGACTCACCTAGTTTTTTTCGAATTACACAGTACATCGGAGACACTCATAATGCACACACACTCATCCTTGTGAACACACGCGCGCAAACCCTACCCCTAGGAGCATCTTCGAAGACTGGGCCGGCAAATCCTCAAGATTGACGAAGTCACTGCAGGCGCCTTGCTGTCGACGGGAACGTCGCCTACCACTGAAAGCACAAACGCCGTTAAATCCTGAGAAATTCGCTCCCACAGGGAGTCGAACCCAGGACCTGAGGTGCTACCGGGGCTCTTGTAACTACTAGGCTACGTGCCCTTTCACTAGCGACTCACCTAGTGTTCAGGTGACCGATGAAATTGCTTAAGATCCAACAAGCCTATCAAAAAACTGAAAGATGTTGAAGTACTTAAGCATGGAGGTTGTGGCTTTGTGACTTGGTCTTGAATCATACAAAACTATATAAGAGCTCCCCACTAAGGAGTTCTCTCAACCCTCAGCGCGTCACGTCACCATCCACTATGTCTTCTCTCAACATGCAAGGTGTCCACATCACTATCCACTAAAATCATCAATTTATTTCTTCTATCGATTTTCTACGGCTAATAGCATCCATGTATGCAATGTGTTGTTTGCAGTAGAATGTTGCGAAACAATCACTTTAGTTTCTACTTTCAAATTTTATCTTTAAAATTTGTTGAAATTCCCGCAACAGCGCGCGGAGTATCACCTAGTTCTTGATTGGTTTTTCTGCTCTCACTACATCCACAACCACAAGGATTTTTTTCAACAAACGACACTGCCGGGGTGAGCCGCACAACCAAAAACGTGGAGCTGGGCTTATGGCCAGAAGCATAGCCCATCTTCAGCCTAAGGTAAAGGTCTGTTTAACCTCCCTAAACAAAGAACTGATCCATGTGTCCTCCTTAGACTTGAAAAATGGGTGAACCACCTAACTTAACTTTCAAAACCGTCCAAATTATCTCCCTACCCTAGTTGCGGTTTTCAAAAGTCGTTTTGTCATTTTCAAGGAATCTTATAAATACTTAATGAAATTATTAAACCACAAAAAATATTCCTAAACTTCTACAAATTATGAGAAAAATCCTAGAGATGGTCTGGGAATTTAATAAAAACTTAAAACAAGTAAAATGTCTATAACTTTTTAAATTTAAATTTAGCTCTAGCAAAATAAAAAATATATCAAAAATTAAACCATCACAAAATTTTCTAAATGCATCTTAAATACTTATCAAAATAAAAACATGAAATAAAGCCAACATGAATACATTCAACATAAATGCAGTCAACCATCCAAAATGTAACAGATTAATACTTAGTGCATTTATGTATTTTCGACGAATGTATTGATGCTGGCTTCAATTCATGTTTCTATTATGGAAAATCTTGAAGATGCAATTATATATGAATTTAAATACTATAATATATGTTTTAAATTTTTGGATATATTTTCCATGTTTCTTGAGCTAAATGTAAATTTTAGATAATTTTGTAAACATTTTCACTAGTTTTAAATATTTTATTTTGATCTCTTGCATCTCAATTCATCTCTAAAACTTTCCTTAGAATTTCTAGAAGCTTAAAGATATTTTTCGTGATTTAATAACCTCATTAATTATTTATAAGATTTTTTTAAATTAACAATAACAAACGGTCTATAAAAATCGCTATTGACCCGGGTAAGAAGATTATTTGAACGGTTTCGAAAGTTTAGATAGGTTTTCTGCCCGGTTTTCGAGTCAAAGGAGGAATTTTGGACTCAGATCTATGTCTAGGGAGGTAAAATTGACTTTTCCTGCAGCTTTTTTTTTGCGAATTACACAGTACATCGGAGACACTCACAACGCACGCACACTCATCCCTATGAATACACGCACGCAAACCCTATCCCTAGAAGCATCTTCGAAGACTGGGCCGACAAATTCTCAACATTGACGAAGTCACCACAGGCGCCTCGCTGTCGATTGGAACGTTGCTTACCACTGAAAGTACAAATGCCGTTAAATCCTGAGAAATTCGCTCTCACAGTGAGTCGAACTCAGGACCTGAGGTGCTACCATTCTCTTGTAACCACTAGGCTACAGACCCTTTCGCCCCGCAGCCTAATTACCAAAGCTACAAAGTTAAATGCCCACAAACCAAATTCTAGAACCCAACTTTCTTTCTGAGCACCCATTTATTGTTGTCCTCGTAGCTGAATCTGAATCGAGTCGCAGATTCAACCCTAGTTTGCAGCAGCGACGAGCGTAATGGTATTGTTTGATTGAAAACTATACCAACTTGGCAATTGACATGTTCATCAATTTCTTTTTTATCTTGGAGTGTACATGGCGCAAGAACTAACAAATTTATGCTTAAAATTTAAAGTAAAATTTCTAAACTTCACTTGTGTTCCATATTCATGATTGTCCAGTTCTTGTCATCAAGTTCAAAAGGTTTGAAAAAGATTATTGACTAGAAAAGGGAACTCAATTATTTGAAGAGCTTTACACGATTGAATACGGCTGACTATAAGTCACTTAAATGATCACTCCCCTTTTAAAACAGAGAAGGAATTGAATATAAAATAGAGGGGAACGATATTCTCCAGCACTATTCTGCATTCTCAAGATCAAAACTGGAAACAAATTGAGAAAACAAGCATATATACGGGCTCAAGATATGTGAAAAATCATCAAATTAACGGCAGCTAGAAATAGTGTGGTTGCAGTTGCAGGACGAAGCACGATCATGCATCGATCCATCCTCAGTCATGGCGGACGTGGAGGTTGTACTCGACGGTGGCGTCACCGGTGCTGGCGTTGAACCACCGCGTGGTCGCCACGCAGTACCCGTGTGCGAACCGGAACATGCCGGTGCCACCGACTACGGCCATCTCCCTGACCCTACGCTCGGCGGGGTTGGGGCCGAGGATGGCGAGGCTGCTGCCGTTGTAGGCGCCGTCGACGAAGATGAAGTTCATGGCCATCATCAGCGACAGCGAGTCCTTGCCGGCGCTGACGTACATGCCCTGCGCGCGCCCGAGGAGCCTCGACGTCAGGTTGGGGCCCTCCGTGAGCGGGTCGTCGATCACCGCGACGGAGCCGAACCCCGTGGCGGAGGCGTTGGAGTTGGGACCCTCTGCGACCTGCACCACCGTCGACACGTTCGGTCCCCCGCTCACCACGTCGTGCCAGAACACGCGCAGGTGCGTCTCCTTCTCCCCCGCCGCCGACGCCGTGGCGGCAAACAGCGCCGCCGCGAACAGGCAGGTGAGAGCCGCGAAGCTGGCGCCGCCTGCCATGGCTCTGAGGCAGTCTGAGCTTGATGATGGGAGAATCGGAGCGGAGCTTTGCTTGATCGTTCCAAGCTACGTACTAGCTCTGGTTTGTTGCGAGAGAGGTGATTGGTTTGGTGAATTAGGATGCAACGAGGATGGCTCTATTTAAAGCACGGCAGGGGTGTGCATAAGACTGAGAGTGCATCCGTGGTGGTTGGGTACTTGCCTACTTGGGCCTGCAGACTGCAGCTCAACTTGGTAGTTACGACCGGAAGATTTCTGGTCGTTTGTTCAGAGCCTTCTTAAATCTTAATTCACGTTCTTGCATACTATCTAGTCAGGTCACAATTTTTATGTTATCTTTGCGCACGATTATTTGTTTTCTTTGTTAATTTGTGTGTGTGCATTCTCTCATGATCGATCTTAGAGCTTCTATTTTGTTAAGGTTCTCCTTTGAATGGACTTGGTCGGTAACTGGACTTTGACTGACATGCACGCGGCGTCGTGTTGAGATATGCAGCTGTAGACCTGTAGTAGGTGAAGGTATTGACTTGTTACGGACTGAACCTAGCCGGAATGCAGTCGGTGACATTACTAACGCGTACTAACGAACGAAATCAGAGATATGCAGAAAATAGCTCTAACTGCCAAAACCCTTTGAATCAAAAGATGTCCATAGATACTAGGAACCTCTTGCAGCCAAAGATTTGACAAGTAACAACACACAAGTAGAGGTCGAGCCACAACAAGCTTCTAGGTCAAAGTAAAGGGGATGAACACAACAAGCAAGGGAGACAAGCGATTTTTACCGGAGTTTGCTCCCACCAAGGAAGCTACGTCTCCATTGAGGTACCCACAAAGGGTGGGCTATCACAAAGAGCCCCTTGCCTCTCTCAATCAACCACCGAGGAGGATTGAGCAGTTACTATGAATCCCCACGAAGAGGAGGGCAATACAAACGTTCCCGTGTGCTCTACACGAAGAGGGCACTTGACGGGCGATGCCTAACCGTCTAGAAGTAAGATTCAAGAGTAACAAACGCGAATCAATGAATTTTGGCAGCCCCAAGTGCTTCTTGAGATGAGCAAGGGATGAACTGGCTTTAGGAGCTCACTCTCACACCACAAATCCCTCACACCCAAAACCTAAGTGAATCCTTGCTTGGAGAGGCTTGGAAGGAAGTTGGGAGAGAGGAAACGGAGCTCAAGGAGGTGTTTAAGTCAATGGAGGCGGAAGCAAGTGAAGGAGTATAAATACCTCACCCCCAAAATGTGACCGTTAGTGCCTGTGCGCGCCTGCCCTGGATGATCCGGCCATAGGGTCCGGATGACCCGGCAGCCAACAGAACCTCCCCGGGTCATCCGACCCTTGGTTCTGGGTCACCCGGGGTGCCCCAGTTAGTCCAAAAACATGTGTTCGTGAGTGAATCGGTGTCTCTCATGGGTTGTTAGATCTCAAGAATAGCACCTGCAACAAACCAAGACTAATCAACCATGTCCCCCTTTTATAGTACAGTGTTTCCTATACTCAAATTCAAACAAAAAATTAATTTAAAACGCCATTTGAGTCTCAACACCGATAGAATGAAATTGGGGTCCTTCCTTTGACCAAACACAATTTTTTCTTTTATTCCTGCACACATCTCAAATAAACCATCAAATGCCCAAATTGTGATTGTCATTATCACCAAAATACTTAGGGGCCTAGATGCACTCCAATTGAAGCTGCATTGTCTAGTTGCTTATGTCTACCCGCGACCGCTTTTAATAGTGTAGATATGCAAAACTTACCCCTAATTAATCACTCATTGGTATGTGTAATCTGGTATAAACGGCGCCTCAATTACCCCGGTATGCCCTAGTGTGATGGTGATTGGGCATGTGGCGGTGTGGCCTGCCCAGGACCAAGCACGCATTCCACTTATAGAAAAAATATTATCACTACGTGAAAAACTCACTTTGGTAATGGGCATAGATTGCCTTTAGTAACGGGCAAAGCGCCCGTTATCGATCAAGTGTTACAAATGAGCCAAGAAAGGTAACGGGCTGATGCCCGTTACTGATAATACATATTCGTAACGGGCATCAAACAACGACCGTTACCACAATTAGCCACCGGTCACGTGAAATAGCTGTTTCTCTGGGCCCACAGGGAACGTTAGTAACAGGCACCAAAACAAAGTCCGTTACATCAAGTCAACATCGGAGAGCCGTGCTGTAAACATGCGTCTCCTCTGTCTCGACCAAATGAGACGCGTCTATTTCACGCGCGTCTCAGCACATCTAGGATTAGTAACGAGCATCAAACAACAACCGTTACCACAACTAGTCACCAGTCACGTGAAATGGCTGTTTCTCTGGGCCCACAGGGAACTTTGGTAACAGGTACCAAAACAGAGCCCGTTACTGTGAACTCAACATCGGCGACGCGTGCTATGAGCCTACGTCTCCTCTGTCTCGACGAAATGAGATGCATCTATTTTCACGCGCGTCTGCTTTCTCTCGACTAAAGGAGACGCGTGCTGTCAACCCGCGTCTCCTCTATCTCGACGAACGGGCCACTGGGGCCCACCAGTCAGTATTGGTAACGGGCTTTTACGCTGCCCGTTACACTGTTGGCATGTTTGTAACGGGTGTTGCGAATGAAGCCCGTTACTCACTGATCAGTGTTTGTAACGAGTTTTAATTAACGCCCGTTACAGATACGTAGGCCATCCCTACAGTAACCTGCCTGCTTTGCCGGCTGCATCCTGGAACCAGCCAGGATTTGGCAGCCATTAGCAGCTGCATCCTGCCATCCTGGAACCAGTCAGGATATGGCAGCCACCACAGTAAGGAGACATCACAAACACAAAAGCAACATCACATTTATAGACAAGCAAGATCACATCAAGTTTCAAGTTACTCATCAGGGCTTGTACATTTGGATGGAGTCATGAGAAAACTGCATGAACCAGGTAGCATCTGACCCCAACCAAGCAAGCCAAGCAGGTTTCTTAGGCAACAACACCTGACTAAAGAAGACTAAATGCGGCAAGTTTCAAGTTTCTGGCTACAATGAGCTCCTCCGGCTATTGTCGACGCTCCTGCTACGTAGTTTTACTGATCTGCTTCTGCTGCTGCTGTTGAGCCTTCTCTTGCTGACACTGAGCTGCAGTACCTCTATCTGATGCTATACCCCTGCCACCTGTTGCGGCTTCAGGGTTGGGATGTCTCGTCATGGGTGGTATAAGGATCCTGTCCTTTGGCCATTGGATCCTTTGAATGAGAGCCTCAGCTAGGGTTGCTATGTCACCCGCATCAATTGGTACAGGCAGAGGGTAGTGACCCGCATTGGCCCACACATAAGTAGGTTGCACCACAACATACCCATCCTGCACCAGTACTGCATGCAAGCCTTTTGAAATGGAAAGACTTTCGCTAGTGCGAGCTCCACATTAATCCCGGTGCCATCCAAAAGGCTGCACGTGGTTGGCTCCGTTAGCTTATTTATTGTGTCTAGGATAGGTGATCGACTATCACTGTGCACTTGATTCGCTTCGTCCTCGTTGACATTCCAATTGGCTTGGTCTCTGCCACGCGCATCTTCCTCGCTGTCATGCGCCTGTTCTTCCTCGCTGCCATGCACGTCTTCTTCCTCACTGCTACTGACAGGCGCTGGTAATTGTGAAAGAAGAAGTACATTTTTCGGTATTTCGATGCCTGATAGTCTTAGAGCATGTACAACTGTTTTTAATATTATGTCCATCATATCATCAGACCTCTTGTTTCTCCTCTTGTTCCTGTACATTCCAGCAAACTCTTCACCAAACTCTTTACCCCATCCAAGTGAACTAGACACGCCTCGGACCCGACCTCGATGCTCTGAAGTCTCAAGTGCTGCGGTGAGTATATCATTCTCCCTAACCCCAAAGAAAGAACCATCGCTACCCTGAGCTGCAAGTGTTTTCACCCTATCTGCTACCCCCACCACCGCAGGGTTACTGAATGTTATGTACCCTCTTCCTTCACTAGTATTCTTCCTCTTCTTCCCTACCCTTGCCCGCAGATAAGGTCTCGAACGTCCAGGAAATTGGTCCCAAGGGTTCTGTTTTCCTTCTGCAGCTAGCTTTGCATCCTCCTCCTCCCACTCTTTCCTTTTACCACGATAACCTTTTCTGCCCATCTTGTGTGGCTTATTATGCAATGCTCTCTTTTGTTTCATCTGCTGGCTCAATTGCTGAAATGAAGGAGAATTGGTTTCCTGCACAAACATGTCCCAGTCTTGTTGCTGCAAAAAGGCATGCTTCACAAAGGGAGTCTCCTCTTCGCTCACATATTTTTTTCTTAAATGGGCCTTGAACCGCCATTGCAAGGTTCCAATCTCTGATATAACTGCCTTAATTGCCTTCTTGCGAACAGATTCTTCCAGATTTGCTGGGTAATCTAGCTTTTCCTCTAAAACTGTGAACAGATGTTCCTTCTCAATTGGTGAGAGATCATCAACCGCCTTGTTGATTGACACCCTCTCCCGAGCAATGAGGCCACAGACCAATACAAATCTATCCCTCGCAGCATCTAGGGTACGCCAAAAATTGGCATCAAGTCCAGTTGCAGTCAACTTGTCTTCTGGCTATTTGGTTTGTGTCCTTGACCCGCGGGATCGAGTACTAGTCGCAGCAGTCTGTGCTGAGTGACCCTGTGAAGAAGGTTCACCGCCGATGGGCTGTGATGGTGCACTCGAGGTAGAGGAGTTTGTTGTTGTGGGAGACTGCATAGATGATATGTCAGGTTGTCAGTAGAGCAACATAAGCAAGACTGAAAATCTAAACAAAATTCTTATTAGATAAATTCGTTTTCTCTGACAGGCAAAATAGCTGATATTAGACTAGAAATCATTACAAGTCGTAAATAAAATCAGCATAGACATACACAGTTCATATTTTACTTAATTAGCATACAGGGGTAGGTGCTAACCATTTTGACAGGGACACAACAATATGCTTATATATCAAAGCAGAGAATAAATTCCTTCAACTGCTTCCTTGTCCAACTTCAGCAGCGATGGATTGTGTATTCCATGTGTACATGCAACAAGAGGATAAAGCAATTATGACATTACATGACAGTAGTGAAACAACACTCACAACACATCATGACACCAACAATAACAATATATATGACAGTAGTGAAACAATTAACACTCACAACAAAGCATAGGACAGTCTAGTTATCACTACATTATAAACCACTGCGATGCAATTCCCACTGACATTATGTGGCCATCAGAATTAAAGTATGCTAACAGGTCCAAAGCATAATTGTCGATCTGGTACATTCAAAGCATAGCAAATTAAAGTATGTTAACATCCTCAATGCTTTTCATGAATTTACAGTGCAAAAATTGTAGCACTAGAAACATGAAAATGAATTTCAACAGTTCATATAACTTCTTCTGTTTGCAACAATTTATTCAAACAGACTTGGAGCAACAAAATCCATCCAGCAAATCCACAGTCAATCAATTAAAAATGAACTATTAAGGCATGTCTCCCTAATCCACCTTGACATGAATATATATATATATATAGCAGATTGGGTGGACTACATTATAAACCACTGCGATGCAATTCCCACTGACATTATTTGGCCATCAGAATTAAAGTATGCTAACAGGTCCAAAGCATAACTGTCGATCTGGTACATTCAAAGCATAGCAGAATTAAAGTATGCTAACAGGTCCAAAGCATAACTATCGATCTGGTACATTCAAAGCATAGCAAATTAAAGTATGTTAACATCCTCAATGCTTTTCATGAATTTACAGTGCAAAAATTGTAGCACTAGAAACATGAAAATGAATTTTAACAGTTCATATAACTTCATCTATTTGCAACAATTTATTCAAACAGACTTGGAGCAACAAAATCCATCCAGCAAATCCACAGTCAATCAATTAAAAATGAACTATTAAGGCATGTCTACCTAATCCACCTTGACATGAATATATATATATATATAGCAGATTGGGTGGACTACATTATAAACCACTGCGATGCAATTCCCACTGACATTATTTGGCCATCAGAATTAAAGTATGCTAACAGGTCCAAAGCATAACTGTCGATCTGGTACATTCAAAGCATAGCAGAATTAAAGTATGCTAACAGGTCCAAAGCATAACTATCGATCTGGTACATTCAAAGCATAGCAGAATTAAAGTATGCTAACATCCTCAATGATTTTCATGAATTTACAGTGCAAAAATTGTAGCACTAGGAACATGAAAATGAATTTCAACAGTTCATATAACTTCATCTGTTAGCAACAATTTATTCAAACAGACTTGGAGCAACAAAATGCATCCATCAAATCCACAGTCAATCAATTAAAAATGAACTATCAAGGCTTGTCTCCCTAATCCACATTGACATGAATATATAGCAGATTTGGTGGCCGAGCAGAGAGAGGGTGTTGGGGGTTCAAGCAAGATTAACCTCTGTCGCGAATGAAGTAGCTGTTCTCGTGATGGTCGGAGGGGCCGGATCCACGTCGGCTCATGGCCTGAGGTGGCCGGCTCGTCGTCGTGGCTGGGGATGACGGATCCGCGTCAACCGTCTTTAGGTTGGCCGGGAAGCCATCCGCACCCCAGTAACCGCGTCCTCATCACCGTCGTCACGTAGGGAGCGGTGGGGCTGGAGAAGAGCAGGGCTGCGGCGGGGAGAGAGCGGCAAGGCGAGCGGGGAGAGTGGCGGCGGCGGTGGGGAGAGTGCGGGCGTTGTGGATCTGTCTAGCGAGGAGCTGAATATGTCCCCTGAGGAACTGCGCGCGTAACTGTGTTTAAGGAAATTACTGGCGTGCCCTTGAACGGCTCTCTGGTGGAATTGGAATTCCATGGGCATTATAGTCAATATAGGTGGGAATTTTTGAACAGCCCGCTTACGGTTTGCCTGCTGATGCTGACGCGTGGGCCAGTGTCATTGGCGACGATGGTTAGTGAACCCGCATCGCCTTTGTTGGCAGTTGGGTCCGGCGGGCTGGCAGCGGTTATCTTTTTATTTTGGCTGCTGACGCTGACGCGTGAGCTAGCCACTATTTTTTTCGAATGAAACGTGCTTCCCTAAAATATTAGAGCCCATAAAACAGCACCTAAAAAATCATTAAAATACGAACAATTCGTATTTGGACATTTAGTATTTGAATAAAATATCAACAGTCACACTTGTGTGCCCAAGATTCTTAGAATTCATTTTTACATCCCATGTTAATGATGTAATAATTCTAATAACATCTAGTGTGCTCTAAAAAATCTACAAATTGACTTGGCAACATAATTTTGGTACCTAGATTTGTCTTCAAAATTTCAAATGATTTCGATGAAGGAATAATATACTTGTGTACAAATATCTACATCACTCACATAGTTTCCTAGAATGTTCCTTGAACATTGAAGTTTTCCACACTTTGCAACATGTTCGAACTCATATGCATTTGAAAACTTAACAAAACCTTGTGTTCACCTTAAGATTACGAAAATGCAAAGTTTCATTAGAGGAGGTGTGGAAAACAAATAGTATTTATATGTTGTACTAAGATAGAACAAGATAAGGCATATAAACATTGTTCAAGAAACGGAATATACACTAAACAATGAAATTAATGAAAATACGGTGATTTTAGAAAACTTTAGAAAAAAATAATCAAATTTGGACTAATTACGATGGAGAAATACATGTTACAAAATTTGATTGCATATTAAAAAGAGAAATGTCGTCTGCGACGCGGGACGGATAAACTGTTCTTCATTCTCCAATAGAACAAAGGAGGAAGCAGAGGGCACCGCCGCCCGCCGCCGCCCCCGCCGTGCTCGCTTCGGTGGTTTTGACACCCAAGAGGGCACCCTAGGCCTCGTCGGTGGCAAATGAGACCACCGCAACCTTCGATTTGACTCACAAACGTGACAAATCAAATCTTGTCTATCAAAAACCGATGAAAAACCGACATCCCAATAAAATCAAATCCGCGTTTAGTAATATCTAATAATTTACATTCAAGATAGATAATGTTCATTGATGCTTGCGCCTACATCCCGATGTTCATCCTGCTGACGGCGTACTCCACGGCGACGCTGAAGTTACGCGTCCAGAGGTCGAACTCATGACGGATGCGACACTCGACGCTGCAGTAGTGGATGATCTCTAAGGTCTCCGGCCCGTAGCGCCTACATCCCGCTTCCCAAATGCAGACGTGGGGATTCTGGACGAGCAGCAACGGAATGTGGTCGTCACCGTCACCAAGCCAGTACCACCACGTAATGTTCTCGAGATCCCGATTTACGAGGTAGCACAGCTGCCGCAGGTTGTGGTTCTTCCACCGCCCGTCAGGGGGCGATGGGTCGCCGCTGATTTCGTGGAGCAGTGCCATGGCTTCGGGGTCCGCAGGGTTGCAACGGTACTTCAGCATTGCTAAGAAGTACTTCGCACCAGAGTCTTCAGCAGCGGCATCTCCGACGACCTTCAGACCCTTATCGGGATTCCGCCACCTCATCAACCTCTCCATCCCCTCGAAGCATAATGCCTCCGGATGATTGGCCTCGCGAAAGCACCGCTCAAAGCACGACCTAACGTAGCGATTCTTGCACACCTGATGAAGCTCACGTAGCAACACGTGCAGTAGTACCTCATCGGAGTCGCAGATGCACCGGAAGGTGCCGCAGATTTGATTACGAAGGATCCGAAAACAAATGACGGGCTCATCCTTGATGTAGTGGATGATGATCTGGGTGATAAGATCATCTGGCAGCAGCAGCATCAAGCACAATGCGGCCATCAAGGAGAAGGGGAGGAAATAGAAAAGCGACGGGGTTTGGAAATTGAAAGGTGACGAGGTTGAAATTGAAAGGCGACGAGGGTTGAAAGTGAAGGCGACGGGGTTGAAATTGAAAGGCGACGAGGGTTGAAATTGAAGGCGACAGGGGGGGTGTTGTTCCCAAAATAAAAAAAAGAAGGCGACGGGGTTTGGAAATAGAAAAAGGCGACTCGGCCCTCTAAAACAATAAATGGAAATTGAAAAGGCGCCGCAGTTTGGCTGCTACTGCTGACGAGTGGGCCTGACATCATTGCCCCTGCCCCTTCACCTTCCCGCGTAATTGAAAGGCGACGCGTGGTTTTGGACGGTTTTGCGCCCAAAACGGAGCCCGAGGCGCCGTAGTGGCACCAGTGGAGTAGTGGGTGGGGGCAGAGGCGCCTGACCCCCTGCCTTCCCCTGCTTTCCCCTGCTTCTTCCATAAGCTTATCTCGCTTCTTCTTCCTCCTCACGATCCATCACTACAAAATCTTCGGTCACCGAGAGATCACGAAGGAGGAGATGGCGTCGAGGGGCCCACCGTCGGCGAAGCGGGGACGAAGGGAGGACGACGACGATGAAAGCCGCCGTCGGAGGAAGTTGGAGAAGGGGAAGGAACCGTTCTTCGACAAGAATCGTTCTTCGACGACACTAAGTTCGCCGTCAACCTGCTCAGGAGCGCATTCAGAAAGCTTCAAGATGTTGGCGAGGCCTTCGACATCAAGGCGCCTCATGAAGTGGAAAAGGACCCGAGCGTGAAGGGCCTCGCCTTCAGGATCCACAGGTTGGCTGAGAGGCTCGAGAAGCTCCCCATGGTCAAGCGGGCTGGCCGCCACTTCGTCTTCGACGAGGGTGGCTCCGACGGCAACGACGGCTCTGACGGCAGCCACGGTGGCGACGACGGCTCCGATGGCAGCCACGGTGGCGACGATGGTGGGACTCCGACGGCGGCGATTGACTAATTGATTGACTCCTCTACCATGTATAGTAATAATGTGTGTGTGTGTGTTTGTGTCTTCGTCAGGTTGTTGGACATGAACTGCTTAGTTTGTTTGTCGATCATGAACTGCTTAGTTAATTAGTTTGGTTGTTGGATTTTGTATGTCATGAACTCGATCTAATAGACGCGAGTAGATCCATCTGCGTCTCCTATAATATGTGTTCTGTTATGATGAACTGGAGATCTGTTGTGATGAACTGGAGATCTGTTGTGATGAATTAGATATTAGAGACAATGGATAGTCATTGCCGACGCGGGTTAGAGACAATGGAGATCTGGTTATCTTTTTTATATTGGCTGCTGACGCTGACGCGTGGGCCCGTCACTATTTTTTTGGAATGAAACTTGCTTCCCTAAAATATTAGAGCCCATAAAACAGCACCTAAAAATCATAAAAATACGAACAATTCATATTTGGATATTTAGTATTTGAATAAAATATCAACAGTCACACTTGTGTGCTCAAAATTCTTATAATTCGTTTTTACACCCCATGGTAATGATATAATAATGCTAATAACATCAAATGTGCTCTAAAAAATCTACAAATTGACTTGGCAACATAATTTGGGTACCTAAACTTGTCTTCAAAATTTCAAATGGTCTCGACGAAGGAATAATATACTTGTGTACAAATGTCTACATCTCTCACATAGTTTCCTAGAATGTTGCTTGAACATTCAAGTTTTCCACACTTTGCAACATGTTCGAACACATATGCATTTGAAAACTTAACAAAACCTTGTGTTCACCTTAAGCTTACGAAATGCAAAGTTTCATCACTAATGGTTGTGTAAAACAAATATTATTTATATGTTGTACTTACAAAGAACAAAATAAGGCATATAAACATTATTCAAGAAACAGAATATACACTAAACAATAAAATTAATGAAAATATGGTGATTTTAGAAAAATTTAGAAAAAATATCAAATTTGGACTAATTACGACGAAGAAATACATGTTACAACATTTGATTGCAGATTAAAAGGAGAAATGCGAACTGTTCTTCACTCGAATAGAACTGGGCCCCACAGTCATTAGCGATACGGGACTGATAACCCGCGTCGGCTTTGCTGCTCTTCCAAAAATTTACACAGATAATACGAGCCTCATACAAAAGCTAATCCAGTACTGATTTCCTATTCCAATACTCCATTCGAACTTCACTATTTCGCGGCGGAGTCTACAGTCTTCACTGCAAAACAAAGAAATTCCAAGCCATCCTTTATCCACGCCGCAGCACCCGCCGTTGCCTGCGCACGGCTGATTGCCGCGCACCTGTGCCGGAGGCGGCAGCGGTTCACCCCAAATGCGCCAAGTCGAGGAGTGGATCACACGCGCGGCCTTCTTGTGCAAAGGCAGACACCCCTCATTGCTCAGCCATCTCGACGTCGTACTGCCGCCGTCGGCGACCTGCCTCATGTGCCGCTTTGCGGTGTCGTTGGTGGCGGCACCGCCATTGTCCCTATAGAGAAAGATGGCGTATAGATAGGCCACCGCATCGTGCCCACCCTCAGCGGCGCGCCGGAGAACATTGTTTTCCCTGTTTTCCATGAGCACGGCTTTGATCCCGGAGAAGAAGCAAGCCTTCGGATTCCCGAGATCAGTCAGCATAGCAAGGAAGGTAGCCCAGAACCTCCTGGCATCAGGGTGCAAGCTTTTGCTTTTCTCTCTTCTTCCTCCTCCTCGTTCTCTCAGTTGCTAGAAGAATTCTTATGATATGGGTGACTGGGTTGCTCATCCCTCTAGCACAGCTGCCAGAAAAATCCTTGTGATATATCAGCTGTCGGGGGAAGGTAGCCCAGAACCTCCTGGCATCAGGAAGAACAAGCCGATGGAAAGATCAGGTCTGGGAAGAGAAGCCCAACCCCACTACTGTATCTTTCTCGTCAAATTTGCGCTTCCTTTTGTTTTCCCTTCTCCTCCTAGAGAAGAATTTTTGAAGGGATATGTTTCCACCCTTGATCCGTTGTATCTTTCTCTTGTGCTCACTTGTAAGCATGAAGAAGAAGCCGACGGTAAAGTCACATAATCTGGAGCATATCTCGTCAAACTTACGTTTCCTTTTGCTTTCCCTCCTCCAGGAGGAGGATTTTTGAAGGGATATGTTCTCCCCTTCTGCTGTATTTTCCTAACTTGTAAGCATGAAGAAGAACAAGCCGCCGGGAGCATCTCTTTTGCTTAGTTTAGATCTATATATGTTCCTCATCCTGGTAGTGCCTAGTGATGATGAACATAAATGGCCGCTTTGTAACCTTCTGATGTATCAATGATGACTGTAATCTGTGTGTGTGATTTTGCATCTCAAGAGACATGCTTGTGTGATTATCTGTGTGCAGTCCAATTTTTTGTATGATTTACCTATTCACTTGAAAGCATGAAGAAGAACAAGCAGACGGAAGTATATCTCTTTTGCTTAGGTTAGATCTATGTTCCTCATCCTGGTAGTGCCTAGTGATGATGAATATAGATGGCCGCTTTGTAACCTTCTGATGTATCAATGATGACTATAATCTGTGTGTGTGATTTTGCATCTTAAGAGACATGCTTATCTGTGTGCAGTCCAATTTATTTGTACGATTTACCTGCTCACTTGCAAGCATGAAGAAGAACAAGCCGACGGGGGTTGGCTAATCTGCGTCTCTTTTGATGCAATATGTGTGTGTGATTTCGCATCTCTTGCCCATAACAAAGGCGACGCGGGTTGGCTAATCATAGTCTCTTTTATATTAATGCCCGTTACTGATGATGATAATGTCAGCAGCCTGCAACACACTTACTGAACTGAAGCAGAATATAAACAGAATATATATAGTATCTTAGGCAGAATATATTACAAAAAGGATTCAAATTCCACCACATCCTATATATATTACAAAACGGATTCCATTTCCACCAATAGACACATCCTGCATTACAAAAAGGATTCAACAGAAATCAGGCTTGTTTTTTCTTCCTTGATTTCTGTATACGGATTTTTTCACTATGGTCGCTTCGCAAGTACGGTGATTTGTTAGTTCCCAAGAGTCGGGGCTTGTATGAAGTGTCAAAGGATGGAATTTCGTCAAACTGGTTGTATTCCTCCTCCTCAACAACATTTTCAACCCCAACAATCCTTTTTTTTCCAGGCAGAACCACAGACTAGTTGTTCTTTGCAAGGTCAGGTACATAGAACACTTGCTCAACATCATTAGCGAAGACAAACGGTTCATTTTTGTAACCAAAGACCCGGAGATCAACACTAACATAATCATATTTGTCCTTGCTCACAGCTCTCTTCCCATTGGTGACCCATCTACACCAAAACAAGGCTACCTTCAATCCTACATAATCAAGCTCCCATATCTCCTCTATTTGACCATAATATGTGTCTGTCTCCATGTCATCATCGTCATCACTGTCGTCTATGACGGCCCGTACACACACACCACTATTTTGATAGACACTCTTTTTATCCTGGGCCATGGTGTAGAACGTGTATCCATTGATATCCATTACTTGGTATTTTGTAACAGTGAACAATGGCCCCACTGCTAGATTCCTTATCTCGTCGGTTATTACAGCATTGCTGCATGTCTCAACATAATCTTGGAGCCACCTGCTGAAACCTTGCATGTGCATCTTTGCAAGCCAAGCCCTACCACGGTCAGAGTTGTCTTGACGTAGTTGTCGCTTGTGCTCATTGGCAAACGGTGTAATCAGGTGCAGCTGTTGTATCACAGTGAAATGAGCCTTTTGGAAGGCATCTGGTTTCGGAGTCACTGACTTTTTCCCCAGGGTCCCAACACCTGAAAGCCTACCTTCATGCCGTGAGCGAGGCACACCAATGGGGTTTTGGAGGTCCATATAACCCATGGCCCACTCCACTGCTTCAATGGTCTCGTAGCCACGAACAATGGCTCCCTCCGGAAATAACCGGTTATGTACCAATGATTTCAGGAATCCATAGAACCTCTCATATGGAAACATCTGAAGAAGGTAAGATGGGCCAAGGTACCAGATCTCCCTCACGAGGTGTGCTGTTAGATGCAGCATGAGATCAAAAAATGATGGTGGGAAGGTAGCTTCAAGCAGGCATAGGGTCTCGAAATGCCTCCTCTCTAAGTCCAATAGTTTTTCCTCATCAATCACCTTCTATTCCATTGCATTGAAGAATAAACACAAGCTCGTGACCGCGTCGCGAACCAGTTCTGTCTTGATACCTCTAAGTGCAACAGGAAGAAGAGCTGTCATCAACACATGGCAATCATGAGATTTCATCAAGTTGAAATTCATTTTCATGTCCTTCACCGAGACTAGCCACTTAAAGTTTGATGAGTAGCCTGAAGGTACTTTCAAATCATGCAAAAACTGATAGAATTCTTTTCTCTCTACCTTTGACAAGGTGGTTGCAGCAACGGGAAGGTCTGTCCCCATCTCTATTTCCTCTGCATAGAGCACCAGCCTAATACCCAGATCTTTAAGATCATCCCTTGCATTTTTATGATCTTTTCCTTTGGACTTCTGTTGTAGCAATGTTCCACAAGTAGCTTCACACACATTCTTCTTGACGTGCATGTTGTGAATCGAATGACGCACATCCAACATCGGCCAATACTCTAGCTCCCATAGAATTGATTTCTTGTTCCACATTCCTTCTTCTTCTTCTTCACCATCTCATTTCTTTCTTTTACCAAGGGTTTTTTCAGTCAGTTTGGGTAACTCCTCGATAGTTTTGATGTCCTTGACTTTCAAGTGCACCAGATCTCCAGTCACATGCAACGGTGCCTCTCAATCCTCCTTTTCCCTATTAAACTGACAATCCATGGCCCGGTATGGATGTTTCTTACCGAGGAAACGACGGTGCCCCATAAATACGTATTTCTTTGAATGGCTTAGCCACACTGCGCAAGTATCTTCCAAGTAGTGTGGGCAAGCTACACCTTTCCTTTTACTCTGGCCAGAGAGGTTGCGATGAGCCAGGTTGTCGTTGATAGTGGTGAACAACATGGTGCGCATTGTGAACTCCTCACGCTTGAACTCATCCCAAACCTCCTTCACACCAGGCTTCTACAGTATCTTCAAGTCATCAACTAGTGGCCTCAAGTAGACATCAATATGGTCGCCAGGTTGCTTTGGCCCGGAGACCAATATTGTCAGCATCATATATTTCTGTTTCTGGCATAGCCAGGGTGGAAGGTTGTACAACGACAGCACGACAGGCCAGGTGCTATGTGTTGAGCTCTGGTTACCGAATGGGTTCACGCCATCTGTGCTCATAGCAAACCATATGCTCCTTATGTCTTCATTAAACCACGGAAAGTGGTTATTAATGTTACCCCATTGTGCTGCATCTGCGGGGTGCCTAAACTTGCCTTCTTGCTTAAGCTCCTTTCGGCCTTCGTCATGCCAACGCAAGAGTTGGGCCTCCTTTCGTGTTGCGAACCATCTTCTCAGCCGAGGAATGATGCAAAAATACCATGCCACCCTCACAGGAGCCCCTCTGTTAGCCTTCTTCTTCTTCTTGCCTCTGATCTCGCCGGGCTCGTTCTCGTCATCAGTATTATTATCATCTCCACCATCCTTTTTCCTCTTGTACCGATCACAGCCACACTTGGGGCACTTGTCAAGGTCTGCATAATCTCCACGGAACAATACACAACTGTTCTTGCATGCATGGATTTTTTCAACCTCTATTCCCAGAGGACAGATTATCTTCTTCACCTCATAGACAGACTCTGCTATTTGGTTTCCTTCAGGTAGCATGTCTCTAAGCACATCTAATAGATGTTTGAAACTTTTGTTGCTCCAACCATGATCTGCCTTAAGCTGCAGAAGTTTTAGATCACCAGAAAGGCGAGAGTACTTCTGGCAATCAGGATAGAGGGGTTTCTTTGAATCTTTAATGAACTGCTTCAGCCTCGCTAATTCAGAAGATGTGTACACTCGTTGAAAATCAACATCCTGCAACATTTGATCAACATTGTGCACACGTTGCAACACCTCACCATCATCGAAGCCCCTAACTTCTTGATCAGTAATATCCTCATGCCTCATCACATTTGGTGGGAATAATGGTTCATTTTCCTCAATAACTCCACCTTCATCAAGGTCTTCATCATGGTCGGTAGCATGGTGTCGCACTTCACCTTCATTTAGGCAGCCTGCTTCGAGTCCATTAAGGCCTTCCTCACCATGTTTATTCCAACACGTGTAATTTTTTGTGAAACCACGTGTGACCAAATGATTTCCCGTTGTCCGAATTTCTTCTGGTTGAGACAATCTATACAGGGGCAAAGCATTGCCTGAACACCACGGTTTCTCATATCCGCCTCTGCTTGATTTAGAAAACCATTGACCCCGCTTAAGAAATTCTCTCAATCTTCTTGGGGCTGTCTGTACATCCAAGCCCGAGCAGCAGCCGCCATCTGCATTCCATACACCAAATGAGCATAATTACTCACACAAAAAACTGATAACATAAGAGGATTAGGACAGCTTAAGAATTTCAATAAAAGGGGGCAATTAATTTCCAGCTTGATGAGGACTTTCTACGAGGTGAGCGCGGCCGAGGAGGAGGATCGGAGGCGGCGTCGCGGCCGCGGCGACAGCGCGGAGGATGGCGCCGAGCCCCAGGGCGAGGGGACACAGAGGCGTCTGCTTTGGATGACGCCGCGGTCGACGTCCGCTGGCCCCTTTCGCCGTCGTGCACGCGGCCGGCCGCCCTGCTGTAGCTCCAGCTTTCTGAGGAGAGAGAGCGCGATCCTCATAGTGCGCGCAACTGGCGGCGGCGAACGGGGCAGCCCGGCGGGGACTTCTGAGGAGAGAGAGCGAGTGTTGTTATCGGAACGGGAGTGGCCTTCTGAGGAGAGAGAAACGAGTGGTGCCGGAAGAGAAGACAGAGACTAGCAATAACAACGTGCGTCTCCGATGTGAGAAAAAAGGCGACCCTGGGTGGCAATCAAAGGAGACGAGTCCTGAGAAATGAGCGTATCCAATTGGGTCGCGAGCAAAGGAGACGCATCCAAACAAACATGCGTCTCCAGTACGAAAGTTATCGGTAACGGACTTTATAGCCCGTTACCAATACGGCAGTGATCAGTAACGGACTTAAACTGCCCGCTACCGATAGGGTATTGATCGGTAACGGACTTTACCAGCCCGTTACAGATAGGATTACCTTTTGTAACGGACTCGATTTAACGTCCGTTACAACAAATTCATGTAATGAGCGTTTAAGAAGCCCGTTACCAGAAGTCCACATTGGTAACGGGCGTAGTGGAGGCAAACCCCGGGGTCGGCCTGCTGCGCTTATGGGTAACAGGCGCCAAATAACAACCGTTACAGATGTGGGTGCATGTAACGGATGTTAAGGGCCCGTTACAAATGCTGTGTGACCTATTTGAGATTTTCACGTAGTGTATGTTTCAGAAAATAAAAAAAATAGCATCTTAATCTATACTATAAAGAACAAAAGAATTATGTTACATCTTCCATATTCATGAGATTGTTGATTTTAATGAACATCCAATGGTCTAAATTAAATTAAAGTGTCCCTGATATCTTATCTTGCGAAAGTGGATTTATGAGCAAAGGTGAGATCTTTACAGGAGGTTGTCGGTAAAAGTTTCAAAGACAAGATTAGAGCTTGCGAGCGAGGGTGAGATTTGTGTGCAAAGGTGGGATATTTATATGGGGCTATCGGTAAAAGATTCAAGAGAGAAGAATAGAGTTTGCGGTTTGGGGATTCCTCATGGGCCTAAAGGCGACACTTATCTAAATTGTGAGCCAGTGACCACAACGGGTGGACAAACGGCTCAGCTTCGCTTGCTTCATCTTATAAAAAAAAGCTTCTGACGTTAATGTCTTCATCTGGTAGTGTCGAAGCATGACAAAATGGCGATGACCGGCAGTGCTCTTCTCGGCCGACAGGCAGTGCAAGGTTTTACATACACGTGCGTGTCGCACGTGCCCTTGTGCTAATTTTATAAAGAATCATTCCACTTCATACAAAACATCCTATTATAAAATCATGTCTAAGAAACACAACTGGGTAATTAAAATTTATTTTAAATGCTCAGTTTACAAGCTATGATTTGAAATGTACTGAATAAATTGAAATATTTGGACATCATCACTTATGGCAACAGCATGACAGGCATGAACATATGGCTGACTAAGTAAAAACTAAATGATGACTTCCGTTCAAACATTGAAGGTATAGGAGGAACGCTGATTTACTTGAATATAATCAAATGGTGCAGCAATCTCTCATCACTCTTCGTCATCTCTCACACATCCTCTAGATCAAAACTTTAAACCATCACCAAAATCTGGAAAATAAGCATATATTTACGAATTCAAGGTATGTAAAAGACAAACACCAGATGATCAACGACGACCAATTAAATAGTTTGGTTTGCACGCATCATGATCCATCCTCTAGATCGTCGCGTCCATCAGTCATGGCGGACGTGGAGATTGTACTCGACGGTGGCGTCGCCGGTGCTGGCGTTGAACCACTGCGTGGTCGCCTGGCAGTACCCGCGCGCGAACCGGAACAGGCCGGTGCCGCCGACGACGGCCATCTCCCTGACCCTGCGCTCGGCGGGGTTGGGGCCCAGGATGGCGAGGCTGCTTCCGTTGTAGGCGCCGTCGACGAAGACGAAGTTCATTGCCATCATGAGTGACAGCGAGTCCTTGCCAGCGCTGACATACATGCCCTGCGCGCGCCCCAGGAGCCTCGACGTCAGGTTGGGGCCCTCTGTGAGCGGGTCGTCGATCACCGTGACGGAGCCGAACCCCGTGGCGGAGGCGTTGGAGTTGGGGCCCTCGGCGACCGCCACCACCGTCGACACGTTCGGTCCCCCGCTCACCACGTCGTGCCAGAACACGCGCAGGTGGGTCTCCTTCTCCCCCGCCGCCGACGCCCTGGCGGCGAGCAGAGCGACGGCGAGGATGACGCAGGAGAGAGCCGCGAAGCTGCTGCCGGCCATGCTGGGCGAGGTGGAGCTAGCTTTTCTCGAGTATTCTTACTTGTGAGCTTCGATCTCTAGGTTCTTGCGACTTGCGAGCGAGGTCAGGTGTGTGCGTGGTGGGAGGTGCAACAACGAGGATGGCTCTATTTAAAGCACGGCAGGGGTGTGCATGAGAGTGCATCCTCATGACTCACGATTCGATTTTAGAGCTTCTATTTTGTTAAGTTCCTCTTTTGAATGGACTTGGTCGGTAACTGGACTTTGACTGACTGGTATGCGCGCGGCGTCGTGCTGAGACATGCATCTGTAGTAGTTGAGGTATTGACTTGGCACGGGCTGAACCTGGCCGGCATGCAGACATGCAGTAGGTGATGCAGTTTGTGTTTGTGTTTGCATGACCTACTACACATGGTATGCATGACCTTCATGATTCTTGGCTTCTTGCAATGAAGATCTACATGACCTAAGTAAACGAGTGGTATACCTTCATAATAAATTTAATAATTAATCATTAAATTGAATCCTTCTATGTACAACTTAAAAGATTTCAGATCTAAATATGATTAAACATATGCTCCCCTCATAATGACATCCTTTGAACTTCGGTGTTCAAAATGCCTAATTAAAATGTGCATTAGTCTTTCAAAGATATAATTTGTAATTCTTCTAGATTATATTAGGAGCAATGCTTCAAAGCATTAGTAACCACTTTATTTAACTATGCGACACAAAATAAAATTTTATCCTTTCAGAGGAATTTGGGGATAATAATTTACTAAATTTCTTATATTCTAGTTATTTCATTTCAAACTTTAATGTTTGAGTAATAGCACCTATATCTAAGTAGATTTGAAATTTACGTCAATTATATATTCGGTAGATCTTCTAAAGTTGGCTTGTTCTGTGAGATGTATTATTCTGTGATGCATGAAGATTGTGATTTGGGGCTTGTTCTGAATCTTGTGATTTGGGACTTGTTGTGAGTCTTGTGACTTTTTTTTATAAAGGAATCTGGTGACTTTGCATGGAATGTGGATGAGATGAGATGAGATGAGATGAGAAAAGAAAATAAAAGAAAAAAAAAGGGAAGAAAAAAGGAGATCACAGTACAGGCGGGTGTCAACTACACCCGGCACACTAAAGGGCCCTTTATTAGCAAGTAAACTACTCGGTGCTAAAAGCTTCAACAGTTTGCCAAATCCGGTTGGTATTTTTTATTTTTGGCAAAAACGTTGAAAACACTCCTCCAACAGTTTGGTAAAGGACTTAGCAATTTTCAGCAACTTGGGAAAAACCTGCTTCAAGTGTGTAAAAATAGGCACGCGTACTCAACTTGGCATCGGCGTTTCTCACGTTGGGAAGCCAGGTGTATACCTGAGCATTTTTGGCCCGGCCCGCTGGCCCGGCCCGAGCCCGGCCCGCGCCAGGCCCGCCCACGGACCTTACTGGACGGGCGTGGGCAGAGATCTTGAAGCCCGCGAAAAATTTTTTTGGCCCGAGCCCGGCCCGAAATGCTGTTTTTAGTTACTTTACACTATAAAATGCGCGGGCGGCCCGCCCAAGCCCGGGCCCGGCCCGAAAACTGAGGCCCGACACGTCCCATGGGACGATCATGGGCAGGATTTTCTCAACCCGAAAAGCCCGAGTTTTTTTCGGCCCGGCCCGAACCCGGCCCGGCCCGTGGAATGCTCAGGTCTAGCCAGGTGGGAGAGTGAAAAAAGAAATAAAGAATAGAGAAAGGTTCCTGATGCAAATGTACAAGACAGAAAGATTTGGTTAATAATAACAAACTCTTGGTATTTTTTTTAGCTTGACAAATCTTTTAGGACTTTTCAAGTCATATGATTTATCAAGTTAAAATTTTAGCATGAACTGCAATCATTGCTATAATTTTTAGCTTTGGCTCACGTACAGAATCAATTCTGTGCCATCTCTTCTGCATATTATCACTTTATCATACTCCCTCCGTTTTAAAATACTTATCGCTGTTGACTTTTTTTTTGTAACTTTGATCATTCGTCTTATTCAAAAAATTATCGCAAACATGTAAAATGATAAGTCAAGTTTAAAATACATACAACATTAAAACACATAGCAAACAAAATAAATTGTACTTGCACAATTTTTTGAATAAGACAAATGGTCAAAGTTGTAGAAAAAAGTCAATGGCGACAAGTATTTTGAAACGGACGGAGTACTTTAGTATATATAATCATCGGATCATCCTACGTCCTCTACACTTTTGTTCCCATACGAAAGACATGAAATCTAGCAAATAAATAAATAAAACTAAATTGAATAAACTAAATTACCTGTTCTCTTTCACCTTGAGGAGCGGTTCCCCTCCACTCCTCCTCCTGGTGCGAATTCCTACTGGCTTATATGAATGGATCATGAGAAATCATTTGTCGTGTATTTATAGGTTTGGCTGGGCTAATTAGCTCCATTCGAAGAGCACACTTAAAACGCATTCCTGATTCCATTCTTGCTAGGCTGTGCCTCCTGATTCCATTCCTCAAGTTGAACCAACGAATTATCCAACGAACACCGCACACTTGAAGCTAAGAATCATTTATCCCTTTCTTTGTGTTTTATGTTTTACTTTTCTTGATGCTGTTAACAAATTAAAGGATATAATAATCTAAAACGTGTCAGTTTCTCAAGCTTACGCCTCTTCACCCATCCAAAAACCAGAGTATTTGGTGTCCTAAAACCAGATGGTTTGGTTCTAGAGACAATTTTAAGATAGGTTTCTCACGTGCGTTGCTACGGGCTCTGAATTTTTTTTTCAGCATAATACACGGAGCATTGAAAAATATCACTACCCAGAAAACATCATCACAGCCGCTGGTTTGGGAACGGTTGTGGGCTTGTGGCACAAGCAACTCCATCACCGGTTGTGGAACACCTGATGATGCCGATAATAATAAAAAAAATAAAAATACAAGAACCTGCCGGCACAAGCCCACCCGGCCACTAAGCCGGTGGGGTTAAGACCGCCCCCCACAATTTTCATTAAGAGAAGTGAACCGATGGAAACCATATACACACAATAAAGTTACATCACATTGAATGAGACCGAACTATTTAGGAAGACTAAAAATAAGTTAAATATAAAACTAATTGCATAAGTACTAGGCTCTTTTGCGAGACGAATCTAATAAGCCCAATTAATATATGATTAGCACATGTTCACCGTAGCATTACATTGTCTAATCATGACCATATTTAATGGATTCGTTTCAAACAAACTTACACTACTAGAGAATCAGACATTTGTCTCTAGCCCGTTTTTTGATTTGTACCGGGTATTTTTGACCCGGTACAAATAACTACATTTGTACCGGTTGGAGGCACCGACCGGTACAAATGCCCTCTCACAGGGCCGTGCCGGCGCCATCTCCCACCCACCCGGTACAAATGCCTCACATTTGTACCGGATTGTGGCTCCGCCCGGTACAAATGTGGGCACATTTGTACCGGCTCTTGTTGTGGCCCGGTACAGGTGTGCAATGGCTATTTTTCCTTCTTCTTCCCCCTGCCCGAGCCCCCCTCCCCACTCTTCTTCTTCCTCTCTCCAACCCGAGCCCCCCCTCCCCAATGGCGCCCAAAGGAGTTTTTGCCCGATTTACGACGATTTCTCCACGATTTGACTCATTGAAGTAGTGTAGAGGTTAGTTACTTCATCCTACCTTCATATACGGTTGCCATTTTAAGTAATATTCTTTGTACTTAGAGTATTTAATTACATTCCCAAATGAGATAAGAATGGTGCTTTTTTTATTTAGATGCATATTGGTCTATGTTTTAATAGAAAGAAAGTGTCATGATAGATGTATGAGATGTTGTATGTGATGATAGATTTTTTATCGATTTATTTATTTATATTGAAAATTAGTTTACTCAATTGATTTCATCATGAGAAAATTATTTTCCTTATTAGAAAATTAGTTTTCATCATTAGAAAATTGATATCTTTATTAGAAAAGTAGTTTCCTTATTACAAATTTAGTATCGGGTCATTAGAAAATTGATATCTTCGATAGAAAAGTAGTTTCCTTATTACAAAATTAGTTCTCATTATATTTTTGTGTATATATATATAAGGGAAAAATAGTATTTCATAGTTTAGTCTTTCACTAGTATTTAATAATTAGGTATAATTGATATTAAATTTTAAATTTCATAGTTTAGTTCTTCACATTTTTAGCATAGTTTCTAATTATATGTACAAATAAGCAGTCAGTGGGAGTGGGGATGGTTGTTTGGCTAGAAATTATTAAATAAAATTCCATGCATATTTTAGGTAAAACAATGTCAAGTCACTTTTTTTGTCGTGGTGGCGGCCGTCGAGGTGGCCGTGGTCCTCGTCCTCTAGGGATACACTTCACTCATGGCATCATTAACTTGCCTAACGGTGACCGACGTCAAGGATCTGCTCCAAACATAGTAATATTCTTTCCCTCTATAAATCGGAATTTTATTACAATAATAATAATTTTAATTTCATAACATGCAGAATATCGATCATATGAAGTGGTTCTGACATGTTCTCGATAATATTGGTGGTACCTCTCCTGTTCTACAATGTGCGATTGTCGGTCTGAACAACACCATTCAATTAAAAATCTCTTTTGACATACCTGTTCGAGGACCATTTCGCTCCTCGCTGTCATCAGAACCCCTCACTCCAATGCTATCGATTGTTGAGTGGGGTTGCCCTTCACCGTTTAAGTGGATTTTTGAAAGGACCGCCGTTCAGAAGTGCTTAAAACAACTTAGCGCTAATAGGTACTTTCTACCAGATTACTCTTATTTTCTAATCAAGGCACTCGAGGAGAGAGAAAGTGTGACCACGACCGCAGAGAGACTTTGTCGCCTGAATCATAATGACATGGTATGGAGCATAGAAATGTAATTGAGCATTTTTTAATTTAACTAGCTGTGCTACATTTTTTAACATTCGCATTTTTCATAACTTAGAATATCTTTGGTGAAACTTTTGCAGCAATGAGTTTTCATGCAATTCTAGAGCAAGCATGCGATGTTTTGGGATTTTCTTACGTGGAACCAAATCCGGAACGCACAAGAGATGGGAAGTTCCAGGCTCATCTTTTATTTTGCCCGCCATATCAATTCAACTCTCCACTGTTTGAGATTTATGGAAGTCCATGTGACCTTTCATGTGAAGCTAAAGAAAGTGCACTAATTCATACTCTAGCATATATTAGTGAAGTTCCACACTTCAAGATTGGAGACTTAAACTATATGGATTACCTGTTTAAGAAAAATGGAGGATCAGTATGAAATATGTGTTGTGCGTGGATGTACCTTATGTTAAGACTTAAGTATTGATGTACCCTTTTAATTTTTGTGGATTTGAACGTGTTGTCTTTGTTAATTAAGACTTAAGTATGGATGTACCCTTTTATTTCTATGGATTTGAACTTGTTGTGTTTGTTAAGATCGACTTAAGTATTAATGTACCCTCTTACCTCTTGAATGTCTTATTACTTGTAAGTTTTGAATTATGTGAAATCGATCCGAGATCGGGTCAACATGGTCTACAAGAGTGTCAAAGCACTGTATACTATTCACTAGTCAATTTTTTAACTATATCTTAATAAAAATAGTAACCATATCAATTTTTGTAACTTCATTAAATTTAAAATAATAATTTTACGTAGAAATATACACAAGCAAGACCAAGTCGTGATTACCATATTAATAACATTAGATGATGTACTTAAGGAGGATTTTGCATTAAAAGAAAAAAATTATTTGTAGTTGTTGCAGTGAAGGAAAAAATAATGCCCATTAGAAGATATTACTCGTTAATGATAATAAAGTTGTCATTTTGATTGTTGAATGTATTTTGCCTAGTATATATGTGAAGTAAGAATACTAAGTTTTTTTGCCATTTTATGCGTTGTATACAATTTATAATAAATAAAATAGAAATTCAGGATATTTAGAGCCAATTAAAATGAAAAAGAATGAAAAGCACATTTGTATCGGGCCTTGTCTTGCCCTGGTATAAATGTTCTTTTCGTTATGGCGTGAAATAAAAGCACATTTATACTGGGGCAAGAAGAAGCCCGATACAAATGAGAGCATTTGTACCAGGACGTAAGGCCACCCGGTACAAATGAGGTTATTTGTACCGGGGCCAGCTATGCCCCGGTACAAATGAGGTGAGGGTATATATGTCCCTTCTCCTCCTCCCCTTCTTCTCCCATTCTTCCTCTTCTTCCTCCTCCACGATCCGCGCCGCCCACGTACACCGAAGTCCTACGCAAAGCACCATTTGTCACCATTTGAAACTGAATATAAGCATGTATTATTCAACTATATTAATCTGCATCCACTCCGACACCGATCCGACTCTCCACCATATCCGACATCCGAAAAAATCTGCATTGTAACTGCATCCGTGTAATATCCGCTCCGCTCCACAGCCGACAAAAAAATATGAATGTGAATGTGGTAAAGATATTATTCGATCCGATCCGCTTTTATCCCTAATGGTGACGGTGACATCCATCCTGCTGTCCTCTGCCTTCTGCCTCCGCTCGCGCCAATGGCTTAAGATTTTACGATTGTCTGATCCACCCCTCTCCTTTTAGGCTATATACGAGTTTTCAGTTTTTTCGTGGCCACTACCACCAGTCCAGCACCCACCGCCCTCAACCAAGGGCAACTTCTCAAAACACTATTCACATTTCGAATTTGACTTTTGACTTGCTCAAAGATTTTATAGTCGACTGAAGTATAGGAAGTATGTAAGCATAACTCAAATCAAGCATCGGAATAGTCAAATATACTGTATATGTATTGCATATATATCTCTACCTAATATTATATACTTTTAATATTAAAGCAAGGATGATTCTGCCTTTTTTCGTCCGTCCCGACAGGTGGGGCCCACCTGTCAGACAGAGGCTGTCCCTCGCTTCCCCGTCGTCGTTGCCTCCCGTCCGCCTGAGGCAATCTCCGCTCAATCCGAGTTGTGTTGCATCAGAGAAAAAAAAAATCGAATTGAACACAGGTCAAACTGACCATCGATTAACAATGAAGGATGAAATGCATCTATTCTTGCTCAAATCGCCTACCCATGTGTGCATAAAATCTGCACTTACAGAAATACGGAGAGGGGGCTCGTGGAGGTGGAGAAGAAGATGGCCACGTACAGCGCGAGCGTGGTTGCTGGAGAAGAGGGCGCGAGCACAGGTGGCCGGGTGTAGCGGAGCCAGAGAAGAGGATGGTGACGACGCGGGCACGGGAGAGCCGAAGAATAGGATGGCGAACGGCGGTGACGCGGGGCGAAGTGGAGCTGGAGAAGAGGCGCTCCGCGAGACAGCTAGCTGCTGCATCCAAGAGAGATGGCCAGCGACTCCTGGCTGGCTGGCTGCATCGGCGAGGGACAGGATCTATGGGAGAGACAAAACAAGTCAACAGAAGAGATGGAAATATCTTTGATATTTTACAATATAACCCTTAATAGAGGTGGAAAGCATACTAAGACCCTTTAAGCAAGTGAGAAGGATAGAAAAGGAATACATAATTATATTAAGGATATCATACAAAAGGGAAAGCAATGAGGGAGGAAGAGGATGATGTGTACAACGCACACGTTAGTGTGTGCAGAGGGATAGGTGAAGGAGAGTGTAACTAGCCGTTGAAATTTTGAGAGTGGCAAATGAATAGTTTATTGCAGTAACTCTTTGTAGAGAGAAATCTTTTTGCCAACTTTAAATAGAGAGTTTGTTAGAGATGCTCTCAACAAATAAACCAAACGATAAGGACACGGTAAAGAAGGCAAAGTGAGAGTAAACTAAGAGAAAAAACATGCATTGGAGAAAAGGAATAATAACATTTTTTAGCTTATTGTTGGTAAGCAATAATTTCTATTTATTTTTTATTTCATCTAAGCACAACCAAATTAGATAGATAGGTGTAAATTTGACATTATAACTCTTCCGACAATTTTAAAAAATAGAAGTCAGTTCTTCAAAATAATTTCAACTCCACAAGAGAATTGCTTCATCACATGAGTTAAAAAAGTCCTAATAACTTGGGGTGGATTGATGGCGGTTGGGCACGTCCACTTGCTCATCCACGCTCTATCAACAATCGTGGTGGACTGGTGGTAGGGGTAGATGCCCACGGTAACAACTGTTATTAGTCGATAAATTTTGTTGGTCCCTATTTCTATAATGAGAAAATGAACATCCATCAGTATATGGTGTTGATCGGTAACTATATAGCATGGCACTTACAACGACAAATAATTGTGTATATCATTCTATAGTTAGTTGTTATAAGCACTTATACACAGGGACGAAGCCAGGAATTTTACATTGGAGGGGCCAAGTTCGAATTTTTCCTTCAGTCACATAGTTACAGTCACATTCTTTCACAACTACATGTGTTAACATCCTTCACATACATCTTTGTATTTCATTTAGGACAAAATAAAAGGTCTTATGAAGCTATAAAGCATGGCTACATGAATAATTTTCATATAAGATGCAGGGGGTTTAGAAATTTTTTTGATTCATAGGGGGGGCCATGGCCCCCGCTGGCCCCTAGCTGTCTCCGTCCCTGCTTTATACAGTTATACTTATTCCAACATAGGGGGCTATGTATACTAAGAGTTGGTAGTGGAGTAGGGTTTATATGTGATGGTATGAGTTTATCTTATCAAGCCAATTATCTTGACCTAGGCAGGTGGTTGTTAGGTTTAGCTCCCGTAGCAACGCACGGGTACATTTGCTAGTTTATGTTAAAGAAAATTCCTAGTGTACGTCATCCATCAAACCTGCGACAGATTAGGCAAATCAATGTGTGCTAGCTCATGATCCTGTACATGGCTTCAACATGTGTACCTAGAGCCGGGCAAAACACAATCAAAGCAACGAGCGGTGGCCGCATTGATATGAGCAGAGCAAGCGTCTTCCTTGTCGCGTCCGTCCAGCAAGCCGGAAGCGTCCTTTGCCTCGCGAGGCTCCCTCCTACACAACACAGAGTCAGATCAAGGCATCCTCTCTATTGTATCAAGTTGCTGCAAAGAAAATCTACCTTCTGATGTCCAAGAACTGCTTGTAGTGCTCCTCCACGGCGAGGCCGTAGCCGAAGAACCCGGCCATGCCCAACGCGCCGGCCCAGAGGACAAACACGGCGGCAACCATGTCGTAGAGCACGCCGGCTGACACGGCGGCCAAGAACCAGCAGACGAAGCCAAGCGGCATGAATAGCACGAGCGTGTCGGGGGGGGGGGGGGGGGGGGGCCCCCCCGCAGAGCGCTCAGGTACAGCAGCAGCTGCCCCGTGACGACGAGCCATGGCCCGGCGAGGAACACGAGGAAGCCCAAACCAATCTCCCCAGGCGCCGGCAAGTCCTCCTTCATCGGCGCGAACCAAAACAACAGCGAGAAGACTGTGGAGAACATGATCGCCGAGGTGATGCTGGAGAAGACGATGCCGACCCTGCAGCGCCGCTCGGCGCGCACCTCCTCGCGGCTCCTGTAGATCGGGGAGGACGCCGCGGCGGCGGCCGCGGACCGCTCCGTCCCGGCGTGGCGCTTGGCGAGGGCGCGCCCGCACGCGGAGGCGGAGTCGACCGTGGCGAGGAGCATCACGGCCGCGCCGCAGCGGGGCGCGACCAGCTTGCCGACGACGCCGGCGAGGAACGGGAGCGACGACGCGCGCGCTAGCGCTGCGCCCGCGCCAGCGGCGCCGGAGAGCGCGATGGTCCAGAAGAAGAGGTAGGCGCAGATCAACGGCGACAGCCTCCACAGGACGGAGGACACCACCTCGTCTTCGAGGATGGCGTCGGGGCTGCGCAGCGTCGTCACCGTCAGCCACGCGAACACCACCGTTAGTGCGCCCATGGCGGCAGCGTCGGCGCGGGGCAGCGCCGCGGGACACTTCCTTTTTGCGGCCGCGGAAACATCCATCTTGTGGCCGGCTTAGTTTCCTCAATCAATCAAGAAATTATTAAGGGCTTCGTCCTCATATATCTCGACGGACGCCGAAGAATTACTTGCGCTACAGTACGTGTTAGCTCTTTCCAAACTTACTCCGATATTTCAGTTTCAGAAGATCCCATGTCCGTCCAGCCTTCCTGATTCGATCGGCACGAGAGGATGAGTGACTTTTGGGATTATCGAATTGTAATCCACAATTAAATGTGAGAAACATCTGATTTTGTTTAAAATATGCACCCTCCATTGTTGTGATACAATTTGCGTGGTGAAATTAAACTTGCATAGACTATTATTTTTGGGACTAATAAAGGTAATTACGTCAATACAAGTTTCATTGTACAATTATCCATACTGAAAACAAATTAAAGCCTATTCGGCATATCTTCTGCTAATTTATACGACTTATTTGATCTATGAGAAAAATGTTATGTGCTCATTTGGTTTGAGAGAAAAATAAGTTTCATTAGAATAAAATTTCTCTCACATCTCATAAAACTCTCTCATTCTCTTTATTCACCAAGTCAGCAAAATTTAATACCATGAAACTCTTTATAAAACTCCATTGAGACCGACCATAATGGCTATTTATTGGCCAATCGCAATGCTCTCACAAACTTCATCAGGAGTTTCTATTAAATTTTTTGGTGTCTACTAGTACACGACACTCGAGCATTATATTTGAGTCCCTAGGGCTCGATTTTTCTGTGCATCGGATTCAAATCCTAGCACTTGATTTTCCTATGCCTCGGATGGACATCGGATGGTTGCCATTGATCTTCGACATCCAGCCATCCAGAAGTGGATTTTCTTCCTCTCCCTTGCCCCGTCGTCACCCCACATGTCGCAGCCCCTGCCATGGGCCCACGGTGGGCTAGTGTCTCGCCAGAGCTCTGCGCCGACCAGAGCGGAGCTCTGACGAGATCCTAACTCGTTCGTGGAGGCCACCTCCCGGCCATGTATCTCCCACAGTCCCACCCCCACCATGCGCCACCGTCGTCACCCCGGCCTACTTGGCCCAAGCGACCTTCTTCACCGCTCGGGTCGAGTGGCGCCACCACTACCGGCCTCACCGCTACTGCGCTGGCCACCTCCACCAGACCGACTTGTTGCCGTCGGTCTTCCCTCTAAGGTCGCCAATGAGATCTCAACCCACGTGGGGAGAAAAAACGCGTCGCTCTCGTCCCTCTCGCGGGGGGCGACGAACCCTAGCCGCCACCGCCCCACCTCTCGCAGCTACCATCCCTCCGCGCCGCCGCCTGAGCGGGCCGCCGGAAGTCCATGCGGCCCGTGGGGAAGGCGGTGGCGTGGCCCCTCTCCTCCTCCCCGGCGGTTCTAGGTGGCCGCGACCGCCCAGACCCCCGAGGACAGCTCGCTGGCGCGGACTTCCCCTGCGGCGGCGGCGGCTTCCGTCTCCAGATCCGGCGGCGCCCCGGGCGGATTTGGCTGCGGCGCGGTGGAGGCGCGGTTTGGTGGGTCGGGGGGGCGGCGGCTGAAGCTGGTGCCAGCGACGGCTGTGGCCGGTGCGGTTCTCGCTGGCGGCTGCTGCGGCTGGCGCGTGTCGACGGTGGTGGCGGCGTCCGGCGTGGGTGGTGCTGAGGTGGTGGCTGCAGCTGTGGTTGGGAGCCTACGGCACTGCCTGTGGTGGGTGGAGCCGGGGGCGTGACCGTGGCTGGCCGTGGCCGCCGGCGTGCGGCGACGGGCTGCAAACAAGCTACTGACGCGAAGGCGAGGTGGGCGGCGCTCCCCTCCTTCTCTTGTTGGCGCTGCTGGGTTCGGTGCCACCGCGGTGGCGGAGCCGGGGTGGTTTGTGCTGGGGAAGCCTTAGTACAGGGGCACATTCATGGCGTCGTGGTGGTGCTGTGGAGTGTGGCGAACCATCTACCCAGCAGGCGTTGCCGGAGGCGGCGGGGAGCGATTTTTGTCACAAGTCTGTGGGTGTGCAGCAGGCAAGGCATGCCGGGCGAAAGTCTTCGCCGACACTCTAGTCAGTGGCGATGGCAGCGGCGTCCTTGGGCGTCGTCCCCCTGTTGATGGTGTCATTGCGGGGTGCTTTGTGTTGCAGTTTGGGGATCTCAGGGTGAAAACCTTCAGCGGCGGTGGCGCCATCGGCGTCACGTCCTTCTTGGAGGCATCGTTTTTTGAGACCCGTCGCGGCTTGAGACAATGTTGGTGGTGGTTGCTTGGTGGTGTAGCTTGTGCGCAGAGGCAGTGGAGGTGTGCCACATCCGTGTCGGCGGGGAGGTGCAGAGGACCCTTGGGTGCTAGATGTCTCGAGTTGACACGCAAGATGCAGTGGTGATCTCGGTTTCGGCTGGGCGGAGGTGGTGCTCTTGAAGCGGTTTCAGATATCTGAGTCTTTGGCGGAGGAGTGTGAGGCGGTGGATGAGGCGAGGCCCCCACGCAGAGTGACCAAGATCAGTGTTTTTCATTGCTGCTGTGACGGGAGTATTCCGCTGGAGCAACACTAGAGCAGAGGGATCGACAATCGTGTGGGTTCGGCTTGAGAGTGATAGCCCCTTGGTGGAGGAGTTCGGGTTGCCGCTCAGGCTTGCAGCGGGTCGCGACTTTTGGCGTGGCACAGCGTTGGCCACGACGGCGCAGTTCACGGTGGTTTGCTTTGGACTCTTCTCCCAGGCTGTGGTGGTGTAGTGTTTTGTTGCGTGCGTTGTTCGTGTGCGTTGTATGTGTTGTGGTGGTATTCGCTTCGGCTCGTGATGTAAAATTGCTTCTTCTTCTTAAATGACAGAGCAGTGCTCCTGCTATCTTTTCAAAAAAAAAATCTCAACCCACGTCTCGCACACCCATGAACATCCCAAAACCAGGGGTGGATCTAGCCTATATTACCGAGTTCAGCTAACCCTTTAACAAAATTACTGTTCATCACTAATCTAAGTAGGCTTGACCCCATTGTTTAAGTAGATCTGACCCGATGGCGCTTTAGGTTGGATTCGCTCTTGCCCGAAACCCGGCCCCTAACCTTTTTGTTGGAACTCGCAGGACCTTATCGGAGCTCGTCCATCTTCACCCGAGCTGAGTAAGATGGTTCAACGGGAGGAAGTGAAAAAGCCGAGTGATGAAGCCGCCTGAAATACTCAAGTAATCTATAGTTTTCCCCTAAATTTTTGGTTCCCTACGTGTTTTTAAAATCCAAATCATCTTATATGTATAGCGAATTTCCCACTCTATGTTAACGTCCAATTAAGCATCAATCGTGAATTCGTGATCCACGTCTTCTGCACTTCTTGAGGACGCATATAAGCACGATTTGTGATGCTCCTAAATTCTGACACACGATGCTATTCAGCTATCAATAGAAATTGCTATTCGTCACCATTTTGAACTTAAAAATTGATAACATTTAAATATTACAGTGTTGCATTCCTCTAGCGGAATGCAGAGACAACGTATGCAAAGAAGCACAGAGGAGGCAAACACAAGTAACACTGCACGCTGCATGCGGACCCCACTCCAGCGAACGAAGTCAGTGACATGTGGGCCCGACGGACAAAGGATGTTGGGCCTACTTGTCGGTTCACGCAAGTGCCATAAAACCTCCCACCCAGACATCTGACATCTCCCATTCCACACAACCAGGCGACGCTTCGTTCGTTGGCGTGTCCCTGGCTCCCTGCCGCGGGACTAGCGCCGCCGCCGCCGCCGCCGCCTCCGCCATCAGCAAGGTCAGGTGGGCACCAGCATCCCGGCGAAGCCTCCGTCTCCCTCAGTCCCTCTCGTTGGTTTGCCCCAGCATAACTGATCCCCGTGTCTCCTCACCGTTTCTCCTTGTCCCCGCAGCGCTGGCGCCCGCGGGCTGTTCGACGAAATGCCTCCAGGGGAAACGGCCAAGGGATCGGTGCAGCCGGTGGCTGGTGGTGGCAGTGGGAGCATCGAAGCCCTTCCTGATGGTGTCCTCGAACACATCCTTGGCTTCTTGTCGTCCCCGGAGGCTGTGCGTACGTGCGTGCTCGCCCGGAGATGGCGCCACCTCTGGAAGTCTGCGACGGGCCTTTGCCTGGGATCTCGCGTCCCAGATAAACTGGTGTTTGTGGAGAAGATCCGGAGCTTCGTGAACCATCTTCTCCTCCGTGGAAGCGCACCCCTTGACACATGCTACCTCAGGTTCTTTGCTCGCCTCAGCAGCCCCGACGATGTGTCCCACGTGAACCTCTGATTCCGACGTCTTGTGATGTGCAAAGTTCGGGATCTCGGCCTCACTTTGTTTGTAGATCCTTTTGATGAGGCTGGTCCTTGTCTTGAACTAGACAGCCTGCCACTCATCTCCCATCATCTCGCGAGGCTGGACCTCCACGGTGTACAAGTACATGGCAGTTTTCTTAACTTTTCAAGCTGTCCAGCCTTGGAACATCTAAAGCTTAGTCGTTGTGTGTTGTCATCAGTCAAGAAGATCGTGTCCGAGTCCCTGAAACATCTTAGCATAAGAAGCTCAGTGTGCTCCTCTGATTCCCGTATCTGCATTTGCACCCCAAATCTAGTCGGGCTGTGTCTTGAGTATCTCAATAGGACTCCCATGCTTGAGAGGATGCCCTCTTTGTTGAAGGCAATTATCAGAATTACCATGTCATGCTGGGACCGCTGCACTAATGCAGATTATGAGACTTGTGATTGTGAGTCTTGTGATAGTTCTGATAGCATGGCCAATGACAATAAATATGGTGTGCTTCTAAAAGGCTTATCGGAAGCTAAGAGCTTGGCATTGATGTCTGAACCTGTGATGGTATCGCTTCACTCTTATCTTTACTTTTTTGTATTAGATGACATCCAGTTTCGGTATTTTGTATAACTATATTTGTCAAGGACAAAATCTGTTGTCACTTAGGCAACCTTTGTTTTATTTTGGCATGCATTACCACCAACCATGGTTAACAACTTAACCTTGAATCAAACATGTTTGCCGGACAGTGACTATTATTGAATCTTTTTTTGCTTGCACTTTTGTGCAGTTTATTTTTAGAAGGGAGTTGAGATGGTGTCCTATGTTTACAAAGTTAAAGACCTTGTTGCTCAATGACTACTGGTGTCCGCCTGATGACTTCCTTGCACTAGTTTGTATTCTGGAACACTCACCTGTTCTTGAGAAGATCACCCTTCAACTTGGCAAACCGGTACACACTTTATAAATGCTCGACTGCTACTTTACAAAGTTATTACATCAACAGTTGATCCTGCCGAAATGTTTCTTTATTATCTGCAGTGGCTTAAGCATAAAGTGAGAATGAAACTAACCATCATTCCAATGAAGAGATCAGCTGCAATTTCAGAACACCTTAAAATTGTTGAGTGTTTTTGTCAAGTGGTTGATGATAGAGTTCCCAAAGTTATGAAGTTCTTGTGTGCATTAAACATATGTAAGCGAACCTGCAACGCTCCTCATGCTTTTATATTTCTAACATTACTGTTGTGTCTCATGCTTTTATATGTAACCGGCCGGCAGCTCTTCAGCCTGGTTTGTTTCATGAAAAAAGTGTTCATTTGCATAAAGAAGAAGTATGTGGTCTATGTTGGTTTGAATATCATGAATGCTAGCACTAAAGATGCCAAATTATAGCTAAATCTTAACATTCTTCCATGAATTCTCTTCTTATTAGTTTTTCCCTTGCTTTGGCAACCATATGTAAAATCATGTTGTTATTACCAGCATAAAAAACTGTAGCACTGCATTATGAAAAAACTTTGTTTATTTCTATGTGTCGAGGTCTTATTGTCAGATATGAATTTCTATACTGTTGTATTTACTGTTTTCTTCAGTGTGTAAGTTATCTGCTAAGATTTGTATTAGTAGTCAATCTTATTATCATGATCAGGATATATACTGTTTTTGTTGCTACCAGTGTTTGTCTTGAAATTGATTGGGTCATCGGATGCTACATTGAGTAAATGGTTCAATAATTATAAAAGCTAAGTCTAACTAACAGAATAAAAGTGTTCTTCTGTAATTTAGTCAAATGTAGGAGTATGCAATTAAGCGAAGTCTATTGTTCTACGGTGTTGTCACTGTGCCATTGGCCAGGTGATTTCTAAATTGTCAGGCGATGACCTAGACATGGCCTCTGATCTTATTGTTGTTTTCACGTTGAACAGGTTTCAGTTTAGATGAAATGGAGAGTTTGGAGTAGGAGGAATTCTGAGCCACAAGGATGCTATGATTCACTCTTCTGTTTAACAAGCTTTTGTAAATGGCGAACTTTGATCTGTAGTCGCCTTCTTATATCATGTACCTGGAAGTTATGCGCTGGCTTACTATATGTCTATATTGTGAAATGTTGTTCTTATTCATGTATGCACCTTTGCAGCTTCCTTATTGGCTTACAAGCTGGAAATCAAAGACTGTTCAATTCCTGACAGGCCTTGATCATCAATGTCTAATTCGATTCAGCTTCACGCTGGTGAATATCTCTAGCTACCAGTACCAACTTTCTTGATTCCTTGCCGACGAACTTGCGTAATCTGACTAGTATTTTGGATGCTTGACATATCTTCACTTGGACCTGAGCTTTTGTTAGACAAATCCGATTAAAATGAAACTGAGCATGTCGCACAAGGTTGACTGGATGTAAATTTTATCGCACATGAGTAGTCTGAATTATAAAGCCTTGCATTGCAGCTGATACATGTTGAAAATTTTGCCTAGCGTGGACTAACTGGAGAACGAAGGTAGGGTGGGTGAGAGGAAAATTGCATCAAAATGGACAAGAGCACCGATACCGAGTGCAGAGTCAGGATCATTTTGCAGCATCGCTAATGAACGTACTGTCCAGCCAAAACATAGTAAGAAGGCAAAGGCCGCCGGTGGCTGCGTCTATGTGAGCCGAGGAGGCGTCCTTGTCGCGTCCGACCAGCAAGCCGGAGGCGTCCTGCGCCGTCCGAGCAGGCAGCGGTGTGCTCCTGTACGTGTCTAGCTCGTTGCCCCGGTAACCGACGAAACCGTCTGATGATGTCTAACGTCCTGGGACGGAGACGGATCCAGGCATGATGCTGCGTTCGGGAGTTGGTGCAGGACGGCTGGTGCAGGCTGACAAGAAAAAAAAAACAAATCGTTGGTCGGCGAAAACGGCGGGAAAAAAAAAGCTGAAGCTTACAAAAACGACTCTTCGCCTGCAACGTATAGACACGTCTCATTCAACCTGGATCCGCTAGTCTGCTTTGCTGTTAACATGCGGTCCAAATTCATCTGGAGAGCAAATCCAGAATTAAGTAGTACTATTACCCCTAATTCTAACTGGATTCTCCCATGAATTCTGCCAGGAGAGCCGAGCTCGGCGGCCGCGTCGGCGAGCAGCGGCAGGAACGCGTGACGCGCGCCAGCAGGAACAGGATGCCCGACAGCGCGACAGTCTAGAAGAAGAGGTACGCGCAGATCAGCAGCGACAAAGCTTACACGACGGCAGAGGGGATCGAGCAGCTCCTCGTCTCCCGAGAGGCGGCGAGCCCCCTACGCTACATGAAACCCTGAAGACGCTGAGTGCAAAGATATACGCCGAGTCATCAGGCACTCGGCGAACACACTCTTTGCCGAGTGTCGCGAGGAAAACACTCGGGGGGGGGATTTGCCGAGTGTTTTTCGTGACACTTGGTAAATAGCTTTTTGCCGACTGTTTTTCTTCCCGACACTCGACAATTAACTAACTTTGCCTAGTGTTTTCTTCAGCATTCAGCAAATAAATAATTGGTTTTTTCTTTTCCACCCCTCAAATTTTTTCTACACTCTACATATAACATGGGTACTCAATGTCAAAATTTGGTAAGTTTTTACATTTGTTCGCTATATTTAGTTAATTAATTGCATTTCAAGCAATTTTTTGAATCAAGCCAAATTTGAACTACAAGTTATTTAAATAATAGAAAAATGAGTAGAAAAATAGTATTCACGTTGTTTAGCTTAGTTTGAGACCGTACCCATGAAATGAAAAGAAAATTTGAACATCTTATTAAGTAAACACAATCATGAACGTGTGGCCGAATGGTTTTCAAATTCCAAAGCAATCAAATGAAGTCTAAAAATCATGATATTTCTCCTGATGTGATGTTATCTTACATGGAGGGTGTGCTAAAAAATTGGGAAAGTTTCACACATTTTGTCACGTACAATGTTTACAAATCATATCATCTCAGGAGAAGATCCTAAGCGTTGAGAAGGATTCGATAAAATTTGAAGTCAAACCGATGTTCGAATTGTGATTTGACAACAAAATTTTTTTATAGACAATAAACAACATAGATTACTTCATGTGGAATTTTGGTAATTTTCGGTATCATTTGATAATTTTAATGTATTAAGTGTCATTATAGTATTTTAATTGATATAAATTGAATTTGAGATTTAAGTGCATAAGATAATTGAATTACATGTGTAGAAAAATTAAATACATATTATTGAGTGCATTTCACAAGGTATTGTACAATTAATTTATATTAATTCAAATTTATGTTATTCAAAAGAAAGAGAAGAAGAAAAAAAATAAAAAATAAAAAAAGTTAGCCGAGTGTCATTGGCACGACACTCGGCATCTACCAGACCGACACTTGGCAAATAAGTTAGTTGCCGAGTGTTTCCTTTTTACACTTGGAAAAGCTGCCACGTTATCAATCCTATCCCTTTGAACGGAGCATGCTCATTAGTTGAAATTTGTTCCATCGGATCCCCCAAATCGGATAAGGTTAGCTCCCTCCTCCCTCGCCTCACACGCGTGACCGCCCGCGGCCCCGCGCCCTCCCTCTCCTCCAGCGCCGCCCGCTCCCCTTCCTCTCCTGCACCACTGCCAGTCCCCGTCCTTCATGCACCGTCGCCTCCCCTCCCTCTCCTGCCCGCACCCTTCCTCTCCTCCACCTCCGCCAGTCCCCGTCCTCTACGCGTCGCCGCCTCCCCTCCCTCTCGTGCCAGCGCCGCCCGCTCCCCTTCCTCTCCCACCGGCGCTGAGGACAGGGCGGCGCGGTGTGGCCCTCGCTCCTCCACTCCGACGGCGCTGCACCCTCTCCTCCTTCCCGGTGGCACCGCCGAATCCGCAGCCTCCTCCTCCGCCGGACCCCGCGGTGCGGCCACCAGCGCGGGAGGGACGGCGGGCCGCCACCAGCAGCGATTATGTATTGAATAGAATTTATAACTTTTAATTTAAAAATGTGAATAAAAAAGTTTATCAAAATATAGTCAAGTGGGATCTTGTTTCGAAATTTTTATTGTCAGGAATGCAATGGTGCGATCAGAATTTAAATTTGATGCTCGATTTATGATTTATGGTTTTTTTATTTCAATTTGCTTTTTGCACATGGATGACGTTAGCTATTTTGTCTTTTTGTGGTGTGATGGATTGCAATGCTTCGCTGACACTACATTTGTTTTTGTTCAAATTCTTCGCTGACACTACATTTGTTTTTGTTCAAGATGACATACAAACTTATTCTGGCTATTATAAGATCTGACAGTTGTTTACATTTGTTCTGATACTTTATTTTGTTTGTTCGAGATGACATACAAACTTGTTCTGGCTATAATAATAAGTTGTTCTACCTATAGTAATATTTTGTTTGGGCTATGTGAGACATGGGTACCCCTGGGTCCCCACCGACCAGGCTCACGGCCGTCCCCGACAAGTGGGTCCGGCCCACCAGAAGACCCGCCGACCTGTCAGTAGGCCTGCCCGACCTGACATGTGGGCCCGAAGACGAGAAGACAGCTTGGCGTGCAAACCAAGGAAGTCCAGACGGATTAAGGCAACTCGGATAAGCTTTCCATGTTGTAATTGACTATAGATAGGTTTCCCTGTTGTAACCGACCCGGACTCCGGTCCATCGACCTTGTCCGTCGCCCAATATAAGGCGGGCAAGGGCGTCCTTCCGAGGGCACCTGTAATCTCGACCTCGACCTCCACCTTCGCCACGATCAAATCAATACAATCAAGAACTGGACGTAGGGTTTTACTCTCCAGAGGCCCGAATCAGTATAAAATCGCCTTGTCCCTTGTGTCTCGTCGTGATTTCCGTGTGCTACGCTAGCATAACCATCGTGTTCTTAGCTTCCGATCTCCCCGCAGAACAAATAAACCACCGGGGTTAACCACCCCGTGGACTGCTCAGATCTAAACCTCTGACAGTTGGCGCGTCAGGTAGAGGTGATTGGGAGCTCTTCGTGTAGCGCGATGGCAGCTCGTCCGGCGACCTCTTCCGCGACGACACGAAGGATATCTCCGTAGCGACCTGCTCGCTGCCACCCTCCGATCTAATCGTGAGGTCGACATCTTCATTCTGCAGACGGCGCGCCAAAATCTTTTTTTACCGTCCACCCACCCGACGATCGCAACGACCTTGCCGCCGCCGCGCGCCGTCCGAGTCGGACTCGCCGACTCGGCGAGCATCGAGTTCTCGGAGGCCTCCTGGGCCACGCGTTGTCAACACAGCGGCTGTTGCGTGCGGAGCAATGCAACGCTGTTGACCCACGTCCGTCAGCATGCGGGCAGAAAATCAATCGACGTCAAGTTACATAAATAGGGAATATTTTATTTATTCTACTTTTCCTTCTTACTAGTGTCACGTCTTCTTGTTTCGATTGGACTGATTTCTGCTAATTAATCTATTTTCTTTTCTCTAACGTGGTGCATGCATGGCTGTCCTACGGGACTCGTCATGGGCTTGTTGACCTACTGCATCGAAGATCGGCATCTTGCACAACTGCCATAGGCGGCAGCGACCAACCCGACCTCGTCAATTAGCTGTTCGCTGGCCCCCTCCCGATAGGTCGGCACGACCCCAGGTCGTGCCGTCTCATCCCGGCACGAGTCCAGCTCGAGCCGTTGACCTTCTCAACGTCTCGACAGTTCGACACGGCTTCAGCTCACGTCAACGGCAACGGTCTTCCGACCTCGACTCCGACTCGGCAAGCTAAGTGCCAGTTTTAATTAAAATATTTTACGGTTTCAATTTATTTTGTAGACCTGCTCTACATGCTTTTGTCTGCTCTTCCGACCCCTCCCCCTCGACATGCTCGGGGGCTTGGCCTTGCCAACACGTAGGTCGCCAGACCTGAGGGTTCAAATTTTTTATCTTGTGCTATGTTTCCCTCCCCCTCGACATGCTCGGGGCTTGGCCTTGCCAATCTAAGGGTCGTCAGACCTATGAGGTCCTACTTCTCCTATGTGTGTTCTTCCTTTACCTGCTTGACTTTCGTTATGAAGATTCGATGTTGTGTGGTTGCAAAACCTGAGTCCCAGACTCCTCCCCGTGCGTCGGCTACATCTAAGGCTCCCTGCTGAGCATTGTAGAGGGGTGAAACACTTTGCAGCTTCAGAGCTTTTGAATTCGAATAATGTGTGCCTTGCACGATAAGTGGAATGCCCTTTTCAAACTAAACATAGCACAAGAATGTTCAGCTCCGGCTAGCATTACTCAACATCTACTTGTTTAGCTCAGGCTATGTTTTCATCATATTTTCGACAGATTGATACACCGACCTGGTGTTAATTTTATTATACAGGACCAACTCTTTACTCCGGCGTTAACTTCATCAGGTCGCTAGACCTCTCTCCAACTCTGGCGTCACCTTTGGTGAACCTTCCTGGTGGCTCCGTCATCGTCGGATTGAGGTCGGCGGACCTCCCTGCGGCTTTGTCGTCACCGGCTTTAGGTCGTTAGACCTTCCTGTGTCTGCGTCGTCATCTTCTTCAGGTCGCTAGACCTCCCTGCAGCTTCATCGTCACCCTCGTCAGGTCGCTAGACCTTCCTTCGGCTCCGTCGTCGTTCTCGTCAGGTCGCTAGACCTTCCTCCGGCTCCGTCGTCGTCCTCGTCAGGTCGCGAGACCTTCCTTCGACTCCGTCGTCGTCCTCGTCAGGTCGCGAGACCTTCCTTCGGCTCCGTCGTCGTCCTCGTCAGGTCGCTAGACCTTCCTTCGGCTCCGTCGTCGTCTTCGTCAGGTCGCTAGACCTTCCTTCGGCTCCATCATCGTCTTCATCAGGTCGCTAGACCTCCCTGTAGCTCCGTCGTCGCTTTAGTCAAGACCAACACCTCCCTACAGGCTCTGTCGTTGCCTTAGTCAGGTCGCTAGACCTCCCTGCGGCTCCGTCGCCATCGGCTTCAGGTCACTAGACCTCCCTACGACTCCGTCGGCGCCTTCGCTAGTTCGGAAGAGCTCCTCAGCGACTTCGTTCTTTTAGCTCCAAGAGCTTCTACAATTTTGCATCCTACGTTCTGGTGGACAGTTGCATGCCCATGGCATGGCTGGAATTCTACTCTGCGGCTTCATAGCTCAACAATGCTCGGTGCTTGCCTCCTTCAGTCTTATGGTGCTATTTATAGCCAGAGCCAGGCCTTGTGCAGCCGGTGAAGTGATGATACTGTTACCACGTGATCGAGAGTGGGCAGTTTGTCGTTTTCTGGGTGGCAAGGGAATCTCCGACCACTGTTGACCTGTGACCCTGCAGTCTATAAAGTGATAAGTCTGACTCTGCGTCAGAGGGCCCTTCGCCTCATTACATCTACGGACGAGGACGACGATCAAACGCACCCTTTACGTCTCTGCATCTTCATTGCACCCGCTAGGTTCTGCGTCCTGGTGCACCCTCTATGGCTCTGCATGTAAACGGACCTATTCCAATTAGCCTATATTTCTGTTTTCTGAGCAGAATGGTCTTAGGTTCGACTGAAGACCTTTCGGGGTAGGCGTGCCTTGCTGCTCTGCCAGATCCGTCTGGGCGTCTGGAGATCAGAAACTTCACGTCTACGATTTCGTCGGGCCCCCGAGGTCGGTGTGCCCGCTACTTAGGTCGTCAATACCTTTGTACCATGACTCCGCTGGATGGCTGGCAGCTATGCTGGTCGTCTGGGCACCAAAACGACCTTCCTGAGGTCGGCGTGCCTTAATACCTAGGTCTTGCAATACCTTGGTATGTCTACGGCTCTACCAATCTAGTTGGGCGCCACGGATGCGTGACCTTTCGAGGTCGGTGTGCTCTCATAGCTCTGCCAGCCTGCTCTGGACATCCAGGATTTTTACGTCGGGAATGAAGGTCTCCCTGTGGGGTGCGCGCCTGATGGCCCTGCCAAGTATCTCCGGGTGCTTGGGCGCTTCTGATTTGAGACCTTCCTGAGGTCGGCATGCCTTGGGTGGCTCTACCAGACTCTTTGCAGCTATGCAGGATATCTGGGTGTCTCTACACTCCACACATTCAAGATCAACATTTTTTCTACAGCTTCATCGTTGACCGTTTCGACCACTACAGAAGATCCCGCTGGGTAGCCTCGGATACTGGGCAACATTGATTTGAGGCCTCTTCGAGGTCGGCCCTACCAGACCCCTGGTAGCTATGCTAGGAGATCTGGGTGTCTCTACACTTCGTTCGATCAAGACCATGACTCAGTTTTCTTCTCTTTTTTGAGCATCAAACCAGCCATGCTGCCTGCTTCGATGCTCGGGGACTACTCTACGAGTGCGTCTTCGACGCCCTCTTGTTTTCTTGGTCACTTCGACCTATTAGAAGGCTACTTCTTTTAGGTCGGTGCTCGACCTCGCTACGCTTGGGATACTACAAACAGGTCGGCTGCTAAGCTGATTTCTTTCTTTTTTGGACCGACGTGCACGCTATTCGACCTGTCGATGGCTTCAAGACTTCGTCATGACCCTCTCGAGGTCGCTGCGCCTACACATCGCTCGGGGGCTTGTGAGACATGGGTACCCCTGGGTCCCCACCGACCAGGCTCATGGCCGTCCCCGATAAGTGGGTCCGGCCCACCAGAAGACCCGCCGACCTGTCAGTAGGCCTGCCCGACCTGACATGTGGGCTTGAAGACGAGAAGACAGCTTGACGTGCAAGCCAAGGAAGTCCAGACGGATTAAGGCAACTCGGATAAGCTTTCCATGTTGTAATTGACTAGAGATAGGTTTCCCTGTTGTAACCGACCCGGACTCCGGTCCATCGACCTTGTCCGTCGCCCAATATAAGGCGGGCAAGGGCGTCCTTCCGAGGGCACCTGTAATCTCGACCTTGACCTCCACCTTCGCCACGATCAAATCACTACAATCAAGAACTGGACGTAGGGTTTTACTCTCCGGAGGACCGAACCAGTATAAAATCGCCTTGTCCCTTGTGTCTCGTCGTGATTTCCGTGTGTTACGCTAGCATAACCATCGCGTTCTTAGCTCCTGATCTCCCCGCCGAACAAATAAACCACCGGGGTTAACCCCCCTGTGGACTGCTCAGATCTAAACCTTTGACAGCTATAATCATAACTTGTTCTGTCTATAATAATAATATGTTCTAACCTTGTTCTAATTTGTTCTGACATTACATTTTTTTGTTCGGGATGACATACAAACTTGTTCCGGCTATAATAGAATCTTGTTCTGAAAGTTGTTCTCATTTGTTCTGACACTTCATTCGTTTTGTTCTAGCTATAATATAATATATAACCTTAATTTAAAAATACGAATAAAAAAAGTTTGTCGAACTATAGTCTAGTGGGATCTTGTTTCGAAGTTTTTATTGTTAGAAATTCAATGGTGCATTCGGAATTTAATTTTGATACTCGGTTTATGATTTATAGATTATTTTAATTTCAAACAACTTGCATGCAAAGGTGAAATCAACTTTTTTTTGTCTTTTTCATGCATGCAGGAGACTAAGGTGAAGCACATGCCCAAACAATCCACTGAAACCTCGTCTGATTTCCTCCACGCGGCATACATCCTTGTCTAATAGTAACTACCGGCGTGACAGATTGTTTTTTTGTCGCCATGGTGATGCCTAAAAGCACCCGTCCTTGTACACCCACCCACCCGTCTATCTCCCCCAAACCAAGCTCGTATCTGCATGTTCCTTACGATCTTCCAAGCTACAACAATGGCGGCTAATATACAGTCCTCCCCTCTGCTCCCCCACCTCACCTCCATAACCCCACCAATGTATCTGTATGAGGTTCCATTACACCATTCACTATTCCTCAATTCAGTCCTTGTGCTATTGGTTTGAGCTCAGTCACCTCAGCCATGGCAGATAGGAGAGCTTCTCAAGTTAAAAAAATATGACAATACATCTAGTTGTATCGTCTAAAGTTCATAATATTGGGGGTGAAATATTAGGGGTATCTAATATTCAGGGTTTAGCTCGGTTAAGCAAAATGATAAGCAGGCTGAAGGCCCAAGTTACCGCCAAAGGGCCCACGAAGGTCCGACAAGAATAATGGTCATGACGACAACCATCAGCAGAGGAACTGCCTCTGCTTCCCCAACCCCACCGATGGGATCAGAAGGCACCACCTTGCCTTCGTAGCTGCACTAATCCCATCCAACACCAAAGTTCTTTCCCTCTCGCCACCACTGTGACACCCCAGGTTTTCAATTAGGGTTAATTGACCCTAATGACCTAGTCAACCAAGTCAAACACATTGACTTGGGTCAAACCTTGGTCAACCTGGGTCATCTCGAAAACCTAGCCAACAATCACTAATGATCATCTTAATCAAGTCAACACACACTAATGGTCAAACCTTGGTCAAAGGTCTAGTGAAAACCCTAGTCAACCTCTTGATGTCCAAGAACCTCTCTAGAACTTTTGCCACGTTCTCCAAATTTCACCTAAACACTTCAAATTCTCCCAATACAAAAGTTGTGTAGTTTCTCATGGGACACAACTTTCATGTTGAGTGGCATTTCAAATTTGAAGTGGAAAGTGGTGTAAAACCTTGGTCAACGCCTCCAGGCACTATTCACCACCGCCGAGCAAAGTTCCAACTTGGCGAGTAGTTTATGCAAAATCCGTTGAGCAAAACTCCTATGAGCCTTTGTAGAAGTTGTAGAGGGTCCAGAGATCTACAAGTTTGGTATAAACACCTCAGAGCACTTTAGTTCAAATTTTTGGAGAAAACTTTGGTGAAACTAGGCTAAACGGAATTGTTTCTGCGCCGGAACGCACACACACGCGTGACGTCGCCCGGCGCTCCACATCGGCCGCCGCCGTACGTCACCGTATGCGCACGTTGAGGCAGGTCGGCGACCACCGGTCCTTGCGCTACACCTCTGGCTCCTGTGCGTGACGCTCGCGGGCCCACGGGCTTGCGCCACACGTCATGCGCACACAGGCCGTGCCGCGCCGACCTCCGCCGCCCGGCCAACCGCGTCGCTGTCATACCGCCGCACGTCGCCACCACCTTCGTGTCCATACCGCGCCCATGCCGACGACGTGACTCGCGGGAACCGCCTCTCTGCGTTCGAGCCCTCTATTTAAGCCCCTGTCGTTCCTCTCGCGAGCACTCAACCGCCGCCTCCGCCATTGCTGCCGCTGTGAGGAGCTCCTTTCCCACTCGCTCCCAGCGCCGACCCACACCCCTAGCACCTTCCCTAGGTGTCAGGGGGTGAGACCTGGACAGATCCGCTAGGGGGCGACCCAAGCGGTTGTAGGTTGATTGGAGGGGATCGAGAACTAAGAGCGTAAGTGGTAGTTCACGGATGGAACTCGGAATATGGCGAGAATGGCGAGGGACACAAGGATTTAGACTGGTTCAGGCCTCCGGAGAGTAAAACCCTACGTCCAGTATAAGGTGGAATTATGCGTGGAAAGGGAGACCCCTCGAATGGAGCTCTAGGCCGCCTTATATGGTCAACGGGCTAGGGCTTCCATTCGAGGTCGGTGAACCCTCATCGGGGTCAGTTACAAAATTGGAAGGTCATCCTCCATGATTACAGGGTGAATCCCACGATCTGCGGACCTACAGGCGGCGCCGAGCCGCGACCTGGGGAAGAGTCTTGCACCGCAAGCCTGGCGGATGCTCCGGGATCTGGATAAGGTCTTCTGGAGTCTTCCAAGGTCGCTGGGGTTGTAGATAAGGTCTCCGGGCCCACTTGCAGGTCGGCGGGGCTTCTGGCAGGTCGAGTCCACTTGACAGGGACCTCTGGGACCCTGGTCGGTGGGGACCCATGGGTACACATGTCTCTCAAGCCCCCGATCGACGTGTAGGCGTAGAGGCCGAGGCGAGGTCATGTTGAGACTTGGCGAAGTCGTGGCATCATCAAGGTCGTGTAGGGTGCACGAAGATCCAAAAAAGAAAGAATACTCCTCCAACACGCACGACGTCAAGTATCGAGCTCCTGGAACGTAGGTCCAGGGGGTCGAAGCGAAGACAAAGCGCCGTCCTTTGAAGAACCACCGACCTGACCTAAGTCAGTCAGCCGCCGAAAAATCATGATGGCCTCGAAGAAGATCCCTTTGCCGATCGAAGGGAGGTCGAGCGAGGATGTAGTGGAAGCGGGCTTCCAGTAGGTCGATGCGATGTAGAAGAAAGAGGGCGTCGTAAGACGCACTCGTGGAGTAGCCCCTGAGTAGTAAGGCGACCTGGAAAGTCGGGTTGATGCTCGAACGGTGAACAGAGAACCTACGGCCTTCTGCTTGTGCTTTAAGATGTTCTTCCCACCGAATAAGACAAGCCATCCAGAATCTTTGTGAAGTAGCGCCCGGCGCCAGCAGCCTCGTCGCGTGGCGTCCCACGGGCGCACTGTACGATCACGGGACCTGCCCCAAGCAGAAATGCAGTCGCTACTCACACGGGACAAAAGCTGAAAAGGTGTCATCAGGCGGTTGACAGACGTGTCAGCGCTCCCCAGAAGCAAACAAGGACCTCGCGCTCCACGTGGTAACAGTGCTGCGGATAAGGACGCCACGCTAGCTGAAATGCAGACGGTATCCAAGGCCAAGCTCTGTTGCTATAAATAGGAGACCCCATAGCTTGCTTCTTGAACCAGGTAGGAGCATCATGGCGAAGCAGCTTAGTAATTTTGCAACAGGCTGGGCTTATGTCTGTCCACCAGAGCATAGCGCTAGGTTATTGTCATCTGGAGCTAGAAGAATGCTTGCAAAGTTGGGAGAACTCCATCAGCCGCTTCACCCGCTCCCAGCGAGGAATCCAGGTGCAGCATGGGGCAGTACATGCCTTGACGGACCTTGTGAGCAGAGGCCTAAGGTGGCGTTGGAGACCGCCATGCTGCGCCGATAAAGGCCTGAGGTGACGCTGGTCCGATTTGGGATCTTGTGGGAGCACCCTAGCAAAAGATGGGACTCCACAGGAAACCTTCTGGGGCTAGAGTAGAGGTGGCTGTGTGGCAGTCGCGACCTCGGCTACAGTGGAGGGCTCCAAGTAGGTCCTGAAGCTAGAAGAAAGCTTGCGACGCGCTTCATCAGTCTAGGTTGCGCCGTAGGCACAATGTAAGGTAGATCAGGACCTTTAATATGTTTGCATCTTGTAATTGGCCATGGGCTATAGTCCTTTGTAGCTTACGAAGCTTTTATACACATGCTTGCATGGCAAACGATGTATCGGGCAGCAATGGCATGGCCAAGGTCCCGGCGGGGCTGTGGAAGCGCGCCGACCTTCAGGAGGTCATGGAAATAGACAAAAGAACCCGTGTCAACCTGGGTCAACATGGTCGTTGTGCAGTGGCACAACGCAGGGTGTCAATCCTGAAATCTGTAGGTCTTTATCGACCTAGAAGGCAGCAGGGCCTCAGCAAGGAGCTGTGATTACGACCGGTAGGCCACTAATGGGCAGTAGAGCCTTTAAGCGCGGAGCTGTTGGTAGAATTGGCTGCTGTAGGTCGAAGCGACCCAGGAGGCATGTAGGTAGCTGGGCCTAGGAGACGTGGTGTGAACCCACCGTTTGGAGGCCGAGGCGACCTAACAGGCTGCCGGTCTCTGGACGACCTTGATGAGGTTGTAGGACTGGTCCCTAGGTCGCCTATGAGTCTTGACGACCTTGAGTACGGGATCAAAAATATTAAGTTTGGGGGGGCTTAGATGTGGGGCACAACAGGTCCACGTCGGCCGGAGCGCTGACCGGGGGCCGGCGGACGCAGATTCCTGTACGGAGCTAGCCGTTACTGCCATTTTCCCGTTAGGCCGAAAGAGTCATTGAGCGGTAGATCCGCGGGAGGCACCGAGCCATTGGGTCGCCGTGATCTCCGCTAAAGAGATGTTGGGTGCGGCCGCCCGTTGCGCCGCTGGGGCCCAACTATATAAGGTCGAGCCGTGGGCTGGGGACCTTTACTTCTCTCATTTCCGCTCCCCTCTAGGGTTGTGCTGCCATTCCTTTGCTCAAATCGAACAGCAGCGCCGCCGTGCCTAGGTCCACTGCGCTTCGTGTCTTCGCATGCGAACCAAGACCCTTGTAGTGTTTAGATCCAAGTCCATCGGTATAGAGGAGGAGAAGATGGAGCCCGTACAGATCCCGGCGCCGTAGACCATCTGGGAGCCGTCTGTTGTGACGGAGGAGCAGATCCAGGCCCTGGTGACTCGCGGGTTGCTGAGGCCCAAGACAGAGGTCGGCTGGAGGCCGACGGCGGGCGAGGAGTTCCCCACCGAGGGGACCGGCGAGGCCGTCGTCTTCCTCGCGCACATCGTGCGCGGGTTCGGGGTCCCTGTCGGCGACTTCTTTCGCGGCCTCCTCTACTTCTACAGGATTGAGGTGGTGCATCTCGTCCCGAATGCCATCACCATCATTTCTTCTTTCATCCACCTCTGCGAGGCCTACCTCGGGATACCGCCACACTTCCACCTGTGGCATCACTTCTTCGAGCTCAAGAAGACAGGGAAGTCCGACGTCGTGGGGAGCGTCGGCTTCATGCTGCGCCGGTACATGAAGCCGGGGTACATCGACCTTGTGCTCCCCGACAACACCACCGGCTGGAAGCAGGTGTGGTTCTACCTCGACAACCCAGCGCTGGTGCTCACTGACAGGTCGGGACACGCTCCCGTCCCATTCCCGAAGTGGACCAACCAGCTCACCTCGCGGGAGACTAAGGAGCTGCGCCCGCTGCTGGAAGACCTAGAGAGGCTAAAGGCGGAGGGGCTGACCGGCAGCGCAGTGGCTATCAGCTTCAGCCGCCGGCTGATACAGCCCATCTAGGATCGGGTCCACCCGGCCTACAAGTATTGGGGGCAGTCCGACCCCACCCGGGTCGTCAAGCGCAAGGTCTCCAAAGAGGAGATGGCGGCGCGGGTGAAGAACATCTTCGCCAGGCGCATCCGCAACCAGGAGTGCCCCAAGGCGCTCGGTGTGTATCGGCCTTCGGATGCGGTAAGTCTTCGACCTTATTTCCTTTCTGTTTGAGAGCTTGAGCATTGGTGATGTAGATCTTTTCTTCTTTCTTTTTGTTTTCAGCTTCGTGAGGGCATCTATTGGTGCCCTGCACCACTGCGTAATGAAGAGGACCGGAGCTTCAAGGTCCGTGCAGCGGAGGACGTGTAGGTCCTTCCGCAGCAGTGCGTCGAGGAGTACATCTCCGACTCGTCGGTGGGCAGCGACGACAAAGGTCCTACCACGAGAAGGGCGCCGCCGAAGGTCGCCACATCGGCACTGTGGTGCACGCGGTAGACGGCGGGCAAGATGTCCGCGTCCCGGGCCGTGGCAATGATCGCCACCACCCAGACGGCGGAGGCCAAGAAGAAGAAGAGGAAGAGGGCCGGCCCCGCTGTATCGGTGGATACAGTGACGGTCCGCTCCGACGTTGAAACCATCAATGTCGAGGAGGAGGATGATGCAAAGTCGCCCGACGTGGTGACTGCAGCGCCCGTGGAGACGCCACGAAAGGTCGCCGTGACGGAGGAGCGGGTGACAGAGACACCCCACAAGGTCATCACAGCGGAGGAGCGCTCGAGGTCGGGCGCGGACGTCTTGGGTGATGCAGGGTCACAGAAGAGGGCAAGGAGGGCCCCGCCTAAGCCCATAAAACCTGGACTTAGGTCCGTGAGCAAGTAAGTCGTGGCCGTGTTTCGGTTTCGGTTGTTGAATTTGTTTTACTGCTATTCTTGCTGATGAAGGTCTTTGCTTGGATGTAGGTCGACCCCGGCAATGTCTGACAGCGCCAGGAATGCCTCAGATCAAGAGGCCTTTGGGCGCAAGGGTAGTGAGGCGCCGGTGGAGCAGTCACCGGCAGCCTCAGCTGCGGAGGTCTCGAGCCAGACCCTTGGGGCTGGGGTGACGGCAGCGTCAGAGGTGGAGAAGGGCGGGGCCAGCACTGCTCCGCCCGTTGGAGGTCAGCAAGACGACCTCTGTGTAACCGACCCGCAGCCAACGCTGGAACAGCAGGCTGCAGAGGCGGGCGCCGCCAATGTCGAAGACAACAACCATCGGTGCCTGTACGTCGGGACCCCATGGGAGAACGACGTCATTGCCGACCGCCGCGACGTCGACGACTTCAAGGAAGCGTCACGGACAATTGCGCGGACGCTTGCGGTAAGAGCTTGGACCCTGCTACTTTTGATCCTTGATGCGTACTTAGAGTATCTTGTGAGGTCTTGACATGAGACGTATCTTCTTGTGTTGCAGTCGCTTGCTGAGCGGGCTCAAGCTCGGGCGGGCTTAGTGAGGGAGGCCGCCAACTCCCACGCAGAGGCAGCCGCGGCTCGAGAGGCTTTACTGCAAGCCAAGGTCGAGGCTGCGCAGGAGGTCAAGCGCGTGAAGGAGGCGCTGGCTCGACAGGCGAAGGAAGAGGCGGCTTCATTGAAGAAGAAGCTGGAGGCGGCCGAGCAGAAGGCGAAGGATGCCGCTGACGACCTCTAGGCCGTGGTGGAGGGTAAGTTTGCTTGGTCGCTGAGCGTTGATTCCATGCATCTTCTGAGTCTTTGCCTGATTTTCGACCTTAAATGAGTTCAGGTGCCAGGGAGACAGAGGGTGCTCTCAAGAAGGAGCTTGCGGAGGTCAAAGACCAGGTGACGGTCCTCAAGGAGAGGACTGCGGAGGTCCAGCGAGGTGAGTGATCTTATCTCCTGTAGGTCTTTGCCGTTGTTGGGCAGAGGGTGTAATCGATTCGCCTTTCGCTTGCGCAGGTCTGGAGAAGCAGCTCACCGACCTCAGGGAGGCCGCCCAGTACTTGATGGACTTCTACGTTCCTCAGGAGGAGAGGGCGGAGCCAAAGGAATTACTGGATCGTCTCGACGAGGCTGATGGCCGGATGAAGGCCCTGCTGCTCGACACCAGCAAGCTCGCCGCGGCCGTGGCGTTGGTCGCGGTGAAGTACCATGAGCCATCCTTCGACCTACAGAAGGTCGCAGAGGACGTCGACGTATCGGAGCTGTTTGACCGTGAAGACGTCCAGGCTACCGCGGAGGAGGTCGTGAAGAAGTTCGACCTCTGAAAATAAAATTCAAGCTGTATCAATCTGTAGGTGCAGGCTTAGGCCAAGGGCCTATCGATGTAAAAAGTATTTTTGCCGTAACAAAAACTTGCAAGTTAATTAAAGCGCGTGCTCCACTCGAATAGCAAAAACAGTCGTTATGTAAGCTCGAAAATAGCCGGATTGCAAATTGTTCCCTCCGCTAACCCAACTTAGTGGAGGAACGGCTTACCGACCGTACGGCTCAGCGTGGAGGCTTAGGTACAGCCGGCGCGCGGAGGGGGGTCATGGACCCTAGGTCTCACAATCAAGCAACTTAGGAACATTCATAAAGAGAGTAAGGGCTAAATAGGTGGGGAACACACACAAACATAAAATGCAAGAAACCCCTTCAGGTCGCGAGACCCTTAGGTTGGCAAAGCCACGCCCCCGAGCGCTTCGGGCCTGACTTGAACCAAGCCCCCGAGCGTTTCGAGGGGGAAGGGTAGACATGACAAAAAGTAAAGGGAGACCCAAATGCAGGTTGACAAAAGGTCTGCCGGGGGGGGGGAATCACACTTTTATTAACTGAAAATTTACAAGAGGGTAGAGTACATAGCTTTTATTTTGGTACACATCTTCTAAGGATAGAAGCAGCGTAGGTGCTCGATGTTCCAGACGTTTGGGACGCCCTGACTGTCGGCCCACTGGAGGCGGTAGGTCGCTGTCTCGATGACTTCCATTACGATGAAGGGGCCTTCCCAAGGTGCAGAGAGCTTGTGCATTCCCTTGGTGTCTTGGATGCGCCACAAGACTAGGTCGCCCACGTTGAAGGATCGCTCCCGCACGTTGCGGTCATGGTAGCGACGTAGTTGCTGCTCATGGCGAGTGTGCCGCATCAGCGCGGCCACACGGTGTTCCTCAATGCTATCGATGTCGACTTTGCGCGTCTCTTCTGCTGCGCCCTCCTCGTAGTGCTGGATGCGGGGAGCACCGAAGGCGAGGTCGGTTGGGAGGACAGCCTCCGACCCGTAGACCAGGAAAAATGGTGAGTATCCTGTGGCTGAGCTGACCTGGGTCCGGAGACCCCAGATCACGTGCGGGAGCTCCGCCAACCACCTAGTGGCGTATTGGGAGGCGTCGTCGAAGATGCGGTCCTTGATACCTTGAAGTACCATTCCATTTGCGCATTCGACCTGGCCGTTGCAGCGTGGGTGCGCCACCGAGGTGTAGTAGACGTCGATGAGGCTGTCTTGGCAGAAGTCCCAAAAGTCGGATCCTGTGAAGGCCGAGCCTAGGTCGGTGACGATCCTGTTGGGTACCCCGAAGTGGTGAGTGATATCCTCGATGAACTTTGCCGCCTCCTTCGACGTAACGCTGGCAACGGCTCGGACCTCGATTCACTTGGTGAATTTATCCACCGCAATGAGGATGTATCTATAGCCGCCAGGGGCTATTCTGAAGGGTCCTACTGAGTCCAGGCCACATATGGCAAAGGGCCAGACAGAGGGATTGTCCTCAGGGCTTGTGCTGGGATGTGCTGCTGCTTAGCGAAGTATTGGCACCCTTTACATCGCCAGACGAGGTCCTGAGCGTCGGCCAGAGCAGTGGGCCAGTAGAATCCCGACCTAAAGGCCTTTCCCACCAAGTTAGCGGAGGCTGCATGGTTGCCGCATTCTCCACCATGGATCTCCTGCAAGAGCCTGAGACCTTCGGACCTGAGGATGCACTTCATCAGCACGCTGTTTGAGGCGGACCTCCGGTAGAGCTCTGTACTGATGACGACGTAGTTGGCGCTGCACCTGACGATCTTCTCCTATTCGACCTTGTCCTTAGGGACTCGATGTTCCAAGATATAGGCGATGAAGTCGAGGTGCCAATCGTTTTCGGCCTCTGCCATGAGGACGTCGCGGCCGCCTTGTGAGGGTGCGTCGCCAGGCGATGTCTCTGGGTCGCTGAGGAGCTTGATCGATGACTTCCATAGGTCCTGGACGAACACGCCGGCCGGGACCAGCGCTCGTTTAGACCCCAACTTGGAGAGGACATCGGCCGCCACGTTGTTGTCGCGACAGACGTGATGAAATTCCAGGCCTTCGAAGTGAGCCTCAAGCTTCCGTACCTCGGTGCAGTAGGTGTCCATCGTGTCCTTCTTGATGTCGCACATCTTGTTGACCTGGTCAATGATGACCTTGGAGTCGCCGTAGGCAATGAGCCGCTTGATGCCCATGGAAACGGCAATGCGCAATCCGTGAATCAGGGCCTCGTACTCAGCGCCGTTGTTGGACGCCTTGTAGTGGATCTGCAGGACGTACTTCAGGTGATCACCCTGGGGGGAGATGAATAGTACATCTTCCAATGCTCCGGTTTCTCCACCGGTGGTGGTTGCTGAGTCTCGGTCCATTCAGAGACGAAGTCCTTGAGGATCTGCGACTTGATGGCCTGTCTCGGGCAAAACACAAGCTCGAACTCACCTAGCTCGACCGACCACTTGACGATGCGTCCTGTGGTGTCGCGGCTGCGTAGGATCTCTCCCAGGGGGAAGCTTGACATGACCTTGATCTTGTGCGACTAGAAGTAGTGCCGGAGCTTACGCGAGGTGACGAGAAGGGCATACAGCATCTTCTGAGGTTGCGAGTACCTGATCTTGCTATCAGAAAGGACCTCGCTAACGTAGTAGATGGGTCGCTGGACGAGGTAGGGTTGACCTTCTTCAGGTCGTTCCACCACCAGGACCGCGCTGACCACCTGGGTGGACGCGTAGATGTAGAGCAGCAAGGTCTCTTTTGGCGCCGGGGGCACCATGACTGGAGGCGTCGTGAGGAAGGTCTTCAGCTCTTCTAGCGCCTTGTCCACCTCGTCTGTCCACACAAACTTGTCTGACTTTTTCAGCAACTTGAAGAAGGGCAGGCCTTTCTTCCCGAGCTTGCTGATGAAGCGACCTAGAGCGGCCATCATGCCGGTGAGTTTCATGACGTCTTTCTTCCCGGTGGGTCTCTTCATCCTGCGGATTGTGTCGACCTTGGTAGGGTTCGCCTCGATACCTCGGTGGCTGACCATGAAGCCTAGCAGCTTGCCAGATGGAACACCAAAGACGCACTTCTCCGGGTTGAGCTTCCAGCGTTAGCGTCGGAGGTTGGCGAAGGTTTGGGCGAGGTCGGCGATGAGATTATCCTCCACCGTGGTCTTGACAACTACGTCGTCGACGTAGGCTTCGACGTTGTCGCCGATCTGGGACTCCAAGCACTTCTGGATGGCCTTCTAGTAGGTCGCTCCAGCATTCTTGAGGCCGAATGTCATGGCCGTGTAGTAGTAGATGCCGTGCGGTGTTATGAACACCGTTTTATCTTGGTCAGAGACCTTCAGGGCTATCTGGTGATACCCTGAGTAGCAGTCAAGGAAGCATAGCAGGACACTTCCGGCTGTGGATTCGACGATCTAGTCGATACGCGGAAGAGGGAAGGGGTTTTTAGGGCAGTGTCTGTTGAGATCGGTGGAGTCGATACACATTCTCCATTGACCGGTTTTCTTGGGTACAAGCACCGGGTTGGCGAGCCAAACCAGATTTTTACATTCGCGGATGAAACCGGCAGCTAGGAGCTTTATTATTTCTACCCTAATGACCTCCTTGCGATCCTTCACAAAGCGGCGCAGCTTCTGCTTGACAGGCTTGACCGTCTTGCTTACATCCAAGGAGTGCTCAGCTAGCTCCCTTGGAACACCTGGCATATCCGATGGGGTGCATGCGAATATGTCTGAGTTGTCCCGGAGGAAACTGGTGAGCGCGAGTTCCTATTTCTCCCCGAGGTTGTCGCCGATGACCACCGTCTTCTCTAGGTCAGCAAGGCCGAGGCAAACCTTCTTTGTTGATGGCGTGGCATCAAGGGTGGTGTCGGTGCGCTTCTACTCCGGGATTGCCAGGTCGCTCGGAGCGACCTTCGCGGCCTCGGCAATCATGACAGCAGACGCGTCGACGCAGACGTTCATGGTGGTGATGTCGAGGGCCTCATTGTCGCACTTGAACGAGACGATGAGGTCGTCGTAGACGGAAAGGACCCCGTTGGGGGCCGGCATCTTCAACACCAAGTAGGTGTAGTGCGGGACAGCCATGAACCTGGCTAGCATGGGACGACCTAGGATGGTGTGGTAGGAAGACTTGAAGTCGGCGACCTCGTAGCTAAGGTACTCCGTGCGGAAGTTGTCTTCCATGCCGAAGGTCACAGGAAGGGAGACCCGACCCATGGGGTAGGCCGCCTTGCCAGGGATGATGCCGAAGAAAGGCTCGTCGCACGCTGTCAACCTCTTGAAGTCGAAGTCCATCTTCTTCAAGGTCTCGATGAAGATGATGTTGAGCCCGCTTCCTCCGTCAGTGAGGGTCTGAGGGAGCAGGGCGCCCTCCACTATTGGCTCAACGACGAGCGGGTAGGACCCTGGATCTGGGATGTGGACCCAGTGATCAGCCCTGGAGAACGTGATTGGCTGCTCCGACCAGCGTAGGGGCTGCGACGGCTTGGTGTGGATGAGGTGGATCTCGTGCTTGTCCTTGCGATATTGCCTCCTGCTCACGCTGGACTTGAGGCCACCGACGATCATGTTGATCGACCTCTTGGCCTGCTGGAAGGGGCTGTTGGGGTTGCCTGTCGCCGGGGGAGGAGGTAGGTCGCGCTCGTCGCGGCGGTCCTCCGGCTGTTGCTCGTCACGATGTCGGTCGTCGCGGTGGCCGTCGTCGCCATGACCATGTCGGTCATCGCGGCCCTTGCTGTTGTAGTGACGTGAAGAGGATCGGTCGCCGTCGCCTCTGGGTCGCTTGGGGTCGTCGGGAGTACATAACGCCCTCTTGAACTGCGAGCATTCACAGACCGTGTGAGTGGCTCCCTCGTGGAACGCGCAGGGGCTGTCGAGCGCTGCATTGAACTCGTCGATGTTGAACGTCGAAGGTCGACATCCTTCCGCCGCGAGCACCTCTGAAGGTCGCTTGCGGAGTTTGGAGCTCGAATCTCCCGCAGTGCCGGAAGTGCCCGCGTCGCGCTTGGCGTCGTGGTCAAACTGGTTGACCAGCACCTCGTCGGTGTCGATCAGCTTGTTGACGACGTCCATGAGGGCCGCAACAGTGGTGGCTCCTGACTCGTGGATTTTCTCAAAGATCTTGCGATCTCTGACACCCTTCTTGTAGCTTTCGACGACCTCGTCATCCCTGACACCGACGCAAGTGTTGCGGTTCTCGAAGAACCGATTGGTGTAGTCGCGGAGCCGCTCGTTGGGCTTCATGGTGACCCTCCCGAGGTTGAAGGCGTTTCCTGGGCGATTGTAGGTCGCCTGGAAGTTAGACGTGAAGGCCTGAGACAGGTCGGCCCACGACGTGATGCTGCCCACCGGGAGGTTGTTGAGCCAGAGTGACGGCGCGTCACCCATCACCAGCGGGAAGTACGCCGCCATGTGGTCGAAGTTGCCGCCGGCCGCTTTGACGGCCCTACGTAGTACGTCGACAGATAGATGTTGGGGTCAGAGCGGCCATCGTACTTCTGGATGTTGGGCTTGAAGTTGTCGGGGTACGCCACCGACCTGAGGCGAGGGGCCAATGCGGGGAAGGCGGTGATTGCCATGTCGTCGGTGGCGACTCCAGCTTGAGCGCCGCCCCTGCTCTGCGCAGGGGCCACGATCTGAGATCTGGGCTGGCGATCTGGATTCGGAACACCGCCCTCCGGGTGGCCGTAGTCCGCCTCGTACTGAGCGCGACGTCTGTTCTCGACGTCGTGGCGGTCGCGCTCCTCGTGCTCCATGATGCGATGGACGACGCCAGAAGGTCCGTACTCGTGGTCGTATTCCACGTGATGTTGCAGCTCCCGCTCTTCACGCTTGCGGTGGCGCTGGTCGATGTAGCCACGAGCGTCGCGGCCACATCTGTTCTTGTCGAGATTGGCGCGCAGGTTGCAGTCTTTTGCGCTGTTCGCCCAAGGCTGGTCGGGGTTGTTTTGATCAACCTCCTCCTGGATGGGGAGACGTTGCTCCGCGCTGGCTGATTAGATCGGCTGCGCGAGTGACGGCTTGACGACGATGCAACAGACTTGGCTGCTGCGCTCTTTTCCTCCACTAGGGCCGTGGCGACCTGAAGGCCTCGGGTGTAGGGTTGGCTTGCTGAAGGCGCGCCATGGCAGCACCTAGGTTGGCCTGGGGGCTGTTGAACGTTGGTAGCCCTGCTTCCTCGAACTCGAGGCGAAGGTCTCGAGCGCAAGGAGGTACCGCACGGCGCTGCTCTTCTGCACGTCGCTGGGCGCGGTTGGCGTTGCCTTGGATCCGCCACGCCTCCTCAGAGTCTGTTGCGCTGATGCGTGGTGGTTCATTTTCAGACACCACCAGGACCCGGCGAAGGATGGAGCCCTAGTCGTTAGGGGAGACGTGGATCCGGACCTTCTGGAACTCGCCAGCGTCCAGAGACGTGGGAGCTCACGTGGTACGAGGGGTACGCTCCCGATCAATCTTCTTCCGTAGCCGGCAGCCGCGAAGGGTATGTCGTGCGCCCTTGTGGTAGGTGCACGGTACGTCAAGCGGATCGCGGCGTGCGCGAAGCTCGGGCTTGACGTCGCTAGATGCTGCCGCCGCCCAGATTGGGTTTGGGAGGATTTGACCGCCTGGCGAGCGTAGACGTCGCTGGGTGATCGCAGGCCGAAGGGGAAGTCCCTGCGGTGCGACACCATGTGCGTTGAGCGCTGGGCTCTCTCACAGATCTGGAGGGTCTCCTCCATCATGTCGATGACGCGCTCCATTCCCTGAACAATGTCATAGGGTTTGGGCGGGTGGGTCTCCGATGTTAGATCGGAAACAGGTTCGGCGGCGGGTGCCGCCACGATCTTCGCAGCGGTCACCGGAGAGGTCGTGGCCGCCGGAACAGTCGAGGTCGCCGTGAAAGATCCAAAGCAGATCTCCACGGTGTTGGCGAGGATGTCCGCCATGCTCGCCGAAAAAACGACACCAGATCGGGCCACCATGCTGCACAGCGAGTTCCCGATCTCGCCTACCTGGCGCGCCAACTGTCAGGGGGTGATACCTAGACAGATCCGCTAGGGGGCGACCCAAGCGGTTGTAGGTTGATTGGAGGGGATCGAGAACTAAGAGCGTAGGTGGTAGTTCACGAATGGAACTCGGAATATGGCGAGAATGGCGAGGGACACAAGGATTTAGACTGGTTCAGGCCTCCGGAGAGTAAAACCCAACGTCCAGTATGAGGAGGAATTATGCGTGGAAAGGGAGACCCCTCGAATGGAGCTCTAGGCCACCTTATATGGTCAACGGGCTAGGGCTTCCATTCGAGGTCGGTGGACCCTCATCGGGGTCAGTTACTAAATTGGAAGGTCATCCTCCGTGATTACAGGGTGAATCCCGCGATCTGCGGACCTACAGGCGGTGCCGAGCCGCGACCTGGGGAAGAGTCTTGCACCGCAAGCCTGGCGGATCCTCCGGGATCTGGATAAGGTCTCCTGGAGTCTTCCAAGGTCACTGGGGTTGTAGATAAGGTCTCCGGGCCCACTTGCAGGTCGGCGGGGTTTCTGGCAGGTTGGGTCCACTTGACAGGGACCTCTGGGACCCTGGTCGGTGGGGACCCATGGGTACCCATGTCTCTCACTAGGACCCCTTGGAGCTCCCACCGTCGCACGTTGCCGAGCCCCGACACCCTCCTCGCCGAAGTCGGAGCAGAGGCGGTCGCAGCTCCACTGCGTCGCTGAGCACCACCGCCGGCAGCTCCTTCGCCACAACCAACCGTCGGAATCGAACCCCAGGTGATCACTCGTGCCTCCTCCGCCCTTTCCCGGCCAAGCCAAGCCTTCCCCTCGCCGGAATTGAGCTCCCTCCGCCGGCCATGGCGCCAGGGACGCAATTGCAATCTAAGTTTTCATCCTGAGGGCCTATCTGCGAAATCCGAGGACCTGTTCGTAAAACTGTTTCTTCTAGATCTAGGGTGAAGGTCCTGAATATTGTAAAATTCATATAAAATCGTAGACAAATCATAAAAATGAAAAACTAATTTTGTTGGTTTCGTTGTGAATAAATCTACATCTTTTGCAAAGCATGATCATACTTTTGACTTATGGTTTTTGCATGAAAAATTAAAATCAGTTTGACCTACTTTTGCTGTAGTTCAAAATTTAGAAGTGCTCTTGAGCTGATCTTTGGATATGTTCTGGTAGATTCCATGTGTAGGCTCTGCACCAAAATTTACACAAAGTTACTAACTAAATCTTTTATTATGATTTATCTTGTATTTATGCTATTTCTTACTTAATGATTTTTGTTGCTAAATACAAATAGATTTTAGAGCTCCACTTCTGAGTATAGTCTTAGAATGCCTAGATACACCTTTACTGAATTGATCATGATTTTAGGGCTGATAGAAATATTGGTTACTGATTTATGCTTGATTTTAATCATAAATGCTTAGTTCAAGATCTAAAGTGGCTCTTGATATGTTTGTTGGTTTCCTAGCCTTGCTTTAAGTCAGACGTGATGTAGGAGAAAAATTGGATCCAGAAGTGATGTATTTATTTTTGTATGCATTTATCTCATTTGTGGTAGCTAGAAATGTTATTTTTGGTATATTTATTTTCATAGCTCAAACAAGTGTGCTTGCTGGTCCAGTGCACTTGTATAAGGGTAGAGAGCTCAGGAATGTCACCACTGCAGTTTTATAAATTAATTTGATGAATAAAGATGAGGAAGTCATTTTAAGCTTAATAATAAGATTAATTGGAAAACCATCACTACCATCCTTAGGAATCCTATGGATGTGTTGTGAAAATGAATTAGGAGCTGAAAACCACCCCTTGCTGTTTGTGAAGTTGAAATAAATTATTTATTTAAATATGTACACAATCACTATAAAGAGAAGAATAAATATTAAATCACTTCATAATGTTCTTTAAAAAGGAAGAGTATGATGAATATATTTATCTAGGTGAATGTGGTCAACCATGTGCTCCTTGTTGTCATGTGTTGCTATTTTATTTAAATTAATTCACCCACTAATTATTACATATGCATCCTCCGTGTAGAAGTTCCCGACGGTAGCTACACGCTTGTACCGGCTGACGAGGACGAGGGAGCAGGAGGAGACGTGCACTACGTGTCCGTAGATCAAGACCCGGACCAAAGTCCGGAAGGTTGTTTGACTGCTTGTGCTGACGAAGGCAAGCCCCGGTTTATCATTAACCTATGTGTTTCTTTTAAACTTCTGAATTTATCATTGCTTATCTATGTGCATTTACATTCAGGAGTTGAATTGAAACCCTAGTTGCATGATCCTTAAGTACCTATGATCTTTTACTAGTATGCTAGGTCGCTAGTTGCTATGCCCTAAGGATCCGGTACAAGTCGAGTGATGTTCGTCACTCTCGAGAATAGGATCTTTTTGATGGAATCACCATATTTATTAATGGATTGCTCATGTGGTAAGAGCATGGGATTTGGGCTCCGGCCCAGTGGCTGCGTGGGTTAAGTGTTTGAACGTACTAAGCACTTGTCGGAAATGGGTACGGTAAGCCTAGTACCTAAATGAGGCGGTACGGGATTTTACTATCACTAATCTTAGGGTTGCGGCCCCGGGCTCGCCACCTGAGTACATGCGTGAGGCTGGGTGACCTTGGTGGCGTAGCCCAGATAAACCTTGTACTTAAGACTGTGAGCTATTATTCCCAAACCGAAGAATGACGAGAACTGCCTGGCTGGTGAACTCTTAGTGAGGGCACCTCCCGTATGTTTAGGTCTACCTTGCAAGGGTTAAATCAATCGATTGTCTACCTTGCAAGACTACTTAATCTACTGGCCATGATATCCCTTATGATGGAACTTTGTGAATATTGTTATTTGATTAATTGTATTGTACAACTCATGATTGCAATAGTTGCTTATCTAGTAATGATTACTTCTACTATAATTGAGCTAAAATGTGAAGGTAAGGATTCACTACTTAGTAGTGTTTTGGCAAAACAAACCCACTAGCCAAAAGCCTTGCATGATTAGAGGTAAAGTCTTTTATTTTAGATGGGTAAGCCTTGTTGAGTATTAGTATACTCAGCCTTGCTATTTAAATGTTGTTTCCAGGTAATGCATGCAATGATGTGTGGCCTGGAGAAATTCCACCCGGTTGGGAGCTGGAATGGGTGGATGATGACGAGTGATTGCATCATGGACGGCCTCCTATGATGCTTGTCGTACCGCTTAGTTATTTCCGCTGTTTCAATAAACTCTGAATCATTTACTTTCATGTCAAGAACCATGGTTTGTAATAATGGACCCTATGGGGAAGATTTGTTTTAATTTGTAAGGCACTCTGGACTCTCCTTCGTGGGAGTTTTAATTTAATGTATCGATCCTCTATGTGTGATTCAAGTGATTTACCGGGCTTTGACCCGGCAACACTCAACGAGATGGTTCTTTATTATCGCTTAATGACCAAATGGAGTGGTTTAAGTGATAATACAGAATTATCTCGGATGGGGTTGTCACAACCACTGATTCTAGTAGGCTGGTAAAGAAAAACTCAGTAGACACTGTCTGCATAGCAAAACAACAATTTCAATTTTAATAGGATATTGTTTGCCTAATCCCATCCAACACAAAAATTCAATTTCCCTCTCGCCACCACCAGTTCTAGTAGGCTGGTTAAAGAAAAACTCACTAGATATTGTTTGCATAGGAAAAAACAATTTCAATTTCAATAGGACATTGTTTGGAAAGGCACGCTGATATATATCAATTTGGAAATCTACAAAGGCACACTGATATTGTTTGCAAAGAAAATGGACATCAAGAGGACCGAAGAGAGCTGAGCATGGAACTAAAGAATCAAGATACTGCAGATAAAGTATATGGCAGCTCTGATCCACCTGCACCACAACTAAGAACATAATGTCTTATTATTCAGAAACATATTATTATTCAGCATATACACTGTACACATGGTGATAATTTACTAAGTTTTAACTTTTATTTTAGAATATACACGCATAGCTCAATGCCAGAGAAAATAGTGCAAGCAAAAATTCAGACGTGCCACTTATCTACAAATATCAAACATGTCTATCACCACAAGAGAATGTGTGAGAAATAGTCTGACTAGAAAGCTTTTGCACATTGTACTAATACTCCTTCCGATCCAAACTATATAAAAAAATGGTTTTATAATTCTTGGCTGTCAAATTGTTATAGCTTCGATCATGAACTTCATTGATAAAGGTTGACCATGCACTACTACAGAAAACATTTGTAAGAGCCACAGGATTTTTCTCAGGAGCGGACGATTTTCCCGCCCGATCTAAGAAAAACACGCGACATCGTGGCAGCTAGACCCACACTTAGAAATCATTTTTGGGAGCGGGTGACCCCATCACCCGCACCTATAAATGATTTTCAGGTGCGGGTGATGCCATGACCCGCTTCTGGAAATATCCACATTTCTAGGTGTGGGTGATGGCGTCACCCGCACCTGAAAATAATTTTCAGGTGCGGGTGATGATGTCACCCGTTCTTAGAAATAGATTTCTAGGTGCGGGTGATGACATCAACTGCTCCTGGAAATGGTCTCGTGCCAAAAATTCATAATTTCTTCATATGATCTCGCATGAAGACAAAATTTATATCAAAATTATATAGCTCGACGAGACATTAAACTTTGTAGTTGACGAGTTTTTCATTTGAGATTGTTTATATTTCAAAATATCCATTTAAGTACTATGAGATTGTTAGAAAAACATATATCTTTTATATAGTTTCATGAAACTATACGAGAGATGTATAAGATTTGTGAAGAATGTTACTACCACTATACTGGATGACCAAATGACCAAAATAAAAGTTGTTCATTTTCAAAAGTCTGAATTTTTGAAATTTGAAAATTTGAATTTTTCAAACGACCTCAAATGGAGAAACTCTCAACATGAAAGTTGTAGATCCTAAGAAGTTATGAAACTTTGTAGTTTACAACCTTTTTACTTGAAATCATATTGTCAATGGAATTGAAATTTGAATCTCTCAAATTTGAAATTCAAATTTCGTTAACGACCTCAAATGGAAAAATTCCCAACATGAAAGTAGTAGATCTCAGAAAGTTATGAAACTTTGTAGTTGACATGTTTTTAATTTGAATCCGTTTAGAGTCTCAAAAAATGATTTACACTCCGTGTGGTATAATATGATTAGAATGAAAACGGGATATGGACACATATCAGTGTGTGGTAAAGTGGTAGAGGAGTCTTCGCGTGAGGCTGGAGGTCACGGGTTTGAGTCCTAGTGACCATGTAGCGTTGCGACTTTACGCGAAAAAATGCGCGACTTGCCATGGGGACGGGTGGGTGGCTGGCCGGTGGGGTCCCTCCCATAAAAAGATTTTTTTACTATTTATTTTGAGCTTTTTAACGCATCCACATTTTTTGTTGGAAATCCATTTCTAGGTGTGGGCCACCCCGTCACGCGCACCTGGAAATAGATTTCCAGGTGCGGGCATTTTACCCGCTCCTAGAAAATCACTATTTCTAAAAGCGACAGCTAGGAGCGGGTCTCGCACCCGCACCTAAATATGTGAATCCGCCCACTTCTACTATCGTTTTCTGTAGTAGTGATGGATACATGAAACGTTATATAGATTGACGTTGTTAGATGCACCATGAAAATTATTTCTTATGTGTAATTATTTCAATTTGATATATCATACTTCCATGGAAAAATGCTAGTCGAAGTGTGTACACCTTGTGATTGACATAGATTTTGACGCAAATATTCTTGATTGAAATCAATTTGCACATGATCAAGAGACTCCAACCTTTTAATTTATTGCGGCCAATAAACTTTAACTTATTTCATCTTTGCTGCCAGGTTGCGGATCATGTAGGGAAGGATGCCTCCATGGTTGAAGTATGCCAGCTCAAGCTGCATGACAACGAAGTCAATAGAGTGTGTCATTTACACAACAACTAGATGTAGTGGCGTAGCCGGGGGGGAGGGGGGGCATGGCCCCCCCTATGGCCTGCAAATCTCCACTTAAAATTCGATTTCGATCAAATTGTAAGGATCACTACATGTTGTTTTTGGAATGTTCATACCTGTGTGTCCAAGCGAAGAGTGCAAGTGAAGGATCTGCCGTCGTGGGTTGTGACCATCAAGTCCTGGCCAGGACTGATATCAGAGATTTTGCTAGGGAGGTGGATGGTGTAGCGCTCGCGTCCTGTGAGGCCGAGTGAGTCGGCATCCTCGGCCGCTTTGAAGCAGAGAGGAATGATCCCCATTCCGACCAAGTTGCTCCGGTGGATCCGCTCGAAGCTCTTGGCAATAACCGACTTAACGCCCAGTAACATTGGTCCCTTAGCAGCAGAGTCACGAGAGCTGCCACTGCCGTACTCAGCACCAGCGATAATGATAATACCATGACCTTCCGACTTGTATTTCTGCATCCCCACATACATATTAAAAATGAGATTATTCACAAATATATGCAGTAGTAGCACAAACATTATGATGATCGAGCTTATATACCATTGCCGCGTCAAAGACGTAGAGCTTCTCCCCAGTAGGAACAATGATTGTCCAGGGACCAGCCTTGCCATCCAGAAGCTTGTTCACGATCCTCATGTTGGCAAACGCTCCCCTCATCACCACCTCGTTGTTGCCACGGCGGCCACCATAGGAGCTGAAGTTCTTGGGGTCCACGTCATGCTTGAGAAGATACTTGGCCGCAGGGGTGCCCTCGGGGATCTTCCCCGAATAGGAAATGTGGTCCGTGGTGATGCTGTTGCCAAGGTTGAGCAGGCAGTAGGCCTCCTTCACCGTGGGCGGACCAGGTGGCATCATGGACATGCCCTCAAGGTAGGTGGGGTTGCGGATGTAGGTGGAGTTATTGTCCCATGGGTACAATGCTTCCTTTGGAACCAGAAGGTCGTTCCACCTATGGTTGTGTTCCATGATGGACTCGTACACTTTCTTAAACAAGAATGTCTGCACGCTGGAGTCGACAGCCTGATCGATTTCTTGGTTTGAGGGCCATATATCCCTCAAGAAAACTTCCCTGCCACCCTTTCCTACTCCAATGGGCTCTTTCTCAAAGTCAATGTCAACCTGATTGAGAAGACACAATGAGGCATGTGAATATGTGATGCTGTATTACCAGACAGTGTGTATCAGCCACAAGATAATAGTAAGTAAATGGTGAAGTTGAAAGAACAGCATGCCGTGGAGTACTTACAGTGCCGGCAAGAGCATAGGCAACAACCAGAGGCGGCGAGGCAAGGTAGTTGGCCCGAGTGAGAGGATTCACGCGGCCCTCAAAGTTTCGGTTGGCTGACAGCACAGCAGCAGCAATGATATCTATATGTGCAAGAGTAAACCGTAAGCTAGCAATTAATGAAACTAGTTACATACATAGCATAGCTCAAAAATAGATAATACCCTACCATTTTCTGTGATAGCAGCTGCCACAGATTCATCCAGGTCGCCGGAGTTGCCGACACAAGTGGCGCAGCCATGCGCAGCGACATGGAACCCTTGCTGGTTCAGATAATCTTGAAGACCGCTGCATTAAGAAACCACAAGGAGTTGCTTAATTCAGACATGCCATCCGATGACATGATGTGTCTCAGTTTTGGACTAACAGAACTAGATTTGGACGGTAAAACCATAGATATACCTATTTTTCAAGTACTCGGTAGCAACCAGAGATCCAGGGGTAAGGCTTGTCTTTACCCATGGCTTCACCTGAGGATATATAAAAGTTGTTCCACAGTAAGAAAACAGATCAGAGAAAAGGCTAGGGGAGAATAATCAATAAAACAATAAAACATTATATACTAAAGAACAATGAATCAACCTTAAGGCCCAATTCGCAGGCTTTCTTTGCAACAAGGCCAGCACCGATCATGACGCTGGGATTCGATGTGTTTGTGGAGCTACAAATTGCTGCAAGAACAACACTACCATGCTTGATTTCAGTGGGCCGTCCACGAAAGTCAAATTTCACAACTTTACTCTGATGTTCCTTTGGCACTGCAAAACCCTGGAGTAGTGTTCGCCATGCAATAAATTTAAGAGGCCCCGACATTATTTTTTAGTAAATAAAATTGTAAGGGAAAGATCAAGTACAACAGAACCAAGGGCCCCTAACCTTGAAACCAACTTCGTTGTCCAGGCAAACATGCCAGTCTGACTTCATTTCCTTCAAAGGGACACGATCATGAGGCCTGAAGGATGGAAGGGAAGTCAAACAGGACAGCAGACTCCAAGTCCCCATTAGCACTTACTAGAAATATACATGTTGTTATCCAAAAGGGAGAAAATCAAAACCAAAGAGCACCATAATTACCTTTTGGGGCCGGAAACACAAGGCTCCACCTCACTAAGGTCCAGCTCCAGATATGAAGAGTAAACTCGTTCTGTCTCAGGCTGCATACACCATGAGTAAATCAGGAATAGATTAAACCCAAGCACTGTAACACCAAAAAGGCAAAAACTATACCTCATGGTGCTCCACAAACATCTTATTAGCTCGCAAGTATGCTTCAATCATCGACACCTGAATCACATTAAACGCAAGATATAAAATGTTGTGTCATTAATGACAAAATTACATATCAGAATAATGGAATGGGTGCGGTAAAAGAGTAGTCTGCACATAGTGAAACATACAGTTTCATTGCTTCGGCCTGTCAATTTAAGATAGTCCAATGCCACTTGGTCTACTGGAAAGAATCCCATGGTAGCTCCATACTCTGGAGACATATTAGCAATTGTGGCCCTGGCAGGCAAGGATAGCTCGCCCACACCAACACCTGAATACAACAAAGAAACAAAGAGAAAAACCATTAAGCTATATAATAGTTAAATTATGCTATCCAAGATGTATACCATTCTCCGCAACTATGCTTACCATAGAATTCAACAAATTTTCCAATAGCACCATGCTTCCTTAGCATCTGGGTCATAGTAAGAACAAGGTCAGTAGTAGTGACACCATCCCGTAACTTCCCGCTCAACTTGAATCCAACCACATCCGGCAAAACCATGCCCATTGGCTGCATAATACGCCAACTTAGGGATTAGTTTGAAATCCTAGAGATGAAAGATGTATTAAGGCTAGTTTTGCATGCAAAGTCTGACTAGAGTTTGTTTCCTTGTTGGCTGCAATATATGACTTTTGATTTTCAAGGTGGGCAAAACTCATTGTTTTCAAAAGTCATGGGATGATCCCATCATTTTTCTGCTAATCATTTCCTTGTGAGTATCCACTTAACATTATTTACCTGGCCAAGCATTGCAACAACCGATTCAATACCACCTACTCCCCAACCCGCAACTCCGAGACTATTAATCATTGTGGTGTGTGAGTCCGTGCCAACCACACTGTCGAAGCACAGAATGCCATCTTTGTTGAAGACAACTTGGGCAAGATACTCAAGATTTACCTGAAAATTGTATTACAAATAAAAGATTAAAATAAGAGTTTCTGGGCTAGGGCACATCAAATTCTCTTGGATCTAGGAATTAGTTTACCTGGTGTACAGTGCCAGAACCAGGGGGGAAACCTGCATGTTGTGGAAAGCATTGGATGCCCATTTAAGAAAGGTGAACCTTTCTTTGTTGCGCTGAAACTCCAGATCCTCGTTTCTATCCAATGCATCATACGTCCCTGCTACATCCACTCGCACTGCATGGTCAATAACAACATCCACAGGAATCTGCGTGTAGAATCCAAATATGTATTATAAAACAGAAGCCAATGAGCTTAGAACTCTTGATGATGAATCAATAACAAGAAAATAAAGATGTACCGATGGATTGATCTTGTAGGGATCACAACCCAACATTGGCATCATGTCACGCATAGCTGCAAGGTCTACAACTGCTGGGACTCCAGTGTTGTCCTAGATAATAAATTGGATCATAATAAGCAAAAGGCAATTATATATGAGCCATAAGATAAGATTTTGTGAGATTTCATATCAAAACCAACCATTAGAATGCATCTCGCTGGCTTGAAAGGTATCTCAACCAGCTTTGGAGATGTGTTTTCCCAGTCAATGATTTTCTCGACATCACTCTCCGTAACTTGGAGGTTATCGCAATGACGGATAGCTGATTCCAAGAGGACACATATAGAGTACGGAAGCCTATCTGATGGGGCACAAGAAAATGATTTTCTTTATTAAAATTGTACTAACATATTAATGTACATGCATAATGTTAGAAAGTATAACTCTGCAATTTGTGAGTATGCAAAATAAATGTGTAAAAGGCAGACCTATGCATAGCTATTGTACTGTGTCATGCAAAATATTTTCATAAGTTAAACTAAAAGTTTGAGATGCAGCTTTTCCAAGAAGGAGACAATGGAACATTTCGTTTTTGTCTTTTTCAATATGCTACTAAGTACTATAAAGAGCTGGCAGATGAGACAAACGCCCTTGTTCAAAACTGAAGGAACTGAGTGAACACAGCATAGCTGAAAATGTCAATGCTATACAGAATTCTAGCACATAATTGCACATTCGTGATATGCAGGAATGTAAATTGCAAAGTGAAGCAAGGAGAAACAGAAATTATTACAGAACGGTGCATAGAAATTTACCAATCCTTGCATCATTTAGTGCAGGGAGGCTGAAGAACTTCCCGTATTCACCACCGCTAGGATTAGGGAGGCTGGCTAATATATTCTTGAAGCATGCTTGGTAGCTGAGGCAAACACAAGAAGACAACTAACCAATGTGAATCTACAGTTGCAGCAATGACGGTGTGATATATTTATTGGAGACAAATACTTTTTGAAGAGAAAAATTTAATAGAAATAGGCATTTCTTTGGCCGCGTTCTTTCCTAACAGTAAATAGCAACAGAGGCAGGAGCTAACTTTGAAAGAGTGACAACTTTATCTGAACAGGTTGAACATTTTTCTCCCCCCATGGAAGCCAACAAACTTTGAGGTTTTTAAACTAGAGTTTTGATATGAGAAATGAAGACTGACATTATTGGTCAACTCAAATAATACTTACAACATTTTTTTTAATTAAAGGAAGGGGTAAGGAAGACGTGGTGGCGGAGTTGTGTGTGTAGGGCAGCGGCAATGATGGATGGGCTGCTCCATGGATCGGAGCGGCGGGATTAGAATTAGAAGAGGGGAAGGCGGTAGGATGTGGTCCCTCCCCCATCCACCTCCAGCGTGGCTGCCCAGCGCCCAACAGAGGCGGAGAAACTGAAAAGCCTCCGTGGAAAGCGATGGAAGAGCAGCGCGTACGCTGACTGGCTGCCATAGGGCCCCGCCATCTCACTCTCTTCTCCCTCCATGGCCACGACCGATATACTGAACAAAAAAGAATTCACTCCAGCTCAGGCCGGCCACCTGTACAGCAACACAACAAGAAAGTACGCAGCCCAGGTGTACCGGCCGGAAAGGAAGAGACGGAGACTGCCGGCTCCGGCAAGGTCGTCGTCGGCCATTAATAAATAGTTTCGATTTTCCCTCTCGCTAACGAGGAAGGAGAAAAAAAAAGAGAGGTCTTGGAGCTCCGATCCATGCATCGATCTCCATGACGGTGTTGAGGGAGTAGGAGAGGTTGTGGGGGCATAGGTTGTCGGACATGCTTGAGGGCCGGCCGGGGAATGCATGCCTGGTGGGTGGTGCCTCAAAATATTCAATCCACATGCATGGACGCCTATTTATTTATTTATTTATTTATTATGCTTGCTTGGTTACTTGCAATGGAACGTTTGCCCTCTTCTTTCTTTGGTAATCTCAATTGATGACAATAATTTTGCAAAAGATGATGGAGGCGAATGAAAAGATGAGAATCCCCAAGTACATCTTAATCTCCTGTGCACATATAATGTTCAGCAAGCACCGATCGGAGGCTTTTGCTTGGAGTACTCCCAACATTCAAAAAACTTGCAATTTTAACACAGTACCATGGTTTAGTTTCTCAGGTTTGATTAATTATAGATTAAAAATTAACATTTATAATATAAAATAAATACCATTAGATTCATTATGAAAATGCATTTTTTAATAAAGTAGTTTAGTAGGGGAGCAAGAAATAAATTAAGGGCTTGTTCGGTTACGTAGGATTCAATCCAACCGGGAATGATACGTATAACAAAAAGTTCATGATAGATACAACAAAGGACGGGGATTTATTCCCGACTGATAAATAATTTACTCATTATAGATACAACATCACACTGGGAATCAATTCATGAGTCGAGTGGTGTGGAATTTATCCCGGTCTTTTTGTGTACCTTTCGTGAGTAGATTAGTTTCCGACTTAGAATAAATCCCGATCTCTAGTTTCATCTATCATAAATCTCTGGTTATATTTTTATTCCAGACCCGGATTAATTCCTATGTAAACGAATGAGGTCTAAAAAAATTTATGTAGATTCACCAACAAATCAGCTAGCTAGAAAGCATGATCACCCACACACAACACAGATAGGCTAGCGAACAGCGATATAGAGGGGAAACAGGAGAGACGCATGGCAAAACACATGCGACATGCATATGCATGAATCAAGTTCGAAAGCCCGCCACCGGCCTCCCGCAACCTTATATCGGTCGGCCTCCCGCACCTACTAGGTGTGGCGTCGGAGCGCCGCACGTTTTGAGGTGCCAGACCTGGAGAAAACAAGCAGACGCAGCTGAGAACCGGGCCCCCACCCAGTATCCAAGACAGTTGCTGCACCCTCGCCCATCGCTAGCCGCCGCAGCCCAGAATTTGTATTGTTGATTGCCCCATCCAGTCCGTGACTCTCTCACCATTTTTTCCCTCTCGCCATTTCTCTCCTTCAGCACCAAGCGGAGGTGGACTGTCAGCGGCAGCGGCAGTGGCTTCCTCACTCGTCGCATAGGCAGCTCCGTTCTCCCTCGGCCACACGCCCAGCGGGGATCCACGATCTGATTCCGTCGCGTCGTCGTTGGAGGCGGCGGTCATGGGAATCATGATTTCAAAGGCGGCGATAGCGGCAACGGTGCCCCCTCTCCCTGATCCCTCATCACTGTCTGTTTTGCAACCGCGATTGCGACCAAGGCCCTCCTATTTTCATGCACATGGTCCATGACCTGCTAGCTGCTAGCGTTAGGCATTCCTTTGGACTTTGAGGGGAATCAATCCACCGGAAGTAGTTTTGGACATTCAGTCTCTTTTCTACTCTACTGTTCTATTCCTTTGCATCTACTTATTTACATTTCTAGTGCCTATGTATTATGTATGTCTGTAAGACTGTAATCGTTGGGATGAGCTTAACATAATGAGAGATTATTTGTGTCGATCTTCCAGATTTGAATTACAAGTTCCTGCCTGTTATCGACACGTACGACATCCTGTATTCTGATTTTGCTTTCCCGACCGACGTTCCCGCTCTCGTGAAAAAAAGTTACAGGTACGAAAGTGGTAAGGGCGTTTTCATCCCTAATTTTGGCTTACGTCCTTAATTTTGGCACTGTCAATTACCGGAGGATATAGACGTTCAGAACAAAAAATGGTTGCAGACATTATTTTAGGTGAGGCAAACCAGGCTATAAGGTGAAAGAACAAATTGAAGCACTCATGAATGACGATTAAGCACTGAAATGTTCTAAACAATGACAAAGCAATCAAATGTTCTTAGCTATAGTATTCAACTATTTGAGTTATTGGCAAAGTTAGTTGAGTCAGTTTGTTAGGAAAATAGGGTTGTTATAAGATATGGTTGGTGGCTTGAATGAAGGGAAAATGTAATCATGGCCTGTGTGGACCTCGGGTACGGTCCTACGGATAGGGCCGGGCCCAAACAAAACCCAGACGAGAAAATTAACTAATTAACTATCAGCTCTTTAATATTCGTACAAATCACATGGGAAGGACCACCGGAGCAAAACTCATTTTCTAATTTCAAGCATAAAAATACTTGTAATGAATGTTAACCTTATTGAGAAACGTAGCCTGAGATTTATCTATATGCTTTTTATCAAGCATAAATGTCCGATAAACAATAGTAGTGCATGGATTAAGCAATTTATTTATACAGAAAAAGGTCACCAGCAGTCAGCATGAAATTTTAGGTTTTGCATGGAAGATTATAATGATGCACGATACTTCGTTAAGCATCAGCCGCCGGTCAGCAGATTATTCCAATGTAAAAACAGTACTCAGTGGAGAACACACACACAATGCAAGCTGAGAGGCATAATCATCCATCGATCACTAACCTGGAAGATGCATGAGGAACTTCACGCAGGCCGCCTTGCTGAGAAGAACGGGTCTCGCTTGCGGCTTGCCTTGGCCCTTGACGCAGAGATCAGTGGCTCATAAGTGCTTGGGATGACTCGAATTCATAAGCCGACTTGACATACATGTTGGAGGGCTAGCAGAGTCCACTTGTTGAGCTGCACACTTCACACCACAAGATCATTGACACAAGATCTCGTGTACGACACAACAAGATTAGGGCAGTCCCTACAGTAGAAACTATATATGCGCAAAATTCAAGAAATACGCATCAGCAAAAATAATCACTAGAAACCATACCACACAATGGTGAAGTCTTCGTCTAATAAATGCCAACATTTTTCCTTATCTCTTCTCTCCCATCTCTCTCACCTCTCGTTCTCTTCCCAACCTCATCCCCCGCTCTCTCTCGAAGCCTCTCCCTTCTCTACAGTAGAGAGAGGCGATCTAGGAGGCGTCGGTAGCCGCTGGCGGCCCCTTCCGCCTTTGGTGGCCTGCGGATCGTCAGGAGGTGTCGGGGACTGTTAGTCTCTCGCCCGCTGGTGGGTCCTAGGTTAGGGTTTCCTTTCTCTAGGGTTAGGTTTCCGGCAGCAGCGGCGGCGTCATCATGGAATAAGGTCCTCCCAGTCTCTCCCCCACCCTGATGGTGGTTCACTCCAGCGCTATCGGCGAGTCTGTGGAGGAGGGGCTCCTAGCGTGGAGTCCCTGTACAGGAGTTGTCCGCCGGTGGCTCGTCGTCAGATGAGTTCGCCGGCTTCTGTGGTCAAGGATGCAGTGACAGCTTTGGGTTGGATGGATGTCTGGAGAGTGGACCGGACTCGACTGTACCGCGGCGGTCTCACCGTCGACTGTGAGCCTCGATCCAAGGTTGTTGGAGCTTGGGGCGCAGCCCCGACCGATGGGCGAACGACGATCATTGCAGGCCATTTGCGTTCATGACTTTAGACGCTAAAATGAGTCCTTCTATGCAAGTTGACTTCTCAGTCTCAAGCCAGGAAGCGAAAGTAGAAGGAACCGCGGGCCAGTACAAGGAATCCGATACATTCATGGCGGGAGGCCGTCAATGGAGGCTGTGTTGCTATCCTACATGTATGAATGATCATCAGTGGATGGATGGTCCAGACGGCATTGCCGTCGTCCTCGTTCTTGTGCACAAATCCCAAATGAACGTGTCTCGTTGCTGCTATGAATACACACACTCACACATGGTGATACGGTGGCATTATATTATTGTTGTCAAGCCTATGACTGCTTCCTTCCACGTAGGTGCGAGTATTGTTGTGTGCAATGGCTGGAGACCCAAATGAGATGAAGATGATACGTTTCGAGTTCAAGCTACAAAAGAAGTTTGTTTCATGAATTGGGATCTACAAGAAATATGCTTTGAATGTCTGGTGGAGCATCATAAGATTGAGCGTGTGACCTCCAACGAAGATCGCATACACATATCGTGTGTTGTTACAGTACTGGAGGACGACTGCATTGAAGTTCCTCCTCCATCAGTACAAAGAAGCATATGCGAAAGCGTTGCATCCCAATCCCCTGTAGACGTTGTCTTCCACGTAGGTGCAGAATGCCGGGTGATATGAGCGATACGTGCCGATGTGGCAAAAGTATCTTGTATGATGGAGGCAATGCTCTACGGCCCATGAGTGGAGTCTAGCTCTGAAACTGTTACAATTATTGACACACACCCTGATGGCTTCTCGCTCCTGATCAGATATGCTAGGGAACGATCACTCCCGGAGGAGGCTGATTTATGGGACACTTCTGCCAATGCCTGGCCTTATTTACTCTCGGTCGCTGACATGTACCAAGTCAAAAGGTTGAAGCTGCACTGTGTGTCAAAGATGTGGGACATGGCAAGCGAGGAAATAGTGACTTCATTTCTACGATGGGCAATTCAGGCTAACTGCACACAATTGCAGGACAAGTGTATGTCTCTCTTGGAGCGAATCTTTCCTCACGGAATACTCACATATGATTGGGTGGTCGTATGCATTGATCATCCCGAATTTATGCACGATCTCCGTAGAAGATTACCTGAAGGGTTGTACCAGGGTCCCCTATAGTTTTAGTGTTTTATTTAAGTGTTTTAGTCATGTAATAAATAGTTGAAACGGTACATTAATATGTTGCAGTGAGTACATTTGTAATGCAATAATCGGATCATCCGTCAAACGTGAATATGAAGTAGAGTCTAGTCCTATGTGTGTGTTTGTCAATTCCATGATCCATGGTGGCACGGACAACCCAGTCAACAACTTGCCTCTCTGCGTATGGTCACTAATGTTTGGGTCCGACACCCAAGCGGTCTTTCATTTGGGTAACTAACGTTTGGGTCCATGGTCTAAAGTCTTTCGTTTCCCGCTCTGGAGCAGATGGACGGGACTTGAAATTTTGAATTCCCCGCTCCTCCTCCTAATACTCCCCGTTATATATAAAACAAAGAGGGAAACCAGGCCTCCCAATTCCCTCATGGTAATTTTCCAAAATCAGGGGATCTTCTCCTCTACCGCCGAAGAGACCTAGTAGAGCTGCAGCGGAAGCAACAACAGTGACCTTGTAAGGAATCGGATGCTCGTAGCCTAAGAGGGGAGGTAGTGAATTAGGCAACTTAAAAACTTAACCTATGGCTTCACTACTTTGCATAAAGTAAACTAGATCATTTCTACCTGGATGTGCAATCTATGGTTGATCTAGTGTGAAACCCTCATCCCAAAACAAGTTTTGCAACCTATAGCCAATCCTAGCATGATACTACTCTAGGAAAGCAAAGGCAAGCAAGGATTGCAAGAGAGTAATGCGGAAACGTAAAGAGGGATGAGAGGAAGCAAACTCTCGACATGTGATTTATCTCGTGGTATCGGTAGGCACTTAGACACCCCTAGTCCACGTTGTTAAAGCACTCACACAAGAGTATTGCTTACCAGTCACCAAGTCTCTCCCAAGAGCACCACTTGACTCGCCACAAAGGCTCGCCACTAAGGCATTCGCCAAGCTCCCTTGGTCACCTTGATGCCACCTCCACTAAAGAAGAGCATCTACACGTCCCCCGCACAGTGTCCTCACCACTCCACACCAAGCCGGAGGGTCAAAGACAATTGTCGGTGAGCCACTTAGTTCCCAAGGCTTCCGGGGCACCTTATACAACTTGATCCACTCAAGAATCACCTCACAAGGTAGGCACACCTTGCACTCACTCAGCTCTAAGCTAAGCCTAGCACTAAGCACACATACAAAGCATGTGCAAGTCTATGGATGAGCAATTTAGCACTTGTATGGCTTGGATATGATCTTGTATGTGTCTCACACTCCTTTGCACTTCCACACAATCCAGCAACCTCAAATGGGTAAGTGGAGGGAGTATAAATAGCCCAAGGCATCCAAAGAGCCATTGGCTAAAAGCTGCAGAAACTTATAGCATCGGATGAACTGATGGTCCCTTTTTCACCACCGTCGGTTCATCCAGTGCCCCTCCACGTCAGCTAGACGTTGTACTTCTCTGACACAAATCAACCATCAGATGAACCGTTGATGTATCCCATGTGTCGTTGGTTCATCTGGTGCTGATGCGTTCCGCGCTAAAGCCTTTCTGTTAGCAAACTTGATGCCATCGGATGAACTGTTTCTACACCGTCAGTTCATCTGGTGCTTAAGTGTTCTGAACCAGCTGCTCTCTGTCTTGACTCTTCAAGCCATCGAATAGACCGACACTTCAACTTCCCAAGGCATCGGTTCATCTGGTGCTGCTGAATCTGTCTTGGTGCGTCTCTGTCTTGTTTCAAACTGTTCATCGGATAGATCGATGGTCGAACCAACCAGACCGTCAGTTCATCTAGTGATACTAATTCCTGCAAGCTGGCCGTTGCTTCTCTTCACTCAATCATCCGTCGCAACTAGAATGGGAGCCGTCAGATCATCTGACAGTGCTCTTTTGTTGTTTTCTAGCGTCTTTGACTTGTTTCTATGCTTACTTTGATTGTGTTTGCATCCATAGGACCTAGATATGTCTACAAGGACATGCTAGATAATGTGGTTAGTCCCATTGCTTGTGTTAGCATGAATCACCAAAATCAACTCGAACAAATGGAAAATGGGGCCATGTTCGCTACGACGGCTTCCTCTGCTACGAGCGGCGGCCTTTCTCTGCTATGAGCAGTGGCCTTCCTCGGCAACATCCTTGAAGCTGCAAGATGGTTCAGACCTGTTGCTTCGGCAGCTCCCCCGAGGCTCACCCTGGCGTCCGCAGATCTGCAACAGTTGAGAAGAACATCATGTTCAAGGCGCAAGGTCGAGCTGCTAAATCGAGATGGCATTCGACACCTTCTTCCCTTCCTATTCGTCAGGTCTACGGTATCCTCCCTGTATTGATTGATTCAATTAGATTGCTTCCCCATGCTCTTTGGATTTCTATAATATTCTTTTATATTAGGGTGATTGTGGATCTACTATACCCTATCGCAAGAGTTTGTTCGAAGTCATTTTATTTGAGGTTTGTAGAAATTTGTAGATGAAATTATTAGACTGCTTCCCCATGCTCTCTGCCTTTGAATATTATTGTTGCATCCTTGGGTGATTGTGGATCTTCTGTTCCCTATTGCAAGAGATTGTTCCAAGTCAACTTATTTCAGGTTTGTATTAAAGGATGAAATTATTATATTTCTTACCCATGCTCTTTGGCTTTCCATATTCTTGTTGCATGCTTGGGTGATTATGGATTGGGTGTGATCGTTCATGTACCGCATTGAACTTAATAGATGAAATTGCTTGTGATTGCCAATGATCTCAACCCTTATCTCTTGTTCTTGTACTTTTTTCAGTGGGCCAAAGGGTCAACATCTGTAGTCACTCCTGTTCAGACCTGCTCCAAGGTAACAAACTTAACACCTTCTTAGTTTTCGATTGTGAATGATCTCAACCCTTACCTCTTGTTCTTGTACTTGTTTCAGCGAGCCAAAGGGTCAACATCAGAAGTCGCTCCTGTTTAGACCTGCTCCAAGGTAACAAAGTTACAAGGTCCTAATCTGAGTTGGGATCCACTGTTGCTAGATGGAAGGTACCAAGTCAATGATGCTTCTTCCCAAACAAATTAAAACAGAGGCAGCTGAGTACTCAAGAATGGGTACCAAATCCTGATGTAGTAGTGTTGATGAAGAGCGAGTTGACGCTCCTAATCAGGATGGGGTACAACTTCAACAATGGTTTGTTGCTCACCAGAAAGAGTTATGTAGCTTGAAGAAGAAGACCGAAGAATCAGAATCAACTTTGAAAATGCAGTCTGCTGAGATTAAGAGGTTGCAGAAGCTAACCGAAGACAGTGAAGACCTCCTTCGTCAACTGCTTAGTAGTAAAAGATGAAGATATTAAGATCATTAGATCAAATCTCCACTATCTCTTATGATTATGACTTGGATTTAGCTTGTTAATCTTTGTTCCTTGTGAGACTGTTATCTTGTAATAGTTTGTGATATGTGATATGAACAATATGGTTGTGCTTGATAGTAAAGAACAATTTGCTTTATTGTATAAAGAAATATGTGTTGATTACTATTTTGCCAACCAGATCGGAATTATTCTAAAAAAAAGGATCAGAATCCAAATGAAATCCATTAATATTGATGCACGATTAGTTAATTTTATATTAGCCTTCAATGGCCTTAGCCCACTTTTAATTGGGCCAAAAATCAATTTTTCAAATTACTGTGACATATAAGGTCGCAAATAATGTGCGCAATTGTTGGACTCGACCCAACAAAAAGGGCCCACCCTAATCAAATTTGTGATAGAAAAAGCAACAAATGGGCCCAACAAAATCTTTTTTGGGCTATATCAACAACGCCAGCCTACAGGAACAGTGTTGGGCTCAACCCAGTTACAAACGGGCCAAATTCGTTTTATGACGCAAATCGTTTGTCGCAATTGGCATGCCACATTGGATGCCACATCAGATTATGTCCAGCGTGGCAAGGCTGCAGGAACGAAGTTATGACGATTTGTATTGATGATTTTGCACACATCATTAAACTCATGCCGCCACGAAATAAGGTCTCATCATTAATCGCAGTTTATGGCACTGGATTAATGATGAAGGGTTTTAGTAACAACCAGCGTCATTATTCGCGGTTTATGATGAGAAACGCCCTTTTTTGCGTCACTAGTCGGCACATTCCTTGTAGTGCGTGCTTCCCACGGACATCACGCGCACGTTCCTCATCGCGCTCGTAGGCCTAGTGTTGTTCGGAATACTCTATAGGTGAAGAGCTACAGCGGTATATCCATGTGCTTGCGGACTCATTCGTAATCATAGGTGTACCTAGGTGGATCTTTCGCTCACGCTAACAAGGCATCGTTAGTTGTGACGTTAAGAAATACCAACAAGCATTTCTGGGGCCGTTGCTGGGGAACGATTGTTGTATCTATCTTCGAGCCCAGTGGTCTTCGTATCTTTTATCTTTCCTTTTGTTCTACCTTTACCCCCACTACCCATTGAGCTGTCTTCCTATCAAAGCCTCTCTACCCTTAGGGGTGAGTTCGTCTTAGAGCAACCATCAACTTCTTCATCTAGATGTGAACTCCGTTTCGGCCTTATAGCCACGGTTCAGAATCGACCTTTCTCTGGAGGGATTAGTGACAATCCTCATAATCATTTAAAGGAGTTTGAAGAACTGTGTTCATTCTTGGTAATCCCAGGCATCACACAGGAAACATTAAGGTGGAAGATGTTCCCTTTCTCTCTCATAGATAGAGCGGAGCACTGGTACACCCGCACGGTAGAAAGTGTGGACAATTGGGAAGAACTACGAGATGACTTTTGTCACTCGTTCTCCCCTTTTGGACGCATAGATTCTCTACCATGTGACTTCCTCGACTTTGAGCAGTTAGAGGCTTTGTAGGTTCAACATGGGCTAGGTTCTTACACCTATTGGCGTCTAGCCCAAAATTGTCTATACTCGATGATGTATCATTGTGCATCATTTACTCATGTTTAGACATGGAATCTACCGAAGAGCTCGACATTGTAGCTAGAGGTTCATTTGAACATAAAACTCAATTGGAAAGAGCGATCCTAGTAGCCTCTTAGAAACCTCTTCTTCGCATACCGATCATAACAAACCCCACCTAGAGTCTGAGTCGATCCATGAGAGTCTCTCAACAGCTGAATATGAGCTTTCACCTCCCACATCCTTTGATTCCTCTGTTGAGACGTGTCTCGAACCACGAATACCGAAGGAAGAAGAAATTCAACCTTCAGAGTTCTTTTCTTGGTTCGAGGATGACCCTTCTAGAGACATTAAAAATATCTTGAATCACTCTTGGCACGAAAAGCCTATGGCATCGATGAGCCTTTATGAGGTCCTCGATGAAATTTGGAATCATGGGACCATAGTGGATTGGTCACCTCAGGGATTAAAGCATACATCCGAAGCATTTCGGGTTAGCTCGATTTCAACAACCATCCATTGTTCCATGAGGGGAAACATCATAGATGTTGTTCATGACCCTACTGCTGGAGCTTGCATCATATCAGAGTACCTTTTGGATACTCTGGTGGGTGACATGCCCCTGACCCCAACCGATAGGCTTTTCCAAAGTCCCACATGGGGCTACTTTTTCCCATGTCGAGGGATTGTTAGGGACGTGCCAATCATCATAGTAGATCCTAGTGTGCTAGATTTTCACATTTTTGACATCATGGATTTTGATCTTCTCCTAGGCTTCCCATTAGAAAAACTTCTTGATAAATCCCAAGGAAGCCTAGATGAAAAGTTTAGGGAAACTTGTTCTGTCCACACCAATCATTCCAAAAATCTTTTGGTAGAACCTTCCCTCACACCCACGGTACCTCCTTTACCTCCCGATCCTCCTAACGAAGCATATATTGAGGAGGCCATTGAGGAATGGTCAGATGGAGTGACAGACTTTTCCGAAGCAATTTGGAATAGTTCCCCTTCTTGGATTGTTCCTTGTTCCATTAGAGGGACTACCGTATACTCCCATTGTAACCCCATCATGGAGGTTAACATCATGCCATGGCGTTTAGCGGAAACTCTTTTGGGCAATGTTCCACTACCACCATCCCACTTACTCCTCAAGACTTGTCCTTTTAAGCACATTCTTGAATGTTGGGGGGTTGTGCGTGCCATACCACTCATGATAGACAAGATCGAGGTTAGCTTGGACTTTCACATCTTCGATGTCCTCGATCTTGATCTCCTCCTAGGCTCCCCATTAGAGAAACTCTTTGACACATCCTTAGGGAGCCTAGATGATAATCTTAGGGAAGCCACTTCCGCCACCACTACTCCTTATTTAGGACATTCCAAGGTGAAGCTTCTTCCCAAGCTAAACCTACTCGAGAAGATGATGCATACATCTCCATTCGCGTCATCTGAGCTTATTCTCATTGAGGTCGTGGACTCCTCTACTCCTCAAGAGTTCGACTCAAAAGAGTCTCTTCATCTTTGTGAAGATGAACGATCATCATCATTCTCGATCGAGTTTCAGCCTCTTCGAATTCTCTCTGGCCCATATCATGTTGCTTTCGATCTTGGTCGAGAGTCGACATTGAGGTTCCATGATGGATCTCTTGAGATGGAGAATTCAAGTTCCATGTCCTATGAGGCACCGGCTCTGGAATTCTTAGGGAAGGATTCCATCTTTGAGCATGGTAAATTCATTTTTAATACACCATATAAACCATGCCCGCATCATGCCTCTCCAGAGTCCGTCATGCTTAGTGAACCAAGCACACACGAGGGCTACAACCACCTTCTAGTCCTCTTTTGCAAGAAGGTTAGAAGGTTGATTGTAGATGCATATGTTCACCATAAGCATTGCAGATTTCATATGAGCAATGTGGCACTAACCTTGCAGCTGAAGCTTTTCTGATACATCATTGATTGGTGTTTGATGGGAATGACGTCACCAATGATAGCTACAAGATGAAGTTCCCATGGTCGAGCTTATGGCCTTAAATAAACAAAGCTCTCCCAGGAGATAGCCTGGATTAGCATAGGATTTGTTTTCCCTTTTTGAATAAAAGCAAGAGCGTGTTTTAGGATAAGTTGTCCTTTGGGTATTTCTGCTCACCAACCTTTCAGGTGGAGATTGAAAAGAACAATGGAAAAGTGATACCTAAGAACATGTGAGCTGCACCACCTACAACACCTTGGTAAGCTTTGGTGAGGAAACATTTACAAAAGGAAGCTTGATCTCCACACACTTGAGTTTTGTTGCCTAGCAATGCAAACTCCAAGTGTGGGGGAGGTATGCGAGTATCCCAAGTAAAAGTTCCTCTCCTACCAAATCTTATCCTGGTTCAGAGATGATATCAGCTCTTGCATCTTGCCCAGCTAGCTAGGTACGTCCTGCTCTTGACTTTAAACAAAGCCCTTCCGGGAGGTTGCCCGAGGTTCACTGTCTTTTGCTCGTGCTTATGTCTCTTTGAAAATAGCTTGATCACGTTTCCATGCTTCCTTTATCCTTGTTCATCTACTCTGGTTTGAATATATGTTTCTCGAGCATGCATTCATAGGCTGTTTTAAATTAAGCATGGTGCTTAGGTTAAAATTGTCTAATTCAGTCAAAACAAGACATGATGTCAAGTTTTAATTGATGAGCCTTAGAGTTATATTTCCAAAGATTTTGGTTGCATATATGTGGACTAACCCCTGAAGGAAATTGTCAAATCCAAATGGGTAAGTAGTTGAGTTATATTCAAATGGGAAGGTAAGTCAAGGTGTCAGATTCATGTTGCACAACATACAAATAAGGTACATATGACCACTCAAAGGTCCAAGGTAAGTATATCCTCTGTTGTTTATGAAGTGCATTTTGATCTAACCCTGTTTGAGTAAATGACATGGTGACAATAAAAAAACCAAAACTATTTGAATTTGAATAAAGGCTCTATGGTTCTCGAAACAATAGGGTCCATCTTTTGTTTCCACCTTTGTCTGAAGAACATCACCAAAACAAACCTCAGTGTGGGGGAGTTCTCTCAAGTTCATCATCGACATCTACTCGAGAACTCCCACACAAGGGCTGCACAACATCGACTACACCTTCATGCTAAGGGACAAGGTAAACTAGAGTGAACCGACTACCTCATGGGTTAGCCGAAACACTACTGCTTCTTCTTGATCCCGTTATCCTTCAGGAGTGATGGTATGTGCAACCCTCATTTCACTCTCCCTGATTCATGAGTTTGAATGAATTTTAGTTCTTATCCACTAAATCAAACTCAGAACAATGCTTCACATGCTCAACATGTTTCCTATGTTTGGATTGCATATGTTTTATTCCTAGCCTATCATCTTGATGCTTGTGAACAAATACCGTTAGGGAACTCATGCCTATCTAAGTAGTTGGTGTTTATGATATGGTTTGATGATATGATCTTCTCTCTAATGTTTGAGTACTTGGGAATTTTATTTTGAAAATTCTGAAAACTCTTTGCAAAGCTCCTCTTTGATATGCCATTGTCCTACCAAAGCCATATGATGTTTTAGTTAAAAACCGTGTACTCATATGCTGCTTGTATGTACTCATATGTTGCTTGTCTTTACATTGAGCTTTGTCAAATTGTTGTGACCCTTGCGAGAACTCTTTTTGTACATTCATGATCAAGATTCATGTGCACGCCACCATTTCCCCTTGCTATGCATCTATACTAGAAGTTCGCGTTGTATCATCCATCTGTTCCACAAAAATAAGGCTCTATGTGTGGTGTGATCTCTCTCTCTCTCTCTCTCCAAAAGTATCCTTGAAAAAAGAGACATGGGCTATTCAAAAAAAAAGAAAGACATGCTCGAAGCATGACGGAAAAAAAGAAATAAAGGATAGCCCATGTCCAACATATAGAAGGAAATGAGAGAGATGGGATCATGCAAAAAGGAGTTCCAACAAACTAGATGGTAATAACTAGCACCCATTCTGGGCCTAGTGTACACCTTATCATCACCACAATTTCCATCATATATGGTAATATCTAGCACCCATTCTGGGCCTAGTATCCACCTTACCATATCCATACTAGTGCACATCTTAATCTAATTGTATGATTTGATTTTCTCCTTGGATCCGGTTCTTGACTTTGCAATATATGTGAGGCAAGTATGCTTTATCTTTTATCCTATCCTGAGCTCCACATATAGCCATCATTAGAAGTAGGATAAAGAAAGGCAATTATAATGCCTTGGTAAGGACATATACACATTGAGCGATCTGAGAGAATCAAATGAGGAGCTAAGCAAAGTTTGTTTTTGGAAACTTATTGCAAAACCCCAAGTTACTGGACATGAAGAGCAGGGGTGACTTGATTCACTACCATTCCGTTCCTCAACTACCCAAGATAGCATGATAGACACTCCACAGAGTTCACAGGTACAAGGTATGGTTTGGAATATCTCTTATTCTTGTTTCATACCTTTGGATATCATGTCTTACCTTGATCTGTTTCCCTTCACTCAAGATGAACAAAGGTCAAGTGTGGGGGTGTTGTTGACGGCTGTTAAGCACCTCTTTTATGCCATCAACTCCTGCATAAAGTACATGAAATGTAATCATCAACACTAGTGATAGGACTTATTACTAACAAATTCCACAAGTGGCGATATATATTTGAATGTAGGCAATTAGCACAAGAAATAGTGCAAAAGCACACCTTGTCCATCCACCTCATCGATACAAGCCTCTCCACCTCAACCAATGAGGGGCTGCCATGCAAAGTGCCCCGGATCGGTGATGTCATCAATCCAAGTGAGACAACTATGATGAATCAGAGCTCGCCACGTGGCTTTCACAAGGATTCAAGGTCCCACTCGGGGAGCAAACCAACATATAATTCAGTGTGCACTTAGGAACATACCCAGGGGCCCACATACCACTCACAGGAGAAAGCTGGACCAGCTGGACCCACAAGGGTTCGGCCGAACCCTGGGTTCGGCCGAACCCTGGGTTCGGCCGAACCGACATAGGCCCGGTTGATCTCGGCCTTCCACATGGTGCTTACTCATTGGTCCTAAGCTGTATTCCCGAGGTGCTTTGGTGATCCACCGTGCTCCTCCCTGCCTATAAATAGAAGGGGAGGGGGCTCATCATGAGACACACACTTCTTCTCCTCCTTCTCACTATTGACTTGTGGCTTCTCTCATTAGTAGAGGAGAGCTCTTTGTATAGGATTAGTGCTAGCTTTCTAGTGCTTTAGAGATTAGGAAGAGAGTGAGGGGGATCTTCGGGACATGCCAGATTTGTTGGCGTCTTTCCCCAAGAACAAACCTCTGCGGATGTTGTTGATCTTCAATTAGAGCAAAGTGAGTATTTTGGTATATTCTATTTAGACTAAAGTGACATTCATATTTTGGTGAGTGTGTTCTTGTGTTCATACCTTGTTCATAGTTTAGAGGCTTGTGTTCTTGTGAACATAACCCTCTGATCTTGAGGTTAGGGTGCATAAGTTTGCATTCCGTTTATATGCTTATTTGTCAACTAGAATATAGTTAGTGCTTGTGCATGTTTCTCATTAGATCAAAGTTGCATTTGTGATTTTTGCATGTGGTAGAGTTACCTTGAGCTAGTTCTAGCTTTTCTACTCACGGGTTCGTCGCTTCCTATTTATACAAAGTGCTATAGTAGGGCTGCGGGTATCTATAGCACAGACGTATCCAGGCTATAGTAGTGATTGGTAGTGTAGACGTGGTGTCTATACTACGGGTTATCCTTCATTTGCCTTATACCCCATGTTTAGATAGAGGTAGGCCGCGGTAGTGACAGCTGTTGGACCCTTTGAATTCCTCGGCATCCGGGAATAGCGTAAAGCTTAAGTGCCGGAACTAATTGTGAGAGTCAGGAAGTAGCCGGTGCCCAAAGTGAGTGACATTACAGAGAAGTTGTTCTTCGACTCTATCTCTACCTGCTGGATCCTTTATATCCATCTTGTCCTACAGAGTGGTGTCCTTAGACCATATCCAAGTTAGGAGTTAGATCTCACCGTTCCTTGGATTCGATACCCTTCGAAATACTCCTTAGGTGAAGTGCTACAGCGGTATATCCGTGCGCTTGCAGACTCGTTCGTAATCATAGGTGTACCCAGGTGGATCTCGCGCTCACGCTAACAAGGCACCAGTAGAAGTGACATTAATTAAGAAATACCAACAATGTTCATAGGGGTAGAGGCGTCTGTGGTCGATGCAGACGGTGCTGGCTATCTTGATGTCGAGGCAGTGGTGAGCGACGTAGGCGCGGATCCAGCGGAGGCAGATCCCATGGTCTCGCCGATGAGACACTTGGACCCGATGCGCTGAAGGATGGACTCGACGAGCTCCACGACGTGGTTGCTGGCGACGCAGAAGAGCTCCCAGCGCTGCTTGAAGGCCTCGAATGCGGCGGCCGCCATCTTCTCCCTGCCCGCCAGCGTGTAGGCCGACAGCACGGCGTTGGTGCGGGCCTCCCTGGCTAGCGCGGTGGACAGCGGTGCGGGCTTCCCCGTAGGGGACGGCGGCGCAGCCTATCTGAGTGGTTTTTGCACGGGCGTGGTCAGGGAAATGACGATGTAGTTTGTGGGAGGAAGCTGTGTCCAGCAAGTTTGGGGGAAGGGAGGGACCTCCTGAAAATTATAGGGTTGTTTATAGGACACCGTTGCAGTTCATTTTGGATCCAATTTCCTCTATTTTAAGGGTAGACTATTGGTAGGGCACCGTTGCCGTCAGTTTTATCATGCCACCTATTTCTCATTTTTATGTGTCACCGAGGGGAGAGAATCCCCCACCTGAATTTCATTAAAAGGTCTTGAACAGTCTTCAACAAATTTTAGCTGAAAATAGAAAGGACACAATACAACTGCGCACAACAAGATAACAGAAACAAGGCAGAAAACAAGCATACAATTCAAATGATGAGACATGACACCAATTAGAAAGACAACTACCGATCACCGACTTGAGTCGGCATCGTAACGGCATGCTTGCTAGATAATACGTCATAGCCATTGCGCTTTCATGTCACCCTTGGTAGCTACGCCGCTCTAATATCACCCTCCATCTGAGGATCATGTCAACGGAATGGGGACTAAAGGTGACGGGAGGCATGCAGACCAAAGCTCACTAAACATAACAATCTTCCTTTTGAAGCTGATTGTTACAGTCGCAAAGACAATGCCCCATGGTGTCGTCGTCGTCCGTTAGAAACTATGATATGTCTTTCCCAGCGACTCATCACAAGCAGATGCCCAAGGAACACTAATGGGCATCAGCTGCACCACAGGGTATCAACCTCAATGCAACCACTATAGCCTGCGCTGCGTCTTGGACAGCATCGACAAGAACCAGTGAACCACCGTCGGCACCCGCCGACAGCCACCATGTTGCTGCCTGTAGTGATGGGCCAAAGCCGGCCGGCAGCAGTACGTGCGGCACAGGGAGGGATGGGACACGGGAGTCAGGGACCGCGCAGCAAAGCACCGCTTGGTGCAGCTGCCGGCCGCCGCCGTCGCCATCGCCAGCGAGCGAGACGAGGTTTAATTTGGGGTGGCGCTGGGCGTAATAATAAATAAAAATCTCTATAGCATGCAGCAACGAACGACGAATAAGGCAAGAGTTGTAGTCTGAAATTTTGATCCATCATTTGGGCATCTAATGCAAAAGACAATCCACACACACCGGCCTTCGGGAGCATAAGAAATACTAATTAATACTCCCTCCATATCGTTTTATATGCCGCTGCGGACAGGTTCGACAGAATTAAGGAAGAAGGGAGTTTACGTTTTTGCCGATGAGAGCAGGCAGGAGAGACTGCGGGTAACAGGGGAGGTAGCAGGCTAGCAGCAGAGACTCATGTGAGCAAGCGGTTGAGCCAGGGGTAAAAATGGGAGGCCACTTTTGATGTGAACTATAACGTCAAATATTTTATTAGGAAACGTCAAGCATGGCATGTCCGTGTTAGGTCTTACTAGGAACGCGAGTCTGGGTAACCCTAGACGCGACTATAATAAGCTGCCAAAAAAAGCAGCGAAAACCCAAAGCTAGAACGGATCCATCCATGGTACTGGAACTTTCTCTTCGTCGCTTCTCATCATGCGAGGCAAAAACCCGGCAAATTAAAACGATATATATGATGCGTTGCAAATGCACCCAACAAGAAATGAAGAGAAAAGGTGTTGAACAAATCAAACGATATGATGTGGAAAGAAAGATTTACCTGGAAGAAAACAGATCGGAACGCTCTGGAAATTAAGTCCCTGAGGTCTTAGAGGAAAGCACGCATTTTTGGAGAAAAAAGTAGGAGAAGCCCGCAGGTTAGCTCACACCTCAGATGGTGGCCGTGTGGGTGCAGGCAATGAATGAATATAAATCCAGAGAAGACGTTTTGATTGACCTCAACTCCATAATATTGTTGCGAGAATGTGGGGTGCAGCTAGCCCAGACTATACGTAACTCAAAAAATATGTAGTGTATCATGGGACTGCTTGACCAATCTTTTATGTTTACAAAAAGGATGCTTAAAAGGGATCTCCGCTAGGATTTCCTAAACTGTAGCATCCTAAGGGTGCGTTTGGTTAATGGGTCGAGCTGGATTGGAACGGGTTCGACCCATGTCAACCTATGTTTGGTTCGAAAGGTCCTGAATGGGTTAAACTGAAAATCGAATATACCTCCTAGATGCGGGTCGAGTGTATCCACCCAAAACAAATGGACACACTCGACCCAGGTGGACGCCGTCATCTTTGCGCCAGCGGGAGCGGAGCAAGAGGGAGAGGGAGGGGCGTGGCGTGAGACTCTGGCAGCTAGGCGAGCACAAGCTCCGCCGCCACTAGGAGAAGCAAGGGTGGGTGGCACTCATCACGGGGAGAGGCAGTGGTGGGAGGGGCTCCTCCGCAGGGAAAGGTACAAGTGGGCGAGGCTCCTTCGCTGATAGAGGGAGGGGCGGGTGGTGCTCGGCACCTAGATGTAGGGTTGTCCAGGGAGAAAGGAGGGGTGGGCGGCAATGGCTAGCGTTGGGGAGAAGAGACGGGCGGGCGAAGACAGCCGGCGCCGGGGAGAAGGGAGGGGCGGGCGGCGCTGTCGACCTAGGGAGCTCTGCCGTCGGCCAATGGTGGGGGAGGACTTGGTTGAGGAGACCGGGGAAGATAAGGCAGGGTAATAAAAAGAAAAAATAAGAAAATGTTAATGTGGATGATAGGTGGACCTCGAAGCTAACAGGTGCGACCGTATCTAACTGTGTTAAAAACATCCATCCCAACCCTCTCAACCTTTTCAAACAAACAAAAATTGGCTCCAACTCATCCCTATCATCCAAATATGACTTGGGTTCACTCCAACCCACAAAAGGGCGTTAGCTCCGACCCGACCCACATCATCCCAAAACCAAACACACCCTAAGAGAAATATAAATAAATCCTAACAATTACATCAAGAAAAAAACAACCTACCTCTATTTTTGTAGGACTACTTTACACATCTAATGATCTGTTGACACCCACGAATGGCAAAAGCCAGATCAGGCTGGGCCAGCCGGTTAGACCGGGTTCGCCAGGCGGTCTGACCGGGTGTGCCCTGTAGCCAGTCTGGCAATAGACCACCAGGCGGTCTAACCGCCTCCCAGGGGCGGTCAGACCGGGTTACCCCGAGTCTGAGTAGAATTAGGAGTTTTGGCTAATTCTGAGATGTCAAACGTTACTTGTAGGGCAAGACCTCCCACCCTATAAATATAAAGGGTCGTGGCCGATTGAGAGCTATCATCCAATCGAACATATCAATTTACTATTTTTATCTCCAATCCCTAGCTTTTCCAACCCTAATTGTTCTCCTCCTTCGTCTCCACGGCGGTTGAGGAAGTTCTGAGTGGCCTGCCGATCTCAGGACAACCCTAAGCGCACTATTTCCGACGGTGTCCTTCCCGGAGCAGTGAACTTAATTAGGTTTTCGGTGACACCCCTGTCCAAGGCGGTTAGACCGGCCCCAATAGGCGGTTTAACCGGCCCGTGCCGGGACTTCGACGAGGTGATTTTCGACGATCATGCAATCTAGTGCACTCCTTTGTTTCGACCAGGAAAAGTGTCGGGGTTCTCTACCACCGGCAAGTAAATTTGTACGATCGCGTGTGCAGACCCGGATGTTTGGCATGAGAGACACAAGGATTATACTGGTTCATGCCTCTAGAGATTAACACCCTATGTCCAGTCTAAGGGGGTAGTGTTCTTATGCCAGATGTTTGTAGTAGGGGATACAAACTAGACGGGAGAGGGATTCGAGGCCCAAGTCCCTGGTGTGAGTGGTTCTTGTAGCCTGAAGGCGTACGTTTGTTGTTGCTCGGTTACTCGATGGCTCGTGTCTGAATCTGTGAATGTTGTGTTGTGTGTTATACTGACCCCCCCGCCCCCGTGCTTTTATAGCCACAAGGGGGACGGGTTGAGGGGTAAAAATGGGATACAAATTTATGCTACAGTGCTACACTGTCGAGCATCCTTCCCCACATCGGGCGATTGTCCAGACGTGGGGAATAGGCGTGGACTGTTGTAGAGTGGTTGTTGACCATATGGCCGTCCCAGAGCAGTTGGTTCTGAGTAGTTGTCTCCTGCGGCTCCCTGGGTACTTCTCCGAGTAGTTCAGTACTGTGGGGCATTAACTCCGTGCTCCTGTTCCCGGCAGCGTAGTAGGTATGCGTCTTTGGAGGGGTTGTTGAGATCTTGTTCTGATTGGATGGTGTGCACTATGCCAGATGGGATGGCATGCACTGTGCCGTTCATGGTGTCAGTCAGCAATGGCTGCCTATGCCTTCTGACATCGGGCGTGCCCTGCCAGTACTGCCCGGAACGGGAAAAAGGTGCCTTACGTGGCGTCTTGGGAGCGGGCGTGCACAGAGGGTCTGCCACATCAGTGGTGGGCCTCGCCCGAGGCTGACTTCTGCACAAAGACTTGGCTTAGTCAGGGGCGTAGACTACTCATGCGAACGGGTAGTCGTGGCCGAGGCGGAAACTTGTCGTGCAAATGGGTTGTCGTATCGAAGGTCGGAGAAGGAGGGGTAGTCGTGCGAACCGCCAAGTACTCAGAGACGGAGTATCTTGTCGTACAGACAGCCAAGTACTCGGAAAGCCGGCCATACTCCCCAGTTTGATGGTTGCCGCGTGGTGGGCCCTAGTTCAGGCCCTCGTCAAAAAGTGTCAACACACTTTTGGCGACTCCGCTGGGGATCAAATCTGGTTTTTGCAACCAGTTTGTTTGACGTTTTATGGGAGCGTGTTGCAAAGTCGACCCAAAGAACGTCGTGATAGTGAACATCGAGGAACTCAGCGAAGAGGACCAGAGGAAGTACACTGAGCTCCAAGAGTACATCAAGCAGCAGTTTCTCTCTAGCGCCAAGAAGGATCGTTCAGGAAAGGTGATGATGGCTCAAGAATTCGAGTTGCCGGAAATCAAGCTTAACAAAGACAAGGTTGAGGTAATACCCACTGTAAGCCAACCTCCTTCTGATCTAATTATGCAATTATCTGCTATATCTGATAAATTTGAGCGTGTGTTTAATGATCAGAATAGTTTAGTTGCCAGTGTTGTTACTCGCCTTGAAAAAGTAGAGGGTAAACATGTTAGTAATGATGTTCCTGATGATCATATCCCTCAAGTAGATTGTTGATGGTGAATTTCCGTCAACCTAGCCATGATTTTACCTTCGGTGTTGGCATTGATTTAACATCCAAACTAACGATCCTAACCCTCATGATATGTCAAGTTCGCATTCGCATGTGGTTTTTGGAGTTTGTTGTTTACGCAGGGTTTTAACGCTAAAAGGGAGACTTCCCGGGAAAGTTCATCAACCACTTTGTGAGAAGATCATGAAGCCCGGCACAAATCAAGACACGAAGTGAATATGACTCCAAGTGGCCCAAGGACCGAAGCGTGAAGCCGTGAAACTCCGATGACCTGAACAGAAAATGCTGAAGCTTGCGCGACAAGGAGCCCTATCCAAACCGTGGAGAAACTAACGCCAAGGGCCCACGTGCAGAAGGTGGAAAGTTCTAGAAGACACGAGAAGCGATCGGGAGGAAGCCGTGGCCGAACTGGGCCGAAATGGGCCCAGGCTGGCCGGCCCAGCCCATTCCAAGCCCGGTTCGGCACCCCCTTTGACCTAGCTGATCCTCGGGCTATTTATAGCCCCCTACCAAGAGCCACGCATCAATTCCGCCATCCACCGCCGAGGAGCAGAGAAGCTAGAGGGACACCATCTCAGAGAGGAGGGTCGTGCTAGTTGTCTAGGGTTTCCCTAGCCAACGTGGGAACCTTGCATGGAAGACCACGTCGGAGCTCCGGAGCAAGGATCAAGATCGAGGTAGGATCCCGGTGGTGATCTTGTTCATGTAATCATTCATGGTGAAGTTTTATAGTGAATCCGATTTCTAGCGATCAAGTGCCTTCTCGATGATTTTGTTCTCCCTTGGTTTTGCTTCTTCCTCAATCTATACATAAGATAGATTGCATAGGGTGCTCTTGTAGCGTGGTGGCTAGAGATGCATACCGGACCAACCAAGTGTTTTCAACTTGTTCTTCTCGAACTCGCCCTAGGCTAACCCGCATGAATAGGAGTGCGTTGTGACAGAACGGTGGTTCCAAAAGGCGGGCGTCCACTAGTAGAAATATGATCATCCATGACGTTTTGCTCGTGATGCTGGTTACTTTCGTCACAGAATATTATCTTTCTATGACGAAATTTTGATCTTCGTCATAAGTTACAAGTGACAAAGATTTAGCTCGAACATTAATGACGAAAATGGAAATAAAGTCACAGAACACTAAAAGGAAATCGTCATAGATTGTGTTTTCGTATGGCCTATTGTAGTGATGAAACATAATCGTCACAAATTAGATTTGCATCGTCATTGTTTATTTGCCTCGTTTGGCACACCTAATGATGAAACAAATTGGTCACATAGCTTCGGCCTTGCCCAGACGACCTGCTCCACTTTTTTTTTTTTGCAAAGAGGGATAACATTGCGATCACTACAAGAAATGTATGGCTTTGTGATGTATTTCGTTTGACAATATGACATAATATCATTATATCATTCATTTTATGACATAATGTATTAGCCATATCAATTTAATGACAATAAAAAATCGTATGTCACAACATATGCCATACATGTAGTCTAGTATCACCAAATGAATATAGTTGCTATGTCATAAAGCCTATTTGTTAATGTCATAAATATATGACAAAAGTTGGAGGTCACAAAAAAAATTATTGAATTATTTTAATTTTTTCTTGGCAGCCTTCGCATCCATAATGCCTTGTCAGAAATTGTTTTTCCTTTTTCTTTCTTCTATTTATGAGCAGCCCAATTTTTTTTCGAGGCCCAAAAACCACCTGTGCATCTGGAATTTAAAAAATACCATTGAACTACTACTTCATTTGTGTTTATTGTTTGAAAAAAGTTTTAAAAAACCTGCAAACATAGGAATCGAACCCATGACCTAAGCCTTCAAGTAACCAGAGCTATACCATTCCACCAATTCTATGTTTGCGAAATAATCTAGTCACCAGATCTTCTTAAACTAAGGCCACCCACGCCTCGTCGGACCACCCCAGAACAAACGTCGTCACCCGGTAGACAGCCCAGTAAGCCCAACCGCGCCTCATCTGCCCGCCCAGCCCCAAAATCCCCCAAAAAAGAAGTTGTAACATGGGTTTGAACCCATGACCTCCAACAACTATGTATCATGCCTTACCACTGAGCTACAAGTTGGTTTGTGATAAGGTTGTGAACGTCATTATAGTAATACTTTAGACACCCGTTGGTATAACAGGACACGCACTGATTCGATCTCGTTCTGGACCAATCTCATTCTGCCACGTGGCAACACCGAGGGGAAGATGAAGAACACACAGATTGATTCATTTTCCCTTTTTGATTCGGAATTAAAACTTGTAATTAGTAATTCTTCTCATAAAAGCTCTAAATTTCATGATTCTTTTTTCTACTTTTTTGTAAAATCACGCTCTTTTACTCCATCGAATTAATTTGTCTTCAGATTGCTATTTCTCGGTTCTATTTGTATAGCTTATTTTCTTACACCTAAGTATACATATTAGAAAATCATTTGTTGGCATAACAATTACTAATGTATATATATGAACCACGTACATTAGCTAGTAATGCACCTCCACCATCCACTCATGAAGTTCATTAAGAATTGTTGGACAAGTGTAGTTTTTCTTTTTAATCTTTGACTAAAACTTGTAACTAGTCTTTCTCCCTCGTACTAACTCAAAATGTGTTGATTCTTTTTTCTAAATGCTTGTAAAATCATTCTCTAGCATCCCATTAAAGTTTTAAAGGATGTAAACAAAGTGGTACTATATATCTTTCACAACCAAGAATATCTCTCACTTAGTCATGTAGGACTATGTGTGCCATGTATGGCTTTGTGATGTATGTGCATGTGCAGTAACAATTTGTCAAAATCACTTGAATTTTTTATGTGATGCATATACACCAAAATCATGTGGCTATGCAACTTTTAAGATTTTTCTGACCACTTTATGATATTTTAACATTTATTCATTAGTAATTCAACAAATAATCACAATAATAGGTAAATTTGATCAGAAAATTCCATAAATTCACACAACAACATATTTTAGCTCCATAACTATCCCATAAAAGTTTCAAATGATTTCGATAAATTGGTACTATACATTCTTCACAACTACAAACATCTCTCACTTAGTCATATTGGACTATGTGTCCCATGGATGCCTTTGCGATGGATGTGCAACAACACTTTATCGAAATCATTTGAATTTTTTATGTGATGATTATACACTGAAATCATGTTGATATCCAACTTTTTATATTTTTCTAGCCAATTTTTGATATTTTCACATTTATTCATTAGTAATACAACAAATAATTACAGTAATAGGTAAACTTGGTTAGAAAATTCCACATATTCAGGCAACAACATATTTTTGCTCTATAGCCATCCTATAAAAGTTTCAAATAATTTCGATAAAGTGATATGGTATATTATTTACAACTAGAAACATCTTTGAATTAGTCATATTAAAAAAAGAAAAAGAGAAATAGAGAAATAGAAAAACAGAAAGAAAAAAGTAAAAGGAAAAAAAGGCCATGACAGCCAGCCCAATATCTTGCCATCATCAGCAGCCGCCAGGCCTTATTCTCCCTCAACTTCGTGCCCAAGACCGCAGACTTGCGGAGGCGGGCGTGTCGGTGTTTTAGACCGGCAAGCCTACCAAGGGGGTACCCGAGGTAGATGATTGTGGTGGGGATCGCCAGATCTGGAACTCGAAGGTATGCGCAAGGACACGGGACACAAGATTTATACAGGTTCGGGCCGCCAAGGTGGTGAACCCTACGTCCTGTTTGGGGATCAAGTATGGCGCCCTGCGCTTGGTGTTGGGTTGTTCGCATGTCCTCCTAGGTACCCGACCCTCCTTTATATAGTCCAGGGGGCGGGTTCCTAGTCGGTTACAAGTTAGGAGTCCTAGTAGGATTACACGGAACGAGTCCTAGTAGGATTAAAGGGGAATTCTAGTAGGAGTCCGTCTTCATCCTTCCACCCGGGGTGTATGCCCGACAAGCCCCCGAGCACGTTGGAGTCGAGAGTAGTAGTTCGAATAGTCTTGAAGCCTCTTTGAGTAGTTCTTGAGCGTCCTCGAGTACTGCTTGGAGAAGTCTTCAATAGTACTTGAACTGCCACGAGGCTGGAAGGTGGTCCAGCTCATGAGTCTTGAAGTCGAGATTATATGGAAGTGCGATTGCAGAATCACACTCCATATGGAGTAGCCCCCGAGCCTTAGGTTGAGTCGTGAACTCTAGCTGAGGGTCAATCTTGCTTCTGAATCTTCCGTCTTGAAAATTTTGAATGATGGGTGTAGTATAGTAGCCCCCGAGCCTTGAAATGATTAGGTAATCAATCCAAGGGTCTTCAGTGTTCGCGAAAGCCATCATCTGAGTACTGTTGCAGTGTGTAGCCTCCGAGAGAAGAGAGCCGTATGAGCCACGTCGAGCAGTTGTTGGTGCGGAGCCCCCGAGCTTGAGGGCGAGCAAAGCCTGCTGAAGTTATCCTCGAGTAATAATTGAAGTGCAGCCCTCGAGCTGGAGAGTTTCCGAGTAGTAATTTGGCATCGAGCCGTGGAGCTTGAGAAGTAGTCATACCATCAGAGCGGACTTTAGATGCGACCGAAGTCGACTTTAGATGCCGGCAGAGCGGACTTTAGAATACGACTTGAAAACCGAAGTCGAATTTGTGTCGTGTGGAGCGGACTTTGAGATGCGACTTGAAAACCAAAGTCGACTTTGAGATTGCCGCGTTAGAGCGGACTTTGGGATGCGACCGAAGTCGACTTTAGTTGCTGTGCGGAGCGGACTTTGATATGCGACTTTAAAAGTCGACTTTGTGCCACACGGGGTGGACTTAAGATGCAAAAAAACGAAAAGCACATCCGGAAGGCAAAATCGAATAAAATTCAGAGAAAACGAGTAGTTTTGCCACCGGAGCGGGCTTAAGATTGCGACCGAAGTCGACTTGAGATTGCGATTACAGAAGTCGACTTGTGCCACCAGAGTGGGCTTGGGTGCGACTGTTAGCGTCAACTTGTGCCACCAGAGTGGACTTTGGGTTGGCACCGTTAGAGTCGACTTTTGCCACCGAAGTGGACTTGAGGTGCGACTGTTGAAGTCGACTTGAGTACTTAGGGTACTAGGACCCATGGTACGAAGCGTGAGTACTTAGGGTACTTGGACTCATGGTACGGTGCGCAAGTACTTAGGGTACGAAACCCATGGTACGGGGCGCGAGTACTTAGGGTACGAAACCCATGGTACGGAGCGCAAGTACTTAGGGTACATGGACCCATGGTACGGTTGCCGCCAAAGCGGGCTTGAGATTGCCTCCTTGGGATACAACCATTGTGACCTCCGAAACTCGGTACACCCAAAGCCGTTGCGAGAGCCCCCGGGATGTAATGTACCGAACTCGTGGTGGAGCAACCAAAACTTAGTATACCAAACTCGTGGCCAGAGCCCCCGAGATTCAGTGTAATAAGCTCGTGGCGGTTTGGTCGATATATCCCAAGACTAGTCGGTAGGGTGTGGCTCTCGTGAAAACCCGCCGAGAAGCTTATACTGATGAGTAGTCGCTAGGACCCGTAGGCCGCTTACAGCTGAGTAGTCACTAGGACCCGTAGGCCGCTTACAGCTGAGTAGTCGCTAGGACCCATAGGCCGCTTATAGCTAAGGATCCGTTAAGTAGCCGTAAAAGCTAGACCCTAGAGTACATAAGGCACTTGGACCCATAGTACGGTACGTGAGTACTTGGGCACGAAACCCATGGTACAGAGCGTGAAGACCATGTGCAGCTAGGTACCATCGTTGCCAGGACGCGAGGGCCACTTACAGCTAGGTTCCATCGAAGCTTACACACGCAGTATGCCGCCGAAGCAGGTGAAGGTGCGACCGGGGTCAACTTTAAGTTGCCGCGCGGAGCGGACTTTAGAAGATGCCTCCTTGGGATAGCCCCCGAGTTGATGAAGTAGGCTCGTGGTGACTTGATCGATATACCCCCAAGAGTAGTTAGCAGAGTGTAGCTCTCGTGAAAACCTGCCGAGAAGCATACATAGATGAATAGTCGGTATGTTGTTCTGCATGATGTGAAAAACAAGCCAAGGAAAGAGAAATAATCATTTAATAAATGACTTAGCTTTGCTGCCTGGGCAGACTATTGATGCGACCGGAGTCGAGTTGTCGAGCGGCGAGACGGCGCGTCCGGATACACGACATAGGCGCAGTAGAGCCAGTGCAACTGGGCGACGAGTAGTCGAAGTCAAGCCAGTGTGAGACGCATGGCGTAGGTGAAGTAGTCGACCACGAGCCACGCGAGGAGCCGAGGCACACGATCGCACGGTATAGGCGAAGTAGTCGACGACGAGCCGCACGAAGAGCCGAGGCACCCTATCGCGCGGCATAGGCGAAGTAGTCGACGACGAGCCGCGCAAGGAGCCGAGGCACCCGATCGCACGTCATAGGAGAAAGTAGTCGACAACGACCGCGCGAGGGGCCGAGGCACCCGATCGCACGGCACAGTTGAGGTAGATCCGTTGCGGCCGGGAGACGGGTAGTCGCAGCGCACGACAGAGTGACTGGGCGCACGACTGACGAGAAGTTGAGTGTCGAGACGGAGTGACCAGGCGCACGGCAAGAGCCATTGCGACCGACTGACGAAAAGTCGAGTGGCAAAACGGCACGTCCCGGATGCACGGCATAGGCGCAGTAGAGCCGGTGCAACCGAGCGACGAGTAGTCGAGCCGCGAGACGGGGCGACCGGGCGCACGGCGAGAGCCAGTGCGACGGACCGAGGAGAAGTCGGGCGGCGAAGACGGCGTGTCCGGATGCACAACATAGGCGCAGTAGAGCCAGTGCAGCCGGGTGATGAGCAGTATCAGCGCACGGCAAGGTTGAGGTAGTGCCGATGTTGCCGCGAGACGAGTAGTCGCGGCGCACGGGCGTAGTTGATGTAGAGCCAGTGCGACCGGACAGCAAGTCGAGCATTGATGCCGTTGCACTCGAGTAGTTGAAGTAGGTGCATTTGCGTACATCTTGCCGTGTGGACCAAGCAAAGATCTTGAGACTATGTGTGGGAGCTTCCCGTGTGCGTGTAGCTGAATTGAATTCTCAGCCGCACAAAAATAGATGCTCTGTTTTGCTTTCACGTGGAGTACTCCCTCCAGTTCCATATTAGAAGTCGTTTAGGACAGCGACACGGTCACCAAAGCACAACTTTGACTTGTCTTTTCTATAAAAAACTTTATTGGAAAGTTATATATGTATATTCTTATGAAAGTAATTTTCAAGACAAATCTATTTATATGATTTTCACATTTTCAAACCCAACGACTTAAAAGTTATTCATGATTTATATTCCTAATGTTTGACTCAAACCTTGTTCAAAACGACTTCTAATAGGAAACCGGAGGGAGTACTCGTTCATGAGTAAAATGCTTGGCCTTGATCTCCGTGAGTTGTAGTTTGTAGCCAATTGGATTTTTGCGCACAGGAGAATCAAACGGTGGCAGCGGTTGTGCAGGAGCATTGTTTTTGGAATCTTCCTGGAGCCTCCTCTGCCTCGGATTCGATGTATGGCACATGGCAGCCCAGCAGCGTTGATACTTGATTAGTGCAGGTTGCTGTGTTGATTTCGATCTCGATCGTGATGAGGCATGCAGCGGGTGAATTGCTGATCTCTGCTTTGGGACGCGGACTTGGTACTATGCCACGGTCATCACCAAATCAATTTTGTCTCGGACTTGTCCTCGTAGAGAATTTCGTCGAGACGGCGAGTTGTGATGTCGACTCCGCTTCGGAACAACGAATTTGGACAGTGCTTTGTCCGTCCGTCTTGGATTCCAACTTCGTCGCGAACAGTAGTGGCTCTGTCCTGTTCGGACACGATAGCAATATGCTGATTTTGCTCGTCACATGACACTTTTGTCGCCGAGTCGTGTTGATTTTGAAGATGAAGGTCCTTTGAATTCGCCGGTGATCATGATGATCACCCCTACCTGGCGCGTCAGCTGTCGGTGTTTTAGACCGGTAAGCCTACCAAGGGGGTACCCGAGGTAGATGATTGTGGTGGGGATCGTCAGATCTGGAACTCGAAGGTATGCGCAAGGACACAGGACACAAGATTTATACAGGTTCGGGCCGCCAAGGTGGCAAACCCTACGTCCCGTTTGGGGATCAAGTATGACGTCCTGCGCTTGGTGTTGGGTTGTTTGCATGTCCTCCTAGGTACCCGGCCCTCCTTTATATAGTCCAGGGGCGGGTTCCTAGTCGGTTACAAGTTAGGAGTCCTAGTAGGATTACACGGAACGAGTCCTAGTAGGATTACAAGGGAATTCTAGTAGGAGTCCATCTTCATCCTTCCTTGTATGAGTACCCGGGGTGTATGCCCGACAGGGCGTGCAGGTCCTCTCCCTCCCTCGACGCCGCCACCACCGCCACTCTCTCCCAGCTCCAGCCGTCTCCGCCCATTCCGAGCCCAGATCCGCGCTCCCCACCTCCAGCTGCACCCATCCACCTCCGTCTTGCACTCTGCCTCTGCTCGTGTGAGGAGATTGAACTTCGACCTGCACGCCGTTCCTCCGCCGCCGCCGCCGCCGGTGGCGTCCCTGCCCGTTCCTTCCCTACCCCGCCCCCTATCTCCACTCGTGCGAGGAGATCGAGCTCCGCCCCGCACGTCGCTCCACCGCCACCGCCGCCGCCCTCTGCCATGTCGGTCTCCGCCGAGTTTGACGACGACGGAGAAGCCCCCTCCGCCACACCTGTCCGCCCATCTCCGGTCACCGGCACCTTGGGCGGGTCCCCCCTTCCGGCCTCCGGCGCCATGGGCGGACCTCCCGAGCAGCGCCCCTCTTCCATCCGGCAACCGCCCTTCCCCGCCGGCAGGAAGGAAAGCACCCCTGCTTAGAATGTGGTCTGAATTATGAGTTTTAGTTTCGGGGTGGTGGTGATTGGAGCTTTCCCATGGCTCCAAATGTGGTTAGTTTCTACTTTATACTTGAATGCAGTGCTCCACTACCAAATTGACCTTACGGGGATGGTAGTATGCCAATTTGGAGTTTGATATCTGCTCTTTAGTGATTTTTTCTTATTTGAATGGATTGATATTTATGGTGGATATTTGTAAAATACATCTACTTGAATGGTTAATCCATATTGAGATCAGTGGTTTGCTCTCCATCTCCATGTTCAGTTGCCCTTTAGTGCACCATGTGGTTTATAACACTACCACTGTTGAAATTGCTACTTAATTAGCATGATTGAGTATATGTGGTTTGAATGGATGATAATGGTTTAAGGAAATTACTTCAGGTATAGTGAACTAATTCTAGAGTTTCCCAACATATTATCAGAGTTTGACAACTTTACTCTTAGTTCTCAGCTTCTAAGTTTCAACAATGATTATTGGCCAGCAGCTGGAGTTTAGGATATTGCAAGGGGAGACCTGGAATTGGGACTTTGTTTCTCAACATCAACTGGCTAGTCTAGTTTCTATTATGTTTGGAGTTTGGACGAAATTTGCACTAGGCAATCACTACTTGTTTTCTTGCCTGGAATATAATATGTTTATTTTGCCTTAGTTTCTTGTGTTCTTTATTTTCTTCTTTGTTTGCCATGAGATGCAGTACATATAGCTCTTGTTCTTGTCGAGATTGCAGCTAATTTCAGTGGTGCCCTGCTGCTCATTATATTTTCTCACTGCCTACATAGTTTATCTAATATAGAAAAGATGTATGTAACTAAACAATCAGCATACCTTATCCTTCAATTTTGCAGGTGACAGCTTTGGAGAAAACAAAACTGTAGGGAAACCCGACCAGTATAGAGCAGATCGTACTCAGGTTTGTGTAATTCATCATACCTAAAATTATCAACTGTATTAATTATTTCCCCCCATATTTACTTGGCTGTATAGATGGTCCAGCAGGCTAATGTGATTTCACTTGTGCAATTGTGCTAAGATTTCAGTAGCGAAGCTGTTTTTCCACTGGCTACTCACTCTGGTTTCAAGTTCATTTCCAACTGTTTTTTGTTATAGTCATTGATGCAAATAACACCTGTTGAGCTCATGCCTTCCCTCGGTTTTAGATAACAGCAGTAGCACTTGCGCTAGATAACTGCATATTGTTTCTGCTGCTGGAATGGACTACTTATGTTAGATGAAAAATGTATGTGATCTGTTCATTTGGTGGTATGTTGATTATTGCAGTTTCATTTCAAGTTGAAGAAGCTGACCTGGGGACACTCGGAACATGTGTACTGAGTAGCCAATCATTGTGATTAACTTAAACTATGTATACTATACTTGTGCATCCTATGTCCTAGCTAAATAATGAATGGCTTTAACTTGAGTTAGCACTGTCATCTCCAGGAACTGCAGTAGTCAGGCTAGCACAAGTAATTTTACCTTGCATCTAGCCCAGCTTTGAGGGCCCCTTCGTCTACCCCTTCCCCGCGCACACCCCGCAAGGCCAGGTACATCTGCGTGTACCCCATGCCTGGATTTGATCAGATGTGAAGTTCGTTTTGTTTGGTCGTTGGAATGGGTCTGGTCGTTGGAATGGGTCTGAGGACCGGGTCTGAACTGATTTGATTTGTGCAGCTCTTCTGTTGGCGGGGAGGCCTTCAACCCTGCGTCCCCATCTACCCCATGCTGGTGAGTTGTGCTGAACGTTCAACTGGTGGATCTTCCAGTTCCTGTTACTGCTTGCAATTCGTTGGTACGAAATAGTAGGTTCCCCCATGTTTATTTCTTGTTCCTGTTATTGCTTGCAATTCGATGATACGAACTAGTAGGCTCCCCCATGTTTATTTCTTGTTATCTGAAAGTGGGCTGCTTCAGTGGGATCAGGATAAGGATGCATGACAGCTAATGAGGGCTCATGATATATGCCTTTTAGTTGAGTTGCATGACATTGGAATTGCATGCTAGTTTTTCCTGAATTGTTTCAGTTGCCATAATCATCACAGGAACACAGGAATTATTTCTAAGTTTAACTAGGGGTCCATTAAATTTTTGGAGTAACAATCATAGCAGCACATGCAATTAGTATCACCAAGTCCTTTCTTATTAAATCAATGTCTGCATATAAGTTATAATATCCTTTTTAAGTAAACAAAGAGAGCTGCCAGCACTTTACAGAATGATGAAGAAGCCTCGGCCATAAAACTATTATATGTACTTATGTAGTACCAATATTTGGTTGCCGTCATCGTCAAGTTCTTCATGTTGGCTTTGTAGTCATGTCAGCCTGTCATCTTTTTTTTGGGTTGGTATGAAAATTTTCATTATCATTGTTGTATTGGGCTTATATGGGCTATAATTATACATACTTTGGTTGTAATATATGTTTCTGTCTTTGGACGAGTGAAATTTTGGTGGAGCACTGGATACTTGATCTTTTTATCTGTGGAATTGTTTGATCATTTCAATATTATTTGCAAATAGTAATGAAACCATGTGCATATTTGTGATGAAATTGATGAGTCTTCAGTGACCAATATATAATTATTTCTATGATGAATTGGTAATAACATCCGTGACGAAAATCCTAACCAATCATAGCACGCCACGTGGCCTAATAAAAGAGGACATGTGGTGGAACCTAATTTGGTCACGTGTCATTTAAAAATGCAACGTCAACAGCCACGTCATCTGTCATGTCAGCAGCCACGTCATTAAGCACGTCATCTGCCAGTGTGGCATACGGCCGGTAATGACGAAAAATAGGACTATCGATGACGTAATCGGATCGTCATAGAAAACAAACACCGTTAACGGCATCGTCAGGACGCCTGACTGACGGGAGATTATGACGAGTGTATCATCCATGACCAAAAGCGATCGTCACAGATTGAATCCAATTCCATGACGACGTCTAATTCGTCACAGAATGGAGACACATCTGTGACGAAAATTACCATTTTGTCACCTGAGGACCGGTAGATGGTCGCTCCCTGGTGTGATGAGTGATTGACAACGTGGTGTGGACTGACTCTTGGCCGAGTATTGCAGGTGCAGGTTGCGGCTTGACTCGTGTTGGTGCAGGTGAAGAGCGGGCGCGAAAGGTCTTAGCCTTGCGGGACCTCGAGGAGTGGAGAGACAAGTAGGCTCGGCTCGATGGACCCGGTGGCCGAACGGGGTCAAGTGCATGCCGCATGGTGGCAAGAAAAGCAAGACGAAGTCGTCGACCGGAGTTGGTGCAGGGTAGCGGTTCACGACCGGAGTCTACACGCGGGGTTTGCGGCGGTTCACCACAAAACCGCTCGGTTATTTGGTTGAGCCACAAAACCAAGACCGGAGTCTCTGCGTGCGGAAACGGGATCCGGGCGCACCGAGAAGCTTCGATGCCAGAGGACACGCGGCGGGATCGCAGGGCTTGCGTCGGGAGGACACGGACTGCGGCAAATGCGTGGTCCTCTGATGAAGAGGAGTGCTACTTGACCATATTGCCCCTGAGGGGATTGTATCTTAGTTTAAGTGCTAGGGGTAGCTTAGTCATTTGCCCAACCCAGAGGGACTCATATATATAGCTCTAGGGTTTCTGGGCAAAGCATCCTTCCGGACTGCTTCTCGTTTTCCCTGCTCCATAGGTTTAGATTTTCTTCACCGTTTTGTAGAGAATCTGATCTCCGAGTGTATGGAAGCTTTCATGGTTGCGTCGATTTCCTTCTTGTAGCTCGTGTGATTTTCGTGTCTTTTTCGGGCTATTTTTGTTGGATTTTTGTGCGCACCTTGTTCCTTCGATTCTGAGGTGTTTGGGTTCGGATTTGTTGGTGGGGATCATGGGTAGATGTCTTGTGCATCTTTGTGCTTGATCTTGACCTCCCAATCTCTGGATTTGGCCTCCGATTGAAGGATTTCGGTGGGAACCCTAGCTTTTTGGTAGAGCTCAGTTGTGATTCGATTCCCGGCGATTTAGTTCGTTTGAGGTCTCAAGTTTTGGGCTATAGCATCTCCTAGGGATGCTTCACATCTCCCCCAAATCTTGTCTCAAGAGCTTAAGCCGTTTGGGAGATCCATGGATGGATAGAAGGGGTTGACTTCGCGTTTTTGTGCTCGGGCTGCTCTGTTCGCACCTGGCGGACCGTCCGCGCCTGGTCGGGGGACAGTTCGTGAGGAGCCCGGCAGTCGGTTGTTCGTTGTGTTCTTTGCGAGTTCTTGCATTGCTTTGTTTCGATCCGTGGAGTCGATTGGTTTTGGTTGGAAGAGGTTGGTCGGACCGTCCGCCTAGGGTGGCCGGATAGTCCGTGAGTCTCGAACCGTCCGCGGTGCTCGCCCGGACCGTCCGTTTTTCGAGGTGCAGTATTGGAGGTTCGGGGTTATTTTTCGGACCGTCCGCGCTCTACCTGCGGACCGTCCGCCCCCTCCGCGCGGACCGTCCGCTCGTACCACGCGGACCGTCGCCCTGACCCTCGCAGATCTGCTAAGTCTTTCGCTTATTGAATTGTGCTTTCGCTTTGGGTTTGTTTGGGGCTTGTTCCTAGGGTTGGTAGGTCCGTTGTGACTACGTGTGGGAATCCTTGGTTGTGAATTTGGGGCATAGGCCGAGTTCATCCTTCGGGAAGAATTTTTATCGGCTCCCATTCACTCCCCCCTCTCCAGTCGCCTAATCGGTCCTTCAATTGGTATCAGAGCCGGTTACGGATCTTCGTGATTCTAACCAGTCTAAGATCCAAAGATGGCGTATCAGGAACGGGGTTCGGGTCCTGCACACTTTGATGGTAAGAACTACCAAATGTGGCAGAGGCGGATGGCTGCCTTCCTCCGCGGCAAGGGTCAGATTCTTTGGGATGTCACGGCGATCACAGCTTATGTTCATCCGATGAACTTCCTAGCTCCAGGATCGAGGGATATGTTCGACGCCAACAACAAGGCGGTCGACTACTTGTTTCGTGCTCTATGTCGATCCGAATTCGATCGGGTTCAGACGGAGGACTTGGCTTGTAGGATTTGGGAGCAGCTGAAGAATGCTCATGCTGGAAATGCTCAGGTTCAGGCTCGGTTGTTTGCGACCTACCGGAGAGAGTACGAGAACTTCACTCATCTCCTCGGTGAGTCCATTGACAGCATGTTCCAGCGGTTCATGCTGATTGTGAACAACATGAGGGCTAATGTGGTCGTGCTCCCGTACGATGATCATGACAGGGCTGTGAAGCTCTTGCACTCTCTGGATCGTACCGTGTGGAGTGAGAAGGTCGAGGCCATTCTCGAGTCGGAGAAGTATGAGACCCTCATGGTGGACGAGCTGTTCTCCAAGCTCAAGTCGTCCGAGGGGACCGTGGGGTGCGGGCAAGGATCGAGAACCCGACTGACCCTCATAGTCTGGCTCTCGTTTCTGGACCAAGGACTAACGCTAACATGTCTTCGAGACAGTTCTCTTTGTCTTGTCTTGTGTCCATGCCAGATGAGGAGTTTGACGTGCTGGATGAGGAAGATCTCGCGTTGCTGAGCAGGCGGTTCGAGCGCATGTACATGAACCGGAAGAACACTCGGAGGAGCTCAGGCATGTGCTACCGGTGAGGGAAGCACGAGCACTTTATCGCTGAGTGCCCGAAAGCCATGGAGGTCAAGCCCGAGCACAAGCACCGCCCGAGGACCGACCACAAGCACTGCTCGAGGGACGATCACAAGGGCAAAAACAAGTCCGAGCGGAGGCCGAGGAGGAGTGGTGGTCACAAGAAGAAGGAGCGAGCGATGGTTGCCAGAGCAAGTGACATCGACTCGAGCTCCTGCTACTCTTCATCGAGCTCAAGTGATGAAGATGAGAACCGGCACAAGGGAAAGCGGTCAAGCAAGAACATCAACAGCCTGTGCTTCGCCGCCCAAGGCTTTTGCGGCATGGCACATAGCTCCGCAAGCAAGAAGAGCAACAAGGATGACTCGGACTCCGACTCCGAGGATGAGGTAAACAATGATCCATCCTTCTTGGTAGCGGAGAATGCTAGGTTGAATGAATTGCTTGACAACCGTGATGATGTCCTTAGAAAGACCAACAAGGAGAAGAGGGAGTATAGGTCTTTGCTTGGAGAGGCTAAGGAGAAGGTGGTTGAGCTAGAGTCTTTGCTTGTTGATGCTAGGGCTCAAATAGATTCTCTTAAGTCTGCTCCTATTGTGACTGATGAACATGAATGCACTGATTGTTCCACTTCTCTTGGTGATTTGACTGTGCTTAAGGAAAAGTATGCCTCCAAGGTTGAGGAACTAGATGTGCTTAGGGTTGAGCTAGATGAGATGAAATCTAGGCCCTCCTTGCTTGGTGCTTGCACTTCTTGTCCTGTGTTGCATGAGAAACTAGATGAATCGGTTGCTTATGCTAGATCTCTAGAAGCTGCTTTGAAAGCTCCTATTCCCACATCATGCTCTACTTGTGAAATAAATGCTGTGAAGAATTTGGAGCTTGCACACTATGTTGATCGCTTGCAGGATGAGAATGATGAGTTGAGGAAGATGATGGGTTGGTTGTCTGGTCATGAGCCTCAGCTCAGGATGATGATTGAGGCATACAAGCGCTATGATGGGCAAGCACTTGGGGCGGATAAGGTTGGTGAGGGAAGTGGTGAGAATGAGGGGAAGATCGATGATATCCCAGAACCACCAAAAACCCACCACAAAAATGCCTATGCTCCTAAGCCAAATCCTCTTAGGAACCGACTAGACACAACCCCAGCTCCACCCGTGTTTCCTCCACACATAGACAACTTCCAGAAACCCATCAAGTTCAAGAGTGACTTGGGGAATGAGTTCTTTGGGAAGAAGGGAGAGAAACCGAGTGAGGAGAAGCCAGAGCCCAAAGAGAGTCCAAAACCAAAGCCAAAACCAAAACCCTTCCATTGTGAGCATTGTGGGAGGGATGGGCACCTAGCGGAGTTTTGCTTCAGGAGGAAGCGTGAGGAGAGGTTTGCTAGGGAGATGCAAACAAGGATAGGTACCGCCCTTCTCGTGGTGTGCCTGAGCATAGGATGGTGCCATGGGGCGAGGGTGTGGTGCATACCATTTACCCTCGGGAGAGGCGTGAGTTTGTGCCTCGAGGTGAGCCACCACAGAGAGATGGTGGTAGGTGTGTTGGGTTTGGGCGTGGTGAGTTTGCTGGACGTTCCTTCGCTCGTGGCCAATACGAGTATGGGGGGAACGATCACAGCTTTAGGTCCCAGAGGAGCTACGGGCCACGGTCTTCACCTCGTGGTATGCGTAGTCCTCCAAGGGGACGTGTGGGTGTTCCACCTAGGAGAGATAGGATGGATTTTCCTAACCCCACTTTTGAGCAAATGGCACGGCACTGGTTTGATTCATTTTGTACTAACCCCAGTGTTGAGTCGTTTGTTCACTCTCTCTCTCGTTTTTGATTTGCAGGTGGGAGGGTTGGAGGGCTTTTGGTTGATCGACTCCGGTTGCTCTCGACACATGACCGGAGATCGAAGATGGTTCTCCAGCCTTACCCCGGTGATGACCAAAGAGTACATCACTTTTGGGGACAATGGGAAAGGTAGAGTGCTTTCAGTGGGCACAGTGAAGGTGAGCGAGTCTGTGACTCTTAGGCGTGTTGCTCTTGTCAAGTCTTTGGGGTTTAATCTTCTTTCGGTTTCCCAACTTCTTGATGAGGGTTTTGAGGTCTGTTTCAAAACGGGCGCTTCTCGTGTTTTGGATTCTCGAGGTGATCTTGTGTGCACGATCATCCCCGAGGGTCAGATTTTCAGAGCCGATTTTTCTCAGTGTGTCGGCTCTTCTCGTTGTTTAGTTGCTGGTGTTTCGGCAGAGCTTTGGAAATGGCATAGGAGACTAGGTCACTTGAGCTTTAACTTGTTGTCATGCTTGAGTGGGCTAGGTTTGGTCCGAGGATTGCCTAAGTTGAAATACCAAAAGGACTTGGTATGTGCTCTGTGTAGGCATGGTAAGATGGTCGCCGCCTCTCACCCGCCTCTGACATGCGTTATGACAGAGAGGCCATGCGAGCTGTTCCATATGGACTTGGTTGGTCTAGCTCGGGTGTGCTCGGCGGGTGGGAAATGGTATGTCCTGGTGATAGTGGACGACTATTCTCACTATTCTTGGGTCTTCTTTTTGGCTGACAAGGGGGAGACATTTGGTTTTGTCCGGGATCTAATCTTGAGGTTGAAGAATGAGAGGAATGGAGATGCTATTCGAGCTATTCGTAGCGACAATGGCACTGAATTTAAAAACTCTCGTTTCGAAACCTTTTGTCGTGATTTGGGTCTCGAACATCAATTCTCTTCTCCCTATGTGGCTTGTCAGAATGGTGTGGTTGAGAGGAAAAATCGTTCCCTTTGTGAGATGGCTCGGACGATGCTCGACGAGCATAGGACTCCGAGGAGATATTGGGCTGAGGCGGTGAATACCGCGTGCCATGTTGGGAACCGGATTTTTCTTAGGGCCTTCTTGAACAAGACGTGCTATGAGCTCATGCACGGGTGAGCACCTAGAGTGAGCCATTTCAGGGCTTTTGGTTGTCGATGCTTTTTTCTCAAGAAGGGTAGGCTTGATAAATTTGAGTCGAGGTCTTCCGATGGGATCTTTTTGGGTTATGCGAGTCATTCTCGAGCATTCTGTGTGCTCAACCCTGATACTAACCTAGTCATGGAAACTTGCGAGGTTACCTTCAACGAGACCCAGCCATGCAGTTCGTCTGTTTTTGAGTGTGCAGGTGACGACGAGATTGGCAAGAAGATCTTTGAGGATGAGGAGGATGATGTTGGAGAGGATGATGACGATGATGAAGCTCCAGCCGAGCATGTACCCTCTACTTCCACTACGACGACTACGGTGCAGGATGGCTCAGCCCCTACACCGACTACGATCCAGCAAGATCAAGTGGAGGCTGCAGTTGAGGGGGAGGTTGTCTCCAGGCGAGAGGCACCTAGGCACGTTCAAGTTGATCATCCTCCCTCAAGAATCATCGGCGACATCAATGAAATTACGACACGGTCAAGGTCTAGGAATGTTTCTCACTTTGCTCATTCGGCTTTTGTTGCTACCTTTGAGCCGAAAGACATTGGACACACCCTCTCTGATCCTAATTGGGTGAACGCAATGCATGAGGAGTTAGAGAACTTTGAGAGAAACCAAGTTTGGGAGTTGGTAGAGCCACCACCACATTGCAAACCTATCAGGACAAAATGGGTGTGGACGAACAAAGAGGGTGAGAATGGTGAGGTGGTGAGAAACAAATCGAGATTGGTTGCTCAGGGGTATAGTTAGAAGGAGGGGATAGACTATGAGGAGACATTTGCTCCTGTAGCCCGTTTGGAGGCGATTAGGATCCTTCTAGCCTTTTCTGTGGCTAAAGGGTTCAAATTGTACCAAATGGATGTGAAGAGTGCCTTTCTGAATGGGTTTTTAGAAGAAGAGGTTTATGTGAAGCAACCACCGGGCTTTGAGAGTGCTGAGTTTCCTCACTGGGTGTATAGGTTGAGGAAGACGTTGTATGGGCTGAAACAAGCTCCCCGTGCTTGGTATGGCCGTTTGAGGGGGTTCTTGTTCAGCAAGGGGTTCGAGATGGGCAAAGTTGATAAGACTCTTTTTCTACTTAGGCAGAGCGATGATATCCTAATTGTTCTGGTGTACGTGGATGATATTGTCTTTGGCGGCTCGTCTCACTCTTTGGTTGTGAGGTTTGCAGAGGGCATGAGTAAAGAATTCGAGATGTCTATGATGGGAGAATTGCAGTTCTTTCTCGGGTTTCAGATCAAGCAAGCGAAGGAGGGAACCTTTGTGCATCAAGCCAAGTACACGAAGAACATCCTCAAGAAGTTCAAGATGGATGACTCGAAGCCCCTGTCGACACCGATGAGTACGACTACAGTGCTGGATGCGAACGAGGACGGAGAGCCCGTGGACCAGAAGGACTACCGGAGCATCATTGGCTCCCTCTTGTACTTGACGGTGACGAGGCCGGACATTCAGTTTTCTGTGTGTCTGTGCACTCGTTTTCAGGCGTCACCGAGGACTTCACATCGGTAGGCCGTCAAGCGGATCTTCAGGTATCTACGATACACTCCTGAGCTCGGTCTTTGGTACTCGACGTCCTCTTCTCTTTCGCTTCTTGGGTTTTCGGATGCCGATTTTGTGGGGTGTCGTGTCGATAGGAAGTCGACTTCGGGGACGTTCCAGTTTCTGGGTTCTTCGCTTGTTTCTTGGTCTTCTCGCAAACAATCTAGTGTAGCTCAGTCTACCACAGAAGCCGAGTATGTTGCTGCCGCTAGTTGTTGCTCCCAGCTGCTTTGGATTACATACACGCTGAGTGACTTTGGTGGGGAGTGTTCCCATGTACCTCTCATGTGTGATAGCACGAGTGCCATCAGTGTTGCCAAAAACCCCGTGCTCCACTCCAGAACCAAACATATAGAGGTGAGGTACCACTTCCTGAGAGACAATGTTGAGAAGGGAAACATAGACCCCATCCATGTGCCAACCGAAAAGCATCTCGCCGATATCCTAACCAAGCCTTTGGACCAAGCTACATTTGCTCGTTTGCGAGGGGAGCTTGGTGTTGTTTTTCCGTTTTAAGCTTTGGTTGGGGGTTTGATGTACATACTCATGTTGCATTTTCATTTATGTATCATATCATGCTTGCATCTTTGTATCATAGACTGCATGTGTATCATATGCTTTAGGAATGTGCTTCTCCCATATACTTGGATCACCATGATATGCTGGATATGAGACTATGACTTTGCTAGTGATGCTCATGTGACGTATAGTGATGCTCTTGGTAGCTTTGGGACGTATATGCTTGTGGATGGCTTTCTTTTGTAAAAATGCTATAATGATCCTCTCTTGTGAGTAGAATGTCTGTCATGTTCAAATTATGCACTTATGGCTATTTCTTGCTTAAATTGTGCTTGGAATCATGTTCTTCTCATTTGGGGTCAAAGACCCATCTATCGTCATGAATGTTTAGCCTACATGATACCTTATGGAGAAGCCTAAGCTTCTTTTTACCGCAAAGTCACTTCATGTACCATGCTTAATTTGTAAGTCTTGAAATTGGTATATGAAATGCTTGTGCTTGAAAAATGTGCTTCCATATCAATTATGCTCTAAATTCCTTATCTTGGGTGCTAAACCATTGCATGATGTTCACCAATGAGAAGTCTCATATTTAGAAGTGAACACATGGCTCGGTGGCTTTGACATTGTAACACCCCGGATTTTTGAGCAATAGTAACCATCTTAATTAGTGGAGATAAGCAGGTTCGCTAGCATGGTTACATGGTCAAACCCCCCAATCTTGGGTCAAACCCCTCAAAAACCCAAGTGTTACCCCTAGAACCCTAGACCTCCCTGCAGTAATTTAGCACGTTCTCAAAATTTTTGCATAAGCACTTCAAAATCGGCCAATAAGAAAGTTGTCAAGAATTTCCGGGAACACTTTTCATCTAATTGGCGGCATTCCAAATTCTAAGTGGAAGATGCCCAAAAACTTGGTCAAAGTTGTTCTGAACAGTAAACCAGGTTGAGAATTTTGCCGACTTTGGCGCGCGTTCCCAGCCAAACCGTTGCTCAAAACATATGTCGTCCTTTGTAAAAGTTGTAGGTGGCACTTCAATCTACCACTTTCGTTTTTGGAGGTTTTGAAGTTTAGTTCAAAATTTTGGAGTTATCCACAGTCAAAAGGGCGTTGACCACCCCAAAACCAACCCCTACGCGCTCCAGAGCGCGAGAGCGCGCGCCGAGCGCCGCCGGTGCCGCGCCCCCGGTGTCCGTGCCCGCCGTCAGCGCCGTCTCCCGCTGGGTCCCACCGACGCTGTTGTCTCAAGCCACGTGCACTGCAAAACCGCCCCTGGTTTCCACCGTGCCCTTATCCCCTCCGCAAATCCCGTCGACACGCGCCGCCACTTCCCTGCGTCGCCGCCGTGCCCCGGTCCGCGGGTGCCACGCGACGGCCGTCGTCGTCCGCCTCGCGTGCTGCCCAAGCCGAAGCCCTGACCACCAAGGAACGCTCCTCTCCCCATCTATAAATGAGCCTCAGCCTCTATAGCGGTGCCACACGTGACGACCGACGCCGCCAGGCTGCCGCCGCGCCACGGCCTCGCCGCCCACTCTCACTCATGCATCACCTTTATTGCAGCAGGGGGACTCTTCCCAAGATTAGTGTACCAAGTTCCCTAGCCGGATCCTGAAGGTACTAGGCTTACCAGTCCCATTCCTGGCAAATGTTTAGTACGTTCAAAAGCTTAACCAGTGACACCTATTGACCGGAGCCGATCCCAAGCTCTTACCACATGAGCATATCATTTTAAATCTTATGATTCCAACATAAGAACCTATAGCTCGCGAGTGAAGGATTTCACTCGACTTTTACCGGGTCCTTAAAGCATGGCAACTAACGTCTTATCATGCTAGTATAAGAACATAGGAACCTAGGATCATGCATCTATGGTTTCAAATCAACTCCTGAAACTTAAATGCACAAACATAACATATATAGTTGTAGGAAGTTAAAATCATAGGATTATGCTCCGGCGCTTGCCTTTCAAACCGATGTTAGTTCTAACTAGGCCTTGGGCCCTTCCAAACTTTGGTTTGGGTCTTGTGGTACTCCACGATGTCCACTTGTCCCTCGAACGGTCCTTCGTCTTGTTCCGGGACGATCTCGAAGCTACTGATAGAAAAATCTACACGAGATGCATATGCATAAGATTTATTTGTCCAATTCAAATGAGATTTCACTTTTGAAACTTAGAAATAAATGTGGGGTTTAAGGGTGACCACATTCACCTAGATAAGATATTCAGCATACTCTTCCTCTATTAGAGAAAGGTGTGTGCGGGTGACTTTTATTTCCCCTTTGATGGTGACTGTGTACATATTTAAGATAAGTAATTTATTTTATCTCATCAAGGTAATGGTGCTGTTTAGGGTGTGTCTTGGTGAGGTTCATGCATTTAAAATTTGAGTTGCACACAAATGATATTGGTTTTCCTTCTATCCATTTAATTGACCTTGATTTATTTCAAGAATTTTTATTCCAAAAGACATACACATAAACTAACCACAAGATAGCTCATACATGCACAAGGTATACAATTATACTATGGCACCAAAGTTTAACTCATCTCATCAATTATGGCTAGCATGAACATCACACAAAGCTACACCTAGCCATGCAAGATTAAATCAAACAAAATTATATATTCCACCAAAAGAGATGAAACTTCCTATGGAGCTATACAGAGGCATTTCTAGCAGAGATATGCACTTACTCAGCAAAGAAATTAATTTAAACTATGCACATGAAATTAGCCTTAATATAGCATGGTAAATTATATGACTAAGCTACACATGTCCAAAATTGATATACTATTTATCAAGGGTGCATAACCATTACACAGGGATGTAGCGAAAAGATGGGCAGCATTTGATCAACATATTAATTTACAAAAATCAAAAACAGGAGCATTACATATATCAAAATTAATTTATAACTAAAGATATACATGACATCTATGTGCCATTTTTGTACACAGGATCAGACATGACAAGGCTAGCAACATATCCAAAATTCACTTGCAGATCATTTATATAATTTGAATTATTTCAAATCTAAGCAATTTGATGATTTCAAAATATTTTAAAAACTACACAGAAGTTTGAAAACTTCCTTTGTAGGTAGAAACGTTGCTCCTGGTCATAAGGATCACAACAAAATTGAGTTTGCATTTTTACGATTTTTCTGTGATTTATGGCGAATTTTACAACTCTCTGTATTTTGGATCTAGGGTTGAAGATTCATTTTACAGATAGGTCCCTAGGCTAACTTAACTTCACATCCATACCCTCAGTTCTCACGAACAGGTCCCCAGGGGCAGGGGCGGCGCTGCAGGTGGCGGGGCGGCCGGATTCCGGCGACCTCGCCGGAGTTCTAGGTCGGGCAAGTGCTCGGGAAGGTCGAGGGGTTCACCTTGGCTCAGATTGGGGCCGGAGTTGGGGCGGCAAACGGTCGACGGTGGCCTGTGGCGGCGCTGGGCGGCGGCGGCTGCAGCGCGCGCCTCTGCGGCGAGCTGGGGCTCGATGGGGAAGGGCTAGGGCGCGGAGGAGCTCGCCTGGGGTTTGCGAAGCCGGCCAAGAGCTCAAACGGCGTGGGAGGTGACCGGAGTAGGGGGCTCGGCGTGGGCGGTGGCCATGGCGCGGCGGCAGCCTGGCGGCATCGGTCGTCACGTGTGGCACCGCTATAGAGGCTGAGGCTCATTTATAGATGGGGAGAGGAGCGTTCCTTGGTGGTCAGGGCTTCGGCTTGGGCAGCACGCGAGGCGGACGACGACGGCCGTCGCGTGGCACCCACGGACCGGGGCACGGCGGCGACGCAGGGGAGTGGCGGCGCGTGTCGACGGGATTTGCGGAGGGGATAAGGGCACGGTGGAAACCAGGGGCGGTTTTGCAGTGCACGTGGCTCGAGACAACAGCGTCGGTGGGACCCAGCGGGAGACGGCGCTGACGGCGGGCACGGACACCGGGGACGCGGCGCCGGTGGCGCTCGGCGCGCACTCTCGCGCTCTGGAGCGCGTAGGGGTTGGTTTTGGGGTGGTCAACGCCCTTTTGACTGTGGATAACTCCAAAAATTTGAACTAAACTTCAAAACCTCCAAAAACGAAAGTGGTAGATTGAAGTGTCACCTACAACTTTTACAAATGGTGACATATGTTTTGAGCAACGGTTTGGCTGGGAACGCGCGCCAAAGTCGGCAAAATTCTCAACCTAGTTTACTATTCAGAACAACTTTGACCAAGTTTTTGGGCATCTTCCACTTAGAATTTGGAATGCCGCCAATTAGATGAAAAGTGTTCCCGGAAATTCTTGACAACTTTCTTAGTGGCCGATTTTGAAGTGCTTATGCAAAAATTTTGAGAACGTGCTAAATTACTGCAGGGAGGTCTAGGGTTCTAGGGGTAACACTTGGGTTTTTGAGGGGTTTGACCCAAGATTGGGGGGTTTGACCATGTAACCATGCTAGCGAACCTGCTTAGCTCCACTAATTAAGATGGTTACTATTGCTCACAAATCTGGGGTGTTACAGCCTACCCCCCTTAAAAGGAATCTCGTCCCGAGATTCAACAAGATTAGATGACAATCTTCAGGGAAAGATAAAGATTACATAGAGGATACTGCAAAGCATGGCTAAACTCCTCAAGTTCTAAAGCTCGGAGATGATAGCCGATACATGGTTTTCCTCACACACTTTGACGTCGCTCATGAGGAAGCGGACGATGAATGTACACATGAAAAGCTGAAACCATCAGAAACTGCATTGTAAAGCAGATGTACAAAGCAACTAGAGACCAGCGAACTGAATCAAACATCTCCAGCCAATGAGCCATGGAGTGGTTCATGGTTGGATCCTTCTCTTGGACTTCTTCTTGAGCTTCTTCTAGCGTCACCGATGAATGTCGTAGGCGGAGAAGATGGATGGCGTGCGTGCTCAAGGGAGTAGCCGGTGGGAAGTGAGGGTGGCTAGAATGCAAGGCTCAAGTGGAAACTAGCTCTGGGTGGGGAGAGTCGAGGGGAGGAGGTGCTCCTTTTATCGAGGGCCAAAGGACTGCGGCAGCTGTGGTGCTCGTGACCACTTGAGGTAGGGGACGGCGGATCGATGCTGCGAGAGCTGCACGCGGTGCGGTAGTGGCCGGCATTAAGATGCCTTTGCGACATGACGGCGACCGTGGTGGCGTGTGCGTAGGTGGCGACCAGCCTCTGCGGTGGAAAGGTGGCAGAGCTGCACTGCTGCCCAAATGTCGACATGGCACTGAAAAGGATGGGGTCAAACGGCTCGAGATAAAAGACCGTGACCCTGGGGAAAACGAGAAGATCTTGGGGTATCCATAATTGAGATTGAATCAGGAAAAACTTGTCAGAGGATGTGCCTGTCATGTGCTTACTAAATTCATGATTCCATTGATTTGAAAGAGGTTTGCAAAAGGATCACAGATCACTGATCGGTGGAAAACTCCTCATATCTTGACTTTTCGAGAACCTTGATTGCTCATACTCCTTCAAATTAGTCTGGTTGATTTGATACTAGGTAACTTTGAGATTGAGGCAGCAAGAGACCAAGTCGAATGGTTCCGTAGAGATTTCCATGAAGAAAGGGAAGGCTAGTAAACAAACATTTTGTTAAGTTTGTTACTAGAATTCCTGAAATTACATTAGGATAGCAACAAGATGTCTACTCAGGATATGATTTGGAAGTGTCAACTTTCAAATGTCAATTGACAGAATTTAGGAAAAAGATGAGAGTTAGGAAGTAACCCTTGCTCAAGATGTTTATCAATGGAGTATATTTATGTATATATATATTTCCACTTTATTACCTCAGGATGCAATGCATTTAAACTGGTGATTTGATGCACTGATGAGTCATGGGATGATGATGCTTATGCATATGGGGTTGACTTGTGCACAATGTGACAATGCTCATGACATGATGTATTAATGATGCCATCCGGATGATGCACATGTTTATGAATGCTTGATGCCCATGCTTATGATGCAATGTCAGCATGACTCGCGTTACTCATGAATTCAGTTAGTGACATGGAGAACAACTGAGAGTTTGAGAAATAGGATATGCGATGAGTTGCCTTCTCACAACCAAGATACCTAGCGCGCTCCTGGTGGTAATCACATGGCTGCCGCACACACGATGCCCCAGGTTCCGTCGCGGCACCTTTGGTTATGAAACAACAACATCACCACCAAGGAGGATAGAGTAGAAAGGTTGAGACCTTCAATGCGTATGCAGGTCAGTTGAAACCATGTTTCCAGATGCGCATGTCATGCAATGCATTTCCATGCTCATGAATTATTTTGCTAGAGCTGCAGCATATGCATGTTGAGATGATGCTCATTATGCTTACCAACATATGTTCTTATTTATTTATTGATTTGTGAGCAAGGACAAGAATTCCAGATTCAAGGACTGAGAGTTTAAGGTGATAGGTGTGGGGATATCAATGCAAGGTAAGGTTGAATAACCAACATTTTATAGCCATAAAATGTTGGTGAATTGCCTCTAACTGATGAAAATGTGTAGAGACAACCAAGAAGCATAAAGACGCTTTGTTTATCTTGGCAGAGGAGATTGTTTCTCTCTTATTGGTTAACCAAGATAACTGCAATGGGAATTATTCGATCTTGCATAGATTGTGCCCACTTTCTGAACAACGTCGACTAAAGCTCTGAAAATCCAAGATGGGTGCTCCAAAAATCCTCATATTTTACTAGAAGCTCGGTGAGGTTACGAAGCACAAGTCTGGTATTCAAAGGTAGGGTGAAACTGATCCTAAGAAGGAGAGAACGGACGGCACAAAACAGGCGGAGTACGAATATGGAGGTAGCAAACGTACACCACGACTGGATTGGGACGACAAGCGGAAAGAGGCAGAAGTTTAAAACTATGGTAGAGGTTAAGTACCTGTGGCAACTGGTGATCCTCCGGGCACGTTCCAGGCTAGGCCCTCATGCTCCTGATCTCTTGGTCGAGACATTATCTTAACTTTTTGGTTCTTGGGACCGTAAGCTTGATGCTTCTTCGGGGCTGGGGGCAATCACGGGCAAAATGACCCATTTCAAGGCAATTGTAGCAACCCACTGGGTCACTAGATTCTTCATAGCAGTACAATTGACTGGATTGATGACTAGGGAAAGGAATCCTAGGAGTCGTCAAATGCTGGAGTAATTCCCTTGCCTCTATGAATTCCCTACTAAGTTCAATCCTCTCTCCTTGGGGTGACACGATGTCCCAGTCTTTTGGGTCGTTCCATGTGCTAGAAAGGCATTCGCGAAGGGAGTGATCACACTCTCCACATTTAAAACAAACTTGGCATTGTGCGGGAAGACTCCTTCCCATAAACTTCATTAATCTCTTGGGCTTCGTAGCGCGCTGAGTTTTGACTGGCCGATTAAAATTACTAGTCTCGTCGCTCTGTTTCCTTTTGCATGGACGAAATTCTGTGCAGGTGATTCCCCATCCACTTATGTCAACCTTAGGTAACATCTGCTGGCTGCACCAACTTCTTCCCTCTTCCTTCCGGAGGTCCAGGGGTAGTTTTGATGGAGGTAGGATAGATTCTAGGACGTGTTGATTGGAATCTTCACTTTGTTGAATCTGGGTTGCATGATTCATCAACATATTGAATAGACGGGCATGATCAACCATGGATTCCGACAAGGCCTGGGAGAGCCTGTCAGCTAAGCTAGTTTGTGACAAACCCGGATAGATACCATGGATGACGTTATGCACTATGTGATCTAGTACCATATTTTGTGTGTTCAACATCTCAATTGCGCCAACAATGGTGTCTATATCAGCCTGGTTAGGGAACTGGGGCGAACGAGACCCATATGGCTCAGGACTCTTGGTATTTCCTCCGGTGGAGGCCATCGTCGTGAAATTTTACCACGTACTCAATAAATTAGAGAGTACAAAATTGGTATCCAACAGTTGAGCTAAAAACTAGAAGAAGATAGCCGACTGAACCAAAACATTAGTGGCTGCCTCCCAGGAAAACAGCAAACATAGCTGCGCTATTTTGGTCACAACTCCAAAATTCCTTCAACCAAAAATTCTGAAATTTACACAGCAGGTGCTCAACAATATTTGGAGCAACTTTCATATCTACCATTTTCCCAGGAAAAATTATTTTGGGGGTCGAAACGATCACCGAACAGAGGGGTACTCAGAATTGACAGCTAGATGACTCCTTAGGAAAAGATCATAACTTGAGTTTGGTTGATCCTAGCTGTCAATATTTGGGCGGCGAGGCCGTAACCACCTCACCTTGTACCAAAGACTGTGGAATTGGTCCTGAACCGAGGATAGCTGGGAACAGTCTGGTGGGTGCACACCTGGGGTGTGCACTTTTCCGTGTGTTTAGGTCCACCTTGCAAGATTATTAATCGATCGATCGTCGGCCTCTCACCGTTATCCGAGACTGCTTAACTATACAGTCTATTTCCCTGTATGATGGAATTGATAATGAAAATGGATGCTTGATTAATTGTTTACACAACTCATGTCTGCTGTAGATGCTTACTTAGTAATGATTAATCAACTAGAATTTGCGCTAAAATTTTGAAAGTAAGGACATACTCTTTGTTGCTTTTCAGCAAAATAATCCACTAGCCAAAAGCTTTGCAAGTCTAGAGAGTTGGTGATTTTCCATCACCAGTCGGTTAAGTCTTGCTGAGTATTAGTATACTCAGCCTTGCTTTTGTTGTTGTTTTCAGGTGCAGTTTGGGATGGGAGGAAGACGATGTTTGTTGGCATTATGGATGGCCTCCTATAATGCTACATTTTCTCGTTTAGTTTTATTTCCGCTGTATTTATAAACTCTGAATCATTTACTTTTATGCAAAGGACTCGGTTTGTAATTAAATAACCCTTTATGGGAATTGATGTAATAAATTGTGACTTGTTTATCTCTGGACTCGCCTTCGTGTGAGTTTTGATGTACGGTTGTCGATCCTTTGTTACAAGTGATTTACCGGGCTTGACCCGGCAGAGACGACAAGTTAACTCGGTGTTATCGCGTAATGACCAAAAGGAGTGGTTTATGCGATAATATGGAGTTAATTTGGGCGGTTCTGTCACAGACATGACATGAGATAGCTTGTAGGTGTTTGTGACGATCTTGTGATGAGAATGTGTGACCTTGCATGAAGGTTGTGAGTTATGTGTTGTTTGTGCTCATTTTGATCATGTTTAGGTCCTATGATCATGAGAGGGAAATTTATGTTGAAAATGCCTCTTTTTGATCATGGCTATGTCACATGCTTATATGTCCCTATCTATCTTGTTGGCGATGCTTGTACTAAATTTGTGGCTATCTTGCTTGTCTATGTCTCTATTTTAGCATGTTGTAGTGATCTTTGTCTATTTGAGAAGCACATGCTTGCATTTGTAGACTTGATTCATGCATTACCAACAAGGGGGAGAGATAGTACCCAATTCGCTTTGGGGAGAAAGTTCTTGCATTCAGAGGGAGTTTTGCATCAAAAGGGAGAAAAATTGGGAGAAATGCATTTGTTCAGGGGGAGCTTGCATTCATGTGCTTTAGAGCTCTTTTTCGCCTGATTTTAGTTGTGCTCTTTTGCCGATGGTGTCAAGCCCTTTTGCCTCACCTTGAGGAGTCGGCAATTTTGGAGCATTTTATCTCGGTTGTGTCGAGCCGTTGCCCTTGTCTTAGGGGACCGAGATTTTTCTCTCTCAAATGATCTTGTTCTGACTTTTGTTTGGCTTTTGATCACTTGTTTGAGTTTTTTCTTTTGTTTCTTTTCTTTTTCTCTTTTCTCTGAATTGGTTACTATGTGTGTGTTGTCAATGCACTCATCAAGGGGGAGATTGAGGACCGGAGCGTCCGAGGACCGTGGATGGTCACTCCCTGGTGTGATGAGTGATTGACAACGTGGTGTGGACTGACTCTTGGCCGAGTATTGTAGGTGCAGGTTGCGGCTTGACTCGTGTTGGTGCAGGTGAAGAGCGGGCGCGAAAGGTCTTAGCCTTGCGGGGCCTCTGAGGAGTGGAGAGACAAGTAGGCTTGGCTCGATGGACCCGGTGGCCGAACGGGGTCAAGTGCGGGCCGCATGGTGGCAAGAAAAGAAAGACGAAGTCATCAACCGGAGCCGGTGCAGGGTAGCGGTTCACGACCGGAGTTTGCACGCGGGGTTTGCGGCGGTTCACCACAAAACTACCGGGTTACTTGGTTGAGCCACAAAACCAAGACCGGAGTCTCGAGGGCGGAAACGGGATCCGGGTGCGCCGAGAAGCTTCGATGCCAGAGGACACGCGGCGGGATCGCAGGGCTTGCGTCGGGAGGACGCGGACTGCGGCAAAGGCGTGGCCGTCTGATGATGAGCAGTGCTACTTGACCATATTGCCCCTGAGGGGATTGTATCTTAGTTTAAGTGCTAGGTGTAGCTTAGTCATTTGCCCAACCCAGAGAGACTCATATATATAGCTCTAGGGTTTCTGGGCAAACCATCCTTCCGGACTGCTTCTCATTTTCCTTGCTCCATAGGTTTAGATTTTCTTCACCGTTTTGTAGAGAATCTGATCTCCGAGTGTATGGAAGTTTTCATGGTTGCGTCGATTTCCTTCTTGTAGCTCGTGTGATTTTCGTGTCTTTTGCAGGCTATTTTTGTTGGATTTTCGTGCGCGCCATGTTCCTTCGATTCTAAGGTGTTTGGGTTCCGATTTGTTGGTGGGGATCATGGATAGATGTCTTGTGCATCTTTGTGCTTGATCTTGACCTCCCAATCTCCGGATTTGTCCTCCGATTGAAGGATTTCGGTTGGAACCCTAGCTTTTTGGTAGAGCTCGGTTGCGATTCGATTCCCGGCGATTTAGTTCGTTCGAGGTCTCAAGTTTTGGGGTGTAGCATCTCCTAGGGACACTTCACATCTCCCCCAAATCTTGTCTCAAGAGCTTAAGCCGTTTGGGAGATTCATGGATGGATAGAAGGGGTTGACTTCGCGTTTTCGTGCTCGGGCTGCTCTGTCTGCACCTGGCGGACCGTCCGCGAGGAGCCCGGCAGCCGGCTGTTCGTCGTGTTCTTTGTGAGTTCTTGCATCGCTTTGTTTCGATCCGTGGAGTCGATAGGTTTTGGTTGGAAGAGGTTGATCGGACCGTCCGCCTGGGGTGGCCGGACAGTCCGCGAGTCTCGGACCGTCCGCGGTGCTCGCCCAGACCGTTCGTTTTTCGAGGTGCAGTACTAGAGGTTCGGCGTTATATTTCGGACCATCCGCGCTCTACCTGCGGATCGTCCGCCCCCTCTGCGCGGACCGTCCGCCCGTACCACGCGGACCGTCCGCCCCGACCCTCGCAGATCTGCTAAGTCTTTCGCTTCTTGAGTTGCGCTTTCGCTTGGGGTTTGTTTGGGGCTTGTTCCTAGGGTTGGTAGGTCCGTTGTGACTATGTGACCTTGACAAGCTCATGTGGGAATTCTTGGTTGTGAATTTGGGGCATAGGCCGAGTTCATCATTCGGGAGGAATTTTTATCGGCTCCCATTCACTCCCCCCCTCTCTGGTCGTCTAATCGGTCCTTCATCACCGATGACCGAATGTGACGCGACCATAGTGACGAAATCCAAATCGTCACAAACTCGTCACAAATGAACATCAGTGACGATTATGGCGTCTTCGGTGACGTTAGGTGAACGTCATCAATGACAACATCCCTACTAGTGGTCTTCGGAATCGGATCGGAGGCCACGGTTTAAAGATACTTTTTATGAGATTCGCTTTTTTATCTTCATCTATCTTGTTTGGAGCTACAACACAAGCATGATCTAGACTCTCTAGATCGGTTATCTCTTTGCTTTCTCTTGCTACATCTTGAGTTCTATAGATTAGATTAGATTAGATTAGATTAGATTAGATTAGATTAGATTAGATTAGATGTATTTTCTTGATGATCTCTTAGAGTAGATGCAATTTGCTTCTTCGAAAGAAAGAGTTTCCTTGCCTTACTAGATTGAATCCTTGCATTGCACATTGTTCCACGGATTCGATACCTTGGGTTCTCATACTTAAGGGAAGAAGGGTCCCTTGACTACGACGGGGGGTTTGTCCGCTTGCAAATCCAAACGAACTTTGATACGACAATCAACCGTCAACATAGATTCACAAGGGGTTTTACATCCAAACATGTCAGCAGCACCAGGAGCTTCATCTAAAGTACCTATCTATGGTATGCCGGCAGGGTTTTTCCGGGACAATCATCATTGCCCAAACCGACCCCAGTCATACCGCCCCCACGCCCCCATGGCCGGTCTGACCGCCAATCCGGTCAGATGGTGATGGTGGTGGTTCCGGACCAGCCGGTGCCTTTGTCTGTTGTACCTAGTACATTGGCTCATAGTCATAATAATGCTTATGGTATTGTTCGTCCTGCGTATAGCACAATAGCTCACACATCACCACCTGTGAGACATGGGTACCCATGGGTCCCCACCGACCAGGCTCACGGCCGTCCCCGACAAGTGGGTCCGGCCTATCAGAAGACCCACCGACCTGTCAGTGGGCCCAACCGACCTAGTTGGTGGCCCACACGACCTCCTGAAGACTTTGCAGAAGATTCCCCTGATGACCTTATCCAAAACGACCTCAAAGCTTGGCGTGTAAGACAAGAGTTCGGTGGATTTCGACCAAAGCAGATCGACGGATATGGCAAGCGATGTAAACAGCTAGACTTAGGTCTCCTGGTCGTAACCGACCAGGAATCTGGGAACCGACCTTGTCCGTTGGCCAATATAAGGCGGGCAAGGCGACCCTTGTACGATCACACAATCAAGCAATCCTCAAGCAATCTACACCAACAACTGGACGTAGGGTTTTACTCTCCGGAGGCCCGAACCAGTATAAAGTCGCCGTGTTCTCTGTGTTCCGTGTGCTCGTGCGCAACCTTTGAGTTCTTAGCCTTAGATTCCGCCCCGCCGAACAACTAAACCACCGGGATTAACACCCCTGTGGGCTGTCTAGATCTAAACATCTGACAGTTGGCGCGCCAGGTAGGGGAGGAATCCAGGGTTCTTCGTGCAACTCGATGGCTTCAACCAACAGCGTCATCTTCCCGGAGAGCATGGCGGACATCCTCGCCAATCCCGTCGACATCTGCTTCGGCTCTATCCCGGCGGAATCCACCGCTCCAACTGCCTGCCTCGTCATCGAGAGCAACGCGGTCACCTCCAACCAGCAGGTCAGGACAGATCTGCTGGCGGAAACCCACCCACCTACTCCTAGCGACCTGATCGCGGGACTCGACCGTGTCGAAGACATGCTCTCTAACACGATCAAGGTCTGTGAGCGCGTCAAACGCCCTCGCAGGACCCCTCCATCCTCATCCAGCATGCCTCTTGGTCTGCGGAATGTAGCTCACGTAGCGTCTCGCTACATGAAGCGCAAGATCCAGATCGAATCTGCACCCAAGACTCAAGATCGTGGGTACCGCAGGGGTCATCTCGACGACCCTTGCCCCGTCCACGAAAACTCCAAACACACGGCTCGCCAGTGCTGTGTGCTAAAGAAGCTTCGCCGACCTCTCACCGCGGCTCATCACCGCCAGCTTAACCGCGAGCCGTCTCCGGACCGCCTCGCGTTTCAGATCGCTCGTACGACCATCTCCCCGAACTATCCAGGAGAAGCATTTGAGATCTCAGACCGAGAGGTCCTCGTTGTCTCTGCAGATGTACCTCCTCAAGATGGAGAGACAGACGAGCAGCGCATAGAGCGCGAGAACGCCAACACCGCACGGGCCGTACGCCATCAGCAGGAGTTAGCTGCATCCACCCCAGGCGCAGGTCAGCCTGCGGGCAACGTCGGGCAAGGTGCCGACAACCAACCAGCAGGCAATGTCAGGGCGCAAGCACCCCCAGCTCACGCTGCTCCCCAGAACCGCAACGAGCCTCGTCGAAACCATCTACGTGCCAGAGACCTCCTAAGGGACTTTGAACAAGACGGCCATGAAGTCTACAACTCTCCTCAAGCCAACTTGGGCGCAGCTCTTGCCGCACTGGGTCAACTTGAAGACACTCCTGCAATACGGCATCTACAGGCTCACATCCACGTCGCTACTGCCCAGGTCGAAGAAAGAGGTCCAGGATATAGCAGATCAGCTTCAAGCTCCTACTCCAGGAGTAGGTCACAGCAACCTCGTCAACGACGTCGCAGCAACAGTCCCCTTGAGCCCGTAGCTGAAGAGGGAGGAGGCGAAAACGAAGTGGCACAGCCGGTCAATCCCACTGCCAACGTCGCTGCCAATCAAGTAGCCAACCCAGCTGCCAACGCTGTGGGCAACGCTCCTGGCAATGCCCAAAACAACGCCGCCAATGCGGCTGGCGCCCAACAGCAGAATGCTGCCGCCAACGTAAGGCAGAACACAAGAGCTCAACCTCCACCAGTACAAGCCAACCACGCTGAAAGCAGTCAACGTTGACGGATACGAGACGAAGTGGAGATAGCACGTCATGCTAACTACGACCGCGACCACGGGGTCCCTGATCCCCTTAACGCCAATAATCCTATTCAAGCAACGGAACTCCGGCAGATGCACGACCAAGAGCTCCTACGGCGTGCCCAGTACGATCAAGATAATGGTCCTCAAGATGACCTATACATCATCCTGACGGCTTATGCCCCATCAGCCAGTCCTGGAGCAGTCAACAACTTCCCGGTGTTCTCACGTCGTCTCAGGACGATCAGATACCCCAAAGACTTCAAGCAAGCCACTGAGAAATACAACGGTCGCTCTGACCCAAGTATTTGGCTCAAGATGTACAGCATCGCGGCACGCGCTTCCGGAGGCAATGAGGACCACATGGCGGGATACTTCCCCCTCGTGATGGGCAAAGCACCACTCCTGTGGCTCGACAATCTCCCTGCGGAGTGCATCACCTCGTGGGCGACGTTGTCACGGCTCTTCACGACCAACTATCAAGCGACCTACAACCGTCTCGGCAACACACATCACCTCGCTAGAGTGCGGATGAGGCGTGACGAAACTCTCCGAGAGTACACCAACCGCTACTTCGAGAATCGCAACACCCTTGCAGGTGTCAAGGATGAAGACGTCATAGCCTACTATAAGAAGGGGGTCACCAACATCAAGCTCTTTGAGAAGATCCACGAAGCTGATGCCCACACCATCGCCGACCTCATGGCTTACGTCGACAAGCTTGTCGACACTCAAGATGCGGTGATGCACGACTTCAAATGAGAAGACCACAACGACGGTGGTAGCAGGTCGCGCAAGCGATCTGGCGAGGTCTATGCGACCGATCCACCCAGACCTTCCACCTTCCTTGAAAGTGACTTCAACATGGTCATGGACGACCAGAGTGAGTTCCACCGCGACGCCAAGCACACCATGAGGGAGTGCGAACAACTAAAACGTGCTCTAGGGGTACCTCCAGAGCCCAAAAAGACCAAGAGCGGCAGCAACAACGACCAGAACAGCAGCCACTGCTACAACAACCATAACCGTCGACCTGATCGACGTGATTACCGTGACCGCTGACCCTACCGTCACAACGATGATAGGGACCGCCGTGATTACCGCCGCGACTATCACCGCGATGATCGCCACGATGATCACCGTGACGAATGACGTGATGACTACCGCCGCAAAGATCGCCGTGAAGACAACCGTAATGACCGGCGTGACGAACACCGTGATGATAAGCGTGATGACCGTCGTCGTCAAGACGACCACAACCGCAACGACAACCGCCGCAAGGAGCCTTCTCCACCACCACCACCAAAAGGGGGCAACCCCAATGGCGTGTTTCAGACCGCCAACCGTGAGATCAACTTCATCGTCAGTGGTCGTCAGGTAGTCAAGAGCAACAGACAGATACGATCAAACGCAAGGGAGATCGGCCAAGTCAACACTGAAACTCCACAACCTCTGCGTTGGTCGGAGTACCCCATCACTTTCTCAAGGAAAGATCATTGGGTCCACATACCTGACCCCGGGACCTACCCGCTGGTCGTTGACGGGGGCAGTAGCTTAAACATCATCTTCACAGAGACGCTGAGAAAGATGGACTTCGATTTCAACAAGATGACTGCTTGCGATGAACCCTTTTACAGGGTCGTACCCGGCAAGGCTGCATACCCCATAGGTCATGTATGCCTGCCAGTCACCTTCGGCACAAAGGAAAACTTCTGCACAGAGTACCTGACGTTCGAGGTCGCGGACTTCCACTCCTCCTACCACGCCATCCTTGGTTGACCTATGTTGGCCAAGTTCATGGCCATACCTCATCACACCTACCTCATCATGAAGATGCCAGCGCCAAACGGGGTCCTTTCCGTCCTCGGCGACATCATGGTCTCCTACAACTGCGAGAGCTCCACCGTCGAACTCACCAAGGATTCTGCCTGCAAAGCTGCAGCTACGGTCATGGTCGCTCAGGCTGCCAAGATCGACCAAACAACTCTGGAAGTGCCGGAGCAGAAGCGTACAGCCACAGCCTTGGATCCAAGTCCTGCTGTGAAGAAAGTTTGCCTCGGCCTTCCCGACGCATCCAAGGAAGTCACCATCGGGGCCAACCTCGATCCCTAAAAGGAACTCGCGCTCACCAGTTTCCTCAGGGACAACGCCGACATCTTCGTATGGAGTCCGTCCGACATGCCCGGTGTCCCTAGGGAGCTGGCTGAGCACACCCTTGAAGTAAACAAGACCGCTCGACCTATCAAGCAAAAGCTCCGGCGATTTGCGAAAGATAGAAAACAAGCCATAGAAGTAGAAGTCTGTAAGCTCTTAGCTGCAGTATTCATTCGTGAATGTAAACACCCGGTTTGGCTCGCAAACCCGGTTCTTGTACCCAAGAAGACTGTTGGATTAAGGATGTGTATCGACTACACCGACCTCAACAAGCACTACCCAAAAGAACCCTTCCCTCTTCCTCGCATTGATCAAGTCGTGGACTCCACGGCTGGTAGTGTTCTACTATGCTTCCTCGACTGCTACTCAGGTTATCACCAGATAGCCTTGAATCCCGACGACAAAGACAAAACAGCGTTCATAACGCCTAATGGCATCTACTGCTCCAAGGTCATGACCTTTGGCCTCAAAAACACTGGAGCAACATATCAGAAGGCGATACAGAAGTGCCTGAAGTCGCAGATCGGGAAGAACGTGGAAGCCTATGTTGATGATGTGGTCGTCAAGACCACCGAGGAAGATCAGCTCATCGCCGACCTCGCCGAGACCTTCACCAACCTACGTGAGTACCAGTGGAAACTCAACCCGACCAAGTGCATCTTCGGTGTCCCCTCTGGGTTGCTCCTGGGCTTCATGGTCGGGCACCGGGGCATCGAAGCAAACCCCGTAAAAGTCGATGCAATACGCAACATGGCCAAGCCATCTTGCAAGAAAGACGTCATGAAGCTCACAGGTATGATGGCGGCTCTAGGTCGTTTCATCAGCAAGCTCGGCGAGAAAGGTCTACCTTTCTTCAAGCTATGAAGAAGGTAGATAAGTTTGTATGGGATGAAGAAGCACAGAAGGCGTTCGAAGCTCTCAAAGAGTCCTTGACTACACCTCCAGTCATGACGCCACCGATACCAGGGGAAACCCTCCTACTCTACATCTCTGCCACCACTCATGTGGTCAGCACGGTCCTCGTTGCAGAACGAGAAGAAGAAGGGCAGGCCTACCCTGTTCAGCGACCTGTGTATTACGTGAGTGAGGTCCTTGCCGATGCTAAGACACATTATTCACAGCCTCAGAAGCTGCTCTACGCACTTCTGATCACGTCAAGAAAGCTGCGCCACTACTTCCAAGCTCACAAGATCACGGTACCATCGTCGTCCCCACTGGGAGAGATCATCCGCAACCGCGATGCTAACGGCCGCATCGTCAAGTGGTCGGTAGAGCTTGGAGAGTTCGACATTGAGTTCTGCCCCAGACAAGCAATCAAGTCCCAGATCCTAGCTGATTTTGTATCAGAATGGACAGAGATCCAGATGCCCCCTCCCAAGGAGCGGCCTGAACCCTGGATAATGTACTTCGATGATGCCCTTAACCTCGAAGGCGCAGGAGCAGGAGTGCTGTTCATCTCTCCCTAGGGAGAGCAGCTCAAGTACGTCCTGCAGATACACTACAAGGCCTCCAACAACGGAGCAGAGTACGAAGCTCAAATTCATGGGCTCCGAATAGCAGTGTCCCTTGGCATCAAGCGACTACTAGCGTACGGCGACTCCAAGATCGTCATCGAGCAAGTCAACAAGGAGTGGGATTGTGTCAAAGACACAATGGATGCTTACTGTGCTGAGATTCACAAGCTCGAAGGCCACTTCGAGGGAATCGAGTTTCAGCACGTGCCACGCAACAACAACGTGGCCGCTAACGTACTATCTAAACTAGGCTCCCGGCGAGCTCTAGTCCCGGCGGGTGTGTTCGTCCAAGACTTATGCAAGCCGTCAATCAAACTGTTGGACCCAGACAATCCGGACCAAGAACAACCTGACCAAACTCCAGCACCTCCCCACGACGTGCTAATGACAGATAAAGAGGACGACTGGCGCGAGCCTTTCCTAGCCTTCCTACTCGACCAACGAGCCCCAGAAGATAAAGCTGAACGAGAGCATATCACACGACGAAGTGCCAACTACGTCGTGATTGGTACCGACCTATATAGAAAAGCTGCCTCTACCGGCGTCTTGATGAAGTGCATCTTGCGATCAGAAGGGATCCAGCTCTTGGCTGAGATTCACGACGGAGAGTGTGGCTCCCACGCGGCATCCGCCAATCTGGTCGGCAAGGCATACCAATCCGGCTTTTACTGGCCCATGGCCATGGCTGACGCTAAAGACCTCGTCAAGAGATGCAAAGGATGCCAATTCTTTACCAAATAGCAACACCTGCCAGCTCAGGCCCTGCGCACAATTCCCCCATCTTGGCCCTTTGCCATGTGGGGCCTCGACTCTGTGGGTCCGTTCCGAACTGCCCCAGGCGGCTACAGGTATATCCTTGTGGCCGTTGACAAATTCACCAAGTGGATTGAAGTCCGACCTGTCGCAAAAGTCACGTTGGAAGAAGCGGCCAAATTCATGGAAGACATAACACATCGCTTCGGTGTGCCCAATAGGATCATCACCGACCTAGGGTCAGCCTTCACAGGGTCGGCCTTTTGGGATTTCTACCAAGACAACACGATCGACGTCTACTACTCCTCGGTCGCCCACCCTAGGTGCAACGGCCAGGTCGAACGTGCCAATGGCATGGTTCTTCAAGCTCTCAAATTACGCTACCCGGTGGTTAGTCGAGCTACCACATGTAATCTGGGGTCTAAGGACCCAAGTCAGCTCTGCTACGGGCTTCTCGCCCTTCTTCCTGGTCTACGGCTCCGAGGCCATCCTGCCCACCGACGTTACCTTCGAAGCTCCACGCATACAGTTCTACGAGGAGGGAGAAGCCGAGCAGACACGTCATGTTGATCTCCACAGCCTCGAGGAACAGAGAATGGCAGCTGTTATGAGGCAAGCTCGTCACGACCAGCAACTCCGTCGATACCATGATCGCAACGTCAAGGAGACCTCCTTCAACGTTGGCGACCTAGCCCTAAGGCGCATCCAGAAGACTGACGGCATGCACAAGCTCTCTGCCCCTTGGGAAGGACCATTTATCGTCACTGAAGTCATTAGCCCATCTACATATCGCCTCCAGTGGGGAGACGGGCAAGGCGTGCCCAACCCTTGGAACGTGGAGCATCTACGATGATTCTACCCATAGAATAGCTTTTATTACAGCTATGTATTCCCCTACAAAGGTCGAAAGACCTGGGGGTTAAAACTTCTGCTCCTCCCCCTCGACACGCTCAGGGGCTTGGCTCACGCCAACATATGGGTCGTTCGACCTGAGGACGTCGTCACTCATGACTACCCACTTCGTGCTGTTGCGAGCCTGCTTGGTCGTAATGGTTGCAAAACCTGAGTCCTAGACTCCCTCCCGCGCACCGATCACACGTAAGCCTCCCCACTGAGCTGGGGTGGTCGGTAAGCCAGTCTCTCTGTGAGTAGTGGTTAGCGGCGTATGACACAAGACACGTCACCTCAAGACTACCAAGTTCGCGCAAACATAAAACAAGTACGTCATGAAGACCACAAAAGAAGGTTATGAAGTAATGATTTACATGACTGAAGAAGGAGGAGGTACAGCTCTAAGACTACGACTACTCCTCCCCGTCATCACCCTCATAATCAAGGGCGTCCATTACTATCGTAGCGGTGTCATGAACTTCAAGCTCCAAGACCTTGGGATCTTTCGTCGCGTCTGGGCCTTCTCCGACCTTGCCATGTCAACGTCGGGATGGTGAGACTTCACCCGGACCAATGCCTCCGTAGCTGCCGCCAAGCTTGTTGCCCTCAAAAGGTCGAGCAGCTCCTCAGGCACGACCAGAAGACGGTCGATAGCAGGCCTGGGCTCCTCCCCCTCAACCTGTGACGCTATTATGTCCATCGCAAAATGGGCAGCGTTCTTCAAGTCCTTAAGCTCCACCTCTTGCCCTGCAATGATCACTTGGTCATTCTGCAGAGCCTTCAAAGCTACTTCAAGACTGACCTCAAGGTCTCTTCGAGCCTGTTTCTCATAAGCCAGCTTTTGAGATACAGCGAACTCACTGTCTATGGTCTCCTTCATCACCCGCTTCAACTCCACGGCACCAGCTTCAGCCTCCCGGAGGTTCACCTCCAAGCTTCGAACTTTCTCCTTGGTGTTCTTCAGCTCATTTTTGAGGTCGTCCTCGCGCCTGTGAAAATCTGCAATACACAAGCAACACTCTGACGTCAGGTCCTCAGTAGTGCAAGACAATGATAATGAGCAACCTGTAAGAAAGTTGGTCTTACCAATATTTGCGGCGTTGAACTGCGAGTTGGCCTCTCGGACCTTCCGCTTCTCCTCGGCCAGCTCGTCCTCGAGCTTCTTCTTATCCACCGCCGCCGTCTCACAGACTGTTTGAGCTCCTACTCAAGCTCTACCACCCGTAGCTGTATGGCTGCAACGCCCCTAAGCTGGTCGGCCCTGCCCTTGGCACGGTCAGCCAGCGACTGTTTTGCGAAAAGTAAAGTAGGTCATCAATCACATTCAGAAAACAAGCCACTTATCCAACTCAAACGACATCAACTCACTGTGAAGGATTGATTGAGAGTCAAGATCGCGCTACGGACCGCCCTCATGTCGTCGTCGTCGTCAAAGAAGTCCTCCTGCCAAGGAGTGCCAGTCCAGTCAATGTTTTCACGCTGCAAGTTTGGCCCCGTCGACGTCGAACCCAGTGCCTGCACGCCGGTTGTTTCTGGGTTCTCCTATGGCTGCTCGATCTAAATCGGGTCCGCAGTTGGGTCCTGAGCCGACGTGCTGGGCACCGAGTTGATGGGGTCCACGTCGATAATAGGCGGAGAGGTCGAAGCTCCGACGTCGCCCACGGAACCTTGTGTTCCGGACTCGGTGACAGGCGGAGGAGCTGCCGTGCCCACATCGTCGACCGTAGCTTGAGCCCCGGCCTCATGGTCGGATGACATTGTCCGTGATGGAGAGCCTTGGGCACCCAAGGCACTCTGAGGTTGGATGTTTGACCTGCAGAAATCCTTGTCAACACAACGCTAGTGCCAATAGATGAATGAACTTCAGTGCTACAACCTTACCTCACAGTAGCCGGGGCATGTAGCCTCAGCCTAAAGGGCCGCACTTTTATCTGCACAGGCATCCTCGCCTGCGCACCAGCGGTAGCCTGCTGTGCCTCCCTCATTTGACAGAGGTCATCCTCCGTCGTCTTCTGCTCCAACACCCGCTGCCTCTTGGCCGCGGGACTCAACGACCTCCTCGCCGTCCGATCTTCAACAATCGGCGGGTCATCGGTAGCTTCATCCTCATCATCTTCGACCTCCTTGGTCAAAGGTGTAGGAATTACCGGCGTCTGGATCGCCGAAGGAGGGCTCGCCTTCCTCTTCCTCTTCTTGTCCGCCTCGAGCTTCGCGGTCTTAGCCGTCTCGGCCTTGGCAGCAGCCCTCAAGGTCGACTGCTTTGCCGTCGCTGCCCTGGTCTTACATCTGGGCTTTGTGGCACTGCTCACATCTGGGTGGTTGGCCACGTCGTCACCACCCTCATCGTCGATATCTTCGTCAGGTCCAACCGATGAGTCTGACTGATAATTCTCAAGCAGCGCAGCTGCTGGAGGCTGGTAATCCTCCGACCTCAACTTCCGGCGTGGCTCTTCGCCGGCTGGCAAAGGTGCAGGGCACCAAAATTGCATCTGCCGATCCTGTAAACAAAACTCACAAGATATAAGAGGTCTTCCTCTAGTCACACGAAGCAAAGAAACAGGTCGCTACGACCTCATTGTCCCAGAACTTACAGGATCGGCAGGTCGGGAGAGAGAATAAGGCTTCGGGCACTTCTTGTTCCGGATACGCCCAGAGTACATCTGTGTCACCCTGGTCGTCATCTCGTCTTGGGAGACCTTGTGGTTAACTTCACGAGTAGGGTCCGTCTGACCCCAGTACTCATACGCTGGATGAACCCGATCCTTGATCGGCTGAATCATACGACGACAAAAAGACATTGCCACCGCACCCCCCGTCAGGCCTTTCTTCTTGAGGTCACCCACCAAGGTCAGTAGCTCCTTGATGTCATCCATCTCACAGGAGGTGAGCTGCAGATCCCATTCATTAATCTTCACGGACTTGTGCCCGGTGCGCTTCGGGAGCGCCGGCTTCTGGTCGGCGATGTAGAACCACTCCGACCTCCACCCTACGGTATTGTCCGAGAGATCCATATCCAACCATGCTACCTTGAAACCTGACCTCAGATAGAACATCACCGATCCTACCACACCGGTACGCTTGCCAGTGAACTTGACGTTGAAGAAGTACCGCCACAACACAAAGTGCGGCGGGATTCCAAGGAACGCTTCACACATATGAATGAACGATGAAACTACAGTAATGGAGTTGGGGACGAGGTGTACAAACTCCAGCTTGTAGTAGTACAGAAGGCCTCGGAAGAAGTCGTCGGCGAGTACGCTGAACCTGTGCTCGAAGAAGGAAGCGAAGACGACCTGCTCCTTGTCGTCCTCCGTCGGGAACCTCTCGCCGGTGGGCGCCTTCCATTCCAACTCCGCCTTGAGCCTCAATAGCCCGCACTCCACCAAACCCTGGATCTTCTCCTCGGTCATTGTCGAAGAATCCCACACCGTCTCCGGGGACGAGATCGTGGGAGCTGCCGCCACCATTTCTTGAGCTCGGGTGGATTTGGATCTAAAGTTCACTAGGGTTTTGATGTGCATACGAAGTGGAGCGGTGCGCGGATGGCGGAGTCGGCGCGTGGTCTGCAACAGACGGCGGCAGGCTGAGGATCCTAGGGCGGCGCTTGGCTGCGGAATGCGCGGGGGCTAAGGCGCGAGGATTTCGGTGGAGATTGCGAGAGGAGGAAGAAGATGAACGGGACAGTCAACGCTGGTCCCCGCCGCTCTATTTATAAGGGCCCCACCGGGTCCGCCCGTTGCGGCTCCTTCCACAGTAAGGAGCTCGCCCTAACGGCTATGTGCCGCTTAATTCGCGAGATGATCTCGCCGGATTTCACGCCAACGGATATTTACTCAACGGATAGCCTAGCGACCTATACTCTGAGTTTAGGTTGTGAATACAAGAAAGATGTCAGGTCATCCTGACGGAACATTCGATCTCCATGAGGTTGTTAAGCCCCCAAATTACGTCACTATTAGGTCTTTGATGAATAATTTCGTCAAATTGACCATTACATGAAAGAAGAGAGTGAACATTACACAGGAACTTCGAAGGTACACAAGTCGCCTGCGACCGTATTGGATCTAGAACCCGTAACAAAAATACAAACGTACTCGAAGACCTGATCTACCTAGAGCAATCCTTGAGGTGTACTTTGCTACAATCGAGCACGTCGCAAGAATTCTTCTAGCCTCAGGACCTCGATGGTGGCCTTGTGGTGAACAACTGCACGACGCTGCACATAGCAAGGCACGCTCTGTGCCGGACTATGGAATGCAGACACGAGCTTGCTCTTCGGCGCGGGCCGCAAGCCTTCGACAAGCATCATATGCTCCCCAAATACTTACAGCTTCACCTTAGGCCTCTACAGCATCACCTCCAAACTCTCCTTGATTCCTCGCTGAGGCACGGTACAAAGAGTGGGTGTGCTGTCTACATTTCGCAAGAGTTCTTCTAGCTCCAAGCCTCTACAAACACAGCATCCTACAATCTGGTGGACGAACACATGCCCATGGCATGGCCTCAATACTACCCTGCGGCTTCATAGCTCAACAATGCTCGGTGCTTGCCTCCTTCAGCCTTCAGGTGCTATTTATAGCCAGAGCTGGGCCTCGAACAGCCGGCGTACTCGTAACACTGTCACCACGTGGTCCAGAGGGCCTGCAGACATGTGCATGATTAAAGGCGATGACTTTACTCTGTCTCGCAGCGTCTTTGTCGCTAGTGCATCAATGATGCCTGAGCCCACCGCAGCGTCACATGGCTACAGTGCACTCCTTGATTCGTGGGCAGTTTGTCATTTTCTGGGTGGCAAGAGAATCTCTGACCACTGTTGACCTGTGACCCTGCAGTCTACGGAGAGATAAGCCTGACTCTGCGTCAGAGGACCCTGCGCCTCGCTACAACTACGGACGACGATGATGATTACACGCAACCTTCACAGCTCTACGTCTTCATTGCACCCGCTAGGCTCTGCGTCCTGGTGCACCCGCTATGGCTCTGCATGTAAACGGACCTATTCCAGTCAGCCTATATTTTTGTTTCCTGAGCAGAATGGTCGTAGGTTCGATTGAAGACCTTCCGGGGTAGGCGTGCCTCGCTGCTCTGCCAGATCTGTCTGGGCGTCTGGAGATCAGAAGCTTCAAGTCTACGATTTTGTCGGGCTCCCATGGTCGGTGTGCCTACTACTTAGGTCATCAATATCTTTGTAACATGGCTCCGCTGGATGGTAGGCAGCTATGCTGGTCGTCTGGGCACCAAAATGACCTTCCTGAGGTCGGCGTGCCTTAATACTTAGGTCTTGCAATACCTCGGTATGTTTACGGCTCTGCCAACCTAGTTGGGCGCCCTGGATGCGTGACCTTCCTGAGGTCGGTGTGCTCTTACAGCTCTACCAGCCTGCTCTGGACACCCAAGATTTTACGTCAGGAACGAAGGACTGCCTGTGGGGTGCACACCTAATGGCCCTGCCAAGTATCTCCGGGTGCTTGGGCGCTTTTGTCTTGAGACCTTCTTAAGGTCGGCATGCCTCGGGTGGCTCTGCCAGACTCCTTGCAGCCATGCAGGATATCTGGGTGTCTCTACACTCCATTCGATTCAAACTCTATATATTTTTCTACAGCTCCATCGACAAACAGTCTTTGGCATTACAACTTCAGCCACGACATCTCTGACGAACTTTTCATGCAAGGCGCGCTTCAAGATTCTGCTGGGTATCCTCGGATACTGAACATTGTTCAATTAAGGCCTCTTTGAGGTCAGCACGCCTACAAGGCCTCCTTGAGGTCGGCCCTGCCAGACTCCTTGCAGCTATGCTAGGAGATCTGGGTGTCTCTACACTTCGCTCGATCAAGACCATGACTCAGTTTTCTTCTCTTTTTTAAGCATCAAACCAGCCATGCTGCCTGCTTCAATGCTCGAAGACTACTCTACGAGAGCGTCTTCGACACCCTCTTGTTTTCTTCATCGTACGGACCTGTTGGGAAACCTGTTTCTCTTCAGGTCGTTACTCGACCTAATTTTTCTTTTTCTTCTTTTTTGGATCATCATACCGGCCATCCTGCCCGCCATGATGCTCGGATACTACTCTATGAGTGCATCCTTGATGCCCTCTGAATTTTTTCACCGTCGTTTCGATCTATTGGAAGCCTGCTTCCTATAGGTCGTCACTCGACCTCCCTTCGTTCGGCAAGACTTCAAACAGGTCGGCTGCTAAGTCGATTTGTTCTTTTCTTTTCTTTTGGACCGACGTGGATGCTATTCGACCTGTCGATAGCTCTATGACTTCGTCATGACCTTTCTAAGGTCGCTGCGCCTACACCTCGCTCGGGGGCTTGTGAGACATGGGTACCCATGGGTCCACACCGACCAGGCTCACGGCCGTCCCCGACAAGTGGGTCCGGCCTATCAGAAGACCCGCCGACCTGTCAGTGGGCCCAACCGACCTAGTTGGTGGCCCACACGACCTCCTGAAGACTTTCCAGAAGATTCCCCCGACGACCTCATCCAAAACGACCTCAAAGCTTGGCGTGTAAGACAAGACTTCGGTGGATTTCGACCAAAGCAGATCGATGGATATGGCAAGCGATGTAAACAACTAGACTTAGGTCTCCTGGTCGTAATCGACCAGGAATCTGGGAACCGACCTTGTCCGCTGGCCAATATAAGGTGGGCAAGGCAACCCTTGTACGATCACGCAATCACGCAATCCTCAAGCAATCTACACCAACAACTGGACGTAGGGTTTTACTCTCTGGAGGCCCGAACCAGTATAAAGTCGCCGTGTTCTCTGTGTTCCGTGTGCTCGTGTGCAACCTTCGAGTTCTTAGCCTTAGATTCTGCCCCGCCGAACAACTAAACCACCGGGATTAACACCCCTATGGGCTGTCTAGATCTAAACATCTGACACCACCTATTCCCAATATTGCTTCATCCTATGGTGTGCCTAATGATGTGTTTACCAACTTGCACCGCATTCAAAATCCTAATCAACCCCGTGTGAGTAGCTTTAATACATCAGCTCCAACGCAATCTCAGTTACATGCTAGGAACGAATTTGCACAATTTAAAGAAAAAGTAGCTAACATGATGAGAAATAAACTCAGTGTTGATAAGGGTAATACTAGATTGTATCAAAAACCATATAGGGCCTGATTTTGTCGAATTTAGTGGTGATGATAACCGCACAACTTGGGAACACATTAGCCAATATACTGCTCAACTAGGTGAAGCGGGTACCTTTAATTCTTTGAAAGTTTGCTTATTCTCTTTATCTTTGACTGGTACCACTTTTGCTTGGTTCAATTCATTAGCTCCTAACTCTATTGATTCTTGGGATCAATTAGAGCAAAAGTTTCATGATCACTTCTTTAGTGGGAGAGCTATCAATTAAAATTGACAGATTTAACATCGGTTAGGCAAGGTAAAGAGAAATCAGTTTCTGATTACCTTAAATGCTTTAAAGAAGTTAAAAACCGTTGTTTTAATTTGTCGCTTACTGATTCTGACCTTGCTGATCTAGCTGCTAAAGCTTTAAGATCTGCTCTTAGAAATAGATTATAAGGTATAGAATTTCATTATCTTGCTAATGTTCTTGTTAGAGGTATGACGCGAGAATTAAAATTAAATAAAGAAAAAGAACACTCTAAGCCTCGTCAGTCTAATGTTCATATAGTTGAGTATGATTCCGATAGTTCAGATGACGAGAATGAGGTGTATGTTGCTGAATTTGTGTGGCCTTCAAAGGCTAAGGCTAGTTCTTGTGCGTCACTTAAGCCGGCTACTAAAAGTCGGCAAGAAGAACTAAAATTTACTTTTGATGTTTTTAAGTTTGATCGCATTTTCAATGAATTACTTAAACTTAGAAATATTAAGATTTCTCATATTATGCCTCCACTTGATGAAATTAAATGATGTGCATATTGTAAGTTTCATAATTCTTATTCTCATGCCACTAATGACTGCAATATGTTTCATCGTCAGATTCAATTGGCCATAAATGAAGGTCGTTTGATGCTTCATGAGATGCAAGTGGATAAACAGTCTTTTCCTGTCAATACCATGGAGTTGCAGTAGCCTAAGGTTCTGGTTCGACCACATCAAGTTGAAGCAACAAAGGGAAAGAACGTGGTGGTCGGGGAAGCTAAGCCCGATTTGAGGGGAAAAGAACTGACAAGAGAAGTTGCATATGAGAAAACCCATGATGGCAGAGAGATATTCAAGATTATTGTCAAAGCTTCTGGACATGGGGGGCAAGGATCATACATGCTGAAGGACCGATTAGGCGACCAGAGAGGGGGGTGTGAATGGGAGCCGATAAAAATTCTTCTCCTAAGAGTCGAATTCGACTATGCCCCAAAATCCTGACAGACCGCAAAAGCTGCCCGAACCACCAGTATGCACCGGCGAAAATCGGACGGTTCGTACCCTACCCGCGGACGGGCCGTCCCGCACGGACAGTCCGGCTACCCCGGGCGGACAGTCTGGCAAACACCCTCCAAACAAAAACCCCAAACGAAACAGATTGAATGGAAGGCGCTCAAGAACTCACGAAGAACTTGACGAACAGCCGGCTGATGAGCTCCATGTGGACGGTTCGTGCCTGCGTGGTGGACAGTCCGCCAGGTGCGGACAGAGCAGCTCGAGCCCAAGTTGCTCAAAGTCAACACCTCCTCCCCTTTGCCCGATCTCCCAAATCAACCAAGGGATTGCTACCAAATCATAGGTGAAGATGAAGTGTCTCTAGGAGATGCTATACCTACGAATTTGTAGCCTCAAACCCACTGAATTGAGAGGAATCAAGATTCTACCAAGCTCACACAAAAAACTAGGGTTCCAACCGAAATCCTTCAATCGAAGGCCAAATTCGGAGTTTGAGGGGTCAAGATCAAGCACAAGGATGCACAAGACATCTATCCATGATCCTCACAAAGAAATCCGAACCCAAACACCTCAGAATTGAAGGAACAAGCCGCACACGAAAATCCAACGAAAATAGCCCGAAAAAGACATGAAAATCACTCGAGCCACAAGAAGGAAATCGACGCAACCATGAATGCTTCCATACACTCGGAGGTCAGATTCTCTACAAACCAGTGAAGAAAATCTAGCCTAAAGAGCAAGGAAAATGAGAAGCAGTCCGGATGGATGAGTTTCCCTGAAACCCTAGAGCTATATATATGAAGTCTCCCCGGGTTGGGCAAATGACCAAGCTACCCCTAGAATTTAAAATGAGATACACACCCCTCAGGGGTAATATAGTCAAGTAGCACTCCTCTTCATCAGGCGGCCACACCTTCGTCGTAGTCCGCGTCCTCCCGACGCAAGCCCTGTGATCCCACCGCGTGTCCCCTGGCATCGAAGCTTCTCGGCGCGCCCAGATCCTGTCTTCGCCCGCCGAGCCTACGGTCTTGGTTTTGTGGCTCAACCAAGTAACCCGGCGGTTTTGTGGTGAACCGCCGCAAACCCCGCGTGCAGACTCCGATCCTGAGCCGCTACCCTGCACCGGCTCAAGTCGACGACTTCATCTTGCTTTTCTTGCCACCATGTGGCCCGCACTTGATCCCGTTCGGCCACTGGGTCCATCGAGCCGAGCCTACTTGTCTCTCCACTCCTCACAGACCCCGCAAGGCTAAGACCTTTTGCGCTCGCTCTTCACCTGCACCAACACAAATCAAGTCGCAACCTACACCTACAATACTCAGCCAAGAATCAGTCCACACCACGTTGTCAATCACTCATCACACCAGGGAGCGACCATCCACAGGTCCTCGGACGCTTTGGTCCTCACATGTTGTCTGGTCAACAAACAACCGAGCCTTCTCAGGCCAGGGCAGTTAAACCGGCGGTCCAGGGCGGCCAGACCGCCCCTGCCCACAGTTGCCCAAAGATGCTTGTTTCAAAGCGGCCGGAGATTGAAAACTAGAAGCTCAACGTGGCAAAGAATCAAGGGAGTGTCCCAATGCCAAAGGTCACATTTGACATGCTATTTGAAAAATATTCTAAGCAAAAGGCTGTTACAAGTGATCGGCCATTAAAAAAGGATGAGGTCACCCACATGACAAGAAAAGCCATCATCACCTCCCAGGGTGGCTATCAGGTTTAGGGGTGAATCATCTCAACAAGGGCAACATTTTACTCCAGCTTAGGCTCCTTCAAGTTCAAATCCACCTCGCTCGATCTATGACGATAATGGAGTAATGTGGGTGCCATATCAGCAGTCCTTCCATTTTGGATGGGAAGGATCAAGGAGATCAGCTCTGGACAGGATCTCACGACCTACTCAAGACTGATGGGTGCCACGTCAGTTCGGAAAGGGTCAGTAGGTCAACCCGGTTAGACCGCCCCAAGCACGCGGTCAGACCACCCTACCTAGAAAAGTTCAATCTCCTCCAAAGCAAGTGTACAAGCCTAAGATCAGAGAGGAGGAGGTTCAGAAGATGGACATTGACCCAGAGAGGGCTAGAACCTTTGTTATTATCCAGATTGGGACAATGGATGTTCCCGCTGAGAAAAGTGGCAAAAGACCGGTTGTGTTAAACAATCAGGTTGTGACACCTACTCAAAAAGGATCTGTTGTTGCTAATGATCATGAGGCTAGTGGAAGAAAATCTCACCCTGAATACTTCTTTAAAAGATAGTGTCCTCCCAGATTGACTCATACTCAAAGGAGGAAGCTTCAACATTTGAGGTTGCGGGAGAAGAAGGGAAAGGAACTGGAAAAATAGAGGGACGAGATTTTCAACAGCTACAGGCCCATGGTACCGCAAGGGAAGGAGTGGAGAGCCAAGACAACACTCCAGACCTAGGTGGTCAAACCGCCTGAGAAGGCGGTTAAACCGCCCGGGGCGGTCAGACCGATTGACTAGGCTATTAGACCGGGTTTACCAGAGATGTCGTCCGATTTCACTTCTTCAGTCCCTATGGCTTGCGATGATAAGTTGTTGTCGGTACCTGCTCCAGAAGACGATGAGCAACTTGTGGATTACAATTCTTCTCCAGAGCGTATGAACCTTGATATCAATGTGGTTCATTTATTTGTTGATGGTTCTGTGCCTTCGGAGAAGGATTTTGCTCATCTTGATTTTGGGCCAAAGGATGCTATATTTCAGAAGCCCAAAGACGCTGATAATCATCTGAAGGCTTTGTACATGAAGGGTCACATCAATGGAAAGCCTATCTCTCGGATGCTTGTGGATGGAGACGCGATTGTCAAGTTGATGTCGTATTCTCTATTCAAGAAGCATGGAGGTTCAGATGAGGAGTTGATCAAGACCAACATGACCATCAGTGGAGTTGGAGGAGGCGAACCGATGGGTGCTAAGGGCGTGGTTTTGATGGAGCTCACCATTGGAAGCAAGACGCTAGCTACAGTCTTCTTCGTCGCTGAGACACAAGGTAACTTCATCCTTATCTTTAGTTGTGATTGGATTCATGCAAATAAATGTGTTCCTTCTACCTTGCATCTGTTTTTAATACAATGGATAGACGATGAGGTACAAGTAGTACATGGTGATAATTCCACTTGTGTAGCTGTAGCTGATAGTCATTCTATAGGTATACATGATGATGTAAAGTGTCTATCTGGCTTAGATTTATCTGATTATGAGTTTGTGAGCTATTCTAAGGATGGTTTCATCCCTGCTGTCATAAAGTCGTTTGACAATCGGAAAAATCACTTCATGTGACTCAATGAGTTCAACTAAATAGTGGTTGCAGCAGAGGATTGATCACTATCGGGCGCATAAGAACGATATGTGTGAAGCCATCAAAGACTTCGATGATTTGGGTAAACTAGGACAAGGGTTTACGTCGGCTGATTTTCTTGAGGAGGTAGACATTGGTGATGGCACTGTCCCTAGGCCGACATTTGTAAACAAGAATCTTGATCATATTTTTAAATCTGAATTAATGAAGTTATTGAAAGAGTATGTCGACTGTTTTGCACGGACTTATAATGAGATGCCTGGTTTAAGACATGATTTAGTTGAACATCGGTTACATATTAAGCCTGGTTTTATGCCTTATAAACAACCTCGTAGGAATTTTAATCCTGATATCTATGACCGAGTGAAAGAAGAAATCAATTGGTTGCTTGGTGCTAAGTTTATTAGGCCTTGTTGATATGCTAATTGGATCTCTAATATTGTGCCTATTAAAAAAAGGAACAAAGAAACTTCGTGTTTGCATTGATTTTAGAGATCTTAATAAAGCTACTCCTAAATATGAATATCCTATGCCTATAGCCGACTTTCTTGTTAATGCTGCATATAGATATAGAATTCTTAGTTTTCTTGATGGTAATGCTGGTTACAATCAAATCTTTATGGCCGAAGAGGATATTTCCAAAACGGCTTTCATATGTCCAGGATTTGTAGGCTTGTTTAAGTGGATAGTCATGACTTTTGGTTTGAAAAATGTTGGTGGTACTTATCAAAGAGCTATGAATTTGATTTTTCATGACTTGCTTGGTATAGTCGTAGAAGTTTATATCGATGATATTGTTGTTAAATCGGCTGGATTAAATTCCCACTTGGCTGATTTGAGACTTGCATTTGAAAAAATGCGCCGATATGGCTTAAAAATGAATCCACTCAAATGTGCTTTTGGAGTGTCGGCTGGCAAGTTTTTGGGTTTCATTGTGCATGAAAAGGGGGTGGAAATTATTCCCAAAAAGATTGAGTCGATTAAAAAGGTTCAAGCTCCTACTTGTAAAAAAGAGTTGCAGAGGTTCTTGGGCAAGGTTAATTATTTGAGGCAAATTATTTGTAACTTGTCCGAAAAGGTTAGTGCTTTTACTCTTTTACTTCAGTTGAAAAGTGGGGCTCAGTTCACTTGGGGGGGCAAAATAGCAAGTCTTTTGATGAGATTAAAAATTACTTGACTTTGCCGCCTGTTCTTCAAGCACCTATGAGTGGTGTCCCGTTCCGGCTTTATATTGCGGCTGAGGAAAGTGTGATTGGAGTTGTTTTGACTCAAGAGACTGATGGCAAGGAGTATATCGTTGCTTATGAAAGTAGAAGATTATTTGACACCGAAACAAGGTACACTTTCATTGAAAAGTTATGTTTATCTTTATATCATGCGTATACCAAGTTGCGGCATTATTTGTTATCAAGTACTTGTTATGTAGCATGCCAAACCGACATAATTAAATACATGTTGCAAAAACGCATTTTAAGTGGTAGAGTCGGCAAATGGGCTTATGCTCTTGTTGAATATGATTTACATTGTGAACCAATAAAATCAATGAGAGGTCAAATTGTAGCCGACTTTATTGTGGAACATAGAATTAATAAGCAACTTGATTTAGATGTCAGTTATATGAATTTTACCCCATGGAAGTTGCATTTTGATGGATCGGTTTGTAGAAGTGGTTGTGGTGTTGGAATTATTATTATTTCACCTAATGGAGCTGTTTTTGTAGTCCTTAACCGATTGAATCCTGAATGCACTAATAATCAAACCGAATATGGAGCTCTCTTGTTTGGTTTGCAAATTTTACGTGACATGGGAGTGAAACATGTAGAAGCTGATGGTGATTCTTTACTGGTGGTGCAGCAAGTATCGAAGGTATGCTAATGTCTAAATGGTTCTTTAAATGCTTATCTTGATAAATGTTTAGACATTATATCTTGTATGGATGAATTTGTGATTTATCATATACCACGAGAAGAGAATCCTAAGGCTAATGCTCTAGCTCAACAAGCATCTGGTTATGTCTTCCAGAAACAAATTTCAGGAGCGAAAACCGGTGTTTAGAGAAGCCGAGGGTTATGTCCTGGAGGAGCCGGTTCAACCGCCCCCTCCGACCGGTCAAACCGGGACACCCGGTCAGACTGCCCCTTCGGTTTGGTCAGACAGCCCTTCGGGGGGCAATCGCACTTCGGGTGTCATTTCTTCCAAAACTGTTGAGGATGAAGTGGATGATTGGAGGAAACCTCTGATTGCATATTTACAGGATCCCAAAGGTACAAGCGACAGAAAATTCCGATGATGGGCGCTTAAATTTGTTTTAGATAATGATGAGTTACATCGTCGGACTGCGGATGATTTACTTCTAAAATGTTTGGGTCCTCATCAAGCAAGATTGGCTATGGCAGAGGTTCATGAAGGAGTTTGTGGTACTCATCAATCAGCTCCCAAGATGAAGTGGCTCCTTATGAGAACTTGCTTTTATTAGCCTACTACGAGAGCTTATTGTTTTCGGTACTACAAAGGGTGTGAAGAGTGTCAAAAGCACGGAGATGTCCAGCTAGTACCTGCTACATTGATGCATCCGATTATCAAGCCTTGGCCTTTCAGGGGTTTGGGATTGGATTTCATTGGCAAGATTCATCCTCTGTCGTCCAAAGGGCATTGCTTTGTGATTGTGGCTACCGATTATTTTACTAAGTGGACTGAAGCAATCCCTCTCAAGAATATGACACATAGGGAGGTAATTGGGTTTATTACGGAGCATATCATATATAGGTTTGGTATTCCATAGACTTTGACTACGGATCAAGGTACTTCATTCATGGCTAAAGAGGTGCGTGATTTTGTCAATTCCTATGGTATTAAGTTGCTTAATTCATTTCCATATTATGCTCAAGCTAATGGTCAAGCCGAGTCTAGCAATAAAACTTTGATTAAGCTCATTAAGAAAAGGATAGAAGACAATCCTAAAAGATGGCATGAAGTATTATCTGAAGCTTTATGGGCTCATCATATTTCTAGACATGGTGCTACTAAGGTTACTCCTTTTAAGCTTGTGTATGGTCAAGAGGTTGTTTTGCCCATTGAGGTGAATCTAGGTGCATATAGACTTGTAAAGCAAAATGATCTTAATGTTGATACATATTATGCTTTGATGATGGATAACATTGATGAAGTGACCGACAAGTGATTGGAGGCTTTAGAGGCAATTGAAAAAGACAAGAGGCAAGTTGCTAGAGCATACAACAAGAAGGTAAAAGCTAAGTCCTTTCAAGTGGGGGATTTGGTCTGGAAAACTATTCTACCTATAGGATCTAAGAGAAACAAATTTGGTAAATGGTCTCCAAGTTGGGAAGGTCCATACAAGATTGTGAGAGTTTGCTCCGAAAATTCTTATATGGTAGAAACATTGCAAGGACAGCAGCTAGCCGGGGCGCTTAATGGAAGATATTTGAAGAAGTTCTACCTAAGTGTGTGCCAAGATACTTGAAGATACATGGCCGGTTTTGATGAAAATCGCCCTTAGAGCAAAATGGCCAATGGAAAAAGTTACATCGACCTTAGATTTATTTTTCAGCACGCAAGCTTTCCTAAAAAACAGGGGGGGCATATGTTGACACCTAAGAATGGCGAAAGCCAGATCAGGCTGAGCCAGGCGGTCAGACCGGGTGTGCCTTGTAGCCGGTTTGGCAATAGGCCACCAGGTGATCTAACCACCTCCCAGGTGCGGTCAGACCGGGTTACCCCGAGTTTGAGTAGAATTAGAATTTTTGGCTAAATTTGAGATGTAAAACGTTCCTTGCAGGGCAAGACCTCCCACTCTATAAATACAAAAGGTCGTGGCTGATTGAGACCTATCATCCAATCGAACATATCAATTTACTATTTATCTCCAAACCCTAGCTTTTCCAACCCTAATTGCTCTCCTCCTTCATCTCCACGGCGGTTGAGGAAGTTCTGAGTGGCCTGGCGATCTCAGGACAACCCTAGGCACATTGTTCCCGACGGGGTCAATCCCGGAGTAGCGAACTTAGGTTTTCGGCAACGCCCCTGTTCTAGGTGGTTAGACCTCTAAACTCTAAGGGAGTGTTGATCTTGAGTTAGAGTACGTTGTATGTATGTTTCATTTAGAGCCGCCTCACCTCATGTATAGGCCTTGGGCAGCAGGATCTCGAGGGAATATTCAAAGTATATTTGGGCACCACCTTTGCAATGTCAGTAGTGAGTGACACGTGGTCGCTAGAGGCAAGGGGGCACCAAAGTGGTTCAGCCATTTATCTCAGGGTTGTGGGCCCTTGAATCCATGTACTTGCTCGTGAATGGTTGAGAGTGTGTTTCCTTATTCTCTTGTTGGTCCATGGATCCATGTGCTGCCGTTGTCGCCGCCTCCCATTGGTTGGGGCTGAGTTGCTTGGATCCAGAGGGTGTGTTTTTTTGTCTTTTTATAAGAGAAATCACATTCATACAAATATTCAATGACTCTCGTCGAATTTGTCGATAATAGCTCCTACCACTAATGTTGGTGCTCATCTTTTATGTACTTATGTAGGAGCTGACGGCCTAACATTGGTACTTCACAGCCATCAACAACAAGTATACATTGTAACCAATACCAAAAAAAAAACAAAGAGAAGAATGAAGGAAGATGTCATATGGTCTCCGCCTACTTATTTTCTCAACCATATTTAATTACAATGAACAAATAATAATGTATAATAAACTGCAAACAAATAAGTAAACAACTTGTGTCTTGCAATAATGAGTCCTATTACATATATTACACTGACATATTACATATATTACACTGACATATTTATATTAAGTATATTTATTTGCACTGAACAAACACAATAATTCTGTAAGCAAATAATACTTCATAAAACTTGCCCAATTTCATGCAGTAAATATGGGAGCGGGGGGGCTTTTATTTTTGCACTAGTAGTCTGCATCCCACACAGAGAAAGCACTAGAGGACTTCATCCACTTGGCAGTGGTTTTAGGGTAGTGCCGGTTGATCACATCTCGTAGGCCTTCAGTTGTTTTGACCCATTGCATCCCCTTCCTTGTGTATGTTTTCTCATTGAAATCACTTGTAAAAAATCGATCTGCTTCGAGCCTCCTGTTTATAGAGATGTTAAATTAATATTCATATCTCAACTTAGTTGTTATCATATCAAACTAGTACTTCCACATTTGGCTTCTTTTTTCTGGTAACATTCTGGATCTACCAGCGAAGTACCAATAATGGTCACATCATTATGTTTTCTTGCCTTTTTGAAATTTGGTTTGAGTAAATTTTAAATCAATCAAAATTAGCTTAGGCCACATTCTCAGTTGTTGCCTAATCCATTTAGCAAGGGCTTAAATCAAATTTGGTACTTTGTCTAGCATTCAATCTCAGTTAAAACTAAATCTCACCTTGATGCCATTAAAATGAAAATGTTGAATGCTGTTTCGCTTATGGCAAATCCCTTGATTTTTTTCTCTGCCATAAGACCAACAAGAAGATCCAGTTTCTCTATGTCATCTCCGTATATTGCTCTTATGGCTCCAATTGCATCCTTGTCACTTGTCAGATCCTCCCAGCTTTTTATTGGAATCAGAAATAGTCTCCTCCTAAACTCATTGTACCTTGGTACACTTCTCTCCCTGTCTCGGTATACTTTAATTTGGAGGAAAGGAAAATGACATTAATCTCAGTGTAATCATTATCAACGCAATAGACAGAGTAATCATCTTTCTTTCTTGAAGAGTTCAAATTTTTGCTTAACATTGTTATTTATACTAGTATGCAGCAATGTCCTTGTTTTTAAAATAAATGGTAGTTGTGATTGCTTAGAGATTGGTGGCAAAGGTTACAAGATACAAACATGATATATGTCTCGGTACGAGAATCTTGTATTTTCAATCTGGTTAGTACAATAATAGTTTGGGAAAATTCTTGAAAAAATGAAAAGTATGTGGTGATAAATTTCAACATAGTAGTTTAAGGTTACAATATTTGTTCTAGTACTTAATTTGTTCCCACTACGAGTTATTTTCAATATTTTTATGCATTGGATTATTCTTGGTGGACCCTTGTACAAATTTGACATGGTGCAAAATCATTATCCTCTACTGATAGTGGTACAAATTGGGTCCAAATTTCATACCTTCTAGGGCAGCAAGGTCGATTTTGTCAGATCGATTGGTACCATCCAAATTTTGTGGTATGAGGTCCCTGAAGAAACTTGGGTAGTTCCATAGTTCAAGTGCACCACAAGCTTGATATCCCATTGATAATATTTTCTTTTCAAACCCAATTTTTGATAGTTGTTCTTCCCCCTTGAGACCAACCAATTCTCCAACATCGATGCTACATTTTGACACAAGAAAGAATTTGGGTCAGTGTTTATGTTAGTTATACTAAAAATGTGCTAATCGAGCAGAAAACTTATTCTGACCAAGATTATACATTCTACTTTATATTGTAAAGTTAAGAAGCTAAAAAAACATGATAAATGTAGCTGTTTGTGTCGAGTTCAGTGTCTAAAGTCAGGTTCAGTAATGCAAGATGTAAGAGTCGACATCTAATAGAAGAAATGTCTTAACTTTTTTTCCTCAATTCTTTATAATCTGTATCACTCTCTTTTTCTGTCTGATTAATGAAAGTTGTTAGTTTGCATTTCATCTTTACATCAAAAATGAGAAGAATGCATGCCAAACATAATATATGTACTCACTCTTTCAGATATGGTGGGGAATTATTTGCATCGGGTTGCCCGGTCGGATCCCTGAGCTTGAGAGTGCTTGGTAATAGGGAGTGCATTCTGTAAACACTGGTAAACTCTTCAGTCAAAGAATAAGGTACGCCATGGTTGATCGGCTTCTTCAATCCCACAAGACCACCTAATGCCGGTCCTCCTATGTGACCAAATGTATCTTTTATTTTCTTACCCAATATACCATACCTTCACAAAAGAATCAGAATATCAGCTAAATTGTACACAATCTCACTAATTTAATTAATTTGAATTTTGCAAATGTAAATAAAATTTCCACTTGGAAAAGTAATACCAGCATCAACGGTTAACTATTTTCGTTCAACAAATATGACAAAATGAGACAAATATATCCTCACCAATTTGCACGCATTGCAGCTCTCAATGTTTTAGTCTTGAGAAGCTCGACAGTCCAATCAATAGTGTGAACCTTTGCAATGACAGCAGAAGTGACCAATCTAGCATACCGATATAATTCTTCGTCTGATAGGTTGGGATGTTCTTCCTGAGATTAAAACAACATTTGTAATTGTTTCTTCATATTTTCAGAATAATGAAGACAAATTAATATCTTGGTAAATAACAGCTTTATCGGTACGGTGGCAAGAAATCAAGAACACCAAATTCTTCATATAAACTAAAAAATAGTAATATCGATGCTTCTCTTACCTTTATTGCATCACACACTGCATTGTGTTCCTTAACAAAAAGAGCTTGTAAGATGGAAACCCCAGCCCAACTGTTGCGAACATCACCCAATAATGCCACACCATTCTCCTCATGCAAAAGAAGACCGTCATTTCCGATCACTAGTTTTCCATCAACATAAGTCCTGAGCTTTTCTGCCTTTTTCTCATTATTACCGTATATTGCACTCCCGTCCCTTGGTATATATAATCATAGAAATTGCAAAAATTATGACATTTTATGTGCAAATGTGTACTGATATATATATATATATATTCATTCATCGATCGTCTCTATTTTTTATATTCATTCTTTGTGCTTAAGAGCAATTTCTGATAAAGATCTTAACTTGAGAAAATCTTAAGCATTACTCACCACCAAGCTGTGCGGACATTGTAGTAACCAGTCTTTATTCCATCAGAATTCGTAGGTAGTTCTTTTGTGGCATAGAACTTGAATGATTTGAGTGGGCACTTATTGGCCACTTCGTTTGGAGCTGTGATTTCAATCTGGAAGAAACCAAGAAAACTGAATTATATATCAACTACAATTAGAGGTGGAAGAACCCAACTCAACCCGAGAAACCTGCTCGATTTGACTCGAATCCGACCCGACCTGACATCTTCCAAAAAGTTAAATTGACCCGGCCTGATCCAAAACTGACCCGATCCGAGATCAAATAGCATCCAATCCAACTCAAATCAACATACGATCAAAACAGAAAGTTGATATAGAAATTGGTCCGAGCTGACCCATCCATCACCCAACCCGACCCGACTCGACCCAAGACATTCTAGAAGGTCAAACTGACCCAACACGTCCAACCTGAACCCGAACCCAACCTGCTCGATTTCCCACAATATATATTTAAAATCCTCAATGGAAGATTAAGATCTATTTTAAAGAATTAAATCAAGCATGCACCTGTTTGGTATCCTCCATATGATCCATCCAGTCATGAACCATGAACTGTATCCATGCAGCTGCTAGTATATTGAACTGTTTCCCTGTGTCCTTGTATTCTCTCCTGGCTAACAGCTTTGTCGCCACAACAAATGGATCTGGGCTCATCAACTACATCGATAATAACAGAGTAATTACTTTACGCATAATCTAATGATTTAAAAATACACCTCAAATTTCCATCTGTTAACAGTACGATCTAATTAAAAAGAAAATGGTCATGTTTTAAAATTAACATGCACACATTAGCTCTTATCTTTAATACTCACAAAACTCACGTCTTACTTTTTTTGAGTTTCAATGTTAATTCATTCATTTACGTGCAGAACGAACTACCAAACAAAATGTTTCTTGAAAAAGAACTCTATTAGTCTTGAAGTCAAAGTATCAAACTAAATATTAAATAAGTTCACACACTTTTTTGGTGATATTTACTCCTTTAATTGGCTTTTTCACTTTAATTTCAGGTTTATTTTTCATTAACTAAATTCAATATGTGTAGTATCTAAATTTCTATTGAAAAAATAATAGGGATGCATACTGAAATCAGCAGATAAGAAGAGGACACCTAGAGCATACATATATATACAACAAGAATTACCAAAAAAATAGGGAAATAAGTGCTTACTTAATTTATGTTAAGTTATTAACTTGTATTGATAGAACTTAGAAATATGGAATTTTGTATGAAAGCTAAAAGATTTTTGTAAATAGTGTATAATTAAGTACCTCATGCTCTTGATCAACCGGCTTCATGTTTCTCCCAAAAAAGGTGTATTGGCTACCAGCCTCAGCATTATCGGGGTCATTGTACTTGCCATCATCGGTGCGGTAAAGGAACTCCTTGGGGTCAGACAGTGTACCATGTGAACTCCCAACAGCTAGCAGGTTGTATTTTTCGAGAAGGGTCCGACGGGTGTTCAAGTAGAGTAAACCGATCAGAACAGGCATCTTGTGCCACAGGTTTCTCTTGTCAAATGCATGAATGAACTATACATGAAATTAAGAACAATTAATACATTGGAAATTTAATTAGGTATGCATATGTAAATTAAATATTTAAACTATTAAGGAATATCAATTGGAAAGCATCATACAACTTGAATAGTTAATAAGGTGCATGGTGCAAAAGCATAATAAATCTTAAGTATATATGTGTGCTTCTAGTGGCCACATTTATGAACATAATTTGTTAGTTACCAGCATATGTATGGAAAAAAATACATATTGGCATGCATACTCATTTGAAAATATACTTGATTGTAACAGACTGTTCTAATAAACGGTACATCAAACTTAATTTGGCACATTTTTAGATATTCAAATGAATATATATATATATATATATATATCAGATATATTAATTAAAATAGATCAAACAATTAAAATGTGGCCTCGCTAGCTCAAAATAGAATTCAAGTTTTAGTTGCGTTAGAACTGAGATATATATAATATTTCAAGTGAAGAAATGTTTACAGATATTCTAGTATAAAAAATATTTCATAATGCCAAGATGTAATTAATTATGTGCTCACATATATATGTATGCATCCTCCCTAATTAACACCCTTATCTTTCTATAAAATAAAACGTTGACCACATCAATTACATGAATACTGATTTATTTTCATACATAACATACTCTTTATGATCATACATTAATATATGACCACCACCTGATATTCTCAAGGAATATGTATGTATGTACATCAAATAAATACTTGATATATAAATTACTCTTAAACATCAATTAAAACGTACTAGAAAGCCAATCTTGTCACCGAAAGACATCTTAGAGAAAACATCACGAAAGTCCGGATGAACACAAGGTTTGAAGAGACCTGAACCCATGGCTACTTGCAAAAAAAAAATTAAATGAATGAATGATCTTGAATATGAGGGCTTACGAAGAAGTAACAATAATATATTCTTTAGAAGTTATAACAATAATATATTTATAATAGAAAAGGCATGCAGATCAACCCGTTCTCAGTATGTTCTCATATTCAAAGACACATGCATGATTGATTTGCTGGTAAGTTGCGTACTATATAGATGTTTAAATAAAAAAAAAGATATGATGTGTAGGTGTAGCTGCTCGATCAGAACTGACGATTTTATGGGAGCTGTTACAGTGATACTGTTGTAGCTCCCATTGTTGATATGGATGGGTTTTTTTAGAAGAATATGGATGGTTGACCGGTCAAACTTGTTCTATATTCCAGAATTGTACATGTAAATTTGTTTATTACGCAGCCAAAATTGTTTATTATGCATGTAAAACCAATTTGTCAAGCTTAATTAAGAACATTAAACAACTTTCATACTAAGCATTTTTTCCTGCATAAAAAGACATCGAGTAACATGCATTTTTCAACTAATACATCGCAGACTAAATAAATTTGGGTGCATAATAAATATTTTTTATTTACTTGTAGTCTTTGTAACATACAGGCAGTCTAGAATCAATGCACTGCACACACTAAATGAAATTTTGTGCATATAATAAATATATATATGCTAACATGCATTTTACAACTAATAAATTGCAAACTAAATGAGTTGCATAATAAAAGCATTAGTTTGCACTTTGCATAGTAAGAATACATTGCAAACTGAATGAGTTGCATAATAAAAGAATTAGTTTGCACTTTGCATAGTAAGCTACATAGTATGCATAATAAAAGTGTGACAGTGCAAGAAAGAGAAAAACAAGAGAGTTGGTACACTGAACAGGACGAAAGGATCATGAACTGGTTATAATTCCTTAAACCAGATATTAAACCGCAGCTTGATGATTGATCAAGATAGATTTTATATAAAAAAGCAAAAGCGGAAACAAAATCTGTGCTGGTAACCAACTAAATAAAATCAGTTGATTGTCCAATATAAAATTGATATTCATGTTCTATATATACGGTAATGATACATCTATATACAGCAGGATGGCGACAGGGGCAGACCCACTTCAATTCAAGGGTATTCAGTTGAATACTTTCTGTATCCATTAATTTTATCAAAATGATTTTGTTTATGTATTGTACATACACCGTGCACATTGCTTTCAGAAAAAACAAAAATGGTACAAAATAACAAGCTGTCCAAATACCTGGCCTAAAATAAGGACTAGCCAGCCCATATATCGTGCCCTACCCCACTGCTTACGGCCCAATATCTTATCCTATTCTCCCAATCTATTTGTTCCTCCACAGCAGCAAGCTGGCAAGCCAGCAACTTAGGATTTGGCTTTGCAATCTTTAGGTCTAAAATACGAAAAGCAAAGAAGATTAAGATTTAGCCATTTAGTATGTCCAAAAAATTTACCCTTTAAAATTTTGAATACACGTTATTTAAAATCCTGGGCCGTCCGAGCGAGGTGGTAGGAGCGAGTGTCATGGGCCATGAATGGCTTGGGCAGAGGCATCATAGAGGAAGATGGTGTGTGTAGCACCGGCAAACTCAATCTTGACAAAGACAGCAGCGAGAAAGTGGCCATCCAGGCGAGGAAGACTGGAAACCGCTACTACATCAATGATTTGTACGAATGTCCCGTTTTCTTTATAGGGGCAGATTAAAATGTAATCCGTTCATATGAAAGGAGCGAGGTTATTGTAGCGGTTGACTCCACCCTGAAAATACATTTCTAGTGGTGGGTGACCTCATCACCTGCCCCTACAAATGATGTCCATTTATCATATACAACCATATAGACAGAACTCACTACTGATCTCTCTCAAATCTCATTGTGCCACGTTAGAGCCCACCCACCATGCAGCAAGCCACATCATCACATCCCACCAAAATTCATTAATACCCCCACTAAGATGCATTTGTTGCTATTTCTCTCTCATGTGGTGCACATCATCTTGAATTCTGGATTATCTAACTGTCCGACCAATTTGATGCACATTTTCAATTCATTAGATGTATGCCTTATTGGCGTTTTCTTACCTATTCAGAAGTAACATAAAAATTTATGATTCTCATCAAGAGATAGCTCATATGACTCTCGGGGTAATCTTTTCTAAGTACGCTATTTTTACGAGCAACTAAACAACCATAGTAATTCCGCAGCAACGGGCGAGAAATCACTTAGTTCTACGAGCGAGTGGATGACGCCATCATCCACCTCTGCAAATTTTAAACCCAGCAAGCCCCTACCTGTCTTAGGTTATCCTATCTCATCCCTCTCCCGTCCTCCATCCAATCCTTATACTCAACTCTCTCGCTCTCAAACTCTTTGTCTCTCCTCTCCGTCTCTCTCCATGGGCCCGGGTTGCGAGTTGCAATTAACTCTGATCACCAACGGCCAACAACTATTTTCCACCGCATGAAAAAGACCACACGTACTTGGGCCACACCCCTGCGCAGCCAGCAACGTTGTTGACTGGAGTGCCAACGGCGGCCAACCTCGTTGAAATCGCTGGGCCACATCCACCTTCAGCAGCCAACATCGACCGCAGCTCCACGTGCGTCGGGGCCCACAGAGTAGGAATGCAGGCCTGACCGGCGGCCGTAGGGAGCACGTCGGTGGGTCCGTCGACACCGAAGCAGCAGGGAGGAGCCAAAGAGTACCGTGGTGACGGCGACGGCGACAGCGGCAGAGTTCCTGAGAGCCTCCGCCGCCAAGGTGAGGGGCACCTCGGTGACCAGGGCGGTGAAGGTGGCAAACAATGGGAGGAATCGGAGAAGATCAAGGAGACTTTATTTTTCATTTTATTGAGGCTCACCTCACTTGCACCATGTTCGACGGTGAGCTCGACAACTTTAACTAAAATTAGAAGCATACTAAGTTACTGATGAAGTGGTGACCGGCCCACCTTCCCCTCGCCGCCGGTGAGCCACCGGGGAGGAGAGGAATGCGGCCACAATCTGGAGGAGCTAGTGAGAATTTGGTTCCATATCGCGAGAGCTAGGGAGTGATCGCCCGCAGCCGAGGCACGGAAGGTTAAGGCCAGTCTCAATGGCAGAGTCATCAATAATTTAATAGACTGCCACATAAACTTTTTTGATGATATGACACCAAATTAATGAAGGGAGACAAGATCACATGGTCATGGTGATGACATTAGGTGGGTACAGTTACCAATACTCATAACACTGCATTGAGAGAAGATCACAGGGTTATGGTGATGACAATATGCAAGATTTAAATGATGCATTCTATCTCTGAAACTGTGCCTATGAACCTGTGCATTAAGAGTCACATAGTCTTCATCCTGAAAAGCTGATGTGGCCGACTTGATAACTGTGCCTATGACACTGCCACTGAGATTGGCCTAAGGATGCACACACTGGCCTTTGGGAGCCCAAGGAACTGATGAACTACAAAACAGTTCGTCAGATCAAAAAGACGAGAAAGTCACTGGAGGATGACATCGCACATGGAATCGATTGCAAAAATCACAAGAAGAATTGCTTGGTGCATGCATGTGTCCCGCTGCAGCAGTTTCACCGGTGGTCCGGCAGCCTGCTTTTCTCCATGCATGTATCTCCCCGTTGGGTCTACACTAGAAAAATGACGGTAGCAACGGCCAGTGGGTGGGACCGGTTTTTCTGTACAAATCCAATTATATTGTAGTTTATTTACCATCTTTCTGGACCAGTTTTATATTTTGACTGCTGTAATCTCTCCCATAGCAAGTCTTAGCTCAGCATACGTGCAGCGTGTTATAGGAAGCCATTACCAATTTTTCCGTTGCCAATTTTTGTTTTGGTGTAATTCCCGATGATCAATTTTCAGTCATTTTTAGGAACGTACAGCCACACACTACCGCACCCTCCAGCTCTCTTCTATCTTCTGATGTCTCTGTGCCAAGCTGCACGCCGTCTCCTCTCTCTCTCTCTCTCTCTCTCTCTCTCATCTTCTCTCTTCTATCGATCGGTGGAAAAAACATGTCTCTCCTCTCAGTGGGCACAGCAGGGCATGCGAGTCACGTGTCCTACACTCTGCTTCTATCGCTGTCGGCACACAAAACAAACACCAGAGCTCCATGATGCAGCCCGCTCGGATCTACAGAGAACCACCAAATCCATCAGCAAGGAGACACCAAAGCACGGCTTGCCGGCCTGATGAGGGCGCGTGGGGCTGCCGTCCGGTCGGAGGATGGTCCGAAGAAATATGTGGTTGGCGACCCGCGCGCTCTCAACATAACGACGAAGATGGCGGCGCGTGTTGTGCTCTGCTCACTATCGGGGCCACGCAGGCAGAGCCAACGTACGTACACAGCACGGGCCCCTCACTCGATGGGTGCTGGTGTGGTGACGGCCGGCCCCGTTCCTCTGCCAGCTGCGGGATTTTTTATAAAACGATCTATGTTATACGATCTAGTCTGTTCGCGCGGCCGATCTGATGCCCGGGAAAGGTCCGGGATGTGGCCAACTTCCCTGACCTCTGTATTAGCCAAGAATATTCTTGTAGGTAAAAAAAAATGCATAGTCCGCCTCCGTGGTATGGATCGGAGGAGCCGGCCATGCCAGGTGCTAACAAACTCAAGCTACGTCGGAGCTCAAATGCTACAATGATTTTTTTTTTGAGAATAATGCTACAATGATTTGAAGACTAGATCGAGTTATGACCGTGCATTTGCTACGGAGAATTTAATCATAAATAAACGACATTCTATGTTATTGAAAAAATAATCTAGATAAATGCGGAGAACCAGTACTGAATTGAGGACTCAAACAATTTGATAAGCAAGTTCCACCACAAAAATCTTACGAGGTGATCTACGCTCAGTTTGCTATCATTATTGAAGCTTCATGGAATGAAGAGTGTTGTGATGCAATTCGGGATGTGCTACATACTTCTGTTCAAGCTAAGGTGTCATTTTGTTTTGATTTGCCCGTCCGTTAGTTCTTATCTTAGCTTTACGGACATGATACCGCAGTCATTACTTATGTCAGTGGCAATATTTTATTTTTTAATACCTCTGAAAATGAGGATAATAGTAAGATGCTATCAACGATGACATAATAATACTTAAAAGTATCCAAAACGTCTAATATTAATGATGATATGAGGCTTCTCCATGTTTTAATGAATGTATTAAAGACGTCCGATATGCCCTTACCAATGCAAATTGACTTTTCATTTTTAAGATGCTTGTGATTAATGTGAGCAATTCATCTTGTGAAATCTAACGTGGTAATATCAATAGAGTAGTACCAGTTTGGTGGATCCGGTATTAAGTACTATAATACGGATACTACTAGGTACTATCTAAATAAATTAGTTATTAAAAAAATATCAGTATAAGATACTACCTGACTTAGTGACTCCTATCCAAACACCGCAACAAAGCTCTGTTTATATATAATGGTAAGTTAATGAATAATTTCTTTTTCCCTCCCTTCCTTTTTCTTCTTAATTTTTCTCGGCTCCTTTTCCTACTTTTTTATTTTTATATCATTTTTCACTCCGTTCATGTCTCTTCCGTCCTCATGTTGTCCATTCATGCATGCACCGGTCGCTTGGGTGACCATCGAACAGCTCCAGCTGACCGAGTTCGCCCATGCAGGCTCCCTAGCAATCCCGCCGCTAATGTTTTTGCTCTGCGCCTCCGCCGTTGCTCGAGGGCTGCGCAGTTAGTTGCCGCAGCTGCTCTAGCTCTGCAGAGCACGCGCTCACGCTCACGCTCACGCCTGCCTCAGTCTTATCCTCAAGACCCCAAGCACGTACGGACGGCGGGCAGCTCCATGGTTAATCTGAGATGCCGTCGAGGTGTAGTTGCTCAAGCTCGCCGAGGTGGCCGTGCTCCTCCGGGCGATTGGAGCGGCAGCAGCAGGCACGTACGTACGGCAATCGGCAACGACCACGCGGCACTTGGTGCGACGTACGGCTCGAGTACCATGCGCGGCACCTATGGCGGTGGTGGGCTGGTGGCTCCGACCACCGCCGCCGCAGGTGCCGCGGCTCCAGACATGCGTACGGGAAAACCGCAGGGTGAGGAGATGGGGTGCGGACGGGCGACGGGGGTGAGAGCGCAGGCAGACGTACGGACGACCAAAGAAAGACGTATACGGTGAAAAAAATCTTCACTTTTTTATAGTTGTAGAGAATCTATCAATGGTCTGGGAGATGCTGTTTGGTTTCTTTAACAAGCTCGGTATTGTCTTGATAGACCACCAGAAGAGCGAAACAGCAAGTCATTTGAAAACGGAGCAAGATCCTTTTAGATCTGTGGTGGTAAGATTTTTTTTTTAGACCTGTGCTGGCAAGATCTTTTTGACAGGTTTTACTAGCGTAGGAGAGCCAAATTCACTCTCCGGCGCATCCATCGTTGCTCACGTACGCCAGCTAGACGAGGGCTCGGCGCGATGAGGTGCGGTCGTGCGGACAATGAAGATCATGCATGGCGCCTAGAAAAATATGGATTCAGGGAGGCGGATCTCTAAACCTTAATTGGCTGCTTAATTAGTTCGTGAGTAGTCAGCATGCAATTGATCGTGCATGCGCTAGCTTTCTCCTTTGGGTTTTGTTAATCAGCCGTGTAATGAACATCTAGAGTGAATCCATTATGTGAGCACTTGTTGTAATTCTTACTCTTGTATCCTAATGCAAAGATGCGCAATTTTCTTGCGTATTCAATAAAAAAAAACAAACGCCCCCAACGCCCTCGTACGTGTGCGGCAAAACCCATTCAGGTACCCCCAGATTGGAACAAGCAACGTACGCTCAACAAGAATACAAGAAACAATGTGATCTGAACAGCAATACATGCATGGTAGAAGAAAAACCTGAAGATGTGCTGAGCTCTCAGAAATCCCCGCAGGGCGCCGAGCCGCGCGCGTCACCCCGGCTCGCACGCTCTAACAACGGTGGTGCACGTCGCTATATATATTGAAGGTTGGCTAGCTCCACGAATCCAACGATTTTTTTTAGATAAGGAAAAGGTCCAGACTCCACAACATTCAACAAGAAGCATTGTGAATGCTGCTTGCAGCCAATAATCGACGACTCCAATGTTAATAGTAGACTGACTATTGATGATAAAGAAAAAACAAATGATGTGACATGTGACTTATTGGCTGTATATCTTTATCTTTGCTAAACGGAGACCCGGCGGCCGCAGTGATTTTCTAGGGTCTGTAACATCTTATCCAAAACTATAATGAAAACCTAACAGTATATTATTCATTAAATTTGTAGGATCTAATTTTGTAAGATCTAATCATAAAATTTAAAAAATATGTTATATTCATCCGCATTTTTCTATCTCTCTTTGATGAGTTGTGAATGAAATCCTTTTTGAGGGTTAGCTGACCTAAGAAAACTGGTCCATCAGTTTCCAGGCGAGCTTCATAATGGCATCAGATTAGGAAGGAGGCACCATCCGTAGCTCATGGCGTGAGACGTGTAGCTGCGGGTTACATCGTGACGAAGCACACATATAATGCAACAAACACATGCAACACATGTATATATGACTACCTCCTCGACATATACCAATAAAGTAATAGGAGCATGCATGCAACACACGGAGGATAATCCATTCAGCGCGGAGACTAGAACATTTAGCAACAACCGCACCCTCTCACAACTTTAATAATGTATACATTAGAAATTTTAGAGTGTTTGTATTTAACATGAGTTTCACCTAATGAAATTTACCGATGATAGTACCAAGTAGTCCAAAAAAATATAGAAAGTACCAATAGAAAAGTATAAAAAGTACCAGTTATGTGACTGGACAATCAAGAATTAAAATAGGCAAATGTGAAATAATGGGTGTGCTCTCGGTGCAGCCGAGCGGCTTAGCTGTAAAGGCAGCCCAAACAGCTGCACAATAGCAGAAGCGAGCAGGCCCGCATCTTATTTCAGTACTAAAATCTAAACAAAGGACATATGAAATCATACATTGTCAGTTGAAAATTTTTCATTCAGAGAATCACTATCTGACACAAATCATAAATTGCCGTGAGCACCAGGCTTTGCCGTGAGCCAAGGGCCGGACTCACGACACAGGACCCTTTGTGCCGAGAGCCTGGCCCACGGCTCTCCACAAATCTGACACAACAGCACAGGCCGCCTTTGCCGAGAGTTTGGAGCAGCGGCTCTCGGCACATAGCCGAGCTCATGGCGCACAAGCCCGGCCGTTACGGTCGATGGCGCTGCCGTCAAATTTACCAAGAGCAGCAGCCGGAGGTGTTACGGTGTGACCCCTTTGCAGGTATAAATGTGTCGGGAGTTCTGTGCCGAGAGTTTCCTCTCGGCAAAGCCTGTGCCGAGAGGAAATGTGCCTGTGCCGAGAGCATCTGACTCTCGGCAAAGGCTGCGAATCCGTAGTGAATAAAGTCTATTTATAAAATCTTTTCATCGATAAGTGTAACTTGTATAATTTTTGCATTTTAGACCTTTTTGAGTAAGAATTTTATATTTGGACCCCCAGGGGAAAGAATTCCAAAAATGGACCCATAGCACGGCGCCAAAAGCCACGGCGCCACGTGCTGTTATACAACGGCGCCGTGCTATGACACGTCAACGATACCATCACCCGAAATCACCTAGTAAAATAGCACGGCACGCCGTGCTGTTATACAACGGCGTTGTGTCTGCTGGCGCCGTGCTATGGGTCCATTTTTGAAATTCTTTACCCCAGGGGTCCATATGTAGAATTCTTACTAAAAAAGGTATAAAATGCAAAACTTAGACGTGTATCTTTGGGTGACGAATCCAATGAGCCTAATTAAGCCATGTTTCGCTACGGTAAGCGTCATCTAATCACGTGGTCAAACGTCTCATTAGATTCGTCATCTCGCAGAATAGCCAAGAGGTTGTGGAGGTAGTCTTTATAAACTACCTTTATTTAGTACCTCTAATTAGCGTTCAAAGTGTGTGCAAAATTGTTCACCCTACAACCAAATACTACCAATTGTGTCTAACGAATTGGTAAAATACCTAGAATTCATCATTAATTAAATTAATGTTCCACACAAATATTTTGGAAAAGTACCTAGATTTTTATAAGTCTTTATTTTAAATAAGTCCAAGTTGAATGAATGAAAGGGGGAGGAAGCAAGGTAAGTAACGTGTCTCGTATAGTCTTATGCGGGCAGATGCTTTTACAAGTTCAAGTTGGGCACTGCCAGCTGCTCTATTAGTCAAAAAATAATGCAATTGTTATTTTTTATCATAAAATCAAAACATCCTGGGACGACTCCCCTAGCCTAGAGTCACCATTTATTACAGGAAAAAGGTATATTATGAAAATGTATTTACGATATTAATGATATTTAATTTATTTAATATCCTAAATACAATGACGCGTTTGTGTCTAACAAATTGGTAAAATATCCAGAGTCCATCATGAATTTTATGTGCCAAACAAATATTTTGGAAAAGTACCTGGAATTTTACAAGTCCAAGTTGCATGGAAGGGGGCAGGAAGCAAGGTAAGTAACGTCTCTTATGCATGCATATGTTGTTACAAGTCCAAATTGGGCACTCTCTGCCATTTATCTTCTCCTAGATCCAGATCTCTATGGTGGTCGGTGGCCATGGCCAGCTCGGCTCAGCTGCAGCGGCCAATTTTCTTATTTGGCGCGCGCGCGCCGGCAACAATTGCAGCGAACGCCCCCCTACTCCCCTAGGCCGCATCCTAGTGACCCCACCACTTCCATTTTTGGGTTCCCCTTCTCGCGTCGACTCGTTTTCATTTTCCCGTTTCCCCTTCCCACCGTCCCATTCAAATCACCACCCGCCTGGATCTCGCCGGCGACCCACCTCCCCGGCGATTTTCGTCCGTGCGCGCCTGGATCCTGCTCTGCCCGATGTGGCGCGCCCGGCCCGTGGTACCCCCACTCCAGCACGCCGGCGCATCGACAGCGCTCCCCGCAGCTCCGTGGAATCCGGCGACCCCGGCACGGCGAGGAGGAGACGCGCGCGCGCACACGCCCTGTGAGCCTCTGCTTCCAATCGCCCCCGGGGAACGGCGAGGAGGAGCCGCCGCCACTCCCCGCGGACTTCCGCTTCCAATCGCCCCCGGGCACGTTAAGGAGGACCGCGCCGCCACCCCCTCGAGCATCAGCTTCCCCTTCGACTCCGCCACGCCACCTCTCCCATCTCAATCGCTGCCTCCGCCTTGTGGCTAGATCCCCACGCCCTCAGCCTCGGCGGATTCCTCTCGACGTGGCTCGGATTGCGGGCGGGTATGCGAAACCCTAGTCCCTCCGCTGCTTCGTAGGTGGTAGGCTGCTTCACCGGCGACGAGCATCTGACGACAGGTATGCCAGCCTAATTCCCCTCCCATCCCGTCCTCTTCCTCCCGTGCAAAATCAAACACCCAAAACTTCGATGTGTGCTATTCAATCGAATTCGGATCTGACTGTGTACTTACATGATGAAAATTATGGTGTGCACATGTGTATACCCCATGAATTTATAGTGAATCCGCCCCTGCCATGTTCCCAGCTTATTAGCATGATTCGTGCTACTGTTATTTTTTATTTTGTTTACTTTAGCAGTTTACCTCTGTGCAAATTCAGTGTGAACCTTGAGAGGCTTCATTCTCAGAGCTGATTCGTTGCTTTGGTAGGATATTGCGGGTGCCCTATGCACACATGCGTCCTTAGGTGATGACGAGCTTGCTTGAGGGGAGAAGCACCGCCATCCGATACTTTGTGCAAGGAAGACACCGCAGCTGCAACCTCTTCTTCTAATAACTCTGACCACAACGAAGACACCGTAGCTGCAACCTCTTCTTCTAACTCTGAGCTGAAGGAAGAGACCTTAACTGCAACCTCCTCTTCTAACTCTGAGCTCGAGGAATACGGCAGCTCCAAGCAGCCAAAGGCCTCCATTCTATCCAGTGTCTTCACGCTCCCTTTCACCATCTTTGAGGGCCAGCAGGATTCAACACCCACGTGTGATAACAAGTCCCCAAAGTCCTCCTCAGGCTCCTATGGTTGGTCGAGGATTTTGAGGAGAATTGTGGGCAGCGCCTCGATGTGGCGTCTTCTGGGATGCACCAAGGTTCTGACCTCTAGTGATGTGTGGTTCCTTGGCTAGCATTGGTACCATATGTACACATAAAACTACAGAATTAGTTTTGCTTACCATCCATAATGTTTACAGGTCATTCTTTTCGTGCAGGTTTTAGTTGTTTCATTTGGATTGATAGGAGTAACAGGATTCTAAAAATGGAGAAGAAGGTATATGATATTCTAACTACTATTAAGCGATATGCAGAACCTGCCTCAATCTAGTTTAATTTTTTTAAATGAGAATATATATATATATGTATAAAGTTTTCAGTATACCTCTCCAAAGTTTCTGCATTCATGGGGGAAAAGTTGCTCGTATAAAGTATCGAACCTGTGAATACAAAGTATTTTAAATGTTTCAGTATATATATTGTCTCTTATGTGTCTCTCTACCTGGTTATATGCAGAGTTTCAGCAGTAACCTAAAGCTGGGGAAATTCAGGTCCTTTATAAAGAACCTCACCATGGAGGAAAAGGCTCTTGTCAAGTCATGTGGGTTTGGCAGCATGCTTGAGTTTGACTGCTCGGAAGCCCCAAGATCTGTGAGTTTTCGGCTGGCAAAACGACTTGATGTTAATACAAGGTTCTTTGCAGGTTGTTGCTTCTCTTAGCCGTGGGTTTCAGCAACAAATTAAGGCGAGTACCACACACCCTTCCATGTGTTTCACAAAGTTAAAAATGTGTGTTGTGATAGTTTTCCAATTATACATACAAAGTTCATCTTGGCTTTGCATAGTTTTTTGGTATGCAAGAATACAATGCTTTAAAATGTTACTGTAAAAAGTTCTTGCAAAATCTGTACAAAGTTTCACACTAAATATTACATAGTTTGGAATTGTTCTACTATAAAGTTTTCTTAATTTTTGAGAGCATACTGTTTTGAAATGTCAGGGTAGCACTTTTTTCTGTGAATTTTTGGAGTGTAAATTCTTAATCAGTTCAAACTTTTTAGCTAGGTTTCCACGGTAACAAACCCCTTCCTATGATAGCACTTAGCGTCTTTAAATGTATCTTGATGTTTTTCAACTCAGTCATGCTTTTTTTGAAACCCCTTTTTATATGCAAATTATATCATGGTTTCCCTTTGAAATAACATAACCAGAGAAAAATGGAAGGAGCCGACATACGATCAACAAGAAAATCTGGTTGCGGCTGCGGGGAGGGTCTGAATGATGCGAAGACTATAGATGGACAAAAGAAGGTTAGTCAACAACCCCCCCCCCCCCCACAATCCATTCTCCCAGTGACACACTTAGTAATTGAAAATCTTCGATGGTATAAGTTTTACCTACACGTACAGAAGGTTCACACATGTACTACAAAAGTTTTTTTTTATGTTTTTCAATGATGTAAGTGACAAAAGTTTACTGTATATAGCTGCGAAGTTTATATTGCAACTATATACAGTTTTATAATTCTAGAGCGTAAAGTTTATAATTTTAGAGCCGCCCAATTATAGAATTCAAAGTTAATTATGCTACAATGTAAAGTTGCTACAATGCAAAAAGTTTGTGCATCCACAATCTTTTTTGTAAGTCACGAAAGTTCCTCGTATATAATTGCAAAGTTTATATTGCGATTGTATACAGTTCATAATTATAATAAAGTTTATAATTATAGAGCACAAAGCCCTTGATAATAGAGTGCAAAGTTAATTATGCTACAATATAAAGTTCCTAGTTTTAGAGTGCAAAGTTTGAAGTTTATAATGCTATAGAATAAATTTTTCAAGTCTAGCAAACAAAGTTAATAATGATAGAGTATAAATTTCTCAATCCTAGAAGTACAAAGTTAAAGATGCTAGAGTGTAAAGTCCCTGATTTATAGAGCACAAAGCCACTATAATGCTAGAGAGTAAAGTCTCTAATTGGAGGGGGGAGTTAATTATGCTACAATATAAAGTTTTTAGTTCTATAGTGCATTGTGTAAAGTTATTTAGTTCTATAGTACAAAGTTTAAAGTTTATATGCTACAATTACAATATAATGTTCTTAGTATTAGACCACAAAGTTAATGAGGCAAGATTGTAAAGTCCCTAATTATAGAGCACAAAGTTTTTTTGTTTCCTATTTCTTTTTTCAAGGGCTGTCGGTGATGGGAAAGTTTCTGTGTATGATTTGCAAAGTTTATAGTGTGCCAGTACAATGTTTATAATACCAGAGCATAAAGTTTAGTGCAGATTATTTGGTTAGCTAGGATTTCACCATTCAATTTTTTTTTGTCGTCTTCCTTCATATCCTAGTGGTTTTATAAAGCTTATCAAGCATTGGACTTCAAAGCGCAATATAAAATTCTTCTATCTTTTTTTTTCAAAATGCGGTATAAAGTTCTCAATCGTAGACTACAAAGTTAATGATGCTATAGTATAAAGCCCCCAATCATAGAGTGTAAAGTTAATTATGCTACAATATAAAGTTCTTAGGTCTATATCGCATAGTTTTTAAAGTTTATAATGCTACAGTTTCAACATAAAGTTCTTAATCCTAGACCACAAAGTTAATGATGCTAGAGCCCTAATTATAGAGTACAAAGTTTTTTTGTTGGCTTCTCTGTGTTTTTTCAAGGCTGTAGGTAATTGAAAGTTTAATGTGTATATTTGAAAAGTTTAAAATGTGACAGTATACAGTTTATCATTGCAAGTGGTTTTATAAAGCTTATCAAGCATTAGACCTCAAAACACAGCATATAAATCTTCTCTATTTTTTCCAAGATATTTTCAACAAAATTGAGTTCACCCAAGTTCATATCAGCAGCAAAACATGCCTGCGAGCGATTCCACTGCGTACTTGCATTGGTGGTGGCCAGCAGAGGCCGTCGCATAGCATGGCCATGACTCACACGGCTCATGATTTCTCGTAGTGCCGTGGTTTTTATTTCCGCTGTCAGGAAGCAGTTCGGAGGGGTTGATGAGTGGTGTGGTAGCTTTTTGCAGTATGGCTCTGCACAAGATGCCTGCCTGCAAGTTAACTCCGCTGACGATCTGATGGATGGGGGATGGACCCGATGACCCACGCATTGGTATTGGCATTGCGATGGTTGGGTTGGGTTGGGTTGCTGGTGCAGGGCTGCACTGCCATCCCCCTTGATGGTTGGAAGGGGGGCAGAGCAGGGCAGGCCGGGAAGAAAAGAAAAGGTAGGAGTTCATACAGCGATGGCTTTGAGGCTAATTTTGTACTAGTGCTGTGTGCAAAAGCAAGGCTGCCGACCGGGAATCTGCAGCGGCGAGATCTGGGAGTTACATATTCCTGAATCTGAAAATCTACATGTGTAAAGTTTTTTTTAAAGGTCTTTTCACTAAAGTTTTGTATTTGGGACTGCAAAGGTTAGGTATCCTAGGTACAAGTAACATCATCATCAAAGTGGAATTTCTAAAACCAAAAAAACTTATACCATTATCACAGTAGAGTTTGTGACAAGCAACAATATTTATAGAACTTATAGATCTATATTACCTTGTATGGAACTAGCATTACATTGTCATAACACGAACAAGTGATCTTTTAATTTTCTAGGTGTTCATCTTCCACCAATCAGGTTTCTTCCATGTCAATCTATTTCATGGTCGGAGGGGGAGGTGGAGGCATTTGTGCATTTTCCGGTGCATATTTTCTGAGTGCACCAGAGGAGCCATTTTCTCTGAGATGTGTGTGCGTGTGCACATGTGTTAGTGTGCTCTATTATCCCCTTCTTCAGCACACAATGACCATTTGCATGCAAGTATTAATCATAAGCTACATCCAAACATTTGCATTTTCTCTCTAGCTACTTTGATTGCATAGCCATCCCTGTTAGCATTTCTGTAACTTCACTTTTCTCCATCAATTTTTTGCATATATTTATCATAGCACTATAAGCTTTAGTTTCTGGAAATGTCATCACATGGCTAGAACTTAGCATGTCACTATCAAAATGATCAAGTCATGTAGCATCTGTTCTTATTCGGTGACGATGATACATGCACCCTTCAAATTTATATTTAGAATGAGCATTCATATTAGTTTTCTCTTAAAGTTTTTAGTTGTGTAGAAAGATTTGATATAGAGAGTTTCAGATTTCCAAGTATAAAGTTTTTTTACATAAGGTTTTAGTCTGAGAGTATAATTTATATACCAAGATAGTAGAAACTTTCAAAACTAAAAGCACAAAGTTTTGAGTTAGTTTTCAGTATCAATTTTGACTTATTATTTAAATATAAAGTTTTGGATATATGAGAAAAAAGTTTTGCAAAGTCAAGTGTATAGTCTGGCACATACATCTTGAAAGTTTTTCTGTACATGTGGTTTATGAGTTGTTTTTAACAATATGAATATGAAGTTTTTGAATATGTGTATTTAAAGTTAGGAGATCTAGATTGCTTTGTATTTAATTCAAAAGTTTTCCACATTCTATTATAGAATGCTATGTTTAGAACTTTAAACTAAATATATAAAGTTATTCATTATGTTTGTTAGAATTTTTGGACCTATGTAAAGTTCTGGTCATGTGGTTCATAAGTTTCTCAAAATATGAGTTTAAAGTTTTGAATATGCACATTCAAAGTAATGGATTCTATAAAGTCTTGTACAAAAAGGAGTCGACAATTTTTCATATCCCATCATGAAGTGTTTTTACATTGAACTTGAAAGCTCGCTACTATAGAGCATGGTTCAAGTTTTAAAATTGCAAATACAAAGTAAGTCAAAGTTTTATTTTGATACATGAGTATACAAACTAGAATGCATACTTGTTGTATTTTTTTATTTTTTAAATATATTTGGTATACACATTGGAATGGTAATTTTCCTATTTTTCTCAGCAAATTGAGCACACCATGTCTGTAACCGTGACCAAGTGATCACACATGACTTGTAAATAACGTTTTTTTATAATATTCTACTTATGTTTGTACTTTTTGGATAATTGAATGAGCTCAAGGACACTTCTTTTACCAAATGGTTTCATAATTGTTATAAACCCACTTTTTCTGCTCATCAAGTGGATTAGTGTCATGTTTATATGATTGCTATTATTTTATTTCAAACACTTATATAGCATTTATTATTTTTGTTTTTCAGGGTTTCACCGAGTTGTTCCTTTCCTTCAAGATGAAAGATTTCGTTTTATATACAATAATTTTGGCAAAAAATTGTAATGATATTATCTTTTCCATGGAAATGCATATTTATGTTAATGTTTGATTTTTTTATATTGACTCATTTTGTCAAAATGTGTAATAATATTATTTTTATTAACCAATGTTTTTTTAACCCCAGTATAGACATAATGTTTTTTAAAAAATTTAAAATGACAAAAGAAACATTGTTTTTAGTACCACTTCTACTTTCACATGTATGTGAAAGTGTGAAACATTCCCCCACCCATTTCATCTCCCTCGTACCCACTGCCCCGAAGGGGAAAATGATGCGCCAAAGAAAGATGTAGCAGATATGTGTGAAAAAGGAAAGAAGTTAGAAGTGGGAATTAAACCCTTGCACGCTGCTAACTACTACCGATGACTGTTCGCTGCCAACCACCCGTAGCGAACGAGCGCCCAATAATGGTTCCCCTACGTACCATATATAATGCGTGCATAGTACCAGCTACCAGTCCACCTAACAAATCGAGTGACATGACAATGCAAATGAGTGATAATATTATATATATAATAGGGTTATTTACATCCATGAGTGTGTGCGCCTTTAAAATCTGAAAAGCCGACAAAAAGACATGATGAGACTACTAAAATAAATTTGTACTGCACTTTATACTGTTTGCATAATTGCATGCATATGTGTCAGCCGAGGCAAGTAGACAATACTAAAAACCAAAAATAGAATAGTTCATATGATTGATTGGTCACCGTTGTTTTTGAGCACTGCCTGGATGATTGGTATTGGTTGCCATGAAAAATTAAAGGAGGTTTTATTGGGAAGTTTTATAGGAATTTTATCCGATTAATTAAATGAGGTATCCGTTGGGGGACCTAGGTCGGGAATACTCCTCATCACCCTCGCCTCTCACCTTTCGTAAATTGTCAGCGAAGCTAAGCTGTATTTACTAAAAGCATGCTAGTAAAATACACATAGGGCACGCATGTGTCTAAAAAAACCACAACAGATGTATGCCAATAAATTGATAAGTGTTGAAAAAATGCTCATCGAACATAGACATTCTATTGGGTTGTTAAAAAGAGAATTATCCAATGTTAATAGTACAACTATATATTGAGGAAAAGAAAAAACAAATGATGTGACATGTGACTGGTTGGCTGTATATCTTTATCTTTGCTAAACGGAGACCCGGCCGCAGTGATTTTCTAGGGTCTGTAACATCTTATCCAAAACTTATAATGAAAACCTAACAGTATATTATTCATTAAATTTGTAGGATCTAATTTTGTAAGATCTAATCATAAAATTTAAAAAATATGTTATATTCATCCGCATTTATCTATCTCTCTTTGATGAGTTGTGAATGAAATCCTTTTAGAGGGTTAGCTGACCTAAGAAAACTCTGGTTGATCAGTTTCCAGGGCGAGCTTCATAATGGCATCAGATTAGGAAGGAGGCACCATGCCACCAGCCGTAGCTCATCGCGTGAGACGTGTAGCTGCGGGTTACATCGTGTGCGCACACCTTTGGAGCATAAAAAAAAAGGAAGGAGGCACGAAGCACACATATAATGCAACAAACACATGCAACACATGTATATATGACTACCTCGACATATACCAATAAAGTAATAGGAGCATGCATGCAACACAGCGAGGCTAATCCATTCAGCGCGATCATTGATTAGACTAGAAAATTTAGCGACAACCCCACCCTCTCACAACTTTAATAATGTATACAATAGAAATTTTAGAGTGTTTGTATTTAACATGCGTTATTATCACCTAATGAAATTTAACGTTCTCTAATCACGTGGTAAAATGCCTTATTAGATTCGTCTCGTGAATTAGCTCAGAGGTTGTGGAGGTAGTTTTGTAAATTATCTTTATTTAGTACCTCTAATTAGCAGTCAAAGTCACTACTACAGAAAACGTTTTTAGGAGCGGGCGAAATCGCATTTGTAGGTGCGGGCGCGAAACCCGCTCCTAGCTGTCGCTTTTAGAAATAGCGATTTCTAGGAGCGGGTAATCGACCCGCACCTGGAAACGCATTTCCAGGTGCGGGTGGTGGGGTGGTCCGCACCTAGAAATCGATTTCTAGGTGCGGGTGACGGGGTGGTCCGCACCTAGAAATCGATTAAAAAGACTGTTTGAAAACTGCGTTAAAACGATCGAATTAAATAGAAATTTTTTTTTATTTTTAGTGGAGGACCCACTAGCCAGCCACCCACCGTCTCAAGTCGCAAGTCGCCGCATTTTCGCGCAAAGTCGCGACGCTACGCGCTCCATGGGGTTCGAACCCGCGACCTCCGGGTTCGCGCGAAGCCTCCCTTGCCACTGCACCACACACTCATATGCGTCCATATCCCGTTTTCATTCTACTCATATTATACTACGCCGAGTGTAAATTGTTTTTTTGAGGCTTCAAACGTATTCAAATAAAAAAGTTGTCAACTACAAAGTTTCATAACTTTCGAAGATCTATAACTTTCATGTTGAGAGTTTTTCCATTCGAGGTCATTTACAAATTTTGAATTTCAAATTTCAGAGATTCAAATTTGAATCTCGTTAACAATATGATTTCAAATAAAAAAGTTGTAAACTACAAAGTTTCATAACTTCTCAAGATCTACAACTTCTATTTTGAATGTTTCTCCAGTTGACGTCGTTCGAAAATTTCAAATTTTCAAATTTCAAAAATCCAGTGGTACTTTTCGTTGACAAAAGTAATTCAAATTAAAAAACTTTCAACTACAAAGTTTCATAACTTCTCAATATGTACAACTTTTATTTTGATTATTTGCTCATTCGGTATAGTGGTAGTAACATTCTTCACAAATCTTATACACCTCTTATATAGTTCCATTAAACTATATAAGAGATATATGTTTTGTGAAGAACTTAAATAGATATTTTGAAATTTTAAACAATCTCAAATGAAAAAGTTGTCAACTACAAAATTTTAGGTCTCGTCGAGCTATACAATTTTCATATAAAATTTGTCTTCATCCGAGACCATATGCAAAAGTTATGAATTTTTTTCCACGAGACCATTTTTAGGAGCGGGTGATGACGTCACCCACACATAAAAATCCATTTCTAGGAGCGGGTGATGGGGGTCATCCGCACCTAAAAAACATTTTTAGGTGCGGATGACCCCATCACCCGCTCCCGGAAATGATTTCTAGGTGCGGATTTTGTTGCTACAGTGTCACGTGGATTTCTTAGATCGGACGGCAAATTCGCCCGCTCTTAGAAAAAAAGCGGTGGCTCCTACAAATATTTTGTGTAGTAGTGAGTGTGTGCAAAATTTTTCACCCTACAACCAAACACTACCAATTGTGTCTAACGAATTGGTAAAATACCTGGAATTCATCATGAATTTAATGTTCTACACAAATATTTTTGAAAAGTACCTAGAATTTTATAAGTCTTTATTTTAAATAAGTCCAAGTTGAATGAAAGGAGGAGGAAGCAAGGTAAGTAACGTCTCGTATAGTCTTATGCGTGCAGATGCTTTTACAAGTTCAAATTGGGCACTGCCAGATGCTATATTTATCAAAAAATAATGCAATTGTTATTTGTTTTATCATAAATCAAAACATCCTGGGACGACTCCCCTAGCCTAGAGTCAATATTTATTATAGGGAAACAGGTATATTATGAAAATGTATTTACGATATTAATGATATTTAATTTATTTAATCTCTAAATACAACGACGCATTTGTGTCTATCAAATTGGTAAATACCTAGAATTCATCACGAGTTTAATGTGCCAAACAAATATTTTGGAAAAGCACCTGGAATTTTACAAGTCATTATTTTATAAGTCCAAGTTTGAATGAAAGGGGGGAGGAAGCAAGGTAAGTAACGTCTCTTATGCGTTCATATGTTTTTACAAATCCAAATTGGGCAGTGCCAGCTACTCTATTATTCGTCAAATAAATAATGCAAGTATTATTTTTATCATAAATAAAATCGTCCTCGGATGAACATTTATTACAAAGAAAAGGTCTAGCAACGTCTCACATTTATAGTATACTTTAATGAAATTTAATTTACTTAATATCCTAAATATAACGACCCCGCAGCGTCTCACACGGGCGACTTCGCTAGATCCCTACACTAGGCCAGAAAACGATTTGTCCTGACGGCTAAAACCGGTCTTTGCTGGCGGGCGCATCACCTGCCAGCAACTTTGAGTCAGTAGAAATGGCCCTTTGTGCTGGCGGGTGGCTTAAACGCCCGCCAGCACATAGGGCCATCAGTGCTGGCGGTTCCTTAAGCAGCCCGCCAGCACAAAGGCCTTCTGTGCTAGCGGTTGCTTCGGCCGCCCGCCAGAGAAAGCATTTTTTCCATTTTGCTATATAATTTCCCATAATCGTTTATTATTTGTATATGATTTGTCATTTTCGTTTATTATTTGTATTTGGCCGCTATATTCGCCTGTTTTTTTATATTTGCATTTGTAGGCCAAATTCACTTTAATTTATTGTAATTTGTATTTAACTGCCAAATCCAAATATGTCTTTCAAACACATAATCCAAACTAAAATATAAAAATGTATACATAAGTCACATTAAAAAAACATCGTACATAATAGATAACCCTAGGACACCCATTTACGTAACCTTTCTGCATCGTCTAAAATCAAGACTCCTTCTTTATTGAAGAATTCTCCATCCTCGTGACAAATCTCACGTAGGATGAATCTCGCCATGTCCGCACAAATGTTGGTGATTTCCCTGTCACGAAGTTGCCCCCACTATCCCTCGATGGTAGGCATCTGCACGTAACCACAATAAATAAAGATTGTTATGCATTGTCATTAAGACCATAATTAGCACATGCATGGTTGTGTACAAACAAGAGGCTTACGTCTTCAGGATTCGTCCGGTACCTCCCATTATTTCTCAAAACCTCGCACACATAATATCCACATAGCACACTGCCAGGAGGTTGTTTGTAGCACTGCAAACAAATAAAAAATGATCGGTACTTATTAACAAAAGTGTACAACTCAAATAAAAATGATCGGTACTTATTAACAGAAGTGTTCTTACCCATTTGGCATGTCGTACCACCAATTTTTTCTTATTTGGAGGGTGCTGCCCACCACTGACTGTGTATAGCCTATACGCACTTTAAGGATACAAAGACATAAGTTAGTAATACAATTTAAACTATAGCCGATACACGCAATAGTGATTATATATTGCAATGAGTTGTCTTAGTTTCTTATAATCTCAATGATTTTCCGGTAAGAATCCTCTGAATAGTGTAATGAGTCGTAGACCCCCATAGTTCCAAACTTCAGACACATGTGAAAGCAAATGAAATGGTCGCTGCATAAAATTAAAATAATTAATATAAATAGACCACATTATATATATATATATAGTTATTTAAAGGATCTTACTCAAAATTGTAAGCACACTTGATAGAATCCTTATGTTGGTTTTTTCTTCATTACCCTTGCAATGTATACAGCCACCTCATGAAGTTTAGCTTTCTCGTAACTCTTTGTTAATTCAGCTTTCTCATGTGGTGTCTTTACTTGTTCATCTATTAACTTTCTTAGTTCATCCGACATTATGACGTGTGTTGCGGCTTGCTTACTTGTTGTGGGTCCGGGGTATGCTACCTTCCACCTCCCTTTTATCTTCCTTTCATCCAACACTTGCATCCTGCAAAAAATTTTACTTAGGATGGTAATAACAATTTATATATATATGGATTTGAATAGATTTGTATGTGGTATAGGGATGTTGACTTACATGGACCAAACGGTGACGAGATTGACGTCGAGTTTTTCACGGCGGTACATCGCATGCAAATTGGGGAAATCGATTACAAGCTTCCGTTCTAAAGTGCTACTGAACACCCATGTCGGGACATTCGCGGTGATAGTGTGAATGTCTTGCTTCATGGCGTGCATGATCCATCCATGCAGCCTCATCAATTCTTACGGCCCTTCGTTCAGTTGCCACCAAAAACAGAATGGTTTGCCATGCTCATACTTGTCGGGCACCTCATCCGACGCAAACATATTTATTTGCTCCTCCTTTTGTTTCCGAAAAGAGGTGCGGGTTAATAAAGATTTTTCATCTGGTACCTTCTTGAGTACTTGAACATCAGATGATTCTTTACCGGATGCTGGAGCCCGTTTGGGTTTATTCTTCAGTACTTTCAAGAACAAGTCAACATCAAATGATTTCGTCTTTGGTTCATATGAGTTTATCATCCGGTGTATTGCTGGCGTCTTGGTTGGTGGAGATGGCGGAGGAGATGGTGGTCTTGGAACAGATTTCGGTGATGATGCCCCTTCATCGAGAGTTTGTTGGACGGGTGATTTGTTCTCATTGTTACCTCCCTGCTCCCCACCAATCGTAGATTGTTCAATGTTCTCGACGACTGCTTAGAGGGTGCTTGTGCCATGTTGTTGTCATTATTGTTAACTCCCTGCTCCCCACCCATCGTAGGTTGTTCCGTGTTCTCGACGACTGCAACATCTTGGAGGGGCATGTTGTTGTCATTGTTACCTCCATGCTCCCCACACATCATAGGTTGTTCCATGTACTCGACCATTGCAGCATCTGAATCTTGGGGGGGGTACTCGTTCTTGGCTAGGTTGTAAGGGATTTGGTGATGCATTAAGAATGATATCTCGACGATGCCACAGTATGTATTGGTTCCTCGCATCACCGAGAAGCTCGATCCCATCCTCAGTAGGGATATCAATCTCGCACGACTCATCAGACACCGAAACAACATGAATCCATGCGTACTCTGGTGGTGGTGGATTCGGAAACACATGACCCGTTAGTGCCATGGCTGTTCCAACTTCTTGAAACTTATCTTGTTTTCTTCCATATGAAATAACCAACTTGCATGGTGTATCCTCTACAATGTCATCTACAGGATGCTTGGCGTTAGCAATAGAACCAGCACTACTTGGAGTCGGGCTGGTTCCGATCTGGGCAAGCAGCAAGTTTGGAAGGACCTGTCCAGAACCACCGGATATTGCATTCTCTGCACTAGGCCCAATAGAAACCTATTGTTGTTGTATGAAGAAGCCTATCAACTCTTGCTTTGCGATTTCTCTCATCTTGTCTTCAAGGTGCTTCTTATAACGGTCCCACTTCTTATAACTTGCTCGGTGTTCACAAAATGCTTTACCCCAGGGCAAGGTAGATGAAATCCCTCGAACACGGCCAGAGTGCTCAGGCGTTCCGATCGCGGCCGTTAGCGTATCTTTCTCCCTATCGGGCCTGAAAAGACCATTCTTTTGCATTTCCGCAAGTCCTTCCAGCTTCTCATAAATTTGTTCTGTTGTGGGCTTCTGGAATGTAACCTTGTCGTCAGGTGCTATAGCCGGAACTCGAGCAAGGCACCAATTCCTGCTACGCTCATCCATGCCTTCAAACAAAGATGGTAAACCAGCTACCCTCCTTTCTTCTTCCTCCTGCCTCCATTTTGCCATTTTGGCAGCATATCCTCCCGAACCCAAGTGATGGGGGTTCTCAGCAGCTTTCATAGCCTTCTCCTTTTGTTGGACACTCAGAGCTACTGCTTCTGTCGTCTTCTTTTGTTCTACGAATTATTCCCACCCTGCTAGCGGAATGTTACCATACACATCCCTAGCATCATTGCCATTCTGGACAAATTCAATATTAAGTGAAGACCTCCAATTCCTAAGAGCTCTTCCACAGAGGCCCTCAACAAAAGTTCTACCTGCATTTTCTGTTCCTTCCGAATAAGCAAACTTTTCTTTCACTTTGGCAAGTACTTAAAAAATATAGACATCTTCTTGAAAGGCACGTCGATGTTTTCTGTAGTTTCAGCCTCCTTCCTTCCCCTTTTTGAATTATCAGCAACATCCCTTTTGACTTCTTACCAAGTTTGAACTTGACCTTCTGACACATTTCAAATACGGTTGTACCGGTGGCCGGTTGTGGGGCAAAAGAGTCTTTCTCAATCTTTCCATCAAAAGAGTCTGCCATGTTGCGATACTTGTGAGTCCTTATTAGCCAGCGTCTGTGCCCCATATACATTGTCTTCTTAGATCCTTTTAGGTACACAAATATTGTACCATTCAAGCAAACTACACAACCTGTCTTTCCTTTTTTCTGACCAGACAAAGAAAATAGGGCAGGGTAACCATTAATGGTAACAAAGATAATTGCCTTAAGTGTGAATGTCTCCCGTCTGTACTCATCCCACATCTCAACCCCATGTTTCCAAAACTTCTTCATTTCTTCCATCAATGGATCCAGGAAAACATTTATGTCAATACCAGGTTGCTTCGGTCCTTGGATTAAAATGGTAAGCAAAAGGAACTTTCTCTTGTGATATAACCAGGGGGGAGGTTGTACATGGTCATCAACAGTGGCTATGTGCTGTGCGTGCTGCTTCTTTCACCAAATGGATTCATGCCATCTGTACTTAATGCGAACTGTATATTTCTTTTTTCATCTCTAAACTCTTTGTAGTTGGAACCAAAGGTCCTCCACTACCAAGCATCAGAAGGATGCCGAAGCTTCCCATCAGACTTCTCTGGGCGATCGGCGTGCCAAGTCATTAGTTCAGCGGTCTTTGGGTTCGAGAACAATCACTTTAGACGGTCCTCCACCGGCAAGTACCACATCACCAAGGCAGGGACTTTACATTAACTAGTAGTGTCAGTACCAATACTATACTCCTCCTCCACTTGAGAACCTGCACTTTTCTTTCCACCCACCTTCCTCTTCGTGCCTTTAGATGCAACGACCCGTTCCACAGCAAAATCGGCATTACTTTTGTAATGACTAGAATCGCAATTTGGACACTTCTGCAGTTCTGCATAGTCACCGTGGTACAATATGCAATGGTTCCTACACGCGTGTATTCTTTGCACTCGCATCTTCAATGGGTTGATAATCTTCTTTGCTTCATATGTGTTTCTTGGGACCAAGTTAGGCTTCGGGAGTAGCTTGGCCAACAGAGTAAGGAGTTCGTTAAAACTATTGTCCGACCATCCGAATTTTGCCTTCACAATCAGAAGATGGAGCAGGAAACGCAACACTGTCCACTCCTTCCCACAACCCTCATACATACGGTCCTTTGCTGCCTTCTTTAGTGTCTCAAAATTTTCTAACCCTTTAGCACTCCCTAGCAACACCTCCGGTTCAATGTGGCGCAACATTTCTTCCATATCAACATCACATTCCTTGTCCACCTGTGGTGCATCTGTTTGATCACCAATTTGATCTTCACAGCCAAAAGCATCATCCATCATGACATGATCATTTTCATCTGCATCTTCATCACCCACTTCATCATACCTGGGGCCGATGTCTGCATTGTTGAAAGTACTTTCTGCTTCACCATGGTGGGACCAAGTTTTGTATCCTTTCACAAAACCGCGCTTTATCAAATGCATCTTGATGGCATTAATATCTTCCCACACAAGTTTGTTGCAACAATCACAACATGGACAACGTATTTGCTTTGTCCTAGAAATTTGAGCATGCTTCTGCGCAACCTCGAGAAAGTTTGTTAACTCTGTCAAGAATGTAGACGAATGTCTCCGTATGCCATACATCCATGCTCTATGTTCCATCTTAAACAACCTATAAAATATAATTCTATTATAAACTCACGTATAATCTAAACTGAATTCTACAATTTTAAACTCAATTGTGTAAACTTGCTTCAATTAATATGTAAAAAAACGGAAACAAAACTAAATTCTATAATTTTAATTTATGAAACTAATAATTTAAATGACAAATATAACATTGCAATGATTATATTATGAAAATATAAAGCTTTTTAAAAAATAAATCTCTAATCAATATCTCTCTTCACTCCCCTCTCTCTCCTAGCTAACCCTAGGTCTAGATCTAGATCTCTATCTACATACAAATCATGGATAAAAGGAGAAAACTAAGGTTAAAATAGCACAAACTCACCTTATATAGCCACCTCCTCCAAGAAAATCAAGAGCAAAACCTCCCCCCTAGATTTGGTGTTTTTGGAGGTTTTCCCGAGCTCGTCTCGGGCAAAGCGCTAATGGAAGATTGCTGGGAAGAAGGAGCTGTTGGATATTTATAGAAGGCACCATGCTGGAGGGTGACATAAGCCAACCGCCAGCAGTAAGCTCTATGCTGGCGGTGCCTTATGTGGACTGCCAGCACTGTGTGCCTTTCAGCTGGCGGGCGCCTTAAGCCACCCGCCAACACTAATATCTCTTCTGGCGGGCACTTAAGCCACCCACCAGCACACTGGTCGGAATTAACTCCCGGTCGGAACGGTTGGCTCACACTCACTCACACACTCACACCACACTGCTTTGCTCCGAACCCTAGCCGCCGCCGCCGCAACCGCCCGTGCCCCGCCGCCGCCGCAACCACCTGTGCCCCGCCGCAGCCGCAACCGCTCGTGAGCTTCACCCTCCACCGCCGCTCGTGAGCTTCGCCCACCACCGCCGCCAACGCAAGCAGCCGCGTGAGCCCCGCCACCGCGCGCACCGCTACTCGTGCGCCCCTGCCGCCGTCACTGCTTGCGGTGGAGGAGGAGCTCGGAGGCAAGCTGTCGACCCAATCTTCTACCTCAAGTTCCTCGATGGACGTCGAGATCCATAAGCGCCGCATGGCGAGCAGCTCCGCGCTGAATAGCCAATACGTGCCTCTCCCCCTGGTGGAACACAAGTACTGCCGGATCCGGGTGATTTGGTTCAAGAGCAAGGCAAATAACATCATCTACAAGTGCCCGAACAACCACCTGGTTTGATTTCATATCCTGCCCTAGTTCAACCGTGTTGATTTGGTTGATATATTGGTAGTTCTTAGTAACAATGATTAGTTCTAAGGTAGTTCTATAGTAACACTAGACTTTACCATGTCATGGTCTAGATAATTATCCACTATTTTATTGATGGCAGCCACCTTAGGATTTACTTCTCCCAAATCAATCTTTCCATCACGTTTTAAAATGCTACAAACAAATGTATTCTCTAGGATTTTGCACTGCCCTAATAACATAGTTGCATTTGTTGATTATTCTTGTAGGACGACCCTAATTCATGTCCGGAATATTGGTGGGAAGGTTAATACCTCCAGCATTTGAGAACATATTTCCCACATTTGGTGCCGGCAAACCATCAGATGTACAACAGTGTTGCTGCACCACTTGCTGCATCACAAGCGGGTGGTGCTGGTGCACATTCTAGTGTAGTGTATCCGCCGGGGTAGGTGCAACCCACGGCTGAAATTATGGAGCAAATGAATCAGCTAAAGCTTGCCTTTTCTGATTTGAAGATGGGGTTTAGTGATCTGAAGATGTCGCAAAATCAAATGAGGATGGACCATACAGATCTACAAGGACAGATTACTGAACATTTGACGAAGAATGGTTGTGGGAAGAAGAAGCCCAAGAAAAATAAAGGATTATGCATTCAGGGCACCATCCTCGCTTTCGTGATCTTGATAATAGGTGTAGTGCTTGGTGGTTATCTCACTGGCGGACTGTCTAGGAACTAAGTGAGGCAAGTTGTAGTTCTGACTTGTGAGTGAGGCCCCTATTGTAGTGTACTTTAATTTGTGTTGGTTAAGTGTGCTTTGAAACATTTCTGATCATGTTGTTTGTGTGAAATAAACCTTTCTAAGGTGCTGTTTGAGTTGATATTTCAGTTTGAATTTGACTTGTTGGTGAATCAATTTGAATTGTTGGTGTTGTCCATGTTGAACTATTGGTGACAGAAATAACATGTTCTGTTTGCAACTTCTTACAGATTCACTGTGCTAGCGGGCGCTTATGCCAGCCGCCAGTAGTAAAGGTCAATGCTGGCGGGCGACATAAGCGATCCGCCAGCGCTAAGCCTTCAATGCTGGCGGTTGCTGGCCCGGCGCCCCTGCGCACGCAGGTGCCAATTACACCCGCCAGCACGCTAATTTGTTTGTGCTAGGACAAATCGTTTCTGGCCTAGTGCTAGCCCCGAGGCCAGCGGTGCCACTGCTGCCAAGCCACTTTCCTCTCTTTCTTCCTCTCTTGCCCTCTCTCTGCCATTATCGATCTTCATCCAGATCCAGATCTCTACGGTGGTCGGTGGCCATGGCCAGCTCGCCTCAGCTACAGCGTCTGAGCGGCACGAATAGATCAAGGAGGTGAAGGGATACGGGGTGGCTACGCTAGCGCAAAACAAAATTTTCTACCCCATAAACCAGGAACTACTGCTGTTATAGATCACGAGATTACTACTAGACGCGCAGATGTAGCGGAACCGTCTCGATGTAGACGAACGCATTGAGGGTAGCAGGCAGTGCAGTTGCTCACGTCCTTCTTGCCCTTCACGTGTAGCACGTCCGATCCAAGTGCTGCAGATGTAGCACCTCCAAGGTATCCACACGTACAGAGAAGGAAGCGTCGCACGCCAGACTGCTAGGTCCGCGAGTGCGACGAGGAGAGAGCGTTGGCGGCGCGGCTGCTGCTTGAGAGTCGTACCTTTTCAGGAGGGGTGTGGTCCATATTTATTGGGAGGAAACCCCCCCCCCCCACACCATCGTCCATTAGCAATACGGGACTAATAGATGGTGTACCCCTTCCAACGCTAATGGGATTTACAACATTTGTGGCCCATTAGGACTTTTACACCATAATGGATCAAATCCATCTGAGCCCACTAGTGGATCAAATCCAGTTGGCTCTAGCGCATATTTCCAACAGTCTCCCACTTGCACTAGAGTCAACTATGCAAGTATATTCATCCTCATTCGGCTTCCAACCCCTTAAGTGTGTGACCCTATAGGTTCACGTACACATAGACTTGACCTGAGTACTTCTACTCCACCAATAGTTGATAGCGGCCTCTAGCAAGACGTGTCAACTCCTATGCATACGTAAAGATCTTATCAGACAAACCATCACATCGTTTCATACATGCTATTCCCTTTGCCTCACGATATTTGGTCTAGCTCCAAGCTGACCTCTCTTTCTCGATACCGTGATTCGGATCCTTAAAAGGGGTTTAACTCTTAACCCAGCACGGCCATGCATTTCTTGATCCAGTCACTCGAGGGGCCCAGAGATATCTCTCTCAAGTAGAGAGGGGCAAATTCTATCTTGATTGACCATGCCTCACAGCATGCTTCCTGACAAACCCGAAAGCCATCTTTATGACTACCCAGTTACGGAGTAGCGGTTGATAGCCCCTAAGTAGGTCAATTCACATCTTGAGTACATGCGACAATCTCAAGTCTAAGGACATAGCGTACACGTTGTGTAAACAGAGAACTATATAACAAAGTCTCAAATTGGGTCAGTCCAGCCCCATGTCATACATGTGCCCACATTATTAGTTATACATCTCCATGTTCATGACTTGTGAAACATAGTCATCAACTAATACATGTGCTAGTCATTAAATCATACTAGGGACAACTTTTGAATAACCATACAAGTAAAAGAGTTTCACAAACAATTCACATAATTGCCAATCAAATACAAGTCGCCTTTCATGGATATTCAATAAAAGAACAAAGTGTCATGGATACGATGAAATATAATCATCTCTATGATTTCTTATAAGACATATTTCTAACACTCTTCCACTTGCACTTGAGCTAATCTAGAATGTATCTAATACCCATAGCTCTCATGTGCGCCTCATGCTTAGTCTGTGGAAGGGGTTTTGTCAAAGGATCTGCAACATTCAAATCCGTGTGTACTTTGCATATCTTGATATCACCTCGTCTAACGATCTCTCGTATTAGATGAAATTTCCGCAGTACATGTTTATTCTTTTGGTGGTTCCTTGGCTCCTTTGCTTGTGCAATAGCCCCATTGTTGTCACAATAAAGATCCAATGGGCTAGAGACACTCAGAAACACACCAAGTTCAGAAAGGAACTTCCTTATCCAAACACCCTCCTTTGCAGCTTCCGAAGCCGCGATGTACTCGGCTTCTGTTGTAGAATCAGCCACTGTCTCCTGCTTGGAACTCTTCCAGCTCACAGCATCACTGTTTATCGTAAATACGTATCCTGATTGCGACTTTGAATTGTCTTGGTCAGTTTAGAAACTAGCATCAGTGTAACCCGTTACAACAAGCTCCTCCTCACCACCATAGACTAGGAACATGCCTTTAGTCCTTCTTAAGTACTTAAAAACATTTTTAATCACTGTCCAGTGACCCTCACCTGGATCAGATTGGTATCTGCTTGTAACACTGTGTGCATACGAAATATCTGGACGTGTACATATCATTGCATACATAATAGATCCGATGGCCGAAGCATACGGTATTCTACTCATGCGTTCCCGCTCATCAGTTGTCGAAGGACACTGAGTCTTGCTAAGATGTATGCCATGTGACATAGGCAAGAACCCTTTCTTCGCCTCTTCCATGTTGAAACTTTTCAACACTTTATCAATGTAAGTGTCTTGGCTTAATCCTATAAGCCTTTTTGATCTATCTCTATAGATTTTGATGCCCAAAATGTATGCCGCCTCACCTAAGTCCTTCATCGAAAAACTATTTTTCAATGAGGTCTTAGCGGCCTCAAGCATAGGAATGTCATTTCCAATCAGCAATATGTCATCCACATACAAGATTAGAAATACTACAGAGCTCCCACTTGCCTTCTTGTAAACACAAGGCTCTTCTTCACTCTGAATGAAGCCAAACCCTTTGACCACTTCATCAAAGCGAAGATTCCAACTCCGAGATGCCTGCTTCAATCCATAAATGGACTTTTGAAGTTTGCACACCTTTCCAGCATTGGTTGGATCAACAAATCCCTCGGGTTGTGTCATATACACATCCTCAGTCAGATTCCCATTTAGGAAAGCTGTTTTGACATCCATCTGCCATATCTCATAATCGAAATATGCAGCTATAGCTAGAATGATTCGAATAGATTTAAGCATCGCTACGGGCGAGAATGTCTCATCGTAGTCAACTCCTTGAACTTGTCGAAAACCTTTTGCAACAAGTCGAGCTTTATGGATGTGAACATTTCCATCCATGTCTCTCTTCTTCTTATAGATCCATTTGCACTGTATGGGTTTAACACCATCTGGCGGGTCAACCAAGTTCCAAACTTGATTGTCATCCATGGAATCTATTTCAGATCTCATGGCACTTTGCCATTTCTCGGAATCTGGGTCCATCATTGCTTCCGCATATGTTATAGGCTCATCATTGTCTAACAACAATATGTCGCGCTCTCTCGTGATCATAAGATTGAGCTTATCAGTTGCGCGACGTGCCCTTTCAGACCTTCGTGGTTGTGGTGGTGCTTCTCTTGCCACGGGCATCTCAACTCGTTCAGCTACATTAGCATCACTTGTGAAATCTTGCCCAAGCGGCTCATCTTGAACTTCTTCAAGATACACCTTCTGTCTACATTTCTCTCCTTTAAGAAACTCTTTCTCTAAGAAAATACCGTTCCGGGCGACAAACACTTTGCCTTCCGACCGGTTGTAGAAATAATATCCCAAGGTTTCCTTTGGGTATCCCACGAATATGCACTTGTCCGATTTGGGTGTTAATTTATCTGATTGAAGTTTCTTGACATAAACCTCACAACCCCAAATTTTCAGAAAAGACAAACTGGGAGTCTTACCAGTCCACATCTCATATGGTGTCTTAATTACGGACTTAGAAGGTACCCTATTTAAAGTGAAAGCTGCGGTTTCTAGAGCATAACCCCAAAATGATAATGGTAGGTCCGACTGGCTCATCATTGATCAGACCATGTCTAACAAGGTTCGATTACGTCGCTCGGATACACCGTTTCTCTGAGGTGTTCCAGGTGGCGTAAGTTGTGGAACAATTCCGCAACTCTTTAGATGACTGCTAAACTCTTGGCTTAAATACTCACCTCCACGATCAGATCGCAAGGTCTTGATTTTCTTGCCACGTTGATTTTCTACTTCACTCTGAAATTCTTTGAACTTTTCAAAAGTTTCAGACTTGTGCTTCATTAAATAGACATAACCATATCTACTTAAATCATTTGTGAACGTTATGAAGTATTGGTATCCACCTCTAGCTGTCGTACTCATTGGTCCGCACACATCCGTATGTATGAGTTCCAGTAAGTCTGAGGCTCTCTCAGGAAAACTTGAGAAAGGCATCTTGGTCATCTTTCCTAGCAAACAAGCATCACATGTCTCGTTAGAATCAAAATCAAACGAAGTTAAAAGTCCATCAGTACGGAGCTTCTTCATGCGCTTTTCACTGATGTGACCCAAACGACAATGCCATATGTAGGTAGGACTCAAATCATTAGGTCGAGACCTTTTAGCACTTATGTTACAGATAGGTGAATCATCAAGATTTAAAACAAATAAGTCATTCACAATGGATGCACAAGCCACAAACATATTATCCTTAGAGATCACACAACCATTGTTTTCACTCGCAAATGAATAACCATCCTTCATCAAACATGAAGGGGATAAAATGTTTCGACTCAAACTAGGAACAAAATAACAATTATTCAACTCCATAATAAATCCTGACGGGAGGTGGAGTTGCATCGTCCCGACGGTCAACGCAGCAACTCTTGCATTATTGCCCACGCGGAAATCAACTTCTCCTCTTTCAACGCTTCTACTTCTTATCATTCCCTGTATCGAATTGCAAATGTGAGCAACCGATCTGGTATCAAATACCCAAGAATTAATAACAGTATCAGCGAGGAAAATATGATCTGTAACGTAAACATGAAGTGTACCTGAAGTGGAAGTACCCTTACTTCCCTTGTTCTTCAAAGAAGCTAGGTACAGCTTGCAGTTTCTTTTCCAATGACCAATTTCCTTGGGTGCCTGGACTAGCCTTGGGTGCCTGGTTTGGCATGGGGATCTTATCCTTGGCCTTGCCTTTCTTCTTCCAAGAATTGCCCTTCCTTTTAAAGGTCGGCTTGTTTTGGATCGCCATCACATGACTGCTGCCAGCGCCTTTCTTGATGTCACTCTCTGCTGTCTTTAGCATACCACACAGTTCATTCAAGCCCTTCTCCGCCCCATGCATATGGTAGTTCGAGATGAAGTTCCCATAGCTAGGCGGAAGAGACGTGAGAATGAAGTCAGTGGACAACTCCTTGCCCAGTGGGAAGCCTAGCTTCTCCAACCTCTGAACGTAACCAACCATTTTGATTACATGCGGTCCTACTGGCGCGCCTTCTGCCAACTTGCGCTCCACAAAGGCTTTAGAGACATTGAACCTTTCAGTCCTAGCCTGTGTGGCGAACATATCTTTGAGTGCCACGACCATATCGTGCACATGGACTGACTCAAACTACATTTGCAAGTCAGGTTCCATACACGCAAGCATAAGGCAACCCACTTCAAGATCGACATCCCATGCCTTCTTGTAAGCGTTCTTTTCAGTGAGTGTTGCATTTTCATCAGGCTCCTCTGGTAAAGGGGTGTCTAGAACCTCTTCCTTTTTCTCAGCCTTGAGAATAATTCTAAGGTTACGGATCCAATCCGTATAGTTCGTTCCATTCAACTTGTTCTTCTCAAGGATCGTACGCAAAGAAAATTCCTTACTAGGTGCCATCTACAACAAAATAATAAATGCAAAATACTAAGACAATATCCATGACTGAGTAAAATAAAAGAATTTACTCCCACTAAAATCAATATCCCCACGTTGATACTTAGTGATTCAGAATCCACAACTAACAAGTCTACTAGTGAGCTTTTGCGTCACCGCTAGTAAACAAGGTAGATCGGTAAGCAACTCTTTGCTAATCATATCACATATGACTCCTGTTGTTGGGTGACATCTCTATGTCTAGGCTCCCAACCTTTATGCCCCAAAGTCCTTAACCGTTAAGATGACTTTGATAAGCAAACCAACATTTATGCGTGTAAGTATCCGATACAAACCCGTCTAGTCAAGGAAAACTAGTGGCACCCTAATTTCATAGACCCACCACTAATTGTACGAGACGTGGGACGGTGGCAAGTGTTGGGAGGGCATGTTAACTTAAAATTCCAAAGGGACCGTTCTACTCGTAACATCACACGCAAGAAATTAACCATTGTCGCATGTAAAAGTAGAACGGTAAGAACGACATTCACACAGTTGTAACACGGTATGGCCCATTGTCACATGGTGATCTCCATCTCCATTGACCTGTACATCATGTTGATCTCCATCTCCATGATCTGTGTGTGCCATCCTCCATGTGATGAGTCCTCCAAGAACTATCTAACGCGTGCTAGTAATGAAAGTTACACAATCGCACATTAGATCATCACAAATTGGTACGCAGACCATTACATTAATTTTGACAATACATGTGGCTCCAGCCGTATTGCCGTACGCGTGACACGCAGGTCACAAAAAAATTACACACATGCATCACATACACATATAGGCCATACCGATCACAAAACCTGCAAAACAGATTATCGCAATACCGATGTCCAAACTTAAAACGCCCAAAAAACCATCTTGCCAGCCGAATTTGGCAAAACTAATTTCGCCGAGACCAGCATAGCTGGTTTATCACATGTGTAAAATTTTCTGTAGATCAATTTTCGTATAGAAAACGTCTTCATCCGAGTTAACCACGAAAAGTTATGACTGTTTTACCGAACAACATGTTTTCTGGTTTTTCCCGGGCCGGTAGCAGATCCAATCTGCCGCCGCCACGCATCCCATGCGCCTGGCACTTGACCTAGCTTCGATTCGACCAATCCAATTGATCTCCTTCTCGTTGTGACTGGATTTACGTGTATCACTTAACTCCGATGGCGGAATTCCGACCGATAGGAGTAATTCGTTACACGACCATCACGGCAAGAACACGAAACCGATCAAAACTTTGATCTACATCTACATATCTCCATATGCACACATCCCGAATCTAAAACTTAGCAGCTACGGCTCTGGTACCACTGAAGGGATACGGGGTGGCTACGCTAGCGCAAAACAAAATTTTCTACCCCATAAACTAGGAACTACTGCTGTTATAGATCACGAGATTACCACTAGACGCGCAGATGCAGCGGAACCGTCTCGATGTAGACGAACGCGTCGAGGGTAGCAGGCAGTGCAGTTGCTCACGTCCTTCTTGCCCTTCACGTGTAGCACGTCCGATCCAAGTGCTCCAGATGTAGCACCTCCAAGGTATCCACACGTACGGAGAAGGAAGCGTCGCACGCCAGACTGCTAGGTCCGCGAGTGCGACGAGGAGAGAGCGTTGGCGGCGCGGCTGCTGCTTGAGAGTCGTACCTTTTCAGGAGGGGTGTGGTCCATATTTATTGGGAGGAAACCCCCCCACACCATCGTCCATTAGCAATACGGGACTAATAGACGGTGTACCTCTTCCAACGCTAATGGGCTTTACAACATTTGTGACCCATTAGGACTTTTACACCATAATGGATCAAATCCTTCTGAGCCCACTAGTGGATCAAATACAGTTGGCTCTAGGACATATTTCCAACAGGAGGTAGAATAGTGACCAACTTGCGTGCCCTCATTTGTTTGTTGTGCACTTGTGGCTACGTACGCTGTATAGGATCCTGGATGCCTCCTGCCTGCCTGTGTAGTACCAGTCCGCCTAACAAATCGAGTGACACGACAATGCAAATGAGTGACAATATTGTTGCATTATAGTACATCGATGAGAGTGTGCGCCTTTAAAATCTGAAAAGCCGACAAAAAGACATGATGAGACTACTAAAATAAATTTGTACTGCACTTTATACTGCTTGCATAATTGCATGCATATGTGTCAGCCGAGGCAAGTAGACAATACTAAAAACCAAAAATAGAATAGTTCATATGATTGATTGGTCACCGTTGTTTTTGAGCATTGCCTGGATGAACTGGTATTTGTTTCCATAAAAAAGTAAATGGGGTTTTTAAGAACAATCCTAGCAGGCCGGGATGTCCTCAAATCAGGCTTGATGAAGAGAATTGGGGATGGATCAGATACTAGAATATGGGAGGATCACTGGATCCCAAAGCATTTCGGTGGAAAGCCTATAGCATTCCAAGAGGACCATGATCTTGTCTATGTTCAGGAACTTGTCACGGATAGTGGCCAATGGAGTGAGGATCTCGTTCGTGCATCGTTTCTGGGCATTGATGCTGAAGCAATTTTAAGAACACCAATTAGAGGTGTGGGGGCAGATGTATGGGCCTGGGACCTAGAGAAGCATGGATGCTATTCAGTTCGATCGGCGTACAGGCTTCTGGATTCCGGACGACAGCAACAAGATGACATGGCAACGGCGAGCACATCCAGCAATGATACCTGGCGTCGTATTTGGAAGCTGGATGTCCCGCCAAAGGTTAAAATTTTCTGGTGGAGAGTAATCAATGAGTTTCTTCTGGCCAAGCAAGTTTTATATCGGCGACACATCGAGCCTCTAGCTACCTGTGATACTTGTGGCTGCCGGGAAGAATCAATTCGGCATGTACTTTCGGAGTGCACGGTTGCTAGGATTTTCTGGGAACAAACAAAGCAACAAACAGGTGCGAAAGTGCCGGCCCTACACCCGAGGACATGGGCAAAAGACCTGATGATCGGTGGCACAGCAAGAGAGAGGGCCATCATCATTTGTGGCATGTGGTCTCTCTGGATGAATTGCAATGATCGACGACATGGGAAACTGGGCTACCGGTTGCACAAGCGGTCACATGGGTTAGGGACACAACCTTTGGTTTATGGCAAATTTTACACCCTCCAAAGCAACCAAAAACCACCAAGGAGGTGCTGCGGTGGACAAAACCAGAAGATGGATGGGTGAAATGTAATGTTGATGCTGCGTTTGAGGAGGATTCTGGGAGGGGTGCTACTGGAATGGTGCTGCGAAATGATCAAGGGATATTACTGGGAGCACAAGCTACTGCATACCCTCTTTGCTTGGATGCATTAACAATGGAAGCATATGCGTGTAGAGATGGTATGATCCTAGCTGAAAAACTTGGAGTTAATCGGCTACATCTTGAAACAGATTGTCAGGAGCTCGTTTCTTTTTGGGAAGCTAGAGATGGAGGCCGGTCGGTGATCACACCGATCATCATGGAGATTTGTGAGCTTAGTTTGTGTTTTCAAGAATTTTGTTTATCTCATGTTAGTAGAGTTTGTAATAAGGTAGCTCATGAGTTGGCTAGACAAGTTAGTGGAAGTGAAACGGTGTTGTGGCAGGAAGCCCCGTTGTGTATCCACAACTTGCTAGAAGCTGATTGTACTCTTTCTCCATGATGAAATGCAAGGCCTATTCCTCAAAAAAAAATTAAAGGAGGTTTTATTGGGAAATTTTATAGGAATTTTATCCGATTAATTAAATGAGGTACCCGTTGGGGGATCTAGATCGGGAATACTCATCACCGGATCACCCTCGCCCCTCACCTTTCCTAAATTGTCAGGGAAGGTAAGCTGTATTTACTTAAGCATATTTGCAGGTGACAACGTTTGGACGGAGCAAAGAAGACACGAAGCTAAGGTTCATGATACCTTCGCTTTGCAAGTTCAAGGAAGAGGACGCGGGGGTACCCTCGCTTTAATTGGAAGATCGAGAAGAAAGGTACGGTGCGGAGGTCCTCGGGAAGAAAGAATATAATCCCGCAGCCTGTCCAAGTTGCTCAAATGAAGGTGTTGGGAAGGGGAATCACGAGCATGAACATCGCTGCTGAAAAAAGCTGTCGGTATCATGACTAAATCCTCTTTAGAACCGGTCATGTAATTGGCATAACTACCAGGTCAAATATCCAGTACTAAAGAGGTCATTTTTATTTGCATGCACAGTTCCCTGATTTTTTTCTTTTCTTTTAATTTTTATTTGCATTCATTTTTTCTTTTCTCACAAATTTCACACATTCACAAATAAAATAAAATCACAATATATTAATCGCAACCACAAATTTTACTAGAATTAACATCAACACCTAATCAACTATTACATAAGAATCAACATCATTCAAAAAAAATCACAAGAATCAATATCTTTTATAGGATGTTGTCGGAGTGGCGGAGGCCCCTGCACCGGCGACGCTCGCGACAGGCCATGCACCCACGATGGTCGGCCGCCCGCCCACTGCACCGAGAGCCCTCTCTCTGTCACACATTTAATCTTCTTTTTCTAGATCCACAGGTCTCTACGGGCCACGACCAGCTCAGCAACCCGAGCACGCACGGCACTGTCTTTTTCGCCTGGCTTTTCAGACACCACCTAGCATGCTAGCACTAGCAGTACTTTTCTCTCACACCAAATCAACATTAGCCACCATCAGTCACTAAACAACTAACTGTATTTTTTTATCAAAATAAATCAGCACAAACCACAAGCAAAAGCATAGCACCGGCGGTGCCGGCGTGCCGCTTCGCGCGCGGCAACAGGGCCACCTCGATCACAACAAAAGCGTAAGCCCATGATGCTGCCTGGGACCATTGGCCAGTGGCTCAGCTCAACGCCAGCAGGCAGCAGCGCTGCAGAGGCATGCATGGTAGGGGAGCACGTTGCGGCAATCGTGAGCCCCCCTACGATGGCGTGGTGGTGGCAGACCGGCACGGACTACTCCCTCCGTCCCAAAATGATCGTCATTATTGGTGTTCATGCCACAAGTTTAATCGAATTTGTAGAAAATATGTGCAACATTTGTATATTCAAATAATTTTGTTAAAAAACTAGATTCAAATATCTATCTAATGATAGTGATTTTGTATCATAAATAGTAATATATTTTTATATATAATTAGTCAAAGTTTTTTCTCGAGAAGTGAAAACGACAGTGTTTCCGGGACAGGGGTAGTCAGCAGTGGTGCCTCAGGCTCGGTCTGCGCATGTTAGCAGCTGCAGCCCGCTATCCGGCGAGTGGCGACGATGGCTCTCGCAGCCTTTGCTGAGGCATGGGCGCCTGGCAGTGTGGCTCCTTGCTGGCGCGTGATGCAGGGATGCCCGCGTCACACCGAACCGATTGTGATAGCACGTCGTGGCGTCTAGCGGCCAGCGGGAACACCCGTGTTCGTCACCATTGTGCAGGGATGTGCGATGTAGCCCTGTAGGTTGGCCGCTTGCGGGTGGCACGTACTCCCTCCATCCCTCAATATAAGCATTTGAAGGGTTCAAATACTGGAAACAACACCGGGTGGAAATAACATAAATGCCCTCTGTGTCTCCTTCCTCCTGCCGCGACACCACCTCCTCCCAGCCACAGCCATGGCGACCCCCTCCTCATCCCGTCCGCCGCAGCACCAAATCAAGCCTGGCCGCCGTCGAAATCGAGCCCGCCGCCGCTGAATTGTGCCCCGCCGCCCTCTAATCGGTCACTCTGCCGTTGAATCTAATTGCACCTTGTCGATTTGGATGCTGGCAAGGTGAGCGGCGCGTACGTCGCCGAAGTCCGCCGTCGATGCATCACGCACGGCGCGTGTGGCGCAGGACGGCGTGCGCCGGCGACGTCGACCACGGGTGCGCGCAGGAGACCGCGTCGCCTCCTTCTCCCCAGCGGCGGATCGCACCAACTTCTCCCCACTGACGAGCCCCACCAACTTCTCCCCGCAACACCGGCGGTGGGGAGGCGGGGTGCGCTGTCTTCCGGCGGCCTGGAGGCGTGGCGGGCTGTGCGGGGGCTGCCTTCCCGGCGGCCTCTCTCTGGCCGAAGGCACGGTGCGGTGCGGCTAGCGAGGGGAGGCGGCAGAGAGCATTCAGGGGAGGAGGATGGGGCTGCTTGGGAGGCGAGGCCGGAGCTCAGAGAAGCGGTGGCAGTGGCGGCCGGCGCGGGTCAGCGAAGGGGATCGGCGGGAGCCGCTCGTGCGGCTGGGAAGGAGACGATGGATTGGGGATTTTTGTTGGAGGTATCCGATGTGTGGGGCCCACATAGCTCTACAAATGCTTACATTGTGGTCAAAATTTTGAAAGCTAGGAATGCTTATAAAGGGGGACGGAGGGAGTACAGTGGAGAGAGTGGACGTTGCCGAAGCGTGCATGGGGATTGAGGCCGGGTGATCAGAGCCTTGCGTGTTTCTCTGGGCCAATGACGATGACTTCCTCGATATCGATTTCTTGCATTGCATGCAAGCGTCCATTGATCCACCTCTTTGTGTCATGAATGGCGTTTTCTTCTTGCGTGAAAACTCTGGCCACATCTTGTCAAGTGAAGATTGTTGAGTAATTGAGTAAAAACCTTTCACCCTCGAAACTTCGGAGATTTTGTGACTCTTGCGAATTCGGTAATGTGTGCGGGAAAGTGTCAAGCAGAGTGAACGTTTTCGTAAGTTCTGAAGAAGGTGGTTTGGTGTTTTAAGATTTGTAGCTTATGCGAAGCATGAATGGAAAATTCGCTAACCTATTGACCTCGGGCGAAAAGATCGCTGACAGAGTTCAAGTTCGCAAGTTTGTTCGTCGTTTCAGAATGATGAAAACTTCGGAGACCTTCGCAGTTCGGGAAACTCCACTTTGGTGATGGCTTCGAGGATTCGGGTCGGGAATCTGTGCACCTGATGATCTTCGCGAATAAGGGGCGAAAGCCGTGAGTGAACTGGGTCAAAGACGAGGCATCAAAAGTCCGGGTTCAAGGTGTGAACGAGTGGCCGTCTTGTAAATCTATGAAATTAGCTCCGCAAATCACGGGATGTAAAGGACATTCATGTAAATGTTCCCATTTGGAATATTCTTTAGATTCGAGGGCAATTTCGGAATGTAAAAGTCTCTTCGTCTCCCTATAAAAGGGGGTCTGAAGGCACGTGTAAAGGGGTTCACAACTTTTGAGGAGAATATAGGCTTTCGGAGATTCTTTGTCTCCGAGTTCTCGAGTTCTTTCGCGAGTTTGTTCTTAAGTTTCCCGCTCCTTGTGTTTGGGGGTTCCATCCGATTTCTGAACTCCCAACATTGGCGCCCACCGTGGTCTAAGCCGACAAACAACTCACGATGCCTCCACAGAAGAAGTCTAAGAAGAACACACTCACCGATGCAGACCAGGAAGATCACCACGTAGAGGAAGACCATGGAAACTCTCTTGCTACAGAACATCAGCAGATTTCAGACCAAGAAAGACAGGAAAAACTCGAAGCCCTCAAGATAGCACGAGCGGAAAAACTGCACATGCCCGGGAAACACATACCGAAGATGAAGATGAGGATGATGATGCCGTGGACAAACAATTGGAAGCAGTGAACAGAAAAGTCCTAATGCTTCAGAAGGAGAAGGAAAAATTCGTGATTCAGCTGGAAGCAAAAAGAAAAGCTTCGGAGAAACTGGAGAAGCTCAACCAAGCAAAAGAACAACTAGAGAGAATGCAAAAGGAAATTGATACAATGTAGGAACAAGAAAACAGTTCATTCTGGCGCGATTCGCCAAATCAGAGCTCTGGCCAGCGAAAAAGAACCCCGAGAGAATTTCTTCACAGGCAACGGAGTTTCGCAGTTCGCAGATCCAGAATCGCCACTTTGTCTTGGGTTGCAAACTGCGCCATGGCCTCCGAAGTACAAACCAGTCTCTCTCCCGAAGTACAATGGGCATGGAAACTCCAGACAATTCCTTATGAGCTATGAAGCCGCTGTAAACTCAGCAGGAGGAGATGATGTTGCGCTGGCTAAATCCTTCATCATTGCTTGCAAAGGCCCAGTCCTCGATTGGTACTCCCTGCTACCTCCACACTCAATCTGCAACTGGATTGATCTCAAGACAAAGTTCATTCAAGCATTTCAAGTATTCCATGAAACAACTGCAAAGCCATCAGATCTCTATTATTGCAAGCAAAGAGACAGAGAGCCACTTCAGAACTTCGTAAGAAGATTCATGCAACAAAAATCTCAAACTCCGGGAACAGATGACAAAACAACAATCCAAGCACTAATCAAAGGTCTAACTACAGGACCAACAGCTTCACACTTATCCAGAGAAGAACCTCAAACCATTGAACAACTTTTCGATGAACTGAAAAAGTACCTCAAATCTGATGAAGATCACCGAAGAAGAGTAGATGAACGAAACCAAGAAAGACAAAATAATCGAGGAACAGGATGGAGGCCTCAATTCCAAACCCCACGAAACATCAATAACGTGGAAAATCCTTCACTGCAATTCAATCAAAACAACAGGCCAAGCACAAGAGGGGGTTTCCCTTCAAGAGGAAGTGGAAGAGGACCTCCGAAAGTTCAAAATCATGATCCAAGAGATCCGTACTTCTACTGCAGATATCATGGTAGGGGTCCTAGTACCGAAGCTTGCCCAGAAACTAAGAAGAATGTAGCAAGAATCCAGCAAGAGAAAACAAAGATGTCCATCGCCTCCACAATGCCAAACCACTTCCGTCAGAATTTCTGGCAACCTCAGCTGATGGGCCCCCAACCAAACCCAGTCCCAATTCAGCAATTTCAGCAGGCACAGTCATCATGGTAGCCTTCGCAACAGTTCTTCCCTCAGTCTCAGGCAATTCAAACCATTCAACAACCGCAACCGATTCAAGAAATGTTGCCACCACCACCAGCAAATTCAGTGAAACCAGAGTCAAGTTCAAGAGGCAATAATCTGAAAGCATTGCCCTCCTTCGGAACTATCATGCCTATCACTGGAGGCTCAGCCATGGAGTTTGAAACAAAGAGGCAAAGGAACAACTACTTCAGATCTGTGAACACGGTCATCAACGACGGCCCAGCAGCACGACCAGAATGGGCCAAGGTGCCAATAACATTCACCGAACAAGACTTCAAGTTGAAATCCACTGATCACAACGATGCCATGGTCATCGAAGTAAATATCACCGGTTGGGTGATCGGAAAAGTCCTGGTGGATAATTTGCTGATATTCTGTTCATGAAAACATTCGAGAAAATGAGCTTGAGTCCGCACATGCTACAGCCACCAGAATACCCACTACTGGGTTTCGGAGGAAAGCCAATCAAGCCAGTGGGAAAGATAGCTCTTCCGGCCTCTTTCAGAGATCTTGACAATGCTAGCACAGAGAGTCTCACATTTGATGTTGTCGACATGTATCATCCATACCTCGCAATTTTCGGCAGAGGGTTCATCAACAAGTTCGATGCCGTGATAAGACAACAGTTCTTGTGTATGAAAATCCCGGCACCCAAAGGAGTCATCACAGTATTCGGTGATCAGCAAGAAGCAAGAAATATAGAGAAGGGCCACACACCAGGCCAAAGCAATGTGCATCACTTGAACTCCACTGAAGAAAAGAAAGAATCGTACGTTGAGGCCAAAAGAGACAAGGAGAAAGTTGAGATAAGTGCTGATGGTGAAACAAAGAAAGTGTATCTAGATGACATGCCAGATAGGGCAGTAGTGATAGGGGCTCACCTTAGTCCCGAAGAAGAGAAAGAGCTCATCGAGTTCTTGAATAAGAACAAAGATGGTTTTGCTTGGTCAGCAAAAGACTTGCAGGGTGTTGACAGGGATATCATCGAACATGCCCTTGACACAGATGAGAAAATAACTCCGAAAAAGCAGAAGCTCAGGAAAATATCTGAAGAAAAGGCCAAAGCAGTAGAGGCCGAAGTGCAAAGGCTTCAGGATGCCAAAGTGATCAGGGAAGTCATGTACCCTGTGTGGCTAGCTAACACTGTGCCAGTGAAGAAGAAAAATGGGAAGTGGAGAATGTGTGTGGACTTCACTAATCTGAACAAAGCTTGCAAGAAAGATGATTTTCCTTTGGAAAAAGTGGACAAGGTTGTTGATGACGCCGCAAACAGTGAAATGCTTTCGCTCCTGGACATGTTCTCGGGATACCACCAAGTCAGGGTGCGGAGAGAAGATGACGAAAAGACAAGTTTCGTCACACCATTCGGAACTTACTGCTTCATAAGAATGCCAGAAGGGCTGAAGAATGCAGGGTGCACCTTTTCGAGAATAATAGCAATTGTGCTACATCCCTAGCCTCGGAGAAATATTCTTGCATATGTCGACGACATAATCGTCAAAAGTGTCAAAAGAGGTGATCACATCAGCGATTTAGCAGAAACCTTTGCGAATCTCAGAGCAGCAAATCTCAACCTAAATCCTGAAAAATGCGTGTTCGGCATTCACAAAGGAAAGGTCTTGGGCTGCTTAGTTTCAACAAAGGGCATTGAAGCAAACCCAGACAAAATCAAGGCTCTAGTCGAGATGCAGGAACCTGTTTCAGTGAAAGATGTGCAAAAGCTGGCAGGGAGAGTGGCTGCCCTAAACAAATTCATACTAAGAGCTGCAGAGAGAATCTTACCATTCTTTCAAATTCTCCGAAGTTCAAAGAATTTTCAGTGGTCTGAATCCCAAAGACAAGCCTTCCAATAACTCAGAGATTATTTGTCGAACATGACAAAGCTATGTCCTCCAGAGCCAAGATCACCACTTCTGCTATACTTGTCTGCTTCCAATTCAGCTGTGAGCGTTGTATTAGTACAAGAGAAAGAAGAAGAAGGAAAGCTGAAACAAATCCTAGTGTATTTTGCTTCGGAAGCTCTTTCAGGATCCAAACTGTTCTATTCCGAGCTAGAAAAGATAGCATATGCAGTAATCATGGCGGCAAGAAAACTAAGACACTATTTCGAGGGACACAGAATAAGAGTGAACCAGCTGCTGAACGATTTGTTCACAAACAAAGAAGCCTCTACCCGAATCATCAAATGGGCAGCGGAGCTTTCAGAATACACGGTGGACTTCGAAAGAAGAAGTGCAATCAAATCTCAAGTCTTAGCAGATTTCGTCGTAGACTGGACATCGCCAACTCAAGACTCTGGCGAAGATATAACCACGCCATGGGTGGTACACTGCGATGGGTCCTGGTGTGACAGAGGAGTTGGAATATCAACGATTGTGACATCTCCAACCGGAGTTGTAATAAGATATGCTGCTCGACTTGATTTCGCGGATGATGTGCACTCTACGAACAACACAACAGAATACGAGGCCCTACTTCTATCTCTGAGAAAGATGAAAGTCTTGGGTCAGCAAACTTTCGTCATCAAAATAGATTCGAAAGTGATTCAGGAGCACATCGAAAAAGAAAGCGAAGCAAGAAATCCAGTACTGGTGAAATATCTTGAGAAAGTTAGAGAAATGGAGAAGCACTTCAAGGGCTACACAGTCCATCATATCTCAAGAAATGACAACAACGAGGCAGATAAGTTAGCAAAAGCAGCAGCTCAGAAGCAAGCAATGCCTCCGGATGTGTTCTTCAAAATTATCAAAGAACCATCCATCAAAGAGCCGAAACCAAGAAATGTGGGCAGCATAGAAAGTCATGAATGGAGGGATGAAATCATGGCCTATTTGAGGGGTCATTATGAACCACAAGACGAGTTAGAAGAAAAGAGACTAAGGCAAAGGGCAAAGGGCTATGCTGTAGTGGATGGAGAGCTATACAAGTCTGGAGTTACCGAACCATGGTTAAGGTGCATAACTTCTGAAAAAGGGCTTAGAACTTCTCAAAGAAATTCATAGCGGATTCTGTGGTGCACACATAGGAACAAGAGCATTAGCGGGCAAGGCAATAAAGCAGGGATTCCTTTGGCCTTCCATAATCCTTGATGCAAAGAAGCTGGTTCAGGAATGCGAAGTCTGCCAAAAAACAACGAATCAGCAAAACTTGCCATCTATGCCAGTTCATCTGATTCCACCTTCATGGCCTCTGCAAAGGTGGGGGATGGATCTGGTCGGGCCATTGCTAACAGCTCAAGGGAACTGCAAGTTCGCGGTGGTTGCAGTTGATTACTTCACCAAATGGGTGGAAGCAAAAGCATTGGCGAACATCACCGCGCCAACAGTTCAGAAATTCTTCTGGCAAAACATAATCTGTAGATTCGGAGTCCCAAGAGAACTAACTGTGGACAACGGAAAATAGTTCAATTGCTATTCTTTCAAGGAATATTGCAAAACTCTGGGCACTCGCGTGAAGTTCTCCTCTGTCTATCATCTGCAGTCCAATGGGGCTGTAGAAAGTGCGAATGGATTGATTTTTTCGGGAATCAAGAAATGCTTGTATGATCAGAAAGGGCAAGTGGATAGACGAACTGCCAAGGGTAATCTGGTCTCACAACACAATAGTGTCAAGGGCAACATGTTTCACGCCTTTTCGCCTACTATTTGGAACTGAAGCAATGTCACCGGAGGAAATCAGAAATGAAAGCTTGAGAGTTCTGAAGGCCAAAGAAATTCAAGAAGTTGACATGAAAATAGAAAAAGACATGATTGAGCTCACAATCCTCAAAGCCGTCGAGAACATCGAGAAATACCAGAAAGAAACCAAAGCATGGAGAGACAAGAAGATAGTCAGGAAAGATATCAAAGCTGGTGACTTAGTGCTAAAAAGAAAGAAGAATTGGGAGAATCCTGGGAATCTTCAGGAATCTTGGGAAGGGCCCTACATAGCAAAAGAGACAAACATGCCAGGAGCTTTTCGTCTAGAAGATCAGACCGGTGAGGAACTACCGCATTCCTGGATTGTAGATAATCTCCGAAGGTACTACCCATAAGAGTTACAAAAGTGGTTACAGTTAGTTTTTCGCATTTCTTTTCGTAGATTTAAATTCTGTAAGAAAAAAATGTAAAATCCGAGCCACGGAGCTATAAGCGGCTTCGTGAACAAAAAATTTACTTTCTGCACTTACTTTACAATAAGAAGGACCGTACTCTTTTCCTTGCTAAGGGGGCCCAAAATCAGGGGCAAGGTTTTTAATGAGGCGGATCCTATGTAAATACTCTTTCTATCATTTATGAAAGGAGTTTTTCCCCCAATTCGCATGTTTCGAGAGTTTCCAAGTGAGGTGAATGATTCCATGAAAAGGCTCTGTTATAGCCTAAGTCCCAAAGTGAGAAAGAAAATCCGTGAAAGGGCTCCGTTATAGCCGAAATTCCAATGTGTGAAAAGAAAGTTTCGTGAAAAGGCTCCGTTATAGCCGAAATTCAAATGTGTGAAAAGAAAGTTTCGTGAAAAGGCTCCGTTATAGCCCAAATTCCAATGTGTGAAAAGAAAGTTTCGTGAAAAGGCTCCGTTATAGCCGAAATTCCAATGTGTGAAAAGAAAGTTTTGTGAAAAGGCTGTGTTATAGCCGAAATTCCAATATGTGAAAGGAAAGTTTCGTGAAAAGGCTCATTGATAGCCGAAATCCTAAAGAGAAAGAAAAGTTTCGTAAGAGGGCTCCGTGATAGCCGAAGTAACAAAAGTGAAAGAGAATTCTGTGAAAAGGCTCCTTGATAGCCGAAGGCTCCGTGATAGCCTAGATCCCAGAGTAAAGGGACATCCTACGAAAGGCCTGAGACAACAACAAGTTGCGGCCTAGATCCCAGAGCAAAGGGACATCCTATGAAAAGGCCTGAGACAACAACAAGTTGTGGCCCAGAAAGTTCAAACATCTTGATATGAAATGTTCGTGAAAAAAGTCACGAAGTAATATCCGATCCAAAATTCTTTCAGTCGTAAGTTCAGGCTGGTATACTGAGAGGCCTAAGAATCATGGCAGTAAACATCTGCGAATAAGTCCACGAAGTAATGTCTATTCAAGAAAATTCTCGAGCTAAAAATACTATTCTACAGACTAAGGGGCTTGGATGCCCTTAGAGAAATATCAAATGAAAAAGCGCACGAACGTAACATTTTCATACAAATTCAAGTTTCTGGTAGACACAGTAAAAATGCTTTCGCGCGAAAAAGAAAAACCAGGTTGAAGCAACTGAAACTTGCGATATCAACCTGAGCAAGTTCGCTGCATAGGCACAAGTCCACAAAACTCATGAAGCAAGTTTGGTCGACTCGTACTCTGAGTATAAGCTTGTGCTTTGAGAGAAAACTGAGTCCACAAAAGGAGCTGTTCATGAAATTTTGCATGAAAACAGCAAGGTGGCAAGGGTGATGTTTTTTCTTAAAAAATGAGTTTATTGCCTTAGTTTCATACAAAATTTCATAGAGTACATTACACAGCTGCGACGAGCTGAAAGTTCAAAAAGGAAGTTCAATAATACGACCTGGGTTACAAGTTCAAAAAGGAAGTTCAACAATACGGCCTGGGTTACGGCCACTGTTTTCTGCAATGTCACTAGCATAAGCAAAATCGCAATTGCCGCTTATGGGGCTAAGGGGCTCCGTCTTCACAAAGGTACGTGAACTTGAAGCCTCAGTTGCAAGAGCATAACCATTGCGATAAAGAAAAAACCAACTCAACTGAAAGCTACGCATCGAGAAATATTGGCAACAAAAAAGCCAGAAGTCAGAGAACTTGCATCTAGGATGAGCTTCTTTATACAAGCGCCAAGCTTCGCCACTAACTATCTGGTCTTGGCGGTGGATACGCAAAGGTATGATGTCCTGCACAGGCCCACCTTGCAGGACCTGCGCAAGTTAAGATTTACAAAACATAGTTTAGAAAGGGTCGTAACCCATGAATATACAAGTTCACAACTTCTGAACATCAAAAGCAATAGTTCGGACAAGTTCTGCTTCATCCAACAATATCAACCTTCGGAGAACTTGCACGTCGTTCGGAGCTTCCATCTTCTTCGTCATTGTCTTCACCACTGCTGCTACTGCCACTTCCCGAGCCCTCTTCAGCTTCATCATCTTCGCCAGCCCGACCGTCGGATTCGGAGCTCATCTCAAGAGCTTCAAGAATTTCGTCACTCGTCTCTTTCCTTATTAGCTGAAAAAGTTGAATAATCAAAGAGATCAGAGTAAGAACCCAACAAGCAAAGCCAGCACAAAGCAAAAGACGAGGAGGGTTTAGAGTTTAAAGAAACGTTACAGCTTCAAGTTTTTCACGAGTGATCTTTTTTGCAAATTCTTTACCACTAGCGATCCAGAATTTCTTCATAAATTTGATCTTGACAGCTCGTACGTCTTTATGGCTTCGAATAAGAGAAGTGCTTCCGGCGTCGGAAAACTTCTGGAGAGCACCTCGAAATTTCTCAAAGTCTATACAGTCACAGTTCTCCAAAAGTTTTAACAAAGTCTCAACACTAAAAGCAGCAACGAAGTCACTAGCACTGGATATAACATCGGGAAGGGCTTCGAATTTTGCCAACATCCATCTCATCACTTCATCTGCACCATAGGATTCGGGAAAAGGTTGTGCACGAGCCCCAAACTGACCCAGAGCTTCACTATATTTTTCGAACAAGAGCCGAAAGCTCCTTTTTATTCCCTCAGCCCCTCTGTTCAGTGCGTCATCCCTTTCGTCAATCATCTTCTCATGTTCAAGAATTTTTGTGTCCCTGGCACTAACTTCGCCAACAAGATCAGAGTTTTGTTTGAGGAGTTTGGCATTTGTTCCGCGAAGCTCTGTAATAGCTGTGGTCCCTTCATCAATCGATTTACGAAGATCTTCAATGATCTAGACATCATTGCTTCGAGCTTCCTTAAGCTTATCGTGTTCTTTCTTTAAATTATGATGAGCGGCATCTACACGCTTCTTTTCATTTTGGGAAGACTTCAAGGCCTCTGTTAGCTCTTTAACTTGAATTGCCAGATCACGACTCGAAGACTGAGCTTTCTCCAAGTCTTGCTTTAGATCATGAACTTCTTTGTCAAGACCGGAAACATGTTGCGCAGTCTCTTTAAACTTCTCCGATAACAATTTACCAGCAACAACAGTCTTATCAGTAAGAAGGACTAAGAACGGCATTAAACCTAGAAAGTTTTGAAGGAGAGAGATTCCGGATAGATGATTCGAAGGCTGAAGAAGGGAGCAAAGAAACAATAAGATTACATGAAGAGGAGAACAAAGGAAAAGGAAAAGACAGAAGGCAAACCTTCCGAATAAAAAATCTTCGGAGACTTGTCACTAGTGGTTTCAGCAATCTCCACAGATTTCTGGTAGGAAGAAGAAGTATGTCCCTCATGAGCAACAACCGCCTTATCAGTAAGAAGAGGCATCTCCTTCGGAGCGTCTCCTCCTGTTTCACTTATTTGTTCAGTCATAAACTTAGGAGACCGCCACAGCACAGAAAAACTATGAACAACACCATTGTTATCAACCACCGGACACTCAACACTCAAAAGCTCACCCCTGAAAGATGTACCAAAACTTGCGTTATACACAGCAACATCAGGAGTAGGATCCTAACCTTCGGGGATATCTTCGCAATTCCTGATCAAGGAAGGATCTTCAAGAGATCCGCCACTCCGATCCACGGTGTGCTCCAACTCTTCAATAAATTTTTGCGATACCTCGCCAGTAGCAGTGACAGTTTTGGTAGGATCAGCTTCGGAAGAAACAATGGTGACAAGATCTTCGGAGGCGGTTCGAGCTCCGGGTAGTGCATCTGAAAAAGTTTTAATATCCACGAATTCATTCTCTGAGCCAGGAGTGCAAACAAAATGAAGCCCCCACCTCAACATGCAGCAAAAACAAGGAAAATAACCTGATCGGCGTGGTTCGTCTTCGGCTTTGTCGTCAGAAAAGGCCGGAGCTACGCGTTGAATCACTGCAACTTTCTTCACAGCTTTCTTAGCTCTCTTCTTGCCCAATTCTGCAAGGCTGGATGCCGCTTGAATTTCAGCATCGGAAGTACCATCAGGAGCTTTTCTCTTCCTCTTGCTAGACTCTAGGGATTTAGTCTTCGAAGGACAGACAACAGGAGAGGAAGTATTGTCAGCATTGCCCTTGGATTTCTCTTTTCGCGAAGCCCTCTTCCTTCGAGGTTTAGAAGGAGCAGCAGCGGCCGAAGAACCGGATGCACCAAGGGTCGGAGTTTTCTTGTCCAGGCTAGGTAGGCGAGGTCGAAGAACAGTTTCAGCACCAAGTTCAGAAAAAATGCGGTTCACTCTTCTCTTGTGCTTCACGATATGCTTGAAGGCTTTATACTCGTTCGAAGTGAATTCGCCAACCATATCACTGACTTTCTCCTCAACTTCAAGAATAAAATCGTCCAGGCTCTGACCATCCTCAAGTCGCAAATTAAATCACGGAAATGGTACCTTCTGAGAAGCCCGATCCACATCAAGACAAATAGTTTCTGAAGGCTTCCAGCCATGTGACAAGGGCCAGACTCATGTGGCAACAAATTCTTCAAGGACATCGCTACCGCCAAGAATAGTGCTGGCAAGATAGAAACCATTTTCGGAACTCTTGAAACTAGAGACTCTGCAATTGAATGAAGAAGTGATAACAGCGGTCACCGGAGCCATAGGCGAATAGAAAGGATATGCTGGACCAGTGTAATCAGGGACCTTGGACATGTCAACTTTCACGTAGAACCAATAAGGTCGCCAATCCTCAACCAAGTTATTCTTACTGCAAGGGGCAAGTTGAATGCGGGTAAGGTTCTGGTTCACATTCTTTCTACGAGTGTTGAAGGTACAACATCCATAGTGAGCCTCATAAAAATTCCCGTCGTCAAGCTTAATGATATCCCTCTGAATGACAAGCTCGAATAGTCACGTGAAGATATCACCATTAGAACTGCATCGGAAAGTCTTCATGACACAGAAAATTTTTGAAAGTTCCAGGAAGGAGTTGGGTGTTAACTGATGCATCTTCACAGAGAATTTCTCAAGAATAGCAGGAAGCTGGGAGTCGCAAGGGAATCTGAGGCCGCAAGTGAAGAAATCTCTGAAAACAACAACCTCATCCGCCTCAGGAGCCGGAGTTTCTTCATCAGAAGGAGGACGACCATCACCAGGAGGGAAAAACCCAGCTTCTTCATATTCCTTAATGAGTTCGGCAGTAACCTTAGATTTGCCGAAAACAAAAGCTGGGGGGTATGAAGATTTCGAAGCAACGAGCTCGTTCAGATTGACTTCGACATTTGAAATGTTTTCACCATCACCAGCATCGTGCCCAGATCTGATCTCCCCGTCTTCGCGGCTACCAGATTCCCGAACAGCTTCGACAGCCGGGTTACTTGTGCTAGGGGGAATGTTCTCCGACGTCAGAGGAGCGCCAGCTGCGGCTAATTCTTTGGAAGTCATTGGCCTAGCAGTACTTTTTGTATGAGCCACCTTCCAGAAGAGAGAATTAACAGAAACATGTTAACAAGCAAGTAACGAAAAATCTAGGAAAACAAAGATAATACTCAAGAATATAAGAGATATAAGTAGGTCCTTCGAAGAGCGAAAAAACTACAAAACTTCCGGAATCTGGAGACGGGAAGCTTTGAACTGTGAATGCCAGAAAACTTCAGAGAAGATGGTGAAACGGTGAAACTAAGTTACCGCACGGAGTTCCTATTTATAGGGGAGAGGGGGGTAGTTTTGAGAAGATACCTCGAAACGACCGTTGCAACGCCCAGAGAGGGACGCGTGTATACTTCGACGTTCCGAGGGTGACGTTTTTTACCACAATTCAAGAAATTTTTCGTGGAAACGGATCATCGGAGTCAACCCGCTTCCCCGAGGGGCTAGTGTTGGGGAATTGAGTAAAAACCTTTCACCCTCGAAACTTCGGAGATTTTGTGACTCTTGCGAATTCAGTAATGTGGGTGGGAAAGTGTCAAGAAGAGTGAACGTTTTCGTAACTTCTGAAGAAGGTGGTTTGGTGTTTTAAGATTTGTAGATTATACGAAGCATGAATGGAAAATTCGCTAACCTATTGACCTCGGGCGAAAAGATCGCTGACAGAGTTCAAGTTCGCAAGTTTGTTCGTCGTTTCAGGATGATGAAAACTTCGGAGACCTTCGCAGTTCAGGAAACTCCACTTCGGTGATGGCTTCGAGGATTCGGGTCGAGAATCTGTGCACCTGATGATTTTCATGAATAAGGGCGAAAGCCGTGAGTGAACCGAGTCAAAGACGAGGCATCAAAAGTCCGGGTTCAAGGTGTGAACGAGTGGCCGGCTTGTAAATATATGAAATTAGCTCCGCAAATCACGAGATGTAAAGGATATTCATGTACATGTTCCCATTTGGAATATTCTTTAGATTCGAGGGCAATTTCGGAATGTAAAAGTCCCTTCGTCTCCCTATAAAAGGGGGTCCAAGGGCACGTGTAAAGGGGTTCACAACTTTTGAGGAGAATACAGGCTTTCGGAGATTCTTTGTCTCCAAGTTCTCGAGTTCTTTCGCGAGTTTGTTCTTAAGTTTCCCGCTCCTTGTGTTTGGGGGTTCCATCCGATTTCTGAACTCCCAACAAAGATGGTGCTGGAGCATTGCAGTATTGCACACCTCCCTCCAATGGCGGATGCATGAATTTCAAATTAGGTGTACATGACGAGTTGAAATATTTTATCATAGAAAAATTCATGAAAACTAAGAATATAGTAGCGAATCAATAATAGTCCCGTGTCCCTCCCTGGAGACAGTCGCTTTGGATGCTTGCACATTGTCATGCTCATACCCATGTCCATAGTCCAATCCGACTGTTAAGTTAATGGGCATGAATGGATCCATGTGTTAGTATTAGTTTGGAGCAAACTAACACAAAACTAATAAAAAAGATCCATGCATAGGTGTTAATTTGGTGTTAGTTTGGACTAACACCTCAAAAAACTAACCCCTCCAAGAGGTGGTAAGTGGTGTTAGTTTTGGTGGGCCCCACTCAAATTTACTTTTTTTCTCTCTCCCTCTCCACAGTCGATCCAACCCTATCCCAAGCGCATCACCCCCATCCTGCACGACCCGAAGCCGCAGGGCCCTCCCTCACGTGCGCCGCCACCGGGGGCTTCAACCTGCGCCGTCGGCGAGGGCCTCCACGCACGCCCCCTAGCGCTGCCTCCCAGCACCGCCGCCTCCCTCATCCACCGTCCTGCGGCCTCCCCCAATCCTCCAGTGCCACCGTCTCCCCCAATCCAACAGCACCGCCGCCTAACCCATCCACCAGTGCCGCCGCCTCCCCCAGGTGTCGTCTCCAGCAGCACCACCACCTCCACCAGCGCGGCCTCCCCCATCCTCAAGCACCGCTGCCTCCCCCATCCTGTAGCACCGCCAGCGGCTTCCGTGCAAGATGGATGGAGAAGGCTACAATTTCTTCTCCCAGGAGTCCGCCGCCGGCAACACGTGGGCGGGCACTACAAGCGGCCACGGCGGCGGCGCCCCCTTGTGCTCCGGAGATGAATTTGACCTCAACTCCCAGGCGGCAGACGGGTTCCCTCATCTTGGTGAATATGGAGCCTTCCTCCAGGGTGACGGTGACGTCGACCAACTTGTTGGTCGCGGCAGGGGATCCGGCCTCCCTCCCCAGCCCCCCCTTCGTGCTCTGCGCTCGCTTGGTGTGCCAAACTAGCGTGTCGAAGGTGGTTCTGCATCTGGATGGGCAGGTCGAGTGCCACAGAGCGCCCGTCACCTCAACTTTGGGAGTTCATCATCGTCGGTAGCTGGTCATGGGGGACACGGCGTCGTGTCGTCAACGAGTGCGGGTGCCGTTGGCCGCCCTCGTGCCAACGCAGCCGCGACGGCACCTGTCTCCACTCCAACTCGTCGCCGTACTGCCCGCTCCAACACCTCGCAGCGTGGAGGCAGCGGCCAACGCGGACGTGTGAGTCGTCCCCCTGCACCAACGAATGGTGGCATCAACATCGGCGGTTCCAGCCAATCCTTCAACGACAACGAGGATCTTTCTGATGGAGTGGAGGAATTAGGCAGCAACGGCGGCCACCCGGTGAGGCAACGTACTCGAACATATTGGTCTGATGAAAATAATGCATGCTTGTTAGAATTGGCTATGGAACAACGTAGAGCAGGAACATATAGTGGTTCTAAAATGACTGGTGATGGGTACCGAGCTATTATACAAGGGTTGAAAGAAAAGAGGGGCTTGGTTCATGATCGTGATCAAGTTAGGAATCAACTCCGCACACTTAAAAAGGTTTACTCATTCTGGTGCTACTTGGAGAAGCACATGGGGTTAGGGAGGAAATCAGATGGGTCTGTTGATGCTGAATCTGAATGGTGGAAACCTCACACAGAGGTACAATTCTAGCAATGTTCATTACTGTGATCTTATACCTTACCATGATATTAATTACATTGTCCTGCTTTTTCTTGCTGCAGAAAGAACCATACCTAAAGAAATTATAGTTGGGTCCTCCAGCAAACTTAGATTTGCTTGAGCAACTGTATGGTGATGTTGTTGTGGATGGTAGCTCAGCCTTTGTCCCAGGAGATGATTTTGGAGAGGGAGCAGATGAGGATGAAGGGGAATGTTGACACTCAAAATTGGCACCTAGCCGACCAGGCAGGACAGACCGGTCTGACCGGTCCCCCACACCGGTCTGACCGGTCCTAGTTCCTGTAGTCGGTCCGGCACGCCACACCGGTCAGACCGGTGTGCCTAACCGGTCTGACCGGTGCCCCCCGTGTCCGAGATAAATCAAGGAGTCCTGATAGAATTGGACTTGTAAAAGAATTTCCTTGAAGGGCAAGTCTTCCCACCCCAATAAATATGAGGGGTCGCGGCCGATTGAGTTCATAATCCAATCGATCAAACTTATTTACCTTGTTTTGTCTCGTATTTACTTTTATCTCCAAACCTCTTCCAATCCCATCTGCTGTTCTTCCTTCGTCTCCACGACGTCTGAAGGTGTTCTAGGTGGCCTTGCCGACCCTAGAGCAACCCTACGTGCGCTAGCTCCGACGGGGTCCCTCCCGATCCTGCGTTCTAGGTCTACCGCCGGAATCTCCCGGCGACCGGTCTGACAGGTCTACCCCACCGGTCTGACCGGTGTCGACGCAGAGGCGCCGTGATAGCTGCCTTTGTGTGCTGTTGGCTCCAAAAGGTGCCAATGAATGAACGACTCTGCTGGGGAATGAAGATCTGGCTATCTTAACCGATCTATCCAACTCCGGTGACATGTCTCAATGTGAGATAAACAAGGGCAACATCATCGACTTCACGGATGAAGAGCTCTCACCTGAAGATCGTCAAGCCATGGAGGACTTCATGAAGCAAAAGGCCGAACGAGATCGCCAAATATTAGAAGAACGCATGAAGAAGAAGGCTGAAGAGGATCGGCTTCACTACTTGTCACACTTCAAGAAGAATCGCGAAGGCAAGGTGAAGAAGATCAAGGACATCACCTTCGACACTCCACCGCCTGAGGTACCACCCAATGTGAGCACATCGTTATCTCCATCCTCTTTTGTTACCGTCAATGATCTTACTACTGTGATGGATAGCTTTCGTTTATCAATGATTGAAAATATGCAAAACATGGTAGATAAGAGTCTAGGTAAACGGGTAGAGGGTGATGATAATGTTGCATCTGGTTCTAAAATTGTGGCACCTCAGACCCCATCAATTAATTCATCGGCTGCACAAACAATTAATCCTCAGTATGGCATGCCATTGCATTATTTTGCGGGACAATCACCACCGCCGCCGTTTGGTCAGAACAGATCGGTCAGACCGGTGGGTCCGACCGGTGCTGGCGCTATGGTGCCTTTTCCCTCGTCTCCAGAACCTATAGTTACTATTCCTCCCGTTCAGGCCATTTCTGGCCGATCTGGTGGGAATACTTCAGTAGCTCAAGGTATTCCAATTATGGTTCCGTTCGAGACAGGCATTGGGTATGGTTACGCACCTAATCCCCAAGTTAATAGCCGCTTGCAACACCATACTTCTGGCTCGTACACGTAGCCGAATGTGGTGCAATCAAATGCTTCTACTACGCCAATGCCAACCACCATCCAGGAAGTCATCGATAGGTTTAATGCTAATCTTGCTAAACAAATGAAAGATGACTATGGAATAGAAGTGAAAAATAAAAATCTTTCATATCGAAAACCGTATCCTTCTAGTTTTGATTCGGTTCCCTATCCTATTGGTTGGCGTTGTCCTGAATTTGTGAAGTTTAATGGGGATGATAGCAAAGCTACGTGGGAGCATGTTAGTCAATATCTTGCTCAACTAGGAGAAGCTAGTGCCATAGAGGAAATAAGAGTGCGTTTATTTTCTTTATCTTTAACTGGCAATGCTTTTTCATGGTTTGCTTCATTACCTGTTAACTCTATTCGTACTTGGGAACAATTAGAACAAAAATTTCATGACCACTTTTATAGCGGAGATAATGAGTTAAGGTTGAGTCATTTAACATCGGTTAAGCAAAAATATGATGAACCTGTTAGTAGTTACATTAGAAGGTTTAGAGAAACCAAAAACCGTTGTTATAATCTAGTAATCTCTGAAAGGGATCTTGCTGAATTAGCTTTTAATGGTTTACGATCCCATATTAAAGAAAAATTAGAGGGTCATGAATTTATTGATGTTGCCCAAGTCTTAGTAAGAGCTTTAGCTCATGAAAGCCGAAGCAAAGATACTCGACTCAAATCTGATCGTCCTAGCATACATATGCTAGATTATGAATCATCAGACGATAAGAATAAAGAAGTGTGTGCTGCTGAATTTACTTGGTTACCTAATGATAAAGCAAACACTTGTGTTTCTCTTAAGCCGGCTCATAAGAGTCGGGATGAGATGAAATTTACTTTTGATGTGGCTAAGTGTGATAAAGTATTTGATGAGTTATTTAAGTCGGGTAAAATTAAAATGTCTCACACTATACCACCTCTTGATCAATTAAAAAGGCGTGCCTATTGTAAATTTCATAATTCTTTTTCTCATGCTACCAATGATTGCAATACTTTTCATCGGCAAATACAATCGGCCATTAATGAAGGTCGTTTGAAATTCCATGAGATGCAAGTCGATGAAAATTCTTTCCCTAACAGTGCCTTTGTTAATACTATTGAGTTGTCAAATCCTAAGGTGCTTATTCCGCCGGATCAAGCCAAAAATGCTAAAGGGAAGAATGTAATCATTGGAGAGGAAAGACACAATGAGAGGTAGCCTCTGGAGGTGATCCCCAAGGTTTCAGCAACTTCAACGCTTAGGGGGCAAGACAAGATCAAGACGGCCGACACTACGTCGACCGGTCTGACCGGTGCCTCCAGAAAGGTTCAAGATGCTCCAAGCTCAAGAAAAAAGCAAGGTCGAGTTTTAATGAGCTCTTGGCCAAATATAAGAGAGAAAGAGCTACTAAGGATCGAAGTAATCAGCCAAACGGTGCTAAGGGCGTAAAAGCACCACCAAGACATAAAGGTATTCATCACCAACGAGGTAACTTTTCACAATATCCTTTTGTTGGATCTGTTATGCCATCGTCTTGGTATTATCCTTGCTATTATTCACCTGTTGATTGTAGTAGTATGTACATGAATTCATATATGATTAAATATCCTATTACATACTCAAATTATAATGCATTACAAAGGCCGATTGTTTGCAATAGCAATCTGGTCAAAAATAATGTGTGTACTACTATTAAGCAAGGTGAGAATAGCAATAAGCAAAATGCTAAGGAGATGCAGCCAAGGTGGTGTCCCTCAGGCTTGTCCCATACTCAAAAAAGGAGGTTGCAAAGGTTACGCAAGCGAGGAGCAATGAAGCAGCAGATTGAAGAGAAGCCAGCCAAGTCAACACGGACCTGGAAGGAGTGGAGACCGAAGCAGGCATCATCCTCGACTTGAGTAAAATATGTATACGACCGTTGTTTTGTTAAACATTGTCCTAAGTGTTTTTTTAATTAGAAAAGTATTTTTTTGGCACGTATCCTTTGCCAAAAAACAGGAGGGCATATGTTGACACTCAAAATTGGCACCTAGCCGACCAGGCAGGACAGACCGGTCTGACCGGTCCCCCACACCGGTCTGACCGGTCCTAGTTCCTGTAGTCAGTCTGGCACGCCACACCGGTCAGATTGGTGTGCCTAACCGGTCTGACCGGTGCCCCCCGTGTCCGAGATAAATCAAGGAGTCCTGATAGAATTGGACTTGTAAAAGGATTTCCTTGCAGGGTAAGTCCTCCCACCCCAATAAATATGAGGGGTCGCGGCTGATTGAGTTCATAATCCAATCGATCAAAATTATTTACCTTGTTTTGTCTTGTATTTACTTTTATCTCCAAACCCTAGCTCTTCCAATCCCATCTGCTGTTCTTCCTTCGTCTCTGCGACGTCTGAAGGCGTTCTAGGTGGCCTTGCCGACCCTAGAGCAACCCTACGTGCGCTAGCTCCGACAGGGTCCCTCCCGAGCCTGCGTTATAGGTCTACCACCGGAATCTCCCGGCGACCGGTCTGACCGGTCTACCCCAACGGTCTGACCGGTGTCGATGCAGAGGCGCCGTGACAGCTGCCTTTGCGTGCTGTTGGCTCCAAAAGGTGCCAACAGGGAAGAAGAGGCACAGGAACAAGAAGAGCCTATTGTCACCCTAGGAGTGCAAGCAACCAGAGAAGCAAGAGCAAGAGGTCTGCAGGCAGCACTACAAGTACTTGGAACAGTCCAATGAAGAAGACCAAAAGCCCAATGGTTCGGTATGTGAAGGACATAGCCAACACATTCAAAGAGTCTGTGAATGTCAACACCCAACAACTGAAGAAAAGAGTTGCTCAGAAGGAGGCTTTCTCAGTGAAGAGGTGTCAGGATCTAGGGTGGGAGTGTGGCATCGAGGCAACTGCAGAAGCTGCATTTGCAATGTCCAAGTTGTTTGCCACTAAATATCAGAGGCAATTCTTTTGTGGCCTGCCAACTCCAGAGCTTAGGCTTAGTTACTTCAAGAAATGGTGCAGGGACAACAATTTGGAGTAGTTAGGATCATCTATTTGCTGCTTATTTAGGGACAACCATTATCTATGTTTCAGTTGAGAACTATCTCATGTGTGTGTATTGAACTATCTAGGTGTGCGTGTTGAACCATCTATGTGTGTGTTGAACCATCTGTGTGTGTTGAACTATCTCGTGTGTGTGTGTGTGTGGTGCTGAATTATCTATGTTTTTGCTGCTGAATTATCAATGTTTTTGCTGCTGAATTATCTATGTTTGTGTGCAGAAATATATATGTTTGTGTGCTGAAACATCTATATTTTTTCTGCTGAAAAAATATGTGTTTAACATATTTTATATTTATGTTTTTCACAGGACATCATGGATGAGGGCAACATGATGGAAGAGGATTTAATGGTGACATGATGGCGGAAGAGGATGATCATGATGACAACACATCATCTAGTGAGGATGAGATCATGTCGATGTGCTTGGAAAAGGATTTAATGGTGACATGATGGCGGAAGAGGATGATCATGATGACAACACATCATCTAGTGAGGATGAGATCATGTCGATGTGCTGCAAGAATTTTAAGGATGCCCAAAATGTTTTGCACAAATGGTACCTATTTTGGGTATGTATTCTGATCACTACTTCTGGAAATATCCCAATAGGACAGATGGAGAAAAAGGGATTGAGTGGGTTATGAGGACACTAGCCAGAGATAATTTTTGCTACAATATGTTTCGGGTAGAGAGGCAATTATTTAACAGGTTGCATAATACCATAGTTCAGTCATATAGGTTGGAAGATAATTACAAAATGTCACCCATATAGGATTTAGCTATGTTCTTATGGATAGTTGGGGCACCACAATCTATTAGACAGGCAGAAGACAGATTTAGAAGGTCTATGGAGACAATAACTCAAACCTTCAACAGAGTTCTCATATGTGTCCTTAGGTTAGCTAAAGACATAATTGTACCTAAGGACCCAACATTTTCAGAGGTACATCCACACTTAGAAAATCCCACTTTTTGGCCACACTTCAATGATTGCATAGGAGCTATAGATGGAACCCATATCAAGATGGTGGTACCGAATAGGAACAAGATTGCACACTTGAACAGGCACAATGAAACAAGTCAGAATGTGATGGCTGTATGTGATTTTGACATGAGATTTACCTTTGTTTTGGCAGGATGGCCTAGTTTTGCACTTGACATGAGAGTTTTCAAAGATGCTATGACTACTCATCATCACAAATTCCCTCATCCCCCACAAGGTTTGCTTCTGCATTTGTACATGCATTTGTTTCAATTGCAATTATTCATTTAAATCTCATTGTATACCTGCCTTTTGCCCTTGTAGGTAAGTACTACGTGGTTGATGTGGGGTATCCAAACCGGCCGGGCTACCTTTCGCATAGATGTACACGGTACCATGTCGAGTAATGGCAAAACGGACATCCTCCACAAGGTATAAAGGAAACCTTTAACCATGCACATGCTAAAGTTAGGAATGTCATTGAACGATCTTTAGGAGTGTTGAAGATGAAATTTAGGATTTTGTTAAACATGCCAAGGTTTCCAGAGAGGAAGCGAACTAGAATAATTGTTGCTTGTATGGCTCTTCACAATTTCATTAGAGAGAGCAGAATTGAGGATAGGGATTTCCCCAAATGTGATGCGGATGCAAATTATGATCCAATGCCTAACCATGGTGATCCGTCGTGGCCAAATGACGAACCTCTTGTTGAAGATGACAACATGAATGCCTTCCGTGATGAACTTGCTAGTGCATTATTTTATTGAGCGTAAATGTGTATGGACTACAATTGGCGGGATGTGTATGAACATATTTGTTTGAGACATATTTATGTGCATGGACATATTTGTTTGAGATATTTATGTGATGGATATATTTTTTGAGACATTTTTATGTGATGGAAATATTTTTTCCATTGAGTTTCTTCAATTTGGGCGTGGCCACATGGAGGGCAACAAAGCCCCTATGCAGCCCAAATCACACCTTTAGATCCTCAAATGATTGTAAAAGTAGCATTAAATGCAAACTAGCGCAGAGATCCATTCATCCAAGGTGTTAGTTTGTAACATGTTAGTTTGATGGGTTAAAAACTACCACTACCACTATCACTAACACCTTGGATCCATTCACGCCTGATGAGTTGGCTCTTGTGGATGTTCCAATCAGACCAGCCGGAGTTGTAAGGTGTTATGAGTTGAGTTGTGCCATGTGTTGTCCCGCATGAGTTGATATGTCCCACTCAAATCAGACGGTGTTGTTAGCCCTGCGAATCAGACGATGTTGTTAGTCCTACTAATCATCAGTGTGAGCATCTTTCTCTCTAATAAAATTGGTAGATCTTGTTCGTAAAAAAATAAAAAAAAATTATGTGGAACAGTGGAAGTTAAATTGCTTTGGTTCACTTAGCTAGAACTACATACATGTTGACATTTCTTAACGTCATCACTAGGTTTGTATTCCCAGTAACGGCGCCAGAAATGGTGGACGGCATTCCTTAACATCTTTGCTAAGTTCATGAGTTCCTAGCAAGGATGCCAGAAATGTTCCGATGGTAATCCTAACGTCACAAAGAATCCGCAAGCGCACGGATATACCATTGTAGCATTTCCCCAAAGGTGTATTCCAAAGGGTATCGAATCCAAGGAAGGCGTGGTCGGATTAACATGTGCAACACTATTGCAATGAGTATAGATCAATGACGAGAATAAGTCAGGTCCCAAACACAGGGGTAAGATATGATAAGGATGGGTAGTGTGAACACACCCGAACTCGTTCTCTCTATGGTACACTACGGCTTAGGAGGCAACATACGAGTTAGCTCTAGGTTCTAAGGTACTCAACATATAAAGTTAGTAGAAGCCAGTCAGTCACATAAGCATTGTATGAATATCAGCTCAGCACCCAGGCACAAACGGGGAGCTAACCGCCCGTGTCGCTTCCGCACGACGTCGGTTGTTAGATCTTAGACTCCTACAGCGTAGCCGAACGTAGGGGATTACAAAGGGTCCAACGGCTGTCACTACCGCGGCCTACCCCTAACTATCTGTGGGATACGCTCATATGCAACGCAGCTACTCAACCCAAGCACCATGCTTGCGTTGTTAACTAGACACTGGCCGGCCCAGGCTATTGTGACCCAGGTCAGTGCCACCAGATAACTGGCCACTTACACCGAGTACCGTAGCTTGAACTCGAACTTCATATAACACAAACACGTGATCTAACTGGATCAAGCTAGGCTAGGCACACAAACGGATTCGTGTTCTACTATGTCTATTCAACAGGATCAAAGGGTCGTGTTCATGAAGAACACGAGCCTCTAACTTATGAACAAACATCGAAGACATGGGCCTCTAAAGTATTCGTCAAGTGGATCGAAAGGTCTTGTTCATCGAGAACAAGAGCCTCTAAATGATGAACGAAAGAAGAAGACATGAACAAATCACACATATATGCTAACACTACTTTATATGAAATAGCTGAATAACTGAAGTAGATCAAAGTCATACAATAAAATAAAGATACAAGAGAACTCATACCTAGATCCCAAAGTAGACGTGGAACCTGAAGTATAACTACTCTAGCCTACCTCCTAGCCTTGGAAACCAAAAGTGAGAGAGGAATTGGAAAGTGAGTTGGGTAAGAAATGAATCCCTTCACATCTATTTATAGGCCTAGGACAGCCTTGGGAGAAATGGCGTGAACACCCCGGGAATGGATCAGGAGTCGACCAGGAAGCACCACGTGGAAGGCTGAGATGAGCCGACACAAGGTCAGTTCAGCCGACCTGTGGGGTCGGCCGACCCCTTGTGGGCCCATCTCAGCCTGTTCTTTCACGTGGTGGCTGTCATGTGGGTCCCAAGGTCGGTGTCGGTGTTTTAGACCGGCAAACCTACCAAGGGGGTACCCGAGGTAGATGATTGTGGTGGGGATCGCCAGACCTGGAACTCGAAGGTATGCGCAAGGACACGGGACACAAGATTTATACAGGTTCGGGCTGCCAAGGTGGCGAACCCTACATCCTGTTTGGGGGATCAAGTATGGCGCCCTGCGCTTGGTGTTGGGTTGAGATGTCCTCCTAGGTACCCGGCCCTCCTTTATATAGTCCAGGGGGCGGGTTCCTAGTCGGTTACAAGTTAGGAGTCCTAGTAGGATTACACGGAACGAGTCCTAGTAGGATTACAGGGGAATTCTAGTAGGAGTCCGTCTTCATCCTTCCTTGTATGAGTACCCGGGGTGTATGCCCGACAAGCCCCCGAGCACATTGTAGTCGAGAGTAGTAGTTCGAGTAGTCTTGAAGCCTCTTTGAGTAGTTCTTGAGCGTCCTCGAGTAATGCTTGGAGAAGTCTTCAATAGTACTTGAACTGCCACGAGGCTGGAAGGTGCTCCAGCTCATCAGTCTTGAAGTCGAGATTATATGGAAGTGCGATTGCAAAATCGCACTCCATATGGAGTAGCCCCCGAGCCTTAGGTTGAGTCGCAGACTCTAGCTGAGGGTCAATCTTGATTCCGAATGTTCCGTCTTGAAAAAATTGAATGATGGGTGTAGTATAGCAGCCCTTGAGCCTTGAAATGATTAGGTAATCAATCCAAGGGTCTTCAGTGTTCGCGAAAGCCATCATCCGAGTACTCTTTGCAGCATCAGCCCCCGAGATTAGAGAGTCATATGAGCCACGTCGAGTAGTTGTTGTTGTAGAGCCCCCGAGCTTGAGAGCGAGTGAAGTCTGCTAGAGTTGTTCTCGAGTAGTAATTTGAATGCAGCCCCCGAGCTAGAGAGTTTCCGAGTAGTAATTTGGCATCGAGCCGTCGAGCTTGAGAAGTAGTCATGCCGTCAGAGCGGACTTTAGGTGCGACCGAAGTCGACTTTAGATGCCGGTCAGAGCGGACTTTAGAATGCGACATGAAAACTGAAGTCGACTTTGTGCCGCGCAGAGCGGACTTTGAAATGCGACTGAAAAACTGAAGTCGACTTTAGTTGCCGCACGGAGCGGACTTTGAGATGCGACTTGAAAACCGAAGTCGACTTTAGTTGCCGCACGGAGCGGACTTTGATATGCGACTTGAAAACCGAAGTCGACTTTAGTTGCCGCACGGAGCGGACTTTGATATGCGACTTTAGAAGTCGACTTTAGATTGCCGCACGAAGCGGACTTTAGATGCAACTACAGTAGTCGACTTTGTGCCACATGGGGTGGACTTAAGATGCAAAAAACGAAAAGCACTTCCGGAAGGCAAAATCGAACAAAAAATCAGAGAAAACGAGTAATTTTGCCGCTGGGGCGGGCTTAAGATTGCGACTGTTGAAGTCAACTTGTGCCACCGGAGTGGGCTTGGGTGCGACCGTTAGCGTCGACTTGTGCCACCGGAGTGGGCTTGAGTACCTGAGCCATGGATTTCAAACCCAAGGTACGGTTGCCGTAGGAGCGAGCTTGAAGGTGCGACCGGAGTCGACTTGTGTACCTAGGACATGGATTTCAGACCCAAGGTACGGTTGCCACCGTAGTGGACTTGAGATTGTGACCGAAGTCGACTTGAGTACTTAGGGTACTAGGACCCATGGTACGGAGCGCGAGTACTTAGGGTGCTTAGACCCATGGTACGGGGCGCGAGTACTTAGGGTATGAAACCCATGGTACGGAGCGCGAGTACTTAGGGTACGAAACCCATGGTACGGTGCGCGAAGACCACGTGCAGCTAGGTACCATCGTTGCCAGGACGCAAGGGCCACTTACAGCTAGGTTCCATCGAAGCTTACACACGCAGTATGCCGCCGAAGCAAGCGAAGGTGCGACTGGAGTCGACTTTAAGTTGCTGCTCGGAGCGGACTTGAGATTGCCTCCTTAGGATACAGCCATTGTGACCTCCGAAACTCGGTACACCCAAAAGTCGTGGCCACAGCCCCCGTGATGTAATGTACCAAACTCGTGGTGGAGCCTCCGAAACTTAGTATACTAAATTCGTGGCCGGAGCCCCCGAGATTCAGTGTAGTAAGCTCGTGGCGGTTTGGTCGATATATCCCAAGAGTTGTCGGCAGAGTGTAGCTCTCATGAAAAACCCGCCGAGGAGCGTACACAAATGAGTAGTCGGCATGTTGTCCTGCATGATGAGGAGAACAAGCCAAGGAAAGAAAATAGTAATCATTTAAATTAAATGACTTAGTTGTTGCTGCCTGGGCAGACAGTTGATGCGACCATTGGAGTCGAGTTGTGCCGCCGGGGCGGACTTTAGATTGCGAACATTGACGTCGACTTGTGCAGCTCTAGAGGGTAGTTCCCATGTAAAAGCGTGCACATATGAGTAGTCTTTGGCGTGTTTGTCCTGCGCACGGAAAACAGACCAAAGTAGAAAAAAGCAATCATTTGAATAAATGACTTAGCTGTTGCCGCCAGGGCGGTCTTGTAGATGAAGCTGTGGCGGTCGGCGATGGAACCGCGACGGTTGTTGCTAGCGTTGACTAGTCAGAGTTGATTCTGACTAGTTGTTGGGGGTGAGACAGCCGTTCTCGAGATGAGTGGTCGACGCGATGCGACCGGAAGATGATGTCGCGGCGGCATGCGGCGTACTCGAAGTAGAGCCGGTGTTGCCGCGAGACAAGTAGTCGCGACGCACGACGTGGCTGAAGTAGAGCCAGTGCGACCGGACAATAAGTCGAGCGGCGACGCACGGAGTAGTCGAGCCGCGAGAAGGAGTGACCGGGCGCACGGCGAGAGCCAGTGTGACCGACCGACCGATGAGAAGTCGAGCGGCGAGACGGCGCGTCCGGATGCACGGCATAGGCGCAGTAGAGCCGGTGCAACCGGGCGACGAGTAGTCGCGGCGCACAGCAAGGTCGAGGTAGAGCCGGTGCGGCCAGGTGACGAGTACTCGCGGCGCACGGCAAGGTTGATGTAGAGCCGGTGCGACCAAGAGACGAGTAGTCGCGGCGCACGGCGATCGCACGGCATAGGCGAAGTAGTCGACGACGAGCCGCGCGAGGAGCCGAGGCACCTGGTCGCACGACATAGGTGAAGTAGATCCGTTGTGGCCGGGAGACGGGTAGTCGCGGCGCGCGACGGAGTGACTGGGCGCACGGCGACAGCCAATGAGACAGACCGACGA